>OX387221.1:10195500-12695500 GCA_947561695.1 Tyria jacobaeae | reverse complement strand
AACTGTGCAATTGGCTCACCAGTTTTCTTACAGACAGAAGCATCAAGGTCGTTGTTGACGGTGCATGCTCCGACTCGAAGTCTGTTAATTCTGGTGTCCCACAAGGCTGTGTGCTATCACCCACGCTGTTTCTTCTGCATATCAACGACATGCTGCAGATTAGCAGCATCCATTGCTATGCAGACGATAGCACGAGTGATGCCCTTTACACCGGCCGCGCCAACATTTCTCGGGTAAACGTCATCGAAAGCCGATCCAAACTTGTGTCTGAAATCGAAACTTCTTTATCAAAAGTTTCAGATTGGGGTCGACTTAACCTAGTCCAATTTAACCCCACGAAGACACAGGTTTGCGCGTTCACCGCTAAAAAGATGCCATTGGTCGTATCACCTCAATTTGAGAGCACTTCCCTAACTGCATCAGCCAGTATCGGAATCCTTGGCGTCGATATATCAAGCGAAGTCCAGTTTCGCGGTCACTTAGAGAGTAAGGCCATATTAGCCTCGAAGAAGCTTGGTGTGCTAAACAGATCGAGACAGTATTTTACTCCGGCCCACCGCCTGCAACTTTATAAGGCGCAGGTTCGGCCGCACATGGAATACTGTTCTCATCTCTATGCAGGTGCACCCCAGTACCAACTTCTCCCTCTTGACCGCATTCAACGGAGAGCGACTCGCATCATCGACTGCCAAGATATCTCTGATCGACTTGACACCTTGGCGTTGCGTAGAGATGTAGCTTCACTCTGCATCCTCTATCGCTTGTATCATGGGGAGTGTTCAGAGGAATTGTTCGGACTTATACCGGCTGCTGGTTTCCGCCATCGTTCTACGCGACAAAATATCCATCCCCATCACCTGGACGATTGGCACTCCACCACTGTGCGCTTCTCCAGAAGCTTTTTGCCTCGCACAACCAGCTTATGGAACAAATTGTCGCCTGCCGTATTTCCGAACCGATACGACCTTCAAACCTTCAAGAAAAGAGCGTACTCCTACCTAAAAGGCCGGCAACGCACTTGTGACCCTTGAGTTGCGGGTGTCCATGGGCGGCGGTAGTCATTTACCATCAGGTGACCCGTCTGCTCGTTTGCCCCCTATCGCATAAAAAAAAAAAAAAAAAAAAAAAAAAAAAAAAGTAGAGAGCGAACGCCCACCTAAAAGACCAGCAACGCACTTGTGACTCTTGAACTGCAGGTGTCCATGGGCGGCGGTAGATCAGAAATAAAAATCCATACAATGCGAATCCAACGACAACTCATATATTGATGTAAGTAATCAGAAAAACAAAATCTAATTATTTTGTGTAGTATAACTTGCTCAATCAATATTTAATCTGGTGGCGTTAAGTAGATACCCCACTAAATACTTGTGATGAATTTAGCGTAACCCACCCTTGCAGGGGTGCGACTGCATTCCTATTAATATTGCATGCGAGGTACGCGTTGTGTTTAAACTAGAGAGAACGTACAGACCACGAGGGGGTGCAAACCCCGTTTGGATTTTAACTTAGGATGCTGCAAAATTATTTTACTGAAAAGTTCGCTTAGTTGATTAATGTGTTTCTGTTACCTAAAGCAAGATATCGATTAATATAGATGGATAGAACATTTCCCGTCTCTTCTAATTTTCCTGGTTTTTATCAAGCAGAACGCTCGACATAGACAGTCGATATTTTCGCGCTCTCTAATTTTTCATAAAAGCAATTTTTATTTACTTAACACAATTTCCTTAAGCAGCCAGTCAATAACAGTCACTTACAATCGTGTCCATCTTATAGTCTTTAAATATAATCGAACACTTATGCAAACCAAACTGAATTGGGAAGGTGTTTTACAAAAATTACAGCCATTAGTTCTTCTTTTCAGAACTTAAACATATTAGAGATAGTAACAGGACTGGACATGAATTAGATACAAAATGCCAAGGCGTAAAGCCCCCCCCCCCCCCTGCTACTAACCGATAAAAAAATGATATGACTAAAAATAAGGATGTGCTAAACTTGCTATTATTACTTGGTAAGATGATAAATGCCTATTCTCTAAATTAATCAAAATATAATGAGACTAAATATTCAGGCAACTGTAGTTATAACAAACGGTACGTGAAGATAAATGTGCTAAGGCTATATGCATACATTTTCTTAACGACGTTCGCGTAGCTTGCCGAGACAAAAGTCTTTCACCACAATTTCAATTAAATGATCAATTTGGAACCTACTTACCACTCTTCATCAATATGTCATACATAATTGATGTTTTAAATCAATAATGGCACTCATTATATTTACTTTCACTTTCAATACAAAAACCAGACCGAGTTTTTATAAAAGCTGTTCACATCTCCTCGGCCACGATAACCTATATTGCTATCACAACATGTGTACTTCAATTAAAATATACATAAATATTGTATCTTATCACATTATAATAATGTATTATATGTACGAGTAAGTCACAAAGAGCAACAAATCTTTTAAAGCCAGATACTTGTAATAACCACATGCAAGGGGACGAAGGCTCTGAAAGAGGTTCTTATAAATTATTAATGTTCCGCAAATGTTCCTTGCATTGGAAAATACAACATTTTTGAACAATTCTTAACACACGGTCTCCTCATTAGAATGTCTGAGAGGTCGCCGTCCAAAAACGTTGCTCACCAACCCTCTTTGAGAACTGTTAATACATATAACATGTGCCTTAGCCTCAAGAGGATACAAGTACTTCGCTTCTAGTGCAGTTATCATGTTTGTGTGAATTGTCTCTTTATAAATATACAAGAAGGACGTTGGAATAAAGTCTAATTGCATTACGAAATTAGTGTCAAAACATGATAAAATAAAAATGACTTCTTTACTTATTGCTTAAAAATAGTATCCAGTGGTTCAGATTACAGCTCTGTCGCAGAATCGTCTGAACTGCAGGCGCTTTATAACGTATACTTTATTATCCCGTAAAATAATTGCATGACACTACTGTTAACAAAGTATTGCGTATACTACGCAAAATATAAAATATTAAGCGAATTATAGCGCGAAACCATTCCATTCTCATGAAATGAATGCATACATTGAACTCCTGACGTTAATGTGTAAAAACTAATAATTAGTAATTTCAAGCAGTATACCCTATTTTTTTATTGATAGGAAACCTGAAAGCGTACACCATCTGCTGATGTTTTTTTTCTTTTTAAGTTATAATTTTTAGTGGTGCTATAGGCAAGCGAAAATAAATCTCACCAACTTAATAGGTAACCAATATGCGATACGCGACGATGCGTACGGTTTCTGCTTCATAAAAACCTATTATGAAAACATTTTAGTTATTATATAAACAGAAAATGTACCGACATAAAGAAATATTTTTATAAGAAAAACGTGTGAACTTGTGATTATCACTTTTTAGTACTTTTTAATGGCCTTAGTGCCTTATATAGTCAAGTTTTATTATAAATAGGATTAGGTACTTAATAACAGGCCCTAGCTAACACCGTAGGCAAAAAAATGTTAGGCGTATGTTAATCCAGTATCCAAATAACAATTCAGGTGAAAGAGTATAAAGTGTAGCCAGATACAATAAAAGGAAACCGACACAGTATCGTTGTACTCTCATCCGACACTGGCCCGAACTTAATCCGATTCTAACCTCTATATTAGTACCAAACGTGATGAATCAGGGGCCGCGACTGATGTCACGTAGACAGTGTATCTGAAAGTCTGGTTTTAATAAACATAATTTTTGTACCTAATATTTTTATTGAATCACTTTAACTTTGATTAAATCTGCCAAGCGATTTTCAAAATTTAGGAAGTTGTACGAGTACTTGATACACTACACCAAATCTATTAAATCACTGGACATCATCAAAATGGTCCTCGAAGGTATGATTGTTACCTAGTTTACCTGTTTCTAGTATTTATGGGTTCCGAAAGTTTTTTTTTTGTTATCAACCATGTCATTTTGTCATCAATTTGTAGTAATTTTAAGTGCTTAACCGTTCCATTATTACCTACGTCATAATATAACAGTTACGTGAGACCGCGGTTGTTATCGAACATCAAGCTCTCAAATTGTACATGAAATTGTCTCTCAATAATTTTCACTTCCATCAAGAGTCAGCCATGCATTGCGTAGGCGGCTACTGTTTACCCCATGTCCCGGGGCGAATGCGAGCTATCCTCAAGCTCATATCAGGCCTCACAGGCGGGATGAAATTACGTAAGCTCGACAATTTTTCAATCGTATATTGCTCCGAGCGAAAATGTAACGCTTAGTAAATTGTGAATGTTTAGTCATAATTTAGGAGTGACAAACCCTTGGGAGGTGAGTGAGGTACAGTAATGTACAAGCGGCTATCAATAATAGATTTTAGTGAATAATGATATAAAATGTAAATGAAAAATTTAGTCTATTTATTGCAATAGGTCTTAATATTAACATTTCGTCTACTAAACATCTTCAAAATAATCATAACATGTTTCTAATTAAAAATACAATTTCTCTTCCAAAACAACAACTTTATTGAATAACTTAAAGTAATCGTCAATTAGAATAATATAAGGATTCCAAGGATAAAATCTAAATATAGAAGTTACGGTGAAATAAAGACAATTGCATAATTACTTACTTACATACAAATATGAATCCTTATCATATTATACTACTTTATTGGACAGTCATATAAAAACACTGTATTTTTTTATATACTTCATTTTGTAGGTTTTTCATGGATTAAGTATACGATATTCTTAGACGAGATTATCCCTACATCCCTCAAAAGAAAAACCACATTTTAATAGGATCTTAATAAAAGAATAGAATTCATGAATAAATATGAATATTAGACATCATTTTCATCAATCGATAATATTTTATCACTAACAAAGGAATACCTTCATTATTATTAATTATTGATTTCTTTATGAACATAATACCTTCAACTAAACTATCATTAATTTAAAAACCATCCCTAATAATCAAGGTTGATATATGTACATAATTACATGCTTAAATATGAATCTTTAAACATGAACTATATTCACAGATTAATATTTTATTTGAATAGTCGAAAAGTACCTACTGTATCAACAAATACTAACAATATATGTGCCTGCACAAACGTTGTCATATAACGTCCATGCAGATAGGTAGGTAGAAGAAAGCGTGTATAAGCGTGTTTAGCGCTCCATTTACAAGAGATGACCTAAATGTCCTATTTTAAGTTTGAATGTTTTCTCATCATTCCAACCGGAATTTCGAAAGAACCGAGGGGTTGGGTTTTTTCAGTTTCGGAGATTTTTTACACTTCATACTTTTTGTAGAACACCTAAAATTTCTAAAACAAATTTCAATTGTAGAACAGTTTAGTTTAGGATGACGACAAAAGGCCTGCCCCCTATTACTTAAATGGGATTAAATTATGATTATCATAATATTACCTAAATATAAAATATCTGAGCTTTCACTAAATCATTTAATTTATTTGTGAACAGAGGTTACAAAAGGCGTTACTCTTTTAGGTACACAAACATCTCTCTTTCCTGCCTCTAATGAAGTACAAATTTTATTTTATGACCCCCTTGCCCTGACATACACCACACATAGTCCTTCTTGGTTTCTCCCTCTATTACCATTTAAATGTTCTTTAGTTGACCTTCATTCACTTTAGTTGTTGATAAAAGTTTTCGATTCCAACATGTCTCTTCAGAAAATTTATCCTCTTTCTAAATTACATACAACCATTTTTTACATCTTATTAATTACGAGTATACACCTTTAAATGATCATCTAAGAAACACTAGTAGTAATATATTTATCTCATTGGTAACAGAACAAAAGCTTTATAAGGGAACATTGGGCCACAAAAGATACGTTTCGGATAATTTTCTTGCTATTTTCAAGGTGTAAGATATTAAAAGCCTTAACTAAAAGCCAAACAAATTACAGTCACTATATACAAGGAGGCTATATTCGTACTTTTAATTTCACAAAAAGCACATTTTCTCGTACCTTAATTTATTACTAAAACGCCGCTTTATTTATAAACAAATAATAATTTACATAATGCGCTTGCCATTTTTCAGTTTTAATTTCCCCGTCCGCCCTAGTCAGAGCTAGAGACAAAAGATTGATATATTCTCTCTTTTCATTAACTTAAAAATGATTTATAATAGAACAGCCCTTCTTTTTCTAACGTACGTATATACGTTTACAAAATTTTCAAGTCGAGGGTTCATTATGTGTCTCCCTTAGTTAGAGACTTTAGTTAAACCTGATAATTATTTTTGAAGAGGACAAATTAACGATATCATAAGCAGGGATGTTTAATCCTAGAGGAGAATTGGTAATTTACAATGTTCAGAATATTATAACTTTTAACAGACAAGGCACTTTGCATTTACTGTTAAAAGTAAAGAAATGTATTATAGTTAAAATACATAGTGACTCATAACAGCATTTTTTTTATCTCAAGATTATATCAACTCAAGAGTCACAAGAGCTGTCCGCCTCTTCGGGTAGGCGAAAGGGGGGGTGGGCAAATAGTGAAAGGCAAAGGGGAAAGGGAGTTGGGCCTTCGGTAACCTTACTCACTCGGTCACACAATGCAAGCATTATTTAACAGCTGGTTTTCTGTGAGGCCGTGATTATACTCCGGTCGAGCCAGGCCATACGTCACGAAGCATGGCTTTCCCACTTTAAAACGTCAGACACGACGACACGATATTTAAGAATTTAGAAGCTATCAGAAAGTTATAAAATAACCAAGTCTTACGATATCTATTTTTTTTTGTTTATAAAGGGACAGGACGAAGGCCAAGGAGCGCGAACTATCCCGGTCTTGGGCAGTCCTCATCCAGCAGTGGACGGCTATAGACTGATGATGTTGATGAATAGAGCAGATTTTTATTATTTAAACACTGTAGATTTCACCAGCATTTTCACATGAATACATTTCTGTATTTTATTTCTTGAATTACTATTATTATTATTGTTTTTATATAATTAAATGGTTATGGTAAGATATAACTAATTCTTTATATCACAATGCAAAAAGTATTTGAAAGTATTAGTAGTAGTGAAAAGAACAAAGAAGGACCAAATTAAAAAACCTTCGTGTCCTACATACATACATGAAAGTATCCTGCCTCCTATTCACATTCCAACTGTTTTGACTACTTGCAGTTTAAATGTAATAAATATGTTTTTATATAGGTTACTGTAAAATTTAAGTAATTAATTTATTGTTGTCCAACAATTTATAGAAGAAACATCAAAATTCTATTTCATAGAAAATCTCCTTATAGAAACTTTTCCATTTCAACTCACACTAAGTTTATCTGCCCCGGTGTACCGTCTATTAAACTACCATAAAACACAGATAGGACTTTTGATTAGTGTTTTCACGCTTCGTCTTTATCTCTAAGTCTTATATTTTACTAGCTTTGCTAGCGGTATTTCTTGCAGAATGTAGATTTAGTTAATCAATTCCTGTAGCTATCCCTCGAGAATATTTTCTTTATTCCTACCCTACGTATTTTCTTAACCCTAACGATGTTTATATGCAGGATTTCATGACAATCGATTAAATAGTTAGAGAAACAAACACATATTCCTATTTACAATTTTATTTACAATTTTAAAAATAGTTACAAATATATAAAATCATTTCAATTTGCGTTCTACTAAATAGCTTCTCCATTTTCCTCGACTTCGTATAATTACAAACGATTGCAAGCGATCCAAACGAGTTATAATTGCCACAATCAAGAGTTTGACAGGCGGACATACGGGACATCCCACTGTCCCCTATGTAAATATGGAAAATTGTTACCATACCAAAGGGATACCACGTAATCAGATACAGAATTGGTGGTGTGTGCATTTGACGTGTTAATTAGCGTATGGTTTCTAACAATATTATATCATTTAACAATGGCTTCGTTTAACAAAATTTTAGAAACAATAACTTGTTAAGATAATGTATTTTTGTCCTAGCTTGAGTTTTATCCTAACCCGTATAAGACTGTTGAGGAATATGATTTGACACAGCTCCAGAAAAGGAAATTGAATGTTGAGTTGTAGCAAAATTACTTGTTAAGAAAAGAGGTTTTAAACTTTCTACAAAAAGTCATTAATATTACGACCTACGACTACCAGGTCTGATCTCGCAAATTTGAGCAAATTCAATGTAATTAATTGTCTACATGAACATGTATATTTCGACACATGGTTAGAACTAAATTAGAGATGATAGAAATTCGTGTTTTTTTTATGTATCCCATAGTGACTCCACTCTGCCTGCTGGAGCAAGCAATAAGTGGAGTCCAAGAGTGGTGGTCAGCATCCTTATTGCATGTCTAGTCAATGTAGCATGGTGACCCACACTACTTGCTTGCTACTTAGCTGCTTTTTAGATTTCCTAAAATTGACAATTGGTCTATAGAGTTATAGTATAGCTATAGCTGTGGTATTTCGTAAAAGAGAACGGTTGACAATAATAAATAAAAATAATGCGTTAGATGGCTTCGACTATATGTATAAACGACCCTGACCTGCTGGATCTATTTCTTATATACCCTATTCAATCCGTATACGCATCGTTTACTTTTCCCTTTCAATCATCTCTTTCAATAAACTACATTTTTTCCCATCTAATTCTAAAAGTCCCGAGATGACGGCAATAGGCTTGCCCCTAGTACGTGGGACTACATCATAGTCGGTAAAGTGTGAGCGCTATTTACGCTCCTGACTACCCCTTCGGGGATACCGGTGTATGTTTATATATTAATTTATGTATTCAAAAATTGATATTCAAACTGACAGAATATCTCATAATAATTTGTTTAGAAATGTAAACGCCTAGAAAAGCATTTACCAAAATATACGTACTTAAGAAAACAAAATACATTCAAGCTAAAACAACTATTTAAGGGCGAACATAGCGTTAATAAAATTTCTATATCAAAATAATAATTATAAATTTATTATAAATAATTATGCATGACCGTCTTATGCCATCACCACAACTTTAATTTTGTGTTTTATCAACACAAACATTATAGAGAGGTAAAATTGTTTGTTTGTTTGTACGTATGTAGGCGCTAATATATAGTTCCCCGATTCAATTTATAAATAATTTCACTGATAGGAAGCTAGACTATTTTGAGTGACATAGGTATTTATTATGATATATGTATACCTTATTTCAATATAAAATTAACCAGTTATACAATGTACAGGAAAAATATTAGTTTTTAGTAGATCTACAATATTGCCCGGGACACCATATATCTTACTGTTATATTTAATACAGAATAATGTTTCTTAATAAGATAAAATTTGCCCTTTACTGCATTTAATTTGGACTCATAGTTGAGAAGATAACTCGAGATAACTCAGACGCAAGACAAAGACGGCCCGCGTGACTCTTATAACCATTTCCTTGAATTTTAATAGTAATATATACATAATATTATTACATTATGTTCATGTGTAAATGAAATTGTATTTGTAGAAATATATAAATATATAATAAAGTAAATAAATGTGTACACGGATTTATTTAGTTTATTTCTACAAATAAATTTTTATTTTATTTTATTGATCTGCAGTAATATT
Organism: Tyria jacobaeae; assembly: GCA_947561695.1. NCBI lineage: Eukaryota > Metazoa > Arthropoda > Insecta > Lepidoptera > Erebidae > Tyria > Tyria jacobaeae. The sequence goes on along the minus strand of OX387221.1, from coordinate 12,685,884 downwards.
ATTTACACCAAGTGAAGCGTAAACCGGTAGAATTTGGTATAATAGAACATTATTACGTTATCTATGTACGCCAAATTCTCCAATGACATGAAAAGCTGTACATTTTTTTTAATTTTTTTGATGTAATTCTGAAAATATTAAAATAATAAACTGTTTGAATAGCACACACAATGGTACAGTCATTAGTCATTAGAAATTAAAGTACTATAGACACAAATCGACTGGCCTGTTTGTCAAGTGGTTAGTGACCCTGACTGCTGAGCCGGAGGTCGTGGTTTCGATTCCCACACGGAACGAAAATTGTTACGGGACGAATGTTTGTTAAGTTCCCTGCGATACAGGAATTATTCCTAATGCGGGATTTGTAAAAAAAATAAGATATTGTACTAGCCGTTCACAACAGTTTCACCTGCGTTTATTCTCACTACTACACTCTTCATGGACCGTGTGATGTTTTTTACCCAAAATTATTGTACAATAAATTCTCTATATAGTACAGAAAGAACTATTGAAATGATAAATAATAGTTCCATAGATAAACGCATGTAAAGAAAGAAATAAAAAAAATAAACAATCCAAAAATCTTTTTGGATTGTTTATTTATTTCTTTATTTTTTATATCTCTTTCTTCTTTTTTAGCTTCCTTCTTTATATTTATTATAAATTTACTTTTTACGATCAATACCAAACAATTAACCAAATTAGTCAAAAGAAAAGGTACCCCTCTTTGTTAACATGGAAAACCACTTCCCATGTGTGCTAAGTGGTGTTAGTCAGATGTGGTCAATTTAGTAAATAAACACTTACGTAAAAAGGCTCTTCAACGTTATATATAATTCTTTATGTGATTTGGTTTTGTTATTGTTATTAGTTGTTTATGGACTTTCTCTCGCGTGTAGATTCAACGCAGAGATTCCACGAATGTCAAGTATTTCGAGAGATAAAACAACAGTCGAACCCACGACGTCCAGTTCAGCAGTCAGGGTCACTAACCACTAGACCAAAGTGCCCGTCGTTTGATACAGGTACCCTTGTTATTAAGTGATAGTAAATTATTAGTTGTCTGAATACCTTAGAACATAACATCCTCTTGAGATGGTGTTCTTCTTTACTAACAGTTATTACGGCAAGTAGGAAGAGTTTCTTTTTTCATTATTTCGAAATAGAGATCGATGTCGACCTCGGTAACGACAAAGATCTGGACTCGAATCCCCTCCGTCATATCTCTAAGCTTAACTTCAAATTAATGTTATCAGTCTGCAGGTGGAAACCCCTACATGCGATGTAAAATCTTGTTTTAGCCTTTGTGTCCTTTGGTAATAAGAACAAAGGACTTATACATTTAGACATATATGATAATTGTACTGGTAAATTATAAGTTTTTTGACTATTACTGATACTAAACTGTAACGTGTAAATAGATATTTAAATGACCGTGTTGATTTTTTTTTAAATTAAATAATCTACCACGATCGATATAGAGGTTGATTTTTGTCCAGATCCAAATGAGATGCTAGTAGATGCTAGTAGAGTCACAACACATGTCTTTTTCAAATATATATTCTATGAGCAAATCTAGTGCGTTCGCCCAAACAATAAATACTTAATACCAAGTTCTTATAAATACTTAGTACAGCTTTCAGTACTTTCTGTTAGAAATATACGAACAACCCAAGAAAGCTATTTGTAAAATTCTTTGTCTTTTCTAATTTGAAAGGATTTAGAATAAATAACTCTATAACCATTCTTAGTCAGGTATACGTGGGGGTCATTAATATAATAACCTTATAGGCAACGGTTCACACTATATGGTCAAATATGTTTATAATAATTAGTTTGATATATGGCTTTATAAATTTTATATTGAAAATCATAGACACTAAATATTTTGAACACGACACATTTTATTAGTGAACCTTCTAAGATAACGGTTGAATAAACGGTAAATGCACTAGGTTATCTGGTTTAGCATCTGAATTTACTGTTTTAAGTCAAAGTTATGCGATAGGTATAACAAATAGTAGTCTGTTTATTGACTGTTTTTTATGGTACAGGCCCCTCTTTAATTTTTATTTCCTCATCTGGAAAGCACAAACGGCATATTAAGTACTAAACCGAAATAACACAACTAAAAGGAAGGACAATAAAGAGGCCAATCAATATACTAAATTTCTTTTTGATGGACCCTAAAACCCTACAAAGTTAGCGAGTAATAGAGTTTTCACGTCGTTGCCAGCTGCCCGAGTGCCAATCAAATTAGGAACGATTATCGAGCGATGCCGATCAGGACTCGTTTGAGCGATCGGAGCTTGGAGGATACTGGAACTAATCTACGGATTAAATTCTTTTACTGACTAGCTACAGGGATTTCGTAAAATTTCTCGTTATAATTGGAGAAATAAACATTTGAAATATTATCAGGAAATTAATTTTCAACGGTTCTTTCTGAGTTTCCAGCGGTTAATTATATGTTCCCTTGCATTAACTTTGGTCATTTCTTATTTTTATAAATACACTATTTACAATAAAGACTTTTTTGTTCTTATTTTTGTAGCCAAACATGATATTGTAAAATATAATACTTATTATAAAATACACCTTAGTTAAATATTTCTCCAACTAAACAACGGCCTATTTAGAGTCATAAAAAAACAAAAAAGTTTTTTACCCGAAATAATGTGGCATTACAAATAGAGGTTTAATTTATTTTCATGTTGGTATTGTTCCCACAAAATCTAATAACTCTCCTGGATTCGACGAACGGTGATTAGTTCCAATTATTGGCATTCAGCACACATGCGGCCAGCCAATCCAGTAATTGCCTTTATTTGTTCAGTGATTCTAACTAAGCATTTTGTCGTCTTTATACTATTTAAAAAACATTTGCAAAGAATTTGTACACTCTTGGGATATTGGAATTGGAAATACCTATTGTCGCTTATTTATTTTGGGTATTATATATACTGATTTATATGGATTTTATTTTGTTCTATTAAAACGTCAAGTACACGGACAGCCTCTTATACTCGTTATATCTCTATATGTCTAACAGACACGTAAGTCGTATACCATTATACGACTTACGTGTCATAACTAGAATAGCAAGAAATTAAATAAACATATTTCTGTCTTATTGGTACACGCCTCAAATCATCTTAATCATATTTTATTGTGTTTTATAATTTTTTGTGGCCTATTGAGCAAGGCGATCCCAATATGCTCTGGAGACCATATTGGGATCGCCTTGCTCAATAGGCCAGGCCTGCCGTGTTATATAGGGACTTCCTTTCTAGGATATACCTAAGACAGTAACGGAATGTGGTTTAAATCAGTTCGAGTCTGATATACCATCTTACTCACTCAAAAAAGGGAATGATTGCTGTGTCGCGAGGAACTTTACAAGCGTACAAACAACGGGCACAAAGAACACCCCGACTCGGGACAACAATTTTTGGATCACACATTTTTTTCTCCCGTGTGGGAATCCAACCCACGACCCTTTGCTCCCCAGCCAAAAACTAAATTAAATCCACTGTTTATTACATTGATCGCGGTTTTTGTCATATCATTATATATTTTATAATAAAATAGATAACAGATCTGGAAGTTTTATGGAACAGGTAGTAGATAGGTAGATTGACTGCTTAAGGAAAAATATAAAAATCCGTGTGCCAACGAAGTATTTACGAGCTCCTACAACTCCGTTACATCTTATCAATGAAATCGTCGATGTTCACTGTGCGTCACTTACTAAGTTCAAAAGTATTATCAACAATCATTTTAAGGGAATCTGTGTCTTAGTGTTTAGGCCTAATTCTATTCTGTTCTAGCTTTTGTATAATATAACTATTAATTTTTATTCATCTGCTTCAAATCATTTATGTGGCGCGTGTTCTTTTCAGTTGGGTAAAAAGGATATCGTTCGACGAGTTCAAAGAAAACTTTGATATATAAACTTCCTAGAGTTTTAACTCACGACTTCGCCTTTCTTATGGCATAGGAAGGCAAACGAGTAGCAAACGACACCTGCAACTCAAGAGCTGTAAGTGTGCTGCCATAGTTTGAGGGTGATGAGGGTGGGGTCCTCCGGTACTCTCACTAACTCGGTAAATACAAAGCAAACATTGTTTGATAACCGCTTTTATCTGAGGCAGTGATATTACTTCGGTCGAGCTTGCCCATGCGTGCCTAAGCATGTAAATAAAATCTGAATATTCGATATTGACATGAACATGAAATGGGCAGAACCGTATTCCAACATTACAACGGCAGCGGTTCGGAAGACATGTAGACACAGTGAACCGTTATAGATTTCATATCTGTAGAGCCTTTCGTTTTGATTTTAAATTTTGTACGTATTTAACACTTAGAAAGTATCACTTAGTGAAAACGCAAATGGCCTGTCTGATAGTAATAACGTACCACAGATTGGCGTACTTGTGAGCCGAGGTAGTAGGACAATACTATCATTCATTTTAAGAGTTGAGTATTAAATAGTTAGAAAAAAGGGTTTCAATCTAATTGGAAGTTTGACCGTAAATTTTATTACATAGCTTTTTTATCTCTTGCGTAATATAGCCTTAAGTTCACAAATCTGTCAAATTAACAGCAGTACCCTACTATTCGTTTCTATTTAGTGTAAAAATAAAGTAAAACCAGTTCCTAATAGGCAGTAATAAAATAAAAATTAATAAAAACTTAAACACATGGATATTTTACCCGACTGGGTAAGAATGAGGATTATGTTTTTCGAAGGTATGTATGTGTAGTATTTTTGACACGCTCTAACCTAACCTAACCTAAACGGGTAAACGATTTCGACATATGAGGTGAGTATACTTGTTATTAAAGAGGATAATTACCTAACTGGCATAATTATTTGTATCACTGATACTAGTCAGCATGATCATTCATCCAGTAACCACCATAACGAAAGACAAAAAAATTCAGTCCACGTTCCGCTCTTTCTAAATATTTAAATGAGTAATGAAAGCTGGAAATGCTTGGTTAGATCAGAGATGGATCCATATTGAGGACTTTAATTTATGGAAAGTATTACATTACAGTATACCAACCCCAAGCTTTTCAATATACGAAACGTGCCTGTTGATTTAAATTGAGACTGAGTGCGTAACTTGAGTGCTTTAATGAGCTTGTTATTATTGAAAGCCGAGAAATCAATATTTTACGTAATGAAAGCGAATGACACAAAAATGCTGCCGATTTCATCTTAAGACAAATGAAAAGCTATTTTTTTGTTCTCAAAATTAGAGCTTGGAAAGGAGTAAACTTAACGTAATAACGCTCCCTCACATACCAGAAAGATCAACTTAAGATAAAAACTTTTTCAAGACCAGTCTTTATATTAAGTCAAATTATATTGTTTCGTTTGCCTCGCTTATTGTTATCAATATGAGATTGGGGGGTTAACAAAAATAATGGTTATCTTTTATCATCACTATTAAAAATACATAATGTATTTAAAGACAAATTTTGAACTAACTAGACTTAGACAACTCTTAAACAGGATTCTTACATAATGTTTATATTTACCTGAATATTTTTCATTATTATAAATACTGTATGAAACCGTGAATTAAATATACAATAAAATATGTTACAAGAAATGCTTTACGAGCTAGCATCATTGAAAACACTGACACGAGCAGAAACTGTAAACAATGTGAAATAGCTTTACCTTATTCAAGCAAGCCTCGGCTTCTGTTAGAAAACACAGCTCTGTGTTTCTGTGGCCATTTTCACCTCAAATAATTTCACTTAGAACACAAATTGTTGTTCTGTACCTATACACTGTCTGTATTAGAAATATAACGTTTGTTTTTGTTTCACCACTGGAAACACAAGGCTACCCTAGCACAGCTCGGGGGTGACTGTTAGTATCACTCAGACCTACGGGTTCACCCCGATGACGTCACCGTAGACCAATAGAATGGGATTTCTTTCGCATGCGCGCTAGGCTAGCCGCCGTGGCGCCGGTATTCCATCCAGGAACGATGTTACACTCGCCATCGCTTTGCAATGTATACATTGCCGTTCTGATTGTTTGAGTTTGTAGTGCTCGTGCAGCATAAGCAGCAATGGATACTAGTACTCGTATTTTCGTAGCCTTGGATGTTTAGTCATAGTCAAGTACACTTCTGAGGGTGACAGCTTTGAGAGCACCCCCCGATGGGCTTTTCAAAGGACCAGCGCCACCATTCTTTTTGTAACTGCCTGTGGCACACACCGCGCGTTTGGAATAATTGAGACGCTCGGTATATGATTTAATTTGCCCTTTCGCGGGACCAAATGTTTTACGGGGCTGGTAGGAAGAAATATTGTTATAAGTAGAGAAAGGGGTACCTCGTGGGTCTCTTTGCGAACTACTTGCTGAACATATTTTTCAATTACATATCATAGCACATATTCATTTTGTTATGTAAATTTCCTGGTCGCATTAAATGCAAAGCTTTGTTAAAAATTATAGATTAGTAACTATCATGGTTTGAGTACTTAGATAACAGTAAAAGAAAAGCTCGTTGCTGGCCTTTAAAAGTGTCTATTTACACCTAAATCACTAAAAATAACTACTACATAGTTGTGTAAATAGTATTGATTTCTTGTGAACAGACTTGAGTTATTTAATTTAACGTAATTAATTGACTGATTGAATGAGTAATATCCTTTGTGTCTAATGATTTTGACATGTGAGGTGTACTTTGAATTATATTAATAGTGGAAGTTACATAAGTTGTCAGGTATTTTAAATAATAACTAAAGCAAAAGGAATAGTTTTTTTTTTATGTTACTTGTTTGAAAACCTTGTTACTTTCTTCCTTAACGCAACCTGTAAAAGTTATGACTGTTTTAATTTATAGGTGTTATTACCTCCGTTCTCATTAATGTAGGTGGAATGTGTAAAGTTAAAAAAAACATTCTTCCTTTTCTGTTTTATAACTATTAAATCCGTTCTTGAGAAAACCCACAAAAACTATAAAAAGTTTTTATAGTTTTGCAAATGCATGAGTGATGTATATTTTCAGTAGTTAAAGTGAATGTTAAATCTTCTGGAACTCGCTGTAGATATATACAAAAAAAATACAGGGACGTACATATGTATTTCAGCATTTAATATTTTTTTAAGTGTAAGGGGGACAGACGAACAGACAGGAAACCTGATAGTAAGTGACAACCGCCGCCCATGGACAACTCCATCTCACGAGTCGTAAGTGCACTGCCTGCCGTTAAGAGTGGTGAAGGAGATGATTAGAGAAGGGGAAATAGGAGAAGTGGGGAGATAGGGAGTTCAGCTTCCGGTACCCCTACTCGCTTGACAATACAATGCAAGTATTGTTTGTCGAGCCGGCCATGGAAAGCCGGAGCCGAGGCATGGCTCTCCCATGGATAAATAAATAGATACATAAATAGATACATAAACATATATAAAATAGGTATTGACGACTACTATAGGGGGTATAGCATTCAGAGTAGTGGCTTGGTTTTTTGATAAACGATGTTCTTAGCTATATTCGAAGTAAATGTGTTCAACAGTTCTTATGTTATATTTTTTTTTCGGTTTAGTATTACTGAATTAGATCGTTCTGCGTTTCTACAATACAAATATACAAACACATATTAATAACGCTTATCAAAATCAAATTCAGAGGGCCTGACTTCAAAATGAAATACCCGAATTTAAGGTGTAAGCGAGCTGATCAGCTATATGTACAGTCACCCCCAAACAGATTGATCTATTGATGAGAGATTTAGTATAATCCTATACATCGTACGGTAATAGTCAAAGAATTATATCTAAAAATGTATAAACGTTGAGTATAGAATTATATAATTCAATCGCGATTAAAAATCTACAGTTTACAAATTCCTTCTAAAAACAACCTAAACAGTACCTACATACCCACGGGAATTAAAAAAATACAACAAAGCAATACCTTCTATTACCTCTTCTAACTTAGGGTATTTCGTTTCTTAATCGAATAACATTTTCCCGATCAAAATCCGTTCATGTCATACGTTGATCGATATGTTGCAATCGAAATGTAATCTGACAAGGTGCTTTTTCATGATCAATCTCTATCGTCCGATACTCGAGCCGACACACGGCCCAACACCGGCCGACGCTAGTATTTAATTCACGATTTATCTTGTGTAGCAGATTTCCCATACCAACTGTAATGTGATTGTATTTGTTATAGTGACATAATATAAAAAACAAATACCTCTATGTGTTATTTTATTTCGTAATATAATTAATGAAAAGCAGTCACTATTATATTATTATACTATGTGAAAGAGTTACGGACTATTCTAATTTTCTTACATATATACATATTGCCGGAGCGGTAAGTAGAGGCGTATAAAAGGGTACCAGCTTATTGACATACATTAAAATGGAAAGAAAAGATTAAAAGGTAGGAAAAGGCAGCACCGCTGATGCCTGGAAGACAGAGTCCTCTAACCGATATATTTTATTACTTTAAAAAGATTATTAGGTTATTCAAATATTTTACAATATAATGACGAGTATATTTCCCTAAATTAAGAACTTAATACAGATTCAAATATAGAAAATATTGTAAATAGTTATTTGTACACATTGGGAAGGTGTTACAGACGTAAATTAATCATTTAAGTTTGTAGGTATTGTGTAGATATTGAGAGATCGCTGCCCGCTACCCTAGTAGAAGAAGGCCTGAGATGGTACCTCGTCGAGTTCTGCGAGTCCTCTCTAAGTTGGAGGGGGGCTAGGCCCCCCCGCTTTCCACGGTGCGGTCAAAGTTTTCAGGGGTTCTCGGAAGCTTCCTCCTAAGGGTAGGGTAGACCTCGTGACGGAAAACCGTGTGCTTTAAGTCGGTTCGAGTCCGACATACCTCTTCACTGTTGGCTCCATTGAGGTGATGACCCGGCGGGGTTTCCATACGAAAAAAAAAAGATATTGAGATATAAAGGAAAGACTAACGGTTATGAAGTGATAATATAAATGTAACATCCACAATACTCAAGTATTTTTTTCATCAGACATACTGTATGTTTTTTTACCCGAAGGTTATGTTTTTTACCATATTAGTAATAATAAAATTCCTTAACTGGTCATTTCGATCTACTGTTACTCAATCTACAGTTGACGGGGCTGTTGGTGTAGTGGTTATTAACCCTGACTGCTGAACTGACTGGAGGTCGTGGGTTCGATTCCTATACGGGACAAACATTTGTTGTCCCGAGTGTAGGTGTTCTTTATGTCCATTAATGAAATGTTTGTACACCCCCACCCTCAGCACCCCTCATTTTTTTGTACGTGGGAAATCCTCATGGACTATGCTCCGCCGAGGGCATCAGCGTTTGGGTGTGCCGGACTTGCCGAAGGCCGTGGAAACACGACATTTGAAGCTTTTGAAGCACCCCCCACCCCAACCCCCGAGACGCAGGTATTATTCCTAATATATCCTATTGTAACTGAAGTGGCTCTTTATAGAGCGACAGAGAACAGGTAAAATATTCAAAACCTAAATTTAAAAAACAAAACGATTTTTGAATAAATAATTGAATGGGTGATCAACTGAATACAAACTTCCAATGGCAACTTCTTAAGGCTTAAAGATTCATGTAAATTCTAAATTATATGAATTACAATACAATTTTTTTTATACACGCGTAAGTTGGAATCCGATAAAAATATGGGAAGCACTATATGTACTCGTAGTAGCCAGGTTTCTGAATTTTTCTATTGGTCAAAAATGTATAATTTAAAAAAATATATTACTTGTTTGAAAGTAGCATGATTTATAAATTTCATAGGGTTCTACTACTACAATTAACACCATATTATTATAGCTACATTATATGTATATATGTACATTACGTGTGGGTCACCATGCTAAATTAATTACACTTGCAATGAGGATGGTGACCACCACTCTTAGACTCCACTTGTTGCTTTCCATCAGGCAGAGTGGAGTCATTATGATAGGTTAATATTAAAAAAAAAATTGGGTTGATAATTAAGACAACACTTCACTTGATTTAAATTCCTACAAACAGCACGCATTCGTAATCCCAAAGATCGTTAAACGCTTTAACTTAGTCTAAAGGGCTGGAACTAAGCTATAAACTGAAAATAGTAATTATACGTAGGTACACTGAAATACTTAAAATTCTTATAAGCAATCCGAGACGGAATCGAGAAACTATTGCTTCACTACGTTTTACATTTTCTTTAGTTAGATTACTTATTGCATATATTTTACTTTAAAAAAACACACCTTTCTTTATACTTTAAACCACCGAAGTCATGTTGAATTGGTAAGTCGTTTCAGTAAGGTTCGTAAGTTATCGCTAAGATAGCTGACGACGTCATAATTCATGCCGGCACTTGGCAAAAACTCGAATAGACGCCTTGTACCTCCCTAAGTGAGGTGTAATTGTAGTGACTTTAATATCTTTTACGGAGCCACTTACAGTTTTACCTTAATATTAAATTTGTTTAGCTACTGTCAACCGACATGCTTTTAATACTGACTACAGACTGTTTTTAAAATTTACTTAGATGACTAAGATTTTGATGAGATGTGAGTCATGCTGTTTTCGGCTTTTATTTTTCAAGGTTCCATCAGATGTACTTTTGATTATTATTAAAGACATGAGAATATGTTTTAAAATTTTGTGAAATTTAGCTGTGTGTGTGAAGTAGCAGATTTTGAGTGACTGGGCAATAAATTGTGCGCTCCGCTGTTGCCCTAAACGAAAAGATTACACTTTCTGGATTACATTCTCTGGATTACAACCACTGTAAAAAAAACAAACACTTTTTTGTTGGTTTTAGATTTTTTTTGTATATTTCAAATGATGTATCGTTTCATCCTTATCTGCATATCTCTCCTTTTCTCTCTTTTGTGTTTGTATGTGCACAGCGGAGAAGTAGATATGAGATCCTTTAAGTGTATATATATATATATTTTTTTTTTTAATTATTCTAATATTTACTAGACCTTAACTTGCACACACTAATTATGAATTACAATTTCAAATAATTTGGAAAAGGCAGAACACTTGGCTTACCAAAATTGTTATAGAGTACGGGGGCACAGTATAGCATAGAACGTACATATGACAGCGCTCCGGAGTTGCCAGTTTTTATACTAAACACTGCACTTTCAACTGCCACTCTAAGTTGTTGGCTCTATTGATTATTTTATTATTGCACGTAAAGATAAGCACAATTAATCTTCTAACCATCAGCAAATCGGGACATCTAAACATCCTATTGTATAAATAATGAAGCCATCATGCAAATAAAAACATTACAAACTAGGGGTGTCGATCGCATAGGCTTAATCCGCGACAGGTAAGCTGCTAATTTATCATCCCTAAACAATAGGGGTGAATACATGGTGTTTATGTAACGAAATAGAAGGAATAAAGCATAAATTATTGCTGAGAGACTGCGGATTATAGAGTGTTGTTGTTTATGGTACAGTCCTTTTATTAAGTCCGTGTGACACACAGAATGTTTAGGAAAAATTTCGAGAGAATATTTTATTTAAAAACAAAGTTGCATTTAAAACTTCTTAAAAACATGTTAATGGACGTTAAGACAGCAGGTGAAATATAGTCCAGTCCTGCACTTCAAGTGATAAAGCACAAGAAACTACAAGATTATTTTTAAATGGCGTGTGAAACTCAGACCTAAAGATCATAATTCTCTTCTTATAGTTTTATATACGTAGTATTAGAACTTATGAAGATGATGGTACAAGTATTTTGCATTGAATCGTTTTAATGAATAAATATAATTAAATGTTCTTATATTATATTTATTCAAACTGATATTGAGTTACGTAAGTTTGAAACAACTTTAAGGTACGTAATCTTAATGAAAAATAAGTGGACACCTTCCAACTTTGATATATCCTATTTACGAGTGCTAAAGTAACACTGGTTTGTATAAGCCTAAATTAATAAAAAAAAACTCAAGACTAAATTACAGCAAATTACTTATTATGATAACATTATTTATAACTAAATCAAATTAAAAACTTAACAAACGATTTTTTTTCAATAAATAATGTTTTCCTCTTCAAGTCTAATCATCTATTGGAAGTAGTAGGTATATGTAAACATACATACACTCACGCTTGCATCCCTGAAAGGGTAGACTGAGGCATAATGAACCCCCACAGGGGCAAGCCTATTACCGTCATAAAGCGCTTATGGAATTTAATGGTAAAATTTGCACTATATTGACAGGAAAGCGAGGATAGAAATCGAACGAAATTGATTTTGCTTATACAGATGGATGTGGGAGTATAAGCAATAATAGCTCAGACGTAAACGTAACACGTACTTGACGTGTAGCATGCCTATAACTCGAACTGGCTGGTGCTAGTGTTGCTATTCAGTTATTGTATATTTTAATTCTTCTAAACATCATGTAATCTTGCCACCACCACCACCAACATTTAGCCGACTATAACTTGGTCCCATTCACTCGTAACAGGGGCAAACCTGTTGCCGTCATACATGCACTCTTGGTAATTAGATGGAAAATTTGAAGCATATTAACAGGAAAGGAAGGACATAATGCAAAGGAAAGGGAAATTGCTTAACAATAGTCAGGATCGCATACCTATAAGTAGAACTGGCTGGAAAGTCCAAGACAATTAACCAAATTACAAAAACACTCAAATTAAGTATAGCGAAAGGCTTTTATATTACGAAGTATCAATTTAGTAAAATGTATTAACATAAAAACAAGGACTCTAATCTCAATGTGATGAAGGGCAACATGAGGTTTAATATATTTGTCGATAGGGATTTATCCGCCTCTGGAAATACCCAATATATTCAATTGAAAAAGGGTTTTGCATCATTTTTAATACGTAAACCGTATATGTGAACATCATACAACACAATATTATATTTTTATTTCACTTCGGCCTATATATAATAAGTCTATAATGGCCTTTGTTTTAGTTGTGTATTGAGTTTGGATTTTATGTGTAACCTTAATGTATGTAATATAACATTCAAAGGCCTGTAATAGCAAAAAAAAGCAATATATATATATATATATATATATATATAAATATATATATATATTGCCTTTTTTGCTATTATATATATATATATATAATATTCTATAGATGTTATAGTTGATCTTTGTGTACAATAACGAACAATATCCATGTACAATATATGCAAACACTCACGCATGTAAAATTTTGTTCCGTTTACGTAAAAGTGGGCAAGTCTATTGCAATCTACCGGGGACTTTTCGAAATTAGATTATAAAATTTGGAGTATATTGACAGAAAAGGGAGAATAGAAAAGGAAGGTCACTGAAATTGCTTATACAGATGTATTGCGGCGTATAAGCTATAACTGAAGCAAGTCAGGGTCGCATACCTATTATAACTGGAAATTGTTGGTGCCGGAAAGTCCGAGTCTTCTTACAAATGCAATATATATATATATGTATATACGTGTGTGTGTACAATATATATGTAGTGGTACTATATATAGAAAATTAATAATTTGAAGGTGTTTAGGAGAGGCCTTGAAAATTATGATTGATATTAATTTTCTAACAGATATTGCTTTAAATGGTCGCTAGTTAAACTAATTTTTATACTGCAAATTTTATTTTTAAATCATTAGAATAATAAGTTATACACATTAATGGGAATTGAAAAATTCAATCATATTTATTAGTATTAAATTCAAATTAATTATAATTTTCAATGTTAACTTGCTTATTTTATAAGATTTCTTATAAGATACTGTTGGTCTAGCAGTATTAGTATTACTTCTATTTTTAGAATTAGTACTTAGTATTTATTAGGAATCTAAATCCAGATATAGCATGGTAATTTTGTTTTTTGTAACAAGCTTCAACAAGGTGGGCGAGCTAGACCCTTGGACCATGCCATTAATAATTCGGTGATGAAACTAACAGGTTAATAATCCTAACTGCTGAACTGCTGCCCGAAGCCCACACGGACAAAAATTTGTGTGATAAATAAATGGTTGTCATTTTCTTCTTTTTCAATGTTTTTTAAAATGCCTCGACACAGGAATCGTTTCTGACGAAAGTGGAAGCTGTCTTTTTATTGACGTTAATTTACGGGCCTGTTGGTCAAGTGGTTAGTGACTCTGACTGCTGAACCGGAGGCCTTGGGTTCCATAACCACATGAGACAAAAAAAAATATTAAATTTAGAATTCCTTATTTACTCAGAAACGATACAAACCTGCTATTTAAGTTATTGTTTTCTACGTATATTTTTTTGTTAGAACTGTGTTATCAATCTACACTTACCTATGGCATTGAGCTTCGCGGTTTTAGAAATGCAAATTATATTAGTACTTGTAATTATTTATCAAAGTTGAAAACCAGAAAAGTTGATTTAGTTAAACACAAACCAATTAAGATAGGTAAATAACTAAGTGACATCATAATTACAAAGAAATTTTAACTACTTCTTGTTTCGAATATATTTTACAGTTTTTTTATTACTTTACTATGCATAGAGAGGTAGTGGCTTTATTACACAGTACATATTTAAAAAAGAACGTACAATAAAATTTGGCCAATTATGTTACTGATTCTATTAATATAATCACTCTTTATTAAAATAAAATATTGAAGTCGATTTAAATACAGGCTATATAACAAATTATACTTTTAAATTAACAAAGTAATTGCTAATAGTTAATGATAGTATTTATACTTATTAAAATTACAGAAGGTTAGTACTTTTAATGGAAAGAATTCAAGTTATTATTTAAATTGAGAGCCATTGATCAGCAGCTAACTAAATTTTCATCAGTTTCCCCTGAAAGAATATCTTTCTTATAGTATTATTATTAATCATTCTAATCAAAAATGTATTTAATGAACTTGAAATTCTCGGTGACACCCTTAGTGATCCATTGGCAGCGCATTTTGGCACAACATTATAATCTCGATGTTATCCTGGTTTAACCAAAACCGAACATCAAACCGGTTTCAAAGTCCGGGAACAAGTATAGGTCAACGTTTTGGCAGTTTGGTTGAAAGTTATTTAAATTCCTGGAACGAAGTCGAAAATAATGCCGTAACTTTTGGTTTGGCACCTTGATTCGCTATCTCAATGCGGTTGCAATCGAGTTTGTAAATGGCTTTTGTAATTTTTTTTATCATGGTATTTACAGTTTTATCGAATTCTATAAACAAACTCTCTATTACTATAAACAAACACCTTTTGATCACAACCTCCAATAAGGCCGCCCATTGTAACGCTAACATTTCAAAATGTGGTGTGTAATAAATAATAACTACTTTTTTATGGTATAGGGGAAAAAACGAGCAGGCCGGTCACTTTTTGGTAAATGACTTTCACCGCCCATGAACACTTGCAACTCAAAAATCACAAGAGTACTGTCCGCCTCTTAGGGTAGGGGAAAGGGAGGAGGGGAAGGGAAAAGGAGTTGGGCCTCCGCTTACCTCACTCACTCGATCGCACAATGCAAGCACTGTTTAAGAGCCGTTTTCTGTGAAGCCGTAGTAATACTCCAGTTGACCCGGCCCATACGTGCCAAAGCATGACTCTCCCACTTTTAAAGCTTTGAGCTGATATGAATAAAATAAAATGGCTTAGAGGCAGGGTAATAGTTTTAGTATCACACACTAAGGACACACGCTAAGCTGACTACAATAGGATCCTAGCATTTAAACTTTCTAAAAAAGTGAGGGCGAGAACCTTTACTCAACTTTAGAGATACATAAGAGTGTCATAGAGAGGCAACCTGAGTAGTACAAAAGAAAGTAACAACCAGAAATAAGCAGTACAAAAATACATACATATATACATATATTTCTAACTCTTTCAACATTGTTCCTGTATTAACACAACATCTAAGGAGAAATGAAGTAATCGATTGCCTATTGAACACAATCTCCGTTTGTTAATCGATTGTGAAGCAAATAAGTTGAAGCTCCATGACTACCAGGTATAAAGTTACGGGATAAAGTTTTATATAGTGAATATTTCATTCTCTCTCTAATCACATTATACCGAGCTAGAGATGAGATATCCGTTATTAGAACTTTTTTCTATATGATTTCCTTTCATTATATTTTTCCCTTTATCATTTAACCTATTACATCATGAGTGCAAAATTTAAACTCACCTTATGTGTATATCTAAAAAAAATATAATAAAATATATAATTACTAAGCCGGTAACTACTTAGTTATGACGGCAAAAACTTAGCTTAGATGAGACCTATTCCAGTAATTTTATTGACACTGTGAGTAGTGCAAGGATATGTACTATATGTCTTACTTCTTATTATATTGACTAAAGTCAGGGTATAATATGAACAAGAAATAGGTAATGGTGAGTGTACACCAAAAAGCGATGTAAAGGTTATTAAAGTCAAACACATATTTTAATTTGTATTTTGACAATATTTTCTGCTATTTTTAAGACAATCAATCAATTTCCAGTTACTTTATAAGCAATAAAAAACTTTGATTACTTGAAATCACTGCAGCAGTGAAAAGTAAATATTCAGCAATGTAACACGATATTGTTGAGGTTAAAGTTTAGGCGCTTCTCAGAAACACCTTCGCATAATGATATATGAAGCATCAAATTACAACATAGTTCTCCGACACAAATTTTTATTCAACTATGTTCTCATGATCAATGTTTTATTTTACTATTTGGATGTTCACAAAAAGTATGAAGTGACTCAATAGATATCATATTATTTTTTATGGAAATCTAAAAAACTATATGACTCTCCGCGTGTATACGTGTGCAAGCAAGCTCAAGCTCAACTTTTATATTACTTTAAAGTGGTATTAGAAGACAAATAAATACTTGGAAATATATAATAAATACTCACAATGCAAAAACTGTAAGCATAACAAACTTCATTTAAGAATAGTTGTAAATAAATAACACTAAAAAAATACATAAATGATACGCCCATAGCGGCATAAATATACTCGCGCTTGACCACTTTTTTTACTTCACCAAACAACAAATACATCACGGTGTCTGCGATGTATCATATTACTAACTTATGGATAGACGTTTAAAACTGTTAACACATTGTTTTAGTAACCATATTTGGTCAGGTATATTAATTTTATATGTCACTTTTAACAGTGCTATAATGTTTCTAACAGAGAAATATTCGTATAAACTTCATACTCGTATAAGAAGCATTTATCCCATCATGAAGTGTAAAAATCCAAGTTTCGCAATGTAGTTATTCTACTGCACATACGAGTATCATACCATATTAGACATTTATCAGGATAAAAAGTAGCCAATGAGCTACTCTAGACTATGATGTAGCTCAGCCCTAAAATTTTATCCCGATTCATTTAGCCCTTCTGTCGTTATTGAGTAACGTATTTAAAATATATATATTTTACTTCTGTTCTTTTTTTTATTTATTAATTTTGTTTTTAATTATTATTTTTTTATATATGTAAAGAAAAACTTACAGCTTACATATAAATTCCGGAGATTCAAGACTGAAACGGCCATTTATATGCCAAGTGCCTAAATCTCATGTAAAGATATTAATTACGATATCAATTAAACTTTAGGAACACAGTACGCAGCGACATTATATCGAAGTGAGTTTCTGAATGTTATCTTGGACTTCTGCCTTCAAGCATACGTAGTGTATTTTATTACTTATGTTTTATTAATATTAATAGTCTTGTAATGGATATGATCATCTCCACTATTACTGTGTAAAATTGTGAAGCCTTGACCTTCTGAGAGTGATGAGGGCTGGGATGATAAAAACAGATTTCTATGCTTGGTGTAGTGCGTGATCTGAATAAATATTTTTTTCATTATTTCCTTATATCTTTTTTCGGCAGAAGCGTTTGAACTCTTGGAAAACAAAGCAAAGTTACTTCTATAAATTTTCCTCAACCTATAAAACCTATCACAATCAGTACACAATTTAAGTCAATGTGATTGCGTTACTGTTGGGGCTGATTCCACAAAACAAAAAGAGGATAAATGTAAAAACATGTCACATGGCTTTATTTAGTCACCAACAATTTGCTTTCAAACATAAATCAGATTATAATAATATATTTGTTGGAGAACTGTACAAATAAAACATGAGCCCAAACAAGTGAGTGATAACGATCGATAAAATTTACCACGTCATGCGTATGCGAATAAAAACATTTCACACAGACTCGAGAAAGTACTATAATAGACAAAAATGGTTGCCGAGAATAATAGATATAGGCGTTATAAATAGGCCGATGGTACGAAAAAAAAAGAAGATTAGTTTTGCTTCTCCAAAAAGTTATTTTTGTTGAAGTAAACTAATATATAGTATAAAAAACCTCTTACGGCAATTCACAGTCATAGGAACTAAACTGAAACATTGTTATAAAAGTATATGAGAACTTAAACAACTAAACATTAACAACTTCGTATATATTTGAAATTTGGGTCTTTGTACACCAGCTATATCAGTTTATTAGAGTTTCATAATAATGTTGTTAACAGATCAAATAGAAGAAGTTGTAAGCTACAGGTGCCTAGACAAAATTTATATATATCTTCAAATAATGTATATTGTATATTCGTATTTATAATAAATTATCTAATGTTATGAACGACTTCAATGAAAAGTAGACTTATCTTTAACTTATACCTGACATAATAATGTCTATTTCTATGTGTTCCTTTAATGTTTTGCTTGTTTTATATATATATATATATGTATATATATATATATATATATATATATATATATATATATATATATATATATATATATATATATATATATATATATATATATATATTTCATAGGGGGACAGACGAACAGACGGGTCATCTGATGGTAAGTAACAACCACCGTCCATGAACACCTGCATTGGAGAGTCGTCGTAAGGCCCGCCTTTGAGGGCGATGAGGAATGAGGGTATGCTGCAAGGGGAAAGACAGGGGGATGAGGAGATGGGAAAAGGGGCGGGAGTCAGGGGAGAGGAATAAGGAGAGGGAGAGTCGGGCCTCCGGAAATCTCACAAATTTTAGGGGAAATGCAACGCAAGTGTTGCTTCACAACCAGTTTTCTGTGAGGCCGTAGTATCGCACCGTTCGAGCCGGCCCATTCGTTCCTAAGCATGGCTCTACGACGTAAAAATTGTTGTATTTTATTTTAATTTTATTCCGATTTGATATTTGTACTTAATGGTTAACTGGTATTTTGTATTATAACATTATATATTCCCAATTAATGTAACTAAAATATTTGTACGCTGGGAACAGCAGAATATTTATGAACTGACCTATTCTGTATTCTGTCAAATAAGCGTATTCTTATAACATACATACACTCACTCCTGTATGCCTGAACGTAGAAGTGTAATTATAGCACCTGTTTTACCGATTACAACTTAGCCCCATTAACTTAATAGGGAGCCTATTGCCGGCATCCGGACACTTTTTGGGAATTAGGATGGCAATTTTTTTGTATATTGACAGTAAAGGGAGGATTGAAAGAAAAGGGAAATGTCAAGCAAGTCAGGGTCGCATACCTATAACTCGAACAACTCGTAGTTGGTGCCGGAAAGTACGAGGCCTCTAACTAAAACTTTTTAAAAAAACATCAACTTTATTAAAAACATATATTTAAAGAGCTTTTTACTATTAAAACATAACCTCCATTTTTTTTTTTCTTCAATTTCTTAATCTGCAAGTAATACATAAAGTTATAACGTAACTCCTTATATTCTAAGGCGTACTGTACTTTACACGCTCACGTAAGCGTCACTCAATACCAAAAGTCATGACTGATGGCCGGATGATGTTAGAACAAACTACATCAAGCAACCGTCAGTTATTGTATTAAATGGAACGGATAACGTATATCCGTTAGTCATAGCAGAATGTGGTAAAACTGACAACAAAACCTACCGCTTAATGATTGTCTAAATTAGACAATCGCCGTTCTTAACTGTTGGAGTAAAAATATAGTGTTAAAGTAATGTCAGTTCTCATTTTAAACTTGTTTGCATAAGTCTGCCGTTGTCAGAAGGTCTTAGGTCTAACCCATGTTAATGCAGATATCGATGATCAGAGTACGGTTCGTTGACAATGGCACCGGCATCATTACGCGGCATTGTGTTCACACAAGGTCACACCTCTCGGAACATGTGAACTTGAGTTCTGCTGTATACGGGGCATCAAGATCATCTAAGTGTAATGAAGCTTTATATGAACACAAAGAGAAAATTAAAATACAGGTTCTGGAAGAGTTTTGATGATCGTTGTGATTGGCACTTTTTAATAAAGGGATTTTTTTATGTACCTAAAAATACTTTATTGCACTATCATCCCAACCATTAATGTAAATAAAACGACAAAGGTGATGAATATGAACAATAGCTTTAAAAAAACTCGTACAAAAGAAGCATAAATTATATAAATTGAAACATACATATACATATCTATAGTTTTTTTTACTTTACCCTCTACGCTACTTTAGAGCGTACGGGACGAAAAAATCGCCACCACTGACTATAAGTGTAAAGTATAGTGCAGTTTGCTCAAGCAAAATAAGACTCGTGCAGTAAAATGTTAACTTTAAGTTTATGTTGAAATAAATAACGATCAGAAAGATAACGTTAGCCATCTTTGAATATAACAAATTGCTACTGTAGCGACTGAATCTGTTCACAATATCATACATTCGCTACATGCGTGTGCACTAAAGGTAGACTATATTGTGCGAATGATGCAAATCCTCAAGGGCATCAGTCCTGACGCATCCCACGCATAGCTAGGTCTTGTCATCTGACATGTACATAACACCGATGATAATCTAGAATTCATACGTGTCTAGAAATATTAAGAAAATGAGATAGCTCCTACCCATAATATTACTGTCACGTCAACACGGAACGTTTCTGGCTGGTATTTTGATCCTATGACGTAATAAATTGCTTTTGAGGCGATAATTACATCGGCGATTATATTCGTGTCACAGTCAAAATGATTTACATAATCGATATTTACAGGCAAAATTATAAGGGTATGTTACACTTACACATACGACGAAGCAATTTTGTCGACGTTTAATGTCTTGCATCATTGCAACAAATATCTGTCTGTTATAATTTTAGTATAGCTATAATCTGATTCTTTATGGTCTTGCTCAACATCACTCCGATCGTCTTCTAAACTAAATATTTATTTATTACAATTATTTGTTTTTATATGTTTACATTAGCTGATCTTATAAGCTTATAATCATATTCCACCATCAGGCATGGAAAGATAAAAAAAAACAGTAAAATGCAATATTTGCTATGAAATAATAATAAAGCATTATTCACAGTTTTTGTTTGTAGTAAATTACATGTACATTGTACAAGCGTACAATGACGAGTAAAAAAGTCTGAAGAAATGAAATAATTATTTTCATTGTACCTTCCCTCCTAAAATGTCAGACCGAATGTAACTACATAGTTCCTTCAAGACTGAACCAAACTTATTTCATTCTTATGATTACTTTCGCTATTGTGATATAGAAAGAATCCATCCAGGCTATCTATTCACAGCAATTTTGCGCAGATTTGAATAAGTACAGTTTCTGGGGGGATCATTTTTATATCTTTAACTTACCACTTTTAGCTAACGTAGACTTTTAAAATTACATAACATTGAAGAGTAAAACGTTTATATTTCAGTATAACTGTCATTTAACACTTATTTTACGCGTAGCTTAGGATGTACTCTCGGATGGCGTATGTGGTATACCTAATATTGGTTCTGGAGTAATCTGGTAAAAGCTTCCTGAAAAAACAAAACTCTTAAATGTTCCACCACACCAGACCTCGTCGCTATGATCGGTATTAAAAAAATATACTAATTCAGATTGCAAACGATAGCCTAATATGTACCACGACGTTCATGGCTCAAAGCATTCGTAACGCTGGCCTACATATTGCTTATGCATAACAACAGGAAGCTGTCAGGGCTGGAAGCGGTAAACTAAAACGTAGTAAAGTAAACAAAGCTTTAATAAAACCTAGAATACAAGGTTCCTGCTACTAAAAACTGCGACGTTTTTTGTAAGAGTCTGAATTTTCAAATAAAAAAATAAAAACTAAAAAATTGCGGAATTCAAAAATAGTTCTTCTCTTTATTATTAACGTTCAGTTCAAAGTAGCAATTAAAAATGATAAAGCCATTTTTCTAAAACATCACTACGTGAGAGAGCCACGCTTCGGCACGTATGGGCCGGTTCATCCGGAGTATTATCACGGCGTCACAGAAAACCGGCTGTTAAACAATGATGAACCCCTTTCCCTTCTCCTTCGTTCTCCCAATTTTATTCGTTCCCCTCCTTCCATTCCCCTACCCCAAAAGGCGGACAACACTCTTGTGACTCTTGAGTTGCAAGTGTTTATGTTGGAGGAATCATATCAAAGAATTGATTGGCATTACTTAATTTGTGGAAAAACTAAATTTGTTAGATTAGCAGGAAACATAAACTGTTTTTGATTGATGATGCTAATTAATTACTTCTAAATCGGATTCGTCAACAAATATAATTACAAGAGACGAGTACAAAAAAACCAACAATTTTAAAAAAGGAAAGAAGTCCTGCTGTGAACATTAACAATTTATGACTTACATATTATGCGGAATTCTTCAAAATAAAATTTCCGTTGTGGGTTCTTGTTTTTTGGACTATTCGAACTTCAAAAAACAAATATGAAGTACTATTATAAAAAAAAACCGGGAGAGATTCTACTGGATGATATTTTCTATCGCCGGTTAAAATAGTAACCAGTTGCCGACTACAAAAAGTAGATTTAACATATATTGTTATGAGATAGTAATTTTTTTCGTTGTTAATTTAAAAAAAAAATTAACGCAGAGAGAATTTGTCCAAAACATAATCCTTATATAGATTTGTAGTTTTGGAGATCCGTCAATACTTAATTCGCTAGTGCTTTTTAGCTACATAGTTTAAATCTTTTACGCCTGGCAAGTTTGGCACTGGGCGGCAACCCATTTTCAATTAATCCAACTCGTTTACTTTTTACAGTACATTGAGTCTTCAGCGTCACTACTTTTGATTGATTATAAAAGCAGTTTTAAGGGGTCAACGCATTCTTAAACATTGAATTCTAATGTTTGTAACAGTTGTCTCACAAAACAATAGTAAACCACCCACAGATTTGATGATTAGGAACGTGTTAGCTGTTTTTTTTAATATTTAACCCATATGTAATTCCTAGGCGTGGTTTATAACGATGTCGCCATCCCACCAATAAGTAAACATGACAGAAAATCAAACAGTATCACAACTAAAGGGCAAAGAACTGTGACTTAAACAGACTGATGCTGCAATTTTAATTACTGTTAGTAAGATTTTATTTTACGAATAGTCTGTTGTCTGTACCAAACTTAAGGTCATTGACTTTACTTGACCTTGGTTGTGGTATCTGTCTAAAGGCTTCTTTTCTTTTACTCCGATTCTTTTCCTTTTACTATCATTTAAATTAAGTGCGATCGTCCCTTCAATTTCGGTATTTTATCTAAAATTTATTCTCCGTCTGGCTGCTTAATTATTTGGCTTAATTTATATTTATGTACATCTTTGTTACCAAACGAGATCTTAGTAAGCTTAATCCAATTTTAGTGAATTATTAATTAAATACTATAAGCTTTGTAAAAAATTGATACTGAAATCTTCTTCTTATAATTTACTTGACAAAATGAAATTGTTGCAATCCAAAACTTGGCGCCTTTGACCGAATTGTCTGTGGTAGACATTTAACCTTCCCGTGTACAGCTGTAAGGATACGCAGGGCACGATGTAAGATGGGCCACCTTTGCCTGGTACCGCACAAGCAGCTCAAATCCCCAATCCCCTGTTTGTCTCTGTGTAACAAACTCTAGCTGACCTGATCTGTTTAAGAACAGACCGGGCCATAGAAAGTTATATACAGGTAGGGGTCTCTCAGATTATGAATTTATCATACTTATACATATTACGGGAATTAATAATTTTATCACAAAAGTGAAAGCTGGTGTAAATAATATTGATCTTGATCACCATAAGCCATTTAAAGGAAGAGGATTGGTGTTTCTTTCATTATCTAGACACTTACCGTAAACGTTTCTGTAAATATGATGATAATGTAATTGATAATGATGATGGATGGACGGATGTAGCGCTTATATGTTGTTGTAAGATGTTTTGGTTTGTGACGTTAGGTCAGACCAAAGTCTGTGGGGTGCGAGCTAGAAAACCTCCGCGTGGTGCACCCTGGGCAACGCTGGCGATGACGCAGCCTTCTCCTCTTCCTTTTGAGGAGAGCGTTATCGCCAACGGCTATTCTTCTGGCGAGAAGAGGTGGCCATCTTTCTTCGGCCATCCGGTCGAGGCTTGGCACAACAGAGCGGGCCTGAAGGCCGATTCCTCTGTTGGCTCTTCGCTCCTCGGAGCTGTGAGGAAGAAAACCTCAATAAAAAATCACCAAGTGAGACCCTTTCACGGGTAGGAGTTTCTCCTCGATGCCACCGTCGGTATATCGTAATCCCGAAAGGAGTGTCGTGGTTAAGTCAGGCAGGCAGAATACCTCTATTAAAAATTACCCCGAATCTCATGTTCTGGTGCGTGACCATGGGATGCATGGCTGATGGGTGGATCAGTTGCAAGCGCACTCCCAGCCGGGGCAACTGCGGACCCCTCGGTTGGGCATAAATCTACGCTTTCCCGGGTATTGGGGGATCTCTGCCCGGGTTGACCTTTATTTCTCCCCCACTCGTGGGTCAGTTATGAGTTCAATATACATACAAACAACCAAAAAAGTACAGGAAGAAAAGACGGAGAAAGAAGAAAGAAAGAAACGGAGTAAAAGTTTAGCGGCAGAAGCCTCGCTGACCGAAGAAGAAGTCATTCGTTCGGAGGAGCTCCCAGAAGTCAGTCTGGCTCCTGGGAGCAGAAGAATGTCGGAACGAGTGCGTTCCAGGGCTGCTAGTGTGACAGCTGACTCATCCGAAGCAATGGAGCTCGAATACAGCGACTCACCCAAACGGGGACGCTCCAGAGACGGGGATGGTGACGTGTAGCAAGACATGTTGTCACCGAAAGTTGCTAGCAGTAAACGAGGGAGGTCGCGCACGCTGATCTCGGCAAAATCTGGTTCCGCCTTCTCTAGAGTCGGGGCTAATATCAGAACTAGATCGGAGGGCGAAACTGTATCGGAGGAAGAAATTGCGGATCTCCTGCTGAAGATCCGGGGTCCAGTTGAAGAGGGTTCTGTCCCTCGGACACCAGCAACCATGCAGGAGAGAGCGGCGGCGGCGGTGGCCATCATCGACAAAGTGGCCACCAAATCGGGGGTACCAAGTAAACCTTAAGGGTTGCTTCGTGAAGGCCCTTAAGGACTCTTCCTCTGCTGTCTCCGGGGTAGTTGACACTCTCATCGGAGACGTGGCGCGCCTCCAGGCGGCAAATGACCACCTGACCAAGCAAGTAGCCGAGCTCAGTGCCCAGTTTGCGCAATTCAGGGCACAAGCAGGCCGTCCTGGGCATCAAGGCCCGGTTACGCAGCATCTTGCTCCCCCTCCGTCTGGCCCCTAAATTGACGAGATGACGGATTCCCACCTGCGTGATGATGGACCTGATGGACGGACGCCTCTCGGGCCTTGAGGCAAGGCTGCCTCCAGCGCCCATCGTCCGGCCACCACTCGCCTCGGACAAGCAAAAGGCCTCATCAGCCCTGACAGCGCTCCCCATTTCAGGTGGTCGTGTTACGGTCTCTTATGCAGCAGCAGCGTCGGTGACAGCGCCTGCGCCCGCGCCTAGGACCGGGTGACTGCTCTTCCTGCAAAACCATGGCAGAGTGGTCTATTGGTGTGGCCGTAGCCCTATTATGTACCTCCCCGTCCTAACTGGCTGGGTGACCGGGACGTGGCAGTCGTCGGCTCCACGGCGGCTCATTCCCTGCCCTTGTCGCTAAGAGACAAGGGCACTGGATATGTTGCCGCTGAGGGGGGGGGGATTACCATTTATGGTGTCTACTTCTCCCCCAACCAGAGTCTAAGTGATTTCGAGGTTTTCCTCAATAACCTGGAGACCTCGATACGGCGACTAGCGTTTGGGCACGTTCTAGTGCTGGGGGACTTTAATGCCAAGTCCGTTGCGAGGGGTTCCCCCAGGACGGACGCACGGGGCGACGCTGTAGAGGAGTGGGCAACATCGGTGGGCCTCTGTCTCCTAAACAGAGGATCCACCAACACGTGTGTGCGGCAGCAGGGGGGGTCAATAGTGGACCTTTCGTTCGCTACCCCTGCTCTCACCACACGAGTAAGGAACTGGCGTGTCCTGGAAGAGGTTGAGACACTCTCGGATCATCTCTACATCCGATTTGAGCTCTCCCGGACCCAGGACCCCAGAAGGGGTCACACGGCGCGGCTTTCATCCCGCTTCCGCGGTGGGCTGTTTCAAAATTAGATAGGGAGCCAATAAAGGAGGATGCCATCGTTTACGCTTGGCTTCCTCCGCAGCCTCCGACCGAAGAGGTAGACGTGGGGGCGGGTCGCTTTCGCGATGCGATCACGCAGGTATGCGATGCGGCCATGCCCCGCATTAGAGGTCGTCGACCTCCAAGGAAGGAGGTCTACTGGTGGTCCCAGGAGTTGGCGGACCTCCGTGCGGCCTGCATTTGTGCCCGGAGGTCATACACCCGCAGTCGTCGGCGTCGCCGCGAAGAGCGGGAAGAGGACCGGCTTCATGAAGAGTAGAGGCACGGAAAACTCTGAAGCTGGCCATTAGCCGCGCCAAAGAAGTGAAGAGAAAGGAGATGCTGGAGGGTCTCGAGGGAATCGAGACCCTCCAGGGTCGCCCTTATCGTGCGGTGCAACATAAGCTCCGCGCGTTGGGTCCCCCCTTACTGAGACTCTCCAGCCAGCTTCCTGCAGGTAGTGGTTGAGGGCCTTTTCCCGCAACGGGTGGAGTACTCACCCCCGTCCATGGCCGCCTTGGCCGGAGACGAGCCCGAGTCTTGGCCCTGGCCCTTGACCATATGGTAGACCGCCTCAGGGAGCTGTTCGACGCAAGCTTGGTGTCCGGATGCTTTCCTGATTGCTGGAAAAGCGGGAAGCTGGTGCTTTTAAGGAAGCCGGGACGGCCTGCCGATTCGGTCGCGGCCTACAGACCCATTGTGCTGCTGGACGAGGCGGGGAAACTGTTTGAGAGGGTACTCTCTGCCCGCATCGTCCGGCATCTGGACGAGGTCGGCCCCAATTTGTCGGACGCCCAATTCGTTTTCCGAGCGGGTCGTTCGACGATCGGGGCTATATTGCGTCTGCGATCCGTGACTGAAGACGCCGTGAGCTGTGGCGGTGTTTTGTTGACGGTGTCGTTGGACATCGCCAACGCATTCAATAGCCTGCCATTCAGCTGCATCAGGGAAGCGCTCCGCTATCACGGGGTGCATCAGTACCTGAGGCGGCTAGTGGCAGACTATTGAATGCGTTGGCGATGTCCAACGACACCATGTACAAGAACCGAGAGATAAATCTGAGATGTTGGCCCATGTCGTGCGGTGTTCCACAGGGGTCTGTCCTTGGACCACTCCTGTGGAACATGGGATATGACTGGGCCCTTCGAGGTGACTTCCCCCCCGGGCTGGGAGGAATTTGTTACGCTGATGACACTTTGATCACGGCCCGGGGGTGAACTTTCAAGAGGCGGTGCGCTTGGCCACCATAGGAGCCTCACTGGTGGTAAGGCGCATCGAGGCGCTGGGCTTACGGGTGGCCCTGGACAAGACGGAGGCCCTTTAATTTCATGGGCGTTATCCGGTCAATGGCACTGTACGGTGCACCGGTGTGGGCGGAGGCTCTGACCGCCCAGAATAGGGCACGCCTTTGGCGCCCTCAGAGGGTTATGGCGGTTAGAGCCATACGTGGTTACCGCACCGTGTCGACGGAGGCGGCGTGCGCGTTGGCCGGAACTCCCCCGTGGGATTTGGAGGCGGAAGTGCTCGCCGAAGTTTATCGGCAGACGGCTGAGTTCCGGGCGGGTAGCGGCAGACGGCCCCCGCCCGAAGAGGTACGTGAGTAGCGTGAAGCCGCTTGTCGAGCCACGATGGCTCATTAGTAGTCCAGGCTGGGAGCTCCACGTGCTGGCTTTGCCGCTGTGGAGGCGCTCCAGCCGGTCATCGTCGAATGGGCAGAGCGACAGCACGGGCCTCTTTCTTTCCGACTGACGCAGGTTCTTTCCGGACACGGCTGCTTCGGAAGGTCCCTGCACTCGGTCGCTAGGAGGGAATTGAGTCCCGCCTGCCACCACTGCGACTGCAGTGAGGACTCGGCTCAACATACGCTCGCAGACTGCCACCGCTTGAGCGGCGCAGCGTCGGGTCCTCACTGCAGTCATCGGAGAGGATCTCTCGCTACCGGCCGTCATACGCTCCATGGCCGGTAGCGACAGGAATTTCACCGCGGTCGCAACCTTCTGTGAGGAGGTTATCTTGCAGAAGGAGGCCCGGGAGGACGATCTCCACTCGGACCGAACTCGCCGCCGGCGAACCGGGCGGCGTAGGCGCGCTTACCAGCGCCTCATGCCGCCCTGAGTGTGGCTGCGGGTGGTCGGGACGGGTTTTCCCCTCCATCCGCCATATGGCCAGCCGCGAGGAGGTGACGTCCTGGTGTGCCTGGACGTTGCCTAACTGAGAGTTACCGAAGGTGGTGCCCGCATTGTTGCGGGCAACAGGCGCTAGGAGGGGTCCGGATGTCTTAACAAAGCTGTTCCCGGATTCCTCCTATGTTAGGCGCAGGATGGCACACCGTGTGGTTTTAGTCGGTCCGATTCCGACACACCGTTCCACCGAAAACCCCGGTGGGATGACGGCCCGAGGGAGATTCCACACGTTAAAAAAAAAAAAAAAAACCAAAGTCTGTATTAATTACATCTCAGACTATCAAATTATCTTATAAAGACTATCTATCAATGACCCTGGACTGCTGAACCGGAGGTCATAGGATCGATTCCTACACGGACAAAAATTTGTATGATCCAAAAAGAGTTGTCCCGGGTCTGGGTGTTCTTGGTGTCCGTTGATTGAATGTTTGTAAAGGCCTTCGCGACACAAGAACTATTCCGGACGAAAAAAGCAGACCATCTAATAGTAACCAATTTTTACATAACCACTGTTAATTTAAGCAATTAGCAATGATATGTCATATCCATTGAACTGGGTTTATCTCAAAGAAATTAATCAACGGTGATCCTATATGTATAAACTCTGCTTTTCACATACTAAGGTAAACATTCTGATGATTCACCATCAGGGGTCACTAACACAAGAAACCAGTTACAAAATAAAATTTAAGAAACGTTCACATTTTTTTCGTTATTAACAGAAACGTGATACTCTGGAACTATTTTGAGCAGGTTTTACAATTATTAGCAAAAACAAAGTAGGTCATTGTCACACTCTTCCAATCCTATACGCATCATAAGGCAACATGTAATAGACTTCATTTTATTTAATTTATTTTAATATCTTAGTAGGTACAAATACCAAAAATAAAACATCAAAACTTGTGAACGTGAAAATAAGATTAGAAATCCTAGTCAGTCCAATTGCATTGAATGCTTTTAATTAACAATTTTTAATAAATTAAAATCATTTAATTTTTTAAAGGCTTTACTTAACTTTTCGTAAAAACAATAAAATTATAGAAAGGCAAACGCTTGACAAAACCGCAAAACGGCTCCTCTTACAAATCACAATTAAAAGGAATTATCTCATTCGGCAAATATAAATCACAAAGTGTTTCGGTCCCCATATTTGTGTTATCCTTTGGTAGTATGGACATGTCGGTTTGTATAGAAAACTTAATTACGATATGATCCTTCGAGATTTAAGGAAGGTCGGTTTCATAAGACACCTTAATAATGTAATAGGAAATCGCAGATGTCGGAAAATTTAAATAGTTCGATAATTCTCGTACACTGTATAATATAAATATATCAACTAAATATACATTGACCTACTAAATAAGAACAATATTTATTTTCTCAATCCTGATTAATTCTATGAAGACATTTTTTATCTTTAAATGGAGAGCCATGCGTAAGCACTTATGAAGTATTACCACGACCTGTACACTGTACACTGGTGAAATTAGTCATTGTCATCCGGTAAATTTGTTCAAAACATATTACCAAAAAACTGAGAACAATTATCTACCTACTGTAAGGACCTCTAAATGATGTTGTCATAATGTATATTGCATATGATATTCATTTATCAGAATGCGAATCACATTTTGTTAAATAATAAATATTTCTTAACAGCCCTTAACTCCAACTAAATTATTACTTTATCTTGTGCATCATCACGACAAAGCACAGTGATGTATTTGTAGTTTTATTTGTTTTCCTAATAAATTTCAAAACAGGTTTAACTTATTCCAAGGATAATATCAATCTGTTCATATATACCTACATAAATGTGTTGGTCTATTATTGATAGAACCGAGACATTCTATGTTCTTTTTGCAATCTATATATCATAGGTACATACTTACATACGGTCAAGCCTGTGTCCCTGAAGTAATAGGGAGCAAGCCTGTTGGCGACAACAGGGCACTTAAAGAATTAAAGATAGAAAAATTGGAAGTATATTAAAATAGAAAGGATAGACATAGGTGGTTAGGACAAGAAAATTCAATTTAAACTAAAGGAATATTGCTTAATAGTAAGTGTAACACGAACTCGCGTTAGCCGGGATCCGAGCTCTCTACCCGTAATAACACTTTTTTTTTCTTTCTTTTTTTCTTTTTAAAATGACAACTACCGCACAAGGATTAATTGCTATGTCGCGGAGTGCTTAACAAACATTCAAACAACGGTCACAAAGAACACCCAGACTCAGAACAACAATTCGAGGATTACACAAAGTGTTTTCCCTGTTGTGCGGGGATCGATCCAACAACACTCGGCCCGTGGTGGCGAGGTGACCACTTCGTGCTGTGAAGTTATCAATATTATTTGAATTATTTTCTCACCAACATCGGAAGTTGACTTATTCTCTGCATACTTATATAATATGATATATTTAAATGTAAAGGTCAAGCAGAAATTTCTAAAGATGTAAGCGAACAGAACAGGAAATATATATATACGACTATTACTATATATAGGTAAAATGTCATACTATGCTGACTGTAAAGTACCCTTATGGGCGATAAATCAGTCAAATTATCAAATGTAAAAAACAATGAACTGGCATAGCATTTATCAGTACAGGTACAGTACATTTGGGTTCTTATTACTAGGCTAGAGTAGGAATTATAATGATAGTGCTTTGAATTTATGAGCTGATATATATTTTTACATACTGTTAGCATAAAACTGCAGTAAATACAAAACCAAAATTAAAAGAAACATATGTCACAGAGATATGTCTAATTGAATTTTGATTGGGTCTGCAACAGCTTTGCGAGAGGCAAAATTTACGAACTGTTACTTCGATATCTAACTAAATTCATCAGCGACTCAGAACGATATGGCTAATGAATGTTTCATAAATCATTTGGGAATGAAAAACATATACGTTTAAAAATAAAGTGATTTAGCATTCTCGCGATGGATAATGTCAAACACACGTAAGTCGCTTAATCTTTACAATTTTATTAATGAGAAAGTTATACCGATAAAAGGATGTTTGTCACTTAAATATGTCTAAACCGCTTAACGGATTTGTATGAAATTTGTCATAAAATAGATTGTATAATGTACTAGCTGTATTCCGTGACTTCATTCGAGTAGGAATTATGAACCGTATTTATTTTCCGGAATAGCCTATGTGGTATTCCAGACTACAGTCTATCTGTATCTTTCTATTTTATGTCTGTTCCAAATTTCATGCTGATCCATTCAGCCGTTCTGGCATGATCAACTGACAAACATCCACTCAAAAATTTTGCAATCACAATAATTCTATTCTACTCATTTTACTACTAAAAGGAAATAAGCGGATCTGAGAACGACAACTAGTAAATTATGTACCATGCCAGGTTTGGTATAACCAACAACGGATATAATAGAAATATTAATAATACCTCCTTTTGAAGCTGTAGGATATAAGATAAACTCATTGGTCCCCTTGTAATAGAGATTCAAATTAGTTGGTTCTTCATAATAACTTCTTACAAAATTCTATAATTACTGAGTTTTTAATATCAGTGACAAAACTATACATCATAAATAATTTGGTTAAATAGATGCGAACCTCAGACAACCAGGTTACCGAAAATGTTAAAACTTAAAAATCATCTTTAAGTTTATCATTTTAAACACAGCATGTTTTCAAATCATTTGTCAATTTTGTTCTGAGCTCTTGTTAAAGTTATCGTCGACTGACCACAACGTGGGTGCACTTTATTACATATCAGCAAAGGAAAAGGATTGATATTTATTTATTTAAACAAAAATTTAGACAGATTCTAAAGGTAGATGACGTCAACAAAAAAGTATGCAAAAGAGAGAGATAGAAATCCCTGTCATCCTCAAAAGAGTTTTTTATTTCGATTTAGGCGTGGTCCTTTCGATGCATTGAAACAAATTTTAATTATAAGGTGTGTGGAACTCGATTGAAAGTAAGTAAATTGCCACCATGCGATTTTATTTCTTATTGCTTATTACGCATCGCTTGTTGTACATTAGCATTGACACTTTGAAGTACGTAGTGGCTAAGGCAACTGGCACTGCACCAGTGCATTACGGTCCACGGTTGGCTTAGCTGTATCATTTGGCTTACCTTTAGGGCTATGATGGTATTCGTATTGTGTGACCCTCGTTGCCAGTATAATTGAAGAAAAAAATACATTGTATTAAACTCGCACTTAAAAACAAAATATCAAGTCCAAAAAGAATCTTCAGACTGTATTAAAAAAACAGGAGTTTGTATGGTAAAATATGAATATGTATATAAGACAAAGTTCAAATATTGTGAATTCATTTCGTTGTGTTAACACGGTCGATCGAGAATACCGTTAATTCGATTTGAATGTAAGAGATTGTCAAACTCGTCAGGTGATGGTGACGGGCAAATAATATATTTAGAGAGATTTATTATCTGTTAGGCTATTATGCTATACTAAAGTTCTTAACCTTAGGAAAAAAAAAATTACTAATCTGATATTAACTCAAATATACGTTTTCTTATATTTTTTTACAATTTCGGCACTTCTTAAAGCTTACAAAAAAATGAAAAGCAATTTAAACTTTTAAAAAATCATAATTCTTTTACGGATCCAACATAATGGTTTGTTCTCTCGTAGCATCGTTATCGCATTGTGGTTTTAAAAAATATATTACATGCACATAATTTTAGAATACTCAAAAAAATACACAGGAAGGACATAAATTGATGTACACCTTTGATTATTAAATAAACTAATTAAATTTATAGCATTGTTAAATGATAATAAAACAAAGCATAATTTGAAAGTGGTTCACAAGTATGAATAAATATTATACAATATTTGACGACCTGTATGCCACGTCATATGACCAGGTGTGCCGCCTAGGTCTAGGAGGCGGTGTGTTTTATCTTCCACATTATTATTATGTTATGTTTGTTATCGTACTTTCCTGTTGGTCTAGTGTTAGTTATCCTGACTACCGAGCCAGAGGTCGTGGGTTCGGTTACTAAAAGGGACAAAGATTTGTGTGATCCACAAATAGTTGTTCTAAATCTGAGTTGAATGTTGCGTCAGTAAAAAGAAAGAAAAATCTACTAATACCTTAAATTACCTTAGGACGCAGGCATCCTAATGTTATTAAAAAAATAAATACCGAGTGCATATGCATCGCTCATCCGGCACTTAATTTGATCAAAAGGATCATGAAAATACAGTTTAGCTTCAGACATATAACAGTGATGTAACCAACTGTTTGTCATCAGACCTTATACCAATCAAATACTGCTTCTCGTAAAGTCCGGGTACAATATATAAAGTGGACTTTGCAAAAAAATGGCATTATGTTAATTATCTCTGGAACGACTTCGTGGCATTTCCCTATTTTTTATAATGCAGAATTGCAATTATTGATACTAAACTTAATACCCATAATTAAACTGTTTGATATAAACTCTAAATATAGTCAAGACCCTTATAAAAAATACAAGGTATACAAATAGTCTTTGGCAACATAAAATAGTTCCTACTCTCTTAGTCTCAAAATATTACCCCCCAAAATGTAGTATGGCATGGTATTAAATGACATAGAGGCGAGTACGAAATATTTTTGCACATTCACTTTTAATAGTAGTACGAGTCATTTTAAGGTAACGCATATTCAAGGGTCCGTATAAAAAC
Organism: Tyria jacobaeae; assembly: GCA_947561695.1. Lineage (NCBI taxonomy): Eukaryota > Metazoa > Arthropoda > Insecta > Lepidoptera > Erebidae > Tyria > Tyria jacobaeae. The sequence goes on along the minus strand of OX387221.1, from coordinate 12,651,464 downwards.
GGTTTTTATATGGTCAACTGAAGGTGTGTTTCTTGCAGGAGTTGGCGGACCTCCGTGCGGCTTGTACTCGTGCCCGGAGGTCCTACACTCACAGCCGGCGGCGTCACCGCGGAGACGGTGAGGAGGACCAGCTTCACGAGGAGTACCGCGAAGCGCGGAAAACTCTGAAGCTGGCCATTTGCCGCGCCAAAGACGCAAAGAGAAAGGAGATGCTGGAGAGTCTCGACCGTGACCCCTGGGGTCGCCCATACCGTGCGGTGCGTCAGAAGCTCCGCACGTCGGGCCCTCCCCTTACCGAGACTCTCCAGCCCAGCTTCCTGCAGGAAGTGGTCGAGGGCCTTTTCCCGCAGCGGGCGGAGCACACACCCCCGTCGATGGCCTACGCGGTCGGAGACGACGGGGGTAGAGAGGACGATGTGCCGCCCGTTAGGGAATCGGAAGTTGGGGCGGCTGTTCTACGGATCCGTTCCAAGAACACCGCCCCCGGGCCGGACGGGGTACCAGCCCGAGTGATGGCCCGAGCCCTCGACCATATGTCGGACCGCCTCAGGGAAGTGTTGGACGCTAGCCTGGCGTCCGGACGCTTCCCAGAGTGCTGGAAATGCGGGAAGCTGGTCCTGTTGAGGTAGCCGGGACGGCCTGCCGATTCGGCCGCGGCCTATAGGCCCATCGAGTTGCTGGACGAGGCGGGTAAACTTTTTGAGAGGATACTCTCTGCCCGCATCGTCCGGCACCTCAGCGAGGTGGGCCCCGACCTGTCGGACGCCCAATTCGGGTTCCGGGAGGGGCGTTCGACGGTCGATGCCGTGATACGCCTTAGGGCCGTGACCGGAGAGGCAGTGAGCTGTGGCGGCGTGCTGTTGGCGGTGTCTCTGGACATCGCCAACGCATTCAATAGTCTGCCATTCAGCTGCATCAGGGAAGCACTCCAATACCACGGGGTGCCAGAGTACCTGAGGCGGCTGGTGGCAGACTATTTAGAGGAGCGTACCGTCGTGTACGAGGACCGAGAGGGCGTCTTGAGACGGCGACCCATGTCGTGCGGCGTTCCGCAGGGGTCTGTCCTTGGACCACTCCTGTGGAACGTGGGGTACGACTGGGTCCTACGAGGTCGCCTCCCCCCCGGGCTGGGCGTAATTTGCTACGCTGATGACACATTGGTCACAGCCCGGGGGACGAACTTCCAAGAGGCGGCGCGCCTGGCCACCAGGGGTGTTTCTTTGGTGGTCGGGCGCATCGAGGCACTGGGCTTACGGGTGGCCCTGGACAAGACGGAGGCCCTTTTGTTCCATGGGCCCCGTCGTGGTCCACCCGCCGGTGCCTCCATCGAGGTCAACTCGGTCCTCGTTCCTGGTTCGGGCCCAGATGAGGTATCTGGGCCTGATACTCGACGGTAGGTGGCTCTTCGACGAGCACTTCCGACAGCTTGGTCCGAAGCTGGTCGACGCTGCCTCTGCCCTTGGGCGACTTTTGCCCAACTTGGGTGGAGCCAGCGTCGCAACGCGACACCTCTACACGGGGGTGGTCCGGTCGATGGCGCTGTATGGGGCACCGGTGTGGGTGGCGGCTCTGACCGCCCAGAATAAGGCGCGCCTCTGGCGGCCTCAAAGGGTATTGGCGGTCAGAGCCATACGCGGATACCGCACGGTGTCCACCGAGGCGGCGTGCGCCTTGGCTGGAACGCCCCCGTGGGATTTGGAGGCGGAGGTGCTCGCCGAAGTTTATCGACGGGTGGCTGAATATCGGGCGGAGTATGGCTTTCGCCCTCCGCCCGAAGAGGTACGCGAGTGGCGTGAAGCCGCCCGTCGAGCCACGATGGCTAGTTGGTCGTTCCGGCTGGAGACTCCGCGCGCTGGCTTTGCCGCCGTGGAGGCTCTCCAGCCGGTCATCCTCGAGTGGGCAGGGCGGCAGCACGGGACCCTTTCCTTCCGGCTGACGCAGGTGCTTTCCGGGCATGGTTGCTTCGGGAAGTACCTGCACTCGGTCGCCAGGAGGGAACTGAGTCCCGCCTGCCACCACTGCGACTGCAGTGAAGACTCGGCCCAGCACACGCTGGCGATCTGCCCCGCTTGGGAGTCGCAGCGCCGGGCCCTCACTGCAGTCATCGGAGGAGATCTCTCGCTACCGGCCGTCATACGCTCCATGTCCGGTAGCGATAGCAGTTTTACCGCGGTCGCAACCTTCTGTGAAGATGTCATCTCGCAGAAGGAGGCGGCGGAGAAGGCCCGGGAGGACGATATCCACTCGGACCCAATCCGCCGCCGGCGAACTGGGCGGCGTAGGCGCGCCTATCAGCGCCTCATGCCGCCCTGAGTGTGGCCGCGGATGGTCGGGACGGGTTTTCCCCTCCATCCGCTCTAGTAGCCACCCGCGAGGGGGTGACGTACGCGTGTGCCGTGCGTCGCCTAATAAGAGAGTTAAACAGCAGACGGTGCCCGCTTCAGTGCGGATTTCCACACGTTAAAAAAAAAAAAAAAAAGGTGTGTTTCTTGCATCATATAAAAATAATTGTTACGCAATATTTTTTTATAAGTCAACAGAGAAACTGATTAAAAAAAAATTGTATTAACTTCAAAAATGTATACCATATTAGGTACATTACATGTACACATACTTCATTGAATTTCAGTCTCTAACGCCGTGACATCTTTTATGATAATTATATCACGGTTTCAAGATGTCCGAGAGCCGTCAAACATCATAAAGAACCAAGTCCTTTGCCAACTAAACTACTCACAATGGATTGACTATTCTCAGGTTTTACTGTAAACAGGGCTGTTACCACTACCTACGATCTATTTAACTGTTATATGTATGTATGTAGCGTTCACACTGTTATGATTGTGTAAATAGACATTATATTTGTAATGACTCATGTTTACTAACTCCAATACATTCCATTTTTTAGCTATTTCTTTTTTTTTAACAAAAGAAGTTCAATAATCCACTTAAGTGTAATATATTACTTAGACAAATAAATTTATCTAGTCGTTCATTCCATGTCAAAAATACATTTTTGTATAAAATTGGACATCCATAACATTAACTGTAGTAACGTATGAGCTGCAATATTGTTTAAAGAGACATACATTATGTAGTTTATTCAAAATAGAAGTGATAATAAAGAAAGTTCCTCCAGATTACATACGAGTATAAATAAGGTGTTAAACATTATTATAGTCTGAAAGTCTCATGATCTACGTAGTACGCTTTTAATAAAATAATGGTAAATTACAATTGACGTTAATTATGACATCTCACTTAAATAAAAAAAAAGTACACAGCGTCTTTCATATGACAGTGATCCTATATAATGATTCTGTCATTAAATTGTCCAGCAATAATAATAATTACTCCACGCATCTTACACACGGATAAGATAAGATTATAATAATTGTTTTTGGAGAACAAATGAGAATTAAAGTTCAACAACAAAGCAACTTACTCCAAAAATTAATTTATTCCTTTTGATATAAACCTTTATTTTATTATCAAGATATAAATCCACTTAAGCCAGGGTTGGGCTACCATTATTACGATTTATAGGAATGTTAGATAACCTTAACTTAGATATAAAGGAACGCTTTAATTGTACTGGTAAAACCGAAAGAAAATCAACGATTCCGCCTAATACCTACCACCGTAAAACCGAAAGAAAATCAACGATACGCCTAATACCTATCACTTCATTAACTCGACTGTAATGTTAACGCACTTTGATAATAGCTTATCCAATATTCACAGACTCCACACAACTAAGATATCAATATTATATTCTGAAATATAGTTTTATTCACTATTTATTACGGTGACATCTATATTGTCCAACTGCTAGAAAAGCTCAGTGACATAAAACTCCTTTGTCAATATTCTATGCTTGGAAATGTATCAAACATACAAAAGTAATTGCTAATGAGGCCATACATATATGTATGTCAAAAATGTAATAATGATAAAAAGTAGAAATGTTCGGAAGAAAGAATCAAATCGCACCCATATCTTGGATTTCTTTTGCACATCCCTAATTGCTTTCTCAGTTTATGAAAAGCTCAACATAAGGTACAGTACGGATAAACCCACAATCGAATTATGTGCTTCATTATGTTGCATTAGCTGTCCTCCTTTGTCGCTGTCACGTTTTTAAGCTTTTTAGTAACAAATCTTAAGGTAATCGCATTATTAGTATTAAAATGCACTCCAAGAACGGATTCTAATTTTGTTGCTAAATTAGGTTTTTTTAACCTTATCTTTCTGAATCCCCAAAGACCCACGAGAGTTTTCAAAATCAAAAAAATATATATTTAATATAAGAAGTTACATTTACACTAAGAGGTAAATGGTACTTAGTCCAATTACTCGTAGTATTGTATCAGTTGGTGTAGAGTTTTATTCAATTAAGTTGTAAAAATGTCACCCTCCTGTGAAAATCCGTCAGGATCAACTACTATGTTGATCTTTTAGTATAAGGTTTTCTGTTAAATTATAAAAAAAAACTGTAAAGGTTTACAAACATATAGGAAAACAAAAATATTAAATTCATATTTTTAAATCATGTTACTGAACTCCCCTATCAACAGCAAACAAACACGACCAGGTGTTGAGATTAGCCATCTTTTCAGTTTGGCAAAAGGTAACAAAGGGTCATCTTATTAAGGCAAGCAGCTCTGTCAGAAGCATTGGACCTTAGATACGTATGTGTCGGATCAAAAAAAATATTCATTGATGAGCCCATTTTTGGATCTTTCCCCCTTTAAAATAAATGTGTGTATAATTGGAATGCACTTGATTTTAAAATAAGCTTTTCAAGTCCAAAAACTATGGAGAGTTTGTGGCCAATCATCTCTCTTGACAATGGTTTTAGTAGGTTTATTTCGAACATTCTTGTTTTATCACGCTCTTGACAGCATAGTACCCATACCTTAGTTTTCTTCATGATGCAAAACGAGTGTGTATTTGATTATGCTTCCTTCATATCTGAGAAGACAGTAGTAAGTCAGAGGTAAGAAATTCGTGTGGGTTTAAAAAAATGCATAAAAAGAACTGTTAATGGAATGCTACTATGACAGATGTACTTAATGGCAATAAATGTATATAATTAATTTGAATTTAGAATCTGTTATTATTTTTGTTTCTTTGTGGTTTTATTATTTTTGCAGTCGGTGTTAAATATTATTGTAATATTAAAATGGAGTGGGGTGATAAGAGAATCGAATTATTGTGATAGCATTCCACAAAGTGGGTAGGAGCAAAATACAATTTTTGAAACTCTCCATCCGTTTGGTATTATATATTAGTCGAGTGTTTGTTTACAAGCCTATTGTGAGGTACAATGAAACCTCCTCTGTTTTTGACTGAAAGAAGATCTGGCCGTCTACGTAGTATTCGTATAAAACAGGCGATGAAATTAATAAAGGAAAGCAAAAGATTTTATCTCGGGAAATGAATATAGCACATAGAACCATGTCACGAATTTTAAACGATGACTTAGGACTTGCAGCCTATAGGAGACGCACATTGACAATATTTCACTGATAATTCAAAATTAAATAGAGTGGTGAAATCAAAATAACTTGTTAGCGGTACGCAAAGAGAGGTCACTGAATTTACTGTTGAGCGATATTTTAACAAGCAGAATGACCTAGTTTACGCTCAAAGACTCGACTGCACGGATGGCGTAGTGGTTTAAGTGGTCACCTCGCCACTACACTACCGCGCCGAGTGTTGTGGGTTCGATCCCCCGCATGGGACAACAATTTGTGTAATCCTCGAGATACAATTATTGAGAATGTTGTTAAAACTCTTAACGACACCATGTTCCATAACCAAGAATGGTTATAAAGCTCGATCCATCCAAGGTATGAGCGATACTTTATATGCCATGGTATTTCGGAGTCCCTAAAACAGTCCATAAAATTATCAGTAAAGCATTTTCCTATGGAGAGAGTTCTTGTTTATATTAATAATGGCCTCAACGTTTAAAGGATTGTTTTAATGTTAATGGAGATCATTTTGTATGAGCTTCATATTTTTTTTTAGCCCACCATAGTGACTCCACTTTGCTTGATGAAAAGCACTAAGTGAAGTCCAAAAGTGGTGGTCACCATCCTCATTGCATGTCTAGTCAATGCAGCATGGTCAATGCACCGATCGGCACAGGAAAGAAGAGCCAAACCGTTTTGTTCGGGATCGTATATTTTCAACTCTCAAACGGTGACTTCTCAGGCCAGCACATGTAGTCGTGTAGAGGAAGGGAGAAGGTGGGATCAATTGGAAGAGCTCTTCAGAACACTCTCCGTGATGTAGGCGATACAAGAGACTGGGTGACCTCAGGACAGTCGATAATGCGGACTGCGCACCGCTGCAACCGATCGAGAGCGTCAAACAAATACTGCGCATAGCTATTCCAAAGATGAGAGCAGTACTCCACGCAGGAGCAAACCTGAGTCTTGTATAAAAAACACAGCTGCTCGAGCGAGAAGAACCGTCTCACCTTTTTCAATTCGCCAAGCTTTCGCAAGGCCGCCTTTGTGACGCTCTCAATGTTATCGCGCGGATTGAGATCCCGGCAAATTCTTATTGCTAATGATATATTATTAATGTATAAACCGTTGTATATTGCAGTACTAAATATTTTATGCAATTAAACAATAGATTTTTCCTGTTGTAAGTTCACTAGTACCCTAATGGTGCGGCTACATGGTGCTATTGACGCTTGTTATTGCGATCTTACTCGCGAGTATTGAGCTAGCGGCAACATTTTCCCACTGGTAAACGTGGGACACCTCCTGACAACGCGATATTCAACACGAGGCACATGAAAGAGGTGTCAGTTTGAACATCTGAATAGTGGAATGGATTTAAAGTATAGGATTTTAGTGTAATTCAGACGAGTAAGTCAAAAAACAAGCCAAAAAGAATGGATTGCCAAAGAGCACGATATGCAAGGCGAAGGACATGAGTAGAGAGCCCACGTTCCTTCCCACTCGTCGAGTAAGTAGCTGCAGTATTACGTCTCGCAGAAAACGATCCAAGCACTGGACCGAGAAGGGAACGCGCTCACGCATAAGAACATTAAACAGTATCGGTAATACAGTATCGGTAATCGTTAATCTAATATAAGCAGGTATAGGGCGATAGCGCGACTATATAATAGGCTACCAAAATCTGCCGAGTCAAGCACATTATTTTGAATTGATACCCGGCCCTCTGCTATAATCATAGTGAAAAAAGTCTACTAAATAATAATTTTAGATTTAAATTAGGAACAATCTAATTTTCGAATCATAAGATTTTTGTGTTTTTTTTTTCTGTGTCGAGCACGTAACGATTCACAAATATAATTTAAAGCGGCTTTTATTACAGATATAACACCTTAAATCTAAGGATTTTTGATTGGATTCATTAGAAATTTCAACAGTCGACAGTTTAGGTTTTACGGCTATTCGATGTCAATCTTATAATTAATTCTGGTAGCGGTATAGAAAAAACGACATCGAAAAAAAAATTTATAGCAATATTTTAACACGACCTTTATTATTTTTAATATCATAGCTCACAATTTATTAAGATACGTTATAAACAACACATTATAAACATAACATAACTGTGGAAAGCTTTTAATACAAAAGTATAAAAATTTTGCCGCTAACCTGAAATGCCTTGGAAAGAAGTATCCTTTATTGTACTCTATACATTAGTCGTCCGTCCGTACATCGCAGTTCAAAAATAAATTATAGCGTAGGGTACCAATGAGATCTGTATAATTTCGAAGTAGCTTCGCGGAGGATCACCTCCATGCTTTGGTTACTACTAGAAATAGCAGTGTTATTTTTTTTATATTATAGGATGGCAGACAAACAGACGGGTCACCTGATGGTAAGTGACAACCGCCGTCCTTGGACACCTGCAACTAGAGAGTCGTAAGTGCGCTGCCCGCCTTTGAGGGTGAAGAGCGATAAGGGTATGCGGGGAGGGGAAAGAGACGGGGATGAGGAGATGGGAAAAGGGGCGGGGGAGGTCAGGGGAGAGGAATAAGGAGAAGGGAGTTGGGCCCCCGGAAACCTCACTAATTTTAGGGAAAATGCAACGCAAGTGTTGCTTCACAACCGGTTTTCTGTGAGGCCGTGGTATCGCACCGATCGAGCCGGCCCATTCGTGCCTAAGCATGGCTCTACCTCGTAAAAACACGTTTTGTATTTCTGTTAAGAATACCGATACAGATTTTGACGTGGTAGAGTCAGAAGCCCAACTCCCCGTCTCCTTATTGATCTTCCCTGACTTCCCTGCCATTTTCCCACCTCCTCATCCTTTTTCTTTCCACTCCTCGCATACCCTCATTCTTCGACGGACGGCGGTTGTCACTTACTATCAGGTGAACCGTCTGTTCGTCTGTCTCCCTATAATATAAACAAAAAACGTTTCATTTATATGGATAGCGTTTTTAACACGCTGGTGGGGTCACTAGTATTGATATAGAGTATTTATTGGCACTGAAAACCGCCAACAATTGTTTAAAAAAACTGTTCTGATCAATGCTAAAGATTTAATTAATTTTATTTATTTAAAAAAACAACTACCGCACAGGAATAATTCCTGTGTCGTGGGGGACTTTACAGATATTCAAACAACGGACACAAAGAACGCACAGACAACCAGATCATGAACGCACAGACCACATTTGAGGATTACACAAAGTGTTGTCCCGACCGGGGATCGAACACACAACACTCGTCGCAGCAGTGTATTGGCGAGGTAACCATTTAAACCGCTACGCCATCCGTGCTGTCAAATAGCCTACACATCTGTCTAGTGATATGTTCTAAAATCGTTTATCGTTAATATCACACACTCACACAAATTACACGAAGAAAGGAGTTCTAATGTGTTTTACCTTAAAAACGTGTACATAAGAACAATGGGATGGCATTATACATATACTTCTAATATTTCCATTTAAACTACTATGAACATTCTACGTATGGAAACTCAGTTTAACCTTCAAAATGTAAAACTAAAACTACCCACACAATACATTTGAAACCCAAAGAAGTAAAGATAAACGTTGTGATAACCTTTATAAGAAATCGATTAAATTAGTAATCTATTATAGATAATTGCTCACGGATTTAGTCAATTTGAAAGGAAAACCAGTGTAGCAATGTATCTTTTAAGTATTTTTGTTTCCCTTACAAAGCTTTCAGGCACATCCCCACTACGCTCTTCACTAATAAAAAACATACTGACGTTGATTTCTTATGAAAACGATACGTTTTATCTTGTATCAAAATAGGTTTACTTTTTTCATTACAAGTTTTATGCCGTAAAGAAAAATTATATAGCAAATATTTTACAATCTCAGTACCTATAGCTGTATAAAAGTAAAAGAACATGACAGTATGATTAATGTATATTAATTTTTATAATTAATTATATTTATTTATGTTTCTGCATAACGAACGGCTAATGCTAATTTCGAAGAACAATTTTTACAATAAAAACATTTTCTTTTCACTTCTACATGACTTACCCGCACATATTCACGCAATTTATGAGTTTTTCTGTTTAAAAAAAAACAACAAAATCATACCTATACACTATAATATAGATTTACAACGAAAATCATAGGTGATTTTCGTTTTAAAAACATAAATAAATATATATCAATGAATCATAGGTTACGTTACGAACATATAATCGGTAGATACGAAATTAATATCATATAGAATCAATAGTCAACCTATAACAATTATCTTTGAAATACAAATTATTCGATGCAGTTATTGTCTCACGCGTCGTTCACACATCTCGTAGTAACAGGTTGCCGATTTTACCACAAAACTAATGCACCGTTCGCCTGTACATTAATGTAAAGGCGCCGGAAAGGCGATCTTAACACCGTTGATACCGCGACTAATAATATACTCGTAGTTGTTAGTAGTAGTGTGGTAGTTGAATATCTACGCGTCTAACACAACACCATTCAATCATCAGTAAAAGATTTTCGTATTATCTGGGCTAAGTTACATATTATATTCTCTTTTTGTAACTGCTTTGTACATTCCGTTTACGATTTTACGAGAATATGAAACCAGCATATAAATAATTTAAAAGACACAAATTGCAATGTTAAACATGCATATTTAATAAAATTAAAAACACTGAATCATTATAAAAAATATGCTAATATCCCAACATTCTCATTTTTGAAGTCTCTTCTGTTTTAAGTACTTTTGTTTTTTTTCTGGCACAACCAGTTATTACATTATATTTATCTTATAAGCTCTGATATCTAAGATTATATTTAAAATAATTACAATTAAACACTTAGGATATGAAGCGATGCTGGTTTACTCATCAATCATTCGTTTATTAAAGTTTCTGTCATAATTTAAAATATACTGTTAGATCTTAAGTCCCATCTACATACAGAGAGAAAACCATCTTGGGCCTGTTGGTGTAGTGGTTAGTGACCCACTACTGCTGAACCGTAGGACGTGAAAATTTGTGCGATCTACAAATAATTGTAACGAGTCTGGGTGTTCTTTGCGTCCGTTGATAGAATGTTCGTAAAACCCCCTACGACGGAGCTGTCTTTGTAAAGAAGAAGAAAAAAAGGATAAACAAATTACATACTTAGAGCTCAATAAAACCAATTATTTCTTCTGTTTCCACTTCACTTTGTACAATATATGAAAATATTATAAAACCGTTACTAAAAGGTCTTGGTGAATCATTCTTCGCGGTATTAGCGGGATACTCGTAAAATGAGGTAAATTATCAAAATACTAAAAAATGTTCTTACTTATTTCATGTCGACTTAAAGGGCAGTGTGAGATTTTATCTTCAGTCAAGCCTAAAACCAGATTTCAATAGGCCGACTTTAGACAATGGTGAACTGTTAAAAAGCATAATAAATAGTTTTATATAAGTACCTGATCTTTTTTATTATTTTCATAATAATTATTTTACTCGCCAAAATGTGTCTCCAATCACACTTTACCTGAAAATAAGACAAACGCTGTAAGAGGTCTGTTACATATTCATATGAAACACATATAAACTTATAAGGGTGGAGCCAAATAATATCAAGATAATATTATAACAAAACATTAAATAATTTATTACTAACAGAGCACTTGTCGATCGATATCGAAGTAATACTGCCTGCAACTTTGAGTTTTTTCGATTTAATTTAAGTAGAACTGTATACACAAATATTAAAATACCTATTAATTTAGTTTTTACAACTTCAGTTAAATTTATGATTATAATAAACTTGTCGGTAATTGAATGAATTGTTATAATTAATCCATTCCCAGATTTTAAACGTCTTCGAAATGAATTTAGCGACTGAACCCACGAAAAATGAATCATAGTGCCCTGCAGTGTTTCGTAAATTAAATATCGAATCAGTATTATACAAATAGTATTATAAAAAAAATTGTCCTTCATCCATCTTTGTTCCATGGACTACCATCGTTCGTTGTCGTCTCTAGATTTTTCTGGACATGACTTTATCCATCTACGCTATGGGTCAACCTATATCCAATTTAAAACTAAGTTCGGGAAACCCACCAATAACCCTCATTTGTAGACTTCAAACGAAGATAACACCTTAACTTAGACAAATTGTCATAGACAGAGAATGCAACGTAACGCCTATTAAAATGAAATGTTTAAAACTGGCAGGGGCCTCTAAAGCCATTAACTCTATCAAATACTTACTGACAGATTTCCTCCATGCAACACCTAATTCAAATATTTAAATTATTTCTAAGTCTATGGTCAATATAACGTAACATATTGCAAGTTGTAATCATTGATTGTACTACTAGATTGAACATCAATAAAAAACTATTGACTGGCCTGTTGGTCTAGTGGTTATTGAGCCTGACTGCTGAGCCAGAGGTCGTAGGTTCGATTTCCACATGGGACAAAAATTTGACTGATCCTCAAAGTTCTTCGTACTCCCTAGTGCGGGGTGTTGTCTTTAAAAAGAATATTTTTGGTCGTAATATTATTTTCATGATAAATAATACGTTTGATCTTCATCGAGTAGGACTCTACAATCATGCAACTAGCACACATAATGTTTAGCCGGACCCAAAAGCTTTATCTGTGAATCAGATAAATAATGTAGGGGCCGAACTTACGACACTCTACGCTACGGCAGTTAGCCAGATTAATACTTAAATCACTACGCCGCGCCGCTCCATCCGTGTAGATTTACTTAAGATTTTTACCAATTGATACATAAGCAACTTGAACACATTTTTAACATCAGAAGATTATTAAACAAGAGATTAAGATTGTTATGTATTATTCCAACTTTCGTATCCTGCTCAAATTGTTTACATATTATCCTTATTTACAAAAGCTTTTCTTATAAATAACATGTCATATTATAAAGTGTATTATATTTAATTCAGTACACGTCTCTATTGCTACATATTAAGTTGAAAAGTACAGGAATTCGATCTAGATTAAATGTTCGCATGTTCTCTCAGTAGACTGTTTTCGGTCACTTTGAAAAGTAATAAGTTAGATCCGCCTCCATATATTTAATGGTCGTTTAAAATGCTTATTTTAAGGTTTAAATATACAAAAATAAGTTGCTTGATATTTTAATGCAACATTAAAAATAACATTTTAAATCATAAGCTTAATCTGCTTAGTGAGTCTAAGTCTAAAATCTCTGTTACCTACAGCGAAAAAACTGTAAAATTTTCAAAAGAGTATTTGCCTTATTTGGTTTTTGTTTTCTTTTTTTATGAAAGTTTATTGTTAAAATTATCAAGCCTTATCCTAATAATACAAAGGTCCACAATATTGTTTTAAACAGTTTGTCTGTGGACTTAGTTTCTCTATATATGTCTATGTATATTGATTGAATTTATCTATTCCTTACATTAATCAATACTCAATGTTGAGTAATTTTGATGATATTTCATTTGGAACACGATAAAACATAAAATATTTGTCTTTAAATTCTTATCATAAAATGTACTACAATTTTCTAACGTTTCTAACCTCGACCATTACTGATTTTTTAAGTAGGACCTATTATTAGATTACGCTGTTTTTATTTCACTATAATAAATATAAACTTAACCTGACCACACTAGAAGGAGGTTTATATTTTTCGAGTGTATGAATGTATGTACAATGTTTCCTAGTCCCGTCCCAGAGCCTAGACGAGTTGGTGGATTTCGACAAAACCGACTTATTTGTATGACAGGTGTTATTTGAAGGTGAAATTAAAAATGCATTGCGGAACTGTTTACCCTCACACATGCATGTGTATGGGTTATAATTACGTTGCACTATATGTGTTTCTCTATTAATGAATACAGGTTACACACATTACAAGTTCTATACATGAGTCTCAGTGACTTTTATAACACAATGTTTATGTAAACGCGGACTGATTATCTAATTTGTATTGTGTTATAAGTTATACATTACTATACATACATATTTAGCATGTTAAACATAAAATTTACTAATACTAGTCTGAAATAACACCTTTATCCAGCAACGAGAGGAGCACTGAGCTGATAATTAAGATAATCACCTTGAGGTGTCTTATGGGATAAGCTTTTAAACTGGTGATTCACCAATACAAGCCTTTATAGTCAATTAGAATGATGCGCATCATCTCAATTTGGTCAGGTGCTAAAATATAAGTGAACATTGGTAGTCTTTTTTTTTTTTGTATATTTTGTAAAGACAACTTTATATACATAATACATATTAGACAAACCGCATTAGGAATAATTCCTGTGTCGCGTGGGACTTAATATAAATAAAATTAAAAAAAAATACCGACAATCACACAACGCTTTACTGACCTTTAGGATACATTAGACACATATAAAGTTGAGCTGATTTATTTTAAAAAGCAAAGAAAGTAAGTGACATTGGGTTTAAAAAGCAGCGTGAGCGTAGGGCATTGGCGGTCCGAGAAACAATGATTGGCCGGAGGTTGCTCGATGCTCTACTGTAGTAAAAAATCAAACTATTTAAGGCATATTGCCAATCGTTTTACTCGAGCAGCTTATGGGTAAGACATACCCATCGGGCCTCCAGTGACTTACGTGTTAAATACAATTACATTTTTAGACCACTCTTTGACTCCACCTATTGCTTTCCATCAGGCAAAGTGGAGTCACTATGGTAGGCTAATATAAAAAAAAAAAAAAAAAAAAAAGAATGCTGATGCGGCTACCTCCCTACCGCAGTGCGTCTATAATATTTGCCGAAGCATAGACGGATGGCTATTACGCACACAATACGTAAAACAGTGGCTATATTGTTCAGGCGTATGCAAGACAGTAGCATCATCAATATATCATAAACATGATTGCCTCTCGAAAAGACTCATGTCAAACTCAATATAAATGGATTGGTATAATAACAGGACACGGCTTTATATTATTTTATTTAAATTAATTTTACCTATTCAGTGTTCTATAATATGACATGATGACATAATGGTATTCGCACTTAATTGATATTAAAGTTTGACATGCATTTGTCATCCATTTTGTTTTTTGTTATTGTGTTGTAAAATGTATCTCATTTATTCTGATATATAAATCTGATAAATGCTGACTCTCTTGATATCACTAATGACTGGATTTGAAATCTGAAATTAACGTTTATTATTATTATTATTTAAAAAAATGACAATTATCTGTATTTGTTAGACAATACAAAAGGCTTTTTTTATAATCTCTGTTTTAAATAAAGTTGTTGTTTAAAAATTGTAATACCATTAAGTACTAAAACTATAAATGCGCAGCAAAATATATTATCATTTTCTTTTGTTATTAATTAACTACACGCAAAATAGTGATTAATTTAAAAACATCTAATAAAATAAATAAAAATACTTCCGCTATCTGAATGTTACTTTTCCCAAAAAAGGTGTTTATTAATCATTCTTGGGTAATTTGAGTGTGAGGTCATTGTATTCGCGACGTAAGCACAAGCCAAGATGCGCGGACGCATGAGGACGCAGGATGTTGTGCTATAAAAATGTGGGGCGACTCCTTATGATCACAGTATCGAACGGGGAACCGACTCGGAAGGACACAATCATGAAGCTGGTGAGTCCTTGGATATTTGTGATAGTGCCTAGCGGGGAAAATATCAGTGTCGAAAAAAAATGCGAATTTTAGTAATGTTCTCTTTTTTTTTAAATAAATGAATTATATTAATAACAAAATATCTATTAAGTATAAAAAACTGCATTTCTATTTCCAAAATTTTAAGCATTTCAAGCTAAAGTAAACTCGAACTTACTGTACAAACAATACAAATTTTGAGTAAGGGAATGAAATCAGTGAGATAATTAAATAAAATTTGAGGTAAATGGATACACCATAAGACAGTAAAAAACTTAAACTCGTTGGTCGACCGAGGTCGCCTTAATATGACGGTCTATCCTATATCTAAATTAATAATCAACTCTAAGTTCAAAAAATATGAACAAATTAACCCTGAACAGTATTACGTTTTAATACAAATTTACCGATTACGAAAGCATTAGCTTTATTAGTCGATTAATCAACAGACTATCACACAGTTCAAAATATGATAAAGGTGTGTTAATTTATTTTGTAGTCGAAGCAAATATGATTGAAAAGCATTGGACGCATAACCATTTTCTCCCCTATTACGTGATTGGTCAGACTTTATTTAGCAATATGTGGGTGTAAATCACCTCTGCCTGCCTCCTCTGAGATACAACCGTGAGTGTATGCATGTCTATGAACGCTGAAGATTTGAAATAAATTACATATTAGTTTGGTTATGTCTCATATGTGTTGCATTACGGCTTAATAATATAGGGTAATTCTGTCGACTTAAATAGAGCCGTGTGCACTGTGCCCGGAAGCACAAAAAAATGCATACGGATAATCTGCAGAGCCCAACCATTAGACAGCTGTGTTCCTTTGTTTAAAAAAAACTAAAATACTACCGCTTCCGAATGAACTGAATAGCCTGAAATTATAACATAATTACAATTTCTATATGAAAAATGTTAATGTTGCATTTAAACATTTTTACAGCTATTAGTACTCACTGCCATTTTGGCTTTTACACTGGCTGAAGAAGAGAGCAGAGAAGTCAAGTCAAATTTCGAAGACTCCGATAATACAGCAGAAGAGGGAGATTTAGTCAAAGCCGCTAGCAGTTACGTACCCCAAAACTTAATAAACCAGCAATACGAACCACAGCGTCCTATTCAGCCAGTGAACACATGGGTGCAGCCCGCGAAACCTGAGGTGCAGAATGACTACTACTGGGTGAACACAGGCAATCATCATCAACACCACACAACTCCACAAGTCCCTGTCATTAAAAACGAAATATACTATGGTGATAATGGCGATTACAAATACGAGTGAGTACTTAGTTTTTTTTTTCAGTAATGTTTACTAATAGATAAAACACATATAAATACATAAAGAGGACCACGGTGCGGCCACATGTTTATAAAGAGGCGACCCAAGTTTTGTGTGGCTTCCTCTTTCTATTCTAGAATCTCAATTCGTAAAAGAACCCGTGTTCTGTGTCTGTGAGTATGTTGGAATCGCTCCGGTATCGGAATCGCTCCGCTCCGCTCTTAGCTCCGGTGAGGTGATTACCCACGGGCGTTTCCACATCAAAAAGGGCTAAGCTGCGTGCAGTTTGTGAAGCTCATCAGGAAAATGTTAACTTCTAATACTTATTCTGCACTAGAAAGTGGAGTCTTATTTTTGTTACCTTTATTATATGGTAACAAAATACTTTGCATCTTTTTGTTTTTGAACGATTATTTTGATTGAATGCAACCGCTTAAACTTATTTAAGGGAAAAAGTTAAAAAATATTATAAGCACAATTGTTATATTAATGTATAAACGTTATTTTTTATTTAGATATAAAACCGCAGATGGTACTCACGTAGGTGAACAAGGCTGGTTTACTGACCCTAAGAAAAGTGATGAAAGTCTTGTGAAGAAGGGCTGGTACTCCTTTGTTGGTGCTGACGGCATTACCTACACGGTCACTTACTGGGCCGATCACACTGGGTACCACGCATATGGCAGCCACTTGCCAT
Source organism: Tyria jacobaeae (assembly GCA_947561695.1). Classification (NCBI taxonomy): domain Eukaryota; kingdom Metazoa; phylum Arthropoda; class Insecta; order Lepidoptera; family Erebidae; genus Tyria; species Tyria jacobaeae. The sequence continues at coordinate 12,634,355 of OX387221.1, read as the reverse complement.
CTCCTAATCGGTAAGTGTACATTTTTGACTTAAAGCAATACTAAATTTAATTTTCATGTAGACTATGTGTTAAGAAACAACGAGAAACCAAAAGTGACTGCACTAGGCCTTGACGCCCTATTAAACGTTACGAGTTTTATAAGCGAAGAGTTTAAAAAATATTTGAAAGTAATCTTTGTAGATCTTCCGACTTGCGCACTGTCGTAGTTAATACGCGGACGACCAAGATCCGAACCCGCAAAAGTCAGCTCAGTAGTAAGCTATGGTTTCGAATTTTATGAATCTGTGTAAATTCTGCTTTATAATAATTTGAGTTAATTTTCAATATTTTTTTATTTATAAAAGAAGGGACTAAGAACAAAGACTAAGGCGCATTGTATACAGCATACAAATTATACAATTACCATTAACTGTTTTTGTCAAAACTATTGGGCTTACTATAAAGACTTTCGATACGCATTTTATACAATGACTATGTGTCAAAAACATTAATATTATTCTTATAAAAGACATTCGTAATAAAATAAAGCAACAAACCAGCAATCTATAAAATTGGTAATAGTTGTATCTCTAAAAATAATTTACAAACATAATAGGAGTAGCGCACAGTTCACACGCGCTATCTGTCAAATCATTATATAACATATGTATACATACATATATTAGCATGACATGATACATGACGGTTGGCCTGTGTTTAACGTCAGAACAGAATAAACAAATCATTAATCATTTCGATAGTAAAAAATAAGAGATTAATTTTTGGCACATAAAAATAAGCTGATAAAATGAAAGAACAATTCATCTGTTGATAACAAGCGTGTTAATATGATGGCCCTTACAAATTTGCTAATGTATTTAAGCCAGTTCTTGTGATGACAGCTTTTAAGAATGTAGTAGTTAATACTGGAAAAGTGATCAAAAGTTAGCGGGTACGCGTGTGACTTTTTTATAAAGGGTATTGCGAATACTAGATATGTTCATATATATGTCGAACTAAGTCTTTACATCGAGACAAGTACCTATATAAGGCCAATTCACAAACTCCAAGCAGGCACTCATTTTACTGTAATTGGTGGATGCGGTAGCTGTAATCTTTATAGGATACCAATTTTGTGTGAATTTCTGGTAAACATTAATGTTCGTTCCTGATTTCTTACAATATACGTGATTTTTGAGCTTTAAAACTACATTTACAAATAACATTTGCATAACATACTTATTATTCATTTCTATTACATTTCTAAATTTGCTTTTATTTTTCTTTGTTACAGCCCCTACTATCCTACTCAAACTCAAACTCCTTACCCAGCTCACCCAACTACTCAGCGTCCCACTTATCCTCCGAAGCCCATTTACACCACTCCACAACCCACTTATACCATTAAGCCCACATACCCAAATTACCAAACCCATAAACCGACCTACTACCCAAATCAGCAACAAACTTATTACCCACAACAGCAACCTAGCTACAATCAGCCTCAACAGCAGATTTACAACCCACAATACAACATTTAATACTCGAATAGGTAGTTTAAAACTCTGATATATACCTAGTTAAGTAAAGAATACGAACTAAAAATGATAGAGGTGGTTTGTGTATTGATATATCGAATGTGTAAAGGTCTACTGTCCATTAAAGCGTATCTGGAAAAATATTAGGACTTCAAACGAAGAAAGGAAAACAAACAAGGAATAAAATTGCCTTGCTATATCATTTTTTTTTTCTTGTTAATGCTACACTTTGATGGACAAAGAGATACAGATATACGAATTAAATGACCAATTTTAGTGATGTTAACCAAATCGATTCCTTTCGATAAATCGATTATCAGCGATCTTGGTCACGATTGAAAATTGTGAATTTGATCGCTGATGGTATGTCTCACCATGAGTTAATGGTTTGTGATAATGTTTTTTGTTCAAAGCAAGTATTAAATCGATAATAAAAATAATAAACTCTATTCATAATTTTTCTTTTCTTTCATCTGCGACACTACTTTAAGATACTAATAAAATTGGTAAAAACTCTAAAGTACATAATAGAACTAGCACAACGAAATTCTATAATGTCATTGGAAGTTTTATTGTTTAGTAGATGATGTCCATCGATGGAATATTGAATATTTTGTATTGCAGATATTATTTTAAAAAAAATGCCAATCGATAGCCTTACTAGAACTCAATAACGGCATAACTAATTTCAATTGTTTTCTTTTTACGCCTTAATATAAGGCACAGAAAATTATTATTTAAAAATAAAAAAAATGTATAATTACACCTAAACTTTAAGTGGTCGAAATTACACATGTCATTCTTTCGCGAAATATGCCTAATATTGTGGCAAAGAATCTCTCTTCACTTATTATAATTATAGATTTCCATGATATTCAAACTTACATTTATAAGGTAATTTATCAACTTCGGTTTACAGTGTGATAGTGGTAGTAATTCTCTTGTAGCAACTACAATAAAATTTAGTTTTGTCCTGCTAAACAGTACGTATTCTGAAAACGTAAGACTAATGCTGTCTAACTGAATTAAACTTATTTTAGTTATACGGCACCAAATTTAAATAACTTAGTCCATACTTGCTCATGTAAAACAGAACAACAAATGAGCAAGTATGGAATAAGTTCAGGAGGAAGAGGAGAGGGTAGATGAGGGATCAGAAAGAGGTGAGGGGGATGAAGGATTGGAAAGCGGCGAGAGGTGATGAGGAGAGGATAAAGAGGAGAGAAAAAGTTGAGTCTCCGGTACTCTCACTCACTGCAAGAATTGTTTGTCTTCCGGTTTTCTGAGAGGCCGTGGTAATACTCTGGTAAATCCGGCCCATTTGTGCCTAAGAATAGCTTCTTCAAGATTAAGATAATATATATTTGATCATTCAAGTTAATTAAATATTTGTCTTTCATTCTAAATTTTTGAATTGCGGCTAGATGTCTAACTCATTGTTAGTAAGTTCAGATTCAAATTATATGCTGTCTTACTAAAAATTAAATTCAGTTCGAACTACAGAATTTTAGTTTAGTGAGGTGCACAACAGAATCACCACCATTATAACGTCAAGTGCATAGGTCCATTCTCTAAATAATGAGCGAAGTCATCAATGAACAAAGTCCTATAAATAATGTAGACTGCCTTTGTTGAATCAATCGAAGAATATAAAGAAAGAATAGGTGCGGAAAGCGTGACAAATCAAGTATTAAAAACAAACATTAATTGTAACGCGACATATGAACTGATCATATGTGCAAAGGTTTGAAAAAAGGTTTGTATGCATGTATAAAAGATTATATGCACAACGATAAAATGTTCAAGAAACGTAATAAGTGACGACACAAGAAATACAAATAGAAACAAATCGAACCAATCGTATAAAATGATAAGATGCAGACCAAACTCAATATGGTAGATGGAGGACCGTAATCAAATTATGATGTAAACACAGATATCGCGGCTAGGCTCAGTTAGGTGCTATAAAATGTAAGGTGTACATATGTACATGTCGTGGTCAGATCATATAATTAATCATTGAATGAAGTATTTCGTGAAATGGTCGATCACATCATGATATGGTCTGCGCAGCGTTTAATAACAGCAAAACCATTTTATGATATGGTCAAACGTTAATGATCACATCATGATATAGTTACTTTATTCACTGTTAGAGGTACTGCTATCTGGCTTTGCTGAGACGTTGTTTTTGTGATGCATCGTGGCAGCTGATAAATTAAAGCGAAACATTATGTGCGAATAACAAATTAATCTAAAACTTAGGCAACTTAGACATTTTAGAATTTGTATGTAACTTTTAACATGGTGGGAATCCTAACACTCGACATATCATTAAACTTTGCCATTTCAACGATATGGTCTGTTTTAGCTGACAATGTCATGAAATAAGAACATTTCATAAAATGATTGGCCAGAATATGAAGTGGCCAATTCTGTGATCTGGCCACGACATATATACATACAAATTAGACATCGCTTGGTGGTCGAACTACGACAATAAATCATTAAGTTTTAATGTTTTGTTTTATTTAATTGGAAAGTATCTTGAACTTCACAAATAGGGAAGATATCTAATAACGTCCACACAAGAAAATAACAGTCGAATTGAGAACTATAGTGGATTTCAGATGTATTCTGTATATCTTGTAAACTCAACTAAAAGGATCTTGATACGCTTAAGTATCAAGTCGACGGGCCTGTGGTCTAGTTTTTAGTGACCCTGACTGCTGAACCGGAGGTCGTGGGTTCGATTCCCACACGAGAAAAAGTTTTCTGTGATCCACAAATAGTTGTCCCCAGTCTGGGTGTTCTTTGTGTCTGTTGAGTGAATATTTGTAAAGCAACACAGGAATTATTCCTAACGCGGGAATTGTCTTTTTTAAAAAAAAGAGGAGTGAAGTTAAAAGTTTTTTCATTCATTCACGCATTCTTTAAGTTCTAATTTTAATTTTAAATTTTGTTGTTATTTAATCTTTTTTGGTTGATCCTGCTAATCTGTTCAACTCAAAGTTGCATTTGAAATACCACTTTACATTCCATGGTACAATTCTTTGGAATCGTTATATGTATGCTATGCTCTGAAAGAATCGGAATAGTATTTATATACGGGTGAATACTTATATTTAAAGCATGCTGTATTCAATACAGCTATATTGAATACATGTTGACTGATGGAGAATTTGGGTAAAAAAATCTAAATAATGTATATTTTTCCCTAATACTTAACGATTTATTTGCCCGATTTCTTCTCATAAGGCATTCCCATTTAGAAACGTGCGGTTCACTTCACATCAACACAAACAGATGTTCATCTGTAACCGCACGTTTCTTTCAGGCAGGTATTTTATTCAATCAATTAAATACCTACCTGTGTACCTGTTGCTATAACGGCATAGAACGAACAATTAAATTGAATTAACGTTGAAAAAGATAAAGCTTTTTAATAATAATTTCACATTCGACAAGGCAACCTATTTAAGTTTCACTTGAATACAGATTATTTTCTAACACTGGGGTATGGTGCTTTTTTTTAATGTGAAAAGGATTCCTTGTCTTTTCTGTTTTGTCATTGACAGCAGTGATTCCACATTTCTTGAAGATTGATAAAAAAGTAAAATCGTGGAAGCGTAGCGAAACACCTACACTCGTAAAACTGTGTATCACACAAATTTATATCCCGTTTTAGAATCGAACCCAAGTCTCTCTAACCCAGCAGTCAGAATAATTACCACTAGACCAACAGGCCAGTTTTTATAACTATTTTATTACATTTTATCAGACTCCTCCTACGTATTTCAAATATTTATCCATATATGTGTATACTAACTGTGCCCGCGACATCGTTTACGTTATTGTCTAAAAAATGCTAAGTATAAGGCTTAATATAATAATGAAATATAAGTAGTCGGTCAGCAGATAAAATCACTTTACTATATGCTATTGTTAAATTGAAAATCTTCCAAAACAAAAGTAATTTGGTATTTTTTTATATGGGGACAAACGAGCAGACGGTTCACCTGATGGTAAGTGACAACCACCGTCCATGGACACCTGCAACTCAAGAGCGCGTAAGTGTGCTGCAAGCCTTTAAGAACAATGAGGGATTTGGGGATGCGGGGAGAGGAAAAGAAAGAGGGAGGATGAGGAAATTGAAAAGGGAAGGGGGGGAGGATGAGAAGATGGGAAAGAGTGGGAGTTGGCTCTCACTAATTTCGTGAAAATGCAACGTTGCTTCACAACCGGTTTCTCTGTGAGGCCGTGGTATTGCACCGGTCCAGACGACCCGTTCATGCCTAAGCATGGCTCTACCACGATAAAAAGTTCTTTGCAAATCTATAAATACAAATAATTATTTTGCAAAGAATACAATAAACAAAGAACATGCCCTGGAGGTGTACCTCCAGAGCATGTTCTTGAAAATAATTATTGGTATTTATAGATTTGCGAAGTAGCGAACATGTTCGCTGAGAACAGAGTTACTGATTTTTACTCGATTACGTGCATGTAGTAATCGATTAGTGTCTGTTATTTTCCACTGTGTTTATCTAATGAGAAATTAATTAGGTTTATATTAAATTTCTAATTTTTAATTTAAATTAATTTAATATTTGTAACATTGGGCTTTCCCTATGGGCTATTATGTCTGAAATAAAATATTATTATCATTATTAAAAACACTTGAGCTGTTTCACTGGAGAAAACTTCATACCTACTTCACTCTTGCGAATGCTGATGCCTATCCGATGCTGTCCATTGCAGGGCATAGGCAGGCACTCGGTCAACCACTTTTGGCATCCAGTCTACCCCAGCCCAACTTTCTCAGGTCGTCAGTCCATCTAGCTGGGGTGGCCTACCTTCCTATTATTTCTTCCTACATTTTTATTTGATAAAGGAAAATTTAATATCGATCATTCACAGTAAATGGGTATGTGCGCTTTCAGAATGGGAGATGTCCTTTTTTTTCATGAGTATTGGTTTTCATTCAGAGTAAAACCTAACATAAATCATATCACAATTATATAATCTTTTTATGTATTAAATTACAAAATTACCTAGGACTCATACTTTGATAATATAAAAGTATGAGTAAGCACATTTTCTTCAAGTCCTGAAAACAATTATATATGTATGTAGAAATCGGAACACGCCGATTTTATCAGTTTCTTTTTATGTTTGTAGATATCTCAAAATTCCATGTTAATTAGTTTTACAAATATTATCAAAAAAAGCCATATGCCGGCCAATATATACCTACCTACCCACAGGGAATACAGGCAACCCTAGACAACTATTTATTTATTCAATTTCTGCATAATTAGGTGGACCATTATCACCTGCGCTTCCCATAACTATCAGACGGTTAAAATATCTCATCATGCTCTTTTATGTGTCACCCCAAGTTGGTATTTTTTTAAAGATTCGATTGTTCATCCCATTCTTCACCCCCCAAATCTTGTAAAAGGCTGAATCTCGATTGAACTATCTTTCACATAAAAAATGCATGAAAATCGGCTCAGCTTTGGAACCTACGGTGCCACATACTTATTTATAGTCATAGAAACAGACACTTCCAACTTAATAACACCCCTCATTTTGAGTCGGGAATTAAAACTTTATAAATCATGACTGCATTTTTTCTGTTTTTGGTTACTTTGGTAAGTATTTATCCCTGAAATCAATCACGTGTATTCCTTAATATTAATTTGGCCTTAAAATATCATCATACTGAGATCTACTGGACTAAATGGGATCAACGGATTCATTATATATACAGATCGTCTAGCATATTTATAATCTACAAAAGAATGATACTAACTATCGACTAAATTGCTCATAGCATAACTCAAAACCGTTATTTATTTATTTTTCCGCAAACGATAACCTACTCCCCTACTAAATTATTAATTGTAATATAATTCATATTTATTGAAATGACAACCAAAACTAAGAACACAAGCACAAAAAGTACCGAGGATCTTGCTTGTGGAACTTCAACAACACCATGATACGACTGACATAATAGTAAATCACTACGTTTTATTATAAATATAATGCGTCGGTAATTAAGTTCTGCATAAACCTCTATAAGATATTTACCCTGGGTGACGTAACATAACATATTATTGATTTAGCACAAAAAGTAACATTTGTTATATATATATATATATACATACATATACATAGGTAGACCCTTGCCCTCAAAGGCGGACAGTCTGCTTGTAACTTTTCACTTGCAGATGTACTTAGGCGGCGTTAACCTCTTACCATCGTGTAAGTCATCTAGTCTACCGGAGGTATTTTGTTTTTTATTTTTTGAAAAGAATACTAGCAACGTGCGTCACACACTACTAGTATTCTTGTTAACCCCCCCAGCTAAGCTAAAATGCTTGTGTTAGGGGTAGGTTTACGACGGTAGTGTAATGGGTGGGGTTTGAACCCGCAACCACTTGATCGCAAGTCCGACCCCTTGGCCATCACGCTACCACCGCTATAAGAGGAGGTATAGAATAAATCATCTTGAATAATTCTAATAGTTTAAAAACATGGTTAGTCACAAATTGTAATGTATTTGGTTGGTTAAAACGAACCAAAGGAACCACAAACTCGTGGGGTTTCTAGTAACCATTGAAGAGTTTCACTATCCACCTCGTATCTTTGTCATCATACCATCTATCCGGGCTGAACCTTTACATCTCATCAAAAAAATATAGTAGGAATCCAAACTTAAATAGTTTACTTTTAGCGACTGAAGAGTTCCAGAGAGAGATGACCTCTGGCTACATGATCGCATCAGCACCAATATACCAAATGATAGTATTGTCTTCCAAACTAAATACACGAATGCGATTTACATAGATAGTTTTGAAGCTCATAAAAACGTGATACAAAGGTACTGATACCGTGGATTATAAAAGTTACTTTCACTAGGGCAGGTGCGATAAAAATGACCGTTTTATCCTCATCCTTTTAGTTTTCATGCTTTACTAAAACTTTTTGTAAAGAAAATAAATAATTTAGACAAATACATGTTGTTTATTTCATACGGGGCAAGTAGGTACCCCACCCCACCCATGAACATTTGCTACTCAAGAGTCGCGAATGGGTTGCCGATCCTATGGGTGCCCCCTGGGGGCCTCCAATAAACACACTTGTCGGCAAAACACACATGCAAGCATTGCTTGATAACTGGTATTTAATTACCTGTTTATTTATGACGTTGTTCCTAACCGCAAGTTACGTTTCACTTTAAAAAGTAATGACACCATTTTTTTGCCTAGAAATGGTTGTTTCTAAACATTTGTGAATAAATTAGCCTATTTTTTTGTTTCTTTTACTGATGCTTCTTGTTTCTCCTTATTCAATAATAACATCATAAAAAGGGGCTTAAACATGGTTACTCCGTATTTTTATGTTACGTACATATATCAAGTTGATCATTTCAAATCTATCCCGAAATACTGGCGATTCTACTTACCACTGGCAAGTTCTGACAGCGATTGAAAGTTGGAAGTACTTTAAATCGCTGTCAGAAAGAGTACTTGTCAGGAACATCTTTTTTACAATACTCTACTCATTGTGTGAAATACTAGGTTTCATTTACATTATTCCATCGAGTGTATGTTAAATAACAAAATAGCACAATAATAAACAAAACATAAGTTTCTACATCATTATAAATAAAAAATATATTACTTATTGATATGAAACTGGTTAAATACAACATAATAAAAATACCAACTTCCGAAATCTTAATGTGACTTAACCCTAAAATGTAATTTATTGATTATGACTGTGAGGTCATTGTATCATAAATTCATGATAGACATTCAAGCCTAGATACGCGGACGCATGAGGACGCAGGATATCTATAAAAATGTGGGGCGGTCCCCTAGAAGCACAGTATCGAACGGGGAACCGACTCGGAAGGACACAATCATGAAGCTGGTGAGTCCTTGGATATTTGTGACAGTGCCTCATGTGAAAAATATTAGTGTCAAAAATGTTTAGTTGGAAAATCAGAAAACTTTTATCTATTTTATATTTTATTTATTGACGCTAAGAAAACATGTTATAATAAAATGTTTTGTTAGCATTGATCAGCTAAATAGACAAGTACTTAGGTTAAATATTAAGTAAAAAAACACAAATAACTTCAAGTTAGAAAGAGATGATAACTATCCTGTTTTGAGTAATGAATTTTACATTACATTAAACATCTTTAGAGAATGTATTCCGAGTAATTACCAACGGTAATCAATTTATATCTCACTACCATAAATCTCATGCTTCTGAATAGATAGTTTATCACAAAGGTAAACTAATAAGGATAAAGGCACTATACTCAATAATTAATTATTGCGAATGCTATCAAATCGTTCCTGTGATGAACTGTCACCTCGTCTTTAGAAAGAATACTAAAAAACTCAGTCTAGCTTTCTTTTGACAAGACCAACAACCAAAATAAAGAAACTTTACAGTAATTAATTAGTTGTGTCGCGACTCGTCTATTATAAAAACAAAAAAAAAATATTGAAGCAGAGTACCTGTCCCACAGGTCTATCTTTTCACCGTTATCTTGGCTCTGACACTGGCCGAAGAATACCAGCAGGAAGTCAAAGAAATTCAAAATATTGAAAAATTGGGAGATGTAGATTTAGCTCCCGCCAGTACCAGATATATACCCCCTAGTCAGAGAGTAAGGAATTGGCAAACCCATCAACCTATTAAGGCCCCAAACTCTTGGGTGCCTGAGGTGCAGAATGACTACTACAGCGCTTCTCAACAGTCTACAACAAGCACCACTCCACTCCCTGTAATTAAAAATGAGTTTTACCTCGGAGATGATGGTGACTACAAATACGAGTAAGTGCTTAATTACTTTGACTTTTTTTTCTGTGGCTGGGTGTAATTCATGTAATGTAATAAAATATAAAATGTAATTTATTTAACACAATTCTGTAATTGGGAAAGGTCATTGATAAAATATATGCAAAGCTAATAACAGGCTGTGTGTCAATGAACTGTAACGTACAGATGATAATTAAATTGATCCTCTGTATTTGTGTTAAGATCCTACATTCAGTTATGGTTATAACTATCGTATGTTTGTATATGTACGTTTTATATAATTAATAACGACATACATATATGTATAAATTCATACGTTCACGCCTGTCCCTAAAGAGCCTTTCATCCGGACACTTTTCGAATTTACTTCTGTTAGCTTTAGAGAAAACAGAATAAAATATGCTAGTTATTGTAATGCTCTGTAATATGCTATTTTTTCTTATTATTGTGTATCTATCTAATATAAATAAAATGTAGCTTTTACTCCAAACGTAATAAAATTTACTCAAGAGCATTTTACACTGAGCTGTGGTTACTTACATAAAATTTTGCTGCACTATGGACATCAGATCCTCTCCATAGTGTAGCAAAACTATATTGCTAACCATGTATTTTTTAAATATTGAAAACAGGTCGTTATAGTTCATTACTATGTACGGTGTAACGCAATTTAAGGTAATCGGTTATCAGTATTAATAACGTAGTAACGAGTTATATGCGGCAGGAAAATACGGGTTTCCTTTCATTGAATAATTAACGTGCAATTAATTAAAAAATCCCTTGAATTGAAAAACAGTCTCTCACATTCAACTGCAATAAAAAAATTGAGATTGAAAATTCTTATACATAATTGTCGCCGAAAATCTCATTAAACTTAATATGTCTACAAACACCTTTTTAGTTATTTGTGTTACTTTTGTATTATATTGCAAAATTAAATAATAGCGAAATTAATTGTACACAAAGCATTAGGAAAAATAAATATTAATGCTCTAAGATTTACTTATATGTACTAAATTACTCCTTTGAATTTAACTGTGGGAACTTTGTATCGACATTGGTGAATCTAGTTTTTTTTTTTTTAACTTCTTGCACTACTTACATTCTTTTAATATGTTTCTCATCATATTTTTAAATATAGCATGCGATTTTCGTTATACCAAAGTAAACAAAGTGAACATAATAACTGAATATATTTTATAAAATCAAAATCAAAATCGTTTATTTCAACTAAACCAATCACAGGTATTTTTGAATTGTCAAGAGAGGAAGTCGGTCAGGCTAAGTCAGTCATGAAACTAGTTGCCTGTCCCAATACGTTGATCCTATAGAGAAGAACAACTCTCTTTCAAATATTTTATATAAATTTCTTGTAACCGTTCATAAGTGCACATAAAATAAAATTCAGGCATTTTTATTACTTAGGACATAGGGAAAAGTATATTTGGATGCAGCGAATTGGTGCTACTGTGCGAAATTTACTTGGTAACCGTTTAAAAGCCGTTAAATAAAATTATTTAAACGGTTATGCTAATAAAAACACATCCTCATTGACCGTCAACGGAGTTCGATACGCAAATGTGTTTATGTAAAAATCACTTGTCATTTGCTTTGATCCCTAATGGTCCAAACAACGGAATTCAGGTTACGTCTACCTCAACAGTTCAAATAAGACCCCGAAAAGGTCTTCCTTCTGCATAACTTAAGACCCACGTAATAACTGTTTAGTCATCATAAAAAAGCAAAATATGCGAAAATGAAAATACTTTTAAGAATTTACCGTTTTATCACCCGAATAAATAAATTATCCGTAAATCATTTTATGATTACTCTGCTCATATTTAATTTAAATCCTAACAGTGTTTCTTAATAAGGAATGTGTTTTAAAATTACAGAAGTTTCGTTAATTTGTTGCTTGAATATTTATAACTACTGTAAATACATACCTACTAAATGCACATGTAGATATAACTAAAAATTATTTGCATAAAAGAGAACACTCACATAGCATGTTCATTTTATGAAGAGAAAAAACGCTAAGTTATCTTACTTCTAATTTAAAGGAATTTTACAAAACTCATTAGTGAATAAACCTTTTTTTTTTATTTATTATATTTTTCAAATATTTCCACTGAACTCCACATTCAGTAACTATTTAAAATAAAATATCTCGGTATCACCGTTCTAGTTAACATGACTTTTAAGAACGGTGTATTAATAACTAGATAGCACCGTTAATTTTAAGGAGCATTAAAGATTGTCTCATAGGATATTGTTGATTCTTTACCAAATTGCCTAGGTGCAGCCCTCGGCATATTACAAAACAGATGGCATACATAGGACGAATAAAAAAACTGTCAGAGCATCCTGAATGTGTGAGATGTAATCTTTATAGTGCGGCAGTCCTTGACAAAACGAGTACAAAGGAAAACAAATGATAGTAGAACGTCGGTCAACAGTCGATTTCGTATGGTAGCATGCTGCCATTAATGGCAAACCTGTAAAACTTGTCTATAAAACTGACTGTTATATTTATACATGCGTAAAAATTTCCATAACTGTCATCTTATATTCTATAACTTTCTTTTAAACTTTCAATATAAATTTTAAGATATGAATTGTACCAAAAAGTGTAACTTGATGTCCTAGTAACTTACTATGATAAGTAACTAACTCAGTGGGTATATAATACCATAACAATTATAATATGAGAATATGAGAATTGAGTTTCTTTAAGAACCAAAGGGCCCACGGCTGTTGGAGCAAACGGCTCTGATAGTAGTGACCGTGAATCGGTTAACGAAAGATAGGATGCACCCCATATAGAAAGAGGATAGTACAATCTGTATACTGTTATTTGTTTTTATGTTGTATCTTTTGTGTGGTGTACAATAAAGACTATTATTGTATTGTATTGTAAGTTGATTACATCTTGAAGAAAGGTAATAGCAACTTTTCGTGCGCGTTTTCTAGAAATTGTAAACGAAATATGAAATTGAAATTCTTTTATTTAGATATCAGATCGCGGACGGGACAAGCGTAGGGGAACAAGGTTACTTCACTGACCCTAATAAAAAGGAAGAGAGTATTGTAAAGAAGGGCTGGTACTCTTTCGTCGGTGCTGACGGCATTACCTACACGGTCACCTACTGGGCTGACCAGACTGGATACCATGCTTACGGAAGCCATTTACCTGGTGGTGCTTCTGGAAACGAAGCCAACGCGTAAGTATAATCAATTAATTTTATGATGTTACATGTAATTTAACCAAGATATGATTAATCCCAAGTAATGTTAAAACAACTCTTTATAACAACGAAAGAGAGTTGTTGGATTATTTGTTTAGTGGGATGATAAATCTTTATATACACATTGTGTCAGGGTACATAAATGGAGTTAGATAGACTTTAGATTCAGATTCGATTTTAGATTTAGTGTCAGATTAACGAGATAAATGGAATTTGGGTATATTTTGATGTAAGGTAGATCATAGTTTGTATATCTCTATTCAAATATCGAGCTGTTTAGCTTTTTTTATTTAACTTAAGTTCAAATTGCTTTTCAAACAAAAACACGCTCAACTTTGCATGAACTTTCGGTCAGCAAGTTTCAGGCCAATTTTTCTTTCTTCTTTCTTCTTTCTCTCTTCTTCTCGCTTTCCTTTACTAAAATCTAGATTACGAACTATAATTTATTTCTTTAAAACTCTGGCCATCTTCAGTACAAAAAAAAATTGAAAGGTTAATTTATGAAACGATAGCTTATTAAATAGTGTGTAATAGAATCTAGTTTTATCAAATACCATCAAGATTTATGTCCTAATTTATACGAATAGATACAGATAAGAATTAACTACGTTTAGACCGTAAAACTTCTGTGTGCAAATTAATAATTTTAACTATAACGCTACTATATCACCCTCTTCAAAAAATACGACCTAAAGCTGAGACCATTTTTTTAACCTTTACGTACAACATCATTACTTTATAAATATCCATTACTTTATTTGTTACAGACAACAGCAAGGGTCAAACCAGTATCCCTCACAAACAGCCGCACCTACCACTCTGCGCCCTACTAATCCATCCAAGCCAAATTACCCAGCCTACACTCCACCCCAGCAAACTTACAACCCACCCCAATCAACTTACAAGCCAGAAAAACCGACTTATAACCCACCTCAACAAACATACAACCCACCCCAACAAACATACAACCCACCCCAATCAACATACAAGCCAGAAAAACCAACTTATAACCTACTCCAGCAAACATATAACCCGTCCCAGCAAACATATAACCCACCCCAGCAAACATATAACCCACCCCAGCAAACTTATAACCCACCCCAACAAACATATAACCCACCCCAGCAAACATATAACCCACCACAGCAAACATATAACCCACCCCAGCAAACATATAACCCACCCCAGTCAACATATAATCCACCCCAGCAAACGTATAACCCACCTCAGCAAACGTATAACCCACCTCAGCAAACATACAAACCAGCCAAACCAACTTACAATTCCCCTCAGCAAGCGACTTATAACCAGCCTCAGCAGCAAACCTACTACCCAAATTATAACGTTTAATGCTTGAATTAGTAGTTTCAAACTGTTGTTATTAATATGTATAAAACATTTAATTGAGATTAAATACCATAGATTACTTACATTTACCTACATAAAAACACTCTGACCTTTATCCCCGAAGGCAGAGGCATCGCAAACATAGATAAATTAGTTATTTATTACCATTTTTTTACTATCCTAGATTAATTGTCTGTGTTAACATGTTATGTCTACTGTCCATTAAAGTGTATTTAAACATTTTATAAAATAACCTTCAAGAAAAAT
Organism: Tyria jacobaeae; assembly: GCA_947561695.1. NCBI lineage: Eukaryota > Metazoa > Arthropoda > Insecta > Lepidoptera > Erebidae > Tyria > Tyria jacobaeae. The sequence goes on along the minus strand of OX387221.1, from coordinate 12,619,125 downwards.
TAAAAACCATCAGATGAAGTTACTCAAATCTCTAAATTGCACTTTGATGGATATAAAGACATTGTAGTTATACAAGTTATATTAGTCATCGATTTTAGTGATGTTAAAAAAATCGATTTGTGTCGATTGTCAGTGATCTAAGTCACGATTGTAAATTGTGAATTCGATCGCTGATGGAGGTGAGACAAGTTTTGTGTTGTTTTGTATGAAGTGATATTTTTATGGGCAATAAATAAGATTATAAATTGCGAGCCTTTTTTCTTCAGAAATTCTTTTCACAACTCTGTCAAGTCCATTCTTTTGATATCGAACAGACACAGAAAGGATTATAACTATTATAAAGAAGCGAATTTGATGCAATGGGATGCAAAGTAAAGATTGGAATATGTCCTAATTGGGACTTAATTGCTGGTAATCGGCGTTAGGCGATTATAGCTATCTCTTAAACTATCGCCATGGCCGTGTTTTTGCGATATTTGTTGGAACATCTATGCGATGAGCCAGTATTTAAAAAATATGAGATATCATATATGGTGTATCATTATTAATGTACAAAATGTCTCAGATTCCTCTTAAAACAAACTATGTACACAGTAAGCTATACAAACAAATGATGAATCCATTAATGGTTAACTAGAAAATAATAATAATAATAATAATAATCCGTCCCGGTGTATATATCAGGCATATTATTTCTGGTTGTTCTCGTCTTGCAAACGGTGAGTATTTGCATAGGCATAACCAAGTGCCAGAATAGTTTTTTTTTTTTTTTTTTTTTTTAACGTGTGGAAATCCCCTCGGACCGTCACCCCGCCGACCATCCGCGGCCACACTCAGGGCGGCATGAGGCGCTGATAGGCGCGCCTACGCCGCCCAGTTCGCCGGCGGCGGATTGGGTCCGAGTGGATATCGTCCTCCCGGGCCTTCTCCGCCGCCTCCTTCTGCGAGATGACATCTTCACAGAAGGTTGCGACCGCGGTAAAACTGCTATCGCTACCGGCCATGGAGCGTATGACGGCCGGTAGCGAGAGATCTCCTCCGATGACTGCAGTGAGGGCCCGGCGCTGCGACTCCCAAGCGGGGCAGATCGCCAGCGTGTGCTGGGCCGAGTCTTCACTGCAGTCGCAGTGGTGGCATGCGGGACTCAGTTCCCTCCTGGCGACCGAGTGCAGGTACTTCCCGAAGCAACCATGCCCGGAAAGCACCTGCGTCAGTCGGAAGGAAAGGGTCCCGTGCTGCCGCCCTGCCCACTCGAGGATGACCGGCTGGAGAGCCTCCACGGCGGCAAAGCCAGCGCGCGGAGTCTCCAGCCGGAACGACCAACTAGCCATCGTGGCTCGACGGGCGGCTTCACGCCACTCGCGTACCTCTTCGGGCGGAGGGCGAAAGCCATACTCCGCCCGATATTCAGCCACCCGTCGATAAACTTCGGCGAGCACTTCCGCCTCCAAATCCCACGGGGGTGTTCCAGCCAAGGCGCACGCCGCCTCGGTGGACACCGTGCGGTATCCGCGTATGGCTCTGACCGCCAATACCCTTTGAGGCCGCCAGAGGCGCGCCTTATTCTGGGCGGTCAGAGCCGCCACCCACACCGGTGCCCCATACAGCGCCATCGACCGGACCACCCCCGTGTAGAGGTGTCGCGTTGCGACGCTGGCTCCACCCAAATTGGGCAAAAGTCGCCCAAGGGCAGAAGCAGCGTCGACCAGCTTCGGACCAAGCTGTCGGAAGTGCTCGTCGAAGAGCCACCTACCGTCGAGTATCAGGCCCAGATACCTCATCTGGGCCCGAACCGGGACGAGGACCGAGTTGACCTCGATGGAGGCACCGGCGGGTGGACCACGACGGGGCCCATGGAACAAAAGGGCCTCCGTCTTGTCCAGGGCCACCCGTAGGCCCAGTGCCTCGATGCGCCCGACCACCAAAGAAACACCCCTGGTGGCCAGGCGCGCCGCCTCTTGGAAGTTCGCCCCCCGGGCTGTGACCAATGTGTCATCAGCGTAGCAAATTACGCCCAGCCCGGGGGGGAGGCGACCTCGTAGAACCCAGTCGTACCCCACGTTCCACAGGAGTGGTCCAAGGACAGACCCCTGCGGAACGCCGCACGACATGGGTCGCCGTCTCAAGACGCCCTCTCGGTCCTCGTACACGACGGTACGCTCCTCTAAATAGTCTGCCACCAGCCGCCTCAGGTACTCTGGCACCCCGTGGTATTGGAGTGCTTCCCTCATGCAGCTGAATGGCAGACTATTGAATGCGTTGGCGATGTCCAGAGACACCGCCAACAGCACGCCGCCACAGCTCACTGCCTCTCCGGTCACGGCCCTAAGGCGCATCACGGCATCGACCGTCGAACGCCCCTCCCGGAACCCGAATTGGGCGTCCGACAGGTCGGGGCCCACCTCGCTGAGGTGCCGGACGATGCGGGCAGAGAGTATCCTCTCAAAAAGTTTACCCGCCTCGAATAGTACATCAACAACTTAAATACAATCTTGTGAATTTAGAGGTGCCATATTACAGGTATGTGCCCGACCCAGTTCTCGAAACATTGTATTGGGGAATGTTCGTGCTACATTGTATTGGGATCGATCTATCATCACTGACAGGACTATTATTGTCAATAAGCCTGATTAAGTCGTGATAGACCGATTAGAGCGCCGCGCAATGATTGTCGATATTGCTGTTCCTCATGACGATAATCTCGTTGAAGTTGAAAAAGAAAAACAAATAAAATATTTTGATTTGTCTCACGAGATTGTCGATATGGTATATCGATTCGGCGATCATTGTTCCGATAGTCATATTTGCTCACGGATTAATAGCTAAGAGCCTAGACCAGCACCTTAAGAGGCTTTCGTTAGATGGTTGGATTAAGGGACTGATGCAGAAGGCAGTTCTCCTTGAAACGGCCCGCATTGTGAGGTTCCTATCTTTGGAGTCCTAACCCCCGGTGCCTTGGTCCCTGTACCCGATGTCGGTGGTCTACTATTTTTTATATTTTTAAGTGTATTTTTTATTTATATGGTATATTTAAAAATTTAATTTACATGTATATTAACTAGAATAAGGAGATAATAATACATTTATTTAAATTAATACAAACATATAAATTTCATTTTTAAATAAATCATATAAATACAAAATACAAGAATAATAATTATTTATTTATTTTTTTCTCTTCCACAAAGGTAACTTCTATGGTTGTCAATACTACACATATTCAATATAGCCCTTTGTGAGACACTGGCATGTGCACTAGGAATATATATAGAGGGGAATACATATATGGGGCGCTATAGGGGGCCTGGTCTGTCAGGCTGATTACCAGGCCCCCTATATAACAACGTAAGTATTATAAAAGTTACGAAGTCAAGTGGCTAATATAAGATGAAATAATTATTTAAAGGTATTTTGTGTCTATATATTTGTGATATTACTTTGCACTTTAGGTATAGAGTTCAGTAGTTGGATAAAAGAAAGGAATACGATGCGCAACTTTGAGCACTGCTCTTTGAGCTCTTTTAAGGTTCAGCATATGGGTCTTGGAGGCTCCACCCCATGTTGTTATACAATATGCAAAGTAAATAGTTCTTCCTTCTTATCAACACCGTGACGTGCGTTCTTGAAAATGAATATGAGTTTCCTTATTCGGTTTGTCAGTAAGTCGATGTGCATATTAAAGTTAAAATTTTCTACATTTTGAAATTTAGAACACGAGCAAATCTTGGAAGAGTGGTTATTACAGGAGTGAGCAAATATTTTTAGGTAGGGATTATAAATGGGTAAATATAATTAATTTGATTATTTGATTAATTTGACTTATTGTTAAACAGATAACTATAAATAAATTGATTATTTGATTAATTTGACTGATTAATAAAACATATATTACACATTTGAAAACAAACAACAAAGTATTTTTTTATAAAGCCACAATTACTAACAAGCATTTAACAGCATAAAATAATGTTTAGGAGATTAAGTAATGCTGCAGGTTTAGGTGCCAGTAAATTAACTTCGTAATGCTAGTACAAATTGGCGCTTGATTTTATTAAGAAAGTATTTTTCAACCGCATTGACTGCACCTTTTTAAGAGTTTCACATATTAAATTGTTTTAAGATCTTCTTTTTTGTAAATTAGTTTTCGTGTATGTGTGCTAGGTTATACAGTGGTGTTGATTGGTTTTGGAACGAACGGCAGGAGAAAGTAAAAATATTTATTTTTTCCCTCTCTGGCCAAGGACTAGGCTGTCCTTAGCCACGTTTGATTGAACATCAAACATGGCTAAGGACAGCCTAGTCCTAGAGGTTGATGGTTCAACACCGCTAGGTTCTTCCACAAATCTCCAAGATTCTATTATTAGCAAAAAAAAGAAAGTTAGCAAATAGGATTTCAACTTCTCCAAGCTCTATTTTACATAATAAATATATTCTTTTCCCTACAGCTCCATGACCTACACAACTCTACTGTTGTTGCATTACCACCAGCTCCAAAACATGCAATATTTAATAAAATTGTGTATAAATTATTTATTTTTTACTTTTATACATGAATTTGTAACGACTCCCTTATTTACCTACGTAAACTTTTAACGATACGGAGCATAAACGTGAAAAATTATTTTAAAAAATCTATACAATAAATTATAATCCCCACAGCATTACACTGAAATCTAATACACTATGTAACTCACATTATTTAAAACAGACATGTTACATACATACATACACATTTGAAAAAAATAACCTTCCTTCTTGCATTGTCGGGTGAAATCTACCTACCGAAGCTGTTCCGAATGTTCCGATCTATCAAGAGATTTAATTTGAGATATGATTTAATTAGTTCAATACCACCTTAATCAGTTGCTACCCATACCTATCCGAAAGAAAAAGAAAAAATACATATGTACATCGAGCATAAAATACCGTTATGAAAGGATTCACCTGCCGATACTAACAAGTCAATGTAAAAAAGAAAAACAATTCCCGTGTTACAGGTAAGTAACATATAACCTCGGGTTGATTTCGACCAAAAATTCTTACAAACTGGTTTTAGGGCCGTTGACTCGCCTTTAACCATTACAAAAGTTGCATCACCTTTTGGTCGCGAATTCAGCCAGACCACATACAAAACACCTATTTATCTTGCAATTTATTGAACGCCCCGTCATACTTCTCGGGGCTTTGATCCCTTTAATTAACGAAACCACATGAATCATATCCCTTTTCTTTGCTTCATTTAAATCACTTCTCTGCAGCCTCGAATACAAGCTGATAAGCCGCCCATTTATCTATTTTGTTATACGCAAATGACAAACCAAATATTACTATAGAAGCCTTCCTGTTATTTTTATATATTACATTGAAGAAAGACGTAAGACGTATATGTCATATTAACTTCTATTTATGTTATAATAACGAGTTCAAAAAACGTACCTCTATGTTTTTAAAACGTAAACAAATATCATTCAACACCAATTTTATGCGTTGCAGTAATCGAAGACGCATTCGTAATATGAAGGAACGAGGCAGAAAAGCATGCATCAAATAATAGAAAAGTCGATATTTGAAACGAAATGATCTCTTTCACGAATGCCTGGACACAACTTGCGTGTGTATAAATATATGCGGAATTCATTTTCATTACCAGTCTATTTTCTACAAGTGCTATAGAGTGACGTGAAAATTTATATAAAAGCGTTTACAGCTTCAAGAAAAATGAAGCTGGTAAGTGAATTGTGTTCGTGTATTTAAGTGAAAATGGATTTGTACGGATTGCTAAAGAAAACCGTAAGTTAGTGCGTAACACGATATTGTTAATTTTTCAGATACCATTTATCATTTTGATGATAAGTTTAGCAATGGATTCGGAAGCCCATGATTCATTTACACTTACTCCACAATTACAAGGTTCTCATTCTGGAATATTTTCGTCTGAAAAACAGTTCTACTTACCACCCGAAAGTAACACTGTTCTACCATATTATCCTATGAAAAATTTCAACAACCTTCCATTTCCATATTTACCATCAACTATTACAAAATCTCCGATAGGAAACCGTAGTCCTTTTCCTATTCTGTTATCAACGACGCTACTGCCGATGACTTCTGATGAAGATGATGACGAAGATGAGAACAAACCGTCAACTTCTGTGCCACCATATTTACAGAATCAATACGACAGAACTCAAAGGGGTCTTATACCGGATAGAAGAGAAATAAGACCAGTACCAAAAAACTACCAACATCCAATAGACAGAATAGATACAAAGTTACCTGTTCAAATCAATACTAACTCTGAATCTTTAACACAAAGTTCGGGCATGCAATCTATGTCACCTCGCGGTATAATAATATCAGATATACAAAGAGACCACTACATGGACCAAATGAAGACGGCTAATTTTATGGGGACGCAATATATCTCCCAGCCTAGTGTTTTTATGTCCACAACAGAAACTGCAATACCTATTTTACGACTATCAAACGAAATGGATTTAGATGGAAGTTTTAGCTATGAGTAAGTATAAGTATTTAAAACGTATGTTTTAGTAGTTTATAACTCAATCATGTCGTTAATTTACATTGTAGAGCTTTGGGTGCCGATCAGACTCATTACGTGCAACACAGTCGTATGGAAAATACGGGAGCTGATAAAGAAGAGCAAGTCGTAGAAGGGTCATATTCTTATGTTGGTGATGATGGAAAAACTTACACTGTGCATTATATAGCTGACTCAAATGGTTTTAGAGCAAGTGGAGAACATTTACCTGTACCACCACCTATACCAGAAATAATTCAAAGGTTTGTAAACTATTTGTGTTGTTTTGCTGTCCGCTGACCAGGCCTAACTCTAGGCATATGCTACCTTTAATACATTTGTAAATAATTCTTAACTTTTGCAATTTGTATATATACATAGTAGTAACATAGTATTTTATTCAAAATCTTTGGATCAAGAGACAAATTAACCATCACAATTACGTCCAGTAAACTATTAAAAACTGTAAGGTTTTAATTTTAATTTTAGATCAATTCAATTCAACTTGGCAGAAGAGCTTAAGAAACCACCACATTTAAAATCGTGGAATGAAGAAGAGAAGGAAAATGAATTAAGCGAAAGCGAAAACCGGCATCATTTTGCAGCCGCACCGCCGCGTCTTAGTAATTTATTTACGGGGAAAACTCCTGAATCATTCTCACATAGTTTTTCACATAATTCTAACATACACACAAATAATTTAGTAGCCGCAGCTAGTTCCCAAACTCCTATTCAAACAGTTGATTTCCCAGATCAAATGCAAAATAAACAAAACAGTGGAACAATTTCACCACAAATAACATTTCTGGCTTCACAGGGCGCTCACGTCCCGTCTGTTAATGTACCCCAACAGCAACAAAACATAGGTAGAATATTTACAACTGAAAGGCCAACAATGCCACAAATAGTTAACTATGAAGCAAATATAAAAGACACAGATCAGGACAGCAACAAAGGACTATGGAGGTGGCAATATGGTATTAATGCTAACTTAAATCAAAATATGAATAAAAATCTAATTTCAAGATCATCTGGTGCCGATGATGTGAGCGTTAATTTTAGTGAAATGACCTCAGATCAATACACAAAAATGTTAGAACAGTTTGAACCGAATACGAAAGAAACTTCTGAAATCCCGCATCTGCTTCAAAGTACGAACAATCAACAACAGTATTATGATAGTTTAAATACTTTCCCAAAGGTTAGCGACAATTATCAGTATAATGGAAATAACTTCAATACTATTAGTCCAGTAACCAGCGAATATTCAACCCAAAGAGTTACACCTTCAGAAAAAACTAATATGAATCAACAGACGGATTATAATAACAGAGATTTTCAAGGAAACACTAAAGAATTATACAGCCAGATAAGAGAAAATTTGAAGCCCAAACTCATTACACAAGATCTATTTATACCTCACAGTCAAACCGTAACACGAAGCTACAATTATGACGATATTGGTTTTGAATCAAGAAAAACGAGAATCCACAACAAAAACTCTAACAGCTTCAATATGAATTTGAATGTTATACCTCTGAGTTTTGATAAAAATGTACTCAATAACACAAACATAGAAAAAAGTAACATTCAAACAAAAGTGAATAGTTTTACTACACAAGAAACATCTACTGTAGGCCCCACGAGCAAAATCAAATTCACAGATTTTATTGTCCCTCAAGATAGCAAAAACGGCTTTAAGCCTATTTTGTCAGTGACTTTAACGCAGCCTACCCAAATCACCACAACAACTGAAATAAATATACAAGATATGATAAACGAAAATATATTTTTAAAGAATATATTTAAAAATAACAAGAATGATCAACAAATGAGTGAAAAAAAATCGATTGAAAATAAAAACTTGTTAGTTAAGCCTATTACAGAGACTAAAACATACAAATATGCTAACCCAAAGTATATTCATTTAGATCCTAAACCTTACAACGAAGTTAAGACATTTACCAGAAAGCCCATGGACATAGGTGTTATAATGAACTATTTATCCAGAAACCAGTTTGAATCAACTAAAGTAAGAACAAACCCTAAGCAACATCAAAATAATCTTAAACTAAACACTGATTTGCAAGATTTTACGGCCAAAGACAACCAAGAAATATCGTTCGATAAAATTAGCCGGAACGAACCCAAACATCAACAGGAACTTCGTGGAGCTATAAAAAACTATAAAGTTTTACAAAGAAATAATAATATGATGAACACAGAACAACATGAAGACGGGCCTAAAAGGAATTTGAGCCCTCCTCCTGTGCAAGTATTCGATTTGCCTCCACTAGGGCGAGCTGGACCTACAATGAAGACATACCTACCACCAATTTACGTATAAAAATAGAATACAAAACCCTGTGATCCATGTAAATGCTTACGTAGTTAGTGCAATTATGTAGAATTAAATTGTAAATATTTTCTTGCATTTATTAAGATTTATTAAATAAAAATGAAGTTTTTTGGAACATATTACCTCTCTCATTTACTTTTTACTCACTAATTCTTATAGTACGTATTTAAAGTAAATTATTGACACATTAGTATGACTAACTTTAAAACTAGTAACTGAGAAGTTATTGTGCCTCACTGTTTAATTAAAATTAAAAATTCTACATAATATCTTCCTAGGGTATACCCACTCATGACGAGTGTTCCGTTCCGTTCCGAGAGTATGGTTTTAGTCGGTTCGAATCCGACTTCACTGTTAGTTCCAATGAGACGACCGATGACCCCGGAGGGTTTCCACACCGTAAAAAACGTGCTGTGTCGCGGGGGACACGGATGGCGTAGCGGTTTAAGGGGTCACCTCGCCACTACGCAGCCGCGCCGAGTGTTGTTGTGTTGTTGAGTTCGATCCCCGCACTGGACAACACTTGTGTAATCCTCAAATTGTTGTTCTGAGTTTGGATGTTCTTTGTCCGTTATTTGAACCTCTGTAAGGGTCCCACGATACAAGAATTAATGATTACACAAATTCTTGTCCTTCGGTTCATCAGTCAGGCTCATTAAACACTATATTAACAGGCTCGTCGAAAGGCTGTCATACTGTTTACTAAAATTATTATTAAAATTGTCATTTTTAGATGTATTCTGATTTATAGATTAAAGTGTAGGTACTAAATTCAATGATAATTTTCGAATAAACGGTAAAAGTTTTTGTGCTTGTTTCTAATTGTAATTATTTTTAATAAAACCGACCTACTCTTGGAAATAATAATTTGAAAGTATGCATATATATATATATATATATATGTGTATGTATTCATAATATACTCTGTGTTACTATATTATATTATTATAATAAGTTGTACATGGACTCTCGCTTGTAAACTCAACTCAGAGATTCTGCAAATGTCAAGTATTTTGAGAGCAATAATATAATCGCCATGTTGGACGTGAAAAACACTATTCCCGAAACATTATCCAACTTTACTTTCTCTGTGTTACTATGTCAACGCTAATTGATTAATATAGTGTTAATCTTTCTAACTTTGTCAAAACAAATAGCTAACAAAGAATTCTACTATATCTTCATATAACATTGTGAAAATGTATAGAGCTAACTAAATTCTGTGACGTCGAAAGCATAAGTCAGTAAAGATTGCGTGTCTAAAACTATTGAACATCTCACTGTCCGCATTGAAAGCGTAACGCTAGAAAACTTTCTAAGAAAAATTCCGACTGTATTAGATTTTTAATCGCTATGTCGACTAGACAATAAATAACAGCATAAGAAGAGCTCTCTACAAGCATTGGTTAGGCATTCCAGTAACTGATGTTTACCTGCAAATAAACCTAGCATAATTGACTTGTTTCACGCTTACTGAACGAATTTAATAAAAATAATAGCAGTGTTTATCTAATTTTAAAGCACTTGAAACATTAACAAACACTATATTAAAGAGAAAAAAATGAATAGACCTTTGCAAGAGCAATCAATTGAGTTGAAGCAACTTATTAAAACCTCTATTAACTTTTCTCACTATCCAATTTATACTGTGTTGTTGTTGAACCTTTGAGTGTATTAACCAAATAGATTTCGTTTCCATTAATATAGAAATTTTATTTAATATAAAATATTGTATAACATAAAGCAGAGAAAATATACTTAAATAAATAAAATGACAAAATGTAGTCTTGTACAAACCAATGGTTTTTATCTATATATTTGTCTCTCGTTAGCAAATGCATTTTTATGAAGCCCTCTAGTGTTTTTATAGTTTTTTCACCTCCATATTTAAAATAAGTATGCAAAAACCACAGCATTTGTGAAAATTAATTGAACAGCGTTTGATATAGAAATCACACACCATTACAGACTCGATCTTTATCAAAATTAATCAGTTCAATTAACAGAGCCTGATTCAAAAAGCTGAAATGCCCCTTAAAATATACAATGAAATAGTTAAACTTTGGCAGAACAATTTCATTGAACAGTTGTCTTAGCAAAAGAGGAGTGCGAATCTCTTGGGAAAAACAAAAGAGAATCCCTCAATGGAAATTCCCGGCAAACATTCTTATTATTATTCAAATTATGCTGGTTGCTTTTATTTGAAACTTAATTAAACAAAAACCTACCTCGTCATTAAGCATTAGGCGTTTTAAACCTTGATGGTTTTGTGTAAATTTTATTTTGACACGCAAGTTTTAGGAACAACATACTTTATTTTCTAAACGTTAAAGCATGAATTTTCATGTCATAAGTCACTTTTTTAATTGAATTGTTTTCTTCGTGTACGTGTGTGTACGTGTATATTAAACATCGATAAAAGAAAGTACCGTTTCTACCAAAAAAAGGGACGCCACACTTAAAATAATCATCGTCGTCTGATCTTAGCGCGGACAGTCGGTTATTTATGGAATTTAATATGTGGAATGCTTAAAATAGACAGAATATAGTAATATATATAAGTTGAAAGAAGTTGGTGAAATGCCATATTGGTTATTGGTTTTGCTTAAAGTTTTACACCGCCGATACTGGACCTTATAATTAATTCGCTATACTGAATGGTAATGGCTTTGTCATACTGTCGACATGCATTTTTACGTACGCACAAATGGAAGCGACTCCTCTTTACACAAATAATAATCAAAATGTGGTGGTAAGGACTGAGTAAGCACCTTCTTATTAAACTGCAAGCTGTTCCCCTCCTAATGATATCAATGCCATGTGCATCTACTCAAATTAACACGTCAGCGCATATTGCCTTAAGCAGTTCTAACTTAACACGGCTTAAGGGAATTGACATAAACGAAATTTGGGATCAATATTGCATAGTGTAAATACAAGGGACCTGAGGACTTGGGACTTTTTATTTTTATTATTATAATAAAATATGTATATCGATGGTTTATTGTTAAAATAAAGTTAGGTTGTCTTTTTTATGGTTATTTATAGATATTAGATACTTTGGAGGTATCTTGTTAATTACTTAAGTGTAAAAATCAGAACCGAATGACGAGTGATGTCTATAGATGTCTGAATAGATTGTCTATGAAAATTATTCTTCTTCTTTGAAGATCTGGCAACCCTCCACAGTAGAAAAAACTGCAATGCGCCGATAAGGCCGTCTAACGATGGTCTTCTCTAAGATTCAGATTCTACACGAACCCACCGGGTGGTTCAAATACGGTTAGAAACGTGTTTAGTAAGTAAGCTTAAATAATATTTTATTTTTTTAATACAGAATAGTAAACTAATAACTAGAAAGCTTTTACTGAATTTAGCAAAATTCACATGTTTAGTGCTTAGAAAACAGTACAAAGGATCCTACGAGTACACAATACGAGCAGCTGATTGCGCCGCGTCTGTAGACTACGTAAATTACGCCTTATATTCGAACAAACCTCGTTTGCTTGACATCGTCGTCTAATCATAGCGCAGACGTCGGTTATTTATGGAATTCAATATGTAAAATGTCGAATTCAAAAATAAATAATATTTAGAGTTTTTTGTTGAAAATCTTAGAAAAACATACATGTTGACATTTATCTCAAGAAAAGTTTTGCTAATTAAAACATATATCTTGATCACGGAGAATAGATAGCTCTTTATTACACATAAAACACAACAGCAATATAGTTTATGTATAATGGTATTATTCTTATAAATTAAAGATAAAAACGTGGGCGGTTGAGACGCCTCAACAATGTTGTTTTATCTTTTGAGAGATAAAAAACATTATACTAGTGTCAGCTTTATCACGTTTTGCGATCTCTTCCAGGCAACCGCATGATGGAGTGGGAGACTAGGAAGAGATGGGGAGTTGGAGTATAGGATTTATATAAGTTTCTGGTATAAGATATAATTAAAACTATTATTAATATACAAACTTATATACATAAATACACTATACATAAATAAGATATATTATAAATCCAGATATAAGAGATACATACATGATGCTGGATATCAACTCATAAAGATATCATAAAGATAACTCAGCAAATTTACTGAAAATCCTGTATAACTTTTTATTTAACATTTATAAGAAACAACTAAAGTAAAAGGGTCCACCAAAAAGTTTACAATAATGATAATTTAATTATTATCGGAGACATATCCTAAAGGACGGCCTAATTGACATCGTCCTGGAGAAACCCTCAGGCATATAATTTCCACTTGTTCTCGTCGTGTAAACGTTGAGAACTTGCACAGACATACCCAAGTGACCAGGATAATCCAAAAAAATACCAGACATTCAAACATAAGTCTGCATAAAAATATACAAAGCAACATTGAAACATCATAGAATACATTATATCAAGTTATTGTCGATTCACAGTCAAATCAAACCGCAACGAAAAGGACATCAAAGGGGCATGTAACACAAATAGTCACACAAACACAAAATATGTAAATTCTAATACCACGAGATCAAAGCAGATACACAGAAGTTGAATGATTTTCACTAAAATATATGATTCCCTTTTGTATGTTTTTTACCCGAATACAGACAAAAGCTTTTTATTTAAAGGTGCTTTTAGATTCCACACTGTAATGAACCCTTCAAACGTGAGTATTTGGTTTGACATATATTATCTTTGAAGGTGCGGTAAAAGACACACTTGACTACAGATCAAACTAAAATCAAAACAATGACTAGCGTAACATAAAATACGTAGAGATAATCTTCGTCAGTCACATTACAGACTGAACACTCAAACAGTTGTGCCGGGTCTGCAATGACGTTGATCAATAAGTTGATTTTATATGAAATGTGTTTACTAATACTTTATAATATTTTTTTCACATTTTATTCAGAAATTGATATTTGCACTAACTCAAGTTTATGCGTAGAAGTGTAGGTAGTTATAGTATTTATTCAACATGTGTCATGAATTTTAAAATAATGTGAAATCGGCTACAAAATAAGATGGTGTCTTTTTTTATCATATAGGAGGACAGACGAAAGAGGCGGCGGAACGGAAAAGGGAGAGGATAAGCACTCCCCCATCCCGCAGAAGACGCACCAGACGTCGGAGAGCAAACACTGATCTCCGACCTGCGTATCTCCAAATGTTTTATATCAATTTGAGTTACATAGAACACCGTCATTATCAAATAAATGAAACAATAATTATAAAATAAATAAATATCGACCTAATAGTTTTTAGTATTAACTACTTTATAAAATTAACTAATTTTATTATTGTCATCATCATCATCAGCCTATCGCCGTCCACTGATATGGACGATGGCAATTAAGTTAATAATTATAGTTAATTTAAATTATTTAATAATAAAGTGATTTTAATTATCAAAAAGCTAAAATCACTCCGAATACCACGCTTCAAATATTATATTTAAAAGCAAATATTAACGATGTCATAATGCATGCCATCAGTAGTTACCCAACTCATTTATTCAGTTGTGAAATTCAATATTTTAATACACATTTCTATCAACTCATGTATATAAACCTAGTATAGGAGTCAGACATTTGATTTATCTTGTATCTTGTGTATATCAATTTTAAAACTAATTTTAAGTATTTAGGCTTACAATTTTCAATAAATAATTTCATATATTTATTATTATAACTTAACAGTCATACTACAATATAATCAAACATAAAACACATATTTCTACTAACTAATAGTCATCGTCAGCCATATTAAAGACTTAACAGTAATATATAAAAATGAATTGTTGATCATAAAAGCAAACTAAACAGCTTTAGGTATCATTATCGGTTATAACAAAACCCTATTCGCCTTTATTGACTGTTAATCATTAAACCCGTTAGGGTCCACAAATGATCAAAGTTTGCTTATAACGGTTAGTACCAACAAAGGTTATGACGTAATGTGGTTTTGCCGTGTCGAGGAATACTTTGAAGAGTTGAGCACATAACTCCACTTTTTCATCTCTAGTAAACGGATGGTCGTAAACAAACATCATATTATAGTTATGACACAAATTGCTTGAATAGGTACATTTTTAAAAAAGATTAAAGTATAGAATTTATGATAGGGTCTAAATCTATTTAACAAAACCCACATAGGGCCAGATGCAAACACAGTAGATACAAAATCGACTAAGCGTGAAATTAAAAAATCAGCATTGTACGAAATGAAATGAATAAGTTGGTTTTAGAAGACTTTGCTTCACAAATCATAAACTAAACAATTAATTTGATTTCCGAGCCTGGGCGTGCTTTGCGTTCATTGATTGTATGTTTGTAAAGCCCCCTGTGACACAGGCATTATTCCTGATGCGGGAGTTGTCTTTTTAAATAAAAGAAATAAAAATCGAAAAGTAAAGTGTGATTCTCGGTGGAGTAGAATAGAAACACTACATTTCTTCCCGTTGGTGTCGTAAAAATCGACTTAGGGATGGGACTGTTATCTATCAGTCAGTTATACAGTCATAAAGTGTCCGTAACGGGGGCAAGCCTATGGACGGCGATAGGCTTGCCCCCGTTAAGTTGATGGAACCAAATTCATATTCGCAAAATGTGGGTGTTTTATACACCTCTGCCCACCTCTTAGGGGATACAGGAGTGAGTATATGTATGTATGCATGTAAAAATAAATATATACAACCTTAATATTTACAGAAGTATTAAAACGCATTTACAGGTGATAGTATTTTCATAGAGCAATATAATAATAATAATAAAGCCTTATTTAATGCCACGCAAAACATATGATTTTGATTTGAATTAATTTTGATAGTAGCAACTTAATAATGATATGGATAGACCCCCTGAGGGTAAAAGCCTCCGTTTCTTTTATCTCTAGCTGTTGTACCGCTATTGCGTAGCCAATTTGAACCTGCTATCGACAGTATCTCGTCTACTCACCTGCCACCTGGCCGGCCTCTCTTTCTGGTACCTTGTGGTCCAAACCATTTTACTAATTTGATAGTCCATCTGTCGTCATTATATCTAGCCGCGTATACTGCCCACCTCCATTTTCTTTGTAGTGAGAAAGTTAGGGCAGCAGCTTTTTTAGTTTTCTCTCGTATGGTAACGTTCCTAACTTTATCTTTTAACTTTATTCCTAGTAAACTTCCTTCCATTCTCCTCTAGGTAGTTTGGATTTTATTTCGGATTTTGGTATCGAAGGTCCAGGTTTGACAACCGTAAGTCAGGCATGGCAGTATTCCTGTGTCCATAACTATTTTTTATAGCGTATCGGGAGATGAGATTTTAATATATCTTTGTGTGCAGAATACTTCTTCAACAGTAGCGTGATTGGTGACAGTAGAGACTTTGCGAGTTTGATGCATTCGTTTGTGATCCAGTCTTGACTCGGGCTTTTTCTCACTACAGTTTCCCTATTTGTTCCAAGATTTCCGACTCTGTGAACTCTGGAGCTGAGGAGGTTTTTCTGTATCCGTTTTCAATATTTTTGTGGGTTACTGAGTCCGGTTGGCTATAGCGTTTTGCGTAGAAGGACGTGGCGTTTTATGATCTCCATTCGGGATCCGCATTTAGTAGAGCCTGACTGGAGCGTTGGAATCCATGTTTTTGATAGGTATAGTTCTTTATATCCTTTTTTCGCTGATCTAGAATATTTCTCTAAAAAGTATTTAATCTATAGGTGTCATAGCAACTCTTTATTTCTTTGTTTGTAATTTTGTAAAGGTTTTTAGGTTATCTTTACCGGTCTTGTTTAGTTTTGGCTTCTTTTGTAAAGTGTTTCTTTCTTTCATGAGCTCCAGTGCTCCATCGGACAAGATTTGACATTTTTGTTTTCTTTTTTTATTTTTACTACATTTCAGTGATGAACGTGTGTTGACATAAGTTCAGATATATAATTACTTTAGTTTTTTAGGTATGTTTCGTGCTCATTCAACGTTTTTCGCGTAGTGTATGTATTAAAAAAGTGGCTTCTGCTCTTTTCTATTATTTTCAGATACATTGTAGCTCGCAGAATTCTATTATTAGAGCCAAAAACGACAGATGACAGTGCTTCGTATTTAGAAAAGAATTGAGGTTTCGTGGTCATAATATAGTCAATCATCACGACGTCCACGTGAATCTGTTGTTGTTTTTTTAATTTAAACATTGTGTTTATAATTTTCAGTTTATACTCAAAAGCATACTGGATGAGTCCTTCTCCACGTGCGCTTCTATTTCCATAGCCATATATGCCAGTAACTACGTACTCATGTTCTTTTGGAACCCCGATCTGTGCATTGAAGTCACCCATAGAGATTATGTATTCCGTGTCGATAGAGTCGTGAGCTTTAGGCAAATCTTCATAAAAGCCATCTATATCTTCTTGTGACGAGCTCTCGGTGGGTGCATATCTCTCTGTATTATTGCAAAGGGTCGGTTTCCAAGTTCAATTTCCAATACGCACACTCTTTCTGAGATTCCATTAAATTTTCTAATGTTTTTTATATATTTTTCTTGACCAGGAAGCCCACTCCATGTAGACCTTTAGTTTGTCCCAGGTAATACATGATGTAGTCATTATCTTAGATAATATTTTCACCTAATCGTCTGGCTTCACTCAGTCCTAGTATGTCGCGCTTAACGTTTTGAAGCGCTACTTTTAGCTCGATGAGTTTTTCTGCTGAAGACAGTGATTTAACGTGGAAAGTATAGATATTCAGTTTACATTCTAAGCTGAGTTGTTTGAGCTATACTAAGGGTATAATAGTTTTGCGACCTTGGCAGTAACTAAGACAAGGTCTTAGATATCAAGGTCTCTTTCAACTCTTACAAACGTAATATTGATAATAAATATGACCTCATTGTTATGATTCTAATGGTAAAGCTTAATGCATCATTAAATCAACACTCAGAACGAAACTCAAACTTGCGGTGCACGGATTCGATAGGTCCAAATACTCACGGCAACCCAATGTCAAATTCTTAAAAAAAAAAGCTCTAAGGCTCTGTCTCTGTTGTGGAAGCTGCTACAGAGCTTCCACAACAGAGACAAATTTTTTAAAGAATCTGACATGTTATGGGGTTGCCGTGTGGTTTGCGGTGGAATAAAACGACCACCGCATCTCTTCCCGTAGGTGTCGACAAAGGTGACTAAGGTTAACTGTTACCCAACAGACATTCATACAGTGCCCGGGTAAACGATAAAACAACAAATGTATAATAAACATAAAAGAAGTCTCTCATAAATTAGAGTAGCTATAGCATGGTATCCAGAGAGAATTTAAGAACAACGTAATATCGAAAAATCGAAATGAAAATCTCTTAAAGAATTTCCAAAATAAATGAATTACTTCTCAAGCCTTACAAAAGTGAACACAAGTAAACAAATACCCTAACACATGACGAGTATGTAGCGACATTTCTCCTTTATCCAGATTTGGCTCGGGATTTACGGCAACAAACTTTACCAATATCGGAGGAATCAATTCGCACGCCCTGTTTAAACAACTGCCAGATCAAACTACTCCCTTTGTGACGAACTACAGTCGTATCCAGACATTGGGGAGGTAATAAAATAAAAATAAGAAGAAAAAACTAATCGAAATATTTTTTATTATTTGATCATTTTTCTCACCAAAAGTTGGCATATAAAAAAAAACTATGTCACATTGATTAAAAAGTAAAAAAATATTTTATTGGAATATCCTCAGGTATGTAAGGTTCTTAAGGTTTTCAACAATAAAGTAAGTTGCTGTATTCCAGCT
Source organism: Tyria jacobaeae (assembly GCA_947561695.1). Lineage (NCBI taxonomy): Eukaryota > Metazoa > Arthropoda > Insecta > Lepidoptera > Erebidae > Tyria > Tyria jacobaeae. Next base: position 12,600,460 of record OX387221.1, on the reverse strand, counting down.
ATTATATATTAGGCTATCAGTTGGCTGGCCTGAAACTCCTCTGACACGCAATTGACCCTGTCAATAAAATAAATGTATAGGCTTTCTCTTCTTTTGAATTAAAAAAATTTACTTCCCTTTTTATAAGCTTTTATACGTAATTACATCTCTTAGATTTCTGTGTAATATAATTATTATTAACGTTAGTAGTAAAGGCCGATAAATAGTGGACATTTACTACATTTGTTTTTTTTATGCGATATCGTCACAAGTGCGTTGCCGGCCTTTTAGGTAGCACTTTTGTTTTAAAGTATCACTGTCTTTCTCTGTCGTATTAGTATTATCAAGAGCATATACGTGTGATTTTTTTCTGAGCTCTGTAGCAGTGTTGATTGAACGCTTTCATTACTAAATCCGTGTGGTCACCACTGTGTCATGAGCTGGGTATCCATTATACCTATACATATCTATCGCCGATAACAACCACGCCTTAATTTATTTAAACATAACTATACTAAAGTGGATCACGCAAGTCGTGACATGTTTTAAAATTCAGTAACATAGACAAAAAATCTAACACCGAACAGTTACTGCTATGTATAACATTTGTTCAAAAAAAAGAGAGTCTTACCATAGACTTGTCGCTTAGGTTCTTTATAAAACTAATATAGTATAACATTTAATTAAACTATCTGAAGGCAACGACCGGAAATGTCCGTCTAAGCTTAAGAATTCTTTGAGGATGTACATATTTCTAGGAGAATGGGTAGCAATGTAATCTATACCGCACCATGTATAAAGCTTGATAATTATATGCAGTTTTTTAAAGTAAGTAGAAAGAAAAGAAATAGAAAATGGGTTAACTTAATAGTATCGCTACAATATTAGGTCGAAATTTGCTTAAATTATATTTTTACCCAGTCCTTTTTCAATTTTATTTATAAAGATGAGTATAACAAGTCGTATCAATCCTGTCAATTTCAATTAATAAAGTATTTCAAAAAGCATACGTCTTAGATAAAAATATTAACTGGATTTAGTTTTATGTTAAAAAAGTTAGAAATTCCAATCTCTTATTAAAGTTTTTTATCAATACGATGCTGTACCTACATTAATCACATGTGTTAGATTATCTTTAATCAGACGCATTATTATAAATAATAGAGCTTTAGACAAAACGTAACAAACAAAACAAATGTAAGAAAAATAGCCTAGATTGTATGGCGAAGTTCTTGTTAGCATTTAGTTTATTCTATTTCCTTAACTCTTTTTATTCACAAACTCGCATACCCATTCGGTAGAATTCGTGAGAATACTTCTCGTCGGCGATAACAAGTCAACCAAAACAAACGTAAACTATACAGAGTGTTTACTTTAAATGTTTTTTTAAGCATTCATAAAAATAGATTGTTTTTTAAGTATCAAACTATTATTTTAAAATAGTAATAATAAAACTGACACTTAGGTATTGCCGTATTCAGTGACAACCTTAGTATTTAGGACAATATCTCAGTAATAAAGACTAAGGTGGTAAATATTTCTTTGTAAGCCTTTTTCCCCGACTGCGAGAAGGGTTATGTTTTTCGAGTGTATGTATGTATGTATATTTCTTTGGCACGCCCTAGAGCTTAAACGGCTTGTCGTATTTTTATGTGAGTGGTGTCAATAGATTCGCCTTAGTCGTGAGAGTGACACTGGTACATCAAAATTAAAAACAAAAAAAAAACAAAAAACCCGACTGCATCAAAAAGATGGCAGATATTGACGCAGTCGGGTTCTTTGATTTTTTTTTTAGCGTATCACGTTAAAAAAGGGGATAGTCATCCCTTTTCAGATTTTCATTACTAATCGGTATTAAATGAACGTCCTGTGTATGTGAGTTAGCTTAGGTAGCCAAAAACTGGTTAGCTGGTAACAACGAAGATAAAATCTTTAAGTTTTGAACAACTATTAAGACAAAGTAAATTATTATCTTCTAATGCTCATGAACTTGTTCAGGGTTCGTGTGAAAACTTATGTTTTTGTCGGCTTTATTCATGTTACGCTCATAATTACATTCTTTTAATGTATGAAATTAAATTATTTCATTATTATGATCTATATTTTGTACGTGAGGATTACTGTCTGTACCCCTTTATAAGCAGCAAATATTTAAGTAATGTGTAATCTCGAATACATTGTCGAGTTGGTAGTTGTAGTAAATAAATACTTAACACCTTGTTTATTTATATAGCTAAAACTATTAGACTAGTGTGTCCGGTGCGACGGTCATCGTAGGAGAGCAAGTAACAGCAATGACAGCCAAAGAGTATAGCCGTATCAAAGGACGGTCACAGACTAGGCAGAGAAGTATGTAACATCTTCGAATTGTTATTATCATTTTATAAAAAAAAAACATTAAAAAAAACATGTACAGAAATAAACGTTTGTCCATTTGACAATTTACTATGCTAACTTAAAAAAATATGTTATGACATAGGTATTCTTGAGTGTGATCTCGAGGAAAGCACTCTTGACCATATTTTTGTCTCTTGCCCTAAACTAATCATTACTCTTTATGATCTTCTCCCCCAACAGATATCTTGAGCAGTTAATTTGGCCCATCTCTTAACTCTAGTCCATACCCCAGCTGTTAAAATTCTTTACAAATTCATTTCTCTAAACAAAATCCAATTATAGTATTCCCTTGTACATTGATGCTCTAACCATTTTCTTTTCTCCCACAGATCCATAAACAGAAACAGTTATTATTTTATTTTTGTCATAAAATTTTAACCTATATAACTAATAAATGTACTTTCCACCTTGTCGTGGGCAAAATCTTCGGGAAACCAAGAAGCCATTTTAATTAATAAATATAATAATAATAAATGAATATTTAGGAAGATTGACCAACATGGCGATCATAAATGGCGAAATACTTGACGTTGGCGGAATCTCTGCGTTGAATATACACGCGAGAAATAGTCCATAAACAACTAATAATAATAGGTATTCATTTTGGTTCAGTTTTTACAGATTAGGAGTGTTTCTGTATATCAGCTGGAAATTTAAATTGATATAAGATGTTTTTAATAATACCTTTCGTGATAATATCTTTCGACCATACTGATTTATCTGTTCAAATATGGGCTAGAAGTATTGTGTTCTATGTCCCATTTTTTTCAAGTAATGACAATGGAACTTACCCACTCAGTGGACTCCGCCATGAGTAGACTAATGACACTTTTTTCTATCGCTTCCAGGTCTTCCTTCAAGGGCTTTTGCAACTTTAAACGGACACGCCTACAACCGTCAACAGTAGGCTTCACGTCAGGTTTTAAGATAAAATCTACCTCAACGACACTAATACAGCTAAGACTTTTAAATAGAGCTTCAATTTCTGCTACAAAATCCTGTGAATTAGGTTGCACTAATTTAGGCGAAAAAGACACTATTTACTTTTTAGACTATATTGAGACTTCGATGATTTAATACCAAAAATATTTTGATATTTCAAATCTATAACGTGAAAATTTTGCAGGTAACATTTATTTTTATACGTGACAGTGAAAGTGCATTGACCTACAGTAGGTATTATTCCACCACTGAGTATATAGTTGTGTTTGCTAGACTTGATGTTTGCTATTGGTAAGTGAAGAAATGTATATATATTGTATGAAATTAAGTTTGTGGCAGTACCTGTGTCTGTGTTTTTTTATATGTCAACATATAAAAAACATTAAAGAAATATTATCAATCAGTAATTAGACCTGCCACTTATCCCTGTTATGTATGTACAGATTTTCACTGTCAGAAATTTCAGTCTTCCTAGTATCTTGAGTACCAAGTCGTATAGTTTTCTTGTTTCTACACATAGTAGCATCCCTGTATTTTACTCCTGTATCGGGACATCTGTAGCGATGAACTTGACCCCATTTGCCACAAGCCGTGTTGCTTGTTCTTGATGAAGAGCGAGATTATTTGAGTGTCCTGGACAGCTGTCTTAATTTGTCTTTTGTTACTACCATTTTCAAGAACTTTGGCCTGAACACTTTTTGTTTCAGGTAGCTTCGATAGCTCTATGGCCCTTTCAAGAGTCTCAGGTTTATCTTGGAGAATATTCTCTTTAAGGAAGTGTCTCTCGTGCTCAGATTGCAGAACATGTCTGGTAATGCGGTCTTGCATTTTTTTTTATTAACATTAATTGGCAATATTTTTAGGAGAGCGTGTAACAACTATGACGGGCAAAGGGTATCGTCATATAAAGTGACGGGCACAGACTGGACAAAGAACTGGACTGAAGACTGGAAAACATCTTCGCATTATTATTATAATTTTATAGAAAAAAATATATTAAAGTAAACATGAAAATAAATAAATGTATGCGAATTTGACAATTTACTGTGCTAACTAAAGAAAAATATCTTATCTTATAGGTATTCCTTTCAGTTCAGTTTTTTTAAAGATTGGGAATGTTTCTGTATTGCAGCAGCCTGTATAGCATGATATACATATGTAATATATATAAAGTATATTTGTAGAATAAGCGTAGTGAGGCATTAAAACTTACCTGTAAAGGCATATAAACATACATTTGTATGTTGACCAGATCTTCCACTAAATAAAACAAAACATTTCTATTTCAATTCAATGTGGTCGAAATTCGACCACCCGGTGGTGACGAATATGAATGAAAATTAACTTTTAACTATTATTCATTTATAACAGAATCTATATATAGAAGTGGTGCTTTGAGGGTGTAAGTCCCTTGGGACGTCATCCCATCGCAATATTCAGTTACAGGGTATGTCGGAATCGAACCGATTCAAACCACACGGTGTGCCGCCGTACCTACTGTGAATAGAGGTGGTACGAAACGTAACGGTTAACTGACTGATTCGGGTTTCCGGTTGGAACCCCGCTCTATTCTGGAGCTTTGGCTGAAGGGCAGGCCTGAAATACTCAAATGTAATCCATGATACCAGTGGTCCTTCAGGGTACACTCCAAGCTGAAAATTGTGTAACTTTAATAAAATACTCATGCGAATATTTTTTAGCATACTTCATAATGCTGATTATTTTATTAGATTGTGTGTGTTTCCAATATTGAAAAGTTTAATAAAATTCTCATGGTCATTATACATTTAAAAGCTACATTGTTTTAAAGGGCAGTGAGGATAAGATAAGCTTTAATTGAATATAATTGGACGTTTTGATTGTAATAATAAGCTAATTACACGATGACAGCCACTGAAACTGATAGCATCTAAAATATATATATTGTTTTTTTTTAATATATTTAAAGCACCAAGCGACCGACTACCTGATATCGGCTATCTGATTAAATTCGAGATAGCACATAAAATTAAACAGTAATATAATATGTACAATATATAGTTGCAAGTGTGAAGTTTTGATGTAAATAAATACTTAGGGGGCCAACCACTGTGGGGGCTGCCGCGAGGATACCACACTCCACAAATTGGTGGAGTACTCTGCATGGACTCAGCAGCGTGCCGACCTCGTGGTGGCTACGGGAGTGGGGAGCCACTCGCTGGATACCATGGTCATGTCTATGGTCCAAAGCGAGAGTGCGTGGGATTCCGCCGCCTTGTATTGCGAGACAGTAATGATTGCAAAAGAAGCGGCGGAACGAGAACGGGAGAGGACAAGTACTCTTCCGTCCTGCAGAGGACCCACCATGCCCCGGAGAGCGCGAAATGTTTTTCGGCCTCCATGAGCGCTGGCCTGGGGGTAACGGGTCGGGCTGACCGTTACTCTAGCAGAAGCAGGCCTGAGATGGTGGTGCGACGTCTTCCGAGCGCGCCTTTCGATTTGTAGGGGGGTAAGGCCCCCCATATTCCATAGAGTCTGTAATCAGGTGGCCAAGGCTTGCAGGGGTTCCCGAAAGCTTCCTTGTTAAGGTATCCAGGGTCCCCTGCGATATAGCCACTGAGACATACCATCTCCGGTGAGGTGATGAGCCATGGGGGTTTATTGGCAATTAAATTAGTTAAACATCATTACCGCACACATAATTAAAATCACTACCTACAGCAGTATGTTTGACAGTGACTACATCCTTTTGAATGTTCACCGTAAAGAGAGAAAAGTTTACCACACGAGTACAGACAAATGTATGAGTTTATTTATTTATGAATGTGTATTTTCACCATTTCCGAATCATGTAACCTTGCATGGACGCAAATATAACAATATGTGCCAATAATGTTATACTATATCTCTGCATCAACTAAGACAATTCAATAATACCTTATATGACGAAATCTATCTAGAAGGCTGCAGGGCGTGACGAAGAAACATCATACGTACTTAAATACTATATGTACTATGTATGTACACTTGAAAACATAACCCTCATTTTTGCGCTGTCGGATAATAAGCAACCCTACGGACCTTGCTAGTAGTACCAAAGCCGCTAAGCCTACATACAACAATGCGTAGGGCACAGGGGTAGCTGCAATGTCATCACAGCGATTAATTAGTGGAAAATGAACATCCCACCAACTCGACATTTTCAATTACTACGTATCCGAAACTGAAGTTGATTACAGCAGGCCCGAAGGGAATAGTCGAGCGGGTTATAATACGCATTTTGCAATCGAGTTAAAAACTAGCGGCACGAATCATGAATTTAACAGCCATTTAGCAAATGATTTTTAACGGGTAAGGGCTTTTAAATAATTTTACACTATAGTCTGTGATTTCAAAATTTTTTATACTTTTCCATACTCAGGTATGGAAAAGTATAGAAATTTTTCTCAGTGTATAATTAAATTTTGAACCACTTTACGATGTTGTTTCAATCAAAAGTAAAATTTATATTAATTGAGGTAATTCTTGGCAAAAGATGATTTGATTCAGAAAAGCAGATTTAACAAGTTATCACACAAGACTTCACAAACTGCAAACCAAAAAGTATTGATAAAATGAAACATTAGGAGTAAGGTGTTTCATATAATGTAAATCAGATTATTTATGCTTACGCAAATGTGTAATTTCCCCTTATAAGGGTTTCGGTTGAAGCTCCTAAAGTAGGTATATCTTACGTCCCTACTCCACTTCTTATAACCGGGCTTATAAACCCTGACGTACAAAGTTCATATCACTACATGAAACCTAACCCTTTACAACTAAACTATAATAATGCCACGCAACTAAACAAACCCACAAATCAAGATGAAAATACGAATCTGTCACCAACAATCTAAAGAATTGAAACAAGAATAAACAACATATAGCATGTGTATTACGATATACAATACACATGTAAGTTTTTAACGACCTCTGAATACTGAATGTCCTAAGTTTTCTCATAAAGAAAGTGGGGAGCATGTTTTAAGCCCACGGTGAGATACAGTTTTTATAGGTTTTTACTTTTACTACTGTACTCTAGTATGAAGCTAGGAAATAATAAACCTAGTTTAGATTGAGAACTCACACTAGTTAGTTATAAATGTTTTTTTTATAATAATTATGACTAAGACAGATACTGCGTCTTTTTTATTAAAATGTAGAAGAACTAGAAAAAACAGACTTACGTTACAACAAAAAAGTTTTTCTTCTTGTGAACCTACGTCTGTACAACCTAGTAGAGAACATGACAAAACATCATACAAAAAAAAAGAAAGAAAATATATATATTTTGCACTTATACTTAACATGTAACAGAGTGACGTAATATTATCAGGTTTACAAAACCAGGAACCTCTGCATAAGCCATAAAAGTTCGTTAGCTCAGCATTGCGCTCCTTCGTTAGAAGAAGCGCTGGTATTATGCCAACACCAAAAGTGATATTCACGGACAGTGAGCCATCGTGAAGTTTTATACAGAGAGAAATAAGTAAATATATAACAAGGTAGCTATAATACAATAAGTAGTAAAAATGTTGATAATATTGTGTATTTAATATGAAACATACATACATACATACAGCACGCCTATCCCCAAAAGGGTAGGCAGAGGCACATTTTGCCAATTAGAATCTGAATTACTCCTTGAAAAAGGCCTCCTGTCGAGGTCGAAACTAATCGGGCATCCCCTAAATACACACGTGAGTAGAACCGTATATTTATTAAACAAATATGAATCTAATTCTCTAAAGTTTTTATACTAATATGTATAGAAAACAGTCGGCTTCCTTAGTCGCCTTTTTTTTTTTACACCTATGGGAAGAAAGGCTGGGTGGGGTCTAATCTGCCCTACCGAGAACCACATGGTTACACATATATAATACATATTTAACATATATATATAATATATATATGTTTAAAAGTAATTAAAAATAGTTAACAATGCTTGCGAGTCACGTAACGCAGATACTATACGCTCCATTTCCGTGTGATTTAGTCCGCATCCGTACGCGGGGTTTTTTTTTTATGCTATAGGGGACAAACGGGCAGAAGAGTCAAATTATTGTAAATGACTACCGCCGCCCATGGACACCCGCAACTCAAGAGTCACAAGTGCGTTGCCGGTAGGAGTACGCTCTTTTCTTGAAGGTTTGAAGGTCGTATCGGTTCGGAAATACGGCAGGCGACAATTTGTTCCATAAGCTGGTTGAGCGAGGCAAAAAGCTTCTGGAGAAGCGCACAGTGGTGGAGTGCCAATCGTCCAGGTGATGGGGATGGATATTTTGTCGCGTAGGACGATGGCGGAAACCAGTAGCCGGTATAAGTCCGAACAATTCCTCTGAACACTCCCCATGATACAAGCGATAGAGGATGCAGAGTGAAGCTACATCTCTACGCAATGTCAAGGTATCAAGTCGATCAGTAATATCTTGGTAGTCGATGATGCGAGTCGCTCTCCGTTGAATGCGGTCAAGAGGGAGAAGTTGGTACTAGGGTGCGCCTGCATAGAGATGAGAACAGTATTACTTGTGCGGCCGAACCTGCGCCTTATAAAGTTGCAGGCGGTGGGCCGGAGTAAAATACTGTCTCGATCTGTTTAGCACACCAAGCTTCTTCGAGGCTAATAAAGCCTTACTCTTTAAGTGACCGCGAAACTGGACTTCGCTTGATATATCGACGCCAAGGATTCCGATACTGTCTGATGCAGTTAGGGAAGTGCTCTCAAATTGAGGTGATACGACGGTAGCGGTGAACGCGCAAACCTGTGTCTTCGTGGGGTTAAACTGGACTAGGTTAAGTCGACCCTAATCTGAAACTTTTAATAAAGAAGTTTCGATTTCAGACACAAGTTTGGATCGGCTTTCGATGACGTTTACCCGAGAAATGTTAGCGCGGCCGGTGTAAAAGGCATCACTCGTGCTATCTGCATAGCAATGGAAGCTGCTAATCTGCAGCATGTCATTGATATGCAGAAGAAACAGCGTGGGTGATAGTACACAGTCTTATGGGACACCAGAATTAACAGACTTGGAGTCGGAGCATGCACCGTTGATGCTTCTATCTGAAAGAAAACTGGTGAGCCAATTGCACAGTTTCTCGGGAAGCCCATAGGAAGGAAGCTTCGCTAGGAGCGCTTTGTGCCAGACCCGATCGAAGGCCTTCGCCACGTCCAAACTAACGGCCAACGCTTCCCCCTTGATCTCGATCGCCTGTGCCCACCGGTGAGTCAAGTAAACAAGAAGATCACCAGCTGAACGACCCCGACGGAAGCCGTATTGTCGATCATTGAGGAGCTGGTGGTCTTCTAAGTACTGGCAGTTAATAATGGATTCCATTATCTTGGATAACAAGGAGGTGATGGCTATGGGTCTGTAGTTGGACGGATCCGAGTGATCTCCTTTTTTAGGGATTGGGTGCACTAGAGCTGTCTTCCATGAGTTCGGGACTACGCCAAGAGAATAGGAAAGACGATAAAGGCGCGTTAAAACCGGTGCCAACTCTGGAGCACACGTCTTCAGCACGATAGGCGAGATTCCATCGGGCCCACTCGACTTAAGAACGTCGAGGGAAAGAAGCGCTTTACGCACTGCCCTTTGTGTAAACCGCACTTCCGGCATGCGGCTCTCGCACTGCGGTATGGTGCGTTTCCCCCGTCGTCCAGGGTCGAGTTGGACGCAAAGAGTTTGCCCAGAAGATCGGCTTTTTCTTTAGCGTCGTGGGCCAACGAATTATCTCCTATGTGCAGAGGTGGAAGGGATGGCTTACAAAAGTTCCCTTGGACAGCTTTGACAAGAGACCAGAATCCATGAGTTCTGGAAGGGAGACTCACTAGTCTCTCGCCAATTCTGCCGATGTGAGCCGACTTCGCCCCAGCAATTACTCTTTTGAGGGACCTGGAGGCAAAGTTAAATTGCTTCTTTAATATGCCTTTCTTTACATCCCGTGCTGTCGCTGCATTAGCCCATGCTTGGTAACATTCCTGCTTTCGGCGGGACGCCGCTTTGCAGGTTCGACCAAACCAGGGCTGGGACTTGCCACCTGTGGAAATCAGGGAGAATGGAATGAAAAGTTCCATACCCTGAAGCACAACATCCGCGACAGAGTCGGCAACGACATTGGGATCATCCGGCGAGAAGCAAACCTGCCTCCATGGGTAGGATGCAAAGAATGTTCGCATTCCATCCCAGTCTGCTGACCTATAGTGCCATACGCGGCGACTGTCAGTAACTCGCGGCCGCAGCGAGTGAACGAGTGGCACCATACTCCTAATCAGGCAATGGTCCGAAGAACCAAGAGGGGCCTCAACGGATACTTTGTAGCCGTCAGGATGTGAGGTCAGCAGAAGATCCAACAGTGAAGGCACATGGCTTTCTGCATCTGGGATTCGCGTAGGCGTTGCTACCAGCTGCGTTAAGCCATATGCCAAGGCGAAATCGTGAACAGATCTTCCAGCATTATAGGTTTTGCGCGAACGAAAGTCGCCAAGAATCACGATCTCTGCGGATGGGACCTGCTGGAGCACTGAGTCTGTAGCCATATGGACGTGGTCGATGAGTTGGTCCGTTTCGGCATCACCGCTATGGGACCTGTAGAGGTATACGTAGATGCGGGGATGGTCGTCGCAGTCTACACGTAGCCATAAGATGGAGAGTTCCCTACCTTCAAGAGCAAGGCCGGCTTTGCTGTCTCAAGGTGGTGGTGGACAGTGTCGAGGTTAGAATGTAAGCCCCTGATGTTACAAAAATCCACGGTAAACGTGACAGGGGGTGCCATGGTATGCTTTCTCTTGCCCCGAGCAGATTTTGAGAGCGCAATTGAGCCCCCCCCCCCCCCCCCCAGAGTACGAGGGGCAACCTGGGCGTTCACGCTCAGGTTGCCCCTCTTACTCTGGGGGACGAGCTCTCTACCTCTCTAGCTAGCGCTGGTACCCCCCTGGGGTATCCTTTTCGTTAACAGCGCTATCATTAGGGGGGGTTGGGAATTTTGGGCCTCCGGAGACCTCACTCATTTCGGGGAAATGCAACGCAAGCGTTACTTCACAACCGGTTTTCTGTGAGGCCGTGGTATCGCACCGGTCGAGCCGGCCCATTCGTGCCTAAGCATGGCTCTACCACGTTTAATTGCACAGGTTTTTCAATTGGGACGCTTAGGTAGCAAAAAGCCTCAAGTATTAAACAAGTAGTGTAAAAAGTAATTAATAAAATTTATTAAGTTGAGTTCTTTTGCATTTGGAGTAATCGGCATCTAATGTAAACTTATAACATAGTGACATGTTTGTTTAGGAACTGAAGTCAGAAGCCAGTCATATCTTCACCGAATCTTACAAAAAACCGATTGCTAAGTCTCTTTACTTATAACACTTTGTGTAGTTACTTCTAAATTATAAAATGCTGTATTACGGTTCTCTCTAGTTACATCTGAATTTACTTTTACTCCAAACCTAATACTACCCACAAAGCCGAAAGAAAAGAGACACGCATCAATTTTCTGCGACACACAAGGTCTGGCAGACTTTTATAAGTCTGGCGGGCACATCTGGCGTGTTCGCATTAGTATGTTGATGAGGCAATCGCGATCACGCTAGAGATAACGTGATTTATATAGCCGACAGGGTTGTCCTTGTGCAAGGGTAGACATGTAGGGATCGCAATATAGAGAGAATACATTTTAAAATAGTATAGAAGTGAACATGTAGATCTAAAATAAAAAACAAACTCAATGTAACCAGATAAATTAGTTGAACAGCTGGCTTGAATCTTAGTCTCATTACCAACGTTCCTTGTGTGTGTATATAGTCCTCTTAAAACTGTATTTGTTGAGGATCAAATCGTATTTGATTCTACACGAAGCGACGTTACCTTCTCTACTGCGCTGTGATAACATCTGGTTATCGATCGTAAGTCCATGTTGAACAGAATCCCAGTTCCCCAGATTGATACCTTCCACATAATAACAAATACTTAGGTTTTGTTAGGTATCATAGAAACTCAATTTAGTTGTGTATATGTCGTGGCCAGATCATAGAATTGATAATTTCATGATGTGGACAATAAACATATGAAATTGTCGATCACATCATAACATGGCCAGATAATTGAATAAGCGTTTAACGATATGATCAGCTAAACGCACGACCTCTTCATGATATGGTCAAACGTTAATGATAATATCATGAAATATAAATTTTAAGATAAGGATGTGCAAGTAGCAAGTAAAATAGCGGTGAAATATAGTTAGGACAAATTAAACATTTAGAATTTGACTTTTTATCTGATGGAGATATCAAACGTTGACGTTTTAAATTTTTTATCGACAATTGGAGAAGGCGTTTGTTTTCCAAACTCACCTGATGTTAAGCGACAATGAAGACGAAGGTGGTACACGCCTACATAAGCGAAACCTATTCACTCTATTTTTGAAGTTAATTCCAAAACTTATTCGTCTCGAACCAAATAGGACTTGTCCAAGCGTCTATTTCGACTGTTAGGAGATTCAACGACAAAAGGATGGTACATAGAGTTATACATATGTACACATTAGTTAACACAGTTGGTCTTAATACCATAGGTATTCTCAAACATTCAGTCTAAAGTGACCAGATACAGATGTTTTCCTTTTTTTTTTTTGTTCATAAATAAACATTATACCTTTCATTCCAAGTAAAATTAGAACGCCTTCATCGAGACAGCCCTACTAGAGATTCTAGAGATAAATTAGGGTCGTGTGTCAAATTTTTCACGTATTTTCTTTCGATCGCCTGTCGTCGGTGACCACCAGTGTAATTGATAGGACAGATGATATTAATGTCCCCTACACAACGTGTGCACGCAATTTATGTTCCAATACGGCAGAAACTACGATGCTCTCTATGTACCTGAATATTTGTTACCCATTTCAATATTAAGTTAAATTAACATTGTTTGAATTTGAAACATCTGATCGCCGTTCTCTCAGATATTTGTCTGTGACTTTGTCACTTGATATTACTAATAAATATTTCTAATAAAATAAAAAATATATAAATAAAACCTAGATTCGTAATCACGCCATAAAGTTAACATATCAATAGCACATGCCCAAAATTTTATCATACCGATTTAAATTAAATGCATATGAATCAAAAACTACACCGTATTGTCATTTTCTATAGGTCTGTCTCACTGAAATCCAACAAGTATAGGTACTATTTATGAGTTATTTCGATTTTTTATTTTTGTACGATTGAGAACCCATCGACGGGTTTAACCTAATTGGGGGATTTGAATGTAAGTGGTTCGACCACGTGAATACTCGAATTATAGGTAATAGTTAGAGGACTCGTAATTAATATCCCTTTACTTCCCGTTATATCTTCCATTTCCCTATCAATATACTCCACATTTTCTCATCTAATTCCCGACGTGCCCGGATGACGGCAGTAGGGCTGCCCCGTACTACATAAATGGTACTAATTATGGTCGGCCAAGTGTGGGCATTAATTACGCTTCTGCCTACCCCCTCGGGGATATAGGCGTGAGTGTGAGTAGCGTTAGTCAGCAAAAACACCGTAAATATCAGAGGTCTCAAGATATTTATCTCCAATCATGGAATGTACAGAATTTGACACGTCGGAGCATTTAGTTTAGCTTTCAGAATTAACGGGCCGAAGTGTTGTGAAACTATACTTTAATCAAATGTAATTTTCAAAATCATGGAAAAAGTATATGAGACGAAAAACTAAGTGGATTTTAGTAGGAAATCTTTTAACATTGTACTTAAAAAACTCACAGAGAAGCGGCTGTTAAACAATACTTGCCTTGTGTGACCAAGTGAGTGTCAAAAAATCCAAAGTCACGTGCAATGCAAATATCCTAAGTTTAAAGTTTGTATTAAACTTAACTAGTAGAACCTCCTTCCAAATAGAAAATAATAAAACGATTTTAATATCTAGTTTTTAAGTAATTTGTACATATTTATGCTAATAACTAACAGGATTAATCTCTTGTTAAAAGCGACATCTGTGACCACTCGAGAAACTTATTTAAAAAAAATTGGTTACAGCGCCATCTGCCTTATTTTCTATAGTTGCTGCTATAGTTACATTAAAATTTCAAGGCATTGTAGTTCCAAAGATAATACTAGATGGCGCCGTAACTTACTTTTAATTATTCATATTAGGAACAACATAAAATCAACATAGATCTTGAATAAAAAATTAAATAATGTCATTGGAATTAATTAATTAGCATATTATTAGCACTACTTAGTATATTCAATACTAGTTATGTGTATTCTTTATAAAAAAAAAATGCTTTTTTCGAAGGAATTTATATATAAATATGATGATTATCTGAGGAATACTGCCTGTTTCACTCTGTAATAGAACTAAACCAGACATTATACCAAGGCTGGATAATGGCTTAATGATTAACATTAGAACTTGTTACCGGTAGTTGACATTTTATTTATTCACAGCGCTACCAAATAGGCCAGGGTTAGATGACATTACAATTGTGTAAACTGTATTCAATAACTACTACTCTAATTTCTTAAATAAAAAAGCCATTTCTATAATTGGTCTAAGCCATTTTCAAATCGTAGTATGATCGAATTTTCACGTCGTAGTAACTCACTTATTTTTTAATTTAACTACCTATGATAAAAAAGAAAACACTTGGTCCAACTGACTACCAATACCTTTAAACACCTTTAATTCCAGTGGTGTGAAACGTCGTAACAGAAAATTCAAATAAGGTTAATCTGCAACAAACACTACGGAACCTAATGTTTTCTTAATGTTGCCATACTGCAGCAACCTGCTAATATTCTATCGAAGCTTTAGGTTATTACACGACTGCGCAAGATGACAGTTATTTTAGTTCGCCCTTTAAAGGGTGTTACTATCATCGACATGAAAAGAAATGGTTTTAGCTAGCGTTTCGAAGTAACATATTCGGTTTGACTGCCTATAACTAATTTATCACATTAAACCGACTTCAAAAAGGAAGAGGTTAAGTCAACTGTATGTATCATTTTTATGAACTTTAAACGATTACTCTACCAATTGTAGAGTAATTTTCAATATTCTTTTTTTATTCGAAAGAGTATACTCCCATTGTAACGAAATCAGGATTTGATCACAGAAGACCATCAAAATACGAATATGTTTTTAAATTGCACGTTTTTACGCTTTGAAATATTTCGCAAAGGAGTTGGAACGGAACATGAAGGCGTTGATCTACTTTTTTTTTAAATTAAATTATATCACACGAACTGACATTCCAAACATAAATTCTGCATTCGATCGTTTACGTACATTTAATTATTTTTTTCGTCATACCTAGTTACATATATAATTTATTAAAAACAGACTAGAGATTTATTTAAAACAGACTAAAACTAATAAACATTAAAACCAGCATATATTAAGTTTTCACCGCTTTACAATATTTTTACAAAACCCAATTTTATTGTCAAAACATGTAGTTGTGATAGAAAGATTTATTTTAAAAACCATATTTCGTAGATGAAATCGGAGATCCCTAACACAATTTTGTCCGAGCGCCTGCCGTGCCGCCGTTGCCGTGTATATTGTGATGGCTCGGAAGTTCAATAGAAGACTCTATAAGGAGAAGCTTTCGGGCAGACTTTGTAAAGTGGACTCTTTGTAAGTAAGATAGCTCATCTAGATAAGTGGGTAACGCTTTCATGGTGAGAACGTCGGAAGGATATCATAGAGCATAGCCTTCCCGAGCCGACACTCAAGCGCTCCTCTACTTTTCTAAGTACTCGATTATAGAACGATTGAAAGGATGTTCAAAGAAGAATTATTTTATTTCGATCAATATTTTCTTCTTATTGTTAAGATGTATTTTGCGTTTTAGTTAAAAACGTGGTAGATACATATTCAAGAAATTATTAACACTCTAAATTAATAATAATAGTAATACTTTTTCTTTTTCACATCAGTTTTAGGTATGTTTGTACCATAGAAAAGGTGGTCCAAAGCATACGTATACATAATTGAAAAGTTTTTATAGTTTAAAAAGTTAGTTTTTATGGCTTTTCTCAATAGCGGATTGAATACGTAAGATTTAAAATATTTAATGTAATATTCATGAGAAACGGAGGTGATAATACCTGGAAATTAAAACTGTCATAACTTATACATGGGTTGTTTTTTTTTACAGTCTTATTGCAACATTTAACAGCGGTAGAGTCATGCTTGCATTGTGTCACCGAGTCAGTGAGGTTACCAGAAGTTCTTCAACCCCCTTTCCAGTTTCCCTGACTCTTTTCCTCCACATTTTCCCATCCTCTCACTCCCTTATTTCCCCTACCCGGAAAGGCGGACAGCACTCTTGTGTCTCTTAAGTTGTAAGTGTTCATGGGCAGCGGCAGTCACTTTCCATCAGGTGACCGTTTGCTCGTTTGTCTCCCTATGCCATAAAAAAAGGAAAAAAATGCATGCTGGAGATGTTGATAGAGATGATGATTTTCAGTGTTTAAAACAAGTGTTCCATTTTCTGGCACTACAGTGTGTTCCTCTTATATTTATTAAGGTACTGTACTACTGTACTGTGTATTAGTAATATCTTAATTAAGGTACTGGTGCAGTACATCTTGTACGTACCTACTACGTAGAACCGAATCAGTGGTCACTTGTAGCTTGTTGTTAGGATAGGGTCATCAGTTCAGGTGGCAATATTAAAATGTTTTAACCATTTACAATTACCAATTACTGAGCAATTTAATAGAAGGGTTTATAACCAGATGAATAAGGCCATTTCAATTCAGTGAGTCCTGAAATTTTTTCCTAACATGACATAGCATCCCCAAAGGAGTAAGCAGAGGCGTAAGCCCACGTTATGTCCACAGAATTCAAAGATATGGATATTGCTTATACAGATGGATTAGGGAGTATAATCGAAAACTCGTACATGTAAGGGTCGCATGCCTATAACTCGATCTGGCTGACAAGATAGATAGAACTAGATTCAATCAATCAATAGAGATAGTCAGGAAATA
This sequence comes from Tyria jacobaeae, assembly GCA_947561695.1. NCBI lineage: Eukaryota > Metazoa > Arthropoda > Insecta > Lepidoptera > Erebidae > Tyria > Tyria jacobaeae. The sequence goes on along the minus strand of OX387221.1, from coordinate 12,583,117 downwards.
ATTTGAAACGAATGCTGAAAACCTTTAAAAATTTCAACAATAGCTACTTGTTGTAACACGATTTAACAGTATGAACAACTATAAGTATGGGCCTGTTAGCCTCATTAAGACTTCATTTGTTCATTACTTACTAGTAACTAGCGCTAACGAGTGTATATGTTCCATTATAGTGGTGATAATGAGAACGTATACCTCCGCACCTCATGAGTATAGCTGGCAAGATAGAAATTTAGCAAAGTAAAAAATAATAAAGACTAAAAGGTACTTCATTATTCGATTGTGTGATAGATGATATATGACATAATATGACGATGGGAAGCTATCAAAAGAAAAAAAAACAAGTCTTTTTAGTATAAATTTTAGACATGAGTGACATGACGATGGTGACGTAATTCTCTAATTAAAGAAGGTATTAAGGTCATTCAGGCTCACTTAACGTTTATGTATTTCAAGGCAACTTTATATTCTGTAGTGTCCTAAGAAGGAACACTTTCTTAAGAATTAAACGGCAGGCGTTCTAAAAAAAATACAGGTTGGACCAAGTTTGCCACGTGAGCTGTGAGTGGCTTAGGAAGTCAAATTATTAAAAGAGTGAAAAAATCCGAATGCATTATAAACTTCCACGTTTGTTTTGCTGACGCTATCTCGAAATCTTATACCCTGATATTATGATACTAAATACATCAGGCTGATTAGGCTCTAGGTCTTATACATACACATACACTGAAAAAACATAACGTTCCTTCAAATATTGTTTGTCACGTGTTTAAACGAGATTATTCCAATTTTACCTTAAAGTGTTAAAGTCTACCGCACACGTACATAAGTTCAATTTGTTGCTATATCATGATTTGAATCGATTACTCGTTAAATTATTTTATTATTCGTTGATAATATTATTTTTTTTTCTTCAACATTAACGAAGTGTTTACCAAAATCGAAGAAGTATTGACTAAAGACGCAAAAAGAAGAGATCGTGAATTCCCATTTCCCCTACAACTCTTTCCATACACTAACCTGTGATCCAGTAGCAAATTCCTCAGCGGGGGGTTCTCTCGTAAATCTCTCAAACTTGAAGCTGTTAGATCGGTAGAGCTCGTTGTCCTCACGGGAACGACGACCGCGACAGAAACGACGGGTAATCGATGTATGCCTGCGATTATACAAAGGCTTTTAAAATAATTACATTAAGTATTTACAGCTACAGTGACTATAATACATTCATTAGGGAAATGAAATTATAGTAGCGAACTAATAAATAATTTGTAAAACCTCTGTTACTGAGACAGATACTGTCAGTAACAGATATTTAAAACTATAATATGCTAGGTAGGTTAGGGGCCTAGGACTTTCCGGTATTCATTATGTGTACAAATGTACAATGTACTGGTATTCACTATTTCGTCAAAGTCGTATAAAAAAATAGTAGTTTTGCTTTAACAAGTTTTCAATTAGTAAGATGACCCGGTCTACAGAATACCTGACGCGGGTTATTTTTCGCATGTATTTGCTGTGAGTAATGTAAAGAATTACATTTCTATTTGCACGAACCGGTGCATTCACCTGCGGCAGCATTCATTTAAATTATATTATGATATCTACAAGTTGATGAACTAAAAATAATTATTGTTTCCTGTTTGTGTAAGTAAATAGTCTGACGCTGATTTATAGTAAAATTAGTGACAGAAGCGGTCTGTTTCTTCATCTTGGAACCTTTGGAAGCATAAAGGTTGGTTTAATGTTCTAAGCTTGGAACACGTAATAAGACTCCTTTTTAAATTCGACAATTTCATATTTCATTTGAAATGACACAAAAAAGCTTGATGCTGCATGATTATCGTCAACTCATACCTAGGTTGTTGGCACGATTGCTACATTTAAGATATTGCCACTTCGTCATTATCATTATTTATCATATCTTCTACGATCATCATCTACTTAGCTTTGCTACGTAATTGTTATTAATTGTGGTAGCATAGAAGACTACTAATTATGATAAGAAGACAACAAACGATAATGAAAAACACCTTTTATCACGTACGCATTAAGTATATCTACTATAATTGTACTGTTCGTTAAATAAATAAATGTTTATTGCTAATGATATTTCATAAATAATATCGTTATCTATCCGTATTGTATTTCCTAGAATTTTGCTTAATCACCAATCGCTTAAGTACCCATAACTTATTTCCTTATTATTTTTTAAACAACATATTAATTTGAATTCAGTGCTACAGTTACAATTCATACAAACAAAAACAGATATTTATTAAAAAACTAATCGAACTTTAAAATCTAGTTGCTAGCTTACAGAAAATAGAATGTAGTATAAAGTTGTAAAGGGAGAGCGTTCATTTAACAATTTAAAAACGGCCGAACAAACTATTGAAAACTAACTGTGCCCAATATATCGCCTATAATAAGCGTGGTACGAGTTCAACAGAAAAAATATTCAGGAATTAGATTATTTATACTGTAGTAGCAATTAAACAAATTTGAAGTTATACAAAAATATTGTTTTGTTTGCTTATTTGATATCCATCGTAATGAATGATAAACCCGACCAGGAGAGGTAAGCAAGCTAGGCATTTCCAAAATACTTTAAGAAAACAATCATGAGGTATGGTGTCATTAATACACCATAAAACAATAAAATTATGATGAAATAGTACTGATACTCAAATTGATGAGTATAAATATTACTTACACAATAATTTTATACATTACAGTACAGTTTTGAATGTTATATACACTTTAACAAAATAAAAATATTGCCTATCAAACATTGATTAATATGAATAAATATGCCTCGGAGAGCACGTTAAGCTCGTCGGTCAGTTTCGGTTTTCATGAACACCGATATGACAGTCGATATTTGGAAGTCAGTGCACTCAAATATCCTGACCAATAGTCCAACTATCGAATTCAGTTACCCCTGAGGGTTGCGGAGGCCAGATGCCAATGGCTTCTTTGAAAAACTGATATTCAGGCTATAAATGGTTGGACTAGAAGCCAACCTCAATAGACATGGGAATAATAAGGCTAGATGGAAGAAGAAATATGATCGATGTCTGGAAATATAATAGAAATATATTACGAGCGAATTTTATGCTCTGACGTAATTTTCTTAAAGAAAATAACATAACTAGTAGGTAAAACAAATAAATAGAATAACGATAGTTTTTTTTTTTTATTTATTTATTTAAGGACAACCAACAACGCATACACCAAAATACATGTTAACGTGAACATATTTTTACATTCTATAGTGCGCCTTAATTAAAGTCTACCACAGCATGCATTAAACATAGAAGTAGGTAATGCAGTTACAAAACAGATTTTGCTTACCTAGATAGATTGTTACATAAATGCAGCTTCTTGTTAGTAAAAGAAACGTATCGTACTTACAAATACAAATAAAAACTTAGATATAAAAACCTAAAAACTTACTTTATAATCACATGTTTGTATTTGTAGTTTTAAATGTAATAACATTTTTTTAATTAATAAGTATATTAAGATTTTGTTCTAAGTTTTGCCAACTAATAACAAAAGAGAAAAAAAATATACAAAAATAACAAAAACTTTATGTATGTAGGTTGAAAGGACAATAGAAATAACAATATTCTCTTTTTACCCTTGTGACAACGTTCTATGCAAGGCAGACTTGACTTTACGATCTTGTGTAGATCCAATAACAAAACATATAATAAAATAAAATATGTAAGGTTAACGAACTCGATAAAATAGAAACACTGAATGAAATAATTTTTCTATTTGTTAAAACCTATTTGTTAAAACTATATGACATTGATGTATGACATGACAATCGATGTTATTAGGTAGGTCCTCTCTTTTCTTTTTGTGTACGTCATCCCCATGATGTGATTGTCATGTCGGTTTTCGACCAACATGGCGATCATATTTTTATAGACTGTTTTTTTCTCTGGAAATACTTGACATTGGCAGAATCTCTTCGTTGAATATACACGCGAGAAAGAGTCCATAAATAAATAATAATAATAAAAACTTGACATTGGCAAAATTGTGGTGACATCTCCACAAAGGCCACAATGAAGAATTGAATTCTCAAATCTTTTCATTTTCATTCTGCTTGTTGAAATTTGACGAAGCAGATAGAATGATTATTTTGCCTTGTGGCAATAGTGGCATTGACAAATATTTAAATAGGTCACAATTCCAAAGTAATATTAACGTTTTTGAAAATGTAGTATAATATCTTTACAAATAAATAGGTATCTAATTAGACAAACGTTCAAAGAAATATCATGCATACATCGAAGAACATAATCCTCCTTCTTGCACATTCGGGCAAAACCACCAACTTCAACTACAGAACAAAACACTATTCTGTTGGTGTACTCTACATGTATATCTGCTTACCGCTTCAATGCATGCAGGCGAGGTGTTTTGTTATGATATGGTGATAAAAATACAATGGACGGATAAAAACAATACATACGGATACAGAACGGGTTATTTACTGTGAGTCATTGTCTATCTCTGGAGATCTTCACCAGACCCTAACGTAATTTAATACAAAAAACTTTTCTTATAAATATGATCCTAGATATCACCTAATTAGATCAGTAGCTTTTGAGAAAGTTCTGTACATACACCTGCTTTTTAAATAAATTTATTAATAAAACATTTTTCAATATTTTCTGTAGAGGAATTTTCTACGTTTGTTTTACACTGAGAATATGGAGAAAATATTGTGTCACGAATGAAACAATTACTTTAGAGCGTGAATAAGACACAGATAGTTCGCATAATCTGTAAAATTGTATTCGAACAAAAGTATCCAGCTAGAATTACTTCACAGAAACCACAACGTATAAATTATTCGTCTGTGAAACTTATTTGGTGTTTTTGTGTTAATTTTTGTATTTGTAGTGCCATTATGTGAATTTTACGTTTTAATTTGTGCAAATTGTCAAACCGTTTTAATGATACTGTAAAATATTGTTAATGTAAGTAAATAATTGTATTCCTATGTGGAAAAGAAAATTGTCTATAAAGCCAAAATAACAACAACATAAAAATAAAAACGTGTCTTCAGATTTATTATATATATGTACACAAATGACTGCCCCACAGTGACTAAACTTCTAGTGCTCTTATGCTTAAAATCAATTGATAAGCTCTTGCAACTGTTTGGATAGAAGATAAAAAAATATGTCTCTCCTTATAACAGCAACCTACAAAGTAACCTTCTACAGAAATAATTCATGTCTGACATCTAAAACATTAGCATACTTCATATAGCAAATTTCAGGAAACCAACATTAGAATTACGCAGAAGCATTAGATACCTATCACTTCTGGTTTCATTAGTATAACAAAAAGACAAGACATTGTGAGAAAATAATTGATTTAAAATAAAAGTAGGACCGCCTATTATGATAAAAACGAGCAATTTAAAGATTCGTTCATAAACTTTATCTTTCAATTTCGACCCGTAACGTAATTAAAAGAATTATCCCTGCTAACCGTCAAGGAGTTGTACTTTTCAATATGAGCTCGGCAACATGAGACGATAATATGTTAATAGTTAATAAAAAATGTTACATCGTAAATTTGTATAATGCTCAATTTGTTGTTGTGTCTGGGTGACCGTTATTTGAATGTTTGCAAAGTCCCCCACGATACATGAATAGTGTGGGAATCTTATTCAAAAATAAAAATCAATAGCGCTTTCCAAAAACCAAAATGTTAACTCATTTTAGAAACAATAACATCTTGCTTAATTTCAGATACGGCTCAAATTCTTACATATCTTACACGTACATACATACGTAGGTATAGATATGATATATACACATAAATTGTAATAAATTATGTTTTTTTTATAATAATACATGAGAACTACTAACCAATCTAATATTACCGCATTTCAGGTTCACTATTATTGAGGTGTAAGAAGCAGTGGTAGATCAACACAGACTGACAGACAGAATTATATTTTACAAGCTTGCAAACTTTTTACAACCGCAATTAGTCTTCAACCCCATTCAGTTTTAAACGGAACTCGTGAAATTATACACTTATTATAACAAAATGAATGATCTAATATGTTTCTTACGATATGCAAAGAGGTAATAAAAATGTCGTTTTAGTTTTAAAATGATTCGTTTTATGTTATTATTCAGTAGTCAAGTAATAATATAGATTGATACGAGTACTTTTAATACCAAGATGCAATAACCGAAATGTGTTAACTGCTCAAACAATCATCATGAAATTTTGCACACGTGGTAAAAGACTTATGGTAGCTTATATCCGGAAAAAGTCTACTTACTTTAAACCATTGCGTTCAAGAGTATCCTTAATATAACTTATTAATCAAAGACTTAAAAATCAAATGAACTTGTACTTAAATATATCAATGGCTTATATAAGATTCATTTCACGCGTCATCAATCCAATGTTTGTTTGATGTATTCAAGTAACATGAAATATATACGTGGTGATTTTGTGATTGATACTATACATACAAAAAAAAATCTTTTAGGCGATATTGACAACCCAAATATGCAGGTACTCAGGTACCTAATGCAAATTTAGCAAATACAAATTATCTCATTGGAACGAGGCGGGGGCCCACTCCGCTATGGCTATTGTTCTATAGCTGTGCCCAATAGAACAATAAACTTATCTGTGTAGTGAAATACTTTTTGTTAGGATAAAAAACAGTTTATCAAACGCTTACTTCGTTTCACATCTCACCAACTAAATAACTTTCAAATGACAACACTTTTTGCGTTTCAAATATAAAGTCTATCTTTTAAACGTTTTTTGCTTAATATAAATATGATCAGTTTTGCATAACTACCTAAAAAGTATGTTACTATACAGGCTACACTATTAAAGATATTATTATTATTAGGGGTCTATGATTTCTGCTCAGATAGATATCTAAACGTAATTTAAGTGCAAACGCAGACGCCTTGGCGCCGAACTGTTTATAGATGGTGGTGTTTGATAAGCCGTCAATGCAAACAAGGTACGTATAGTCAACATCGACACCAAATTTACAACGACAGAGTTTTGCAGAAAAACAGTAACATAAAGTGATATAAATGTTCAAGGTGATTGCCAACCACTGCACCTCAATTAATATCCTTGACATGGTAACCGACGACTGTACATTGCTATGCGGACAAAGGACCGAGGATATCTACTACAAAGGTCGTATCAGGAAACCTCGGGTAAAGGAAAGAAAACGCTTCATAGTTGTAATCAAGGAGTTTAAGCACCAAAATTAGCCAGAATTTACAAAACTCAGACACAAATATCTGCTTTCTCCGCTTAGAAAATGTTTATAGTTACTGTCCAAGGATATTGGGATTCGTCAAATTATAGCCCACATGGTATTATTATTATTAATCATCGCTCAGTATAGGTAGTTAGTACTGTGCACCTCGGAAATAACTTTTTCATGTCATGACTTCCATGCCATGAGTTTTGCCAAGAAGAAGAATCACAATAAATAATATTATAAGGCTGTTGCAAAACGGCAAAACTTCTTATTGCAAACCCTTGGCAGTGTAAACCCCTTTCCGTAAGGCGGTAAACAACATAGGCTAGAATGTCTGCTTCTATTTCTATTCGAAATGGAACAAAAGTTTACCGGTAAACAACATTGGCGTTCTGTTCAACTACCACACACTCCTTCAGGTACGTACAGTACAGCGTAGGCAAATATCAGTGTTTTGGTCTTTTGAAAGTTCCTAACATAATATGCTAATAATATACACATTTATTTTTATAAGGGATATTTATATTAACATTATTACAATAACCTAATTTTAAGTATTTATTGAACACAACTCAATAGATCAAAACATGCCAGTTTTATTTACTGGTTTGTAATACTTAGCTGACTTTCGAGGGAGAACAAAATACTAGAAAAACAACACAATACGTGACCCAAGATGTAATTTGTGTTTTAAAAGTAGACAGGTTCACAGAAACATGATATATGTATGTACATTCTGCGTCACTTTGGAATATAACGTAGCTAAAATCTGGATCCTAGCAGTTATCAATCCGTTCCGGAGGAGTCTCTCGGGAGTTATTGGAGTGACGATAATAGAGAATTGTGTAAGCTCCAGACGTGCAGTTGTGTTTTATATAAAATATATTATGATATGCAATATAAAAATTGTTTAGTAAATAATTTACAGAAAGTAATTTTAATTATACATATTATAAGGCTGGTTGAACTCGACGAACCATCTTACTTCTTACTACTATTATAAATAGGAAATTTTTGATGGATGTTTAATACTAGTCACGTCAGAACGGCAAAACAGATTTGGATGAAAAATGGAGATAGATTATAGGCTAAAATACCAGATAGGCTTTGAAAAAAAAATATCATTTCCAGGCAAAAACTAATAATAGAATACCTAATGCACTTCTACTTCATTTTAATATGTTAGTACATGTGCTCCATGGTTTGCGTATAGGATGGGTATGAGAAAAAAAAATTTGATAGGTAAACCTATTTACAGAGAGGCAATTTATGAACTGCAAAGATTAATTATCCCAAGAAGCTCCCGTTCACATTCATATGGCGGATGGAGTAGATATCAAAGCCAGTAGTTTATTTATAGAGGCAGGCACAATACAGTGACAACGGTATGTCTGTAAGCTTCGGAGCCACTTTTATTCAGGAGAGTTGAAAACTTCGCACGTTATTTTATGTGTTACTTATTTTATTTTAGGTTATTATTTTATATTACGTAAAATTAATATCACATAGGTACATTTATGAAATCATGGAGCAATATAATAATACCCAGTGTAAGTTCAAATTATTTCTAAGAAAATGTTAAAATAAAATAACTAGTTTTCCAAAGAATACTTGAATACAGAATTGTAGGCGTAAGCACTAGGTACTACTTACTACTGCAGTACTACTAGATGTATAGTGAAGTAACAGTATAACGATAACGCGGAAATACAATGCTATTCACTACGTATTCGTATAAAAGAAAATAAATTATTGACTACATCTGATTTAAAGAACAATAGTACTATTTACAACATATAGTGGTTGAAGTATGCAGGAACGTTTAACTCATATGTAAACAAAAAGGTAAAAAATAATAATATTTAGATAGGTACGAAAATACAGAAATCAGGTATTCATAACCTGGAATTTAAAAACTAGAAGAGTTTTGTGGATCTATGAGTAAAATATTTTCATTCGATTTTTTTGATATAAATCAATGATAAAAATTATCACATAAGAAAAAAATAGGTAACATTAGCGGTAGCCACAACTAAAATAATGTTTGGGATAGGTACAACGCCCCTGACAACAAAAGCGGAACGTATATAATTATGTTCGATCTTATATCAGACTTTAAATTGTTAAATGTTCAGTCTGCGTGCAATGCACTACATAAGAAACCAAGTTCCACGTCAATGAAAATTTTAATTTTATAATCAATCACTGCGGTCCGCAATGCATTTTAACACAAACAAATTTACATAAGTCAAACTAGTCATGTTGTGCAACGTCCCGTATTGCAGTATAATGAACTTTACTGATAACGTTATTAACATTATATTATTTCAAATGCTAATAAGCTAACATTACCTAGAATCACTTGAGTGCAAGGGCCATTGAATGCCGAATATCTTCAACCTGGCTGGCGGGCGGCGCTTCTGTTCTGTACGAGGCTCCTCGACAGGAGGTGTGTGATGTCTACTCCCAGAAGATGCTCTCGTCCCACTTCTACGGCGCCTTCTACGCCTTCTTTCAACTAGTACAAAATTATCCCCGTTTCTTATAATATATGACGAGCGTAGAGTCGATTTCTCGTCGCCCTGCCTTTGTCTTATCAAGTCAGCTGTTCTCAGTGTATGTATGTTCTGATACTCAGCCTCCTGGGGTGTGGATGACGTCTCTTCTCTTCTGGTGGTGCTAGCCCCGCTTCCATCCCTCTTCTTACGGGAGGAATGGAGACCAACCCGACGCCAAACCTTTTCCATCTGTATTTGATGTCATCCCATTATAATTATCACTAATCGTCACAATATAATATATTCGTCGCCTGGAATCACTTGTTACTTAAATTGCACTCACACTATGTTTTCTTAACCAAATTTTCTGTAGTAAATTCATATTATTCACGGGTTTTACACAAAATATGTCCGAAATTTTCACATAAATATTAACACAAATGACTCACTGGCCAATCAGCCGTTCCCTGTTATTGTTCAAGCTGTAAATATATTAAGTGAGTTCAAGTCACAATCTACCGCCAGACATTACGAAGTAGCGTCCAAATCACAAATATAATTGAGTATTATTAATTTCTCTTATTAAGACGTACTAGGTTACTAGAATTAGGGGAGAGAATAACGTGTTTTTTGACATGGCACTTGCACAGTCCCGGCCTAAACAGGGTGCGGGTGCAAGCTTTGCGCATGCGCGGTCCCCCTCGCCCGAAGCCCTCGTATGCCCAAAGCTCCAAAATGGCGGACCTCCGACCCCTTCCTTTTATCGAGTAGGTATCTAATTTTACCGGTATGCATTTAGTGTCAGATACAATACATGAATAGACCTAAATTTATTACTCTGCCAGCCTGACTAACAAGACCCAAATAATCCAATTTCAGATGGATGTGAAAGCCAAATGGCTTTCAGAGTTGGTTTTCCTGTCTTCGTGTTAATTATATTTCACCTGTCTGTTGTGTTACCTCACTGTAGTATTGTGAGGCTCGGCAGAAACTATAACTTAGTTATTGAATTTTTTTTTTTTGGGTAAGTATTGTTCACCATTAAAGTCGGTAGATGAAAATACTTTTTGCCTGATGAATTTTCTGCCAGTCACATATAATCGTAATATTTGACTTGCCATTATAATAACTGACACATAATAATAAGTAAGAGACAGTATAATAACTTACACATAGTATAAGTAAAGCTATTGTACTAAAGACAACTCCCGCATTAGGAACAATTCCTGCGTCACGGGGGGCATTCCAAACATTCAATCAACGGACACAAAGAACACCCAGCTATTTCTGGATCACATAATTTTTTGTCCAGTGCGGGAATCGAACCCACGACCTCCGGTTCAGCAGTCGGGGTCACCAACCACTGGACCAAAAGGCCCGTCAATACCTTACATTTCATAACTTAAACTGTCCATATAATACCTGTACTAAAAAAAAGTTGAGAAAATCAATCAAGACAAGGGCTCAACAGTTTACCGACTCAATATATCATAGACTATATAGATACTATCAAGTTATGTCGTAGAGTCACGGTGCCGCAGTAGCGCAACGTATGAAGCACCGGCCATTCAAATTAAACGGATGCAGGGCCCCGCGTTCTCTACGACGTCACCGCCTCTTGACCTTAAGAGGCGGCCTAAATCCTCCAAAGTAGGAGTTCCTGCAAGCTTCTTTCCTATGGTACACCCAGGTTCCGATAGCTTGCTAGTGACGGAAAAACGTGTGGTTTTAGTCAGTTCCAATACGATTTCCACACGAAAAGAAAACATTATGTCATGGGGTAATTAGCAATACAGACTGTCATACCTTATAAAAAATAATAATAATACAGGTACACTAAATAAACAATGCAACATCAAATTTTACCATAACTTTTCACATTATTTGAAAAAAAAATACTGTGAAACGTTCCGTAATTTTAGTCTGACATAACTGTTTCCATGAGAAATAGTCAAAAATATTGTTTAATATCTTTATTATTACAACATAAAATTATATTCTCGCAGTTGCTTTTTTGCAACTGCAATTCGAATAGCTATTCGCATCTCTTTAAATCTCCAGTTGAGAATCGTCATGTGCTCCCGTTTAAAAAAAGAAGACGCCAGGTGCGTATTCTTTTTTCTTATGATATAGGCAAACGAGCAGTTGATTCATCTGAAGTGAATACCACCTCCCATGGACACCTGCAATTCAAGAGTAGGTCAACAAACTTGACCCACTGTACTAGTATTCTTTAAATTATAAAGCATAAACTCACGCCTATATCCCCAAAGGGATGAGCAGTGACCAAACGCTCAACTTTTTGCCTGACTGTATAAATGTATATACTGTCTGATAGACAAAAATCCGATCGCCTGTAACACATGGGGGTAACAGATGGGGTGGCCCTATTGTACTCCACCGAAAAACAAGGTATTAGCAAAAAAGGGAAAAGGCCACCAGTTTTCCAATCAACCGCATTTAATTTTTATCTATATTAAGTAGTTGACTAATAAGAATATCAGTATATATCATGTATAGTATATCAGTCGAATCGATTCAATTTTCCCTCGATTACACATAGGTTTTTGATATAACGCCATCCGCTCCGTTCAACCTCAATATTTAGTTTAGACTTTAGAACCAAAACCGGGAGGTTAGTTTCTTCTTCGAGTATTACTGTGCCGATTCTGTTTTTCAAGCAAGAGAAATCTGTTCTTATTATTTAAAATGTTACTCATGACTAGAGAATACAAGAAAACGGTCGCCTGCCGTATTTCCGAACCGATACGACCTTCAAACCTTCAAGAAGAGAGCGTACCTCTACCTAAAAGGCCGGCAACGCACTTGTGACTCTTGAGTTGCGGGTGTCCATGGGCGGCGGTAGTCACTTACCATCAGGTGACCCGTCTGCTCGTTTGCCCCCTATCCCATAAAAAAAAAATGAACCAGCTGTGACTGTTGATTATAAACACCATTTAGAAGACTTAGACTGTCCAGAATCAGGTTTAATCGTAATGTCACAAAATGATCTTGCGCCAGAACACGTACCAGAGTTAACACAATATGAAAATAATAATGAGCTGATAAAGAAAATCCGCAAAGTTATAGTGTATTTCGAAAGATCTCCATTGAAAAATGAAACAGTACTTCAAAAATATGTGAAAATTGAACATGGAAAAGAGTTGTCACTTTTGGACTTGAAAACCAGGTGGAATGGTATTGTATTGCGGTAATGCTGGAGCGATTTTATCTTTTAAAAGCATGCATTCAAAAAGCTCTTATAGATCTCAATCATCCAATTCGTTTAGAAGGTGTTGATTTTGAATTGGTAAATAAAATTGTTGATTAGAACATCCTTAGTAGAACGTATAAAGCAACGACGAAGTGATGATTTAACTGGCGTGTTAAATCAATTTACAAAATCCACGAATGGATGTTGAAAATCAGTTATTATCGGATTTGGAATGGCACAACTTATTTCCAGTTCCGACACAGGCTTTAGTGTGGAAGCAAATAAAGAGTATTGTTAAAAGACTTAATAGTCGAGATTACACGGAAGAAGAAGCAAGGTCAGGATCACAAACAGATGATGAGTTAAGGTCAGGAACCTCCCAACCCCAATTGACATTTTATTTACTATTTCTTCCACCACACAAGTTAAACTCTCAAAGTTAGCTTAATTTTTTTATTATTTATGTATTTCCTGGGGTTGAAGTAAAAAATATAGATGTTTAATAAAATAAGTTTTTTATTGGCTACCATATGAAAACGTAAACTCGAAAAGAGTAATGGTAAAAAAAATGTATTCAATCACAATTTTTTTATGTGATTTGTTGAATTTAAAAAATCAAATAAGTAAGAAATTACGATCAAAAAACTGCCCAGAATAACGAAATAAATAAGCTTAATATTTCAGTATATATTTCTGCACGTATTCAGGATCAAAAAAAATCTTTAATATCTGTTGTACACAATCGTATGCCATTAGCATGCTTTTACAGGACACAATTTATGTTGACATTCTGTGTGCGGAACGTAGAATTTTTACTCCAACCTTAATATTACCTTCATCCTCTAGTGAAGTGACACGATGCTACACGAGTGTCTAGATAAGTTACAAGTACATACATATGCTCACGCCTGTATCCCCTAAGGAGTAAGCATTAACAAGAGTATGAAATCCCCAGATCCTGAAGTACAAGTACAAAATGAATTGGGGTTGGCAAATAGTATTAGACGTGAAATGAGCCTGTTCGAAAATGGAGGAGTTCGTGGATATCACTTAGAAACAGCATATAAGTATCTATTGTCTATTCCTCCAACCAGCGTAGAAGTAGAAGTAGCTTCTGCTTATGTTGGCAATAAACTACGAAACAGGCTCGGAAGTCAAACATTGGATGCTTTGATATTTCTGCGATTATATTTTCGAAATTCTAAATAGTTATTATGTGCTGTTTTTTAATTTCTTGCAAAAGTATAGTATTTTTTGGTTTGTGTTTTTTCTTTTCTTATTATTATTCTGATTTGTGTTGTGCAAAGACATTAAAGACTTTTTTTTTAAATTACTTTTGTTTTTTTTTATTTCAGCCCAATTAGAAACCACATAGTCTAATCCCGGGATAGGCCCGGGATCCCGGGAAAAGGCTTCAAAAATCCCGTAAGCCCGGCATTGAAAAACATGCTCGAGATTGTATTCTCTACTCATGACTAACAAATATTGAATACCTTATGATACCTAATAAGTAAGTAGGTAACTATTTAAGTGATAGATAATCGTTAAGTGAAGTGATGCATTAATTTCTTTCAGTAGGTAGCACATATGCTCTATTATAGGAAGGGGCCTATTTTGCAGAAAGGACACTAGCATCACCTCACAGTTGCATGTGTAAACATAATGTGTTATCTTGTACTCGCATAGAGGGCGCTTTTATATTTTTTGCAATAAATGTAAAGCACTTTTCTGAATATTTGGATATATATAATATAAATTATCTTTCATAATATCACATAAGTAGGTATCTTTTCTCTATTTTGTCTTTAACAACAACTCGGTACATACCTATGTGAAACATACTTCTAGAGGTACTAATATTTTCAACACTTTCAGTGACAAAAAGATAATAGGTTTTAGAAAAGCAATTATCTTTTGTTGATTGAAATATAATTCGAGCGCTTTGACTGTATACATACTTTCTGACAGATAACATTCCGATCCCTTAGTCGCCTTCTACGAAACCAACGGGAAGAAATGGGTGGTCTTTTCTACTCCACCGAGAACCACCCGGCATAAACTGCAATAGGCTTGCCCCCTATTACGTAAGTGGGACCAGTCTTATTGGCAAAATGTTAGTTTTATACACTTCTGCCTACACCTTAGAGAAAACAAGCGTGAGCATATGTACGTATGTAAATATAAATTATCAAAAACAGTTCAGAAGCAGTTGTACACCAGCAGACAGACTTCTCATAATATACCTTCAGCATTGTTTTAGAGGGCTCACTAACGCCACTTCACAAAAGACCATGGGTCTTTTGTGGAGTGGCAATAATACTCCATCCGGACAGATACAATATCAGCAGTAATCTGATGTGCCCCACATAACACATTATGTTTTCTATGTACTTGTCCCATATTATTTTTATTCAGGCAATGTAGGAAAGCGAAACTCAAAATTTAGTAAACGCGAGTTATCTATTGCTGTTTCTAGTAACAGGGAGATAAGAGAAAAATCTAAATCGCCTAAATAAGTCTTTCTCAGCATTTCGTAACAAACTTTCAGTTTCTATTAACACTGATTATTTCAGTAACAAGATTTGTGAAACAGTGTAAGAAATGAAGTAGTTTTCATCAATACAAAGTTATATCCTAATTTAAATTAGCAATAAAATTAATTTAGAAATTTATAAAACTTTTGACAAAAAAGTACCTGTTAAATGAAGTAATAATTATATTTTATCTCTAAATAATTATATTTAATCTTATATTTAATCTCTAAATAATTAAAAATAATTATATTTTATCTCTTACAAACACTGGATAACAATTTCTCTAGAGCCTTGTAATAGTGAGGCAGAAACTAAAGGTATAATTTCAATTATTTTGTGGACTTGTTGAAATATAAAACTATATAGATTCAATTTAATAAATTGAACAGAAATTTGCTAGGGCTTCATCATTTAAATCAAACAAATGCAAATATATACATATTATGTAATTAAAACAAAAAATCATTTAGAACTAACAATTACAAATTCTTACAAAAGAAGTTTAATGAAAGGTGAAAACATATATTTTTTACCTTTAATCAAAATGCTGAATCATATTTTTTTTTAGTAAAAATAGGAACTACATTATATACTCAGTAGTAAAATTCATATCTAGGTACTTAGCTTCTTTACATTCACTAAGAAGTATATGAAAACTCGACTGCCAGCTATGCTTTCATGTTATGGTGTAATGATAAAGAAGAAAAGTAAGTCAATTGTTGATTACTCAATTATATATTAAGCATTATATGCAGTCTAAACATTGGATAAATTATTTTATGCCTTTTATAATAAATGTTTTTTTTTATAAAAACCCATTAATTGCATTAAAAAGAAAATGTATTTCTGTACAAAACATAAATAGGGCTAGCTTGATAACTATAAAAATAAATTATTAGATCGTTATAATATGAGACATATCATATTGAATTGCCACCTACTTGATAGGAGCATTCTTCATGGACTTAGTTGTAACAGGATTCCCATTTACTTTGCTTATTAGTTTATTACCCTGCCACACTGCCAAAAGATTTTCATTTGTTTTTAAATCAATTTGTAATTTTTCCCATACTTTTTTCTTAGGGTTCAAAACATCATCTGGCTTGCCAGATTCATAATTCTCTATAACTACCTGGTCGCCTGGCTTGCTACCTTGTGGAGCTAATAAAGGCTCTACCTGTTTAGGTTCATCAACGGAAGCACAAAGAACCATACCCTTTGACTCAACACCTCGCATTTTAGCTGGTTTTAAGTTACATAATACAACAACATCTAGATTTTGCATTTCCTCAATTGGCACATAGTTAACTAAGCCTGATACAATGGTCCTTGGCTCATCTTCACCAAGGTCAATCTTTTCTACATAAAGCGCATCAGCATCAGGGTGTCTGGATACTTCAACTATTCGTCCAACTCTAATATCAAGTTTAGTGGGCGAAATTTCCTCAGAAACTGCTGCTGCATTGCCTTTATTCTTAGAAGGAGGTGGGTAAGCTTTTTTAGCTAGTTCTTGTAACTTGGGGTCCTTGAAAATTTCTTGAATAGGCTCTAAAAGTTTGTTAATTGCAGCTTCAACACTGGCTTTTAAATCACCTGGATGTATTTCTTGTTTAGCAAATGCAGTTTCAAGATCTTCAAAATTAGAAAACACAATCTCACCACCATGCTCTGTTGGTCTAAAAACTTTAAAACCTTCATCCTTATTAATTACTGGGAATACTACAAATTTTGTGAATGATAAGACCCCATTCTCAGTAATATTGCCAGGTTCACAAAAAGCCCTTTTAAGTTTCTTCTTAACATTTGCAGGATTATCTAAAAGATCAATCTTACTATCTTCTTCAGATGCTGACATTTTACCTCCAGTGAGTCCTGGCACCATGGGATTCATTAAATGTACCCTTTTTGCATAACCAAGTTGTGGTAGATACTTTTCTGCCATTGTAAAAATTTTTCTTTGATCCACACCACCAAATTGAGCATCTACTTTTAAGTATTCTTCATCCAGTGCTTGAAGCCCAGGGTATAAAAGTCCACTTAGTAAGGGATGATCAACTTGCTTCACAACCTCAGCACCTGCTTTCCTAGCATCATGGTCAGTTACTACAGATGACATACGGTAGACATCAAGTGTGTATTCTTTACTAAGCTGATATTCTGTTCCTCTAACAAATTTTAATTTCTCAAGCGGTACTCCTAGTGTTTGTAACATGGCTTTTATGGCTGCTTCGTAGTACTGCGTGCGAAGAGCTAACAGATCCCAAGGTGCCTTCATGTTATCTAAATAAGCATGTAAATCAGCAAACAATATTGTTACCTCACAACCAGCCTTCAAAAAATCTGCTATTTTAGACATAGGTACGAAATAGGCAACATGAGGCCGCCCTGTTGTCGCTGTCCCCCAGTAAATTTTAAGATCCCTTTGTTTTAAGATATCTGTGAGTTTTTCCTCACCTAAAACTTCTTGCAAATTTCGTGTTATCAGTTTCTTTTTCTCTTCCCAAGTAGCCATGATTTTTAAAAATCTACAAAAAGAGCAAATGCATATTATGTAGGTTACGTTTCACTAAAGTTTATACATTTAAATTAAATGTAATCGGTTCAAAACACTGAGTCTTACCAATTAATTACCAACAGTCCGTTTTTTATTAAATACTTTACCAAAGGTACAGATTTTAAACTACAGTTTAGTAAAAAAAATTACAGCAATATGACCAAGTGATCATAACACGTTTAGTGAAATGTTCAAATGTCAAGAAGTGGCTTTATGCTTACGAAATAACATAAGATATAACCTCTAAACCTATTGTTGCATACAAAATCACAAAAACAACAACCTATCGCATCAATTACTCAATATAACAATAAAGTAATCAATTTAGTGTAATTTTCTTCGATTCAATTGTAGATTGTCATCTGTTATGCCCTAAAAAAAATAAAAAATATTGTAATTTTGACATATCTGAAGTTAGCTACGTTTAAAACTACTTGTTACCAACTGCTAATTGGCGCTAGTATCGCAGTGAATGCTCGCGTTTCCTGTCAAAAGCGCCATTGCGCATGACAGTCAGTGCGGCCTTGCAGACTGAGAGCGCTGCCAACAAAGGCCGAGTCGATGGGGTTACAAAAAGATTGATAATTTGGACTTGTAAAACCCTTTTGTTGTTGTAATTATAATTTTATAGGTTGTGAATTTGTGATTACGGTTAAGAAAATGTGTGAATGATATGAATCGTGACGACTAGCAAAGGAGTCAGCTGGTCCACAGTGCGAATAGTGAATAAGAAATGGCGGCCTTGCCAGCAGGTGTTCAGTATGGGTTATCATCGGAGTCTAGTTATAAAGAAAACAAGGAACTAGTGTTTGTGAAATTAACGGATTCAGCGTTGAAAGCTATTGAAGACTTTCTTAGGAATAACAGGGTAAGTACAATCGCCATATTGTTATACCAAAATAAAGATAGGTAAGCCAACAATGTCAGGCGCCATACTTATATTACAGTAATTGAAATGAAGCTGCAAATTGTTGTTTCATTACGATAAATCACTTTTTTATTATCATGCGTAGCTTAAAAACTAGTTTATGTAAGTAGCATTTCAATACATACACCTCTCCAATGTCACGCCACGTCAACATCTAGAAAATTTACTGTGTTATTTTCACAGATTTACATTTCTATTCATATGGCTATAATTAGAGAATTCGGACTTATTGTTGCGGAATTCGAATTTTACCGTGGAGTTAAGTTACAATCCACAATTTTACAATCTTCATGAATTTTCGTCGCATGATATTAAGCTTTTGCTCGCGATATCAAATCAATTCAGAATGAAAACATTCAAGACCATCAAGTTGTACTTATCTGGTTTACGTACTGGAAAAACACCACGTATAATGTTGTCCATTTACTTGAATGTGATAGTTAAATATATTAGGAGGCTATTTATTTCTTAAGCTGTTTCTTGGTCAATGTGGTATATTTCACAGCAATTCGTATATTATCTTAGATTTAATAGATTTTAGAAAGTACCTAATAACATGATACTTATATCTGTTTCCTTTTAGTAGTCAATATCAAATTTCAAGTACAGGTAGAAAGAAGTCAAACTGACCAGTATACTAATGTTAACATAGTATTTTAATCATTTAACTGCTGGAGCTAAGTTTCCTAGTCTTCCATTCTCCTTTTAATATTTATAATTTTACAATCAAAATAAATAGGAATAGAAATTATTTATTATTTTATCTTCTAAACTATCTCCATTTAAATGTATTATAAGAAATCTTTATGATAAAAATAGTTATCAAAATAAATAGGAATAGAAATTATTTATTATTTTATCCTCTAAACTATCTCTATCTAAATATATAATAAGAAATCTTTATGCTAAAAATAGTATTAATACCTCTTAACCTTTTCTAGAACTTCAATTAACAATATGAACTTATTGCATCATATCAAAAGAAAGTCTTGTGTTCGAGTACAAATACCATGTCTGTATTTAATGGTGTGTTATATTTATATATGTAATAAGAATATATACTAATAGGAAAGTTAATAAAAATTACTGTTATCAACAACTGCTGATATAGTGTTACCTTATGATGGAAGATGGCGCTACATGCTTGTTAATGATTATCTTACAAAATAACAATTACTTGTTATGACTTTGTAGTACCACAGGTATTTACAGGCAAATTAGTACTTTGAGAGTTTATAAAAGCATATTTTTAATTACCTATTTTAGTGATAAAATATCACTTAAATGAGTTAAAATTAAGAATATGCTGCACTTTATCGCAGTGGTTTAAGTATAATTAATTGACAATCTGATTTAGATGTAGATATTATAGGTTTGGGGATCAATGTGTGCATTCAGTCACAAAGAGTTTAAAGAAAAACAAATTAAAAATTAAACTCATATAACCACACACACACCACTATTTCTTTTTGGAACCTACATCATCATCATCACCAGGATGGTCATTGTAACCCAAGCCACTATAATTCTAATTAAAGAATTTGTGTAATTATATTGCAATACTTGACCATTTTGACTATCTAACTTATTTAAAAGAGCTATTCTTATTAACCTTATTCCATGTTAACAGTGGTAGAGCCATGCTTAGGCACGAATGGGTCGGCTCGACCGGTGCGATACCACAGCCTCACAGAAAACCGGTTGTGAAGTAACGCTTGCGTTGCATTTCCCCGAATTGAGTGAGGTTTCCGGAGGCCCAATTCCCCCTCCCCCCTTTTCTCTCCCCTCTTCTCCTTTCTCCTTTTTACCATCTCCTCATCCCTCCTCTCTTCTTTCCACGCCCTGCATTCCCAACCCTCATCACCCTCAAAGGCGGGCAGCGCACTTGAGTTGCAAGTGTCCATGGACGGTGTCACTTACAATCAGGTGACCCGTCTGTTCGTCTGTCCCCCTATAATATAAAAAAAAAATGTAGGATATACCTATTGCATAAAGTTGCTTAATGAATACTAAGCAATATTAACTTTAAAATCATCAAATATATTTTTTAAACAATGAAGTAATCTTTTAAAATAATTTGTAGGATGAATAGATAAATTTTTATTATTGTCTATGTTTTTCTTTTCATGATGTCTTATAAAGTTCCTTCAATTGAAGTTGTGTAATTGTAGGAACTGGTATAGGTGAGTACTCTCAGAAACCTTAATTTAATTAACATCCTAAGTGCTGCAGTCCTACAGGTGATGGGCAAAATTTGTAAATTGGAATTATTTCTATTATACATATTTATCTTAGGGTTTAACTAAGTTGAATTTTAGATGTTAATGTAATTTTTCTGTAAATAAAGCTTCGATGGCAACAGCCAGCAAGTGCCCCTGTCTTCTTTTAGTGGCCTCTTCACTCACAGTAAATTTAGGACATATTACACATATGAAACCCTGACTTCTGTAAGCTGCTAGTCTCAGTCCTGTTTTCTCATTTGAAACTTGTGGAATCCCTTATCTATTCTCGTTCTATAAAACTCCCTATCTTCATTTAACCACCTATTAAAGAAACAAGCCGATACTATATTGCTTTATTGCACTAAACCCTAATAAATTTGGGACAAGGTTAGGAAGATAATGATAAAGCTTTAATACAAATTTGTAATCAAGTTAAACAGAAGCAACCTTTCCTCTGCCATAGAAATACTAGATTACAAAAGTAATTGTTTTAGTAATGGCTTGGATAACATACATTCAGACTTTATCTAGGTCATGATATTACAACATGTCCACTAAATAAGTGACCAGTTTGGTAAGTAATTTTAGATCAAATAGGTACTTCTACATTGTCCTACTTTAATTTGTACTATAAACCATGTTACACTAATCACTTAGTAGCAATTTGTACACTAATTTATTTAATATACATAATGCTTGATGCCTCTTTATATCTCATAAGCTGTTAATAAATGTGAGTTACAACTAAACTGAAAGTTGCTTGTAGAACAAATTAAATCATACTTACCAGGATATAAAAAAAATAGTGTCATATTCGCGATTACATCTTAGCACCTCGAATCTAAAATTCTCTCAAAAGAAAGAAAATATAACATACAGGTTGAATACAGAACCTACTTTTTGTACTGCTATTACCTATACTGGCCCAGCCCATGGATAGTGAACTACATGTAACAGATCACAGTGTTGTTTTATTCAATGCCATTTTTTATTTATTGAGTTTTGTTAACCAATTGTTGGTAACACTGGATAATATAATATGACATAATGTAAATTATATGTTGGCAAATAAAATCAATATTAACTATCTGCTGTAGTGAAACAAAGTGTATTAGTATAATGTGCATTGTAAAATATCTAGATATTATCCTATTTAATTAATGATATTTTTTAAGTTGTATTCCTCAAAATCATTTTGAAGTTTGTGCATATTTGTAAAATTTTTAAATAGGTAATTCAATAGAAAATTACTAGGAACCAAATATCAGGAGAATTTAAAATTTTCGGCATAACCTGACTAGGAATATTTGAACTTCAATGAGCTAAGAATTAAGTTATTGACTCAGAGTTTACCTCTGAAGCAACAACTTTTTTATTTCTATAGTGATTATTATCTAAGGATAATTGTAGTAATCTTGCACTCTTGCTGTAACTACTTACTTACTTACTTATATCATCATATAATATCACAGAGCTTAAGAATTGGATTAAAAAGGCAATGTTTGCTTACATTGAACAAAACAGCTGTCAAATTACAATAAATGGATGCATAATTACATTTCCTCTAATCTTGAATCTTACACAATTCAGTCTAGACCCGTCACAAACTTCTTTATTAGGTAAGCATGATGGGTCTCCTATAAAACCAGAGATAATGCTTTGGTTATTGCTTGAGTAGGTAAAAGTACCTTTTGAAGGATTCCTTAAATAAGTTGTATATAATTTATTGAATTTAAATGTTTACTTTGTACTACATTTATTGTTTTATTTTAAACAACTGTGAAGTCAGTAATCTAATCTTTTATTTTTTATTTAATTTTATGGTGTGATGTGTATTGGTGGAACCCACATACAGTAAACAATTGTTTATTAAATATTCTAGAATGTTGTGAATGTAATCTTGTTTTCTATACAAATGTGTGATCATGCGATTTATATTCTTTAAGAAATTTGTCCAGGTTTCCTTACTGGTAATGACAGAACATTAATATAAAAATTACTGCAATTGGTGAAATGAGGATATACAGTTGTGAAATATGTCCTAAATTATTATAAGGTCTATTATAAGGACTGTCATTAATTCATTTATCTAGTCTTTAATATACTTCTTCTAGGCCAGCATATTAATGTCTTATGTTCATAACTTGTTCTTAATTTTGTAACAATAATATTAAGTACTCAATTATTTTGTACTTACCAAAAGAGTTGTATGACTTAATCTCTTTGTTTAATAGTGTACTTTTATTTAATGTGTTTTTTAATGACTTACTAAATTGTTTTTCACCCATAATGATAGTTCTCTATAAAGTGATTACACTAATATTTGTTAGGATTTGGATTAGATAGTATAATGACAGACATTATTAACTTCTCAGCAGTTACATATTTTACTAATTAACATCTGATATTCCTTATTAATGTTCTTATGAAAATACAAAGCACTGTTTTATTTATTATTCAAAGTAATGTGGCTTATTAAATGAATATAGACATAATTAATTTAAATTCATTAAAATTAAAACTCATCCATGTTCACATTATACTATTAGTGCAATAATTAGTTGATCTTTTTTATATACTCAGATTTAAAAGGATGCCGAACTCTAAAAGTCTAAAACAGTTAAAATAGGACATCATTTAATAATATATTTGTTTTTAAATATTGCATATAATTTAGAATATTACCAATTTTAGATTTTTACTTAAAGTACAGGATGTTAAAGGTATAAAATCTGTGGGGGATCCATTTTAAATAAAATGAAGGTTCTCAATTACTTGACTTGAATTTATTTCTTCATTGTTATCTATATTAAACATTGCTTCTACTGCACAGTCTGCTTAAACATTATTATCAAAAACTATCTATTGATATCTATCAATATCTAAGAAAAAACTTTTACATCACAAATTACATCTCAATCGATCTGACATTATAACTTTTTTCACAATTTCAAAAACATTCAACATACATAAAACTCACTTGTAAGCTGTCAGCAATGCAAAGGAGGCTTAATTACATAAAACCTATAAAACTCTCCACCAACACAGGAACACTTGTAAGTAACAAAACAAATATTGTAAAACAATTTTTTTATACGTAATATACTTTCGAAGATATATTTTTTAGTAACGATGCCCGCTGCTGTGACGTCACGTTCCAACTTTTCCAGTCTGACAAAAAATTATTAAAATATTGATGCCACAAACTGAAAACTATTGTGATTAAACATAGAGAATATACGTTAACAATGAATGAGTGAAGCATTACAGTGAATGCGAGGAGTGTTGTAAAGTGACATCACACATGGATTTGAAGAAGTGAAAATTGAGATTATCATAATATCCAAACTACTTGCTCGATTCGAATGAAACAAGCAATATTTCTAGACAATTAGACTACACGGTTACGGAATTTCAATCGATTAAACTCTTAAAAAAATGTAAAAATAAATAGAACAAGAAACGGACAGCTTCTTGTTTTATTTACTTTTAAAAGGCAAAGAAGTTTCATAATGCTTCGAAATGGTTGCCCACCTGATCATAATTCCCCGGTCTATGCACGTGTTTAACAACGTTACATATCTTTTGGGTTGGTCTAAGATCACGACACCCATTGTGTACTATTATCAACACTCTCTTAATGTAGGCAAAATCGGAATTCCTTTAAACTTTCCAGTGATGTACCTATACCATTTGGTGACCGTTTTTTTCACTTACCGCTTTGTAAGCGTGCCACCTGGCATTTTTTCTATGCATTGAAAGCCATGAATCACTTTTGTAAAGTTGCCGAATGAGTGGCCCCCAAAGAATACGGCTCTACACTATTGAATGAATCATGTTATGAGAATTATTTTACTTATTACTAGACTAATCTCCTCTGATCACATTGCAGTTTAATTAGAATTTATTAAAGCGAATAGGCAGTAGACACTCAGTTGTAATGACGTGTACGATGTTGTAAATGTAGGTATCTACCTATCGGTACCGGATATCCACCTGGTATTTAATGTATGTCAGTATTTGCACTTCAGTATGGAATTCGGAAAATTATTTAATGTTGTCCCAGTTTTTTCAACAAAATCACATTAAAAACTGTTTAATGTAGATCAGTTTTCTTTGCAATTTTGCTTCTTAAATTTTCAAAGAAGTGCAGAATATTTGTAGCTTGTGTAGCATACAAAATGTAGAAGCTAATATTATCATCCCAGTTTGACATCAGGGTCATCTCAGTAGTTCAATGTTTGCATATTAACAATGATAAAATTTAAAATGTTATAGTACATTAAAATGCGAGTCTTATGATTTTCATATAAAAAATCTTGATAAAGTTCTTGCTAAATAGGTAGGTAGTTATTGCTTGAAAATCCTATCAATTTTGATCCTTAAATAGTTTGTCGGAGAGTCAGTTTTGGAATATTATGGATAGGAGGTGACGTCTGCGTGACGGTGAACACGGGTGATAGGGCCCGAGGTCGTCGCACCCTACGTTCCCCAAGCCTAAGCACCTGGTTGTCCCTACACAGTAACTTGCGAACAGATGTTTGACTCTCAAGTATCAACCGCCCTTATTCTATTTTTATCCTACAATTTTGTCTTCAGTTGGATTTTGAGATGCCTGATTACCAGATTACATACAATATGCGAGAAAATATCCAGGACTGCTGCATTGATACATTAATGTTTATTATTTATGAACAAAGTGGGTCGAATATCATTTGTTGCTTTGTACACAATTATTAGTTGTACCAATATATGTCATCTTATGTATCTTATCTCAACCGGTAAACTGTAACACTGTGATACTGTTAATAAGGAATAATTAATTTATGGTAAATTACTTACTTAAATAGCGAAAGAGAACCTTCCATTCATTTACACTTAGGTTTATACTATAATATGTAAATTCTAATTATCGTTTGTCATACCTCATATCACAACATTTACGAATGTAGAAAAACGCTGACGCCTATGAACTAACAGCAAATAATTCAGTATGATATATTTTTTCTGTTTATAAGGAAACTTTGAATTTCAGTATTAATAATACATACATACGCTGACGCCTGTATCCCCTAAGGGGTGGGCAGAAGTGTATTAAACACCCACATTTTGTCAATTAGAATGTAGCCCACTATCGTAATAGGGGCAAGCCTATTGCAACCGGACACTGACTGTATACATACTGTCTGATAATAGATAACAGTTCGATCCCTTAGTCGCCTTTTATGACAGAACCGGGCACTGGTGGGGTTCACGGGAATTGTCGTGTGCACAAGCAATCATATTGTAACTATTAAAACAGGAAATCAACCAAAATCAAGGCATACCTGCCATTGCCATTTTGTAAAATGTGACAGCAGTTGACATTGGGCTGTTTTAACTTAGATCAATGATTGAATGTATAATTTATGTCTGTACGACGGTTGCACCATGTGACGGGACTCGTCTTGGGTGAGGCTGGTCAATGTCTTTAGGGGGTAGCGGAAGAATGCAATTCTCGCTTCCCAGATCATGGGAGAGATGAGGAACACCAGGGTGGTTTTTCGTAAGTAAGAGTCCGACAGACCCTTTCGCCCAACCCCATAGGAAGGGAAAGGGGAGGTAGAAGAAAGGAAAGAGAAGGTCATCCATGAGGATCTTCCACCCCGTAAACAAAAAACAATAAATAACAAATAAATGTATAATAAATTTATGTCTGCAATAAAGATAAGACAGAAATGATTTTTAGTCTTAGGAAAATAAGGTGTGATGTGATAGTTATAGAAACAACTGCGTATAATTTGTATAAATTTTTAAATGTTTAGAAATTTTCGTAGTTATTTATCTATAATTTAACATTATGTGTTTATGCAGTTTGTAATATTATTAACTCTTCTGGGTAGTAAAATTGATTACAGTATTGTCTCTGGCAAGTCACTTACACACTAACGTTTATTGTTGTTGCCTTCCAAAGGTTGTTAGAAAACATTGTTCGATTACCTATATGTATATGGAAACATATTTCAAAATCAATAATTATGTATTTATAGTTTCTGCAAAATATAGTTGTCTTCTATATTATGTTATCCGTATGTTAACTAACACTGTTTTCATCGGACATTACGTAATGTTCTAAATATTGTTTAATCGGCTATTTGTTATTTATTTACAGTTGTTTAGGTTCTGAGGGCAAAAGATACAACAAGTATTTTACGTAATACAAAAGTAGATGAAAACAACCTTTATGCTGGGCATAGTTTTTATTTTCAAATACACCATTTCTAAATGTTTTCAAGGCTTAACCATTTAATATAACTGATGTTATCGTTCCTATTGCATTGCCTTTTTTAATGTGCAATTGTTTTTTTTCCCTTATTTTTGTTAATAACTTACGCGTTTAATATTGATAACTCCGGAATATTAGAAGATATACGAATAATATATATTTAATAAATATGGTAAGTTTAAGTACTCTTAAAGTACTTACTTACCTGATCATATAAAGAAAATATAATAATTGTTACTTTTGTGAATTAATGGTTGAAGTGGAATTAATACCTGAATATAGCCGTCCTTGACAAAAGAATATTATGTACCCATAAAACCCTCTTATCAATGTACAAAAGTAATCTCTGTTAATGTTTTAGATAATCTAATATTCAGATTGACATTGAAGAAAATATATAGGTAAAAACAAAAACTCACTCCCTCCGTCAGCCTATCTTAGAGGGATCTATCTGAGCAACACAAAAAAAAAGGAATGTCCATCCGCTTCTCTCTAGGTACCTTACAAGCTTTTCATCTATCCTCTTTCGGTGTTGTTATGTAGTCTTGCCGGTTCAGAGTGCTTCTTAAACCTGCTCTGGTGTAGGCTGTAAAAGAAAAATAGTGGTTTTAATATTATAATATTTTTTTCGTGTGGAAACCCCCACGGGTCAGCACCTCACCGGAGCTAACGGTGAGGTGGTATGGAATCCAACCGACTAAATCCACATAGTGTTCCGTCACAACCTTCAATATTCAATTAAGAATAAAGCAATTGAACCATTGTTGTTATGGTATAAATATAAACGCACTTGTGACTCTTGAGTTGCGGGTGTCCATGGGCGGCGGTAGTCACTTACCATCAGGTGACCCGTCTGCTTGTTTGCCCCCTATCGCATAAAAAAAAAAAATTATATACGGCAACTTATTAAAAAAATATATACAAGATAAGTAAATACTTTGGGTTACAATCCTTAAAAATGAAGTTTGTAAAAGCTTTATCTGTTTTATTTGCTAAAAGGTCATCTGTATATTCCGTTAAGGTCACTTAGTGCAGGTATTTTATTGCCTCACACCGCACAACGTAGCGATTCAACACAAGGCCAAAATTGCTTTTATATTTTTTACTCTGCCTAATAATACTGATTACTACGCAATTAAAGTATACTTATATATTTTATTGAATTTTATTGGATTGCATCAAATAATAGAAATTGAGTCATAATGTATAATGAAGTGAGGACAACGGGAATTAACGCGATATTTATATAGGTATTACATAATTTGTCGGGCGATTCGACCGTGTTGCACTGGCCGTGGTCATAGATTGACTTTCCCCTGTTTGCAGTAGTTTCATTATTAGATATTCATCACGAAAATTTTCAAAGTTGAGTGATTAGGGTTTGGTGAATAAGTCCACATATTTTCTTAATACCATATATTTCGTATCTGAAATTCCCCTATTGAAGTAAATGATATGTACATCATGTTATCAGCTGTTGTCTATCAGACTACTACGTCTAGTCTACCAGATCAATCAATCGGCCTATTACAATCCCCTGCTGGATATGAAACTCTTCCAATGCGGCCCGGTTCTCCACCTTCCGTATCCAATCTAGCTACAATCTTGTTATTGTTATGCTATTAAAAGTATATGTGGTTTAGTTAAATTCAAATGTTTCAATAATTTATTTAACGTAAAGTTATGAACTGAAATATTACTAACAGTACAATCGTTTTTATTACCATGACCTTTCCTATAAAGACTGGTTAACCATTCGCGACCAATTCAGTATTAATGTTGATACCTCCCTTATATATTTTAACGTTCACTAATATTAGAAGGAATATACTAAAAAATAATAAAATAACAGGCCTAGTCCAGAACAAAGTCTTGCCATAAATATTTTTACAAGGTTTTTTTTTCTATTAAATAAAACATATTGTACTGTAATGAGTAATATTTTATAAATTAATACAATAGCATTAAAATATATGATGCTCATTCAAAATGCTCTTCGTTTCCTTTACAGTCCTTTAAAGGTTGAGGAGGCTTTAAAAAGAGAAACACGACATAGATCGTGTTAGGGGCTCCAAATTATCATAGCGTTTAGACCATACCAAATTCTAAAACTGACCATAAATCATAATCCAGCGGCTTAAGATCGGGACTAGACGACGGCCAGTCTTCAGCTCTGATGAAGTCAGAAACGTTCCTTTCCAACAAAGCTTATGTGGATCGAGCTATATGACCTGCTAAGTCTTGCTGAAAGGTCCATTCTTGGTTATAGAACATTATGCTGTCAAGAGGCTTAACCACCTGCTTATGAATCGTATCTTGATACACTTGTGCCGATTTTTTAACACCTTTTTCACAAAAATATGGCTCAGTCACTCCTTGATAACTAACAAGCCACCCAACCATCACTGAAGTCGGATAATGCCCACGTTGTACTCTGCTGACTAATTGGGAAGCTTCTATAGAGCTTTGGGCATAAACTCGGTACTTCTGCTTGTAAAAATATTTCTCAGTAGTAGAAATTTTCTCGTCACTAAATAATATTTTTCTATACCCTTCTAAGGGAGGTCCACTTTGCGTACCGCTTAAGAATTTGTTTTAATTTTTTACCCTATTGATTTTTAAATTATCAGTTAAATAATAACCAGTGAGTCTCTTAAAGGTGGCAAGTGCTAAGTCATCTTTAAAAAGACATGGTTCTAGGTGCTATAATAATTTCCATAGATAAAATCTTTTGCTTGCTGACTGGATTTCTTTGAATTCTTTTCATCATTGCTTTGATCGCTTTTTTCGTACAAATACTACGTGGACGGCCAGATCTTTTTCTGTTACAAACAGAGAAGATTTTATTGTACACATCCCGGTACTGGTACTGGTTGTAATAGCCTGGTACACAAACATTCAACTAATATTAAGCGGATGGAAAGTTTCAAAAATTGCAATTGCCTCCATAGCTCCATACCTACTTTGTAGTTCTCTTTATGAGCCCACTCCATTTTAATATCACAAAAATATTTAACACCGATTGGCTCAAAAATGAGAAAACAATGAATATTCATATAAGTATGACAGATTCCGAATTCAATGTAATATTGTTTTTTTTTTATTGTAACAGTATTTATGGCCAGACTAAATATTGGTCTGTTTTATCCGTATTCGCGCAGTAATCGCTTGAAACTCTAGGTATCACGAGCCACGGCCACAGATGTAAACCATTGCTAGTTCCGGGTCATCCCTTCCTATTCCGAGTCTAGACGGCAATGCAACTAGAATATTTCACATTGGGTTTCGTGGTTAAGTAAGTAACTAAAGCAATTTTTAAGTTTACATCATCAGCGCTGCCGCCCAGCCTAGTTATGTTTCTCGCGTTCGACCATCGTCGGTTGTGCAACGCTGTGACTTGCCGACACTTGCTTATTGTAGCCGTCCCAACTCGTTGCCCAACTAGTTTGGCTTCTGGTCGCCTAATTACAACGTTTCATTAGGTTATGCCGTGTTACCTATTGTACCGATTGTACCAGCAATGTGTATATTATTATTTGTTTTTATTTTGTATCTTTATTGTATTTTATGTTTAAATTTACTATCCACATAAATATGAATTTAATTCAGTTGAAGGAAAATAACTACTACTAATAGGCCTATTTTACACCACTATATAACTGTAAAGACTACCTTCAAATATAACAGTAAAATTAAGTTTATACATACATACAAAAATTATTATTTTTTATCCTTCGAAATGTCTCCTTATTTTCGCAGACACGCTATAGCTATAACGCACTATCATTTAAGATTACGGGATACTTCAAATTGTTTTAATGGTATATGTAAGGGACACAGATGGATTGTAAAGTTTCACAATGTAAAGATTTACAATTGTCGTTTAGTTGTTTCATTGACTGATTTATCGAGGATGTGTAATAAACGTATTTTCCTGTTTATCTACGTAATTAATTAACTTCAAAGACTGAAAAAACATTAATTAATATGTTGTAATAGTTAAATAGCATTAAAAACTGATAAGCAGTTCCTTAACTTTAAGTTGTTTAAGGGTCAACTCGTAAGGAGCTACAAAATACGAGCACTTAAACATAGAATGTATTTTCCTGGAATAATGAACCTTATTCCAGGAAAAGAGAATGAGAGCTTACGTCGCAGCTTGGTTCACTGGATGGATAGAAGGCAATATGTAAATGCCATACATTTTTTATACAGATATTCTATATTACTAAGTTTGCATATTACCCTCTAATCGGTAAGATAAACCAGGCCACTCTACTTCAGTAAAGAAGAGAATCTATGTCAACCGACACCTTTATTTGTGAACCGAATTTTGTATTTATTTTACAAATTAAAAGGGTTGTGATGAATGTTGGATTTATATTAGCTTCACTTCACAAAAGTCAATTTAATTGTCTAATCAAAATGATACTGTATTTATGTATAAGTAGAGTAATAGAAAATGCTATAATTTGGCATATTGGAACTGATATGATGGTAGATCCAAGAGTTGGATCCTTTAGTGGCTAATACTCAACCCCACGAGTTTCGTTTTGACAAGTCCAGCCCAACAGGCTTGATACGTGAAGATAATGGAACTTATTAATGATTACTAGTAAACCTATTGAGTTCATTTGGTTTGTTTTCACTAATCGACTAGATACATTACATTTTGTATGACGTGTAAGCGTGTTTTTTAAACCACTTTAATTATTTGTTGTTTATATTCATAAGATAATAGCATTGTTAGTGTAGAGATGTATCAATCGTTCAAATGTGCAAAATCTCTCTTATTTAATAATTAGTGTAGAACATTTTATGCCGTTCCGTTTAAATAAACAAAAAAAGATTTCTTCTGTTAGCTTTTCCAATTGCTCTTACACGTGCTTTTATTTTGGACATAAGTAGAATTCATGATAACATCGCATCTTTCCTGGGTATTTACAAATAAATAACCTAATTATTTATTTATAAAATGCATTTACAAGTTTATAAATATTAAATTAAAGACGATCATCTTCCGAGCCTTTTTCCAACTAAGTTGGGGTAGGTTTTCAGTCTTAACGCCCTGAGTGTGGCCGCGGGTGGCTGGGACGGGTTTTCCCTTCTGCCTGCCGTAATGGCCAGCCGCGAGGAAGCGACGTCCGCGTGTGCCTGGACGCCTTCTAATTGAGGGATACAGGTGGTCCCGCGCCTTTGCGGGCAGGCGCTTGGAGGGGTCCGGATGTCTTACTGAAGTTGTTCCCGGACTCCTCCTACTTCAGACGCAACACGGCACACTGTGTGGTTTTAGTCGGTTCAATTCCGACATACCGCCAAACTGAAAGCCCCGGCCTGTGCAGGTATCCACACGTAAAAAAAGGCTTTCAGTCTAAGTAAAAAAAAAGACCAAGTTACTACAAACTAACTGCCTTGAACTTGTTTCACAGAAGGATTTGACGTATAAATGAACTATACCTATTTACTTAATGAAATACTTATTATTATAAAAACTGATATAACTAGACAATGATCTGACCTTTAATATCCTTTCCTATTTAATATCGTCAAAAAGCTTACAAAGTTAACTAAATTAGTAGTTATGATTTTATTAATTTAATAATATGTTTTCGGTGTCAAGTAACAACAATTTCCTTTTTCTGTTTCAGGACAGATTGGCAAAACCTAAAATACAGTTCCTATCCGGAAATGACGGGGTAAGTTTCATCATTAATTTCATCGAGTTAAATTAGAGGAAATTTCGACGTACGCAGGAACGTGAAATCCAATTTCACGTTCCTGCGTTTGTATACTGATTGCTATTTATTATGTCAGTATAATACTTTTATTATTTAGAAGTGTAGAAAGCTGAAATAAAAATAATAAGTTGTTACATATATAAACTTGGAAAAACGGTTAAACATACATTTATGATCGATCATGATACGAGAGTCTACCTACTCAAAGATAGTTCAAGGTACCCTGGTTTATAAAATAAATTATGGTTGACATTCGACAAGTAGGCGAACTCACATTATAATTTTTATTTCAATATATTTTAAAAACGGCATTTACATTCTGTTTTGCTCTTAGATTTCTCAAGATGTGATATAACTTGTCTACATTGCACGTACTTCTCTGTACTATTTACATAATTCAGTGACCTTATCACTAATGACGTTTAAAATGAACATAAGAATTTTTTTTATTTATAAAACTAGCGTTCAAAGCTTAACCTACCGTAATTAAATATGATATAGACTTCTTGAAAATATTACAGAACAGCTCAAAAAAGCAAAACACAAACAGCAAGACACAAACATCTTCAGTACATATACATATGTATATCATCATATAAATTTACTAACATTAAGAACACGCACATCTGTATATATATATAACGAATCTTGGAGGAAATATAGTGGAAAACCTGGATAGATACAAAGAAACGGTGCAGCTTGGTCAGGATCTTGGCTCCATCGTCATATAGGCCTTAAATCGCGTCAGGCGTACCAGTTTAACGCTTGCGGCACTCGATACGCTTGCGAAATTATATGATGACCTACTTAACCGATTTCGATTTGCTGCTTAACGCTGCAGTTTGTAGTCTGTTTAAATGTTAAACGCTTACTTATTTAAAAAAAACGCCCTAACGTACTCCAGGATTCTCGTCAATTTAAGCATTCAAAAGTACGGGCTATTAGGCTTCGTATGCATTGACATTCGTATCATTAGCAGTTGGTAGCTTTACGGTACTTCCACGATTAATAATACATCTTCGAACATTTTCCTCCAAAAGTAATAAAGGCCCTGTCATCTTATTTATGGTCTTGAAATCTTATGCTTTAATGCCTCTGGTCGTAATGTAGAATTAGAACGTGTTGAATGTGATTATAAACGAATCTAATAGAATACTGGCCTTTCTACAGCTATTTATTTATTTACTTTGAGTAGAGCTTACATTGTATACAACTCCCAAGTTACAAACCTTATCGCATTATCGCAAAAAAAGTGTAGCTAATTCAGCTTGTTTATAAAGTGTTAATCCTCGGTCGATCCCCGCGCCCGACAGTCGGCGCCTTCGACCGGTTTACTTATTGCCACTGCACGCCTCCGTTGCCGGTTTGACGCGATCTCTTCTCTTGTGGCTCGACGAGAGACACTTGTTGTATAGTGCCCGACAACCTTATTCAATATCTAAAATGTCGTGCCTTATTTTTCATACAAAGTTGTATAAATGCGTGTCAATTTCATGCTCAAAAAATAATTTCATCCATGTCTACGTCCAGCGTAGTAACTGTTCACACAACTGGTCTTGGCTTTTTGTAATTGTGTTATTAAAGAATATGTTTAAGATAATTTCTGTTCCCTGAAAACTGTTTGCCATCGTTCCTCGAATATCTCTGTGTCGGTGTGTTAGGTGCGAGACTCGTTGGCACATATCCAACTTGCACATAATAACCACAATTCAATGAGTCGCAGACCAGAATAGTAAATAAGATAGAGTGGACGTGTAAAAATAGCAACAGTTCCAGTCGCTAGTGGGCTCATGTGGAGTGCACCTCACAGGTGCGTCGGCCGTTGTCCCCTTTACGATTATGTTTTCACTTATAACTACCCAAGTATGTTATGATACAATGCGCATTTAGTTAGTGGATTCCACAAATAATGCATGTAGCATAATGGCCTCTATTTATCGATTTGTCTTTATATATAATGACTCATACGCTACTATGTACATTGAACCCAATGTTCTGCATTATAAAATTGAATATTCCTCACATTGTTAGTTGGATTGGAATACATCTTGAGTCGGTCAGGTCGTTGTCCTCCCAACACTTACTACCTTCATCAACGGTTTACGAACATTAATACAGTCCTCGAAAACAGGATTTGAATTTGTACGGAAAGAAAAAAAATATGTTTTGATGCTAAGATAACTCTTATGTATCGAAAACAAAATGACATCGTTTTAAAGACAATTTGGTTACCATTAAACTTATCAAGGATTGTGAAATATACCGTTACTTAACAGTAGTATGGTTTATGCCGGAGTAAGGCCAATTACCTCAAGTACATTGGTATTACAATAATACTGATTGATGAATATAGCTTGCATTTTAACTAGCACCGACAATGGCAAATCAAGCTTAGCTTCACAAACCACTCATTAACCTTCGCCTAGGTTTTGATACTTGAGTGATCACTGAAGGCTAGCAACTAGACGATTTCTCTCTATCGCTCAGTATAAAAAAAAAATATTTTCCTAGAGAACCCTGTTCGAATTGAAACGTGACATTAGATACTAGTTACTTAATAATAAATAAATACTCCACACATCTCACACGCCCGTCTGATCCCAAACTAAGCAGAGCTTATATTATGGTAACCAGACTGCTGATAAACATACTAAGATATTTCTAAATACATACACAGAACAAATAATCGTGCTCATCACACAAATATTTGTCCAGGGTGGGAATCGAACCCGAGAACTCGGCTTAGCAGTCAGATCGCTAACCGCTAGACCAACAGGCCAGTCACTGTATAAATATGAGGTCTTTAATTTATCACTATCGCATATGCTGCATTTTAGTGATTTAATTAACACAGTTTAAAAAATAAGCAACCACAAATTACTCAGTTAAGCACAGTTTTTACTAGTACTTAATATCTATTCAGAAATGTTAACCACGTTCTTGATTTCCTTTATTAGAAATAAAGAAAACTCAAAGAAATAAACGTCTCGATGGTAGAGATTGTTACCAAAGTAACTATAGAACAAAGGTAATGTATGGGCTCAAACACCTTTATCAGATCATAATGGGTTTAGCCACGTGATCAAACAATAGTGTTTACACTCGCTACAAGGACGACTGTTATACCTAACAGTTCAAAAAGATCTCAAACACAGGCCTTTTGTTTTTACGTCCATGTGTCGCGATAAACTTGGCCCAGTCTATGGAGGCCTTGTCCGAGAAAAATGTGTAAATTTTAAAATCTATTATAATCGTTTTTTTTTACGTGTGGAAACCCCCACGGGTCATCACCATACGGGATGAGTAGGGTGGTATGTCGGACTCGAACCGACTAAAACCACACGGTTATCCGTCACATAGTCCTATTGCCGGGGTCTTAGGTGTACCCTTGAAAGGAAATCCCTGTGCAGCCCGGCAGATTATAATCGTCTGCATCAATATATAAACACACTTTTTTGTTTTAATCACCATAATTTACTCGTTAATTTTTAGAATCATGAAACGATTTTTAACTGGCTTTCACAACGGTTGGATTCCCTGGTCTTGGGAGTTAGTTTTTAAATAACAATCATTAAAGCAAGAGAAAAATCCTTCCCAATTATAACCGGTCTGAGTATGTTCAATCCGCTTGTTCCATATGTCTTTACTGTTTAGGAATACTTTATTTTTTTCTATCTGTATTTACTGGTATACTTTCCATGCAACTCTACTGTTTTCAAAGTGCGTGTATTTTTTTAATTGTGTGTTAGTTTCATAGAAAGTGTTAATTTCATTTGAGTTTTTGTATTACATTAGGTGCCAATAATAAAGTGGTCCAGAATTACTTTGATCTTCTGGTACCACTGCTGAAGGTATCTTCCTAGTAATATTACAATGTAGGCAGTAGGGAAAAATAGACACAAAATGTATATATTTCATATCATTTAATATATATACATATATATATATATATATATAGTTGGAGTTTTATGTTTTATTTTACATCATATGTATACCATAAACGTCGCTCATTATTATGTGCATGAAAATGCTTTGTCAAGTTTAATATGTTTATATTAAAATACACTTAAATGCATATTCATGGAGCTAGTGTAATGCTTCGTTACAACATTCTGAGAATTTCTTCAACTCCTTAGTATTGATAATGAATGGCCCCCTGTCCAAAATTCTGGTCATTATATCTAATATGTGGTGTTCATTTAATCCGCGCTCGTTTATGTGAATGTCACGTTTTCAAATCAATTAATCTACAATAAATTCTGACTGTTCGCTTTGCGGCTTAAAATCTTGTATCTATCATTTTCTTTTAGTTATAAAATAAGTATTTGTATCTTAATATTTCAAAGATCTTGATCATGTGCAGTATTTTAAGGAGAAACTTGGAAATTTACTTAATAATTTCTTTAGTGTGCACTTCAACGTAAAGTTTCTTGCTGGTTGGAAGATTTGTAGATATATTTATGTCATAGTGTATTGTTACATAGCCATACAAGTATAACCGGGGCGGTTATCATATATAGTCATTTAAAAAAAATACACAAGAAGTATTTTCTTAAAGTAAAGATTTGGAACTTCTAACGTTAATATAGGTGCTACTGCCAAATTTTACTGGAAGATCGATTTTCACATATGTAAATACAAAACGTAAAATTGAACAGTAGCAATGAAACTGCTAAACATTTACGTAACCCTCAAATCTGCACGATCTATCGCAAAGCGGAACTAATGTAGAAGAGAGCTTTAAAATCAATACCTGAGGCCGGTTGCTTAAAAGTACTCGTTTCGACCTTGGGGTCAGGGTTGGTTATGCATTCAATTGATATCCCCACATTTCAATGCAAATATTTTTACATTTGGGTTAGATGGACATTCCGTCTATGCGTTTTGATGGCCTTCAAGTAGCGTTCTGTGGCTGAGTCAGGGCTCTGGGACTTGGAATGACTTGGCGGAACGGTGCTGATTTCCTTGTGTAAATTTCTGAAGTATGCGGACGGCGCGACGGTGTCGTCTTATTGGGGTTCCGAGCCGTCCGGTACGTGCGCGCTGTTCACTTTCACTTCACAGCGCGTGCTTTTGCTATTGGACCCAAGTGTACGGCAACGTAAATTTGGGTGTATCTCTGGTTGTAATTGGGGCCAGCATGATGTAGACATTCACGCAGTATAAAAAGGAAAATAAGGGTTAAATTTTATATTCCCCTGAATTTTCCATCCCTTTACAAAAACAAACATGAAACACTGCATGACGTTATACGTCATGCAATATTTGATTGAAACACTAACTTGAATGATTTAGATGCACTTCAATACCTGGTCATATTCCTGAAGGAGCATGCATTAAAGTACCG
Organism: Tyria jacobaeae; assembly: GCA_947561695.1. Lineage (NCBI taxonomy): Eukaryota > Metazoa > Arthropoda > Insecta > Lepidoptera > Erebidae > Tyria > Tyria jacobaeae. The sequence goes on along the minus strand of OX387221.1, from coordinate 12,544,532 downwards.
CACCGTACAGTTGTTTACATAATAAATATGTAAAACATTTCTACTGCACGTATTCAAATAAGATTTAGATAACCTAGTCTTTATCATACTAAAACTGAAGATTGTTAACACCTTGATTCAGTAGATCTTGCGGCACAGATCGTGCCTTTCGAGTTCTACCCTTAAAGCTGTTGTTTTAATGTTGTTTGTCCATTAAAGAAGGGAAAGTTGTTGAGTGCGCTGACGCCGCGTGTTCATCATACATAGCTTATATACCGCTTTCAATGCCCAACGAGGAAGTAGGCGTGAAATATATTATCTTGTATGTCAAAGTCAACAAAGTTACACCCAATTTAATTCGCAGAGATGAAATAGTGAAACTAATGGGGGTGAATTAGAAACTTAAAAATGTTTATAATGCTCGTAAAGTATCCAGAGTATAGACAGTTATATATGTATTGAAATCATGTTGCACAGAAATGCACATAGGGTTAATATTACCCATAGGCATCTTACTACATACATATGTGTTAAATAACCCAATTAAAACTAATAATAAGATCTAGTGAACGTGTGTTTTATACACGCTCCTCCGCGTGTCCATCGTACATAGTTTATATACCGCTTTCAATGCCCAACGAGGAAGTAGGCGTGAAATATGTCAAAGTCAACAAAGTTAAATACATCCAATTTAATTCGCAGAGATGAAACTAATGGGGGTGAATTAGAAATTTAAAAATGTTTATAATGCTCGTAGTGTCCAGAGTATGACAGGTATATATGTGCTGAAATCATGTTGCACAAAGATGCACATAAGTTTAATAGTCTCGACCGTGTTTCTGTCCATTGTCCGGAGCGAGAACGCATGGAACGCCGTCGCTTTCTTCTGCGAGGAAGTGATGTCCTCAAAGGAAGCGGCAGAACGGGAGAGGGAGTGCAATCCAACTCTCTCTGCCCGCAGAAGACGCACCGGGGGTATTCCGATCTCCGGCCACCCTAGGAAGCGGCCTACTTGCAAAGAAACTTTGGGAAGGTCGTCACCCGAACAGATACAGGCCCGAGAGGCAGCGCGTAGTGTTCCGTGCGTCTCTCAGAGTACTGTGACCAAAGCGTGATGGTCACAGCGGGTGACTGACCCGTCTTGGGTGAGACGGGACAGTGCCGCATAGATATCTTATTACATATGTGTTAAATAACTTAATTAAAAATAATAATAAAATCTAGTGAACGTGTGTATAAAATATAATACTAAATTCGTCTAGATATTATCGCCCGTAGTCATAGGTGGCGCCTCTCCCGCCATACATCGAATACTTTTAGTACGCGTCGTCAATTTCTCCTTAGAAATGCCGTTTCCTCGAGATGTTTTCCGTCAACATTATTCTACATGAGTATAACGAACATCACCGCATTAATAAGATACGTTTTCATACAGGGAATTAAAGTTGTTAGGGAACTGTTTATTTCATTTACCTATACTATGTTCGTAAATGAAATAAACATGATTAATGACAAATTACAAACCTGAGAGTAGGATTTATTTGAAGTTTATATGTTATTAACAATACTCAGATTAAAGTTATCAAATCGTATGTAATAAGTTCTCCAATACGTAATTTGCACAATTTAAGTACACACGATTGACCGATTTCTAAAACTTTAAAGCTTAGTGTGTATAAACTTAGGTTACTCTTTTAAACTGCACTAACGTAATAACGTGAAAAAGTATTTTCTGTATTTGTTTAAACACGCTTATCTCGAGAAATATCAGATTTAAATGATTATATTTGTATTGCATCGAGTATTTATTGAGGAATAAGGCACACAGTGCGACTCTCCTATTTTAATTTATAATTTTCACCGTACATGACAAGCCTATCTACATATCGCACGGAGGTCTAAATCATCATTTATATTCATATAGGTTGTATGATGATACGTTTTTATTGCCAATAATAATGCCGCAGCCAAATCAAAACGCAACTTGTGGCTTTTCAACGACAGTGCTATTATTTATTAGTAATGTAAGTTAAACTCAATACAGAACTTATTTTTAAAGAAGTATTAAGGGCGTTCATAAATTTTGCCACTTTTTTGTTTTCGTCAACTAAAGAAACTGATTGTCAATAGGAAAGATAATTATGTAATGTAAAACACATTATTTTAATATCAGCTCTAGAATGTCGTACAATTGTTTTTTTTTTTTTTTAATTAAATAATTATGTTACATAACGGTTCAAGTAATATAAATCCTCTATAACAAGAAAAAACTAGTACAATTCGTTAGTAACTGCTTTCACTTATCTTCTTGGCAGACGGATACCATATTTATACATTACAGAATTTCTCAATTACAAGATACTTACTTTTTACTATGTAGGTAAAGTATTCAATAAAATTGTAATCATATGACAAATAAAATTATATGAGTCAAGTCAATACATCCAAATTCCATGCTTATACAGTTTCAAGTAAACATTTACGTCGTCATCTAATTAATTTAATTTGATTTCCTTAATTTAACGATGAGCTGCACTGTCATCAATATCATATGACCGTAACTGAAAAGTAAAATGTGTTTATATTTATGTAAGCATTTAGTGCACTCAGAAGTTTTATCTAGACCAAAAAAAAACTGAGTGTAAGGAAGGAAGCCAGTAATATTAGAGATACACTGTATATCTATAAGCTGTGTTAGCTTACGTTACGAAAGCTTGCAATGCAGCCGATAATAAATAGTACCTGGCACCATTACGTAAGCAGGTAAAAGTTACCGCTTGCTTCAAGCACTATTTTGAACTTCATGAGTAGGCGGCTCAGACAATGGTATACATTTCGGCAAAATTTTATTATTGAGCTATTTCAATAAATTTATTTACTAAAAAATATAAAATGTACTTTATTAGACTAACATGTAAGTTAACTGAAAAGGCTTGACTGACCCCAAACCTCGTACGTGATCATATAAGCGATTTGAATGTAAAATAGGGCATTGAACTGATTTCTTGATTTGAAATTCGCTGTCGTACAGAAACAGAAAACCAATAGACCAATACAAAATCTGCATGCAAATTCCATCGAAAGTTATGTTTTTTAATGTTTTGATTACTAGTGTTTAGTTTAGTTTACAAATGTTTTCAGTTCATTGTGAAACGAGGAGGCATTGTAATTTAAAGTTATTATCTTTGGCTATGGTGTATCTTGTTGAGTCGATACTGAGAATCAATGAAAAGAAGTAATGTAAAGTAACAAGTTTAAATTTGATGGGCCTGTTGGTATAAAAGTGACCCTGACTTCTGAACCGGAGGTCATGGGTTCGATTCCCACACTGGTCAACAATTTGTGTGATCAACAAAGAGTTGTCCCCAGTCTGGGTGTTCTTTGTGTCCGTCGATTGAATGTTTGTAAAGCCCCCCGCGACACAGAAATTATTCCTAATGCGGGACTTGAAAAAAAATGAAATTGTTTTCGTCGTGTAGGGTATTTATATCAATAGTAATATGTAATTATATTTATTTGTACAAAGATACAATCTGTCGCAACAAAAGGTATATTATTAGTGTTCTACTACTTTACAACATATTCGTGGTCTCTAAAAATTCGTCATGGTAAAAATTTTGGAAGACATCTGCATTCGCGCGGAAGCAAAATGTGGCGCACCTTTTGCAATTTAATAGTATATTGAATTTAACAATGTATAATTTCGCAGTCAATTTGTCTGCTTTATTGTGTGTAGTATTTGTTCCTGTAGTTGGTACTTTATAAGTTTCAATTTAAATTGATAAACAGATCTACTCGATACATTCACGACAACCATGTTATTATATAGAGAATATTGATTTAACGTTAAATTATGAATGTTACTTTCATATTACACCAATAATAATATAATTCATGTCGACAGCAGTCATTATGGCAATGTTAGAAAGTTAATCTTAAGTTTTCGAACGAAGCTTCTTATCGCGCGTTACACGCTCTGAGCGGATGGGGCAAAACCAAAAAGTGTAATGAGACTATTTTCCGACACTTCTTGCTATAACTACAGCCGTGTATGTAATTCATTCAGACCAGGGATCCATAGACCATTCACGCCTTTTTTTGTTTTTTATAAAAAAGAGTATTGATTAATAAAAGTTGCTTATACGAAGCGAGAATGTTAGTGGTTTTGATTGAGATATCTTGAAGATACGAGAATAAAACTGAGAGGCGTGGTCGGCGTCACGGTGTCCGCGCCGCATCTCTGCCACTGGATTGTTTCTAGATGGGACATCCGCACACTATCCATCTATTTCAAAGTGAATCAACTGGGACTGTCAGTGTAGTGTTTGTCAGTAATAGTGCAACTGCAGACATTCTTCTATTTCTAATATTTATCAAACACGTGTTTTGATAAGGGGCGTCTAAAACAAAAGTAAAAAGTCATTCATTCACATATACATACATTTATCGATATAATATTCTAACTCTTGATAAGATTATATAATACTTTTAATAAAATGAGAATATATCATTTTGATCCTGTATTCCTAACTAGTGTTTACATTTTAAACAATAATTTCTAATATATATAATCCTCTCTAGTTTCGTAATGAAACAAGCGTGATCTTCAACAAAAATGCCTCTGATCCGATCTCCACTCTCGAACGCGTGTTTCGCACCTTGATCTAAATACTTGCGACATTATCATGTCTCGTCGTTATATTATGCGTCAGATATTGCATCGACAGTGCCTTGAACTACCGTAAATATCTCAAATAAAAAAAAATGTATATACATATGTATATATATATATCTTCTTAAGCTTAATAAACTTTACAGTCAAAGCCATTTCTGAGAAACTTTTATTATTTCAGTTATCAATATCAGTAAAACTTCTTTCGCTCATAACCTTATTGTTAGCGCCGAGTCCTAAGGGAAATAACCTCGGTCAATCCCCTTTCGCATCAGTATGCTACATTTTGAAACATGTCTCATGAAGTTTGTTTCCTGTTGATATTTGTTTTTAAAACAAGCTTGAAAACATGTTTTTTCTTTCAGATCAAAAATAGTACTGGAAGATTATGTGAATATTTAAATGCCTATTATGTTTCAAACATCGGTATAATATATCTTCTATGTTTGTATAGTTTTTTTTTATATTGTACCCGACCAAGTCGTCCAACTTACTATTTAGTAAATTCGTATGGTAATGTTTTACTGTTCTTGAGTTTTTGACACTTATGTATGTTGGCGAGTACGCCTTTAAGCAGCTTCCAAGTTATAAAGAAAAATATTGTTTATGTTCAATTTAAAATATGCCATCATGACACGTGCCTTTCATATTCTGTTTGTTTCTGTGTAGCTATGCAGTAGTTTTTTACTGAGCAATTACTAAAAACCTACAAATTTTAACTCTTGTAATGTGGTATAATGTAACAATAAGTTATTATTTTGTCTGATTGTAAGTAGAAGTAACTTTGCCCCATACGATAGCCCCGTCTTATTTGTAGTGGGAACATCCATTCGCCTTTTACTTACCATTGTTTGTGATGAAACGATCTCTCGCATCACATTTTCATTCGTACCGGCTTACTGTCGTCATTGAAACCGTCGTCGTTTGAAATGTTCCCAATTAAATACAGGTGATAAAAATAAAGGTTTTGATAAAGATAAATGCTCTGCACATTGATGAAATCTAACATTACGATAGTGATATTTCATTTTCACAATCCTGGTTATAATTTCACCACTATTATGTGTCTCAATAATGAAAGATTTCTATGTATTTCAAGTTGTATCAAAAGGTGCGGCAATAATTTGTTACGCAAGGTAATCACGTGATCTGTTGGTGGTGTGTACGGCGAGGCAAGTATGTGTGTATCTACTGAACTATCGGGCGTTGAGTAACCACCGCTAGAAAGAGCTTCGTTACGTAGAGGTTTCGATACAGCCTCGCGACGTAAGGCCGTGGTTGCAGTCACGTCGTCGGTGAGAGGTGCCCCTCCTCTGGCGGAAGGTCGCGAGCGGCCGCCGCGAAGGAGAACGGCAACAAAATGAATCCTTGCAAAGACCCCGTCAAAAGCAGCGCTCGTGATTTTTTTACAATGCAAGTAACATATACTACCTGCATGTTTCCGTGCTCTATATTCTGCAAAATAGTCATTAATATACTAAAGGCATAATCTAAAGAAATTGACGTAGCTATCCATTATCTATTTTTAGAAAGCCCTGATAACACAATACATGAGTGCTTTGGGTACTATAATCAAATCATTTACCACGCGCCAAATAATTAACATAGTTCGTTAACCGCAATAGAAATATTAGAGTTGGTTGACAAAACATTTGGTTACACGTACTGTGAAATATGCAACCGTGCCAATACACAGTGTTTGCAAAAAAGTGGCAAATTAAAATGCTTGTTAACATACTTGTTTCAGCGATTACCAAAATTTATGTAGTATAGTTTAGCTAGCTAAATTGTTATCGACTGCACAAAAGTGTAGAAGGCATTCTAGTTTTCGAACGCAGCTTTTCAATAAGCCTCGAGATAGCCAATGAGCGAGCGCCGATTGAGCGAAAAAACCCGAGCTAGACAGGCGCACACACATGCAAGTTACTGTTGAATGGCAACAATACGCGACACTCGAATACTGTTTTTTTTTTTCAACATTAAGTATATAATTAAATGAATCGGTGTTACCTCACCACTACCGACGATTGCGACAAGAGCGGCCGCATCGTCCATTAGAAAGTCGGTGAATATGCAAATAGTATCGTAGAAACCTCACGAATAACTTGCCACTCACTTCGCCTTTAAATGTGTCTGCTGCGATGAAAGTGACTATTACCGTTAGTAAATTGTGTTAGAATAATTTCTTCCTCGGACACATTGCCAAATTCTCAACTCAAATTCTTTCCATATTGTTGATTTAAGATTGCCTCTCGCCAAGACCGGTCTTGTTGTAACATTATACGGAAAACTTCATATTCAACCCTACATTGTTTATCAATATGTCAGCTGCATGAACATTAACATTCCTTTGTTTATTTAGAGATAGACCAACTACTTCTCACGAATGCGCTTACTTTACAAAAGACTTGACACACTCAGGTCTACCTCATCACCTTTTGTTTTTTGTGAGTTTTTAAAAATATGTTTTTTGGAGGACCTTGAATTCAACATTTAGTTTTATGAAATGAAACATTAAAGGAGACTTATTGATCGCTTTAACTACCTACTTTAAAACTGTGTTAAACTTAAATATTTTGAAAGCAGGCAACTAGGTTGCTTTTTAATGTTTCAAACTTCAAGGTTGAAATATATAGGCTGAAAATTAAGAATTGAGCAACTCCAGGTCAAAACACTAAAGATGTCCGGCAACCCAAAACTCTGCTAATACTGAGTCTAGCGATTGCCTTTAGGTTGTACTGTAAACTAGTTTGTCATAATCGATGCCATTATTCGTTATCATATGTCAAGAAATAAAGAAAATAACAAGTTCGTGTGCATTAACATAGTGGCGATCACAAGCCAGTCGCATGGATTTCCCTCTACGATTTGTGTTGAAATGAACCATTTATTATTGTACACCACTGACGTACGTTGATATTGTCGATGCGAACAATAATGTTCCAAAAGCCTTAACGTTTAGAGTTGAATTTACATCATGAAGCCTGTGCCACCTCCGCTATGTTACGTCAACATATAACACGTTAACTCGAGGCTGAGGCACACGACCGCTGGTTTTGCGTCCGGGTTTGGCCCGTAGAGTTATAAAATATTATATATACCGCGTATTGTAATTAACAAAGCACCACGTACCTGGAAACGAAACTGTGATTATGACACTTATTTTTTTTTTGTGGTCATATTCGCGAACAAATAAATCAAGCCGTAGCCGAGTATGCTATCTACGACGTAGTTGTGTATATCTATTGGTCGAGCGAGCTGAACGAACCGGTTGCGACGGCCTCTCACTTTGCAAGTCTGTTTACCGCTCGCTGCTTGTTGAGAAATTAGGTAACCAACAAAGACAGTCGTTACGCACGACGGGAAATACACAATAAAGATATACCTTGCTTAAATTGAAATATTGAAAGAATTCAAATGAAAACAGACGTTTACACATTTGAAATGACGTAACCGTAAGATTTAATACTATTGTCGCCATAAAAAGTCTGATGAGTTGACGAGCTACCTACAAATTAATCGAGCAGCCCGCATTTCAAATAATGCCTTGAAAAATTGACGTCGGATTTCCTCGTGTACACCTATTTTCCGGTCTAAACGATGTTGGCCGACCTTCATGAGAAGACACAATGATACCGACGACCTTGACATGGTACATTTTGATGATGATTACATTATTTACCTGTTGATAACTACCTTCCTACTCATATATGTTATTGTAACAGTGACAATCACAAAAATCGGTCAATAAAACAGCAAAACAATAAGAGTTAACCAAGAAAGGTAGACACGATGCAGGCGAGGCGGCTCTTGACCGAATGCCAAAGTGTTCCATCGCGAGGCGCTCTTTATATCGGTCGGCTGTGGCGTAGAGAAAGCCGCGCCCCGCACTCCCCGCACAGTCTGCTGCTCGGTCGTAGCTGGTTTTTTCCTCATTAGTTCCATAATTCTATATTCTGTTCTATGCCTTTTTACCTTGCGTTTATCAGTCTTGAATCGCGTGATGATCGTCGCTTTGTGCATTATTGACTTAGTTTTTTTGTAGTAACTATACCTTTGCAATATTTAAAATCACTTAAAAATATGATGACGTAAAAGCGTAATATAATATTGGGCCAAAATTGAAGTCGGTTAGTTCATGGAAAAATCAAGAAACATACTGGCATAAGTATTCAGAGTATGTATCAGTTAACTCTTTAGTGATGGGATTGGACGGGTTGGTTATTATTCCATCGGTGTCGGCTTCTCGGCGTACTCTTTAATAGGTTAATTACCTGGCATTGTGGTGCTGGCACACATCGCCAACCGCGACCTTAACGAAACAGCTCGCGGCCACGCATGTAGGTGCGTTCGCTACCTAACAATTTACGCCTGGGCAAAAAATGTTCTACAGTACATAACAAAATACAGAAACCCATGTAATATTTTCTTTCATATTAACTATTTGTTCTATTCTAGTAGTATCAATGAATGAATTGAGTTCATATTTTTTACCTGAACTCCATAAACGGATTCCGAAAGGTAATTCTTATTTAGTCCATAAGTTGAATTCTTTTCCTTCTCCTTTTGAACAGAATTTCTTTTTTTTTTTTGTAATATTGACGAGTTTTAGTCACATCCATAAAAACTAATAATTAACAAAATGTTTTCTATTTGAAAACATGGTATCGGTCTAGACAATGACAAGCCAAGGTATACTGGACAACACATTAAACATTATATTAAAATATTATACCTTTTGTCACTTTACACCATTAAGACGAGTAAAATGAGACCTCACATGTCAGAAATTTAATAAACCACTTTGGCCGCTACTTACGCGTGGAATTTAGAATCCATTCCAGTGGGAAAATGGAGCTTATCATTTCAAGCATTCAATTCCATGCCATAGTTATTGCGTGATGAAAATACTAAAAACTGTTGTTTAGGTTTTGTTGCTCTAATTAAGACTATCTACGAGACTATAAGTTTTTCTTCAATATCTATAATCACCGAAGTCGGCCTATTACAATCTTATTATGTGTATAGGTAAAGGTTCTAGGGCGTGACAAAAACATCAAACATAGGTACCTACACTTTAAAAACGTAACCCTCCTTTTTCAGTCGCCGTAATAATGCCGAAAATCTACTGACTAATCGCGAAATCTTTAAATTATAAACTATGTCGTTTATGAGTAGAAAACGTCAGTTAAAAACTGCTTGGTTTTTGTACTATAATTCTAAAAGAGCTTGACAAAATGGTAGTTTGGAGATAATTAACTAAAACTAAGTAATGGCATGTGGTTGATTATGGTATAATATATATACATATATGTTTAGTATCAATAAAGTCAAATACCACTATTTATCGGAGATGTGGTAGGAGGCGCTTAATTGATGACGATCCGATGTGATACGCTCATCGGCTGTGGCACCCGCGATGTTGCCATAGCAGACGGTGAAAGTAAGTAGTTACTTACTTCGTGAGCTGTATTTTATATGACACTGTATATATATATTATAACTCATGTAACTATATAATTATATTATTCTGACTCGTATTGGTGCGACAGGTTGACGCGCGGGTTCGATCCCCGCACGGGTACACCTATTTGTGTAATCCTCAAATTGTTGTTCTGAGTCTGGGTGTTCTTTATGTCCGTTGTATGAATATTTGTAAAGTCCGCGACACAGGAAATAATCCTAGTCCAGGAGTTGTCTTTAAAAAGGGAAAAAAAATGTAAATTAAAAAAAAATGTTAAACAATATATTTCGTATGCATTTTATTTACTCAAACCAGCCCCCATAGTAATTTATCCGTTTTACATCTGTGATTCACACGAGATTTCGTGCCAAATTTCTCATAACGAAACACGTGAGATACAATAGATTCTATTAAAAATCTATAGCATCATAATGATGCGTTATGTAAGTCGGCAGGAATTGCAAATGTACGTATTAAATCACACAAATAAATACCTTATTTAGCTGAGCAAATAGTTGTCGTCGTAAGTCGTATATAATAGAGTTAAGCAGTTATTTGTTATTACAAACTTTTACTGATACTTAAAAAAAGAAACAAACACATAGTTAATTTTTGCAAATATTTTTAGCCGACTTTGAGAAGAGGGAGGTTATTAATTTTACTGTTTTTAGTCATATTGACGACTGATATCAATAAAATAATTAACTCACCATTCTACCACCATATTCTTCCCTGTACAAATTAGTAATATCAATACTTACATTTATTTCAGAAAATTTCTATTCCGGCACCTGCCAGCGGCAATGGGCAATCGGGCGAGGCTACATTTCTCTTCAGCATCAACAGTAATGCTGAGATGGAGGGTCCACAGGTAATTTAGTTTCACAATTTTAAATATTATTTAATAACATAGTCAAGTCAAACTGATCCTTCACACAAAAAAAAAACAGTAAATGTGCTTAAATTGTTAAGTACATTTTAGAAATTACAATATTTAGATCATATAGATCAGTTTATCTACAACTAACCAGTCAAACAAACATTCAGATATTTGCATCTTACCAAACGAAACGGCGATCAACGTCGAAAATATGTAAAAATTTTTATATTATAAAAAAATATTAAAATTGACGGCTTTTTTTTTCGCTAAAATGATCTCGAAATACATATATACCCTATGTCACTTCTAATATTAAGACGGTCCAAATGACCGCTCATATGCCGAAATCTTTGAAGCCGTCTGGGCTTTAAGGTAAGATAACAAAGATACATCATACATACATGCACTTGAAAAACAACATTTACTACGTTACGTACTTATAACGTTTTTTTTTAGACTTGCTCAGTCTGAAAAAAAACGTAACGTTATTGAGCATACATCCCTGTTCACCTTGTTTAAAACCAGTGTTTACTTCATGCGGGTATTATCAAACTATACATAGTTGGTTACATATTTTACTTATTTTTATCTCACTATAATCGGTCTGACATAAGACCTTTTGGTTATACATATTTACAGTTTCTAGTGAATAAAATAAATACCTGTACCTACCGGCGATCGTTTTGCATTCTCCGGCACCTGAAGCGTCTTCTCTGGTACTTGTCTCCCTTCCCTTCGAATACGGGGGTCACACTGAAAGTTTTTAGAAAATAAAAACTCACTCTTCTTCTCTTCCACCCCTTTTAAATGCAGCTTTAGCATCTTCAAGGTTCATTAGACGAATTCCTCTAAGTTGGCGCTGCTGTCTAATATTTTCCCAGTACAACTGGAATACAATGACTTACATACTAATCTGCAATAGCAGTCCTTTTATCTTCTAGAATGTTTGTTGCGAAATGACCCGCCCACCTAAGAATGAGGCAATCATCGTTTTCCCCTGACTTCTGCCCTTCTTTCCTTTTGTTCAAATCTTCTAATGGAAAAATCCATTGCGCGGTATGCCTTTTCGTTTCGGGTCCGTAACAATATATCCAGCTTTCCTCACCTGTGACGATGTCATATACAGCATTAAAGTCCCCTCCGTTATACTTTTCAAGCATTGAGCGGCATCAGTCCAAACGACGACGTTTTTGATCTTCCATCAGATTATGAGGTATCCATCTAGTACAAAGCTTTCTGAGGCCTAAATATTCATGTAAGACCTTGTGTACTTGACTCATACCAAGGCCTGGATACTAATAGGATTAAGTGTTGTAAAACGACGAGTAAATTTTTGTACACCTGATCAAAAGAGAAAGACAAAGAAAAGCCTCATTAAACATTTAAGAGAACGATCAGCAGTACTCCCCTACTACTATTACTTACGAAATTCAACTAATACATTAAGACAATAAGACATTAAGACAAAAAAATTGTAATTATAATTTCAGCGTTGAAATTAGGGCGCTCAGATGTTGATTTAATATTTTGTTTCGTTTGCATTAACTTTCCTTATATGTTGGTATTATAAATATTTATGTTGTACTTGTATATTTATATATATTTTATCGTCATATGACATTCGTTCAATGTTAACTGTATAATTATTATAAGTTTTAATTTTTAATAAGATATCGCCTTTATCATACTTGACATATATAAATCGTTATTGTCATAGCAATGTTGACTCTTCATATAAACTTACGATTCTTGTTGATATCTCTCGGCTACAGATAGACATAGCAATATGTAGCTAAGTGTTATTTATTTGTTCTTACATAAATTTATCTTTATATGTGGCACAAAAATAAGATATTCATAAGTACATACTGTCAAGACATACTGGTCATGTATGTACGTGTACTATGCCTTTCAAATAAATGAACCAATTACAGGATCTCATTAATATAAACAACAAATCTTATATTATCTTACAAGTAAAACAGAAAAGTGGTTTGTTTGAGATTTATAATTTATTTTTTGTGTGTCATTATTTCAACCGTACGTATCAATATAAAAACTACTCTGTGAAAGTACGTTTCTTAGTGAAGTTGCATGTCAATTGCTAAGGAATATGGCGGGGCTAGCTTCTTATTTAAAGCCCACAGTACATTATACAGCATACGCTTATTATACGCTAATTTAGATGTTTTCCTGTTCCCTCACAAATTGCAAATGCCTAGAGGAACATTGAAAAGTATAGCTTCAGCTTTTGAGTTATAATATCTCTGTAAAACGTGACGCATTTGTTAGTGGTTTTTGGAATACTTTATTTATTCCGATTTAATTCCGATTACATATACACGTTATTAGTTAACCTAATATTGAAACTTATTAATATATAAAAGGCACCAACAGTAAAATGTATTGATTTAATCAATAACCCCTAAATCAAATAAAGGTAAAAGGTATTTGATGTAGGAACTACTAGTATCAGTGCTTGTTGTATCTTTTTTTTTAAATCTTATTCCTATTAACATTGCAAATATGTAGAGGAATAAGATATATTAATATAGAGGAATAAGATATATGAATATATCTTATTCCTCTACATATTTGCAATGTTGTCTCACTGTTACCAATAAGTGTTTCTTCAATAAGTTTTCCTAGTGTTTTATGGACAATTAGTATTATATAACTACAACTTGATTGTCTGATATTTACGCATGTTTAACGACAATACATATCGAAACCATTAATACGTATTCCCATCCTCACCTAATAGGTGAATGTCTAGTCAACAAATCAATGCACTAAATAATTTTCAAGTATTGTAATAGTAATTATTAACGGGATGTCGCTGTTAAGTTAAATATTAATATCAACAGATACCGTACCTTCTTCATAAAATTATAAAATGTACACTTTGCTTGGTGTTTTCTCACGTTAACAACAATTAAAAACTATTTTTTTCAATTCTGGTATGGAAACTGATAGTAAAATAATGCCTACTTTACTTGAGTCGGAATTCATTGTCGATAGCTAACAACATTACCCAATACTCGTTAGGAAGTGCGTATTCAATCGCTCAGCGCGTACAATACATCACAGAGCCTTATTTTCATTTTTTTTCATCTTAACTTTTTTTGGGGAACGTTAAAGACAAAAGTATCTTTCCGTATCAGTAACTGAGATCTAGAATATTACGTACACATTCTTAAATACACGTACACATCCCATTTATTTTCGTAAACATATTACAAGAGTATCCGAGTGTTTCGTAATGTTGTGTATTAAAAGAAAATATGTAGTTACTTAATTTTAAAAAGGGCTGAAACTTTTTAGTCGTGCTATACGTAAAATACTTAAATATTGCCTACAGTTCTTATCAAATATACCAGGACGTTTAATTGGTTTAGAACCGCATCCTTTTGTGGTTAAATTCTACAAATTGTTGAATCTACCTCAATAGTAAATTGATACGAATATGCTTCAGGGTTCATTCGAGTGTGTCCGAAGTGGAGGTGCTCGCCGTCTGGAGTCTTGCGGGCCACTACCGCGTAGGATGCGTGTTCAGGCCAACGACGATTCATATGAAGCAACCAAGGACCGTATGGCGAGAACTGTCGCGGCGGAGCAGAGTAAATGGTTAGTATTGAAAACCATTCATAGAACGACTACATTTAAATAAATAAAACCTGTATAACGAAGGTTTTGTGAAAAAATGAACGACGTGAACTACGTCTACGTTGATATTATTAAAAGAAAATTTACCTTTTTACTAATAATATAAATATCGGAAAAGAAAAAAAATCGCTCAGTAAGTGCATATATTTATGGAAATCTTTTAACTTAAAATAATATGAATACTAGATTTTTACTCGGAAAAAAGCAATTTCTTAGTTCTGCATGACATATTTCACTTTTCCCTCTTTCACTGTAATGTTCGCATTCCAGCACCCGTGTGATTAAACCTAATCAAAATGACATCGGACGTCGTGTCAAAGTGCGTTCGTCACACCCGTACTCAGGGGCGACGCAGCTAGCAGAACGGGCAGAGCGGCTCGAGCGAGCTGAAAGACCCGAGCGGCCAGAGAGACCAGAGCGGCCGGAGAGACCGGAACGGCCGGAGAGACCCGAGCGGTCCGAACGGTCAGACAGACCGGATAGGCCTGAACGGGTGGAGCGCCAAGACCGAGTCGAAAGGCCGACGCCACCCGTGCCCCGCCCAGCTCCACAATCGGCACAGCCGACTCACCAACAGTACCCACATAACCCACACTCCAACCCGCACCAGCCGCAACGGCCACCCCCTAATCCGGATCTCACTAGGCGATCCTTAAAGTAAGTCTTATTTAGTTTTAGTACAGCTAATAGTAAAGCTTCTAGTACTTTAAAAGGCACATAACTAATGGACCAAAAGTAGACATATACAACTATCGTAGGTAGGTATGTAAAGTCCAAACTGCGAACCCTCAACCACGCAGTGGAAGTACTCATACGACCAATTAAATGTTACACTGTTCTTAGCCAACGAATTTTGTTTTCTCAACATCTCAAAAGTGCGTGTTGCTAGAAATGGTGGCACCACAATAAGACGATACTAATGTTTTTAGAACTGTTAGTTTGTAGGTCTTCGTTCCAGCTAATCTTCCTTATCAGTCTCTAGAAACTTAAAATAAAAACAAATATGCGTCTTGTACCACTCTTTAAATTGATTAATGACTATTCTTTGTGGCAGACTTTAGTCGAATTTCTCATAATAATAAAAATGATACAATATATAATTAAACATACGAAGTTAATGTTTTTCTAATAAAATAATTTCGATAAAATACTTTTTAGTGTACACTAAAAAGTACTCTTTGTAGGTCCATTCTTAGAAATTAGATGATTATTGCTCACGATGAACAAGAAAATCGCAAATTCCGAGACTCACAATTACGTCAGCACTGAGCTTATTCATGGAACTTCTAATTTTCCTTCTTGCTTCAATCATTTTAAACCAATTTTTTTATAAACATGCGATGAAATGTAACTTCTCTTATACAAAATAATACTGCCTGATAATATAATAAATCGCTTACATAAGTTTTTACCCATTGTCGCCGACAGGACAGTCTGGTGATAAATTTCTCATATCGTTATCATAATAAAACCAATGTGATAATTTGTGGCTGATATACAAAAGGCCATCGGTTTTATGTACAAATAATTACAAATACTTATTTATACGTAAAAAACTGGATATATAAGACATATAATATGAGAGATATAAGACATACTCTTTACACAAAAATTATTAGTGCGTGGATTATAAAAAAACATGGCCTTGGATAAATTATGATATAGCTTTATTATTCGACACGTAAAATAAAATTCGAACATTATGTTGTATAACAGATGTGTCAAGAACAATATTTTTTACTAAACAATCAAATAAGCATTTTATTTAAGGTTATTAAAAATTCATCTATCACTAATTTCACGATCTCCAAGTTAGCTGAACATCTTAGTTTTAGTGTTTATTGACGGCTCGTAGATATATAAAATTAGTCTACATAGTTGCGAATGACTCAGAATCAAGGACGTAATAAGTCGTTGTTATTTTGCAAGAAAAATTGTGCGTCAACGTGATTTTGACATGTCAATAGAAGTGTCGATAGGCTATTAATTATCATTAATATTACCACATAATGCTGGTTTTACGTACAAAGCATATTTCCCGTAAAATATTAAATCATTATAATAATTAAATAACTAAAAAACACGCTTGGTACATGGTGTAGGTAATGCATGCGACTTGTTAAAACACACTAAATGAGCTTAAACTCGTGAGATAACTAGTAATCATTAGTTTCTCTATCCACCTTCTGGATTCATCATCAGACCGTCCATCCCAAATCCAATCTTTTGTACTCAAAACAAATCATATGAGGCAAAACTCGTTGTCTTTACTAGTAGCCACTAAAGAGTTTCACTATCCACCTCCTGACTCCATCATCAGATACTAAGTCAGCAATGCTTAATTGACGTTTCAGATGTTACCATTGCTTGTTAGGCGAGTCACATGTCACTGTCAGCCTTATTGTATTACAACTTTCATGTTAGGAGTACACCTAACTTGTTGATTTTTCTGTTTCAGAGAAAGACTTATTCAGTTATTAGCGTTGCGACCCTTCAAGAAGCCCGAATTGTATTTAAGGCTTAGTAGTGGTAAGTCGAGATTTCGAGCACCTAAGTGCTTTTAGAACAAACTTAACTTGATTAACGCTCGGCCTAAACGTTGCAGAGGGTATCAAAGATAAGGAGCGCAGCTTGGTGAACAAGTTTCTGCCTCAAATCAGTACGCTCAAGGATAACTGTTACCACTTACGTAGAAACATGTGGAATGACGTCAATGAAGACTGGCCATTTTACACGGAGGAGGAGAAACGTATGCTCAAGAGGTCGGTATTTTTTTTGACTGGTTATTTAACATTTGACGGACGCTTCAATAATTTTAGTTTGTTCTATAAGAATCTTAATAATATAACTGCTCTACTGCCAAGCAGTTAAAATATATATGTTTGTTAGTCAAGGAGTTTTAAAATTAAGTAGATTTCAGACATAATGACACGTCTTCAAGCTTCTGCATTATAGCTTCCCTGTACTAAAATGTTTTCCTAATGTGTTAAAAACACATTTCTACTATGAAAATATGCAGACCTTTTAAATAAATGGACTCGACCTACAATGTTCAAGATAAATAGAAAATCTTAAAAAAATGAATGTATTTTTTCAACAATACTTATTTGTTGTACAGGCGGAAACCTCAAAACCTAACACCGCCGCTTAGCAGCGATTCAGCCAACTCCCTTTCACCGCGCGCCTCCCCCAGTGCTAGCAAACGGACCAGTACGGCGCCGCTGCCGGTCCCGAGCCTGCCTCCTAACAGGTAACTGATCTTACCCTCTTCGACTTTTCTACAAAAAAAAAAAACAAAAATTATACATCAATTCGCTTCAACACTTGTGTAGAACACTTCGTTGTACTTCATCATTCAAAGACCCTGTTTAATAATATTTTGCATAAGTTTTTTAATACTTATGGTTATGTTAGTTTATACTAACTAAAAAAAATTTTGCTTAACAGTTTTACATATGTAATTGCTTAAAGAGCTACGAGTGAAGTGGGTCTGAAAAACAACATACAAAATATTGATATTATATTTGTTATAAACTTCCGCGATACTTCTATACATATTAGATGTGAAAATCAGGACCTTTGTGTATTATTAGTTATTATTATATAAGCTGTTGTTATAAATGCGAAAGTGAATTGGTTTTTTTTTTTAATGCTTTTACATGTAAATCATAAAATGTAAGATATTCATAAAAATTAGTATACGGGTACAGAAAAAGATATTGTATACCTTTCATCCAGAGGAAAAAGGACTGTTCCCGAGGCATAGACAAAATAACTTTTAACCTGCCGCAGGCGTAAACTTATGGTGAAATAAAGGCAATAATGTCAATAATACTATATAAGCTCTTCATTTATGAAATTGCCGTTGAGTATACAAAAAGTTTAAGTATTTATTTTATACTTGTTAATCAAAGTATGCACACCCATGTTATCGATACATTTCTGCCACGCAATGGTAATATTTGCATGCTCTTTTTAAAAAAGTCAGGTGTACGGGAGGCAACAAACTCTTTAGAGGCATTTTGTACTGCCTTGTTTCTCAGATATTGTTATTTTTTCTTTCTTGCGGCCAACATCATAGGAAAGACATATTATAGTGTCCTCACTGTTTTCAGTTACGGCGACTGCTGCCTGTTTATTAAAGGGATTCGATGTGTAACCCTTCTGTGTCCTTATATTACTGCATTTTTTATTTTACTATATCAACATCACCTGGGACAAGTAATTGTAGATCACTTAAATTTTCGTCCCGTGGCAAATCGTTCCCGTGACTTCCTTAGCCGTCAGGGTCCACTACCACTACTGCTAACCACTAGACTAAGAGGCCAGTCATACAGTATATACGTATAACGCGGTGTATGTATCGTACAGCGGCGTGTCGGGCGCGGCGGGTGCAGGCGCGGCGGGGGCGGTGGGAGGCGGCGCGGGGGTTGCGGCGGGAGTGGCTGGTCTCGCGGCAGGCGCGCCGACGGCGGACGTGGAGCCGCCGGCCGCCAAGAAGCAGCGCATCTCGCACTACCGCCGTCCCTCGCCCCCCTCCTCCGGCTACGCCACCACCTCCTCCGGCGAGAGGCAGGCCTCCGACAACGAGGACGACCGGACCAATGGTTACTATCTCCTCTTAACACTAACTCTGTATAAACAATATATTTATCCTAAAAAATCTGCTGTTTAAGGTTGCGGGTAAAAGAAGTGGCATAATTGAAATAACATAATTAAACAATAACTATTTTTATTTTCAAACTAATAAATCCTTTGAACAATTTCAAACCATACGAATAGTGTGTACAATATTGATTTTCAAATTTAAATGTAGATAAGAATCGTTTATTGATGATACCACTGGTAAATATCCTGTGTGTTATTCAAATAATAATAACAATGTAATTACCATGTAATAAATAAAGTGATATTTCATTAAAAACCGTTTTCCCTTTGTTATTGCGTGATTGAGCAATCAAAATTTTAACTTCACTTTTATTATATTTGTTGAATGAATAATAACCATAAAATTTGTATTTACAGTAAAAAAAGACAACGGTTACACCCTCAATTATACTACTGTAAAGGATATCTGCCCCAGTCCTGTGAAGGCGAACAGTTTTAGAAGTAGTCCCCCAGTAGAGCAAACTAATATTACAGGTATGATTTCAATGCATTCTTCTACAAGAACCAAAGCACACAGTTACACAAATAAAGTTGATAAAAATTGTATTTTATTTTATTGTTTGAATGCTTTAACATCTAGAACTTTCTTTCATCAAAGTATGTTAAAACAATGAAATTGGTAACAGCAAAATTGTTACCAATTTCATTCTTAATTTGGCAATACTGACTTTTGGGGATTGGAAGTGTATATTTACATTGTTAGGAAATTAAGAGTAAAAATACGTTTGTAAGTTAAACAATTTAATTTTTTTTCTAGATAAAGACATCACAAATAATGAACCCTTAGAAAATACAGATCTAGCGCCTGTCCCTGATGAGAATTTGACTGAAAGTTTGGAAGAAATTGAAAGGTAATTTAAATTACTACTTCTCGAAATAACTATGAGGAGCGATAGAACTCCTAACACATGCATGTACATTAACCGTGTGAATCTGTTATTTCGCAAGAAGCCTCAACGGTACCGTACTATCAAAGAATATCAATTAGTTGTAGAGAGCATTTAAATAACTTGACAACACTTATAGATAGTTTTTGCATGGAAATGAAGTTACCTATAATTTTCTCGTGAGTATAACAGACGCATAACGACAAATCACTGAGATTTGCATTATTCTAAAAATCATTTCAGCATTTCAAAGTGTGCCTTTTAAAGCATTTCTCAGTATGGATGTTCATGCTTTCTCGTATTATATAACATTAGAAAACACGGATATAAATACAAGTTGTGAACTAATGGACTTTATTTTAAAATTACTAATTTCTTACAGGAAAATTGATAGAGTTGAGTTTTGGGTTTCTCGTGGACAGCACAGACTTTACGGTGCCGATGCGCGGTGGCCGCCAAGACTGCTGCAGTGCCTTCTCTAATCTAAATTAAATGCCAAAAATAAAAATTATTGAAGTCGGTAGTGTAAAATTTGTGTGGGTGTTTGCAGGCAATACCCGCCAATCACGAGTTCGAACATCCGGCGCGCTTACAAGAACGAGTTCGCGGAGCTGTATACGGAGTATCGGTCGCTGTACGCGCGCATCGCGCAGGTGGCCGCGCTCTTCACGCGCCTCGAGCAGGAACTCAAGCGGGCACAGCCGCTCTCGCCGCACCACCAGGTACTCTATACACCACACACCTCCACATATTACCAGTAGGTCTTCACACACATAGAGAAGGTGTTTACATCCTGCAACACTGATATAGCTTTTATAGGCATAGGGCTCATTAAGGTGAAGACTTACTTTAACCGACATCACTGTCTTGTAAGTGAGGCTGTCATAATTACGAGTAAAAGTTCAAATTCATTTTATTTAAACTAATTGGCTTATCTTTATATTAAAAAAAAAAACAGAACAGAACATATAAGCCATTAAATAACATGATTACAGAAATAATCAATAGCTCAATTGGTGCTCAAATATTTTATAAACAGGAAACTACTCTAATGTAAATTGTATGGTAATCTTATAATTATTCAACATCAAATTCTGTTTGGCCCAAGTTCAACGACTATTCGTGTTTCCTTACAATATATTTAGACATATGGCCCAAATATATTCTTATGAAACATGTTAAGTTTATACTGATCGTTTCTACATTGTGGGCTAAAAAATTGTATAAGGAATGAGTAGTCGGTATAGCCATTTGCTATCTATAACATGATCTATATTCTTGACTGGCCTGTTGGTCTAGTGGTTAATGACACTGACTTCTGAACCGAAAGTCGTGGGTTTGATTCCCTCACGAGACCAAAATTTGTGTAATCCACAAATAGTTGACCCGAGTCAGTAATGCGCGGCAGTAGTAGTAGTATGTTATAGGTAAATCTAGCTTTCTCTGTCAAAAATATTGTTCTGCCCTTCGGGAACAGCATTGTTTTCTTAATGATTATTGTTATATCCTTTGTCCTTTTTTGTACTCAAGGCAACGTTTATACTAAATTTTATGACGATTGAATCAGTACTTGTGGTACGGTACATTTAATCGTAACATACAAAAATTTAAAATCTCTGGCGTTTATATATACACACCGGGTCACTTGATTACTCTCACTTAAAAAAATCAACTTTTCTTACTTAGTAAAGACGCATATTTATTATAATAGGATAAAATAAAAAGCACATCAATGAAATACTCTTTATGTCATTTATTCCTAGTTTTAGAAAAATAATCAACCAAAAATTCTTCTTATTAAATAGAGAAGGTCACTTGATTACTCTCATCAAAGAAAAACTGAAAGCTAAACCACAGTAATATATTTTAATAATGTGTATAGCCTCCTTTATTTAATATCACTTCATAGATTCGTTGTGGGATAGATTCATATAAACTAATTATATACTTTTGCGGTAACTTTGACCAAGCGAACTTAATCGAAGAAATCAATGATTTTCTATCGTTATATTGCACTCCATCAGCATATATTTGTTTTGAAAGCCACCCCCAAATATTTTCTATTATATTTAGGTCAGGTGAATGGGCTGGCCATTGAAGAACATCAATTTTATTCTTGTCAAACCAGCTCTGAACAACCCTTGCAGTGTGAATGCTGACATTTTCCTGTTGGAATATCCATGTCTGACCATTAAATAATTTATTAATTTCACTAAATTTGCACTGAAGCATTTGTTTGTAATTTTCAGCAGTTTGTCTTCCCGATTAAATCTCTAAATTTACCGCCCCATGCACAGAAACGGCACCATAAATCATTACAGATCTAACGCTACTATGTCGCCTCGATAAAAGTTTTTAATTTTTTCTTAAATCATGAAAGTAATAAGCAAATCCGTCTGATCCGTCCAAGTTAAACTTTTTTTCATCAGAAAAGACCACATTCTTTCACTCATAATTCCACGTCATATGAATTCGAGCAAATTCCAATCGGGTAACACGATGTTGATTAGTTAGTGGTGGCTTCTTTTTTAATTTTTTGCGCTGTAAATGAGTCGATTTGGCGATTATTCGCCTTACAGTTCTAATACTTACTGAAGTACCAACTCTTCACGCAATTTGTCTTGCTAGCTACTAGCCGAATTCGATGCTTCTCTTAATATAAGACGACGTTCGCGAGGTGTCGTAGCCAGTTTTGTACGTCCTTTGCGGTTTGTTCCGTAATTTTCTGGGTCTCGCAGATAATTGTTTACAACCCAAGTACTCCGATGAATCATTCTAGCAATTTTTCTATTTGAATATCCTTCTGATTGAAGAGTAGAAATTTTAGTTCTCTCTTCTATGCTCAAGGTCTTTCCTCTACCCATTGTGCGCAACGTATTTAAAACGTTTAGCAATAACACGAAAATGTTTCGAATAGACACAGTATAATGATTGACGCAAAAAAAAGTCACACGTCTTACGTCAACGATTGCTTCAAAACAACTAATAAGAGTAAACAAGTGTCCATCTCATTATATAGTCCTGGCATACTATTCTAGCAATTTTCAGTTCAAAATAGAAATAATAGAAAGGGTATTCCAGAATATCGTGTAATACTGTTAAAGGTAAATTTTAACGAGAAGTCTCCGCCAAGCTGTAGAATGCTCTATATAAAAATATATTTTTTTGTGTGAGAGTAATCAAGTGACCCGGTGTGTATATATAGCTTTCGTCGATAAGACGTTTTAAGTATCTCCATACCAGATTTAATCAATTTCGGTACAGTTGTTTAGCATACAGAATGTTTCAGAGAAGCGTCATCAAATTTTATGAGCGTTATGTGAAGCCGAATCACAACTTTTCCTAAATATGTTAGTTATTTACGTTATGCACGGGGTCAATTATACGACTCTAAAATATGACCACAAAGACAGCTGTGTATAGTTAAGATATTTGTTATATTAACTCATATCTCGTTTGTACACAGAGTATAGAGCAGCGTATCGTGGACGAGTACCGTCGCGTGAACAACGACCCCGCATACAAACAGGAGAGGCGGCGAGTGAACTACCTACATCGTAAACTCAATCATATCAAACGTATGGTCAATCAATATGATCAGTTGGTGAGTTAATAGTACCCTTTTTTTCATTTTCTTCAATTCGGCTTTTCCTGTGCCGATCGGTTAAAACCGGAAATTCACTACCAGCGCACGTGTTTCCCTTTTACTTTTAGCCCGAAAAAGAATCTCACTATTCCGCCATTGTGAAAAAGAATCTCACTAGGCCGCCATATTAAAAAAAGAATTTTAATAGGCCGCCATATTGCGAGTCACTATGCTGCATTGACTGTACCTACTTGCAATGAGGATGGTGAATTTTGGTAGGCATCAATAAAAAAAGTCAGACTAAATGGTCGATTTCTCAATTATCCGAACAACTTAGCAAAACTTAATCCGGGTACATATACACACATACAATATAATAGGAATAAGGCTGATGAGTTTTGTTTAATCAGGCTATGCTCTGAGCTACCAGTCGTATTCGAAAAGTTATTTACATATGTGTTGGAAAGACTATTATCTTTCAAAATAATATAGGTCCTAGAACATGACGCTCCGAATGTAAGGAACGGGGCAGTGACGATTCACGCAGGTGAAACTGCTAGATATTCATACAACAATAATAACCTTAACGTACTCATAACGTTTTCTCAAACCCGAGAAGTGCTAAAACACAAATGTGTATATTACCGATTACCAAAGGTTGTTAAAGAAAAACACCTTTTCTCCTACAAATATGAGTCGGTCTCAATTAGTTTCTAGAACATACACAAGCCGTGTGGTTCTTGGTGGAGTAGAATAGGGCCACCCATCTTATCGCCAGTCATACAGTGTCCGGATGATAGGCTTGTCACCTTTTACGTAAGTGGCACTATATTATGGTTTGCAAAAAGGGGGCGTTTGAAGACATCATGGGAGACCTTCAGGGATTCGGCCGTGCGTATGTAAAGTAAATATACAACTTCACAAAATCAATGAAAACCTAAAAATTAAATTATATTTCGATGGATGGATACCTACCGGCTACCTACCCATGTATTCTTCGTCACTTATAGAAAGCTGAAGGTTTATGCTAACGCTTGTATATTTTTCCCTGGTTTTAAAGACGCAGTTAAACGTCCACGTGACATTATAATTTGCTCTATTTAAATTTTACAAATGACTTTTCGTCGGTCATTCATTCTTGACCCTGGAATTGAATAATTATTATAAGAAACAATCCTGCTTCGTTACAACGAACATAATAACGTGACGCACATCCGAACACTCCGCAGTGTGTTTACAGACGTCACCAGAATTTCATAATAACAATTATTTTTGTGATAAGACTTACTTGCAAGTTCAAAACAAAGATAAAATCGTGTAAATACATCTCAAAAAGTGTTTAGATCATCTTGTTTTAGTTATGTAATACCAGAGTAATAATATTGCAGATATACAATGCAATACGATCCTGACAAACAACTTTCACCTCTTATGTTCAGGCGTATGTGCACTAAAGAGTAGACAGAGCTGTATTTTGCCAATTACAATTTAGTCCCATTAACGGAATAGGGGCAAGCCTATTGCTGTTTGTTAGAAAACAGTCCGATCCCTTAGTCGCCTTTTACAACACCACCAGTAAGAGATGGGGTGTCTTTATTCTACTCTGTCGAGAACCACACGGCTAAGGAGTTGTATAACTACTAAAACTACTAAGAATATATTTTTATATATAGCTCACTGATTCTACTTGCGGTAAATAATTTTATCTTACATTCTACACTTTTGTTTATTTTCAAGTCTGTGACGACACATTTGAAGGACTATGGAAACGTGCCCGTAAGTGTCTTTGTCAATATTAGGTAGATCGTGGTATTGTAGCAACGTACACGTCGGTTGTTGTTGTTTAGCGTGTACGATAAATTACGAAGAAGGGAACTCCCTATTCACCTGCGGTGACTCAAATAATGTTATTTCCCAATGATGGCTTTTCAGTTTACAATATCATATTTAATAGTAGGTACGATATTCAAAAGTTTTGTAGCAGTAGTGTTTACATATATTTAGTATTCATGAATGGCTAAATATTTAGCCACTTCCAGTGCTAGTTACTATTTTGCTTATTGAGTACCAAACATACTATACAACACTACAAAATATTATTAATGATCATAAACATGTCTCTGTAATATACATCTATATTGCGTTTTATTTGATAATTAGATACTTAGTAAGAAAAGTAAGATTTATATTGTCATTTCTGAGGTAGCCAGGTTTTTGTCAAATAAGGATATCATTATCGGATATTAAATTATTGTTAAGTGAATAATATTCTATATTTTTGTTTACAGCGAAACCTGAAACCGGAGCGTGTTTCTACCGCAAGCACTACTCAAGCGTACTGACATCTGAGTTATTCGCCGCCCGCCCGTTGCCTTTAGTACTGATATAACGCTACACGAGAGCATCTCAACATTCATACTGGACATTTGTAATATAAGATCTATAGTTTTTATACGAGCCAGTGTTTCCCGCGTAGTGACAGAGTTTAAGCTTTTTATATTGTATAGTGTAGTAAAACGTCAGGCTGTATGTACTCAAGGGTCTTGTTAAGCCGCGCTGACTGTGAGACGTTTTACCACAAGGACTTAGAAATATCGTGACATGTTCATATAATAATTCGGTTCAATCGACGATATCCGGTGACCGATTTGTAGATACCATTTTCTTAAATTATGTATAAAATATCCATAGGATAATATACGCTAGAACTTTGTTTATTTGGTGTCCTACGTTTTGATCACATAAACCCATAAAGGGTGTCTTGGCTATCGTCTGACATAACATTACACAACATATTACAGTTTTGCATACAGTGTTATCGTTGGCAGGCTTCAGGCGTAAGTTTTCAATTTCTGTCGTTGTGATAATTGTCGAAAGTAAAATGACTTCTAGAACTCGCATAAAAGGAAGAGGATTCAAATTTAGATGTTCATTAATAAATTATTGGACTTCCAAACAATACCTTAGAACATAGTCCTCGTATTTATGTCCTATTTAGAAGTTTATACTCAAAACATATTATATGAATCATGAACAAAATTATAAACAAGGAAAATTAGTAGGTAGTAAATATGACTCATACATATTGAGAATGATCCTTCAATTAAAGTCAATCGAACAATTGGCCTCTAAGCAAGGACGAAAATGAAAGTTCTGTATTGATATATATGAAAAACGTCCTGTGAATGTACAGAATATAAACGAATGTAATGGATAACTCGCTATAGGCGCCGCGCCGGACGCCTGCCAACTTGGCAAGACAATCACTAGTTGTGACAATATGGTTGAGGTAATTTTTGTTCTGTTTTAGTCATTCTCATTGTAGTTAATAAATACAAAATATTAAGTTACATAGTAGTATATTAAGTTTCATTGTTCTTCCATTAATTTTAACAGAGCGATACCTTAACCATCTGTAGTATAGTGATGATTCACTCTACTTAATTTAACTCCTGTAATTAATACGACATTTTACTACAACTGTCAGTCTAATGCATCATGTACGTACTTTTTCCTCCGAACTGATACTTTTTTTTGTGTTCCAAATTAACCAAAAAAAAACTTATATTTCTATATTTGTTGTTGGGGAGTACTTGCATAGCATTGCAAACTCGGTACTCGAGTTGAGGAAATATCGCTGACACTTCTACCTGGTTAATTTTTTATACTGTAAATATAATATTATGAATATTAAAAAAAAATATCAAGTATTTAATAGTCCAATACTAGATATAATTATGTTCGTCCACATTTAATTCCAGTCAAAGTAATTGCCGTCTAATGTTATTGTTGTCCAAATGAATTTTGATTGCCGAATTATTTTTACTATTTGTCTTTATTAGAAGGTCAGAATATAAATAATAAAAACTTCACTGTAAAGTGAACTTCAACAACTTTACAATTTCTAGCAATCCTGGCCTTCAATATTCAAGTATAACACTTTTTTGTCAAACATGTTTAAAGTTTACTATTTTATCCAATGTCGTCCCTTTCGCTTTTAAATAATCCATCCATATTTAATGTTGGACGTTCATTTTAATTTGTCTTGCCCGGCTTGCATGTTGTATATAATAGTATATTATAAAGAAATTTTATCAAGTTCTTGTTAAATTTTGTTATGACTAGTGTAAATTCAGGTTTATTTTCATTATAATATATTGTATTTATTAAATTTGGCTGTGTCGTGTCATTGCCGTTTTAAGGTCATGAGATCATGTAGATAATGTAAAAGGTCTAATGTCACAAAAAGGCTCTTCCAGGGCTTGACAATCCATGTTTTAGTGTTAAAAAGGTTTCGGTGTTACACGACAGAGTTTCAAATGCTTAAATGATGTTTGCCAAATATTGGAGAGCAAATGTTTATTTTCCACCGCCAAACATAACGTCTTAAATAGCAACAACCGGCCAGTGTTAAACATCCACTAGAGGTAAGGAACTTATCTGGTCCTTTTGGAAATACCCTCCAGATCACAATAAAATTCTTAGTAAATATAGTATACAGGAGGATCAGTCGATAGGCCTCGCCCTAACGCATGTTCTAAACGCGACTGTTCACATTCCCTGGTCCAAATGTGTGGAAAGCCGTCTTGCATATTATGTCCTGAAAGTAACGTCCATATTTGAAATGATTTAGCGTTAAGTAATTCTGATTTTAATCTTTGAGGCAAACAATTTATGCATGTCCATTACGTATTTCCAAATGCAATTTGTTAAAGTCACTTGTAACGGCATAAGCGTCCTTAAACTTGATAATTGTCATTGTAATGTTATTTTCGCCTAATGTATACTTCTTTGTTGTTATATGCGTATATATTATATTATAACTCGAACACTCGTAGATTAACGAAATATTGTTAAAAAATAACGTTACTTCTGTTAGTTTTTTGTCAATTAATGTGTCAAATCGACATTAGTATTTCATTTTTCATTATAATCGTCAATTGTTTTATGTATATACAGAAAGTGTAGATTTTTGATTAGTGATGTGAAGTTATTTGGTCAATTCAAACATAAGTGCCCTTTTGTTGCTCATGATGACATGTTTATGGTTTATCATTGCTTTTTTACTCATTATATATAATGCTCAATATTATGGCCATGATATTAGATAATTAAATTTCTCTTTGGATTTTTATTTATTTTGGTTATTTATTTCTTCAAATCATATGAATTTTAAAGAGACAGTTGCTGTGACAGATTTGTTATAAAACTTTATTATCACAATGCATCATAATAATTTTATTTAATAATTTTCACTTATTCGTTTAAGTAATTCAACAAGAATAACGACCAATTACTATCAGGAATAGAAATAAAAATTATAAAATTACTGTTATTAAAAAAAATTAATATGTTTTGAAAAATTATTGTTTTAAAACAACAATATTTCAAATCATATAATTAATAATGCTTCAAACAAAATCCTGTACGTGGCTGTTGTATGCAGGAATTGTCTTTCTGAATTACTTATACTCTTTTGTCTACACTATAGACGACGAGTTCCCGTAACGAATTCCCTGTTCGAACAATTTTGCCTTTCTCTACACGCACTACATTGTGTGCAGATTATCATTTTTCACTTATATATCAATGAACTTAATTAAAATCGATAGAAACAATCAGTTTAAATGTTATTGTTACCACTAGTTTAAGAACTATCGATTGTTTTGTTATAATTCGTAAAAATTGATAACAACGCGCACTATACTAATTAATTCATTTTATCATTACTTGCAGATCATTTCTTCTGTTAATATTTTTGGGAGGTTGTTGATAATTGAAGTGGATATTGTGAAAAATGCATTCCATTTGTCGAAACCGTTATTTAGCATTGTTCAATAACGCACCTAGTACATGGAAAGCGTTATGGTTTAAAAATATATTTTTACAGGCATTGCAAACGCATATAAACAACTACTTGGCCTTATTACAAGTTCTAAGTATAATATGACACTATGTTACAAAAATCATGTTAGGCTTCTTCTTACATCATAGTGTCATATTGACAGGTATTGAACGTAGAATAGACTCATATTTACAATGCCCAAATTACTTAAATAAGATATCCCTTTATTACGTAGTATGATATAATATCTAATTATACTGTCACAAAGGGAGTAATTATGTCAAATGTTGCTCGATTGTTACCGATTAAGTTATTATAAAGTTGGACAGTAATATTTGTATTTTGTCATGTTTATACAAAGGAAAAATATCTCAATAAAATATCATAATCCCGTGTACAGAGTAGAAGGTATTTAGAATCTAGTGATGTCATCTTAAATCCTAGTTAATGATATATTAGGAATACTAATTTTCAGATATATAATTTTCAATCTTTGCGACATGACAAATGCGCCACAGCAGAATGATCTAGTACATACATTCATTTTGTCAAATATATCTAATTATTGTATATTATTAATTGTGGTTGTGTTTAACCCTAAACAGAACCGCTAAAATGAAGGTGGCCTATTTTATTTCATTCAATTCAATATTGTTACAGATATTGTTGAGTGGCATTTTTGTCATGTGCAAAATTTTACATGTTATATTTTTTAACATTACTGATATTATAGCGGCTTAAGGCGGGCGTTACATACATGATGATCCTTACGTTACTTTAAATTTTAGATATAGATCTTTGAGTTTGCGTATTCTGATCAAATGTTATTGTAAATTTGCTGTACAGTAATCAGTGGTAGGCCGTCGCCGCGAGCGCGGGCTCGTCATCGATCTCGCAAGACTGTCGTTACACCGAACAATTTGAATATTATGTATTATGTCAAATGTAAATAGAGTACGAATTAGACATTTAGACATGTTAAGGGATGTAATCTTAGTGTTTTATTTTTTTTAATGACTATGAAATGTATATGACGGGGATATATTTACGAGACGTTGGTGTCGGTGCGGTCCGACCGCGCGGCGGCGGTCCGGGCGCTTTGCGCGGTGAAACAATGCTGCGATATTCCTTGTGCCCCTCGAAATATCAGTGCATTATATATGAGTCAAGATGTATAGATGCGGTAGTGTTAATGTGTATAGATACTTTATACAAGCTCGAGTCGGGCGGACAGATACACTTGCCAGCCGATTCGAGCGAACGACGACTAGCTATGAATCCTGACATCGGCTCACGTTAATTAGCTTATAAATATTTCATCAAAATATAAAATACACAAAAAAAATGGATATAAATTTCTCGACCAAGTACTGGTTGTTTTTAAATTATTAAAATGTAAAAAAAAATTAGAGTATAAACAAAATATAGGTACAATTTATCAATTATACTTTTCTTTTCGGCATTTCATGTAACAGTGTAAGAGATTTAAGCTTTGCTACACTGAAATGTTTTGTGTAAGTTTGCAACCTCTTATGTTCAGTTGGAGCACCAAAGCACACTCACTCAAGCAACCTTACATAGTGTTGTATGTTTCTATATATTTTGTGATTTCATTTGCTCATTATCCTCTTCCATTGCTTTTTTTTGTTTGTCAACTGTCTAAATGTATAATATGATTTTGTTAAGGCAGGGTAATGCAGAAATGTGAAGAGGTACTTTTTAATTAGAATTGATTGATGATTTGTTTGAATGTTTTAAAATTGAGTTAATTTTATCCATACAATGGATTTTGTATTGTTATGAAAGGAGCCAGTTTGTTGTTTTTTTTATTTAAGTCAATTTGAATTTCGATATGAGGCAGCAGATTAGTTTATCATAACTGTCGAAGTTACCACAGAAACAATAGTCAAATGTAGGCTCTCTTTGGCGTTGCCCTTTATAGTTTTGAAAACTTTGGCAGTGTGTAGACGCTAGTCGTCTGATCGTGATTACGTGGAAATAAAATAAGTAGTCAGTATTAGATCATGCAAAACATGAGCTGAAGAGAGGTTGTGAAGAGTATCGTTATAAAAGGTACCTATTCAAAATCTGGACAAACAGACTAACTTATCTTGTACGACAGGACAGATAGTGTTGCTGCAATGTGCATTTATGCCATCTTCACTTTTTATTTGAATAATGGGATCAGTGCCAAACTTTCTCCTTCTTGTTTAGCTCAAAACGATGCAATTGTTAGCATGCTTGATGAAACAGCTAAGTAATTGTTTAGTTAGTCTGCCATTTTGTGAATATTTTGTTTTGATAGTAATATGTAAATCTTTTATAATATATTTGTTTACAATAAATAAATGACAACATTATAAATAAATGAAATTGTATTTTCCATTTAAACTGATGAAAAAAAATATAAAAAGAATAATATGCAATTATATGTGATGTTTTATTTAGTCCAATGCGAGGCTAATGTTACAAATATCAAGTTCCTATGTGGAAAATGCAAAAGAAACAGTGGTTCAAGTGGTTGATAAAATTTTTGTTTAATTAAGTATGGAATATGAATATCAGTTTCCTAGTTAAATAATAAGACACAGTTAATTAGGTATAGTTTGAGTTAATTTTTGTTTCAAATGTGCCTATTACAATGCTGCAATTTGAATGCTGGTAAAAACCTGTGAATGGTGGAGAAAAATCTGAAAACAAGAAATGAAAAGCATAATAACTCTTATACATTAGTAAATAGACTGCTGATTAACTGATTCTGATGATGATGCTGGTTATATAATATAATATTCAGGTAGAAATATTGGTCGGCGTATCAGGCGTAGATACTGCAAGACGACTGGTGACTACTAATCAACCACATTCCAATAATGCCAGATGGATGTGGCTGGTAACTGCTACTTTGTGCGATTACTAATCTAGTAATGTATAGTGCCATAGAGGTTAATGTAATAGAGTAATTGTGTGGATAACTGCAATTCACTAGAACAGATCGTGAGCGAGACTGTTTGAAGAGCTCGTCCTCACATATTGAGGCCACGGCGAGGCGAATGAGAAGGTATTTTCAAAATAACTGACTAACTGACACATGAACTGACACTTGTAATTTATCCAAACAATTGTATAAATATGTACGTCAAACTATTATACCGATAATTACTACAAACATCTTATCTCAGCTAACTTTTATTTATTTAGTAGATATTTTTTACTAAAAGGTACGACACTTAGCTTTCTAATATTCCATTTGTCAAAAGAGTCAGCACACGCACAATATGATAGAGGACATATTTTATCTCTATTTCATTTTTGCAAAATATATTTTTAGGCCTCAAATAAAACGATAACTGAAAAAGGGCAAAGGGCGTTCAACGAATATTAATGTTTCAAATTAAAATTAAATTTATTTAGTCGTGTTCTGTTCAACAGCTATGTTTTTACCCTTTAAGAAGAATTTGTAAAATGTTAGAAAAAAGATTGTAAAGCAAAAAAAGCTGCTGCTGCAGTTTAAGTGTAACTGATTCAATATACCGGTCATCTTGCTCAGATCATCTACCAGATCCTCGACGGTGAAAAAACACCACTTTCCCATAGCGCTGATACACTCTATTGACAGCAGAGAAGCCTAGATGCAATCGAGCAGCCTCAACACGCTGGCTATGCCCTGAATCCAACAACGCCAGGAGTTGGATGGCTTCCGTGGGCGAATTATAAATATTTGTTACGAAAAAATCTGTCTCACCGGTGGGCACAGGCGATCGAGACCAAGGGGGAAGCGTAGCGAAGGCCTTCGATTGGGTCTGGCACAAAGTGCTTCTTGCGAAGCTTGTTTCCTATGGGCTTCCCGAGAAACTGTGCAATTGGCTCACCATTTTTCTTACAGACAGAAGCATTAAGGTCGTTGTTGACGGTCCCACAAGGCTGTGTGCTATCACCCACGCTGTTTCTTCTGCATATCAATGACATGCTGCAGATTAGCAGCATCCATTGCTATGCGGACGATAGCACGAGTGATACTCTTTACACTGGCCGCGCCATTTCTCGGGTAAACGTCATCGAGAGTCTATCCAAACTTGTGTCTGAAATCGAAACTTCTTTAGTAAAAGTTTCAGACTGGGGTCGACTTGAGCTAGTCTAGTTTAACCCCACGAAGACAGGTTTGCGCGTTTACCGCTAAAGAGATGCCATTGGTCGAAACATCTCGCTTTGAAAGCTCTTCTCTAACTGCGTCAGCCAGCATCGGAATCCTTGTCAGACCGATACGACCTTCAAGAAAAGAACGTACTCCTACCTAAAAGGCCGGCAAGGCATTTGTGACTCTTGAGTTGCGGGTTTCTATGGGCGGCGGTAGTCACTTACCATCAGGTAACCTGTTTGCTCGTTTGCCCCCTTTTTTTATATCGCATAAAAAAAGAAAATGAACTAAAAGATAGAGAATCTTAATACGAACTAAAGCCGGGGTGTATTACGAGGCATGCCTTTTAAGTTTTGTCGTTTGAAGAAAAAAACAACTAGAACTTTATAGTACTTTTTATTGTTTTTCAAAGTATTCACCACGTAGCTTAATACACTTTTCCATTCGCTCAAACCAGTTATTATAACATTTATTACACTCTAAAGTGGGGGTGTTCAAAATGGCTGACTTGACAGCGTCGACTGCTTCTTCACCGGACTGGAACCTTTGACCACGAAGACTTTTCTTAATTTTAGGAAATGTAAAGAAATCCCTTCGTGCAAGATCTTCTGAATGGTTGTCCCTGAGATGCCTAATAGAGCCACTATCTCTCGATACGTCACATGACGATCTTCGAGAATTAGTTGTCTCCCAGCAATGATGTTATCTTGAGTGAAGACGGATTTTGGGCGTCCTTCACGAGATTTGTCACTATCACTAGTATGTCCACGCTGGAATTCTAAATACCAGCGTTCGACAGTCCGCAGACATGGGGCTTCATCACTGAACACAGATGTTAGCTCTTCAAAACACTGAAGCCGTGTCAGGTGTCTTCTAGAGTTGTAGGAAATTATTGCACGAACATTTTCCATAGAAAGATTCATTTTCGTACGTAACCTGACAGATTCCAATCGACGCTTTGACTAAACAATAGCATTAATCCTAATACTTTCAACTGTTTTGAGATTCAAAATTTAAACACATTCGAATATAGAATAGTTCCAAATTTAAAATTGCCGGGAAATATGGAAACGACAAAACTTAAAAGGCATGCCTCATATTAATTTATTTATGAAAAAGGGATAAACAAACAGTAACACATTGTGCACATTTACAAAGTTTGATAAAAAGTATGTATAAATGTGTACTAACTACCTTATCCACGAATTTTATATAATAATAGTGTTAACAAAACAATTTTTCAAAGATATATAATATATTATTTAATGAAACTAATAATGCTATAAGTATACTTTTTTATATATTATAGGAGGGCAGACGAACAGATGCGTCACCTAATGGTAAGTGACAACCTTCGTCCATGGACACCTGCAACTGGAGAGAGAGAGACTTTAAGGGTGAAGAGGGATGAGGAGAGAGGATTAGAAGAACATGCGAAATACTTGCTGATGGAATTTATCAAGAATCTAATTAAAAGAAAAAAGTGATGAAATTTAAACCAGTTCGATGTAGAAATCACGCAGATTATTCTTACTCTACCTATAATCTAAGGTATCAAAACGCCATCTACCAGCGTATAGTACTGTTGCTTTGGGTAAGAGCAAAAACCCGTAGCGATGTGCGCATAAATACATCCAGATCAACGGCGAGTGATGTCTATTTAGCAGTATAAAAAAAATACTCTATGATCTATCAAAATACGTTAGTATGTTTAGTCCATGCAAAGTCTAAAGAGTACAATAATATATAGTCTGTGGTCAGAATCATAGGTAATACACAAATACTGGAAATAAAAATTGTCTATCGATCAGAATAAAGTTGTTATTTTACTTCTAAGATACAATTAAATAGTTTTGCGTTAATTCTGTGGAACTATTTAATGATGATCCACTTTAAAGATAATAAGAATAAATCGGCACTAAGTACACGATGGGCCCAAATGTCGAAGCAGGAACAAATAATCGAGCGGAAGAAAATGGAGATACAGGCAAAGGTGGAAGCCCAAAAGCAAGCTGCCGCTCTTGCCGCCCAGGCCAAATTATCAAAGTATGCCCAAATATTTCTTAATTTTTTTATCAGTTACTAAATTTTTACATACTAGTGTATCATCACATGTAAAATTTTCTGTAGCTCGGGAGAAAACATGCTATTTCGATAAGTGATATAGAACTTCATTGGATTGTACTCTTTTACTTTGTATAGATACAGAGATACTGTACTAATATTATATAGGAAATCATAGTAATATATTATAAGAAATATGGCATTCGGTTAGAGCAACATTTCTTACCTCATAAAATATCCTTTATTATGTAGATTTCGACTAATAAAGGCTAACAACTCATTTCGGATTCATGGAGTTTTTTTGAATATGCGGGGTATTGTGTTCTAATTACATACATACATACATATTATGTATGTATGTAAAAATTAAAAAAACATTTTTCTTTATTGCATACCTTTTACAGTCCTTCCCAACCTGAAGACAAAGATTCAGTAAATATATTTTCCAATGATGGTAGCTTCATGAGCCAGTTTAAAGCTTTGCTAGAAAAACAGAAACAAGATACTAAAGAAAAGGAAGAACATGAGAAACAAAGTGAGGAAGATGTCACCAAAGTAAGCAAGGACCAAGTCCCAAATGATGAGGAACATGAAGAAGAATATGACATGTATGTGTACAAATCAAATGAAGAGGGGAGAAAGTTAGGTGATAGAGATCAAAGGTAAAATAAATATTGTTTACCATTATTACTTCTAACCTAAAATTTAAAAATTCCAATTCTAATTAAAATATATTTTATTACCCACACAAAACTACACACAAACCACACTACTAAGTACTAGCAGTGTCAATGTACTTAGTGTGACTATTATTAAGAAGTGTTGGTATGCAATTTATTTCTATATATTGGTTGATTTATTTTGGTCACAATCAAGTTTGTGTATAGGTTAAAATTCTCAAGGTTTATTAAGCAATTGAAGTAAAAACATTATTATGTAATAGATCTTTTTACAAAACTAGTTTAAATTTAATTAAAATTTTGGTCTTGGCAGATCTTGATTAGATCTTGATCTAAGCTCAGTGTAGCATGAGTGCCACAACACAGTGTATAGTCTCCCATTAGGAATAATTCCTGTGTCACAGGGGGACTTTAAAAACATTCAATTAACAACACAAAGAACATGCAGACTCTGGACAATTATTTGAAGATCGCAGAAATTTTTGTCCCTATGGGAATCAATCCCACAACCTCCGGTTGAGCAGTCAGGGTCACTAACCATTAGACCAAAAGGCGCGTCTAACATTGATTTGTTACATTGCACCCTAATTATTTTTATTTATTTTACAGAGAAAAATATCGTCGGTGGAACGACAGCCGCAGAGACACTCGCAATCGTCCCCATAGTCCTAATGCTCCAGTAGTAGAAGATAGAAAGAAATTTGTAGAAAACAAAGGCAGCTCTCATAATATCCCAGCTCTTATGCAAATTCCTATCATGCCACCTACTAATCAATCCTCTGACTCCGATCATAAGCCATGGATGCTCTCGCCAAATTCAGAACAAGACCCCGACTCTAATGAACCACCCAGTAATATGGGACCTTCTCAAATGGGGCTTCCACCCATGCCCCCAGGTCTTATGGGTCCAAGTCTTATGGGTCCTGCACCTGGCATGGGTACAAATATTGGTATTGGTCCCAATATGGGTCCTGGACCACACATGGGTCCCGGTCCGAATATGGGCCCAGGTACGAACTTGGTCCATGGTCCTAATATGGGTCCGGGCATAAATATGGGTAATTCTGGCCCTGGTCCGTCTCCTCTTGGTTCTGGCCCTAATATGGGTTCAGGTCCTAATATGGGACATGGATCTAATATAAGGCCCGGGCCGGGAATGGGACCTGGTCCTAATATGGGTCCGGGACCTAATATGGGCCCAGTGCCTTTAATGGGGCCAAGGGGACCAATGCCACCTATGCCTCCTGGTGGTCCAATGCCACCATTTATGGGTGGTCCTCCTGGTCCACCCAATTTCCCAATGCCGCCGAACTTTATGGGACCCAATGGACCTTGTGGTCCAATGCCACCAAACATGTGTGGTCCTAATATGCAAGGTCCAGGGCCTAATGGTCCTATGCCTCCATTTTTCGGTCCCCCGTTCCCAAATCCTATGATGGGACCAAATGGTCCTCTAAATTCAATGAACAACGGCAACATGCCTTTTATGGGGCCACGACCTCCATTCCCACCTAATGGTCCACCGAATTTTGGTAATGGGAATGGTCCTCCTATGCCGTTCATGCCGCCAAATCCTCCCTTACCACCGAGCACTATGCCTAGTTCCATGTCGGATTCAAAATGTTTAGAAAATCCGTCCTCTAAGGAAGCTGTGACTTCTCTGTCTCCAATGAATCAACTTTCAAAGACGGACAGAGATAGCAAACCAGGATCGTTCAGTTCATCTCTAGGTAAAGATTGTATGCTGTTTGAATTACATTCGCCCTTGTATTATTATCGTTATTTGCAGTAATGACACAAAGGTGATAGATTTTAACAAACTGGATTGCAAAAGTTTTCTGATATTTACAAGTGATGCACAGTATAATTGTTAGTCGACTCAAAGCAACAAGCAAATAATTTATTTTTACTACTGGTTTACTATGAAAGCATGGAAATAAGGAAAGTAATTAAATGATATATCAGAAAGCTTGTATATGCAAACTCAGTATAATCACAATCGGTTATACAATTGCCCAAATCAATCTCAATAGGCTGTACATAAAATATGATGTAGGGCTGCGATGTTTTCTATGATAAGAAGCAATGTTATATTTATTTAATTTGCCAGCAGAGGCAAAGGCCCTGGTTGTTTAATAAATATATTCCAGAAGACTTTTCAGAATAGTTTTGATTCTTTATTTGAAGTTTATAGCTTAATAAATGAATCTTTTAGTAAATTACTTGTTCACTCATTGTGATGATTAACTTGTAAATTATAAATATATTTACTATGTCAAATATTGTACAATTTTAATTGTAATTGTAACAGTCCCACAATGTTAAAGAAGTCTTGTAGTCTTGTAGTGTTGTTTGTCACTAAATTATTATGTCGAGAAATCATCAATAAAAATTTGTATAATTTGATGAAAATTCATCAATATAATAAGTTTGGGTATCTATTGGGATTGATCTGTGGAAACATGGTAGGTGAGCGTTCGTGGTTCAACAGCAGACATATTTTGACCCGTGGTGTGTAGTTCTCGCAGATTCGTTGCCGCCCGCCGTCCACCGCGCCGCCTCCGAAGTCGCGTGCAACGGTGACCATTGGGAAAATGTGCTGAAAGCAATTCACACACAAGATCAGTCCTTGTGGTAAAAATATTTTGATCCCGACAGGAGGATACATGCTGTATTCTTTTTTATATTTTCATTTTATTCTCGAAATTATTATGGAACTGTGTGGTAAACTTATTGTATTTGCATCTTACATATCTTTAACAATGTCAGAATTGTTCTACCACTCTGCTGTCCCTAATGGCAATGTCGCCAAAGCCATGTCGAGAATTTTTATTAAAGTAATTATTTGTAACAAATGTATTAACTAAATATTAGAAGAAAAATTTTCAAAACTATGTAATATGAACTTTATGTAGTAGTAACTGTTTAGAAACGTTTACTGCACGGTTCTATTAGGCTATTTCCGGGATGAATAAAGCCTAAAACGAAACATCCTTTGTTGTTGTTTACGCACCATACAAAATAACTGCACATAGAATATTTTTTCAGGTTTCTACACAACACTAACTCTAAAGAGTACAAGGCGTTCAAGGAACTCATTACTAAATACAGAAGTGAACAAGAGGATAGAAAGCCTGAGGTAAAGCCAGAAGATAAATATGAACCTGAGTTCAGCTTGGAAGATGATGAGAGTAATGATGATAAAATGTATAGTAAAGATGATCGGGACAGGTATGAACTACTTCATTATCTAACTTAACTTATTATTTCTAATTCTAACAATCCTGTAACAAGGAACTTGAGGAGAACTGTCTATAGATATCTGAATATGTTTCAACTTCTTCATCTTCTGTAACTTCCTCATTGTTTTAAATAAAATTTAGTGTTGTATGACATTCTTTTCTGTTATTTATTATTGTTATATTTCCACATTGAAGTAGATGACTCTAATGTTAATGACATATCTAAAAAGTTTAAGTGTAACATTGAATGTTTTTTTAAATGTTTATATTGTTAAGTATAAGTATATTTCTTGAAAAAAAAACTTTTTATATCATGAACTCAAGATTACTTTGTTATATTACTACTAATATGGGCTGTGTCATATTTAGTTTAAGGATTGGATTAATAATTCTTGAATTACTTAAAATTAGGCTAAATAATAAAAGAAAGGAATATTAAATAGTACATACTATGTAATATAGGATCTTTTGACATTTTGAGCTTTATGAATCCAGTTACCCACATCGTCAATACTCAGTTAAACGTGAGCAGGCCAGTTCTCAAAGTGATGAGGAATCTGATAGCAAAAGAGAGAAACGTAAGAAAAAGAAATCTAGATGGAGTGATGATCCTCCGGCGGCTGACATCAAACCTCCGGGGATAGTTGCGCCCTTACCCTCTAGTGTTGGACAAGGCGCCGCACCAGGTTTGTCCACCAAAATACCACATGATATACTTACAGCAATATCAACCAAGCAACTTATAATATAATTATTTCAAAGATTTTACGAAATCTGAAAAATGCAATAACTTACAATTGCCATTTACGCAATTATAGTTGTAAAAGTAAAATTTGATTTGCGTTGTTGTGGAGTTGTTGTGTTTTAAATATGATTTTATGCAAATTTTAGAAATGCTCTTTGTAATATACATTACCATTTGTTATTGATACTAATGGAAAGGATTTTTTAAATTTTCATCATCAATGTGCCCTATTAAATGAATGTGTTCTTTTTTATTTCATTTTGCTTGACGAAAATTTGTTATCCACGCTTTTAGTTTATGGACAAGCCCCACCGTTAGTATCCACGTCTCGGCACCGTAAGTCCTAACAGGCAGGATGCTCTGTTCGAAGACCTTCGTTTTGAGGCATTGCGGTAAAGGTGATAGAAAAGTAGTTTACCAAATGCTGCCCAACTCAACATAATCCTTCTGGAGACTTCTTTCTTCTTCTTTCCCGATGTTGTTATTTTAACTCTATCACTCTTCAATTATTTTCTAAATATCCTTTGTAACACAGTCCCCATATTTTCTTTAGTCGTCCGCTACTCTTTTATCCGTCGACTTTCATACATACAACACTCTTCACCACATTTTTCTCAACGTTTGCTTAACGTGACCATACCGCTCCCCCTACTGTATTCATACCTAGCCTTGTCCATCCTACTCACACGTCGACGTCAGAACATCTTAAGATTTGATACGGGAGAGAACCCCTAATATACGGTATTTGTTCGGAGTTTCCACCGACCGACCTTATGAACGATACTCTTTGTTCATAGCACGAAAAACTGACAAAGACCACCACTAAACCTTACAGGGCATCAGTGTAGTCCATTTTATCGCTGTTATTTATATCGGTAGCATTGAGTTTGGGTTCAAGTCGAATTGAGCGGCAAATGTTCAATCACTATGCAAATGTTAATAAAATACCTTATTACATTCAAAATAGAGCTAAAAGTAGTCTATTAACTATGTGTAATGAAAATTTTATAAATATTTACGCATTATAAAATATATTTTTGTAATGCGTAAATATTTTTTTCCCTTTTTCTTTCTTTATTACTATGAAAATAAACTGTAAATAAGGTTCGTGCATTGAACACAGTTAGTTAGGCGTGACGACGACAACGCATTATTTGTCGGTGGTAGGTATGAGCATGGTTTTTTCTTGTCTACGTCATACATACTATTCGCTACAGTATTTACGTGAGCACTAAGCAGGTGTTTCTCGTAGTATATCATGTCAATGATACAGTAGTTGGACATCAAACAATGCTCTGGTTATGATCGTATTATATGACCCCAAAGTGCGTTGTCGAGGCGAATGCATAATGTTTTTTGGTTAGCTATGTATATTACTTAAGAATGTCCAAAATACTTTTTGCGGACCAGTACTTAATAGGGTCACCTCCTCAGGGATCTAGTTAAGGCTCCGAAAGGTACAGTTTTGATATTTCGTATTGTATTGGTAAAGGTTCTGTTATTGTGTTGATACCATTTAGCTATAAACCTTCTATAGACCATTACTGTTGACGAAACATTAACAAACTTAAGTTTCAAATCTAACTTTGCTTGCCCAATAATAACAGACGTTTTGTTATTTACAAACCTTAAAGATATGACCGCAATTTGATATTTAATGTTTAGATTCGATCCGAAATTCGGATCACATGGATTCGATCTGAGCCGAAAATTAATTGGATCGTATGCTCTCACTATATTGATAAGCATAAGATCAGCGCATCCCTTTTGTCACTAGTTGTTGATCCTGTATGTCGTATTATTATTGAAAAGGAAGAATTCGAAAACTAACTGAATAAAATGTTTAATTACAAAATTGGTTTCTATATTATTATTTACATGGTTTATATTTTTTTTAATTTTTTAGGCCTGGCGAAGATTGACGAGGAAGGTGTAAGACTAACTGCTTTGCATCGTAGCAACCAGGCTTTAATGCAGTACGCAATGACTAACTATGGCACAACAAACCTGAGCGGTGAAGATTGGAAGAAGTGTGAGGACAACTTTAAGCTGAATCTGCTTTATCAGGTATTAATTTTTTTCAGACAAATTTAGACAGAATCCCGGCAAAGGTATATGCAGACCATTCAATTATAACTGGCACACAATGCATTTCATTGCATTTGTTTATTTACCCAGGACATGTTAAAGAAGAGACAAGAAGTCGAACGATTAGCAGCAGCAGGAAAATACAAATACGAATATGACAGTGATGAAGACACATCAGAGGGAACCTGGGAACACAAGTAAGTCATACTTTAATAGACTATATATTATATATATGTATATATATATATATATATATATATATATACATACATATATATATATAATAAATCTGTAGATCCGCATTGTATATATACGTACTTAGTTCACTTTGTCAATAGAATTGTCAGTATTAAAAAAATACAGTATTGGTATGAGAGAAGTTTATTTCCTCATAAGAATACAATTATTTACTTACATGAGCAATGTTTTTACAGGCATATCAAAAATATTTGACGATTTGCACAAATTACTTAACACAAAAACACTAAGTACATTTCACACACGGATAAATAATACTTTGTGGGTAATTACAAATTTACACAAATTATGCGCAATAGATGAATTGTTATTCACGTTACAAAACAAACTTTTGAGTTTTTTATGCATTTCGTT
The DNA here is from genome assembly GCA_947561695.1 of Tyria jacobaeae. Lineage (NCBI taxonomy): Eukaryota > Metazoa > Arthropoda > Insecta > Lepidoptera > Erebidae > Tyria > Tyria jacobaeae. Next base: position 12,501,319 of record OX387221.1, on the reverse strand, counting down.
TTAGGCTAAGGGCAATTCAATTAGTATTACTTTAGTCCAGTAGATTCTCAATATGATGATTGTTTCAAGGCCTAATTAATATAAAGAAATATACTTGTTAGAATCTTTTTCGTGTAACAACAATGTTAAATATTCCTTTATTTTTTTAAATCTTTATAATTAAATTCAAGGAATAAATATTTTCCAAAGTAACAAAAAAAAAGCAAATGAAAGAGCTTGTCAAAAAAGAGATGACAAATGACATTCACAACTAGATAAAAAATTTTGCTTTATCACAGACAAAGAATATCACAATTTTCTTATATCAATAGATTAATTTATGATTTCGTATTTTGTTATGTCCACGAGTTAAAAATGATCTAAAACTCTCTAAATGGGCTTGTTCAGTGGCACAAATAACATCTTATTGGTTTCTATATGTCGTATATTCTATATGTGTACTTTTTTAAGTTCTTTCTCTTCCCGAATACTCTTCGCTTTTTCGTTTCGTCTAAAATGTAGGTGTTTTTTAAACAAAGGTTTTCCACACAACTCATTGTATCCGAGAAGATACCACCTATTCATTGGCATATGCAAGGTTGATCGGACTCACCAGATTTTCAGGCCAAACAGTTCCGTTCCCGGAGGCTTCCTTGTTAGGGTATTCCCGGGTCCCTTGCAATAGACTATTTGTGACGGAACACCGTGTGGTTTTAGTCGGTTCGAGTCCGACATACCACCTCTCCGTAAGCTCCGGTGAAGTGATGACCCGTGGGGATTTCCACACGAAAAAAAAAAAAAAAAAAAGGCACAGTTCCAGCCAAGATGAATTTACCTGTTTATTTTTGTTGTTGACAATAATAATAATGCCTCAATATTTGGATAGTATCGCATATTAATTACGTTTGGCAGTAATACATTTCTGGCAAATAACACATACATACGTATTGTGAAGCTGAATGCAACAGGTGGAGCTATATCTCATATTTACACGTGATGTTTATTCCTTAGCACTATTATGGATTAATTAATTAGAACTAGCGGTTGCCTAGAGGTCGAATTCCGACTTTCAGTCTTCAAACAAACTACTTTTATTGATACACTGAATCTCGTTAGTGGTTACTAAAAAAGTTAATTGATTGAAAAATATAATAGTAGTGGCCGTTTTTGTTTTTATCTCTTTAATACTGCAACCCAATAGTTATATTTCAGAATTGAAAAAGCAGATCCTCGTCAGTCACATACACTGTCTATGCTTAAATAAAATTATTTAACCCTGTCGGGCAATAAGATCAATAATAATTGTTGACAATGTTAATTCTGTTGCTGTTACTGTAATGTTCTTAATATATTTTTTATTCATCAAATTAACTGTAACCGAATGATTTGACAATACATAGGCGGGACGTCACACACCTGTGTATTTTATACAAAAATGTACCAAACCAACCATTTCTACGATTACTAAAAATATGCTGATTTGATTCGAGAGTTTATTCTACTTTTTACCTAATACTGTATTGTTTTCTGTATCAGGTTACGAGCTAAAGAGATGAATGCAACTGAGAAATGGGCGACCGAGTTGACGAAACAGGCGGCTGGTAAACATCACATTGGCGATTTTCTACCACCTGAAGAACTGAAAAAGTGAGCATAATCTAAAAAAAAATCTAAGAAAAAATCTACTACTAATCCCTATTTACTTCTCTCTTAAGAGCAAATCTCAGAGCTCTGGCGCCATACATACATATTATTATAGTTAATAATTGACAACTTTTACTTTAAAGTATTTGATCTCTCACAGTGGTATTAGCTTTTACATCTACCAAGCCAACCAACAGATGATGTATAAGTATTTTATATATATTTTGAATGTCATTGTTACATAAAATATATGTTACAAATGAAATTGATGCTTCTTTTTACAAATTTAATCATTATTAGTCAAAGTAACATTCAAACTAACTTTGTCTTTTTCAGAGCCCTGTCATATCATATGCGTGCCATAAATATGTATTGGTTTCTTATATTACAGTCCATTATAGTATTATATTGTATATCATGACGTGAGTGTTACAAATACATAACATATTTCAGATTTATGGAGAAATATTCAGCGGTGAAAAGTGGCAAAGAGCCCGACTTGAGCGATTACAAAGAATTTAAACTGAAGGAGGACAATGTCGGTATGTGTTCCTAAAATGTTTGAATGAATGTTTTTTGGCATTGGCTTCAATTTTTTTACTAACTCGTAAATTTTAGTGCTATTGCTCCATGCCATTTATTGTTTTATGAGCAAAGAACAAATTGGTAACTAATTAGGTGCTGTAAGATCCTTACTAGGCGTAACATAGTAGGTACTAATTACGCCTCCACTAACTATACTATATACTTTTTGTCACATTAAACAACAATAAAATCGGAATGCATGCATTATGATGTCATGGATTCTAAATTTCAATACTTGGACGGCATCCAGACACGACATAGCATAATTATGAATACATTGCACTCATTGAATTACTTTGATCTTCATCACCTGTATAACCTGAACACTTATTACAAATAAGTATAAATAGGAAGTAAAGTTCGTAAACTATAAAACTTTTTTTTTGCATCTTGACTGACGTTAATTTTTAACAATTTTTTTTTGATTTTAAATAATAAAAAAATAATTATGTAAAATTGACTCGCAGTATGGTATTGCTTGTTTGCTACACCCTGTTTCTGTAGGTAGGCAATGGAAATTTAACTTTTACGACATTAAAGACAAGGTACTTACTATTTGTTTAAGGTTTTAAGATGCTTCAGAAATTGGGATGGAGTGAAGGACAGGGCCTCGGCGCAGAAGGTTCCGGAATAGTGGTGCCTATAAACAAGTATGTACTTACTATATTACTGATAAGATTGCTTTAAAATAAAACTTATTTTAATAAATACTTTACTCTAAGAAAGTCTCCGTAATATTAATTCTGGGGATAATTGCTTTTATCGGGTAATCTGTTTTTTTTTTTGTAAGAAAACGAATATTCATCAAAGTTGCTTGTGATCGGTCTCCATAATCAACGTCCATTGCAACTTACGTTTTATGTTTTTAAACATATCACGGACATGTTCATGTTTCTCTAAAAACTATATCCATATAATATATGTTTAATTGTTGCCATTGCTTATAAATGTTTCCGAGAAGAATTTTTACACGAAAGAATAAAATAAAGATGCTACTAGAAAAACGGTAGAAAAAAATATATTATACACTAGTTAATTAATTTAAGTAAAAACGATATACACATTGACCAAACTTACTGAAAATAATAATTTGTATTAAAAATACAGGCTCCATTGTTTTAGGTAAAATAATAACAGATAACGTATTTTTAAACGTGCATTTATTGACGCAAGAAACGTAACTCAGTGAAATATGATAAGAGTATTGTGTGTATATGTGTAAGGATGTTTGTTGTGGCACAGAGCAAACCAACCGGTGGCCAACCTAGGCCTGGGCGCTAACACGTCGGACGTGGTGTCTCCCGAAGACGACGAGTTCGATGCTTATCGCAAGCGAATGATGCTCGCCTACCGTTTTAGACCAAATCCTTTGGTGAGTTACATTTTCTGTATTTCTTTAATGCAGCTACTTATTGAAGATCATCTTTTTTTGGACCGCGGCTTTTCGCTCTCGTCGAAGTAATTTTCTTTCTCTCGGAACAGTGTTTTTTTTTTCTCGGTATAAAATGCCCGTTATCCATACATATATTAGGCCGGCACCGCACTTGCAACTCTTGATTCGCGCACCAAGGAAACGAATTTCTAATAAAAAATATACTTTTAATAATAAGTATAAGTAACTTTCAAAAGGTACGAATCCGACTGTCACGACAAATTGTAATAAGCTGTACTTTTTTTATACCTTTCTTTTACATGTTAGAAAATAAATATTTTGTTAATATTTAAACCAGACCATTCAATTCAATTAAAAGTTTATTAAAATCGTTTCACAACTGACTAAGATATCGCTTAACATGTATTCTTCTGGATCAACTTTAAGTACAACCAGTTCAATAAAAAAACAGCAATTGAAATCGATTGACGCATTTATCGTGGAAATGTTCATTCCTTACCTTACCGCCGTAGTGGCTTTAAGGTTGAATATTGTCTTTAATTTAAAAATAAGAAGCATAACCTTGAGTAGCCCACTTAATAAAAAAAGATTTTTGAAGGTTTGTGAACCACAAATGGCGGAGATATCTAGAAACAAAATGCGAGAAGCGATCAGAAAATTTCCGTAAATTTGTAATTGCAATTGCTTTCTGTGCTTTACAATATTTCTTCTCAAAACCTTTCGAAATCTGGTAAACGTCGTTGTCAGCCGAAAATTGATATGGAAAGGATGAGACACGAATTGGCACCGCTTTGATTCCGAGACCAAAAAACAAATTACGGCTTGGAAAAGACTCTCTTTACCACTTGTAAAAAAAAATAAAGTTGTTCCTTCCACGGGCAAAGTTATGGCCTCAGTCTTCTGGGACGCTGAAGAAATAATTTTCATTGATTATTTAGAAAAAGGAGCAACAATTATCGGTTCTTATTATGCAACATTTATGAAAAAATGACGTAAGGAAATTAAGATGAAACGACCAGGAAAATTGTGTTGAAACGTGCTGGTGTTCTGTTTCATCAAGATAACGCTCCCGCGCACACGTTCAATGTGTCCCTCGCTGCCATTAAGGCAAGCACATAATAATTAATGCAAGTCTCAGTAATGGAACAATCTCTATATTCAGCAGACCTCGCTCCCTGCATATTTCTACTTATTAATTTACAGAGTATTTTTCATTGTTATTAAATATTAAATTAACGATTTTCGATTTGTTCCTTTTGTTTGTGCTGTATGGTCTTCCTTCTTAGCAAAATTTCATGATTCTAGGACAATGCTAAGTATATATCGCGTATCGTATGTAACCTATATAACCCTACAGATTTTGATTTACCCACGAAATGTTCAAAATTCCTTGAAATTTAAGGGTTTAATGACCATATCTTTCGACTGGGTTGACTTAGAAACTATAATAATAGCAGTGGTAGAGCCATGCTTAGGCACGAATGGGCCGGCTCGACCGGTGCGATACCACGGCCTCACAGAAAATCGGTTGTGAAGTAACGCTTGCGTTGCATTTCCCCGAAATGAGTGAGGTTTCCGGCGGCCCAAATCCCCCTCTCCCCTCATCTCCTTTCTCTTCATCCCCCCTCTCTTCTTTCCGCTCCCTCTATCCCCCATCCCTCATCACCCTCAAAGGCGGGCAGCGCACTTGCGACTCTTGAGAAGCGGGTGTCCATGGACGGCGGTTGTCACTTACCATCAGGTGACCCGTCTGTTCGTCTGTCCCCCTATAGTATAAAAAAAAAAAAAAAAATTTGTTACAGCTTCAAGGTACAACAGACTTAGGTATTTAACGTTAATAGTAACTTCATAATTCTACTAATTGTAAGGTGTATTTGAACATATGTTTCGTATTGAGTAATTCCTCCACCAGTAGGGAATTGGTCGATATATTAGTTATAATTATGTTATCAAGATTGTTTTTATTACTTATTGTAATAAAAATAATCACGCAATCTTACATACTACTTCAATAATAAGGGCGCGATATAAATTTATTGGTCAATAATAATGCATTCCATTTTGCGATACCGTTTTATGTATATTTTTTAATAGAATTCAACACACTACTAGTATAAAAAAACTCACGAGTGTAATAAAAAAAACTCACGAGTACATTATTACACTCTGAGTTTTTGTGTATTTTGTATCGAACGTTAAATATAGTGTGATATGAAATTGTAAACCGTTAATTTTTACTTCATAAAAAGATGCACTTTTTTAGGGTTCCGTACCCAAGGAAATCTATTATTAATTCTATTGGTTTCACACTTACAAAACAAATCTATTCATATATGGCCACGATAACAAGCGTGTCACGTGCCCGTATATTCGAACATGTTAATAAATATCACCAAAGGTGTTCACCACAACGATTGTTCTATTTTGACTGGTTAATTATTTTGTGTACAGTATTATTGTTCAGAATCTTCTATGATTGTTTTATGATCTCCTGTAGTTTTTTTTTTAAATTTACGAATTTGAAATGGTAGTTCCGCTATACTTTTAATCATTTTAAGTGAGGGAGGTTTAGTTTAGAATATAATATAATAGAAAATTGACTTTATTGATTATTGTTTTTTTTTTACAGAATAACCCACGACGGCCGTACTACTGAAAGCGCTATGAGACTTACATTATATAGATAGGCTAAATATTCCACGTAGTTCGTGTGAACTACGCAAAGTTTATTACACATTTAGAATGTATTAACTTGTTCCCAACGAAGTATGTATTGCATGTATCACCGAGTTGATTGCCAAATGAAGTCTTCGCTCAATCTTCAGATTTAATAAGTACTATATGTATTATTTAAGTACAAACTACGGGACATATCTTGTTCAATGAAATAGGTTGATGTTGATTCGCAGAAATCATGTCTCTTTTTTTAAATACCTTATTTAAACTTCAAGGTCTATTTGAACCATCTTCCATTTTGGTTGTACTATAACGGTGTTATGTTAATTTTAAAATAAACTTTGAAATATTTACTGAGTTTTTTTTTCGATAAAAAACTTTTATTGTTTTTTGAATTGTTTGTTGAAACTTTTATTACACTTTTATTAATACTATAAAAAAACTTTTATGAATAATATAATCTCTTAAAGTATGCCATTTTTTAAATTGTTATTTTATTATATTCATGACGCACAATATAACTTACTCCCTGATGTAAAATTGTATATAATTTGCTAAATGTAAACAATTTTAAATTATTATCCAGAATATTCGATCATGAGGTTTAAACAGGTTCATGAAGGTATCGGATCATAATCACGACGTATTAAGTTTTTTTTTTTTAAGAATACACTTCATTCAAAAAATTCAAGTTTTATTCATTTAAAGACGGCTTACGAGTATTACAAATGAAATGTTTGAGCATAAATTTAAGATGTAAACGTGAATTGAGCGGTTTCAACTGATGTAATTAACAGTGAGTCAAATCGTTTGTCAGAGCTATTCGGTCGGCGTGAGCGCCACCGGACTACATCTCTGTTTAAATTTAGAACGTGAATGACAAAATTCTGATAGTCAACACATTTAGTGTTCCAACAGATTTCAAAGTGTATGTTAAATATGTCACAAGACAGGAGTAATATGCAGAATAATCAAATGAAACAAATATCTAGGCCAAATAAAAATATGATACTACAGAAGAGTGCAAGTTGTCAAGTGTATTTCCTATTGAATTCAAGCAGTTGTGATACATCAAGTTCGTGTTCGTCATCAGAGAGTTCTGACACTCCACTAAAGAGGTAAGGGTCTTTTTCACTTAAGCCAATGAATGGTGTTCCTAATAAAGTGTAAATTCACATACTAACACTGAAGAAGGTGTTTTGTGTTTAGAAAAACATAAAGAATAGCTGTGATAACAGATTTCCTATAATTGACAAGTCTGAGTCAAGTTTTCATAAAACGAAATATTCAAGTAAACAATAAATCGTTACTATTATTACCGAATTAGCACAACAAACGCTTTGGCATGTTTAAGGTGAACTCAAAAACATGTTATAAACCTCGTGTTAAGTAGACGACACAGTGGATATAAAAATTAACTAGGTACTTAGTTTTGTTACGGTTCCGTCGTTATCTTGGAACAAAAAATATGTTAACTGGGGGTAGTTTTGATAAATGTAACTACATATTTAAATAACATAGTTATCAGACAGACTGTGATTTAATCGTTTTTAGGGACATTTAAAGGAGAGAGTGACTCATCATGGACTTCCAGGATAAGATTATATTTATTTAAATATACGGTTTTACTCGCGTGTGCATTTCGTGGATGCCCGACTAGTTTCGGTCGCGACAGGAGGCCTCTTTTGAAACCAGTCAGGCATTCCCGAAATACACGTGCAAAGCTTCCAGGACATTTGCGTAGAGATCTATCTTCATTTTGAATTCTCTATCTTTTGTATCATGGGAAGCGTTCAGAGCAATTGTTCCGACTTATACCGGCCGCAGCTGCGCAGGTTTCCGGCATCGTCCTATGCGACGAAATTACTATCCTAATCACCTAGATGGTTTGCACTAAACCACTGTGCGCTTCTCCAGAACCTTTTTGCCTCGCACAACCAGCCTGTGGAACAAAATATCGCCTGCCGTACTTCTGGACCGATACGATCTTCAAACCTTCAAGAAAAGAGTGTAGGTACTCCTACCTAAACGCAACGCACATGTGACTCTTGACGCCGTGGGCACTTAACATCAGGTGACCCGCCTGCTCGTTTGCCCCTATCCCTTATTGTATGATAGATAGATGGAGTATACTTTATTGGCCACCAAAGAATAAGACCACATAGAGGGAGGTCGAAGAGGATAATTAAATGCAAAATATTTTCAAATAGGTAGTGTATTTTCAAATATGATGCAAATACCAAAATACACTTTTGTCTTGCTTTTATTCATCTTGCAATGTTCGTATGTAAGTATCTACATATATATATTCGTATAAAATTTTACAACTGAATTGAAAGTCTTATACCTCAACCAATTAAAATGAAATTTTACACGTTTACTTTGGATGCATGGTTTTTCTAAACTCAATATGGCAGGCTATTACTATATATTTTTGTACTTTCCTATTACATATATGGGTATCAAATGAAAGGGTTTTGCTGACAAGAGTTTGTATGACTTCGCTTTAAATCCAATATGGCGGACTAGTTAGTTTTAAGAGCTCCTATATGGGTTTGATGCTTATACTATTAATGAAAGGGTTATATAACATTGTGGCGTACATATGCCACGTACTCTATAGCTCTGAAAATGCATCAAGACAGCACGCATCCACTCGCACAGCATACCAAGCGGCTGCTGATGGCGGCGGATGCATTAATTTATACTCACGCACACATACAACGACAACAGGAACGTAAGCTGATTGGTGGCGTGCACAGTAAATATTGTAAATATAGAATAAGAAATGTGATTGGTTAATCCATATTATGTGCGGTAAATTAACTCCATTACTTAATAGTCAAAAATTTAAATATAACTAGCACACTTTTAATCAAATATAAGTCGATTCCAACCATTCTCTGGTGTTTCACTTCAGCTACGGTTCAAGGACTAACTAGTCTGGCCGGCCAACATAGACACCTTTCCTTGCTCCTAGTATTATCTACTTAGCTACGGTTCGACGGCTTATACAGCCTGGCCGGCTAAGTAGATATCCTCACCTCATTCAGCCAGCTGGCACAGACGTAGGAAAAGTACTACTTCCAAAACTTATCGGGTCAGTTACCCCAACAGCTGATCCCGAAAACATTAATAGCGATTACTGAAAATAATACTTATTGCTGATTAGAAAGACTATCGGACGCTATTGTCTACAGAACACAACCAATATACGCTAAATGTATTTTGAAGCCATAAGCCATTTTAAGTATGCCTCCAATACGACGCTTTTAGTACAACTTATATGCGTTAAGAGATATGAAATATTTCCCTACTACTTTACTGCTACTTGCTATCTCCTCTTATTTTATTTTATAATATATGTATAGATATTTATTTATATATATATTAAAATTTCACTCTTCACAGCGTTGTATACACATACATACATAAGCATTCTTTTCGATTTAAAATATGCTTTAAAATGCGCTAATTTAGAATCACAACTGACGTAATAAATCAAAACATTGTCAACCTAAGTGGTACACAAAAAAGCTTAAATTATAAAAGGTTTCATACTTACACGCCATAATATTCTATAACTGTAACATTCATAAGGGTATAAAAACTTTGTAATTAGATCTTCCAATTGGGAAGTCCCTAAAACATGACTACGATACATGTATCCGAAAGAAACCCGAGGTGTCGTAGGCTTCACTTCGGTTAACTAAAAGCGTATGGTTTGTGATCGCGGTTCGGATCGTACTGGACGTGTGACGTAATACCTTAAAGGTATCTACCCAGTATTTCGCTCCGTACCCTTACTGCGTACTGGGAAGCACATACTTGGTTTTAATACTTGTACCCAGTAATATATACTTCACCTCTAGTCGCGACACGTCGGTACAAGTTACTTAGATATTCGATGCGGCGTGTTTTAGCTTGCACTTTAATTATTCGAAGAAACTTACAGTAAACGCATGCAAGTTTTTAGTGTGATTAAATATGGAACGCGATAAATATCATTTTCGTCATTTACTATTATACTTTTTCGATTCAAGAAAAACAGCAGCAGAAGCTCACAGACTTATTATAGATACGTGAATCTGCACTATCTGTTAAAACATGTGAATACTGGTTTCGACGATTTAAAAGTGGTAATTTTGATTTAGAGGATAAAGAACGTAGTGGAAAACCAAAAAAGTTTGAAGACGGTGAATTGTAGGCGTTATTGGACGAAAACCCTGCACGCACGCTACAAGAGTTGGCTGAAGAATTAAATGTAGGTAAATCAACAATTTCTGATCGTTTACACGCAATGGGTAAAATTCAAAAACAAGGAAAATGGGTTCCACATGTTTTATTAGCATTAGCGATACAAAATCGAGTAACTATTTGTGCTTCACTACTCTCTCGTCACAAAAAGAAATCTTTTTTGTATCAAATCGTTACCGGCGATGAAAAATGGATCTACTATGATAATCCAAAACGTAGGAAATCAAGGGTAGATCCTGGTCAACCGTCCACATCGACTCCGAAGTGTAACATTCACGTAAATAAGGTATTGTTATGCATTTGGTGGGATATGAAAGGTGTTATTTATTATGAATTGTTAAAACCAAATCAAACTCACAGCTGAGCGTTATCAACATCAACTAATCTATTTAAGTCACGCATTGAACCAAAACCGTCCAAAAATTGCACATAGAAAACAAAGAGGTTACAGCATGACAATGCTCGCCTACACATCGTAAAAGCTGTAAGAGATTGATCCCAAAATCCCCCACCCCCCTACTGATAGCGCTGTTAACGAAAAGGATACCCCAGGGGGGTACCAGCGCTAGCGTTGGAGAATCCCCCCCTGGACGTCCACCCTCAGTACGGATTATGCCTGAGCGTGGACGCCCAGGCTGCCCCTCGTACTCTGGGGGGGGCTCAACTGCGCTCTCAAAATACGCTCGGGGCAAGAGAAGGCACACCATGGCACCCCCTGTCACGTTTACCGTGGATTTTTGTAACATCAGGGGCTTAGATTCGAACCTCGACACTGTCCACCACCACCTTGAGACAGCAAAGCCGGCCTTGCTCTTTTTAACCGAGACGCAGATATCATCTCCAGCGGACACATCCTACCTCTGCTACCCTGGGTACGGACTGGAACACTCCTTTGTTCCTAAGGCTGGTGTATGCGTATACGTTAGAGATGATATCACTTCTCGCAGCCTCGGCAATCTTGAAGGTAGGGACCTCTCCATCTTATGGCTACGTGTAGACTGCGACGACCATCCTCGCATCTACCTATGCCTCTACAGGTCCCATAGCGGTGATGCCGAAACGGACCGACTCATCGACCACGTCCAAATGGCTACAGACTCAGTGTTCCAGCAGGTCCCATCCGCAGAGATCGTGATTCTTGGCGACTTTAACGCCCATCACGCCGAATGGCTTGGGTTGCGCAAAACCGATCATGCGGGAAGATCTGTTCACGATTTCGCCTTGGCATATGGCTTGACGCAGCTGGTTGCAATGCCTACGCGAATCCCAGATGCAGAAAGCCACGTGCCTTCACTGTTGGATCTTCTGCTGACCTCACATCCTGACGGCTACAAAGTATCCGTTGAGGCCCCTCTTGGCTCTTCGGACCATTGCGTTCACTCGCTGCGGCCGCGAGTTACAGGCAGTCGCCGCGTATGGCACTATAGGTCAGCAGACTGGGATGGAATGAGAACATTCTTTGCATCCTACCCATGGAGGCAGGTTTGCTTCTCGCCGGATGATCCCAATGTCGTTGCTGACTCTGTCGCGGATGTTGTGCTTCAGGGTATGGAACTTTTCATTTCATTCTCCCTGATTCCCACAGGTGGCAAGTCCCAGCCTTGGTTTGGTCGAACCTGCAAAGCGGCGTCCCGCCGAAAGCAGGAATGTTACCAAGCATGGGCTAATGCAGCGACAGCACGGGATGTAAAGACCAGCACATTAAAGAAGCAATTTAACTTTGCCTCCAGGTCCCTCAAAAGAGTAATTGCAGGGGCGAAGTCGGCTCACATCGGCAGAATTGGCGAGAGACTAGTTAGTCTCCCCTCCGGAACTCGTGCATTCTGGTCTCTTGCCAAAGCTGTCCAGGGGAACTTTTGTAAGCCATCCCTTCCACCTCTGCGCATAGGAGATAATTCGTTGGCCCACGACGCTAAAGAAAAAGCCGATCTTCTGGGCAAACTCTTTGCGTCCAACTCGACCCTGGACGACGGGGGAAACGCACCGCCGACCATACCGTAGTGCGAGACCCGCATGCCGGAAGTCCGGTTTACACAAAGGGCAGTGCGTAAAGCGCTTCTTGCCCTCGACGTTCATAAGTCGAGTGGGCCCGATAGAATCTCTCCTATCGTGCTGAAGACGTGTGCTCCAGAGTTAGTACCGGTTTTAACGCGCCTTTATCGGCTTTCCTACTCTCTTGGCGTAGTCCCGAACTCATGGAAGACAGGTCTAGTGCACCCAATCCCTAAAAAAGGAGATCGCTCGGATCCGTCCAACTACAGACCCATAGCCATCACCTCCTTGTTCTCCAAGATAATGGAATCCATTGTTAACTGCCAGCTCCTCCGGTACTTAGAAGACCACCAGCTCCTCAATGATCGACAATACGGCTTCCGTCAGGGTCGTTCAGCTGGTGATCTTCTCGTATACTTGACTCACCGGTGGGCACAGGCGATCGAGACCAAGGGGGAAGCGTTGGCCGTTAGTTTGGACGTGGCGAAGGCCTTCGATCGGGTCTGGCACAAAGCGCTCCTTGCGAAGCTTCCTTCCTATGGGCTTCCCGAGAAACTGTGCAATTGGCTCACCAGTTTTCTTACAGACAGAAGCATCAAGGTCGTTGTTGACGGTGCATGCTCCGACTCGAAGTCTGTTAATTCTGGTGTCCCACAAGGCTGTGTGCTATCACCCACGCTGTTTCTTCTGCATATCAACGACATGCTGCAGATTAGCAGCATCCATGCTATGCAGACGATAGCATGAGTGATGCCCTTTACACCGGCCGCGCTAACATTTCTCGGGTAAACGTCATCGAAAGCCGATCCAAACTTGTGTCTGAAATCGAAACTTCTTTATCAAAAGTTTCAGATTGGGGTCGACTTAACCTAGTCCAATTTAACCCCACGAAGACACAGGTTTGCGCGTTCACCGCTAAAAAGATGCCATTGGTCGTATCACCTCAATTTGAGAGCACTTCCCTAACTGCATCAGCCAGTATCGGAATCCTTGGCGTCGATATATCAAGCGAAGTCCAGTTTCGCGGTCACTTAGAGAGTAAGGCCATATTAGCCTCGAAGAAGCTAGGTGTGCTAAACAGATCGAGACAGTATTTTACTCCGGCCCACCGCCTGCAACTTTATAAGGCGCAGGTTCGGCCGCACATGGAATACTGTTCTCATCTCTATGCAGGTGCACCCCAGTACCAACTTCTGCCTCTTGACCGCATTCAACGGAGAGCGACTCGCATCATCGACTGCCAAGATATTTCTGATCGACTTGACACCTTGGCGTTGCGTAGAGATGTAGCTTCACTCTGCATCCTCTATCGCTTGTATCATCGGGAGTGTTCAGAGGAATTGTTCGGACTTATACCGGCTGCTGGTTTCCGCCATCGTCCTACGCGACAAAATATCCATCCCCATCACCTGGACGATTGGCACTCCACCACTGTGCGCTTCTCGAGAAGCTTTTTGCCTCGCACAACCAGCTTATGGAACAAATTGTCGCCTGCCGTATTTCCGAACCGATACGACCTTCAAACCTTCAAGAAGAGAGCGTACCTCTACCTAAAAGGCCGGCAACGCACTTGTGACTCTTGAGTTGCGGGTGTCCATGGGCGGCGGTAGTCACTTACCATCAGGTGACCCGTCTGCTCGTTTGCCCCCTATCGCATAAAAAAAATCTTCAGTGGGAAGTGTTACCGCATGCCGCATATTCACCAGATTGTGCTCCTTCTGATTACCACCTATTTCGATCTATGCAACACAGCCTTGCAGATCGGCACTTCAAATCATAGAATGTAAAAAAAAAATGGGTCAATGAATGAATCGCTTCAAAAGATGATCAGTTTTTATTATGACGGAATCCATTTATTGCCCGAAAAATGGCAAGAGGTTGTAGCTAGTGATGAAGCATATTTTGAATTAAGTATAAATTATCTTTTTAATAATACAAGAGTATTTCATTTTTAATAAATTCCTCAAAACTAACCGGAAGACCTAATAAATAAAACAAACTTTTGTTTGAATATGAACTGAGCCTGACTGACCTGACTGCTAAACTATAGGGTTCGATTCCCACATGATACATTTTTTTTATGATCTAAAATGGCGGGAGGGAAGAATGAACACAAAAGGATTATTAATTTTACTTAATATTTTTAGAATAATGCTGAAGGATCACTTGAAAGAGAGGAAAATCCCAAAGATAATGGTGGCCAGTGTCAGTGAGTTAATTGACCAATGTTAGCTACCTTTCCGAGTTATGCATGACGTTGGAGATACCTACTTCTATATACGATACTAGATAGTCACTAGTACAGAAAATTTAGTTTTAAATCCTGTAAGAAGCGCTCACTGAAAAATTATCTGTCAATATATTCTTTCTTTTATTAACTTTATGTAGAGACGACACGGTCGTTAGGCATTAAATTGCAGCGCTAGTTCCCACAGGTTGGAATCGCACAGACTGCTTTTATATTATATTTTTACAATGAAAAACTATGTATCAATTAATACATTTCATACTTACATTCGGGTTGCATAATGTGGTTGACATAAGGTGTGTTCTAAAACCATAGCACCACGCTGTTCCTTCTGCATATCAATGACATGTTGGCAACATACATTGTTATGCAGACAAATATTTTGGACATCCTGCTGCCAAGCTAGCAGACGTTGAGGGAAAACGACAGGAGCTTGTCGCTGAGCTCGACCGGGTCTTAAGCCGCATCTCTCAATGGGGTTGTGAGAATCTGGTCGAGTTCAGCGCCAAAAAACACAAGCGTCCACGTTTCAAACAAAAAGTCTCCATTCCTTCCCCTTCCTACTCTTCAGAACACTCAACTGCCACTGCAGGATAGGCTTAGTATACTGGGTATGGACATTTGTCGGGATATCAATCGGGATTACATCGAGAGCGTCACTAAGGCGGCCTCGCGGACGCTCGGTGTATTGAACAAGGTGAGACGGTTCTTCTCCCCCTAGCATCTGTGTCTTCTATACAAGACCCAGGTTCGCTCCTGCGTGGAGTACTGCTGTCATCTTTTGGGTCAGCTATGCGCAGTATTTGCTTGACGCTCTCGATCGGTTGCAGCGACTCGCAGTCCGCATTATAGACTGTCCTGAGGTCACCTAGTCTCTTGAGCCTCTGCAGTTGCGAAGAGATGTCGCCTCTATGGCAGTTTTCTATCGCCTACATCCCGGAGAGTGTTCTGACGAGCTCTTCCAATTGGTCTATCCTTCTCCTTTCCTCTACAAGACTGCACGTGCTGGCCTGAGGAGTCACCGTTTGCGAGTCGAAGGTATGCGATTCCGAACGAAACAGTTTGGCTCTTCTTTCCTGTGCCGATCGGTGAAAGATTAAAATTCTCTACCAGCGCACGTTTTCCTTCCCACTTTGATCCTGGGTCTTTTTAGCGGGGAGTGAAAAAGCATCTCACCAGGCCGCCATAGTGTGGGTCACCATACTACATTGACTAGACATGCCATGAGGATGGTGACCACCACTCTTCGACTCCATTTATTGTTACCATCAGGCAAAGTGGTGTCATTATGGCAGGCTTACAAATATAAAAAAGAAAAAAAAAATTACTTACATTACTTATAAATCTCTAGCCTCATAAAACTTGTGGCGTACACATGCCACCTACTGAAAGCCCTAAAAATGCATCAAGAGAGCACGCATCCACTCGCACTGCACACCAAGCGGCGAATGAACGCGATCGTATGTTGTTTATCATCTCACCCCTGTTGAGGGGGGTGGGGAGACTATTTGAAGCACTGGGCTCCTTATAGTGATTTTCCTCGCAGCTCACCACTGTGAGCCGGTCATTGGAGTTAGCTCACCGGCCTCGAGGTTTGCTCGCCGATCGCTCCTCTGAAGAGGGGTCCAGCGAGCCGCCTGCGAGAGGTCGGTGGTTGGCTATCTGCATCCGATGGCGAAGCCAATGCCCCGCTCGAAGGAACTGATATGAGCTCCCGAGCGGGGCGTTTGAGTCGCCTCCGGATGAGTGTTGTATCGTCTGGATGTGGGAGCGGAGCAATACCTACCAGGTGATAAAGTTTCGAGCGGTCAGCCCGCTCAAACATCCCCGTGGCGAGTCTGCTCACAAACTCCTTTATAGGTTCCCACTTGAGGTCTCGGTGGATTGTTGCATTCCTGAGGTACCTGGGGGCGTCGACCACCATGCGAAGGCAGCTGTTCTCTACAGCCTGCAAACGTTGGCGCGATGTCCCTGCTATCAAGTTGTACCAGGCCGGCCCACCGTAGGTGAGGCGCGACCTGATATATGTTTTGTAAATGCTTAGTTTGGCACTTACTGGTAGTCTGGAGGATAGCAGGGGACGCAGCTTCGTCCGCGCAGCTTCGTCCGCGCAGCTCTGGCCTTCGCTGTGATGGTCTCGACGTGGTGGTTCATCGACAGTGATCTGTCGATGGTGATTCCCAGGTACTTGACCTTTGGGGACCATGGGATGTCCTCTTCCATCAGACGTAGGTTTGGCGGGTAGTGTGCCATACCGGTTATCATCGCCTGGGTCTTCGACACGTTGCACTTGAGCCTCCATCGCTTCAGCCAGCCCGGAAGGGCTTCGAGTGTGGGGCGCAATTTCCGTGCAGCGTGTGCGGCGTTGCGTGAACTTGACAAGTACGCGGCATCGTCTGCAAACAGTGCCAGCTTGACGTCTCCGACTACAGGGATGTCATCCGTGCAGTGGGCGTACAAGGCCGGTGACAGACAGCTCCCTTGCGGGACTCCGGCACTGATGGTTTTGATTTCCGATGTGGTATCCTCTATAGCCACACGGAAGGTTCTCTGGGTCAGGAACGATGCGATGATCGCGACTACTTTTCGTGGTAGAGACGATGTCGACAGCTTGTGGATGAGACCTTCATGCCACACTCTGTCGAACGCCTTCTCCATGTCGAGCATCACGGTCACCGTGCTCCCGCCCTTGTTCAACCACGTAGCCATCTCGTCTAGGACACGAGTCAGCTGGAGCGTGGTGGAGTGCTCCTGACGAAATCCAAATTGCTCGGGCCTCAGCCGGATGTGGGGTTGAGCCCTTACTAGCAGTAAGCGCTCGAACACCTTGGACGACGTCGAGAGGAGTGTGATGGGCCGGTAGTTCTCCGGTTTTCTGAGGTCCTTGCCGGGTTTCAGAAGTACGATAACCCGACCCCGCTTCCAGATGTTAGGGAAGTGGCCGGTCCTCAGGATACCGTTGAACAGTTGTGTCAACGCTATGAGTGATTTCAGTGGAAGTCGCTGCAGTGCAGTGTTCGGTATTCCGTCTTCACCAGGTGCTTTCCGTGATCATCGCAGCAACCTCGCTCGGTGTTACGAGCAGTTCACCCTCAGACTGGGCGAGGGGCCTCGAGAGGTAGAGATGGGTTGCCGCCTCTATCTCTCGAGTGTGGTCCTCGTCTTGATTGTCGTGAGGTGTGAACTGTTTTTCGAGGCTGTTTGCGATGATCTCGGCACGGTCTTGCGCTTTGTAGCGTATTTGCCCGTCTTCAGCGAACAGGGGGCGCGTGGGGTTTGGTTCTGCAGTCAGTTGCCTGCAGAGTCGGTGTACCGAGGGCTGTTCGTCCTCGATATCTATAAGGAAGTTCTCCCATGCGTCACCTCTGTGCTCCCAAAGAGCAGCCTTGAACGAGTTGGTAAGGCGGTTGTATCGGGTCTTGTCTCGGGGGTGCCGAGTTCGCTGCCAGAGCTTCTTAGCCTCTCGCTTCTCATCGAGCATTTTACGGAGCCGAGCGGGCAGAGGGTTCTGTCGCTCGATGCTCGGTCTAGTGCTCGAGGAGACTCGAAGTGCGGCTTGGATAGCTCCGGTGATTTATTCGGCGGCTTCATCGACTTCCACTGGCGTTTTTACAACCGTAGGGCGGCTGTAACCCGCTAGGGATTCTTGATAAGCCCTCCAGTCTGTGTGGACTGTGGGCTTCGGTGGGCCGACCGTAGCCGCGGGCTCCCTGAACACGAGTAGCACCGGCCTGTGGTCCGATGGTAGGTCCTCGAGCACTTCCTATACTGGAGGTGCTCTTAGTCCTTTGAACACTATGATGTCCAGTACGCTATCACTATAGCCCGCTGGGTCCAATCTAGTGGGTTCTCTGGGGCCAGCGATTTCATAATTATGCATATCGGAGTCTTGCATAAGGAGATTTCCCATTGCGTTGTTGGTGGTGTTGTGTCATGCTTGGTGCTTTGCGTTCAGGTCACCTGCGATTATGGTCAGCGTTGTATGTTGGAGAAGGCTCCGAAGTTTATCGACGCGGGCTCTCTGATTCGGAGCTCGATAGGCCGCGTAGAGGCGCATCTCCCGCCTGCCGATTTGGACATCGATACCAAGCGCATACATGGTATCGAGTCTCTTCGGTTCGACGGGTTGATGCACTACTGTCCTCTTCACTAGGACAGCGAGTCCACGATATGCTTCGCCTCTTGGCGAGACCTCATCTTGGCGGTACACAATGTACCCTGGGATCTTGAGTGGCCTGTTGGCCTTCAGGTGGGTCTCGCTTATCAGCATGATATCGACCCGCTGTTCCTTGAGAAATAGGCGTAGTAGGCCTATCTTGGATTTCAGCGTCTCCGCGTTCCAATGAACCACCCTGAGCGGCTTATCCATTGGTGGAGAGTGTTTGCAGCAGTCCTGTTGTGTTTATCTCGCCTGCCTTAACACGCTGTGCGAACAGCATGAGTAAGGCGGCGAGTTGGTCCCTCTCCGGGTCGAACGCGATCCGCGTGACACCGCGTTTTTATACGATGCATAATTTATACTCACGCACACAGACAACAAAAACAGCAACCTAAGCTGATTGGTTGCCTACACATTAAATATTGTAAATATAGAATAAGAAATGTTATTGGTTAATCCATATATTGTGCGGTAAAGTAACTATGTTACTAAATGGTAAAAAATGTAAATATAACTGGCATACTTTTAATCAAATATAAGTCGATTCCAACCATTCCCTGGTGTTTCACTTCAGTAGCTACGGTTCATGGACTAACCAGTCTGGCCGGCTAACATAGGCACCTTTGCACCTTTTCCTGCAGGAGGTGGTTGACGGCCTATTCCCGCAACGGGTGGAGTACTCACCCCCGTCGATGGCCCCCTTGGCCGGAGACGACGGAGAGTTCGAGGAGGAAGATGTTCCACCCGTCACGGAGGCAGAGAAAGGGGCGGCTGTTCTACGAATCCGCTCCAAGAACACCGCCCCCAGGCCAGACGAGATCCCTCCCCGAATATTGGCCCTAGCTCTCAACCACATGGCGGACCGTCTCAGGGGGTGTTCGACGCATGCTTGGCGTCTGGACGCTTTCCTGACTGCTGGAAGAGCGGGAAGTTTTTTGAGTGGTAGAGCCATGCTTAGGCACGAATGGGCCGGCTCGACCGGTGCGATACCACGGCCTCACAGAAAACCGGTTGTGAAGTAACGCTTGCGTTGCATTTCCCCGAATTGAGTGAGGTTTCCGGAGGCCCAATTCCCCCGCCCCCTTTTTCTATCTCCTCATCTCCTTTGTCCTTTTTCCATCTCCTCATCCCTCCTCTCTTCTTTCCGCTCCCTGCATCCCCTATCCCTCATCACCCTCAAAGGCGGGCAGCGCACTTGCGACTCTTGAGTTGCAAGTGTCCATGGACGGCTGTGTCACTTACCATCAGGTGACCCGTCTGTTCGTCTGTCCCCCTATAGTATAAAAAAAAAAAAAAAAAGCTGGTTCTTTTAAGGAGGCCGGGACTACTGCTGGACGAGGCGGGTCGTTGGCCCATGTCGTGCGGTGTTCCGCAGGGGTCTGTCCTTGGATCACTCCTGTGGAACATGGGGTACGACTGGGCCCTACGAGCTGACTTCCCCCCTGGGCTGGGCGTAATCTGTTACGCCGATGACACTCTGGTCACAGCCCGGGGGTCGACCTTTCAAGAGGCGGCACGCTTGTCCACCAGAGGAGCCTCACTGGTGGTCGGGCGCATCGAGGCGCTAGGGTTGCGAGTGGCTTTGGATAAGACGGAGGCCCTTTTATTCCATGGGCCCCGTCGAGGTCCACCCCCTGGCGCCTCCATAATGGTCAACTCGATCCTCGTACCGGTTCAGGTTCACCTACGATATCTGGGCCTGATCCTCGACGGAAGGTGGCGCTTTGACGAGCACTTTCTGCAGCTGGCTCCAAGTTTGGTCGGCGCTGCGTCTGCCCTTGGCTTTTGCCCAACTTGGGTGGACCCAGCGTCGCTACAAGACGGCTGTACACGGGGGTTGTCCGGTCAATGGCATTATACGGTGCACCGGTGTGGGCGGATGCTCTAACCACCCAGAATAGGGCACGCCTTTGGCACCCTCAGAGGGTTATGGCGGTTAGAGCCATACGTGGCTACCGCACCGTGTCGACGGAGGCGGCATGCGCGTTGGCCGGAACTCCCCCGTGGGATTTGGAGGCGGAAGTGCTGGCCGAAGTTTATCGGCGGACGGCTGAGTTTCGGGCGGGTAGCGGCAGAGGGCCCCCGCCCGAAGAGGTACGCGAGTGGCGTGAGGCAGCTCGTCGAGCCACGATGGCTTGTTGGTCGTCCCGGCTGGAGGCTCCACGTGCTGGCTTTGCCGCCGTGCAGGCGCTCCAGCCGGTCATCGTCGAATGGGCAGAGCGGCAGCACGGGACTCTTTCTTTCCGACTGACGAAGGTTCTTTCCGGGCATGGCTGCTGTCCCGCCTGCCACCACTGCGACTGCAGTGAGGACTTAGCTCAGCATACGCTCGCGGACTGCCCCGCTAGGGTGGCGCGGCGTCGGGTCCTCACTGCAGTCATCGGAGAGAATCTCTCGCTACCGGCCGTCATACGCTCCATGGCCGGTAGCGACAGGAATTTTACCGCGGTCGCAACCTTCTGTGAGGAGGTCATCTCGCAGAAGGAGGCCCGGGAGGACGATCTCCACTCGGACCCAATTCGCCGCCGGCGAACCGGGTGGCGTAGGCGTGCTTACCAGCGCCTCATGCCGCCCTGAGTGTGGCCGCGGGTGGTCGGGACGGGTTTTCCCCTCCATCCGCCATATAACCAGCCGCGAGGAGGCGACGTCCTGGTGTGCCTGGACGTTACCTAATTGAGAGTTACCCAAGGCTGGTACCCGCGCTTTTGCGGGCAACAGGCGCTAGGAGGGGTCGTGATGTCTTACCAAAGCTGTTCCCGGATTTCTCCTATTACAGGCGCAGTATGGCGCACCGTGTGGTTTTAGTCGGTCCGATTCCGACACACCGTTCCACCGAAAACCCCGGTGGGATGAGGGCCCGAGGGGCACACGTTAAAATAAAAAGAAAAAAAAAGGCACCTTTCCTTCCTAGTATTATCGACTTAGCTACGGTTCGACGGCTTATACACCCTCTACCCTCACCTCAATCAGCCAGCTGGCACAGACGTAGGAAAGTACCATAACAACTTATCGGGTCAGCTACCCCAACAGCTGATCACGAAAAACTCTTCTTATACGTATGTATGTATGTACAAACTGTCATGCCTAATATTCACGCTCGTAGTGAAGTTGAACTAGCTGTCCATTCGATGTTAAGAGCTGATCATTGCATACATGAACTAAGTGCTTATACATAACGTTAGCAGATCATTTAACCACTGGAAACCTAAGTATAGTTGTGTCAGTTACGACTAAAAAAAAACAGACCATATGGATTCCACTTTCTATTCGGAAAATTTAACTGTAAACAAATATTCTGAGAAAGTAATTCTAAACAGATAAGTAGAACCATTATTTGTCGTGAACAATCAAATGTCGCCATAGAAGAATCTCCCATATTTTTTTAAAATATAAAACTTGCTTTCTGCCAGCAACCCCAATAACTATAAAATACTTTTTTTTTATGAATGAAATAACATTTTAACGCTACATATATTTCGTAATCGTAACTTTTTGAAGTAGGTTCGCATTTTATGTTAACCAACTGTTTGGAACACCCCGCTCTTAGTCCTCTAGTCACCTTCTATTCTTCTGTGGTAAGTTGGAACTCACTATTCTATTATATTTTCTATTTCTATTTAAAAATGACAACTCCCCCATAAGGAATAATTCCTGTGTGGCTGGGGGCTTAACGAACGTTCAATCAACTGACACATAGAACACCCAGACTCGGGACAACTATTTCTAGTCCACAAATAGTTGTTCCGAGGGATTTTGTCGCGTGTGGGACCACGACCTCCTGGTTCAGCAGTCAGGGTCACTAACCGCTAAAATTGTCGCCTGCCGTATTTCCGAACCGATACAACCTTCAAACCTTCAAGAAAAGAGCGTACTCCTTCCTAAAAGGCCGGCAACGCACTTGTGACTCTTGAGTTGCGGGTGTCCATGGGCGGCGGTAGTTTTGCCCCCTATCGCATAAAAAAAAGACTAACATCCTCGTTAAACTATACTCAAATAATATTAATAATATTTTCAACACTTAGACCATACTCAGGGTTCCATTCCTCAAAAGAAAAACTAAACTTATAGCATATTTGGTTATCCGTTTGTCTGTCTGTCAAGACACTTTTTCTCCGGAGCGCGTGGAGGTATCAAATGGAAATTACTATGAAATATGCATGTCAGCTGTCCCTTGTGCGAAAATAAAACTTCGGTGATTAAACCCTTAAATTTCAGCGAATTTGAACATTTTGGTATATCAAAACCTATAAAGTGTAGAAGTATGAAGTTTGGCAAGATTTTCATACAATTTCTATAGGACCAATCTAAAAAAGCATATACTTTCACATTTTTTTTAAATCGGTTCGCACCGGTCGAGCCGGCCCATTCGTGGCTAAGCATGGCTCTACCTCTGTTAATCAGAAGTCAGTTAAAAAAGAGATAAATTTCCACCTCTCTCTCTCAAACTGAAAGACATATTTTTGTAATGTTTTTGTTGCACTATTCTTATTTTGTGTTATGACTGTAGGTTCAATCGTATGCTGCGATCGTCGGTGGCGCGGAACTGGTCCTACTTCAGAAGAACTAAATCAAGACTCAGGTTTCGAGATCGATCGGTTTCCGATACCGGTCTATGTAACCTCGTCGATAATGGTTAGTATTAAGGTATTCGTTTATTTTTTGGTCAACTAGTAAGTACGTTAATATAAATAGGTTTCGTAAAAGGTGATAAAGGGAATGTTATCTATCAGACAGTATATAAAACGTCATATAGAACCCGGTTGATGGCAATAGGCTTGCCCGCTATTACGTTAGTGGGACCATATTTGAATTGGCAAAATGTGGATGTTTAATACATATCTGTCTGGCTCTTCGAGGAAACAGGCGTGAGCACATGTATGTATGTATATACATACATGTGCTCACGCATATACATACAGTCGTGGTCAACTAATTAAGGACATTCAAGATAGTGGACAGCAATAACCGGCTATGTACATATAAATATAAAACCCTGTTGATTTCTCAGTAACTATTATTTGCATAATTTGATCCGATTATTATACTATAAATGGCTGTAAATAAAAGATTAAATAAATATAAAAAAGTGTTTAATATCAAAGGTTAACCATGTATTCAATTTAAGGTACAATTCTGTAGCTGGACATTTAATTAAGAACAGTAAAGTAAAATGAAAAATAGAGTTAAACAGAACTAATAATCTGCAGTATTTTAATTTCTTTAACAACTTCATTTTATTACGGGTAAAATCAGTACCCAGTAGCAAAACCTTTGTTAGTAATTACCGCTTGACACCGATGTGGCATAGACATTATCAGTTTCTGACATATTTCAACAGGAATGTTTGCCCATGCCTCACAAAAAGCTTCATTAAGTTCATCTAAAGTTGTGGTACGATAAATGGCAACTTTTTTCTTAATTTCGTGCCAAAGGTGCTCGATTGGGTTGAAGTCGGGGCTATTTGCTGGCCAATCTAGCACTGATACTGACTGTCTGTTAAGAAACGACTTGACTGAACGGGTTGTATGTTTTGGGTCGTTATCATGCTGAAAAGTCCATATAATAGGAAGATGTTCCTCAGCATAGGGAAGCATAGTTTCTTCTAATATTGCCTTGTATTGATGTTGGTCTAAGTTACCCTGAACTTTCCTCACAGGTCCCACTCCACGTCCAGAAAATGATCCCCACATTTTAATGTTTCCTCCGCCATGTTTCACCTGCTTTTTTGTGAATCTTGGATTCATTTCCGCTTTTACAGGACGCCGTACGTATTGCCTTCCATCTGAAGAAATCAAATTAACCTTGGTCTCGTCAGAGAATAATACATGTTGCCATTGGTCGTAGGTCCAATGTCCATATTTACGTGCAAACGCCAAACGTGCATTTCTATGCTCTTTCTTTAACAACGGTACTTTGCGAGCCACTCTTCCGAACAACCCTGCTTCTACCAGACGTCGTCGAACTGTCCTCGCTGATACACTGACTCTTTCGTCTGCCCCAAACACTTCATGTTTAATTAAAATAGAGCCTAGAAACGGATCTCTCTTAGCTAACCTGGTTATCATTCTATCTTCTTGCGGAGTTGTTTTTCTCGATCTTTTTTTTCTGGGCACATTTAAAGTTGTGTTATTGCGCCTGAAATGTTGCACTGCATTGCATACCATAGTTTTTGAACAATTTAAATATCCTGCTATCCTTCGGTATGACCAACCACGCTCGACAAACTTCATGATAATTTTTCGTAGTGTTGCATCGCAACTTTTATTTTTGCCCATTGTTCTTCAAAATAACTCTCAAAACTTGAAATTACAAATCTAGATTGCCGCCAAAACTACCACAAAGAATAGGAGAAGAAAGAAAATAATAATTGAGATTCAGATTTTGAAACTAGAACGCAATATCTCAGTGTCCCTAATTAAATGGCCAGCCAGCATTCTTTGAACAAATAGCACTGTGATCATCTATCAGCTATACTGTAAAGAGGTTTAATGTTTAAGAAGTTGTTATTGTTTGTATAATTAGGCACATAAATGACTAATTATACTTACATGTAAAAGATGTGGAATATTGTTTAGACTCGTTGGAAAATAAAAAATAAATTCACAATTTGGATTAACTAGAGAGTGTCCCTAATTAGTTGACCACGACTGTATATGTAGTACGTAAATAGAAACGAAATAAAAACTGTGATTTGATTGTGTTTTAATACAAAAATAGTTGCATGCAGCAATTAGTTCACATAAAAGTGTTTGTCTCTCAAATAAATAATAATAATATAAAAGGATTAAATCAATATTAAAGCATTAACAGTCCTTAAACATATTATGATCTTTTTTGGTTTGATGGTGGTGATGTGATTATTACGTGTCAGTACGGAAAAAGGCAAGCAAGAGCAAAATGGTATCAACACAATAAAGATTTCGAAACATTTTTTCTTTAATTATCTTATCAATCATTTAATGAATGAATCGAATTCGACCGTAGATATTTTCGGATTTATTTAATTCAAATTTATCCTTGTCACAGTTTTGATATTTTTTAAACAAACATAGATCTAAGAAACATCTAAGTTTATTTTTTTTTATTATCTACATATACCTAATTTGGGATATTGCAATTCTGAAAAAAAATGACGTCACAGTTTCTTAAACATATGCTTAGAATATCAAATATTTCAGATATCAGCTAATGACGTGCACATATCTGAAACATAGGGAAATTGAATTACCCATACTACTGCGGGTACTATCAGCAGTATACGATACTGTTACATTATTTAAAGTGTTCGCACACGTGTCCACGTAATCTTGGCGGGTAGGTGGATCCAATATTGTGTAAGGCAGGCAGGCATAACATAGTGGAGAAAACAATATTGACATAACTAATTCTAAAATATTAAGCCAACCAGGCCCATATATTATATATATATATAGGACTGTTGTATTAGTTTTACTCGTACTACTAGTTGCAGTAGTGTAACTCTACAACCATATTGACATTCTAATTTTTAATGAATATTCATATATCCTGTAGACCATATCACCCAAGGATACAACAAATACAGCATACCTATAGATAAGCAAAAATGTTCGAAAAGCATGGGCAATCACTGGTAATAATTATAACCGGGTTTGTTCTTGTAAACTACTCAAAGAATTTATATAATTTAAATTGAATACAATATGCTTAAATCTAAGCTCTCCCTCTGTCTTTAAGTAAACATCAATATACTAAATTTACAAAACATAAACAAACTACTTTCAGACTTCCTCTAATATATTCATTTGTCACACCGCACATCCATCTCAACATTCACATTTCAGCTACATACAGGACAAGTCGTACGTCGTACTGAAGGTCTTAGGAACATCAGAAGATATTCATATGTACGTATACTTAGGTAAATAAGGAAATATATATGTAGGTATAAATAACAAGTAATGTTAAATATAGACAAGCATATATAGTTAAATGTAAACAAGTTTATGTAGGTCAGTGATGCCTGAGTCTGTAGGTACATGAGCTTACTTCGAGTATTCTTGGTTATTGCCAAGGTTTTGACCGCTTTAGCGGCATATCGAATTGCTTGTGCTATGTATATTGCGATGCGATTTTTTATATGTTATCTGTATTATTGTAAAAGTCTTCTATGTCTTGCAAAATTCTGAATTTGTTCGTATTCTTGATATAAAATACAAGAACTCGAGAAGATCGAAGTAGGGAAAATCTAACAACTAGATAAGGTTTAGTAAAAGATTGTAATATACAGTAGCAGTTGTTGAAAGAAGCCTACATCTGTAAGTCATCCCTGAATCCTGTTATATTACACACACATATATATATACCTAAGATTACACAGGTCAACAAAGATTATGGTGCCGCTAAAACTAAAGCAAATTGTAAGTATATTCGATACCCTGACTCTTGAAATATACTCATTTTTTTAATGCTACGTGTAGTTTTCGAGAAATTGCAGGTGTAATGTAAAAATAAATGATTTTAAAACATTTTATAAAATAATTCTTTAAATTAAGAGTATTTTATTAAATTGTTTTATAGGTTAGAAACATTTTTTTAAAGTAATCAACAAGTTAGAAACCTTTTTTTTAAATTTTCTACGATGAACGTCTTTGTGGGACGGGACCTCCCGTGTGATACTCCAGAACAGTGATCGGCCATCATATGTTCTATCTATCTGATTGATCTGAGTTGATATCTGTCTTCCATCACTTTTAAATCTTGATGGAAACGTTCACTTTGTTATTCGCTATATCATCCGAGATTTTCAGGAAACTTATCTAAATGACTGTGCAGAGATTGTACCTTTATGCTCACATTACATCCCAGATTTTTAAAGTCAATTAAATTTTTAACTAATTCTACGTAATTTTCGTCTTTATGACTTTCTAAAAAAAATTAACAACGGCAACAAGAGATTTCCAAGCCACTACTTCTAAGTCATTGTCATTGTCTATCTTTCATCAAGTCTTGAAAAATGCCAGATTGTAGTTTTTCTGAACTCAAACCCGGAAACTTTTTTTAAAGAAAAGCAAAACATGGACTAGTTTTATCTCATGCCTTCACATACTGCTTCATAAGTAGCAATTAGATGTGTAATAGAGGCCAAATGATCTTATCTCTAGAAACCAAAGGCAGATTTATGCAATTTTGTTTCCCAACTGTCGTTATTTTTTCGCACACGCCTCTCTTTCTAGGTCCAATGGTCATTTTTTGCTCTGCTGTCCCATAAACAGATGAAACATGGAAATTTAGTACACCCACTTTGCTAACCTAACAAGAAGTTAACCATTTCCAAATCGACGCATATGCGTGATTCGAATACTTAAGTTTTTTTAAAACAACTACGGTCTACATGCTGCTTTGCTCATTCTACGAAATTAAAGGAGGAGTATCTCCTCCTTTAATTTCAATAGGCACATCGTCTTCTGACCTGAAGAATGATAGAAATTCCTTTTCACGATTGCGATAAAATGAAACTTTCTTATCTTGAGATAAAAGATTATTTGAGCCTAGATGCTAGTAGCTCAGATCTCTCTTTCGAACGGTCAAGGTCTCTTATCAAATTACAGATAAACAATAACAGATAATTATTTGTTATGTGGGCTGATATTAATAAGCTAAGCGTTTGTTACTTTTATTTCTGAGTCTAGAAAATACTATTGTTTTTGTTTTTAAAAAGACAACTCTCGAACTAGGATTCACTCCTGTGTCTTGGGGGAATTTACAAACATTGAAATAACAGACACAAAGAACACCCAGACTTAGAACAACAATTTGAGGATTACACAAAGTGTTGTCCCGTGCGGGGATCAAGCCCACAACACTCGGCGCGGCAGCGTATTGGCGAGGTGACCACTTAAACCGCTAAGCCAGTGCAGTCATTATTCCTTGTGAAGTCAATTTATATTATAGAAAACGACTAACTTTTTCATAATATTATCACCTTTTTTTATGCGATAGGGTGCAAACGAGCAGACGGGTCAACCGATGGTAAGTGACTACCGCCGCCCATGGACACCCTCAACTCAAGAGTCACAAGTGCGTTGCCGGCCTTTTAGGTAGGAGTACGCTCTTTTCTTGAAGGTTTGAAGGTCGTATCGGTGCAGAAATACGTCAAGCGACAACTTGTTCTATAGGCTGGTTGTGCGAGGCAAAAAGCTTCAGGAGAAGCGCACAGTGGTGGAGTGCCAATCGTCCAGGTGATGGGGATGGATATTTTTTCACTTAGGACGATGGCGGAAACCTGCAGCCGGCAGTCCGACCAATTCCTCTGAACTGAATTCGCTGATACAAGCGATAGAGAATGCATAGTGAAACTACATCTCTACGCAACGCCAAGGTGTCAAGCCGATCCGAAATAGCTTGGCAGTCGATAATGCGAGTCGCTCTCCGTTGAATGCGGTCAAGAGGGAGAAGCTGGTACTGGGGTACACCTGCATAGAGATGAGAACAAAATTCCATGTGCGGCCGAACCTGCCCGTTATAAAGTTGCAGGCGGTGGGCCGCAGTAAAATACTGTTCCGATCTGTTTAGCACACCAAGCTTCTTCGAGGCTAATTTGGCATATGATATGCGTATGATTCCTGTTTATCTTTTTTTTTTTGTGATTATATAGCAAAATATTCATATTATTTCAATTGATTTAAAATGACATTTCAACCCGTTTCAATAAATTTCATATTTATATTTATCTATTTATTAAATCTTCATGCACATATTGTACAACGGCGGACTTAATGCCTAAGGCAATGTTAGAGATTTTTAAATAGTACTTACTTACAAAATTTACTTAAGTAATGCGGTACACGTGTAAACAGAATAAACCGAACTGAATATATATATATATATATATATATATATGTATATACATACATAATACATATCTTGAATATAAAGCGGTTAGTGGACATCCTGATTTTGGGTGGGAGCGCATTCCAGAAAAGAGCTGTCTGCACATAGAACGAAGAGTTTCGTGAACTCTTCGTTCGGTCGGAAGTATGAGGGGGATATAGGAGAAGTTTATTGATTATGGAACGAAGGTGCCCATCATGATTTGAGCACAAAAACCAAGGTAGTGAGCTAAATAACGAGACGAGACGATTGACGAGAAAAGAGACATTAGCGCTGGCGAATGGCAAGTTATTTTAATTCAGAAAGTAAATTAATGGAATAGTATTATTGAGAAGATGGTCTAGTCTAGTCCATATATAAATATAGCCTTCGTTCTATTACACAACAATATCAAACATTTGCTTAAACTTATTTAGTCCCGATTCCAAAACATATATCATTCTACATGTATATGTTTTTCAATACACAGATCCAGAGCGAGCGTACCTGGACATACCGGCGGCACCTCATCGTCGTTCGCTGCAGGCGTTTGGCAAGGCGTCAACTCAACTGCCCGCACTTTATATAACGTGAGTGGCTGGTATTTAACTTAATTCAGTGTTTGTGTGTTTTACAAAACAGTTTATCAAAATATTGCTAGTTTATTAAAAAAAACTCCCAGTTATTTTAGAATAAATTATCTGGGGATACTTGTATTTTGAAGGTACAATGTGTGAATTGATGAAATTAATGAAAATGATTTTAAACTTTCGCGATTACTTTACATACTTAAAATTTAATAATTACGAGTCTTAATCGCGTATGTATTTGAGATGGGAGTCAGCTCGTAATCACGCCCAGTGTAACTCGGTCGAAACGTCGAGCAATTAGCGGGTACATATTGTAACCTACGCGTGATTAAGCTCCGTATGAAATAGCGTTCAGATTACAGGATCAAGGATTTTAATGTTTTAGGATTTACGTTTGTTACGATATTATGATTTTATCACTATAATTTCTAAAACCTGCACATATATGAATGTATGCAGTATTATTAGACTCCTAACGTCATCCCGAATGACACGTACTACACAAAAAATAGCAGTAAGTATATTTAAAAAATGTATATATCTAAAAATCTTTATTGTACACCAACAAAACATAATAAAGAGACAGATAATATAATGTATACGTTTAAATCCACATTGATATGAATAACTAGATTTACGAGATATTGAGAAAGTACCTGATTATAATGCTTTTTTTTTTTTTTTATGCGATAGGGGGCAAACGAGCAGACGGGTCACCTGATGGTAAGTGACTACCGCCGCCCATGGACACCCGCAACTCAAGAGTCACAAGTGCGTTGCCGGCCTTTTAGGTAGAGGTACGCTCTCTTCTTGAAGGTTTGAAGGTCGTATCGGTTCGGAAATACGGCAGGCGACAATTTGTTCCATAAGCTGGTTGTGCGAGGCAAAAAGCTTCTCGAGAAGCGCACAGTGGTGGAGTGCCAATCGTCCAGGTGATGGGGATGGATATTTTGTCGCGTAGGACGATGGCGGAAACCAGCAGCCGGTATAAGTCCGAACAATTCCTCTGAACACTCCCCATGATACAAGCGATAGAGGATGCAGAGTGAAGCTACATCACTACGCAACGCTAAGGTGTCAAGTCGATCAGAAATATCTTGGCAGTCGATGATGCGAGTCGCTCTCCGTTGAATGCGGTCAAGAGGCAGAAGTTGGTACTGGGGTGCACCTGCATAGAGATGAGAACAGTATTCCATGTGCGGCCGAACCTGCGCCTTATAAAGTTGCAGGCGGTGGGCCGGAGTAAAATACTGTCTCGATCTGTTTAGCACACCAAGCTTCTTCGAGGCTAATATGGCCTTACTCTCTAAGTGACCGCGAAACTGGACTTCGCTTGATATATCGACGCCAAGGATTCCGATACTGGCTGATGCAGTTAGGGAAGTGCTCTCAAATTGAGGTGATACGACCAATGGCATCTTTTTAGCGGTGAACGCGCAAACCTGTGTCTTCGTGGGGTTAAATTAGACTAAGTTAAGTCGACCCCAATCTGAAACTTTGGATAAAGAAGTTTCGATTTCAGACACAAGTTTGGATCGGCTTTCGATGACGTTTACCCGAGAAATGTTAGCGCGGCCGGTGTAAAGGGCATCACTCGTGCTATCGTCTGCATAGCAATGGATGCTGCTAATCTGCAGCATGTCGTTGATATGCAGAAGAAACAGCGTGGGTGATAGCACACAGCCTTGTGGGACACCAGAATTAACAGACTTCGAGTCGGAGCATGCACCGTCAACAACGACCTTGATGCTTCTGTCTGTAAGAAAACTGGTGAGCCAATTGCACAGTTTCTCGGGAAGCCCATAGGAAGGAAGCTTCGCAAGGAGCGCTTTGTGCCAGACCCGATCGAAGGCCTTCGCCACGTCCAAACTAACGGCCAACGCTTCCCCCTTGGTCTCGATCGCCTGTGCCCACCGGTGAGTCAAGTATACGAGAAGATCACCAGCTGAACGACCCTGACGGAAGCCGTATTGTCGATCATTGAGGAGCTGGTGGTCTTCTAAGTACCGGAGGAGCTGGCAGTTAACAATGGATTCCATTATCTTGGAGAACAAGGAGGTGATGGCTATGGGTCTGTAGTTGGACGGATCCGAGCGATCTCCTTTTTTAGGGATTGGGTGCACTAGAGCTGTCTTCCATGAGTTCGGGACTACGCCAAGAGAGTAGGAAAGCCGATAAAGGCGTGTTAAAACCGGTGCTAACTCTGGAGCACACGTCTTCAGCACGATAGGAGAGATTCTATCGGGCCCACTCGAC
Organism: Tyria jacobaeae; assembly: GCA_947561695.1. Classification (NCBI taxonomy): domain Eukaryota; kingdom Metazoa; phylum Arthropoda; class Insecta; order Lepidoptera; family Erebidae; genus Tyria; species Tyria jacobaeae. The sequence continues at coordinate 12,468,689 of OX387221.1, read as the reverse complement.
TTATGAACGTCGAGGGAAAGAAGCGCTTTACGCACTGCCCTTTGTGTAAACCGGACTTCCGGCATGCGGGTCTCGCACTGCGGTATGGTCGGCGGTGCTTTTCCCCCATCGTCCAGGGTCGAGTTGGACGCAAAGAGTTTGCCCAGAAGATCGGCTTTTTCTTTAGCGTCGTGGGCCAACGAATTATCTCCTATGCGCAGAGGTGGAAGGGATGGCTTACAAAAGTTCCCCTGGACAGCTTTGGCAAGAGACCAGAATGCACGAGTTCCGGAGGGGAGACTAACTAGTCTCTTGCCAATTCTGCCGATGTGAGCCGACTTCGCCCCAGCAATTACTCTTTTGAGGGACCTGGAGGCAAAGTTAAATTGCTTCTTTAATGTGCTGGTCTTTACATCCCGTGCTGTCGCTGCATTAGCCCATGCTTGGTAACATTCCTGCTTTCGGCGGGACGCCGCTTTGCAGGTTCGACCAAACCAGGGCTGGGACTTGCCACCTGTGGGAATCAGGGAGAATGGAATGAAAAGTTCCATACCCTGAAGCACAACATCTGCGACAGAGTCAGCAACGACACTGAGATCATCCGGCGAGAAGCAAACCTGCCTCCATGGGTAGGATGCAAAGAATGTTCGCATTCCATCCCAGTCTGCTGACCTATAGTGCCATACGCGGCGACTGCCTGTAACTCGCGGCCGCAGCAAGTGAACGAGTGGCACTATACTCCTAATCAGGCAATGGTCCGAAGAGCCAAGAGGGGCCTCAACGGATACTTTGTAGCCGTCAGGATGTGAGGTCAGCAGAAGATCCAACAGTGAAGGCACGTGGCTTTCTGCATCTGGGATTCGCGTAGGTGTTGCTACCAGCTGCGTCAAGCCATATGCCAAGGCGAAATCGTGAACAGATCTTCCCGCATGATCGGTTTTGCGCGAACCAAGCCATTCGGCGTGATGGGCGTTAAAGTCGCCAAGAATCACGATCTCTGCGGATGGGACCTGCTGGAGCACTGAGTCTGTAGCCATTTGGACGTGTTCGATGAGTCGGTCCGTTTCGGCATCACCGCTATGGGACCTGTAGAGGCATAGGTAGATGCGGGGATGGTCGTCGCAGTCTACACGTAGCCATAAGATGGAGAGGTCCCTACCTTCAAGATTGCCGAGGCGGCGAGAAGTGATATCATCTCTAACGTACACGCATACACCAGCCTTAGGAACAAAGGAGTGTTCCAGTCCGTACCCAGGGTAGCAGAGGTAGGATGTGTCCGCTGGAGATGATATCTGCGTCTCGGTTAAAAAGAGCAAGGCCGGCTTTGCTGTCTCAAGGTGGTGGTGGACAGTGTCAAGGTTCGAATGTAAGCCCCTAATGTTGCAAAAATCCACGGTAAACGTGACAGGGGGTGCCATGGTATGCCTTCTCTTGCCCCGAGCAGATTTTGAGAGCGCAGTTGAGCCCCCCCCAGAGTACGAGGGGCAGCCTGGGCGTCCACGCTCAGGCATAATCCGTACTGAGGGTGGACGTCCAGGGGGGGATTCTCCAACGCTAGCGCTGGTACCCCCCTGGGGTATCCTTTTCGTTAACAGCGCTATCATTAGGGGGGTGGGGGATTTTGGGCCCCCGGAGACCTCACTCATTTCGGGGAAATGCAACGCAAGCGTTACTTCACAACCGGTTTTCTGTGAGGCCGTGGTATCGCACCGGTCGAGCCGGCCCATTCGTGCTTAAGCAAGCATGGCTCTATACCACTATACTTTTCGTCCCTTTCCAATATAACATATTAACCTGTACTCCTGTTTTCTGGTTGCAGAATATTTTAAGACTAATTGAATACCTAATTAGAATTTTGAATCTATTTGGCAGTTGAACTAATACGAAATTGTCTTTATGTTATGTACTATTTTCTTCGCATATCATAGAATATATGTGTACGTTTAGTTGCTTGATATAATATTGGTACTTACTGGTTACTAAACACATTAACAGTAGTGTGCCCAGTCATCTGAGGGTTCAATGTGATGTAGGTTCAATTTAAACACACAAACCTTAACGTGAATAGGTAAAAAAGACTTTTCAGTGGCTACAATAAACATGTCTGACGTACATACACGAACATATAACACGTACCACGTCAGTTTTACGATGCTAACCACATTCTAACATCTATTAACAGAAATAGCTATATTTCTAATTTCCTTTTACTTGCCTCGACCTTTCTCGCAGTGCTGTCTTCAAGGTCATTTAACAGTTTTTTTTGTTGTGTGTTATGTGTATATGACAAGCAATTTACTGTGTTTGCCACCTAATTCCTCCTAAGAGGCTGGACCTTTTCGGATGAAATTTTGTGTGTAGATTTCACTGGGTACCTGGATAGTTTGGAAGACACAATTAAACTCGTAGTTATGTCACCAAATTTAATTTGCTGAGAAATTGAGACTTAACCGTAGATTGGTTAGAAGTAATTTTGGAATCGCATAATTTAAAAAATATAAATTTTAATGTCTGCATCATATTTAATGTCTGCTTTTCCGGGCAGGACGACGTCTGCCGGGTGCGCTAGTAGTAATATAATTACGGATCTCCTAAAATAGATCAAAAATCGAGATCGAAAATTCCCTAAGACATTTTTAAGTACTAAAAATGTGTTCAAGGTTAATATTTTAAACAGCAGTTTTCGTATTTCGTGTTAATTTTTTTTTATTTTACCTATACATATATATTTTGTTTTTGTATGCGATAGTGGGCTGATGAGCAGACGGGTCACCTGATTGTAAACGACTACTATATTTTACTGTAGTGGTAAAGATATATAGAAATTATGCGAATAGATTAAATGTCAAAACCTTTCTTTTCTAATATAGTCAGATATAACTTTCAAATTTTATGGGAGAGTAAGTATCGTAATTAAAAACTATAAACTGTAAAGTAGTATTTAGTTATTATTAATTTTAGTAACAATAGGTGTTCATATTTATGAGTATATACATGCACATGGATGTGGAAGTGATGGATATAGTCTCTTATGTTGAAATATTTTACTGTCACGATGCTGACACGGTACCGTCGATATATATTTACTTACTACGAATTGAATATCAGCTAAAATGTATTTGTTTTAATTTTGAATCTCGCATACTGTGTACGATGCGATATTTTGAAATCAAGAAAAGCTTTTAGTGTTAAAGTGTGTCATGCTTTTTTGTTGGTGACTCAATGTTGATTTTCTTATCTTTATGTGTTTTTTTTTCCATTCAACAATAAGGTCATTCATTAAGGGAAGCTTAGATTTAGTCCTTTTACATCGCAGATAAGATAAAACATATGATGATATTATAGTTTTAAGTAAGTAGCCACCCGTATAGTTTTTTTATTATTTTCTTTTTCATTGACATGACTAACGTTTAAACCATTCCAAGCTCTTGTATATTATGTTCCCATGAAGTAGAAGTAAAGTGAAGATAAGATACACAGATGTTATTTATAAATCTGAACCTTTCTCAATAGACTCGATATCTGAAGCAATAATGGGACTTTAAAAAAGTAGACAACCGCCTTCAATGTGTCTATCCTAAAATTTAAGACTTATATGGTTTTCTCATGGATGCCATTGTCACAACTGGACCAAACTCTCATCTTACTAAACTTGAAGAACATCCTTTTCAATAAAAAAATAATCATCGAAATCGGTTGGCGTGATATTGAGTTATTCGTCTATTTGTCGCGCACATGCTTCATTAAGCATGTGCGCGACAAATAGACGAATAACTCATTGGCATTCCAATTTAAGACTTATTTGGTTTTCTCATGGATGGGATTTTCAGAACTATCAGAATTAAAATGGGACCACACGGGAAGCACCAGCTTTCAATTAAAAAAAAAAAAACAATTATCAAAATCGGTTCACCCAGTCGAAAGTTCTGAGGTAACAAACATAAAAAATAAAAAAAAAAATACAGTGGAATTGACAACCTCTTCCTTTTTGAATTCGGTTGAAAAGAATTTCAATTTCACAAATAGGAGTTTCAATCGTCAAATAGTCTATTGAATTGTGGGTCCAATTTCACAAATAGGAGTTTCAGTCGTCAAATAGTCTATTGAATTGTGGGTCCAATTTCACAAATAGGAGTTTCAGTCGTCAAATAGTCTATTGAATTGTGGGTTCAATTTCACAAATAGGAGTTTCAGTCGTCAAATAGTCTATTGAATTGTGGGTTTAATTTCACAAATAGGAGTTTCAGTCGTCAAATAGTCATATATGAGTCAGCAGTTTCAAGAGGTAAGTTCTCAGCCATGACGGGGGTTCTCACAACATGGGCGTTCGACGTAACTGCCGTCTTATCCGTGTTCATTTTAAGACCCACCTTTTGGGAGACTCCTTTGAGTTCACTGAACATCATGCTGAGATCTTCCATCGATTTAGCAATTATCGTTGGCAAACCGAAGGTGTGTGACGCATTCGCCGTTAATATTGATGCCGAGCCCCTGCCATTCCTGATGTTTAAATTCGTCTTCCACAGTGGCCGTGAACAGTTGTCCCGTCTTAAATCGCCTTTCAATTTTGCACCTAAACTCAGACTGACATAGTGGCGTTACTATACATACACTTTAACATTTCGATGCAGTGCATTTTTTGAAATTTTCTTTTATACATTAAAATTTTGCTTTTAAAAGTGGAAACAACCCTACATACAGTCGAACAGTCATGTATAAAATTTCATATACTCGTACATAGTTGTGTATGTAAATAACGTAATATCGGGTACGAGGTAGTGTTCATATAGATTTCCTCGACTAACAAGATAATGGAAAAGCTGTTTAGCTGTGTTCTAATTAACGTCTGTCAGAGGGAGTTTTAGAACCATCACGTACTGGTGACTTTTACCCGATCGCGCAAAAAGGAAGAGTATGTTAAAGCGTCATTCCAGTCCTCTCAATAGTGGGGGACAAAGTCTGCAGAAAAGTACAGCTTGATATTGAAACTTTATTTCATTAATTTATTAAATTTCGTGAATAGCTTGAAGGTTTTTAGAACACTTATAATATTACTTATGTTAAGTTCCTTGACACTGCAGACTATGCGGTTAAAGCTTCAAAGTGTTAGGTACATGTCTTCGCCGTGTTTTAAAGCCATTATCAGGAGATATCTCTGCTGCAAGTAACTACAGAACTGTAACTTGTACTATTTAGTATTCTTATTATTTAGTATTCCTCTTCATGTTCGTACTAAACGTACTAAACGTACATGAAGAGGAATAAAATAATTACTAGTTCCAAGAAGATAATTAGAATTATTATACTATATATACTATATATAATTGTGCACACAATTTTTCATTATGTGGAGGTATCCATAATCAACTCTGATAACTATCTAATGTATGATAAATAATAATAATAATATTATAATGATCATATCGGTATGTTATATTAAAAGCAGCGCGATCAAAGTATTTGCGATCTTTTTTATCTGCTTATGATAAATTTATGAGGTCGGTGTATAAATTTATCAAATAAATTATAAAAAAATGTATAAAAACTTTACACAACGTAACTAAAAATTACTAAAATACTAACTTGATATATTATATGTAACTCCCATTATTAAGCTGTTTCAAATGACACTTCACATGTCGAAATCCATCAAGCTGAATAAACATGATGTACATTCATACATACGTAAGCTTACGCCTGTATCCTCTGAGAGGTAGGCAGAGGTGTATTAAACCCCCACATTTTGCTTATTAGAATTTGTTCCCACTAACGTAATAGGGGCAAGCCTATTGCTAAACTTTACATTGCAATAAATTTGATTTTATATACACGTGGGTATGATTGTTAGTCTGTAAATTTTGATTTTGTAAGGGTTCGCAATCACTTAATCGGTATGGGTAAGTTATGAAATGGTTCAATCAAGGTGATTGCACTCCGCAGAGTAGAAGTACCCTATTTAGAATGTAGTTTTTACTATTTATTTTTACTCCTTTTGTGTCTTTTTCCGGTTAGGCTCTATCGTTGTGAGTCGAACCTAGGATCTCGGCCACGTTTATCTCATAAAATGTTACAGTATACGTTTTACGGAGGTCACAGTTATAGTAACAGACACAGGAGGTACAGTTTTTATTCTGTTTTATAAATTTTCAAATACTTAATTATGTTCATTTAGCACTCTGGGAACATGAATTGTATGTATTTTTTTTTATATTGTTGGGTAATTACACTAACTAATTAAACAATAAACGCAGTGCCTACGTAACCAAAACATTCCTTTTATTTCTCTGCAAATACAACATTTCATTAATATTTAAACGCACTGATTTTATAACACCGTTTATCTCATAGTACAACACCATGTCCTACAGTGTGTTTAAAATGACCAGATATGTCACGGAAAATGATTTAAAGAGACCATTTAGGCTTATTTAATCACGATCGCCATTACGCATGCTAAGCGTGTTGAACGACATTGGGGTGAACTTTGTGTTCATTTACAAATTTAAAATAGTTTTTTGTTACTTTAATTGGTATGTTTAAAAACGGTTTGACATTCTTTCAAACATTTGTTCTAATCCATCTACGTCAAGAGTGCAGTCAAAAACACCGCAGTGGAAAAATAGAATATAGAAAGAAAATCAAATTCAAAAATCAAATATAGAAAGAATATAGAAAGGAAATCAAATTTTCCGCCATATCTTCTATCATACATATGATTGCAATCAATATTCTGCGCAATGTACCACTGCGCATGTTTCCCTAGCACCGGTAGCTTTACCCTTATTTCAAACAATAATTTCATGGCAAGAAGGTTGATTATCCTTTAAATATTTTGTTTTGCCCAGATGACAGCTCTCCGGCATTGTAAGTAGACAGTGTGCTCTAGGTATATCCAAAGAATGGTCTAAATATGTATTAATAGTCAACAGTGATTTTAAAAAGCGGTAGTTGTTCACAAAACAGTTGTATACATAGCAGGAACTTGTGTATCAGTGATTCGGTTTAGTGACTTGGCTTGGTGTAATTATCATACAATCATTTTATTTCAATGTTTCATCAAATCAAATTACGTTAATATATGGGTTTTGACAGCTATAAACAGTATCTAATTAATCATTGTGCGTGTATTGGTCATTTTAGTATTATAGATTGATATGATTTTATTACTAATTCTAATATACCAGCTATTAAGATGGTGAAAAAAAACAGAATGTTAATAACAGCTTTCTTAAGTGAAATATAGTATAAAGGATGTGTTGTAAGAATTGCAGGAACGGCTTCCGAGCCGTAGTCTTTCAATCTCATTGCAATTGCAATACAAAATTGTCTAAAATAAAATATATGTTTACGTTTTTATAGTTTCTAAAGTCATATGTGTATGAATAATTACAATATGTATGAAATATTACCTATAAAAAAAAGTTATTTTGCAGGAAGTATGTATTGTAACTGACTATGTGCTCGTAGTGACGTGATTTAATAGAAATAAATATCTTTTCTGTTAAAATTTCTTACATCAACATTAACGCTTGTATATTCTAATTATGTTATAAGCGACTTATCTTAAAATAAAAAAAGAGTAAAAACATCAAACTCTTATTTCAAACATTTCGCGCACCCGAAAAACACGTGGTTACAAAAATATAGGCCCGCCAACCGATTCGCTACTCAAAGTTTTTATCATGAATCTTAAGGAAAAACAAAAACACAAATAGTTTTAATACAATAATACCATAGAGCAAACATATACAATAACAATTTAATAAAACACTTGTTATAGTTGTATTTGACATAGGTATGATATTGAAATGAATGTTAAATTGAATGTATAGTGTATTTGCATTTAATCCAATGAAATTGTAAGTCATCGCATCGTAGACTCCTACAGTATGCCTAACATTCTTGATACTTGCATCTTCCGTTATCAATAGTCATAAAAGTGAAGGCTTTATGAACATATTTTATGGAGTAACGGTAAAACAGAATCGTGTCTAAAGGAATAGAAATCAAGCATGTCTGGTATTTAATTTTATTGAAAGCCGGGAATTACAATTATCTGTTGTTTTATTTTAATAAACATAATAGATGAAATGAGTTCTTTTGGTTCTAAAATGCAATGTAGAAGTTTTAAATGTTACCTACATATATCAGAAAATCTAGTAGGTACTGTGTTTTATTTTTGTTTAAAAAGGGCTAACGTTAGTTAGGTAAACTTTAAAGTTCACCTTCACTGCAATCAAATTACATTACATTTGTTACATTTGTATACATTTGTACGTTCTTTGATTTTAATATAATCTAAAATATTTTAGACTATTTCTTAATCATAATCATTTATTTCTTTGTTAAACATAGGTAAATACGATTATTGCAGGTCTTAAATAAATCATCGAAGCGGAAATCTGTCTAATCTTCATAAAGTAACCAGCCAACAACGTCTAAAGTTGATTCGGTAAAGAGTTTTTCTTTTCGTGTGGCAATCCCCTTGGACCGTCATTTCACCGGGTCGGAATCAACGGTGGAACGGTGTGTCGGAATCAAACCTACTAAAACCACACGGTGTGCCATGCTGTGCTTGTAAGTAACGTCCGGGAATAGCTTTATTAAGACATCCGTACCCCTCCTCGCAATTCGGTAAAGGCTTGCGTGGACCTTTTAATTTTTCAAGTCACCCCTATTTCCTTTGATATATGAGGGGATTGTTAATAGCTTTGTGTTCAATATAATCACAATGTTAATAAATACTGAGAATTTTAATACCAGACATGATGTAATATAATCTCGACGTATACCAGATGTTAATAAATAATTATATTACCTAATCACACGCTCTATCTATGGGTTTGCATTGCAATCCCTAGTATTAATTTTAGCGATTATGAAGTATGCGAATGAACGCTATGTCTACAGTTTACTTAGACTTAGACGAATGGAGAATATGTACATTATAGTAGCAATTTGTTCATGGCTGTCCTGCTTTGGATATAAGTAGATATCAAACATTTGACAATAGTAGAGTAATGTTAAGCTACATCGATAAAGAACAAGTATAGTTTTGCTCGTATGTTAGTTGCAATGATAAACATATCAAGCAAAATAGAAATAAATCCATAGTTGATCTTTTAGTAGGTTCTACAAATCAATCCAAGGGACTAATCTTATCTCTTAGATAATAATACATTATAAAACAAAGATATATTATTAAATATATGTCAACATGATCATGCGTCAAAACCTATCGCGAGCAAGCATTAATCGACTTAATGTATATCAATGTTTTTCAATCTATTTAATGTTTAATTCAATATATAACTGTTTTATAGCTGTCAATATGTGGACTCCTAATACTTTTCATGATCAATTTTAAGTCTCCCTCGTTTTAGTGTAACGGCTATTTACGTAATTTGTAATGTGTTTGTTTGATATAAACAGTGCTATGAAGTATGTGCGAGTGTAATTGGTAGTCGCTTTAATTAAAATCGTGTAACAGACGTGTATATAAAATACCAAGTCATTAGTCGCCTGAAGAGAATATTCCGGTAAGTTGGAAAATTATATTTTAAATAGAAAAGTACCTGAGAACTTGGACTGCCTCTTACCTACCGTTAAAAAATATTACGGGACTGAGATAAAGCAGGAATCTTTATTCTTAGTAGCCTAGGCTCTGTACAAGTTGGGTCGTTTATAATTTTAAATGAAGGCCAGAAACGACTAAACAAGTCTTATAAATTTCTTGAAAGTTTCAACACCTGTTAATCGTGCATTGACCCTCCATATTCAACTGGGAGCCCTAACCATTTCTTACAAGTAGTTACGTCACATACTCCCTTACAAGAATTGTTATTGCAACCACAAGTCATGTTAGAATACTTACTTCAATGTGTGATACCTGAACTAAAATGTAAAGTCTATCTCCAGAACGAATTTAATTATCCTCTGTTGTATATTTCTGTATTTTTGTTTTGTTTCTTACTATAGGTTTATGTCGAGAACAAGTATGAAAGTACATAATGAAACAATACATTTTAGGTGGTTTGCCTTTATTGAAAAGGGTCTATGTCCCTTGGTATTATGAAAGTAGTCAAGTCAAGTCTATTTAAAGTGAAGCCTGAATAACTTAGGACATATACCTTTTAAGTTAATTACTGCGTTCGATCCCCACACAACACTTTATGCAATCCTAATGGTGTTGTTCTGATTCTGGGTGTTCCTTGTGTCCGTTATTTAAATGTTTGTGAAGTACCCCGCGATACAGGAATCTTCCTAGTACGGGAGTAGTCTTTTCAAAAGGAAAGGAAGAAAGAACTACGATTCAGTAAAGGATCTGCCCAGTTGAATACACACCAATCAACATCTACTAAATAGAATATTCTACTTAAAGCAGTGTGTGAGTGCATAAAGAAAACCAGGGAAACAGGAACTTTAAGAGCTTATGCACTCTCAGTATAATAGTGATCAAAGTTTCTTACCTAGTTATTATATATATTATTGAGATGACTCATAAAATTCGAAAGATAAACAATAACTATGACTAATGTCACACGTTTTTAAATAGCAGATAACTGGGCAATTGAGCAATTAGTGGATGATAATTTTCTGTTAGCTTAGATACCTGCTATCTTGTTTTTATATTAGTATAAATTATTCAATAGAATATAATATTAGTTTAGTCCTGTGCTCAGTTCAGTCTTCATTACTGTAACACAATATTATTATATTTTTCTATCTAAAATATGTATAAAGAATTTTAAGGAACGGATACACACTACACGTCAATATATATCGATAAAAACGCGCTTCAAACGCCTATATGTACAATGGATTTTTTACTGTTTTTTTTTTCTTTGTCATCTGGCTAACGAGCACAAGTAACGTTGTCTTCAGAGACGCCATGGTAATACTGTGATCTTAATTCCTAAATGACGGTAGCTTTCTGAGCCTTTGCATCGCTACAAACGCGCGCTTAAAGTGCCTTTATGGCGATGCATCTGCGCTTTTGTAACGCTACAGACCATTTGCAAAGGTTAGAACGTGCTATCGGCCTTGCGTTTACTGAGCGTCTCGATAGTGGTCCACGCACGTCGTCATCGCGTTCAAAAACATGGGCTTAAAGTTTAAATTTCATTGCTCTTTTGTACGCACTCACACACTGCTTTGAGTTGAAAGTTCTGTTTAACGTGCAAACATTGACATGCAGAGATAGAAATGGTTTTCTTATATGTGTAAAGTAACTAAGCATATGAATATATGTATGTATATCAAAATATAACGTTCTTGTAATAATCTTAATTCAATCAATCATAGCATTAAAAGTATAAGAAGCTTATTCAAAATGATCTCCGTTGACTTTAATACAGTCCTTTAAACATTTATGTCAAATATCTTAAGTAAGTATTGTAGCATTATAACATATTTGCCGATAAGTTACACTAATTGTTGTTGTTAATTTACTTCTTACCATTCGGACCTCTTTCTCGGAGTTGGAGAAACAAAGTTGTGAAAACTGGTTGATCCAACTTCTAGAAAGGGTGAATTTAAAGGTTACATAGTATATCTTTATATTTCTTACACGGTTAAAAAGCAACAGCCCAATTAAAACTACTATAGAAAAGGGTATTAATGTACAACGAGATACTAAAGATAAAATAACAAGTATTATAAGCGTCTTTCATTACAGATTGTAAGTTATCAAACACAGTAATAAATTGCAGGTAGAACGCCGTTAGTAAAAATCTAGTTTATCATGTGTAGTATGTTTTATAGAAGTAGTTTTATGCCAATGATGCCCTTATTTTCTAGGTACAGCATGGAGTGCGACAAGTTTATTCCTTACCGTATAACCGAGATATAGCCTGCTTGCAGCTTTTTGAAAGCTTATAATGCCAAGGTACTAAATTTATTGCATGTGCATGACTTAGTTTAGTTTGTGTCTGTGTTGTCTCTGGTCGTATTCATATAGATACAATAATGAGCGTAAAACAAAAAAAATGTAATTTTGCCATTGTTTATCAAAGCTATTACACATTTAGAGGAAAGTAATTCATAATGACAATTAAAATAATACATATTATATACTATATATTATAACTACCTAATTATATAATTAATACAAGTGATCAAATTTTCTTACCTACTTGTTATATTATTATGATGAATTGATGACTCATAAAATTAGGTAGACAAACAATTATGATTGACGTCACACGTGTTTACATTTTAGATTACAGGATAATAGAGCATTCAATGAATGATAATTTTCGGTTAACTTAGATACCTGCTATTTCGTTTTTATTATCTGCATAAATTATTCACTGTAACATAATATTAGCTTCGCCCGTGCTCAGTTCAGTCTTGATTGTTGTAAGAGAATCTTTTTAATATGTATTCTATCCCATAAACATTTTTCTTTTATGAAATAGATGCAAAAGTTACCAATTTATTGGTTTTCTTTAAGCACTCTCCCACTGACCTACATATGTAGAATATTCTGTTTTCAAAGAAAGATTTTTTTTAATTCATAGACTAACTGACTGACTAGACACACTGTTAAGCCTGTTGCTTAAAGCTTAAAGGAACAGTGGCATATTCAAAGCAATAATTAACATCCAAAGATAAAGAGTGTTTTTATATGTTTATAGTAATTTATGTATATAAATTAATCTTATGAACACACATCAAAATATAACTTTCTTATAATAAACTTATTTCAGTAAATGTACATAAAATTTTCAGAATGTGAGATTTTGGTTTCGAGGTAAACATGATTTCATATGATTAGAAACGTAAAGTAATAACAACTGTATATTACGGTATTGTCAGATTATTAAGTTATAAAAAAATTTCTTTAACATATCTCTTTGTCTTCGGAAGCTATATCCGTTGAATCCTCACAAATAAGTAATAGGTGTTAGAGAAATAGGACGAGATATTTCGACATATCGAGTATACATCATGTTCTGAAGGGTTTGTGAAGCTAATACCGGTAGGGTGGTATACATACAATATTATTCAAAACATACCTACATCAAAAAAGTAATGAAACAAATATCAAGAAAAGTAATTTCCATTTCTTTCTTTTTTTTTATGTGATAGGGGGCAAACGAGCAGACGGGTCACCTGATGGTAAGTGACTACCGCCGCCCATGGACACCCGCAACTCAAGAGTCACAAGTGCGTTGCCGGCCTTTTAGGTAGAGGTACGCTCTCTTCTTGAAGGTTTGAAGGTCGTATCGGTTCGGAAATACGGCAGGCGACAATTTGTTCCATAAGTTGGTTGTGCGAGGCAAAAAGCTTCTGGAGAAGCGCACAGTGGTGGAGTGCCAATCGTCCAGGTGATGTGGATGGATATTTTGTCACGTAGGACGATGGCGGAAACCAGCAGCCGGTATAAATCCGAACAATTCCTCTGAACACTCCCCATGATACAAGCGATAGAGGATGCATAGTGAAGCTACATCTCTACGCAACGCCAAGGTGTCAAGTCGATCAGAAATATCTTGGCAGTCGATGATGCGAGTCGCTCTCCGTTGAATGCGGTCAAGAGGCAGAAGTTGGTACTGGGGTGCACCTGCATAGAGATGAGAACAGTATTCCATGTGCGGCCGAACCTGCGCCTTATAAAGTTGCAGGCGGTGGGCCGGAGTAAAATACTATCTCGATCTGTTTAGCACACCAAGCTTCTTCGAGGCTAATATGGCCTTATTCTCTAAGTGACCGCGAAACTAGACTTCGCTTGATATATCGACGCCAAGGATTCCGATACTGGCTGATGCAGTTAGGGAAGTGCTCACAAATTGAGGTAATACGACCAATGGCAACTTTTTAGCGGTGAACGCGCAAACCTGTATCTTCTTGGGGTTAAACTGGACTAGGTTTAGTTGACCCCAATCTGAAACTTTTGACAAAGAAGTTTCGATTTCAGACACAAGTTTGGATCGGCTTTCGATGACGTTTACCCGAGAAATGTTAGCGCGGCCGGTGTAAAGGGCATCACTCGTGCTATCGTCCGCATAGCAATGGATGCTGCTAATCTGCAGCATGTCGTTGATATGCAGAAAAAACAGCGTGGGTGATAGCACACAGCCTTGTGGGACACCAGAATTAACAGACTTGGAGTCAACAACGACCTTGATGCTTCTGTCTGTAAGAAAACTGGTGAGCCCATTGCACAGTTTATCGGGAAGCCCATAGGAAGGAAGCAAGGAGCGCTTTGTGCCAGACCCGATCGAAGGCCTTCGCCACGTCCAAACTAACGGCCAACGCTTCCCCCTTGGTCTCGTTCGCCTGTGCCCACCGGTGAGTCATGTATACGAGAAGATCACCAGCTGAACGACCCTGACGGAAGCCGTATTGTCGATCATTGAGGAGCTGGTGGTCTTCTAAGTACCGGAGGAGCTGGCAGTTAACAATGGATTCCATTATCTTGGAGAACTAATTTCGAAAAAAACTAATAAGAAATAATTTCGAATGTCATTAAACTTAATTTCATTAGACTAACTCAAGGAGCATTAAATTGAGTTCAAATGTCAATTAGTTTGTTATAGATAGTGTTACAGAAAAGCGCGGCACAATTTTTGGAGTATAATGTATGTGACGACAATATACATATAAGGCGACAAAAACTTAATTTACTTTAGATTTTTTAATCAGGTATTTGTAGAAAAATAAAATAGGGACATTCTAGCAAAACCTTAAGTGCTAAATACACATCATTTCATTATTGTCAGCCGTCTCTTAAAAAAGCGGATTAAATACAGATATACAATGATATTATATAAAAAATCATTGCAGATACCTATAATATTTATATGTAGATTATTATTACGATCATCATCATTATTACAGGCTCTACATTGTACTTACGTGTGTATTTCGGGGTCAGATAAGCATTGTAAGATATTTAATCTCTGGAAGAGTTCGCCGTGTGTGATAAGACCGCCTATTCTTATATCTGACTATTTGTAACATGTTTTCTGTATATATATATATATATATATATATGTATAAAAGGTGTATCAATCAATCTACTGGATTGCCTTGGTGGCGATCGTGGCGTGGGTTGCAGGCACTGGTTCAAATTCTAGTCGTAGCATATTTTTTCAAGGTTAGTATAAATGTGACTTGATGATATTTAAGTGGTATAGCCATGCTTAGGCACGAATGGGCCGGCTCGATCGGTGCGATACCGATGCGATGCATCGAGTTGCAGGTGTCCATGGATGTCTCCGTCTGTTCGTCTGTCCCCCTATAATATAAAAAATATATATATTATAACATTCGCCTTTTTGAGCACATAGGCATATATTACATACCTCAGAAATATCATAGTAGACAGAAAATACGCCGCCGCCTATCTTATACCTACACATATATGTACATGAAAACATTAGCTCAAGGGACAAGATTTGTTTTACTATCTTTTTATATTTACTTTTAAGAAAAAAGTGACTTATTTAAGATAATAAAAACTTTTTTTAGAAAAATGATCTTGAGACTGTCGCAGCTTACCTACCTTCGCTATGAATAAGGTTAATTGCTTACCTAATTTCGTCTTTTAACATATTAGCTATGTATGCTATATTTATAGTATGTGTGTGTTTAGGTCCGCGGGAGGGTCGAGTAACGCTCTCGGTTTAGAGGAGGCGAGTGACGGTAGCGACGCGGAGCGCCCGCGGAAGGGACAACATCTTCGTGTTCCCACACCGGCTTTTTCGGGACAGTAAGTACAATATGATTATATTTGATTAACTACTCAGCTGAAATACTTATAACGTTGTGATATCTGAAACTATTCCGGCCAGTTGCTGATCAGGCTCAGGATACAGTAGCGTATATTTATTTTTCAAGTTCCTCGCTAAAGCCTACATGGTCTCCTATAGATATTTAACTAATAATTAAAAATTTATTAAAGATTTAGTGTGGTTGCACATTTTTTAGTTTCTAAGAATATATCTAGTTTGAGCCAAATAACTCTAATTAATTAATTATGCATGCTTTACCGTCGATTTAAGGTTTCCATCTTCTACTTCCGATAAGGCCTTAAATACGTAGAGCTGCTCTAATAAGCCAGTACCTTGTTTGGTTTTATTAGCATGCACATTGTCATCATTTTCCTTTGATGCTCTGTATTATTTAATTGTATAAATCGTTGATATTTTAAAGATTTTAAATAGAAACTAATATAAGAGCCTGAGCTAAAGACAATAATAAACACTTTTGGCAAAGATAGAAAATCGTTGTCGCAATTTGAGAGAGTTGTTCGATGTTCACGTGTTCAATGTTCACGTGTTCAATGTTAAATCTCGTGCTAAGCATTTGTTTGCATAGTATTTCTCTCGACCTTTTCTTAAGTATTCTACTTGCCTCTTGGAATAATTTTTACGCCGCCCCCAGCATCATCGCTACTGAGAAGCAGACGATGATGATCGGGATGGCGTTTGCGACGGGTCTGACTTCTCACTCAGTCTTGAAAACGTCTACAAACGCACATTATTATCCCTTAATAATGTCTTAAGAATTATTTATAATTGATTGATCTATTTTTACGTACCAAGGTTAAACGTTGCTTAACAAAACTATTTATTTCAAGAAAAGGCCTTTGAAACATATAACAATAGAAAAAAAAAGAAAAAAGGTTGAATTATTTAACTGTGTTACTGAATACAGCTTGTAACAGAGTTGCGGGTATTTTAGAAGACATATGTCATAAGTTTTACACTTTACGAATAGTTGTACCGAGTCTGGGTGCTCTTTGTGTCCTTCATGTGTGTTTGTAAAGTCCTCTGCACTCTCCGGAATGGTGTACGTTTTTAGAAGTTATTTGTAACCATTGTTTAATAATAATTGAAGAGGGATTAGGTAAAAACAATCAGCCACAAGATCTCATTATTGTCAAAATCATTTTTATTGTCGTCATTACCACAAAAAATATAGAAACCTGTTTTCATGAAACACTCATCATTCTTATATTCCAAGTTAGTAACAAAATATAAACGTCTACGATCTTGTTAAACGTTGTGTAGTGAATGAGTTGAATACAATTATGTATTTACGTATTTACATTTGTATATGATATCTTAAAAGTAAATATGAGACAGAATCTCTACAGATAAGAGTATAACATTTAGTTTGCTCTAAACGTATTTGGATTTCTACATTTGAAAGTAGTGCTAACAGGAAAAAAATGTTGTTAGTAATAGGTATTTAAATGCATTCAAAATGTATAACGTGCTATAGCAAATGGATTCTGCAGTGTAATTAGTTAACATGGATAGCAAAGGTAGCTTACCAGTTGTGGCAAAAACAGTGCGGTGGTCTTTAAGGCGGGAGAGTCTGCCTCTGGCTACGATCCGACGAGCTATATCACCCGATAACTTGCTTTGGCGACGTCGGTAAGTAATTTGGTAATAATACAGGGACGCTTTTACCTAATATTGGTATTGCTCAATCTTGTGATAGTGGATTATGTCAAGTCCGTATATCCGACAGTGTTGTTGAGAAAAAACTGGTAGATTTTACTAATATTGTTTAAGATTTAAGTAAACTGAGAAAATAATATATTAAAAAATCAATAATTTCGATGTATTGCTAACAGTGCCCCTCCATTTTGCCGATTGTAACTTAGTCCCATTTACGTAATAGGAGGATTGCCGTCATCCGGGCACTAAATTCTAAGCTACAGATATGTATGTGCCAGATAGCTCTTCAAAGGTATCTGTAATACAACTTACTAGATGCATCTAAGTAAAGCATTTAAGATATCAGACAGAAGTTACTTTTCAAAATACTTTTTGAAATTGTATATATAAAATACATTTTAAACATTTTTGGTGTAAGACCTGTTGCAAATAAACGCTCCTTAATTAAATTTTTCACTGATTAAGATTAACATTTTTATTTTATTTTAAATTTTATATGTTGCATATGTATTGTATGTTGCGGTTTAGACATGTCGATGACATGATAATCGTTAATTTTGACAACACATTGAAAGTAACTAGTTAAGTACTTGTTAATAAAGTAACTAACGAGCTATTAAGTAAATAAAATTTAGGATTCGCGTTTAGATTTTCTTTACAACTAAAAAAAATATGAAATGAGAATGCCCCCGGCGACGATAGGCTTAAAAACTCAAGTGGTGTTGCTGTTAGAAAACACATGGACCATGAAGCGATAGGATTTTTTTTTGCAATTAGTCTTAACACGGCTTCAGTATTACCGTCGTCCAGAAATACTGAATTGCTAACGTGCGTCCAGGAAGTACATCCATACAACGGCTCAATAGTTATGGTATGGGCGGCTGTAATGAAGAACAAACGAACTGAGCTCGTTTTTGTAAATGTGAAACTGAATGGCGAAAATTACGTTGAGGAAGTTCTTAGGCCTTATATCCGTCCATTGGCACAAACCCTTGAATGACAACGCGCGTCAAAGAGCTTTGTGGACCAGTAAGTACTTGGCAACCGAAAACATCTGGGTTGCCATGCCCTGCACAATCACCTGACCTCAACCCCATCGAGGACGCATGGGACATCCTCGAGTCTCTCGGGGACATCGGGTTTTAGAGGACTCGGAGGGAGTGAAAACGCTAAAGGACTTGCTGGAATTTCATTGGGCTCGGTTGCAGCAGGATAACATAAACAGACTCATCGATTCTATGAATAATAAAAAACAATAGAGCATTAAAAGAGCAATTGAAGATAACAGTTGTTTTTACATCAATGAGACACTAAAATTATTATTCAAATAATAAAATACAAACATAATGTGAAAAACCGTGCTAAAATTCACATTAATACATGTTGCTTATACTTTTTTGATGTGTGTATAATATGTTCACATTATTCCTAAATTAGCCTACTGCAGTCTGGATGTTTAAAAGATTACATACCATATATATACACATTTTATTATTATTATTCTTGCGAAGTTGAGAAGAGCATTTTTCTAATTCTCTTAATGGCAAGTGTAGAAGGCCGTCCAATATTTCTTAATCAATAATAATGTTAAATTACGCTCCTATTATCTTAAAAGGTACCTTACCTACTGTATACCACCCACCCTCAAATACAAAGAGGACCTCTATTCGAATATCCTTTTGTTTGAGTATGTTACTCGATTCCATTTATAAACCGATTTCAAAAATTATTATATAGAATTATCAATTTCTGATCTTGAAGTAATTTCTGATCTTAAAAGGCCTGATTAATTCAGCTGCAAATACATTTGAGGACTGCCCAAAAAAAAATAAAAAAAATCTCTTTACTTACAGGGAATGAGTAGGTACTTAAAACATTTAGTCACATATTAACTTAAAGCGAATTTGTTGTTGTTACCAACAATTCCTCGGATACCTAAAGTAAATCACAGTAATGGAGTATAAAAACCAATGCTTTTGTTGTTGGGGTCAGTTAAAAAACGACTATAATATTACATATGTATGTACTCAGTGGCTCAAGTTGTTATAATGCGAGAACATAACTTACGATTTTTAAACTTTTAAAATTTTTGCTGTTTTATAAAATAAAAAGCTGGGTGGTAAAAGATGGGGCAAGGGATAAGTTGTCTATACAAATGGATAAACCTCGTAGGTATCTATTTCGTCGTTAACTTGCACGCGGGTTAGTTACCGACTACATTGCAGATCATTAGGGAATAGACGCTACGTCTAACCCTTAAAAACATTCACTATGTAATTAAAGTATATGAAGAATATATGTGCTAATTGAAAGTTCTCTACAATGAGCACTGTGCTAAGCGTGCCTCTTACAATGTTATGACTAACGTTATCAATGAAACTGATACGATAGTATTTAAACCGTAGAAACTGTTTATTGTATCAGAATGTCGGTTAATTTACAATGTAAACCGTAAAACCGATAACCTGGTCCCGAGTACATTGAACTGATGAGTTCCGGCCGATTCACTAATTTGTGCACGAGAGGATCATGCTAACATCACTAGATATTGATTCCCACGTATGCATGCTGCAGATGCAAATGATTTTATAAAAAAGAAGTTATATAAAAGTAAAATTAGATCTAATTTATTGATTCCAGTCCATTCAACAATTTATATACGAGAGCATTATGAAAGGAAGACCAGACTGGTTATAGTAGAACCGATTAGAGTTAAAGCTAAGAACCGATAAGACATGTTGTTCGTATAATATTATTTTCAGTTACGTTTTGTTATATTTTTCGTATATACAGTCGTGGTCAACTAATTAGGGACACTCTCTAGTTAATCCAAATTGTGAATTTATTTTTTATTTTCCAACGAGTCTAAACAATATTCCACATCTTTTACATGTAAGTATAATTAGTCATTTATGTGCCTAATTATACAAACAATAACAACTTCTTAAACATTAAACCTCTTTACAGTATAGCTGATAGATGATCACAGTGCTATTTGTTCAAAGAATGCTGGCTGGCCATTTAATTAGGGACACTGAGATATTGCGTTCTAGTTTCAAAATCTGAATCTCAATTATTATTTTCTTTCTTCTCCTATTCTTTGTGGTAGTTTTGGCGGCAATCTAGATTTGTAATTTCAAGTTTTGAGAGTTATTTTGAAGAACAATGGGCAAAAATAAAAGTTGCGATGCAACACTACGAAAAATTATCATGAAGTTTGTCGAGCGTGGTTGGTCATACCGAAGGATAGCAGGATATTTAAATTGTTCAAAAACTGTGGTATGCAATGCAGTGCAACATTTCAGGCGCAATAACACAACTTTAAATGTGTGTTAGAAAAAAAAGATCGAGAAAAACAACTCCGCAAGAAGATAGAATGATAACCAGGTTAGCTAAGAAAGATCCGTTTCTAGGCTCTATTTTAATTAAACATGAAGTGTTTGGGGCAGACGAAAGAGTCAGTGTATCAGCGAGGACAGTTCGACGACGTCTGGTAGAAGCAGGGTTGTTCGGAAGAGTGGCTCGCAAAGTACCGTTGTTAAAGAAAGAGCATAGAAATGCACGTTTGGCGCTTGCACGTAAATATGGACATTGGACCTACGACCAATGGCAACATGTATTATTCTCTGACGAGACCAAGGTTAATTTGATTTCTTCAGATGGAAGGCAATACGTACGGCGTCCTGTAAAAGCGGAAATGAATCCAAGATTCACAAAAAAGCAGGTGAAACATGGCGGAGGAAACATTAAAATGTGGGGATCATTTTCTGGACGTGGAGTGGGACCTGTGAGGAAAGTTCAGGGTAACTTAGACCAACATCAATACAAGGCAATATTAGAAGAAACTATGCTTCCCTATGCTGAGGAACATCTTCCTATTATATGGACTTTTCAGCATGATAACGACCCAAAACATACAGCCCGTTCAGTCAAGTCGTTTCTTAACAGACAGTCGGTATCAGTGCTAGATTGGCCAGCAAATAGCCCCGACCTCAACCCAATCGAGCACCTTTGGCACGAAATTAAGAAAAAAGTTGCCATTTATCGTACCACAACTTTAGATGAACTTAATGAAGCTTTTTGTGAGGCATGGGCAAACATTCCTGTTGAAATATGTCAGAAACGGATAATGTCTATGCCACATCGGTGTCAAGCGGTAATTACTAACAAAGGTTTTGCTACTGGGTACTGATTTTACCCGTAATAAAATGAAGTTGTTAAAGAAATTAAAATACTGCAGATTATTAGTTCTGTTTAACTCTATTTTTCATTTTACTTTACTGTTCTTAATTAAATGTCCAGCTACAGAATTGTACCTTAAATTGAATACATGGTTAACCTTTGATATTAAACACTTTTTTATATTTATTTAATCTTTTATTTACAGCCATTTATAGTATAATAATCGGATCAAATTATGCAAATAATAGTTACTGAGAAATCAACAGGGTTTTATATTTATATGTACATAGCCGGTTATTGCTGTCCACTATCTTGAATGTCCTTAATTAGTTGACCACGACTGTATACGTAAGTATATCTCTTGTGTTCATAATATGTATGAGGTTTCTTTGTCACGGCCCAGGCCCTAAAAATGAATTGAATAGTCTTGATACTCATGACATAGTCTAACATTTCGATATAAGGTGATCAAAAAAGGGAAGCTGTTAATGAAGAAGTAAGGTTTTACTTTTCGAAAAAAATAACCTTGAAATATACTATTTATTTCCAATCCGTTACAATACGTTCTCAATTTTCCTATTTCTTGCAATTTAACCAAACCAAATTTTAATTGACAAAATTCCGGTTTTTTAGACACCTCTGTATACCCCCTCAGGACTAAAGGCTTCAGCGTATGTACGTATGTATGTATGTTTTCCTCTATCGGACACGGGTAGTAGTCAATTCATACATAATACATACATGTTTACAACAGTTGAAAAATAAAGAAGGTCAACCAGTATTATATATTTTGTTATTTTATTGTAATGACTTCTAATGTCGAGACCTGAGAACAGGTTTCTGTAGTAAAGGCTTTTTTAGTGTTATTTTTGTTCACGATGTATATCCAATCCCTTATCAAGATACTGAATTCTGGATACATTTTTCATAAAAGGAAACTACAAACCTAAATTTTTAGTAATAATAGATATGTATATAGTAACAAATGCGTGTTCTTTTTAATTAGCATATCTTATTTGTAGACCTTATTTATTTAGAGTTTGACCTTACCTAGTCCCCAAGGACATTCATATTTTAACATTATTGCCAGATTTACGTTTCGTGACAAGTCATTATTGACCAAAAATTAATAAAACAATAATTGCATCAAGGTTCACGAAAATAGATCAAGAGTCATATTTTTTCAAAATGTGGGTGTTAAATACACATCTGCCTACCACTTAATAGATACAGGCGTGAGCGTATGTATATATATTTGTAGTATATATGTATGTATATATATATATTTGTTTTATATGTAATATATTTATTATTTATATTATACCAATGCCAAAGAAATTATGTTGCTACTGCTTTTAAAATCGCAATGAATTAGTCGCATTTCATCATATTTCTGACAGGCTTGTTGATGAAAGTGGCAGTCACCTGATGATGAGGATGAGGTTAGGTGATTGAGATGGCTCATTTATTATGTACCTACCTACTATCTATAAAAATGTTGGTAGCTACGTAACATAATCATCGTATCTTTGTTTATATTACGCTTCTGTAAATATTTTAACTAAAATTTGTGATAACTTGTATTAATGTTTTTTTTTTATTCTTTATCGGATAGTTTGAGTAAAATATTTGGTAAACATCTTCACTACAATACGTGTTACAATGTTGAATGTTACATACATATATACATATTACTAGTTTTTCCCATGGGTTCACACGTTTTAATTCTTTGTTTTTCACGATGGAAAAGAGATTTTCCAGGATGAAAGGTACCCTATGTATTTTTCTTTTTTCTTATGCGATAGGGGGCAAACGAGCAGACGAGTCACCTGATGTAGTAAGTACTACCGTCGCCCATAGACACCCGCAAGCGTCACAAGTGCATTGCCTGCCTTTTAGGTAGGAGTATGCTCTTTGTTCCCTTGATAACGTGTTTACAAAAGTTCATGACGATCGGTTGAGTAATTTAGGTGGATAGGCGTAACTTTACAAATAAACTGACTGACGGGCCTATTGGTTTAGTGGTTAGAGACCCTGACTACTGAACTAGAGGTCGTGGGTTCGATTTCCATACGCGATAAAAATTTATATGATCCACAAGTAGTTGTCCCGTTAGTGGTAGTTAGGATGTTATCTACCTAAAATATATATTATGTTATAAGCTACCTACATTTAGGTGTCAAAAAATGCAAATTGTTCCTGGCAGTTAAAAAGTTAAAGATTGACTTTAGACCTTAAGTCTATTAAGTATGTGGTTTTAAAATTTGCTTCTGTGTAATCTGCAAGTTTAAAGTTTTACATTGCATGTGGTTACAAATAAAAAACTAACAATTGTACAGACAAGAATACGTCTCATTTATTAAGTTTTATTTTGCGTAGTGTTTTTTTAAGTCCATTGACATTCCCTAAAGGCTTAAATATTAGGGCAATCTCTTGTATAATTTTTTTAATCGTTTATATATCTTCTACATCAAGTGTTAAGATAATTCTTACACCTGCTTTGAGCTTCGAGTATATTATAATAATAAGGAATCCTTATATGCAAAAAGATCTGTTACCTGTCGAAGATAACATTTTAGAATTGATGGATGTTGCTAATTATTAGTTTTCAATTTGAACACGTTTGAAATTAGATTAAAACGCCCCCGGCGGCATCTAAAGCTGGCACCTGACAGTTACTTTGAAATTAATATCCGATCGACACATCTTACGTGGTGCATGCGTCGAATGAAATATATTATACTCTGCTCTGCCCCAAATGTTGAGTGCTTCGTGAGCTGAAAAGTAAATATCTTAACTTATAATAAAGCTTCTGTTACAGTTAGATCTACATATATTGTGGTTGTTTAGTTACGGAACAGCTGCCCTGGCCTCATAGTTAAGTTCTGCGAAAAAAGTCTGCTTTATATTCTTATAATCTAGTTTTTTCTAAAATAAACACACGCATCGTTAATTCAGTCGAAACAGTCAGTCAGTACCTAGTACAAAAATAAAAAGCTCGTCTGATAACTAGGTAACTTGTAACGTGTTTGTATTCCGGGAAGCAGTATGTGTATGTCTGAGGTATACTTTATCCTAATGAAATTGATCATGAACCATTAAAATTTTAGATAATAGTTGGTAATACAAAAAATCGTACACTTCGAAATTAATTATTGATGTTTAGGCACACCAGAAAAATGATATAGGCATAGTTCTATATCGTAACTCACAGGAGTAAAACAGTAATCATACACATCAAGTAGGTACATCAATCAATAAAAAAGTCCAAGCCTTCTTGATGTTTTATGAGTAAAAGTGAACTAATAGATTAAAAACGGAACAATACGTTATATTTAACAAGTACAAGCTTAATATCAAATCACGTAATATTTTCATACCTCAGTGAAGAAATCAGTAATAGTGAATGAATAACTTTAAGCGGCGGTAGCGTGATGACTGAGGAGTCGGACTTCAACCAACTGGTGGCGGGTTCAAACCAAACCCAGTACAGTAGCGTCGAAAACCCACCCCTAACACAAGCATTTTAGTTTAGCTGGGGAGGTTAAAAAGAATACTAGTAATGTGTGACGCACGTTGCTAGTATTCTTTACAAAAAAAGAAAGTCAACTCGATTCAGTTGCAAAAAAAAAGTAATTTAGTGTTTAGTTGTCAGACATACAGCAGTTGTTCTCTTGTCCACTCGCTCGTAAATAACTTTTGTGTCCACTAATGAATGTCGCCTGTTTTTCTTAATTAAGTGACAGTAAATTATGAATTGAAGCTCTCTGTTTCTTTTTATTACTTATCCTTGAAATAAAAATGCGGGATTTAAAGTATATACGAGCTCTCCACGTGCACCAGTCTAAAACGCTAACTGAGATAGGCACATATCGTTAGCATTGATCATTATGCTGTATAGGCACGCTTATGTAATAAGCTATATGTAATATATATATACTTCGTGGAGTTTTGTATATAGTGGATACCAGTTGCCAGTACGGCTTGCTTTGCGTGTAATAATTTATAGCTTTTATTTTCATTTGATATTTGTTGAAGTCCCGTGAAAATCGGTCCAACTGTTCCGGAGCTTAACAAACAAAATATCCGTCTCAAGATTCAAGTTTTATTTATTGTGGTATTTGTAGTACATAATGGTATTTGTCTGTATTAGTTTCATCTATTTTACCGATTCACATGTATAATATTGTAGCGGAAGAATGCAATGGCAATTCTAGCTCCTGTGATGATAGGTAGGCAGACTTCTTCCACTCCGTCACCAAAGAAAAACATGTCTCATGTGGAGTTTTGGTATTACGTGTTAAGTAACGTGTATACAATCACATTAAACACTTAGTAAAAACTGTTATTTTGATAAAACAAACAGATACTTCAATTATATTTGTTTATGCATAGATTGTATCGAGGTTATATAAGTTAATATGTAATAGATCATTTTGTTGTATATAGGACAATCATGTCAGTCTTCAAACGCGTTTCTGTAGTATTCCTAGTAATCGGGGCAAACGCACATTTACAGCGATTAACTGACCTAGCTACGAACGAGGTTACACTTCCTGAAAGTATTTGCTAAAAGTACCTATATTGGAATTTGTTCAAACACATGCTATGAAGATTGAGAATTTCTTATTAGATGGCGATTGCAGCACACATTCTCTTCATATTTGATTGTGGAAATGTTTAAGAATGTAAAACTGAAGGTCGAGGTTATGTACAAACACAGTTAACCTTCCCCTTGAGCCTCGTTGCGTAACTCCGCGTCCTGTACATTGTATATTTTTTCTTTTAAAACCGGCGACTAACACAACAATAATTCCTGTTTGCGGGGGATTCTACAAACATTAAAACAATGGATACAATGAACTTCTAGACATGGGATGACTATTTGCGTATTACACTAATTTTTGGGAAATTAAAATTTGAGATTCTAATCACGATCTGTGACCCTGACTGCTATAGCCAGAGAAATAAATATGTTATCCTGGCCTTGTATGAGTACAAAATAAATATATCTTCTTCCTTTCTTTCTTTCATTCTTTCTTTCTTTCTTTAAGAAATAGGGTATAAGTTAAAGGACCCGGACTTCCCGGCGCCAGCCAGTTCGAGCTATAGGTATGCGACCATGTCTTGACGACTTGCCTTAGCTATTGCTTATACTCCCCAATCCATCTGTATAAGCAAATATCCCAGCCCTTCCTTTTCTTTCTAAAATATACTGTTCAAAATGTGGGCGTTAATCTCTAATGTATGTGTGTGTAATTATCACCCTATTATTACGTAGCATATTCTACTGTAAGGTGGAAAAAATTGTAAAGATATGGTAGAAGTAAGAAGAGGAAAATTACGGTTTGCTTTGTAAATGTTTAGAAAATAGATCGAAGTGGCGTGCAATGGGAGAGGCCTATGTCCAGCAGTGGACTGCGATAGGCTGATGATGATGATAATGTTGATGAAGCCTCTAAATGGCACCATACGTGCAAGTACTGAAAAGTAAGTACTTCAGTACAAAAAAAAAAACTATTAAAAATAGTGATAAGTATCTAACGGATAACCTTATGTTAGGGTCAGCTCAAATAAAATCCAGTGTTAGGTTTTGAATAATTAAACACATTAACCACCACCACAGTACGAGTGTGAGTCGATCACATAAACAATTATATGCTTAATTTTTTTATAATTATGTCAAAATATAAAACCTATTACTATTTATAAATCTATAATGATAATTTGTCTGACAACGTCATTCATGTGACCTTCTATTATAAGTATTATAATAAAGCAAAACGAATTAGTGGCACTGGTTAGATAATATAATTATAGATTGTGTTCAGGAAGTTGTTCGTTAACTAGAAACTTCTAGAAATAACGCAGCTTTTAAATTATAGAATACTTTCAAAACTGTTATCAGTTCTGGAGTATCATATTACTGTTAAGGGGAATGTATACATATTGTTCTACTACTAGAGCACGTGTCTAGAAATTAGGGCATTACTTATTGAACGACTGATAGTACAGAGAAGAAAGTCGTAGAAGAGGTCCAGAGGGCGATCACTTTCCTCGGTGCTCAATAGAAACAATCCTCAATGATCATGTACATCAATCTGAGACGACCACTATGATAAGAATGGACAACTGAGAAGGAATTCTTTGAGCTTTTTGCCTGTTCTTTTCCGTTACCGTATCTAACAACAGGCAACTAGCTTAACGACAATATTTTTCTGACTGACTTCTACTGACACTTAAAAAATAACTGTTCTTTTTGGTATAATTGAAATAGGTAAATAAGTTCTATTTGATTTGAATTGAATAAATATCTTAATAAATCTCCTTTCAAAATATATCGAGTTAGCGTTTGCAGAACTAATGCAGAATATAATGTCTCTAATCTGAATATACCGTAAGATAAAACATTTAACCATTGTGGCAAAAGTTATACGAAGAAACTAGACATATTACATTTTCAAATGATATCTTTCTAGTAAGGTTGCAGCGTATTTAGGCCGAGACATCAACTGCCTCAGTTTAAACCTCTAAAACACACTTAACCTAGAACGAAACGCTTAGCAACTACTCTTGCATTCGAATGGAAAGCTTGGAAACCTCTCCAACAGATCAATATTGCGACGGTAACTATAACGCCAATGGAAGGTTAGGCAAATTGGGCTTGTACGAATAGATGGTGTGTATAAGCAACAGCTTGAGCAAGTTAGGTTTGCACACTTGTAACTCGAACTGGCTGTTGCCGGGAACTCTGGTTTTTCATTGACGAAACTATAATATAATGTTATAATAAAATTGGGTGCAATTTTATTATAACGAAAACGAACTACTACAATTTTATTATAACTTTTACTATAACGAACGAAAATATATTTTGTTTGATCAATCAACATCAACTAACAAAAACTTGGCTAATGGCATAAATGTGGAATTATGCGAATAAAAACGCAAATCACTCACATCAATATTTTGCGTTCAATGTTTAGATTTAGGTACATTACCATGTGCCCAAGTGCCTAATTAACAGTTCTTTTGACCTTATTGTCAATACTTATTATTTATTTTTTTAAATAAGTTTAATAAAATAGTGGTGTGATATACTTCAGTCATCACTACATCTCCCTAAGGTAGACTGGCAGTGAATGCTTTGGGCATTAAATCTGCCCGTGCGCATATCGTGCATGATGTATTAAATAATATTAATAATAGTATGCTACTTCATTAAAGTTAACAGTCTCGTTGAGAACTGTTGTGAAAAAGAAAAGTAACCTTTCAAGTGTAAAATTTAATTTACAGTCACCCTTAAATCCTCGCAATCATTATCCGAAGTTAATGAGAGATTGGGATACATAACAAAATATTCGTTTATTGATATATTGGACGATTGTACATATCGTGAGAATTAACATTTGCCATAGAAGTGTTGTACTTATATTTTATCTTCTGTACTTATGCATGTGTAGGTAATTAACTATAGGTACTTATTATTAAGCTGTGGGGTTCAAGTAGAATACAGCCACCCCGTCTCTTCTCGTGGTGTAGCAAAAGGCGAAGAGCTAAGCGATCGGACGAGGTTTACCTTCTTTTTAAAGAATGTAATTTGCAAAAATATAGTGTTTTTGAGACAAACAGGAACAAAAGTACACATTTATTTTTAATCATTATGTATTTTTCGTGTATATTTGTTATTACTCTCTGCTTTGGTTATCACCTCCTCACTTAAAATAATTATCGGAATTCATTTTCAATAAAATTAATAGATGTTCTATTTCTTTCTTTTTTCCATTATACATTAATGACAAAAAAAAAACTTTCCGTAAAAGCAGAAGTTGCAGGCATGGAGAGATGTAAGCAACTGATTATAAATATATTTTTCAAATTTGTATCTGTACTTTTGGAAAATGTTTACAGTTTTTTAGAAGTATTTTTAGTTAGAAACACGAGTTCCTTGCTGCTATTTCAGAAATAATTTAATTTACTATATTTTTTCTGAATTCAAATTATTAATTATTTATTGAATAAATTCAAAGAATCCAATATGAATGAATTTTTAACTGATGGACAACGTCTTAGAACAATTTTTACATTAAAAGACCTATTTATTAAAGTTTAATAGATATTACATTATTTAAAATAACCAAGTACCTATCAACATAAGTTAATTTGTTTTTTATTCATCATACCTCATATTTACATCATATTTAATGGGTTAAATAATGGTATAATAGTGTTTTATTTTAATTACCTATCACTTGAAATTACATTGACCTCGTACCAAGGCCATCTGTCAGTTTTATCACATCAGCATCAAGGAAATTCCAATTTCAAAAGTGTTAATTTATGTGGGCGAATGACGTGACTTTGTCGGGCTGTGTTTGTGCCAAGTATGACGTTAGCGACACTCCTTCAAGTTTTAGCCAAAACGACACTGACGTCGCAGTCGGCCTTTGTACACAACGTTTTCTTTATGCGCTGATGACGCGAGCTTTATATGATCGCGTTCTCTGCGCGTTATTAAACGCGTAAACGTGGAAAATCTGCTAGATTTTGCACGTTTGTATCGATACAAATGCTAACGAAACGCGCCTTTGTATCAATGGGTGTATCCAGTATTTACGATGAATTTTATACTAGACTATTATTTTTACTACGACTAGACAGGTGTAATAAGAGTCTTTGCACACGATCTTTGGGTTTGTATGGCTACAAACGCCCAGACAGCTGCCGCCATTTGGGAGTTATGGCCACAGTATTACGATGGCGTTGCTCGAGTCAATTCTAAGAGCGAGTACACATTAGGCGTTTTAAAGCGCCCGCTTTGGTAACGCACGTTTTAAGAATAAAGTGGTGTACACATGCAAGCGCGCGTTTTTAATCAAGCGCTCGACAGACGCACGTTGTCAGATTTTCGTTCGAAGGCGCGTTGTGTCCAGCGTCCAGCTATGTGGGACATGGAAAGTCCTGATTATAAAAACAAAATATTATAAAAAAAAGGACTTGGGAGGAGATTGTTAAAATTTTCAGTGATTGTGAAGAGAATTTGGAAAAGAAAAAACTGTTGGGTGAGTATAATATATATATATATGTATATATAATTATTTATTGATGTTTCCTATAATTATGTCTTATTTGATAAGTAATTAAATCATTTTGTCTTGTCAATGCAATTTTCCCTCATTTACAAAATAATTGGTGAATTTCTCTCTTGTAGTTCTAGCACACAAGCTGCTTCGTGGTAAAATTTTTAAATAAATAGATTGAAAAGGTGAAAGATAAACTGTGTCTTCATATCTATAACCGTCTCGTATTCGAACGTAATTGTGTAGTACTGTGCAAGCTTTAATGATATTCTTCGCGAACTCAATATTTACATCTATCGGTCTATGAAATATTCGCCACTTATTGCTCATTATTCCGAACGTGCATTCGTTATAGCGCCTTGCTCTCGTTAACCTGTAATTGAAAGCTTTTTTGTGCGTGTGAGTTGTGTTCCTCCATACGGGCGCATCACATTTGTCATAATTCCAAATGCTTCATCGCCGACGAACACGTGAGGCAGTGGTGTTCTGTCGACATTTGATATGGGTATCCACCATCCTTTTAAAAAAAATCTGAATGTTAAAAATAGCAGAATCAGTGGTTTTGCCATAGGATCCGACATTAACGTATACAAAACAATAATTTTCACCACAAACTATATGACTGATGAGGAGTAGGTTTTATAATTGAAAAAATAGCGACCCCGTACGTTCTGGCTGTATTAGCTCAATATGTTTACGGTCAATTGCACAAATACAATTTGGGAATTTATCGTATTTCTTAAAAACTTATATATCTTTTCACTTTTCTGTTGTAATTTCAGGCATGGATCTAAATTTCAATTTGCTCCATAGTACTTTACAAACTTGTTCCGCTATCTTTATAATTGTAGATTTTCCAAGACGGTATTCATAATGCAAATCTGCGAAGGAGCAGCCTGTGACCAAGTATCTGTCAAAATAAAAATGGTGATTGTTTATTTTCAGGTGCCACACTTACACTTAAAAAATGGAAAAGCATTCCATTGCATTGCAATTATATGAGGGAGTCTAAGAGGCAAAAAAAGCTTCCATCTGAATCTGGATCTTCCGAACATACGCTATATGTGTATTACAGGAAGCTACAGTTTCTTGCAAATTCTACAGCAAATAACGACATTGATGCCACTTCCTATAGATCAAATAGAAGGCACAAGGAAAAAACAAAAAATGTATGCTGTAGATAAACAAATAGTAGATATTTTACAGAAAAGTTAAAACTTATAAGACGATGATAAATTACTTGTTATATTATATATTATGTATATTATATATTGTTTATCATTGTATAGTGAATTAAAAAAGTATCCGAGAATCGACGCCTAACAAAAAGGATTGAATTGCTCAATGTTATTTAAGAAAGCACAGAATTATCATCAATCATTATCACTACAAACTAATCAACACCAATACATGTATTCCACACCGACATATTCTGGATATACCAGTGCTGCTAGACCTCCGACACAGCAGTGGTCTACGACGCCACCACCGCCACCGTCGTCGTGGTCGTCTTCACCTACAGCCTCCAGCCAAGATTCAGACAACTTACATTTATTTGAATAAATAAATTTACTTACCTTAACGTTATCATGAGTTTTTCTTCTGGGGAAATTTTATAACATGAAGTGAGTTACACCCAAAATTCGTCGTCTTCTATAGCGATGGTATTGGAGCCACACACGAACAATCGAGTCGAGTATGGACAGTTTGGTAACGCTCGTTAAAAGCCGTACTAAGCTCGCTGTATGTACGCTACTAACGCGCGCCGAACGCAACGCTGATCGCCTAATGTGTACTCGCACTAAATACTGTAATATCTTACCAAGTTATAACGCTGATAGATCATAAATCAGTTTTTAAAAGTAGAATTGTTTAGTCGTCAAACGAGACTAAACAATGTTTATGCTTTTAATATGTAATATCACCCAATTCCTGTACAAAAATATATACATATATATATAAACTTTTCTAAGTAATTTCACATCTTTCAGTTGTATGGTTGAATTTTAAACAGACATCGTCAAAATATCGTGAATATTTTTTATGATACTATTGTCCTTTTAACAACTTCTTGAAATATTTATGCATAGGCTTCAACATATATGAATATATACCAGCTGGCAAAAGGTATATAACATTTTTTTTTAGATCCAAACAGAATAACCCATTCTTAAAAAAAATTGCAAAATATGAACGATTTATGAATTAAGAATGTGTATTCTATTTCGATCTTAGAAATGTAATAAACTTTTTTCCAGCTTGTATATGAACTAAATGTACAGGAATTAATGAGTGATAGACATATGCATGCATACATTTATAATTTTTATAGGAAAACAAACAATTTATATAACAATAAAAAAGAATTAAATGTTTCTTGGCAGTATGACTAGTTTTTTTTGCTAAACTAAGTCGGCAAAAGTAAGCTACTACTTTCTTAAGGGTAGTGCAGGCTATGTTCAGGTAAAGTATCACATTCTCTTTATGTCAAAGCTGACTCATTGTACGTTTAGTGGGTTTAGGCAAGGAATGGTTTCTCAGTTAATAGGTTTATAGCTGACCTAAATGTGTCAGCTTTTCATATTGGTAACCTACTTATATCGTACATCATTTGAAGTTCGCTAAGTATTATTTGCATAATAAATCTGAAATTACGTGTCTTATACAACACTCAAAGTAGTTCTTACAATAGTTAAGTGATCGGTAACATTCTTTGTTTGTTGTACTAAATATTCTGCCACACGCAAAGATCGATTCTTTTGCCGCCTTTTTCTTAGGGTAATAACAGTTAGTTGTTTTTTTAGGGTTGGAATTTAATTATTCTTCGTTTTTTTTTCCGTTCTGTTCTGTCCGTTCCGTTTTTTCAACCGACTTCAAAAAGGAGAAGGTTCTCAATTCAACTGTATTTTTTTATGTTTGTTACCTCAGAACTTTCGTCTGGATGAACCGATTTCGGTTCGTTTGATTTTTATTTGAAAGCTAGTGCTTCCCGTGTGGTCCATTTTAATTTGGTCCAGTTCTGACAGTGGCATCCATGAGAAAACCATATTAGTTTTAAATTTGATGATAGACGCATTGAAGTCAGTTGTCTACTTTTTTAAAGTGAATTATTAAATATACAGCTCCCGCACTAGGATAGTATTCCTTTGCAAAATTTACAAACATACAAACAAAGAATACAAAGAACATCCAAACTTGGAACAACTAATTGTGGATCACACAATTATTTTAGTCCCGCGTGGGATCCTGACTGCCAAGCCAGAAGTTTGATTCATACCCAGGACAAATAACTGATTGTTGAGCACGAGTATTTTGTTCTGTGCCTGGATGTCATTTATGTAGGCATGTATAAAATATGTATGTATAAAATATATAAGTATGTTTATTGGCAGTCTAGTTAGACGCTTAGTTTGGGATCAGACGGCCATGTGTATTATGAATCTGAATAATCTTAATATTATATTTCTCGGTCAACTATCCTCTATGGGTCATCGAGGTTACCTACATTCCGCATGAAAAACAAAGATTATTGAGAAAATATTTTTTAAGTTTCTCACTATAAAACATTTGTTCTCATGAAGAAATCACTACCAAAATAAGTATGGTAGAGCGCGGCTAGTCAAGCAATTTTCTATTTTTCTATCTCCACAGTAATAAGTATTAATGGCTTGTTAAGTGTACTGACGGGTAAGTAATTTATTCCTTTCCAAAAGTTTCCACAGTACTTAATTTATTTCTAACAAATCTCATTTAAGAGCTACAGTGATTCAAATGAAGAAAGTCAAATGCTTCATAGGTGAGATAAGGTGAGCAAAGGTATAGGGCAAATTGAGCAACTTTAAATTTTACCAAAACCATGGCTCCAAAAATACGTTTTACTAAATACGAACATAATTCTATTTTGCAAGACTTTTTTATTGATTGAAACACTACAAACTGAAAGTAATATTCTTTTCAAAGCTTAACC
Organism: Tyria jacobaeae; assembly: GCA_947561695.1. Taxonomy (NCBI): domain Eukaryota; kingdom Metazoa; phylum Arthropoda; class Insecta; order Lepidoptera; family Erebidae; genus Tyria; species Tyria jacobaeae. Next base: position 12,434,064 of record OX387221.1, on the reverse strand, counting down.
ATAAAAATCAGAGTCAATAAAAACTCAACTTAATTATCTTAACTTTGGGATTAGACGAAACTTTTTTACTTACAATTAGACTTGAAAAAATAGATGTGTTAGTGGGCGGTGTATATTTTCTGAGATGTTTCGATTGCCCAACTCACCCCTACGTATGCCTAGTCCAAATATTTAAAGAAAAGGTAAATTGATGTAAATACTTGAGTCATAGTTATTTTTAACTCTAAAGACTTCCGTCAACAATTACTGTCTTTGTATAAAATTATCGATGATCACGGATGATGTTTTTCAGGGAAACAATCAAAACAGAATCCTGTGTTTTCACAAAGATATACAAGGTACTTAAATATAGACATGACATTGATATTCTGGAAGCATCGAGACGGAGGTGGTGTTGATCAACGATGCGACGCGGTGACGAGTGATTCGATAACCTTTCAACATACATATTTGTATGTCTAAAGTAGTATAAAATTAGTAGCCTGAGACTTCTTCAAATGGGTCAAAACTGTTTTGTGTCAATCATCAGTCGCTCGTAACTACTAATATTCAGTTTTGCTCCACTTTTTAAAAAATGGTATGGCGATTTTAGCTTCCTTGACATCCAAATTTTCGGACTGAAAATGCTTAACCCAACTATGTACTTCTCTCACTGACACTGCACCAGGTTCATAAATGTCACATTTTAGCGGCTTGCATTTTTCTTTTTTTTTAAATGTAACTTCAGAATGTATCGAATTTCTTCGTTAGATTCACTCATTTTGACAGACAGAAAAACAATTACGTGTTAGAGCCATGCTTAGGCACGAATGGGCCGGCTCGACCGCTGCGATACCACGGCTCACAGGCATTTCCCAGAAATTAGAGAGGTTTCCGGAGGCCCAACTCCCCTCTCCTTATTCCTCTCTCCTGACCTCCCACCCCTTTTCCCATCACCTCATAACCTCTTCACCCTCAAAGGCGGACAGAGCACTTACGACTCTCCAGTTGCAGGTGTCCATGGACGGCGGTTGTCACTTACCATCAGGTGACCCGTCTGTTCATCTTAAAGGGGGCCCCTTTAATATATAAAAAAAAGTTTGTTAGTTTTTTGTTTCGTAATGACCTATATTTTTTGATATAAAACCAGCTAGCAAACAGATTTTTTCTGCAATTTTATACATACAAAACACGAAAAGACATTTTCTCCTACCTAACATACAAATATAATTGTAAAAGTAAGTTAATAAAATAGTGAATACGTTACAACCGCTGGGCCATTGTTTGGTATTTGATAACAGTTCGTTAGTACTAGGTACATATACTGAATTAGATTAAATAATTTTAAAATATTACTTTATCAGTGATAGAAAGCATACAAACTCGCTATTGTGCAGTCGATATAACACTAATATAAGGACACGTGTTGGTCTGCATAGAAGAAGGTCGCTATTAATATTGTACGTGACAGCATAATAGCCATATATCGAGCGAAGTCCAGTTTCGCGGTCACTTAGAGGATAAGGCCAAATTAGTGTCTAAGAAGTTGTGGAGCTGAATAGATAGGGACGGTATTACAATCTGGTCCAGCGCCTTTAAATTTATATGACGCATGTTCAGCGGCACATTAAATGCTGTCCTCATCTCTATACAGGGGCAGCAAAGAATACGCTTATACCACTGGACCGCATTCAACGGAGAGCGACTCGAATGGTCGATTGTCAGGATATTCCAAATCTGCTCCTCCTTGGCATTGCGTAGAGATGCAACTACACTCTGCATTAACTAGATTTCCGCCATCATCAACCTTTAAAAAAACATGTTATGTGCATATTAGACATTTAAGCAAGTGTTCATGCTCACGTTATTAGTAACTTATACCAGCAGCATTAAATACTGATAACTGATATTGTAAGTTTGTAGAGTTTCGATTTTTATTGTTGATGACAAATATTAATATTCAACGATAAAGTGTACCAAAAGAACTCCTTTAATTATTTATCCCGAATTCCCTATGTTTGTATCCCTGTTGCCTAGGAGAATTATATACAAAATACATGCCGAGATTTATTGATCTACCGAACCCCCCTTTAATTCCTGATTCATATGGGGCATAAGTTTAACGAATAAACGAAAACTTTGAATGTTGTAACCGATAGGTTACTGCTGTGATGATGCGACTTGTTTACAGATACACATGAACTATAATCATATAGTATAATATAAATAATCCTATCTTTAATGATTTCGGTCGTTCACTTATATAAAATATAATTACGTACGTCTGTAGTTATATACTCGTATATACGAATATATAACTACAGACAATTGCCTTTCATTTGCTTTTATGCTTGCATTAAAGTTCGGATACTTCTGACCTGTCCTTGCTTCAAAACATCAACAGTTTTATCAGTGTATGATCTGTGTGGTCAACTCCTACCGGTATTCCCACTTAAGTTAGCATTATTTATGTACTGTCATTCTTTCCACGTGCATAAACCACTCAGCAAATGCTTTTCAGGTTCCATCACAACGTCTTTTTTCGAGACCCTAGTGCCCCGGATATCTCAATTCCTCCATCTGGCAATACCATCCAATTTTTATGTTTGTTACTGCATAACTCATTTATGTGAAAGGTAGTCCGGTCAAATTAGACCAAAAATAGGAGTGAGGTTACAAAAATTCGCACCGAGCTGAAAGTTGGTAGGATTGTTCAAAACAAAATAAAACACCATAAATGAAATGTGAAAAGTCTTCATGTAGCCGACACCTGGAAAAAAAATTACTTTGAGTCAAAGGTCACAAAAACGGTTAGTAATTTAAAAAATTGGCACTAGTTAGGGTTACATGTTCATCAGTCGACGTCACATTCTTCATTCATTGCGCCGTGCCGCGACGCGCAGTTGTGACTGACGGCGTGGCTGTTTGAGTGGGGGCGGCTAAACCGGTGTCAGTTCGCAAACAGCCGACGCTGTGTGAAATTGTGTTTTCGAACGAAACAGGAGTAACGGGCGGTCACCGAACGGACAAGAAACGTCATTTTACCCTGACAAATTTCGGCGGCCTACATAATTTTTTATTTTTTTTGGAATTTGACGGACTTTAAATTTGTGATATCATAAGATCGCTACGTGTGTGAAATGAAAACGACAATTTGATTATTTGTCAAATTACATTGTGTGGTTCAAGTATTTCATATTATAAACGTGTTGACATTTTTGTTGTTTAATCCAATCCAAAAAAAAAATTAGTTACAAATAAACTTTGTATTGAACGAACGATGTTTTTTCAGTTTTCGCGTTCGAAAATATCTGCAGACTGTCGTTCGTAACAAATTAAAATCTCATAACGAATCACTGACTGTAGTGACCTTATTTGAATTAAATCTGTTTTATCGAACACAAGGTAGATATGAACTTCTAGATGAAGGAGTCTTACTCAGATGAAATTATGCTGTGTTTCGTCCAGGGTTTTGGAGATACAGAACACGCATATAACAAAAACCGTGAGATAAATGGAAATGTATCAGATTCTAATTTGAAATATACCAAGGATCGTAAAAGAGTATCATTACAAACAACTTACAAAGACATTGAAGACGACCAGACTGTAAGACTTCGTAGAAAGTCACAAGCTCTTGTCACTGGAAAGTCTTTGAGGCTATCATCTGGAAACCGGTTTACTGAGGTGAAGAGGAGTTTTAGTGATCGATTCTCTGTCATTACTGATGCAAGTAGTAAGAGGCCAGCGAGGACACTCTTGACCATTAGGAAAACTTGGTAATTATTCTTTCAAATATATTTACTTGTATATGAGTAGGCAAAATAGTTCATGTGCAACTTCATCCTGCTTAGTCATGATATGTCAACTGGTGATGATGAGGACTAGTCTTGATTAAACATCCAAGTACTTATTACATTTAAAAAAAATGTGAAATTCTCTTACACCTCAAACAAATCTAATGTGTAACTCACCTTTTCAAGGGATAGTCAACTAAACAAGTTGAGAATTTTGTTTCCAGCCCCATGTCCAGCAATAAACACACAATTTAGTGACCTAGTTGTCAATCAATTTTTTTTGGAATTAATTCTAAAGCCACACTTGTTTCCATTAACGACTACAATGCATGAGAGCAGTTGTTGGAAAAGAAATGCATTTCTCTTTTTCTTGAAGAGACAAAAAGAGTAATTATAATCAAGACGTAATTAACTATATACTGATTTCACATTTATTGAATACTATGCCTTTCTCTTAAACAAGTTCACAGTCTAAAATATGGAGAAATTGGTGGAATATTTAGATCACTAACAAACAATAGATAAAGTCATAAAAATGAAACAGGTGCCGTCAAAAACAGCAGGTTATTTCCATTATTATCTTCGTAGTACACTAAATTCATTTTGCATATATATTTAATACATAAATATGAATACACTATTTTAACCTCTAAACAGTATTCTTTGAAAATTTGAGAAATGATTTAAAAACCGTGAACTTTTGTAATAAAGGAACATTACAGAACTAACATATCCTTATACATATGCTAGTTATTAGATTGATTACTATTTTAACATTGAACCAGACACTTCAGATTAAAAGATTTGCCTATAGTGAAATGTAATGATTTTCATACATTGTTTACAAGAGACTTATAATTTAGATTTTTATAATTGTTAAATTTACACATTAGACTTATGAATCATCACAATGAAATTTAAAAGTAACTTTCAACAACTTTTAATGTGCCTGGCACATATATATTTTAGCCCTATCTTCTCCAATTTACCTATGTAATTAAATGTTTTGAAAAATAAATATTTTTTATTTAGACATGTTAATTGTTTAATAGTGTCAGGTTTGCAAAGTTCAAGCGAAATGTATTCAATTTTGGATGTTTTATTTAATGAGCTTGTTGAACAATGTATGTATAAAATAAATGTATATGATAGGTCATAGGCCTTGTACTCCTGTATTAACTGTTTCTGTTTATGTAGGGTTGGATTGGTACAAGATTACCAATTGAAAGCCCCTTTTCACCCCTAGTCACCTTGAGCCCAACCAATCTATGAAGTTATCATAATCTGTTATGGAACAGATAGTATTGTCTTTTTTTACCCATCTGTGTGTTTTTCGAGTGTATGTATGTTTGAATATATGGCTTGATGGCTTTCGACATTTGGAGTATGATTTTTTCTTAATAACGGGAAAGAGGGAAATCAAATAGGTTTCGACATTCGAGAGCCAAAAAAGGAAGTCTTGCGAAGTACATACTGCAGGTGCATTTATTTTTATAAATTTCTAAAGCTTGCTTATTTGTTACCTTAGTGTTTAAGTCTAGTTACATCGGCGCATTTGGTATATATTTTATTTGTATATTTTTAATGCCTGCGTCACCAACCTTTAAATAAATAAGTATACAGTATTCCCAAATTAATAATGCGCATGCAGATCTTCGCTAATGGTCGTTCATGAAAACACCCGAATCATTGAATCGTAAGAGCCCTAAACAACGCACTTGCATTTTCCACTTTGTTCGAAAGGAATAGGAGTCAATATCATGAGTACACAATCGAAAACAATTCTAGCGGTCGGCGGCGGTCGCCGGTCAGTTAAAGGTCCGTCAGTCGTCTTTATATATTGGTGGTGACTGCACGTGTTCTTTCTGTGTGGAATTATATAGAGCTGCTACTATACACCCTTCTTGGTTTTGTTTTCAAAGGTAAATTTAATTTAAACTTTAATTATTTTATTCAAATTTAAATAGTTTATTTTGTAAAATAGGTAAATATACATAAAAAATTTCACGGTTTTTTATATTAAAAAGTGGAAAGCCGCTTAAGTCACAAGCACGACAAATGGTATTTAATGTGTACCTTTATTTCTTAAATGAAGCCAATGTTTTCAAAAGAGACCATGATGATTATTTTAAAAAGTTCAGGACCGTGTTACAAAAGCTAGCTATATCTTAAACGAAAAAAACCAGAATCAATCAATGAAATTTTCCACACCGAAAAAAGGAAAACCTAAAAGTAGTGTGTTTCGTAATATGATATACAATTTTCAGTTGACGCTCAAAGAACTCCCAACTGTAAATAATTTGAGAAAAAAGTTGATCGAAGCCATTAATTTCAAAGGCTGTGCAGAGTCTTTTAGGCTGATCTTGAAAGATATGGGGTTTAGGTTTCTGAAAACTGATAATAACAGACGGTTACTTATGGAAAAGCATGACATACGTTTAAAAAGGATCAAATATCTCAGAGAAATACAACAGCTGAGGAATTCTGGTAGAAACATAGTGTTTATGGACGAGTCATACGTGCATACATCACATACTAATTGTAAAACTTGGCAAGATAGCAGCAAAAAAGGTATCAAACAACCCATTTCCAAAGGAGAGCGAATAATTATTGTACACGCAGGCAATGAAAAAGGCTTTGTCCCAGGGGCTCAATATTACATAAATGTGTCGACACAGAAGGTGACTATCATAAATAAATAAACGCGGAACGTTATCAAACTAGGCTACGCAATCAATTGATTCCCAACTTGCCTCCTAATAGTGTGTTGGTAATTGAAAACGCCCCATATCATAATAAGCTGTCTGTGAAACCACCAAACTCAAACATACCTAAACCACAAATGATAGCTTGGTTACAACAACACAACATTCCGCATGACCCAAAGAAACTGAAACCCGATTTGTATGAAATTATAAAAAGATATAAAGAAAAATACACAGAATTTGCCATTGATCGTATAATGGAGGAACATGGGCATAAAATTATACGATTGCCACCATATCATCCAGATTTTCACCCTATTGAAAATATTTGGTCCCAAATAAAGCAACACGTAGCCAAAAAAAATATTGCAATGACTGTCACGTCAGTTAAAGATACTATATTAGAAAAAATCAATAATATAGGACCAGAAGAATGGAAAAAAGTTTGTGATCATGCTGTTAAATGCGAAGATGAATATAGAAAATTTGAGCCAAGAATCGATAGTTTTTCCGATGAAATGATTATTTACACAGGTGATAGCAGTGGGGAAAGTGTAAATGAACAAGAGCATAATGAAAGTTCTGATGAATCTACGATGTCAGGAATAGAGATCCTCCCTGATTCTGATTAATTTTTTGTAATTGTAATATTATTCTAGAATGATCAGTGCTGTAAATACTTTTGAACTGAGACTTTAATGATTAGATTTCTAAGATTTTAATGTAAACCTGTGTTTGAAAACCATTTTTTCTTCTTCTAATATAAAACTTGTGTTATTTAAACCTTCTTTTCTTCCATCACTACACCAGCTTCAGTAAGACACTTGAAAAGTACTATAACATCTTCGAAGTGAATCAATCCAACAAAGATTGTAGCATATTCGCAATCGTGTGGTTTTCCTCACTATTTACTTACATGGAATTATCGAATCAAATTTCGTTACAGATAAATCAATATTTATCTCTTTTATAACAAAACACATAATTCTACTAAATTATGCATGAATGCACTTAACCACTCTATACATATGTATATCGTCTTCCGACGCTCGGGACATACGACCGTTGCCGAACAGTGACGAAGATTTCTATGCGCATTATTACTTTGGGAGTACATAGGTTAAAAAAGCATAATTAAAAATTATAAAAGTTTCTTGCCCATGATAGACAATTATTGTTTGCTCTGTTGCTGTGTTAAAATGAGCAATGAGATAGGCTTGTTCTGAGTTCATTAGTAACAATCTCAGACGTAAATTATAACCCCCCTTTTTGCTTCGCCGTAGTCGGTTAAAGACGTTTAGCGTATCTTCGAGACAAACAATCAAAAACTTTACGGTTATTAGACTGCCTTAACGGTGATTACTAACGAATACAGCCATATGAAGTGTCAGTACAGTCATCTCACAACTAATATATTACATTTTATTGTATGAGCATAGGTTTAAAGAATTTATTACATATACACAGTGTGCCATTACTATGTAGAAACATGCAAAATCACAATTTTAACCGTGAAATCTTAAGATCTTTTGTTTAATCAGAATTCTAGAATATTCTCGTACTCATCTCATAATAATATTATTAGATAGATATTTTTGTTAAAAGCAAAAAACGTTGTTCTTTTAAAAAAAAAAGTGTTAGCAAATATTGCAATATGTATAATTAAATAAGTGTCCAGTTTTAGAAATTGAAATCCTACTAACTTCAACTACCATACCTTAGCCCATGGGTTTTTCCTGCTTCGTCATGACTCAATTAGAGGTCAATTTATTCAGAGTATACTTAAGAGATGACATAATGAATTACGTAAATTACGTCAACGTCAAGATAAAAAAAAAGCAATTATAATATAATGTAATTTGCCGCGTGGTTCTCGATGGAGTAGATTAGGGCCACCCCATGTCTTCCCTTAGGAGCCGCAAAGGTGACTTAGGGTTCGGAGTGCTATCTATCAGATAGTATAATAAATAACTATGTAGTACCTGCAGTACCTGGATGACGGCAATAGGCTTGTTACTTATTACGTAAGAGGAAATAATTTTTTGTTGGCCGAAAATGGGTGATTGACACGTTCTTCATGAGTATTGACATGAGTGTATGGATGTTATATCATAAGTGGAGTGGAGTATCCTGAAATGCTATATAGTCTGCTCTCGTAAGGAAGGTATGAGTTAGTCCATTAATCCTTCTACGGTTCTATCTTCAGAGATCATTAAAATTTCTTTCTTTTTTTTATTCGCAATCTCTAAGATCGCTCGATTGACTGCAATAGAAAATGCCTGAGTGTACAAATTTCTTTGAAAATTCATGTTAAGATTTGAGCACACGAACGTGAGCTTATTACAATCCTATATGTTTCTTTTTCATTTATACAATTATCGACATTATAACCTTGCTAACCGGTTTTATTCTCTTTTTATGATAATAATTTTAATTGGCGTTTTCTTCGTAATTTTGAATGTAGATATTCATATCTGTGTGGTTAAAGCTATGTAATAATAAATTTAATAATGTATGTGACCGAGGATTTATTTATTTTCTTTTGTTGTTCCATCCAAAGGTGTGTGTGTGTGTGTCCATTGTACTTATACTTGATTTTATGTCCAATAAATGGTTTAAAACAAATTACATATATTAATTGTTCAGTATTGGCTTAAATATTTAACAGGAGGGTAGTTCATGTTATTCTTTCTGGATGAAGGTTAACCTATTTCTGTTGTCCAGGCCTGAAAGCGGAACAAACATTATTTCGCCCATTGTTGAGAATTACCCAATAGAGAGTTAGCTAGTTACCCAATAGCATTAAACGTAGTTTAACGGGGTATAATTTGGCTCTTTCTTAATCACGTTGGTTAACAAAACATTACCTATTTAAAAATTCTAAGCAATTACGTTACCGATATTAGGAATTTTTTATTAGGGAAAATAATATTTTACCTCATATTATACTGTTATCGTGAATATAGCTATTAATAGGTCTACAATGCAAAAAAAAGCACCCTTTCGTTGGGAATGTCAGTGGCTTGTTATTACTTTACAAATCATTTAAAACATATGCATACCCATGTATATTTAATAATAAAAATAATAATATATTCTTTATTGTACACCAAACAAATGCACAGAAACAGAATAATATAAAAGAACAAGAAATGCACAATGGGCGGCCTTATCGCTAAGAAGCAGTATCTTCCAGGCAACCTTAGGATGAACAGGAACGTGATGAAAAGACGTGGGTTTTGGTGTTAAAATATGAAGTGGAGCTTCATGGATTGGATAAATATAATGACGTTTGTATATTTAGGTGTATTATACATACATGCATACATATATATATATGTATATATATATACATATATATACATACAAACAAGAATAATAAACATTTATATGATTGTTGTGCTGGATTATTTTAAAAGATAATATTGCATTATTATATATTTTTTAATGATGCTAAAGTTCGCGCTTGTCTAATAAATAGTGGTAGTGCATTCCAAAGGCGTGCGGCTTCAACAGTGTAGGATTTGTCGGCGAACTTTGTAGAATGCACTGGAATTTACAGTTGCAAATTTTCAGATGATCTCAAGAACCTTGAATGTGTGTCACAGAGGAACCTAAAACGTTCTTTGAGGTAAAAGGGAGTGAGGGGATTGAATAGTATATTATAAAGTAGAGCCAGGATGTGAGTATTCCGCCGAAGGTGAATCGGGAGCCACTTGAGCGAATTGCGATATTCTGAAATATGATCATATTTGCGTAAACCAAATATGAACCTTATGCAAAAGTTTTGAAGCCGTTCAAGCTTATTGAGTTGCTCCTCAGTGAGATCGAGATAACTGGCATCAGCATAGTCTAGTATTGGAAGTAAGAGTGACTGTGCAAGCGAAATCTTTGTAGCGATTGGAAGAAAGTTCCGTAGTCTTCGTAAGGACCCAGCTGCGGCAAACAATTTGTGACGTTCCAAATCACAATTTACACCAGAAATATAGCGAAGAAATAATAAATATAGCGAAGAGTAAAGGAGATAATACGCCACCCTGCGGTACACCGACCGAGATATCACACCATAAAGAAACCGAATTTTCAGTGCGAATCCGTTGTCGGCGACCAGACAGGTAACTTTGAAACCAATCAATCACTGTTGGAGATATGTTAATCGAGCGTAGTATACCAAGTAGGATATGGGAATCAACTGTATTGAAAGCATTGCTGAAATCCAGAAGTGTAAGTAAGGTCAGATTACCATTTTCCATGGCCATCCTAATGTCATCGGTGATCTTGATTAGAGCCGTCACAGTGCTATGCCCGTGTCGGAAACCAGATTGAAAGGAATTTAAAAGGTTGTTTTTAGAGAGAAAGGAGTTAAGTTGAAAATACACTATGCGTTCTTAAACTTTTGACAAAAACGGTAAAATAGAAATAGGACGGTATTGGGTGAAAGATGAAGGCCTAGGATTCTTAGGGAGAGGTATTATTTGAGCTTCTTTCCATATAGATGGAAATTTGGAGCTAGACAAGGAATGGTTTAGGATGTCAAATATGACTGGTAGAATTAGGTCGAGAATGGGAAGGATCATTTTCCGACTAATACAGTCATTACCAACAGCATTAGAGGAGATGGTCAATATACTGTTTTTAACATCACAATCAGTGACTTGATTAAATACAAAAGGTGGATAGTAGGAAGCTGGAAGCTGTGAAAGATAATTTAATGTGTGCGTTTTGGTGACATCATCAAAACTAGACGAGGAAGTGAAGTGCCTGTTTAAGGCGTCGAGATCAATGTTTTTTTTTGACTTTCTAACTCCCAAGGTTCTAAGAAATTTCCAAACTTTGGAAGGATCTTCATTTTCGACAGACTTTTTAATGTGTTGGCGTTGTGCTTTCCTACACACCTTATTACAGAGGTTCCGAATTGTCACGTAATTCTCCAGGTTACACTGAGTCGGTCGATACTTGAACTTAGTTTTAGCTCTTGCTTTTTTTGATAATAAATCCTTAATATCTTCTGTGAGCCAAGGTGATGGTAAATGCTTTATCTTTACTGCACGCACAGGTGCATGTACATCGTAAAGAGAAATAAGGTTATTATTTAAAATGCTAACTTTCTCATCAACGGAAGTCGAATTATAAATGGGAACCCAATAAATTTTAGCAGCATCTTCCCAAAGCTTCTCTACGTCCATACTACCAAAGTTGCGCTGCATCAGAATCTTGGATTTAGTCTTAGGTATTCGAATTTTATATGAAAGGTAGATAAGATCGTGGTAGGAGAAGATATCGGCGCAACACTGGCCATGTTTGGCAACATGCTCAGCTGACGAAACAAGGATTAAATCGAGAAGAGAAGGAGAACAATTTGGAAAATTATGAGTAGGATTTGAAGGGAGAACAGTAAGGTTGCAGGATTCGACTATGTTGCATAACAAGGCAGAACGGGAGTCTTTTTTATTAAGGCACGTATTGAAGTCTCCCATTATAATTGTGTGGCAATAAGAAGGGCTAAATTGCTCCAAGAGATGTTCAAAGGAAGAGAAAACGTTAATACGTGAAGAGGGACAGTAGTACACACCTAACAAAACTTTGGTATGATAAAGTTTCACTTCTACAAGAAGATCTTCACCTGCTTTTGATGGCGGTGGCTGTGCAGACACATCAATAATGTTAAAAGGAATATTGTTGCGAAGATATATGGCAACACCGCCACCCCCACCAACCGAACGGTCGTTTCTAATTAATTGGAAATCTGGAAGGGTGTAGGAAATAGAAGGCAGGCATGGTTTTAGCCATGATTCTGAAATAAGAATTGCATGAATTTTCTTACAGTCAAAATTGGCCAGCATCTCCGGAAAATGGGCTGGAATACTCTGAGCATTTATGTGGACTACATTAAAATTACTGGGAATATCCGAAAACTGTGAGTGAAGTACATCTGCAAGTGTACAAAACATACTAGAAAAACTATCATTCAAGCTCTTTGCTGTTAAAAAAGTGTTTGTGTCACTGTCTAATATCTGACATTGACATAAATTTACAATATAAATGCTTATATATATGCACATATATATACCGTAATATGCTTTATATTATTTAGAAATATTTCCTCCCTCGCTTTGAATGCGTACATTTTTCCTCTGCATCACGACACGCTCGAATACCAACGTTCTTAGTATAGCGTGTTGTATTTTAGACTATAAAAGGATCGTTTTGTGGTAACGTACGCACACAGGTGTGCAGCGGTGTCGCAACTTTATGATAGATTCTTGACATGTGTTGGCGACCTACTTAATACTGAACCGTCTTTACAAAAATAACCGGTACGTTAAGGCCAGGATAAATTGTTTTATAAATGTTCTCTTAATTAATCGAACGACGCAGTTTACTATAACTTGGTACTTCAAAGTAAAAAAACTGATTTATCATCCTTTTAACATTCTTTATTTTAGTTCATAAATTAATCTATTATTAGTTTGTGTTGGCGTGAGTCGCTCCTCTTTAAATGTCATTAAGGATTCGTAAAATTAATGAAGTGATATAGTTTTAACTGGATATGAAGTCCGTCTAAATATTTTTTTTCTGCGTGGAGCCAACCAGGAGTTATTTAGATATACTGACTGCTGACACTTTTCATGTATGAACTTCAAAACCAAATGCTAATATGCGGATATCCATTCTTGGTATGAAAAGTGATATTTTTTTTCTTTTTTTTTTTTTTGTAAAAAAAAAGACAATTCCCGCACTAGGATTAATTAATGTGTCGCGGGGGACTTTACAAACATTGAAACAACGGACACTAAGAACACCCAGACTCAGAACAACAATTTGAGGGGGATCGAACCCGCAACACTCGGCGCGGCAGCTTATTGGCGAGGTGACCACTTAAACCGCTTCGCCATTCGTGCAGTCAAAATTATGAGTGACTAACCATTTATTTAGTGGAGATATAATACTATTGCTTTTTCTATTGCAAATTGCACTAGAACTTCGAAGTCCGCAAGAAGTCAATAGCGATCTTTGGATTTTAAATGCTAGCCTGAGTAATATTGCTTGAGAAAATCTGGTTTCTCCGGTGGTAATTTTAATCTTTATTTTATCATGTGCGGTAAAAGCGACCATGGGTATGTTACCGTTAACTTTTATATGCAGTTTTAGAAGTGTGATGCCGTACTTCAGGCTTGTTAACTAAGATATACTGATCTGTAACCATATAAGTTTATTTCTTCTCTTTTTTGTGTTATATTGATTGTTAATCGAGTTGGTCAACTACCTAATTGATAACAAACCTATTTACCCATTTTTACTCTTGAAGCATAACAAATGGGAGAACTAATATCTCTCTTGTCTCAATTTACACAGATTTTGCATAATTGTTCAATTGAATTTCTAAACAACATTATAATAAGTTATTACAGGTCTGTTTCTATATTTTTTTGATAATATGGGGTCTTCTATTATAAAAGGGCCTCATACAATATATGTCGGTCAGCTGAAAGGCTTATTAAACTGTAACCGAGCTTCGAAAAAAGTAATTTAAAAATGAATACTTTAATTAGCTCTTAGTGTCAGTTTTCTTAAGTGAACTGTTTTTTTTTATACGGTACGGTACGGTCTAATTAACCTGGCCCTGTATTTTATGTACTCGCAAACTTTAGCCAAATAACTTTTGCCGGATTCTCATTTAATTTGTATTCAGATGTCGCGTCCATGATGTCACGCTTAGCTAACGGATGCACCCTAATTTGTCGTGGGTGGCCATTTACCGTCGATCTACAATATCGCAGCCAAACTTTATTGACATTATTAAGATTTATTACATAAAATTTGCGTTTGGTTTTGTTGAGCTACCGTGCTATTATAGCCAGGTAGACACGGAAAAAGTTGTTTAAAAAATAAGTATTTTTGTTACCAAGGTCCAAGTAGAAATAAAAAATATTAGGTAGTTCGTCTTTTGTTCTTCGTTTTTTCCGTGTGTATGTATGATTATCGTTGTCACAGCAGTGACTCCACGTATTTTGATTTCTTAACTTTTTGAAGTGGATAGAGGGCTGGAACCTCCCGGCTACAGCGAGTTCGAGTTACAGGTATGCGACCCCGACGTCCTCGAGGCAAAGCTTCTTACATTTCACAGTCCAAGCCGTTTCGTTGTTAAACTCCTTACCTAACAAGAACCAAAAAGGTTATTGTGGAGGTATGTTTGAATAAAAACTCAACTTAAGATGAATGTTCATCCAAATTCTGTGTCTATGTTATTGGCCAAATCATCTATAGTGCAAATTAATTTAGGAAAACGTCAACGGGTTAATTACCATTTTAGTATGAAGACTTAAAATATGTTATTTAATCTACGAAACCATACTAAAATGACGGCACTGTAAAATAAAAATGAACTTGGATTAAATTTATAGGGTTTCACTTCGACCTTGTACAAGTTATAGCAAAGGCTCGACCTAAAATTTGGGTTCTTAGTTTTATCTGAATCAGTGTTAATTTATTATTCGGTATAATGCAGTATTTCATAATCAGCAGCTAGTATATTCTTTGTTCGGATGTAAGGATGTTTAGAGTATAGTTTAACGAAGTTCAAAAGTCTTCACAACTGTTGACAACTTTGAAATACCCCTAAAAATAAATCGTTTTGGATATTTCTGAGAAAAACACATACTTACATGTAATACACTATATATATCATGTTAAATTGCTACCGGAAACTTGCCTAATATAATAAATAAATTACCTTTTTATTTATCCAGAAGTGCAATGGCTTTAAAACTTTATCTTTGAAATTTTCTTCCTTACATTCTGCACATGTAAAAAAACCTTTTTTCAGAACCTCGGACATTCATACGTATCTCCATTGTTTGGCTGTTGTTGTTGTTGTATTTTTAGTCTACATATTTTATTATTTGCTTATATACAGAACACACCCCTGTTTCCTCGGAGTTTACATTTTTCCAAGTACAATTTAGTCCTTATTACGTAAAAGCCTATCGCGCTCTATCAAGCGCTCAATATTTTTTTTTATGATGTATGATATGATTTTTGGTAATCGATTGATTGAAGCAATAGTCCAAGCAGATCAAGGTCCCATACCTGTAACTCGAACTGCCTAATACCTTGAACTCTGAGCTGTACTCTACTAGCCTTATTATTTTATTATTTATAATATTTTTATCAATATTCTCAGTGTTGTCGGTTAATCATTCAATTGTAGCGACACTGTTTTATGATTCATGACGTTTGCCCACCGAATTTTATGCTACGTGATTATTTTCCTAGAGAATACGATGCCAGTGCCAAGGCCAGCGTACGTACGTGACTAAATAGCTTATGAATTAAACATAAGCAAATCGCAATGTTCCTCTTTAATGCGCTGTATGGTCTCATGTTTGTCATGACATAGTCTTCTCTCTTAGAGTTTATCGAGTTAGTTCAACTAAGTTGGCAAGTAGCGAGTCCTTGCTCTCTATCTATTCCTGCCGTAGTTAAATATACCACGCGCTTCAGGAATTATTTATCTGACTTATTTAAGCAGATAACTCTCTCGAGCTTTTAATTTTGGACTGTTAAATCATTCAGATCAGATTTAAATGATAAAAGCTCTATATACTTTTGTTGTCACGGGCTAAAAGTATTAAACGAAACCTGTTTAATATTTAAGAACCCGTGTTGATCAATGTTTGGAGATCAATGGTAAAATTTTAAGATCCGTCCCCTATTTTACCGTATAACGAAGGAATGCGTTAAGTGAGAATTACGTGGCAGTGTTTTGAGCATTAGAAGATGCATCGTCGCATGTTCTTGTTCAAATATCTGATCATTGTCTAAAGGTGTACATTATCAAGTGCAAAAAACCCCACTCAGAACACTTACCGTCGTGAACAGACTCTTTAAACAAGTATTTAGTTTAGCTGGCAAGTTTAACAATAAATCACGTTGCTAATTTTTTTTAAAGGAAATAACAAATTTTGGTTATTTGAGCAATTGTCATTAGTGTAGGCACAAATGGGCCGGCTCGACCGGTGCGATACCACGGCCTCACAGAAAACCGGTTGTGAAGCAACGTTGTTTTTCTCCGAAATGAGTGAGGTTTCCGGAGGCCCAACTCCTCTCCTCTTTCCTCTCCCCTCATCCCTCTTCTCTTCTAACCCCTCCCAACACCCCCCATACCCCATTCATTCAAACTTCACTTACCTACTAAATTGAGTTCGTACAACATCCTTATATTCTTCATTGACTAATGTTAGAAGATGGATACATTTTATGTTCGTTACAATATTGTGCACTGACTATTTTGTTTTCAGTGAATAATCAGAAAATATTTGAAGAATCTCTTGCAATACTTGTTCACTGTTATGAGGGTATGGGATAAGATCAAATTCCATTATCATAGACATTAGTTGTCCCTCATGAGCAGTAACTATGTATGTAAAGGTTTATAAGTAAGTGATGTCCAGAAATAAAAAGTTAGAATTTATATTTTAAACATAAATATATCACATTTTTTTTCTTTGTACAAGTTTTGCAAAACCTTTACTTAATTTGTATCGACTTCGTAGGGTATAATTTGAGTTAATTGCAAATAAAATGTTCTTCTTCGACGATATGTAATGAATAATTTCCATCATTGATCCGTGAATCACAAAATTGTTCAAAACCGTCTACGTCTGTGTTTTTTTTAATAACTTTAATCCTACCCCAGAGTTACTCTTGCGGCGTGGAGAACAGAATCTTGAATCTTGACAAAATTCTCCCATTTCCAACTACGTAAATCCGATAATTAGTTAGTTTTAAATCAACGTATATATTATTAAATACGATTCTTATTCACTGCAATTTTAAGGTAAATTTGCAGTGAATAAGAAGTGTAAACGAATGGGATAGAGCTGAGATATCCTTGTTTAATCAAACAGAACACCAAACTTTTAAGAAGTATAATATTGGTAGCTACATCTATAAATTCGTAACAGAACACTAAACATATGTTGTAAAAACCTATTAAACTGGTTTCATTTGCTTCATTATTTGGAATAAAACTGGTTAATGCGCTTGACTTCATACGGCATTGCAATAATTATTATTTATTTGTGGCGCCTACGTCAGTGAAAGCTTAACTGCAAACACATTTTATTTGTATAATAGCTTCTGCCCCGGCTTCGCCCTCAGGGTATGTTGATAAAAAGTAGACTATGTTCCACAGGGTCTGAAGTATCCATATACCAAATTTTATATTATAGGCTAGGGTGACAGACGAACAGACGGATCACATGATGGTAAGTGACAACCGCCGTCCATGGACACCGGCAACTCGAGAGTCGTAAGTGCGCTGCCCGCCTTTGAGGGTGAGGAGGGATGAGGAGATGCGGGGAGGGGAAAGAAGAGAGGGACAATGGCAATCGGTACAGGTACAGGGGAGAGGAAAGTGGAGAGGGGGAGTTTGGCCTCCGGAAACCTCACTAATTTCGGTGAAATGCAACGCAACGCAAGTTGCTTCACAGCTGCTTTTCTGTGAGGCCTAGGGATCGCACCGGTCGAGCCGCCAAACTCGCATTAAATATGCATCAGTCTAAAATTCCGACTGCGGCTAGTTCAGCACAAACATTTATAATATGTATGATATATGTCTATTCGCTTTTGGTCTTATTGTCTACTGTATAAGTATTTACCATAAAATTTATATCACTCTGCCCGACAAAAAAAGTGTCATAACACAAAAACAGTTGTTTTGAGAAAATTACTGAAAGTATGAAGCCATATGAAGTTTTATTTTCAAATAGTTTATTTATGTATACAATTAAAAACTATTTGAAAATAAAATTTCAAATATTATAATGTTATAGTTTTTAAATAAACAACATAAAAAATAAAAAAAACACAAAAGTCTTATTTTCTCAAAACAACTGTTTTTGTGTTATGACGCTTTTTTTTGCCGGGCAGCGATTAGTTTTTATACGTGGGCTTTTAGCAGTTTCCGTCACAATCACATAATCAGTAGACAGTTAATAAATCAATGGTCTCGATCCGGAGCCTACCCGCACTAGTACCCGTCAGGACATCATGATGTTGATACTAGCTTGCCACAAAACTTTTAGTAATTTCATTTAAAGATTATTATGTACGAAATCCTAAATATCATCAACTTTATATGTATGACAACGTTTCCACCTTCCGCTCTGATCTAAATTGGCTTCTGATTCGTCAACGTGTACTCACCAATGTGTACTCATTTCTTAATCTTTCTCCTTTATATCTTACCGCTATCTTCCAGTATCTTTGCTCTAAATCAATCAGCAATCTAGACACCATCACAAATACTATTAGAATAATCATCATATGTTATTTTTACATAGTATTTGACCCTGTGGTGGAATCGAACCCACTTCCTTCATTATTTTATTGTTCGGAATACCAACAGCATCAAAATACATACATATATTAAACAACTATTCTTATTCTTATAGTTTTAAAAAAAAAAAGGATTAATTCCTGTGTCGCGGCGGACTTTACAAACATTCAAACAACGGACACAAAGAACACCCAGACTCAGCCCAACAATTTGAGGATTACACAAAGAGTTGTCCCGTGCGGGGATCGAACCCACAATACTCGACGCGGCAGCGTATTGGCGAGATGAGCACTTAAACCGCTACGCCATCTGTGCAGTCTACTATTAGCAGGTATTCGCGAATAAAAAGACAGACACAAATTTAAGCAATAAATCATATTTTTAGTTTTAAACAAGATCTAAGTAACTAAAAAAGGGAGGTGGCCAGATTAGACCTTTCGTAATAATAATAACAGGAGCTTAAGAACACACGTTTCTCGCTAATCGTGTTAGCTCATCTTATCTATTATCTTATCTGTTATCTTTCTAACATGGGAGAGCCATGCTTCGGCACGTATGGGCCGGCTCGACTGGAGTATTACCACGGCCTCACAGAAAAACGGCTAAACAATGCTTGCATTGTGTAACCGAGTGAGTGAGGATCCCGGAGGTCAAACCCCCTTTCCCTTCCCCTCTTTCCTCATCTCCCTTTCCCCTGCCCTTAAAGGCGGACAGCACTCTTGTGACTCTTGAGTTGCAAGTGTTCATGGGCGACGGCAGTCACTTACCAACAGGTGACCCGTGTGCACGTTTGTCCCCCTATACCATAAAAAAAACCGTGTGGTGTCGTGGGAAACCAGATAGGAACGAAGTTCGTTATTATAAAGAAAGGTTCAAGTTTCCGATGTTTGTAATACTTTTACTAGATGGCAGTGTTACACCATATTTTGTTTTAAAACAACAATGCCTAAACTTCTTTGCAGTTCATAATAGAAACATTAGATATTATATATTATCCAAAAATACCCTTTTTTTGTTTAACGTTACGGACGTTTTTTGCTGGCTAGGGTACCCTCCATAACAACACATAAAGAACTTCGTTCCAAAACTCAGTTATTGAACATATTGTTGAAGAGGAAAATACCGGCGACCTATGTATAAATATTCAATGAATAACGGTCAATAGAGGCAAGGGTTGGTAGGGTCAAATCGAAATTAGCTGTGAGTATTAGATCCCAAAATTATCAAGCTGACAATTACTCAGTCTTTGCGAGCTGAAGAAATGAGTCATTAAATAAGTTTCTTTATTGAGACAAACATACCAAAACGGTTGACTGTACACTGGACAATGCATTTTAAGATTCAAAATAGGAATGCGTTTTTTATATTAGGAATTCAAAGGTTATTTAGTACCAAAAGCTGCAGAGATTAAGTTGGTACTTCTTTTTTAGTTATTTTTTTTACACTATAAGTTAAGTAAATATTAAATGTTAAATTTTATTCTGTTAACTTCACGAGACACACTTTTGAGTCACAGTGATTGACGTGTGCCCCATACAGTCCATAATCCGCATAAAGTATATTTTCTCTCTACGATAAATTCCCTTTTGAAACCACGGGGAAGGTGGAATTATAAGGTAATTCTCAAAATCTTTCGTTTAGGTATTCAAGTTACTTTGAAATTCGATTCGAATTGGTCCAATCATATCAATCGGTGTGCTGTTATAGCTTGGCTAATCAACTAGGTAGTGTGTCAAAGTGGGACAAATAAAACCAAGTACATAGTAGGCAACTTTTAGTGGCAAAATATTTATTCGTTCAATTATATAAGCGTTTAAATTCGGTGCAGTAACAAAAACAAATATATGTGTCCTACAGTAGTTTATCGAGTTTAGAATATGCATATAAAAATAATGTAAAATGCATCGATACGCAATGATACGTTTACCTAATCCTAATAAAAAGTAGAAATGTCTACTTAGATTAATAAAATTGCTTATACCGATATTTTTTTATTTAGTTTTTATTTAACAATGTATTTGCGGCCTAAAGCTACTCGTGAGCCATTGCCAGTTAAGCTACCAAATCAAATTTGGTAGCTTAACTGGCAATGGAAATAATTTAAAAGAATGTAAAGTAAAAGAGTAATAAACAATTTTAATAAACTCATTTAGATATAAAATTTACCTTAAGTGGCAATCAAGTCATTGCGATTATGTAACACTTCAAGGGTCTTAGAATTGTGAAAAATTATAAATTAAAAAATAGGGATTGGCTTCCAAAGAGACACTAGAACCGACGGTATCACTTTAGTCGTTATTTATTCATGTTTGCCAAGTGTTTTTGAATGCCAGGTACAGCCGTTATTAGCGTATGGAAATCGTCAGCTGCTTATACGAAGCCCGTTTCCTACCTTCGATTCAACTTGCATACATTATTTTAATAGAACTTTGACGGTTTTCCACGAAGCCTGCTGTTTTACATCAACCGCTAGCAGTGCCAAACAAATGTTACTACTGTCCTAATCGACAGCTGCTTCGACGCCGTTGGTCGTAAAAGTTGATCTGTAATTCTAAGTCAAATTAAAAAAAAACTGCTGTTACATATGTGTATAATTACTTGATAGCTAGTCGTAAAAAAAACTAATCTATGTAATTTTCTTCTACTTTAACTTTAACGTATTTAAATAATTGGGTACAGTTGTTGTTTACTTATTTTTGTGGGTTACTAATACAAAAGTTATGAATACGAAGTTTAATTATTTATCAAAAAAAAGTCTTTAAACAAAATTTTGTCAAGAAAAGCTCTTATTAAACTCTAAGGGCACCTTTTATCTGTCTCAACTTGTTCTATTAGAAATGTTATGTAGTGTGTATTGTTATATTATAAAAATTTAATATTTATAATATTTCGGTTAGCCTCCGGTCATCCCTAATAATTCCGCATGCATTTCCAAGGCTAAGATATTGTTGTTAAGTGTCAGTGGTAGTTACAATGTGAGTTAAATTATTTTCAATCATCGGTGGTCTCAAAATGAATGCGGTATTGGAGGAACTTCTTTGTAGTACCTAAAAAATTATAGGATAGTTATGTTTAACATATATATAATACTACTAAAAACTACGAATGAAATGGTTTAATATCGCACCTTACAAATCCACCGAGGGGTGAAAAAGCTTTGTCGTTCAATGGCATTAGGATTGGCGATTCTCGAAGACCCTGCGGTAACTTGATAAAATACTTCACGCTACTTGGAATTAAAACTCCTACAAAAGCAGAAAGTTACAAAAAATACTTTCATTTAAACAAATTTAAATATAGGCATTATTAAAGTCCTTAAAGTATTATTATTATATTAACGTTAAAGTTTCAAGTATTATACATTGAATCATCTATAATGTTAAATGAAATTACCTTTTGAATCATATCGATATCTACGTAATAAACTTTGCATTGTTGGATTCTGAACACTGGATAACACTACTATTGCACATGGCTGTTAAAAAAATATAGGATTAATACAATTATCACAGGTACAGTCAGATATTTTTATTCATTTACTTCTTATAACGATAGGTGGTGTGATACCTTCTTGGATCGCTTCTTCTCATTATCGCTTTCATATTCCTCATCTCGTTCATCGTAACTTTTCAGGCTAATCACTTTTTCGTGCTCGTCACTGTCCATGGAGTGCGAATCCTCACGGGCTAGAGGCCTGCCATCAATTCCCGAGATTCCTGTCATATAACTATATGGCAGCATTTTCTAAAAATAATAAATGTCACTAAACTTTTCTACACGACTATATACGACAGTTATTCTGTTCGTTCCTTACATTTTCGATTTTATGTATTTTACAAAGTACAAGAAGTATAAGGCCTATAAACTTCATGGCGATTGCACCTTCTCTTTACAAATGAAGTGATCAGCAATCCACTAATGAACTTTATTATAGTTTATAAACAAAGCTGGACGTTTCTTTGAATTCGAGTCGAACTAGTCAAATATCAGATTATGCTTTGAAAATATGTTTCAAATGAACGAGTAATAACATCTACTTATTCGTTCAAAGCAGTTTATAATTTTAGAATCAGTCGAATAAGAAATGACTGTGGAACAAGTTACTACAAATCCTACGATGGAATACAATTGCGACGTAAGTTTTAGTAGAAAACATAGCTTTAGTGCTTAGCAGTGTGTGTGACGTGAATGTGTCAACGTGCGATAGTTCCCACGATGATGACGATAGTGCTTTGTCAAGGACAAGGCCTTAGAGTTCTTGAACACCTTAACCTTTGGTGGTGTGTTAATTTATTTTGAAATTAAAAAAAAACAATTAATACCATTTTTCTTCTTCCAGTGGAGTTACTTCAATTATTACATTTTATTGTCGGCTACCTCCTTTTGTACTTAACATGAAACCTACAAGGTAATTCAAATGCGAAAAGAGAAAGAAATTGGGTCATTGGGTCCGAATGCTCATTCTGTTTATATTATAAGGAACTCGCTGATAAAGAGATTATATCTATAAGACCAAAACGTTGCACTTCTTACCACAGAGAATAAGAATTGCGATTCAACGGTGTCACCTTTCTGAGAACGTTTAATTACCATTCCGTTACGATATTGGATAATTTTACCATAGTATAAAAATTTAGTAAAATATATGCGTTATACTTATACATTGTATTTATTATAAAAAAACATTATATTAGGTTGGCAACTAATAAACCCGTCACTTTTTTTCGGTCAGTTTCTAAAACGTAATAGAACTATCTCGAATTTCTTGGAGTAGTGTATAAATAAAGCAAGAGTTGTATGTCATATCAGTTGACAATAGGATTTCGAATAGTAAAACTACAGTAGTTCGGCTGCTTTTACTTCACGAATTTCGCTTAGGCCCAAAAGCGACTGAAGCAGTGCACAATATATGTGCAACGGTGGGCGAAGGCGTGCTCTATTACGATACCATCAAACATTGGTTCAGAAGATTTAAGGATTTAAATGATCTATCTGATGAACCTAATCCAGGACGACCTCCTACAATAGATGTACACGAGTTAAAAAGACTCATAGAAATGGATCCCAGGTTCACTTCACGTTGTCTAGCAGAGCAGCTTCAGTGTTAGACTCATACTGCAGTAGAAAAATAACTCCACGCTTTAGAAAAGACCTGGAAATATTGAGGTTGGTTGCCACCTGAGTTGACGCCGTTTCAACTTCAGAAGAGAGCTAACGTGTGCATGGAACTACTTAGTTATCATCGTAACAATGAGTGGCTGAGGGATGTAATTACGGGGGATGAAAAGTGGGTTATGTACATAATTTTTTCGCGTAAGCGCCAGTGGCTTGGACCTGCAGAAGCAGGAGTACCGACGCCAAAATCTGACATGAGTAAAAAAGTTCTTTTAAGTGTGTGGCGGGGAATAAACGGAATTATATACTGGGAGCTGTTGCCATCTAACACTACAATCACGGCCAATATTTATTGTGACCAACTTGATAAAGTAGCAGCGCGATTACCGAAAAATCTAAATAAAGTTTAATTTTTGCACGATCATGCTCGACCACATGTAGCAAAAGCGACTCGTGAAAAATTACTTTCGCTTGGCTGGACTGTCCTTCCTCACCCACCGTACTCTCCAGACATTATGCCCTCAGATTATCATATTCCGTTCTCTAGCCCACTACTTAGCAGATAAAAAAAGAAGGAAGATCAGCTTAAAAGTGACCTTACCACCTTTTTTGATCAAAAAGCCTAAAAACTTCTACCAGGAAGGCATTATATCTCTGACGGTGCTTATATTGTTGAGAAATAATTTGATTTTGTATACTTAAATAAATAATAAAATGAATTAATTACTTAAAAAATTAAATAAATTTGTGTACAAAGGTGGCGGGTTTATTAGTTACCAACCTAATATTTTGTCACATGTAAAACAACAAGGAAACACATTTCTCTTTCCAATTACAGGTAAAAGTCTGTATTCATTTTATTGGCATTACTAATATACATATATTATTAAAATAGGTTTATTCTCTAACTTACATATTTTAAATATTTCTTTCTTTTTGCGTATGTGGAGTATAGGTAAGTCCGGTTTGGTAAGACAATGTTGTTGACAATCATGTTTCTATTATGGTGGTTATTTTTTTAATCTTGGACAAGTCCATTGTGATGACCATACCTCAGTTTATATAAAATACTACTAAATACTTTAATATGTAAAGAAACCGCAAAGTATACTTAGCTGATGTAGCATTATATTGAGTTTCATTTCCTTCTTACTTAACAGGCTTAACACAGGAAACAGACGAATAGACTTACTTAACTTAAATAAATCATCCTTTCTAACATTATCATCAAAAGGAACGTCATACCGACATAGCCGATTTGCACAGCTGGTTTGGTAGACGCCGTATTCGGTTTTTATTTCATCTCGAACTCGAGCTGCGTACTATAACAGAATTTGGTGGTATGTTAGGTATCCGTTTGCTGAAATTTATGAAATTCATAGAATTTTGATATTTCCCAGTTTTTTCATTTGGATTTAAATATCACAAGTGATTTTGCCTCCACAATGTACGATGATCAAACGGTCGGTGTTTACCATTTGATTGCCAACATTTTGAAACGTTATGAGACACAAAAATATAAGTACAGTCAAATTATAAAATATGTCTCGACGATATTCTTTAATAGTATTTAGGTATTTCCGTGCAATATGTGGCTACTTGATAAAGAATTTCATTTATCCTTATCTCCTTATCTTGTTGATATTCTGTAGTATTTGGGCCCACTTTTCTTTTCTATAACTCTCACAGTGTCTGAAACGTCAACACATGCGATCGTTAACCGCGTAGAGAGTAAGCTGAGTAACAAGAATGCAGCTGCTGCCTGCGCATCCCGGTCCCTGTTCTCGTCCTGCCTTCGCGCCCCTGTCCTACTGTAGCGGTCTGCCTATAGTTCATATACAGATTTCGTGATGGCCATAACCACAAAATGATTTATGTTTGCATAATAACTTTGTTTTTAATAAGTTTGACATGTATTTGTGTCTGTATGTGGCACACCGTAACTTCCAACTGTTGTTCCGTGTTTTATGTGCGAAAGGCAATTCTAGTGTTCTTAGCTATATTTTGTAGAAATCGCTTCAACCAATTTTTAATTAATAGTTATAATGCGATTTATTAAGACTATCCCGGAAAGGAATTGAATGTTTTATATCATGGTCTGTTTTCTATATGGTGATCCCATTTGGAAGCAATTTTCGAAATTTAAAAGCGTATTTTTAAGGGAAGTTTTTTGTATATAACGTATAATTTCAGTATAACTAATAAATAACAACAAATAACCCGCTGTTGCTGCAGCCGTATATACCTATGTATTGTTTAGAACACTTCATGAACATCACAAGCAAAACACACTCTTTTTGTGAAGAACTGTAAATTCTTGTGATAGGGGTGCGTTCACGACGGTAGTGCACTGGGTGGGATACGAACCCGCAACTACTTGATCGCAAGTCCGACGCTTCAGCCAACACGCTACCGCCGCTTATTGTCCTTAAAAGTCAATAATTTACACTTTATTAGCCTCCAAAGCAAAAAGAAGGAGTGTTACATACAAATATAACGTGTATTTCTGATTTCTGATGGACCGATATTATGATGTATGTATATAGGTAAAATATTTGATCGAGAGTCTTCTACGAACACGCTATTCTTCTTATATAAGTATTTTAATACTTGTAAGTGATTGAAATGTAAACATTACACTCTGGTAATATATTATTTGCTTAGTTTTTTTTGTATTTTTTTCTGATTGTTAGTTCACGTTGTAGATTATTAAAGGTTGAAAGGATTTTCTTAAATTAAGGAATTCATAAAATGAAAATAGAATGCAAATGCTACCTGTGTAAGTTTCTACTTTTCCTTCGGATTTTTTTTTAAGGAAATGAATATAGTAGGGTTCAAAAATGTAACAAGTAGTCAAATAAAATATAATAATAATTCAGATAAGCTTTGTCATACTGCCCTTGAACTAGAAGCATGTAAAAAATAAGGAATCTCCTTGAATGTATTACTCGTGCAGTTTGTTTGTTCCCCGACCCTTTCCGACAGTCCAACGAGGCAACCTACTTAACGAGGCCAAGGCTAACGCTATCGTTTATAGTGATTCGACTTTTGAGTTCTATCGGAAATCTTCTCAGTTTTGATCTTCTTTGTAATCAAAGAAATAATTTGTAATAAAAAAAAAAGAAATCATTTGTTGACTAATTGTCATCAATCATCATTACATTTTAATACTTACGATAGAAATATATATATTTTTTTGGATATTGTAGATTCCGTTAAATGCTAAAAATATTGCATATGGCGATACTTCTATAGCCAATGTAACATTTCTTACCCTAATATTGTAAACGACTCTTACTCTTTTTAGCATCAGTTTTCCTATTATGAAGAATTTAATACGGTAATTATACTGTCGGCTACAAACTGTGACAATATTCCTAACGGATGTTTTCATTATCATGATTAAATTTTGTCCTTGAATTTACGATTAAAAATTATGGAGACTTCCATCGTATTATAAATTAATATTGAACTGATTACAGTAGATTTATTATAAACATAGTATGCCGTAATATTTGGAACATCTGTAATAATATACACGGCGCTCTTCATCCTGTGTGAAAAGTCAGTACGTGTGAGAGCGTGCAGAGTTAGTAGTAGTTAGTAGAGAAAGATAATAGTAAATTGAATGCCGTGGAAATACGTTGACCGAGAAGAAGTTACTCTGTAATGTTAGATTTTTTGATTGAATAGAGAAAGAAATACTACGTTGGTTTGGACTCGTTTAAAGGATGCGTGAAGAGCGGCCATGTAAAAATATAATAATTTATAAAACTTCTGTGAGTGGGCGCGGCGCAGTATACTAAAGGGCCCCAGTAAAAGGAGCCGTAAAGAGGCGCAAGTTTTGTGTCAGGATCATGCCATATTGCGATCTACCGTCTCTGCCTACCCTGGGCGGGAATAGGGCGTGACCATATGTATACTAATGCATGTACATAGATATTATATACGTTTAGCATTTATTAATTCTCTGCAATGTTCGGTAATTACTGGATTGTCTGGCTGTTATTTATACAATATGGTGAATACGCATAATTGTAATGTAATCAGCGGATACTGGTTTTTGTTGCAAGAAATATTTTTTGTTCAAGAGTAATTTTGCACGACACTATTGTTTGAACAATTGTGTATCCATATATTTATATTTCTACTACACGGACAGTAAGGTCGTGTAGATCAAGTTTCTGCTGTTATAGTGAAAGTGTTTCATCAACATATTTTGTTTTGTAGTAACGTTTTTATGTTGAGATAAAACCTTATTTAATTTAGTATTAAATACATTGAAAACTTAGTATTTTTGTGTCTTAATTTATCCGCGTGTTTTATAGATTTTTACGCTTTTGCCGTATTGTAGTAATTGGTGTAGTGAAATGCACTGCTTCAGAATATACAAGAAACATGTCTAGGGAAAGAATTCCGAAGAAATGCAGAGGTCGTCCCTCTTATGTGGTGACTCAATATAACTTTACGAGACGTAGAAGTCAAAAGCATAAAAGGTGTGATAGTTGCTTTATACTTTAAGTCACTTCCCTCTTGCAGAGCAGAGCAATGTGTTAGTCAAGATTTATCAGAAATACCTTATGCTGTGTAAAATAATCACATTTTGGCTAGGTTGATAAAACTTAGTTGTTTTTTATTATTAAGTTAAGAAAAGTTACGTGGATTTAATGTATCTGTGAATGATCTAAAAAATATATTCGTAGCGTTAAAGACATATTATTGAATTACCTAGAATCTACTAAGTACATACGTCAAAAGCGATACCGTTCTTATTTACTATTTGTTTGCTTAACAAACTAGTTCATAATATGTGCCGATGTTCGGTCAACAACATTCCTATTGGCACCGTTAATACTAGAAAAACAGGTTAATTTTGATTTAAATAAATACAAATATTCATTTGTAATCGTTTAACGTATAAGAATGAAATGTCAATAGACAAATACAAACACTAAATTACATACATAGGTACCTCAAAATATTCCTTGATAGGAAATTAGAATTACTACAGTTGTATGCTTTGTATACGTATATACATAGTTGTATACATACATATAATGCAATAAAAATTAATTTCAACCATTGTCTTTGTAATACCTACGGAAGAACCTATTACCTACGCAAGTCCCTACCGTGGTATTAACCTTAACGATACAATCGAATCTCGTCATTCTGAAACATAGAAACATCTATGTCGATGAACAAAAAATATGTAATGTTCGAAGTTATAGCACTGTCTGTATATTAGATCCCTGTATATTTCGTACCATGATTCCAACATGGATTTACTAAGAGTTTTTCCTTCTCCCAGCAGCAGACCAGTTAAAGTCCTGTTTTTCAGATAACGCAAAAAGGAGATCTACCACATCTTCGCGATTCTGACGTCGCGTTCGTGACGTCCAATACCTAGCTCTTTTTTTCACGGTCGGTTAATAAGTTAGCGCCTAAGAGCGTAACAAATAAACAGACAAATTCGCTTTTGCATATTGTTCTATCAAAATTACATGATTTAGCTTACTGACTTTACTTACTTACTCATTTAGGAAGTTCGTCGGTATTGTGACCTACTAAATTCAAATATATATACATATGTTGTATAGATGATAACAAGGTCATGCATATGCGATAAACAAATATGAATGGTTCCGATTCGTTTGTTTCAGGTCAACCGGCAATTTCGCAGCAGGCGCGGCGGGTGGCGGGATCGGGGCCCCGCGCTCCGCCCCCGCCACCCCGCTGCAGCTAGAACCTCATCCTCCTCGCACCAATAAACATGACAAGTAAGACCATTTCATATTTTCTTTTTTAAATCGATGCATATACGAATTGCTATCTCTGTATGTTACTTCTAGTTAAAGCAAGTGAATCATCTCAATCTGAGAACGGATAGGCGCAGTTTTGAACAGTACAATAAAGTGATATAGGTACCTGTTTCTCATTATACTTGGCGTTATCAAAAACATCACAAGTTATATATGGGCAAATGTCTAGTAATCATATATTTTGCTAGACTTTAGTACGCCATGCAGTTTAAATTGCATTTTGGAATGCCATTATAGCGAACTGCAACCGACGGTATGGCGTTAACATTAAGGTTTAGCCTAAAGTGTTACTTATATTCTCAATCTCTTTCCAAAGTCGCGCAATTTTTGCGTCGTCAGCATGAAAGGTTTACCTACCTAAGGTAAGGTCAGCATATAGGTATCAACCAGGTTAACGCAAAATACTAGTTAAAATGATAACCGTTATCAAGTTCATTTTATGCGATAGTAATCATTAATAAATACTATGTTAGCGTTTATACACATGTAATTAGTATTAATTTCGTATTTTAACGAAACGAGTGTTTTCTAATGAAGTTCAATGTAGTATTGTCTCTTCTAGAGAATGTATATTGTGAATGGTGCCTTTATTGGTAGATTGGTACATATTAAAATGGAATGAGTCAATAGTGTCACAGTATTTCAATAAAATGTCACTTTTTCAAGATACGGAGGGATATCTTGCGGGAAGTTTCAGGATGATGGCAAACTTAGTTGCCGGAGGATTCAGGTACTTCGTATTAAATTTCACAATTATTATTCTATACATTCATTACATTTAGATATCTTGATAACTTTTAAAAAGCAACAATAGATTGAACAAAGACAGCTTGCTTATACTTTTCTTTCTGGTTCTCCTGATGCCCCGCACTCAGCTATCATACCTTGATCTAAGTGATTGCAATGGCAAAACGTGTTATTAATATAATATGACAGAATGGTCTGAAAGTTCTGATGAAGGAAAGGAAGAATCTCGACCTGTATGTCAAGGTCACAGCAAATAACTTTCTGCCGTCTCTGCTTACCCTGGGGGGAATAAGGAATGAGGAGATGTTATTATAAATCTAAACATAAATTTAAATCTAAACATACGTAAAACACTTTTCTTTAAATATAATTTGTTGTACTGTTAAACACTTACATACATACATGCCTGAAGAGATCGGTATATATCGGGTGCCATTAGATCACCCGAGTTACACTAACTATAGACTATGGAACAATACGGCAGTTGAATGGCTAAGATAGTCAGACCATGTCACTGTCAATTAGTTAAATTATCCACCGTGAGAGGCTCTCATATCGTTTTTTTTTTGTAATTCATCATGGCTGAAGACCTTCAGTTCAACTTCAGTGGTAGAGCCATGCTTAGGCACGAATGGGCCGGCTCGACCGGTGCGATACCACGGCTTCACAGAAAACCGTTTGTGAAGTAACGCTTGCGTTGCATTTCCCCGAATTGAGTGAGGTTTCCGGAGGCCCAATTCCCCCTCCCCCCTTTTCTCTCCACTCATCACCTTTCTCCTTTTTCCATCTCCTCATCCCTCCTCTCTTCTTTCCGCTCCCTGCATCCCCCATGCAACCCGTCTGTTCGTCTGTCCCCCTATAGTGTAAAAAAAAGACAGTTATTTTGTTTGAAAAGCTATTATTATGTGCAAATAGAAATTAAATCACAAGACACAAGACACAAAACAAGCAGGTACACACAAACACCAACACACACACACACACACACACACACACACACACACACACACACACACACACACGCACGCGCACGTGCGTACATACAAATAAATACAGGCATACTATGTTAGGTATGTAGGGACTTTTGTTTTCTTTGTATTAAATTTAAATTGCTTGCTTTTTTTTTGTATAACGTTAATGTAAATACATACTATTGTGAATATATATGTATATATATATACATATATATATATATTGGGCGAAGACGCAGGTGTAAGGGACTCCTACTATAGTTGTACAATATTTATGTCAATAAAAGAATATTATTACTATATTGTACAAAACCGTCTGATGTTACGGGAATATATTATGTTATTAAGAATCTGTAATAAACCGTTTATGTCACGGAGATCCCATATTCATTGTTTTACATACTTTTACCATCACCACCTAGACCTGTACCAGAGTGAAGCTAGACAGATTCTAAATATAATTAAAAGCTAATAAACCTCAGACAGATACTTAAATAATTCATTAAAACACTTACACGTACTGCAATGTATAGAAGATAATTATTGCACTCTTAAATGCAGTATATACATATTCTGACTCACCTACATGGTACATACCTACATACATATATGTATGTACAACTGGTTTTTACGCCCAAATGACTCCTTAGTTGACATGTAATTGCTTTTAATTGGCACACGACTCGCTGTGTGTGTATTATTAGGTACATATGAATGTATTATATGAATCCTATTGATTATCTTGTAAAAGCTAACATGATAAGCACCTTTCTACGTTTAGTGTCTGACACTAATGGTTATTGTTGATTCTGATACTGTTTATTGGATGTATGTATTACTTCCTTGTACTCTTGTCAAATACTAACCTTAAAAGGATCTACCGATCCGTGCGGATTTTCTTAATCATTATCCAGCCATACAACATTATCAATTGTTGTTCTTATTCTTTTAACCTAACAAATTTCATTTTAGTTGCTATAAGTCAATGGTCAGCAACCTTCCGTTAGTCTATAGCTGAGTTGTGTTTTACCAAATAGAGCGCGGGCTACATTTGTTTCTTGGTATTTTATAAATATGTCACTAAGAAGATATTATAGAAACAAAGAGGCAAGTAATCTACACTCTAAATACTTATGGTCTTCCATTGGTTCTCCCCTGACCTGTTCCTCTACGTGGTCCAAGTTATTGTTTAGGCTAAATCAACAAATAGGTTGTTCTCATCGGTCTTTCCAATTTATAAATTATAATCTATATAATATCTATTACAATCTTCACGCACTGACTTCTCTCTTCTCTTTTCTTAACTCTCCATCTCCTCCATCTTATTTAGTACCCTATCTTCGGTTACTGCGTTCAAATCATGACAGAAACCTTCGTTCCTCAAACAACAATCTTCTTTTATGTCCCCCTCTTAACTCCGACTTCGTGAACGCTTCGTTCTACGTTCGTGTTTAAACAAAGGGTACTTGATCTCCTGCTCAATGAGTTGGCTTATTTATCAGATATTTTTTTTCTTACGTAAGTAATAATGTAAATGTAATAATGTGTATAACATTTTTTTTCTTGTATAAATACTACTTTTAAACTATGTCAGTTAATTTTTTTCTCCCTTATTCTTCGCACCTACCACTTTTATTTCTGAAACACCCGAAGGTTGACTGGCAGAGAATGTCTGAGGCATTAAGTCCGCCTTGTACAATATGTGCATTAAGTTAAATAAATAAGTAAATTCTAAGACTATATCTTGAAATGATAGTCCAAATCTCAATATATCGCCAGCGTATCATGATCTGCCCGGGCAGGTCTCAATCAGTTCAAATGACCGATTTGCCCACGACATTTTTTTTATACTATAGGGGACAGACGAACAGACTGATCACCTGATGGTAAGTGACATCGCCGTCTATGGACACCTGCAACTCAAGAGTCGTAAGGGGTTTTCAGTGAGGCCGTGGTATCGCACTAATTTAATTTTGCACTGTTAGTTTGTTTGCACATATGTAGGCAAAAATGACAAAACTAAATTTATAACTTATCATTGAGGTAACGTATATATGTACTTATTATTAATGCATATTTTAAGATACCTACTTTTATTATGAAATTTGCAATATAGTACAACACACTAGTTACTTATTAGATGTTTTGTAAAATTAATCCTTGAAATGATAATAGCACATGCGATTAAGATAACTAAGATAACAGTTAGGCAGTAGTTAGATATTTAACGGATAGATTTACTATCGCTATTATCAATATAGCACGATAGTAAATCCGTAAGATAAAGTATGTTTGTGCTGCTTTGAAATAAATACAATCCTTTTATGTTTGTGAAAATGTTTATGTGTCTGTATAACAAACCTAAGTTTTTACATGTACAGGTAGGTACATAAAGCTATTATCTTTTTTTTTATGATATAAGGGACTGATGAACACATGCGTCACCTGATGGTTAGTGACAACCCTGCCTATGGTTACTTGCAACTTATGAATGTGCTGCCCGTCGTTGTGGGTGATGAGGAGGGAGGGATGAGGGGAGGGGAAAGAGGTGAGGAGGAGTTGGGCAAGTACCCTCACTCACTCGGCAATACAATGAAAGCATTGTTTGTCAACCGGTTTTCTATTAGGCCGGTTTATGAGAGTATTAGTGTCGGTTTCATATTTAGAATTTAATAAGGATTCTTTAAACATTTCATCCTAATCCTGATCCCCAAAATAAATAATCGATAGTTTGCATGTGTAGTAGCCTCAGCGAGTATTCTAGTCAATCGTGTATTCGATCATAGGCTTTCGGTTTTGTTACCAATTCATGGTGTAAATATGGTGTATACTTTTGAGACATAGATACATACTACAAAACGATAAAGTCAAAAGTGATCGTTGAACTTAGTGCATATAAGATAAATGTTGAGCCGTAAATGTATTTACGCAACAAAAGACTTGCAGGTCTATTTCCGAAAGCACATTTATTTTGTCTGCGAAGCATTTAATCAAATATTCGCAGCATTAGCTTACTATAAAAATACTAGAAACCTATAAAAAATATCCTATTAATATTTACCATATCTAGTCTATCAGGCTGGCTTCTTACTTTAATTACTATGTTTAAGTTAAAAACTTATCGCTATACTTTGTAAAAATTAAGAAGAAATACAATTTTTGCTAAGAAATTGTGGATTATTAACCTAAGTTAACGTCGTCAATTAAATGGCAAAAAAGGCAAAAATGAGAATTTTAAAAATTTTGATTGTAAAGATAAAACAATTAATAATCTGTGTTTCCACCATTGGCACGAATCCCACTATCACAGCGATATGGCATACTAAAAATCAGTTCATCAAAATCACTTTGAGGAAACGCCTCACACGTTTTTTCTAACAAGTCAAAAAGCTGTATTGCATTATACACAGCATCCAAACACGGCAGTGCTCCTCTTTGGACCGTATCCCAATTGGGTTGAGATCTGGCGATTGACCAGGCCACTCCAGAACGTTATTACGAGCATCGGCAATCAGCGGCAGTGTGTGTCTTACGACTCTGATTGCATGATTGTGCATTGTCGTACATTAGTCGAAACGAACCACCCAATCGGCTTTGCAAAGGGATGATCTGGTCTGACACCATGCTCTCCGCATAAATCTGAGCATTAAGGTTTGCCCTTGATCCAAATGAGATCGGTTTTTCCACCTGTCCAAAAACCGGCCCAAACTCTTATTGTTTCCCCTCCATATGAATGAACTTCCTAACAAAATTTCAGACGTTCTTGACGTCCAGAGGTTCTCCAAACTCGAGTATGTCTTGTATCCGGCCTTATACTTAAATGAGATTCATCGGAAAAGGAAACACAACACAATCTTCTTCCTCCAAATTTCTGTGGTCTCGAGCCCGTTGTAAATGGGCCTTACGATTGCGACATGCTATAGCTGGCACTGTCAGCGGCTTTCGGGAATGCAGAACATCTTTATGATCATATTCCGTCATATCTCCATATCGTTGCATTTTTTTCAGCTCCGATGCAGAAATTGTAATGGTTTTGTAAAAACGCTATTACACACTTTTATAGTAATCCTAATTGACAGTTGCTTTTCTATTTTTTATCAAAATTTAAAGACAATTCTTTAAAATAATAATCCTCAATTGCTGCGATACACTAGAAGAATACGAGAACACTAGAAGATAAACGTAACGTGTTGAAAAATCCTTTATTACTAAGTTGCTAATGATTTATCAATATTCATGCCATGCCATTGATATAAGATACTATTATATTACTCTAATGAAATGGTCTTCTAGCTAGCAATCCTACTTAAATTATTATTTATATTTTATCACCTTTACAATTATTTTTAAAATAGAAGAATACGAGAACACTAGAAGATAAACGTAACGTGTTGAAAAATCCTTTATTACTAAGTTGCTAATGATTTATCAATATTCATGCCATGCCATTGATATAAGATACTATTATATTACTCTAATGAAATGGTCTTCTAGCTAGCAATCCTACTTAAATTATTATTTATATTTTATCACCTTTACAATTTTTACTTGAAACTTCCTCCCTATTTTATCGTAAATGTTATACACCGTCACTTCTATAATTAAGACATTTCAAATGTATCATCACGTGTCGAAATCCATCAAGCCGTCTGGTCTAGGCCGTGACAAAGAAACATCCTACACACACACGCAGACACACATACATACATATATACCCTCATAACCCTCGTTCTTTCGCAGTCAGTTAAAACTTACAATTTAAATACAATAAGCAATCAATCAATTAAATATGATACATGTATGCCGTTGTTTGATTTTTTTTGTTAAAAGCTGTATTTTCTAGGAAGCCACAAGGAGCACATGACAAAAAAAAATCACAGGTGGTTAACATCTTATAGTTTTTCTGGCAGACAACAGATGGCCCAACTCTAGCAAATTATTCACTTCTGAAAACATGTACCTACGTAAAATTTATCGTAAATCTCAGAGATGATGGATTGTGACCACGGACAAGAAACTTGCTTGCTTTGTTAATCTACTAGTTGCCAGACAAACAGCGTCTAATAATCACTTATTAGAGCGGTTAGCATAAATTAACAATTATTAAATTATTTATTTTATCATTTACAATACTCTTTACAGATCATTTTTGATTTTTTATATAATAACAGTAGATACAATATGTCTATGAGTAGCTTCTGTGAATTGAATTATGGCAATAGATTCTTTCTCAAGACTGCATTACCAAGTACCAAGTGTCTTTGATAAAGAGAAGGAATAAAAATATACGGGCAGCCTTTAGAGACTGCCGAGAGAAGTGAAAACTAAGTAACTTGTGAATTCTGTTCTCGAGATATTAGATTATACACAGTATACATGTAGCTCATGGGAAGCATGCGGTGACGATGACGCGAGTTTGCTCAACGCGCCTAAAGAAGTTTTCACTTCAATAAAATGAACAAATTTCAGATATATAACAGTAATTTCGCGATCTATTCAGCCGTAATAAAAGATACAGCTACAGTGTGTCCTATTTTACTGCTTCAGCGATCTTATTCACTGCAATACATTAAGGTTATTGTAGCTCTACAAAGTATACAAGAATTATTACGTATCTTGGAATATATTATATGTAATTGATCACCGAGGCACTCGACTGAATAAAATTATGTAATAAACATCTAAAATGATGTTTTGTACGTTGCGGTGCCTGTATACATTGTGAAGTCAACAAATAACGATACACTTGTATGCATATATGTATATAAGATAAGTTTACTAGCCCATGCATACGTTTAGATTAATTCTATTACCGAATAAATAGAGATTTTTAAATCGGCGCATTCAATCTATTTATCAGTATGTACATTTATTCGTTTTTGGTGCGAAATGACCTGAATAATAATTATTTTACATACAATCAAGATCTTCATCAAGATTTTAAAATAATCATGGTGTCAATTTGTTTTTCAATGCATTGCATCCAAAACGGTGTGTAGATAAAAAGGGCCAGTCCAGTTAATCGATTATTATAGAAGTCATACTGTAACTCTCCATGTCAGGCAACCAAGTGTCACTTCTCTGACGCATGCGCTAATAAATTATTTAAGAAAGACGTTTAGTCTAAATTAGCATACTATAGTTACATATGATGTGTATCTAACAAGTCAGCCAGGTACACAGAGGAAAATTACCATATTTTATAAGTGTTTTAAGAACGTCGACGAACATCGATATGTATTTATTTAATTTATTTAAATGCTAAGTGAATGGGAATGCAGGGGTGACCACGCAGATCATACACCGATCAAAATGGCGATGTTTTGCAGAAAGGATAGATGAGAAGTACCCTAAACCGGCATGATAGGTTTAATGACAGTAGGTGTAGGTCGTGATGTATAGTAGGAAGGTAGGAAGAATTGAAGCAAGTGGCGGGCTATTGTCTCTGCCTATCCCGATGGGAGAAATGCGTGAGCTTATTTGTATATATATCTATGCACTGTTTAATAACATTCAGTGATGTGCTCAAACGCTTAGCTTATATATTTATCGATGATGTTTAAATTTTATATTGAATGCTAGCTTTCATTAAAACTTAAATTAATTATACGAACAGTAAACACATCGTTGCTTTACTAATCAAACATAAGTGATCAGTGAAGTGTTGAAGTCGATTTAAATTTGAATTACATCTTTCCCGAACTTCATTCTCCAATCCGTAGAAGGGTAATCTTGTAGTGGAATAACAAGTATTTATATGTGTATTTTTAAATTAATGATAAATCGAATAATTAAGCTGTATTACGTATCATTAGTCATTGCACATTACCAATATTAGAATTAAGCTCTATTACAACTGTAAATTAATATAAACTCTTTTTAAATTAATAAAGATCAAAGAGAGAAAAAATAAAAATATAAGCATTAAACATAATAATATAACATTACAAAAAATAAAACCAGTATAAGTTATATTTCATATTACTTCCTTAATTTAAAATATACGGAATTTAACAACAAAAAATACATATATTTTAAACAGGCAACATTGCATCTTTTCTATGCTGATATTAAAAAGCTGAGAAGTTTTCTTTGTCTGTTACTTTAAACTAGTTAATCTCTGAACTTCTCCTAGAACCACTTCCTTCCATTTGCTACGATTCTGACATACCTTTCGCGCTTCTTCAACTTTCATTCCGTTCCGCATACAGGCTCGTTGGTTAAAGGTACTTTTGACCTGGCCGTTGCTTAGATTGACTTGAACTTGGTCCAAGAACGCCTAGGTCTTCCTCTTCCGACAACTCCATTTACCTGCCATATAAATACCTTTTGTCATTCTTTTTTCATTAATTCTTTCGATATGACCGAACCAGTACAGTAAAATACACACTTTTGTATTTAATAGAGTATTTATTGAGAAACATCACACTTAAAAACTTAAGAGCAGAGCACACGCAGGTAAAACTGTGGAAATGAAACGTTTACTATTAAGTACTATTTATATAGAACAAAGTACGTGTTGTCACGTTTGAAATGATACATTTGTTGAGCCCATTTGTCCAATCAACGAAGATAATATTGATGTTCCCGGAGCGCCCTCGTTTAGCGCGATTCCATGTCAAACGTACAGACAACACAGAAATAACGTTATTCAACGATGCATATTGCCGAACTCCTTTATCAAAACCTGTCTAGTCTGTTCCTGATTCGACATATAGAAAATTGAAACCTACACACCTACCTACCTATTTACATTTAAAAATTTAACTACATCTTCAAATATTCGGACGGGTCTATTAGTCTAGTAGTTAGTAACCCTGACTGCCGAGGGTCGGGTTCGATTCCCACACGGGACAAAAATTTATGTGATCCACAAATAGTTGTCCCGAGTCGATCCATCCCGATCTTTACGAGTAGGTGCGTTGATTGAATGTTTGTTCCCGCGACGCAGGAATTATTCCTAATGCGGGTTGTCTTTGTTGAAAATACAAAAATAAAATAAAATATAGCGTTGTAATGAAATCAGATAAAATAAAAATGTACGTCATATATTTTATATTATTCTATAACATCGTACGCTTTTGTATATTGTTTTTATTTTAACCTTCTGTCCTGTCTTCATCCAAAGGTAGAACCAATGTTCTTTTACTTACGGTTTATGACGTAACATAAAATATTATTCCAGTTCTTAAGCTAAACCATTGTTGAAATAGAACATATTCTGAAGAATAACACATGTTCTACAATGGAGTCACGCATTTGTTTTGTAACAGATCCGAGAATTTAATAGAAATTCTTTATTTTTATAAGACCATTGTCTTCTGACCGTACATTGATTGTTTATAAACATTGTTACTTTACTTGCTCGCGGGCACTGCTGGCAGTCAGTGTACTTTCGCGTTGAATTCACGCTGGTACAGTTCCGGTATTCGGGCTAGCGAATAAGGGGCTCAGATTATTCGTATCTTGCGATGATCGTACGATTCTGTGTTACCTTTCCCTTAGTTATTATCGATGCCAATAGCACTTGATCTCTTACTAAGTTGACCAGTCTTCAGTATTCCTCTACGATGAGCCACAAGGTCATTGAACAACATCATTTACCTCAAGTTTATCTTATATCATTCCGTATTAACTCGATTTACGGTTCATAATATTTTTATTAAAAAAACATATGTGCTTATTGCAGATGCACTTGTACTTGAAACATATTATTTTATAGTGTTTTGCTTTATCCGTAACTTACTATCTTATCGCAGCGATAAATTACTTCCAACTCGATATACAATCGATATTATAACTAGATACATTTATGTTCAACTGTTTTCAACAGTTATTCTCGCGAGCGCGGACGGACCGCTACATTCGGTCTTAGAGTACGCGTTTTATAATTCATAATTATTTGATGAACGTCAGTAAAAACTTGTGTCTCGGCTTCTTCTGTATTTGGAACTGTGTTAAGTGTGTGTCTATAGAGTCGTTCCGGTTCATCGTATTATCAGTGAAGTGTATGGTGCTAACAATATTACGTTCAATAGATATCGTGATTTTCACTGTGCTTGTGTGTGCTTGTGCTGCTTTTGTTTATTATAATACATTATAGCTTTTGAACCGGATTGTGTGCATGTTTTGAATCGAATGAATCTGTTGGTGTGATTCAAGTAATATTGTCAAGACCGGTTTAAATCCTACTCTTTTGCTCAACTGAACAATTTCCACTGGCGCCGTAGTAGTGCATGGCGGTGTGATCATTTATGTCATTGTGTTATTAGAACATTCAGCTTTTACAATTCTTTCTCTTTCGACTCATTCCTCCTTCAATATCTTACATAGTGCTTATCTTTTACATATCAGTCTTTAATTTTGTAATAGATTAGGTCCTTTTTGTTTTCTTACATACATATCTGTCAAAGAGTTTTCTTACTACTTATTACATATATATGATTCAAATGGACTTGCCAGAAATCATATTATTGTTCTTGACTTGTATTGTATCTGTATTAAATTCTGTAATAATGTAAATTGTTTAGGAATATTTTACATTTCTACTACAAAATTCAGATCTTTGAAAATCGTGGTAATGTAATTCGTATTCACTTGTGCATTTTTTTATTTCAAGTATTAATTTCAAGGATCAAATTTGACTTTTATTGATTGAAATGTTGTTGAACGGAATCAGCGGCTGATTCTTTATGTCGTATCTCTTATAATCTGTATGCACTCCGTATTGATTTATTTGTTGTTTTTGCTTGCCACCCATTATATTGTATTAATCTTGACTCTCTATACACTTTAACTGTTAGAATCTTAATGCCAAATTCCGATCTAGATTAATAACTGGCCTCTTTAATTCATGCGATAGGTCAGGCTACATTTTTTGGTTCACATAAATCATTTTAATATATTATATGGAAATTAGATTTTGTCAGGTTAACTTTGCTGTGATTTTAAGTTAACTCTGATTGTTTTTTTTTTAAAGCGGGATGGATACTATTATTTTCAATAACAACCTTTATTTATTGTAAACTAATATAGATTCCATTGGAAGATGTAGTGAGATCAAAAAGTAGCAAAATGACTCAACTTTCCTGTGAACGAACTGTGCCTACAGTCTAAGGTGTACAATGAGTGAATCGAAATTTTAAAGAATGGTGGATAACGCTTCCTTCGAGTGTTCCGAGGAATCAAGCGGTGAAAGCGGTTGCAATAATGGACGTGTCAACGGGTGAGACATTGATTTTGGTTGCCTAGACTAGACTTAACAGATATATACTTCTAGTTTGAAAATACGATTGAAAAAATATTTGCAATTTAAAGCCACAAATTGATTACACCATTGTATTTTTAACCATACATAATGCGTTACGTATCCACCGTAACATTATATAACTTCATCATTATACTATTTTACCGCATACTTTCTTAAAACTCTATGCTTACTTTACGTACATACATACATATATACGCGTGAGTATCCCCGAAGGGGTAGGTAGAAGCGTAATTAACGATCACTTTTTGCGGACTATTATTTAGTCCCGTTTACGTAATAGGGAGCAAGCTACCGTTGTTGTTCCCATTGTTTTGTGCAATTGGACGTTAAAAAATGGTTGACTATATTGTCAGGAAAGGGAGGATAGCAAGGGAAGGAAATAATATTGCTTTTACGTATGAAGTGGGGAGTATAACTAATAGTTCAAGCGAGTCTGGGTCGCATACCCGTAACTGCTCGACCTGGCTAGTGCCGGGAAGTGCGAGTTCTCTGACTAATGCTTATTTTATTTCTTTTTATTTTCAGTACATTTATTTTTGGGCCAATGGGCTCGGACTTACCGCTATCAGCGATTCAATTTACAATGTATGCGACTCTGACCGGCTTGAACTATTGCTTACACTCCCGAGTCCGCCCGTATAAGGAATTTCCTTTTCATTCCCTTGTATCCTCCCTTCAGGTTTAATATAATTAAGTTTTCCCATTTAATTGCCAACGTGCCCGGTTGACGGCAATCGTCTTCTTTATTACTTATACATTAATTATAGTCAGTAAATTGTGGGCGTTTAATACGCCTCTGACTACCGTGAGCATATGTACGTATGTATGTACTTTCGTCAATTGTAGCTGTATTTATATATACGCACATATATACTTATATTTAGTGGTAGTCCCACTTAATAAAAATACTTCTACTCTTATTCAGCCTTCATCGTGTGCTTTTATTATTTGATTAAAGTTTATAATTAATATTATAAAAAAAATATTTTTGAATTACAAAAAAAAGATTAAATACTAAATTTAATTGACATAGGTCTGTTAAGGCCCGCCACGATCGAAGCGGTAAGGCCCGTCATGGACGATTGGCTGGAGAGGCGACATGGTGCCCTCTCCTACCGGTTCGCAAGTGCTCACCGGCCACAGATGTTTCGGAAAGTACCTGTGTCGTATAGGCCGGGTGCCAACGTCTGAGTGCCTTCACTGCGGGGGCTGTCGTGAGGACACTGTACTCCACAATTTGGTGGAGTGCTCTACGTGGGTGCAGCAACGTGCCAACCTCGCGGCAGCTATCGGTGTGGGTAGGCTCTCGCTGGAGATCATGGTCTTGGCAATGGTGCAAAGTGCTTGGGTTTCCGCCGCCTCGTACTGCTAGGCAGTGATGTACGCTAAAGAAGCGGCGGAACGGGAATGGGAGAAGACAAGTTCTGTCTCGTCCCGCAGAAGACGCACCAGGCGCCGGAGTGCGCTGACTGATCTCCGGCCTCCATGAGCGCAGGCCTGAGGGTAGCGGGTCGGGCTGATCGCTACCCTAGCAGAAGCAGGCCCGAGACGGTGGCGTGACGTGCGCGTTCCGAGCGCGCCTCTAATGTGAAAGGAGGGTATGGCCCTTAAAGTCCACGGCGTGGTCACCTACCAATCAGGTGGTCAAGGTCTGCAGGGGTTTCCCGAAAGGCTTCCTTCGCAGGGTATTCCGGGTTCCCTGCAATAAACCCAGTTGGACGGAACACTGTGTGGTTTTAGTCGGTTCGAGTCCGACATACCACCTCACCCTCAGCTCCGGTGAGGTGATGAACCGTGGGGGTTTCCACACGAAAAAAAATATTATATGTCTATGAGTAACAAATATCTCTTCTCG
This sequence comes from Tyria jacobaeae, assembly GCA_947561695.1. NCBI lineage: Eukaryota > Metazoa > Arthropoda > Insecta > Lepidoptera > Erebidae > Tyria > Tyria jacobaeae. The sequence goes on along the minus strand of OX387221.1, from coordinate 12,390,460 downwards.
CTTTTGGTTTGAAAACACATATACGTAAAAATACTTGTGAACATATAGGTTTACCATAGATAACTGTTAAAATAAAAATTATTTAGTAAAATATTATCAAAACCGTTGGTTTATTTCATGTTTGCTCAACTGAAAACATCTGAAATTCGAGATCCGACCTTGTGACTTTTATGTCTAGGCTTTCACGCTTACTGGGATACTCATAACAATATTATTAATGATACATATATCAATAAAAAATAACATTGTATTACCACTATGTTACTTTGTAAGAAACACAAAATGAATTTTTAAACTTATTATTGATTCAAGATCGACTGCATCAGATTTTATGAATACGAAACGAATGTCTAAACGTCTTATCTGTTCCCTGTTATCCGTGTTTTATTAAAATTCAATAACTTGCGTAGATACTTGCGTCACTTAATGTATAATGTATCTAGCACATGAGAGATCTTACCACAAAGGTCTTAGGTCTTTTCCAATAAGATTTAGTTTGGCATGACAGTGTTGATATGTTTTTTAAGACGAGATCCCAAATCCCGTATGGATGGCTGCATTATAACATGGGACATACACAGTTCTCGGTCAGTTATAAGTCTTACTCTTCTGTCGTTCGGAGCTCGCGTTCGTACTTTTATTTCTTCCGAAATGGGCGTATTCTTCTTGAAAAAGTAAGAATTTCATATTTATTGTTTTTATTGTATTTTTTTATCCATCCAGCTTAAAGTTTTCACAAACTTCTAATTGTTTATAAACAAAAAGTACGTGTCCAAACGAAAATTAATATGAACTAGTGCCTAGTTATACTTTCGTTCTTGAAGGGAAAAAAGAGGCTTTTATATAGAACTTGTCCTTACTTGCTGCATGTATATTTTTATGAATGAAGTTACTACGTCTTAAGGTTGGGTAGAAATAGTCCTTCATACCTATGCGTAGCAATATAGAGATGATCTATGTAAGTGTAATAAACTTTTTTTTACAATTTTTTTTTTTTGTATGCAAGATGTAAATTTGTAATGATTTAGGAGATAACTCCACTCTTGTCAATACGAAGGAAATACCGTTCTTAACAAACTGTAACAGTAAAATTAAGACATATGTTGTAGCTTTCAGCAACAAATGGAAGGGTTTTTAAGTTATTATTAAGATTAAGGTCTCTAGAACATACTGCTATACATACACTCACAGGCACAATTACCGCCCACCTATATTTTTCGTCACCCTGTTTGTTTATGTTAACTGTGGCTTATCTACTTTATTTTTCTCTTTTAAAAACAACTTCCCCATTAAAAACTATCTCTTTTATTTTTCTCTTTTAAAAACAACTTCCCCATTAAAAACAATTCTAGGACAACTAATTGTAGAATACACAATATTTGCGTAATCGAACCCACGACTTCCGGCTCAGCAGTCAGGGTCACTAACAGCAACCCCAACAGGCCAGTAATAAATATTTAAAAAATAATTTTAAATTCAATAATATAATAGTTCTTCTGTTAATAAACTCTGTTGTTGTTGTGTTCATGTTCAGCCCGAAATGTTCGCTAGGAATAAACATAAACTTTAAGAACTGGTCAACTAGAAACGGGTATCGAAATGTTTCCCATTTCAGTCTCGGCTGGACTGAAATCTGGCAAGTCTCCAAACAGCCCGACACTGCGAACTTGTTTTGTTTTTAGTTAAGTGGGTACTTTAGCAATAAACTAAACACTTATTTCGACCCTTAAACTTGTATCGCCGAAGCGTTTTTAGAATTTAGTCTCTGTTTGACATTGTTGCAGTAACGTCACATTGATTACATTTCTTGTTCTTGTCTGCTATCGTGTACGAACATTGTTTAATTTGAGTTTTTAGTGTACGATTATTGTTTGTGACTGAAAAAAATGCCACTGGATGCAACTGGTGCTGCTAGGGCAGTGACTTTAGCTGACGCTGGGTATAGCCAACGTCGCATCGCTCGTACGCTTGGTGTACCTCGAACTACAGTGCGGGATGCCATCAGACGCTTTCGGGAGACTGGTTCATACACGAGAAGGCCAGCTGTCAAGGCCGACATCGGTGCACCTCGGCTCTGGATGACCGCTTTGTTGTCAGTAACGTGCTAAGAAATCGCTTTTGCACCGCTACTGAAGCGCGCACACGTCTGTTTGAGGTGAGAAATGTCACTGTAAGTGAACGTAGGATAAGAAGAAGACTGGCTGAAAGGAATCTGAGAGCTTTTCGTCCAGCTCGCGGTCCACAGCTGCTTGCACAGCATCGTAGAGCAAGACTTGCCTTTGCACGAGAATATGCTGACTGGACTACGGAACAATGGAAGAACGTACTGTTCTCAGATGAGAGCAGAATAGCCTTAAGGGGTCCAGATGGACGTCAGCGTGTTTATAGGCGCCAAAATGAACGGTTTGCTCCATGTGCAATAATCGAAACCGTGGGTTATCAGGGAGGATCCATAATGGTTTGGGGAGGTATCTCTTACGAGGCTCGTACCTATCTAGTGGTGTTTGATAGAGGCAGTGTGACTTCTCAAAGATACGTGGAGGAAGTCTTACAAGACCACGTCATACCTTTCGCACCATTTATTGGTGAAAACTTTAAATTAATGCACGACAATGCTCGATGCCATACCGCAAGATCCGTCACTCAATACCTCGATGAGGTCGGGATTCAAGTTTTGCCATGGCCGTCACGCAGTCCCGCTCTTAACCCAATTGAGCACATTTGGGACAACCTAAAAAGACATATTCGAGCAAGAATATCAGCCCCTGCGACCTTACAAGAGCTCAAGACGGCTGCGATAGAGGAGTGGCATAATATCCCTCAGTCGGATATTCAAGAACTCGTAGATGGATTGCCAAACCGACTACAAGAAGTCATCAGGGCCCGAGGTAGTAATACTCATTATTAAAATTTAAATAAAAAGAAAGCGGACGATTTTTTGCAAAATCGATTTTTGGCATTTTTTTTTATTAAACGGTTTTGTTTAAAGACTTTTGTGATTTTATTTATCCTTAATGGCTGCTTTTAACATAACTTCCATCAAATGTGGTCAAAATTTTCCGACTACTGAAAATTGAAAGAAATACAAGTGGGCGGTTAATTGTGCCTGTGAGCGTATTTATAATATATAATACTTTCTTCTTTGGTAACTATAATTAAAGTTAATGTAATAACTTAGTTCCGTTGGAAATTCGGGAGTATTGACGCGTACCTACTGTGAGAACTTATCGAAAACTGATCTGTAGGTTTACCAAAAAGTGTTAGTTGTCGTTTTTCAAAGCCAAAAAATATACATAGGTAAAATACAAAAAATTGGATTGGACATACTTATTGCGAATGAATTCCTATACAATACACATATATTTTGAAAAACATTACTTTCTTAGATGTACATAGACATTAGAAGAAGACTTCTATTCCTGTCTTATCGGTCTACACGGTAGTCAGGCTCTTTCCCTACTTGACCAGGTGCGTATATTTCACAAGATTTTAAAGAAACATGACGAAGTACATCGTAAACTTGACGATTCGACGATAGCCGTTTCCGTTTTCATAACAATGTTTAACTTCAATCGATCATTGTGTTCATTTGTCACTAACCGAGCGTGTTGAACTGTAAACAGAACATTTTGTTTCCTTTACTTGTGTCATATAAGCTATCAGTCTGTAACACTATCCAGTATAATAAATGTTTATAAGCACTTTGATATTTTACTGCAACGCTGTATGATTATGTTTACAATTTTATTTTGTTTTGTACAGAGTAGTAAAGTGGTGCTTTTATTTACTTACCTAATTTTATTGTAAATTAGTCTATTATTCTCATATCTGATAAAATGTATACTGATTTTACATCTCGATATTGTAACGAAATTTAGAGTTTTTGAAGACTTGTATGGGGACAAGATTTAAAGTTACGAGACGGCCAGAGAGGCATTTTGAATAATTTTATGTTATATATATAAGTAGCGGCTAATGGTGTATGTGTATAGTATGGCTGATACAAGACACACGTGTACTATATCTGGCAAATATGTATTATCGTTACTTATAAGTCTTACGATTTTATATTGATATCGTGACAACATTAGTACTTTATTAAATTTATATAGCTACTAATAGTCACGAGTAAATTTAACTGATGTAGTAAAATAATGTATTTCTACATGCTTTCTTTGTGTCCGCGTGGGCCTGCATGCGCTTCGTATTTATATTCTACTTACAATATTTTACGTGAGCAGTTAGTTAACCTTTTATAATAATATCTCTTAAGTATTATTTTCTATCCAAATCTAAAGAAGAGTGACTTTGAACATGGGTGTCTCTGTAAACTAAGCAGTTTGTGCAGTTCTTGTTGTCCGAGTGTTACATTTATTAGTAAATTTCCTCCGACTGCATCAGAGGGACAATTTACAATTCAGTTTGTAAATAATGGAGGCTCCATTGCAAGACCTCTCGCTGTATGTATAATCTGATTTTATTTTGCTTTTATAAATAAAACATCTTTAGAGTAAGCGGCAGAATGTAGTGTACAGTTTTTTAAACACTGATGAGTAGTGAGTGCTTAACCACGCATGCTATAACATAATAATACTGTAAGTAACATCAATGTTCATTCATTATTTAGATAATATTGTATGACTATGATTAAAGGAGGCCCTTAATGTCTCAAAGGTAATAATCTTGTAGATAAAATTGTACGTAAGAGAGTAATGCTTAGGCACGTATGAGCCGGCTCGACCGGAGTAATGCCAGTCTCACAAAAAACCGGTGTAAAGCAATGACTGTCAATGATGTTTTGTTATGTACTACATACACATACACTACTACATACATACAAGCGTACTTGCGATTCTAGAGTTCCAATTGTCGGTGGCGGTAGTCACTTGCAATCAGGTGACCAGTCTGCTCGTTTATGACTTTATATATATATATGTATATATATGTATAATAAAATAAAACTTAACTTAAGTCTAAACTGCCTGAACGGATTAGTTTCTACAACTCCCTTGAAGGTCTTCTTCGTCCTTTCTCAAATTTGGAATGTATTATTAACGATGCAAATGAATGAAATAACTTCTATTATCCTCCAGTCACTGTTAAGCATACAGCCTTACGGTCTTTACTCCTGTTTTCATTTTATTATTTCTTAATAAAATAACTACAAACTTATTACGTAACTTGCGGGTTAGTAATGTTGTGTCTTCACAGAATTATTTGTTAAAGTACGCTGTGTAATTGTATTGACAGTTACGCGCTACTTGCTTTGATGATTGTAGGCACCGTTACAGAAGCATGACTACTAAAACACAAATGTACTATGGAGCAACTGTGTTCCTACAACATGCATAATATTTATTAAATACTCAACTCGACACCCTCCCTGTAGTTGTACAAAAGGGTCATTGTAATAACTAAATGTTACAGTTGATATGTTATAACTGGACTGATAATATTAGACCTACAATATCAAATTATCGTTTCTGACTCATATGTGAGAGTAACGACTGTACATTGATTATTTAAGAAATCGAATTGCTCTAATAATCAAAAACAAATAAATATTTGTTGCCACATTCTTTCCCTTTTATTTCGTTCAGACAATCATCAATGAATAAGTTAAACAGCCATGGCTACACATCCCTGTCTAAGACCTTTCTCAATCTTAAACCAATCAGTGTAGGCGCCTTTCACCCTGTCACAAACACTGGAATTCTCATATAGAGATTTCAGTGTTCGGATCGCTGTTCGCTGTTCACCCCATTCACTGATAAAACCCTCCACAATTCATCCCTCTTCACTCGATTGTAGGCTTTCTCCAAATCCACGAATACGCAGTGAACTTTTTGACTTTTCGCCAAAAACTTTTCGGTTATGCCTCGCAAGGAGAAAACCTGGTCCGTACATCCCATTCCTTTTCTAAATCCTGCTTACACATCCCATATCGTTTCATCAGTTTCTTTCATTACCCTTTTAATTAATACCTTTGCATACAATTTTCCTACCACGCTTAGGAGGCTGATACCCCGGTAGTTTTTGCAATCCTGGTGTGACCCTTTTCCCTTAAATAAGGGTCCGATTACAGCCTTGCCACCAATCACTTGGCACTCGGCCATTCCTTCAATAAAGGTTGAAAAGGCGGTACAGCCGGTTCACAATACACCTTTTCCAGCTTTGAGCATCTCGGTTGTAATTCGGTTACACCCCGCAGCCTTTCCTACTTTCAAACTCTTCATTGCTACCATTATTTCATCAATACTAATTTCGCTCACATCGTGCTCAACTCCATTGGAATCAGCTTACTGTCCTTTTTCAAATACACTTTCAAAATATTCCTTCCACCTCTTTAGATTGTAGCTTTTGTTGTAGGTTATTATATTTAACCAACAACAAAAGCTATTATAAAAGGGGAAACGTAAATACAAAGTAACTTAGGTTTTTTTCTTAATCAATACTAAAAACAATGCATCTGATTAATGTTGTATCTGCATTATGCTAACACTTATACATTATGCATACAACCTTAAGACCATTTGGGCAATGGCTAGTAACCGTTCCTACATAGTATTATGTCTCCCTTTCACTGTTACTGTAAGATAACATAAACATCTTAAGAGTTTTAATATGACTTGCTAACTTAACACCATTAAAATCTGTATTCCGAATTAAATTATTTTATTTCATGAACAAATCTTGGTAATCATTATCATGTACCTACTCGGCCAGGTCTATAAACACTTGTAAACCCAGTTTTGTAATTTGACAAAATCGTTTTTCATCATAGAGACCGCTTGCTATACTTCTTATACCTCTGCTTATCAGTAGTACGTAATCTATCTTCTAAATCACGCACTTCTGCTAACAGTCAGGTTTGCAGGTTTGGCAGATCTCCAAACTCTGCAGAGCAGACCCTTAATGCTTGCCTAAAGCACTAGACAAAAGCACATTAAGATTACAGCTCTAAGTGTTGGCTATACAGTCTTTTATTATACTAAATGATAGTTGAACGGTATAATTTTATGTATATTTTTATTACCTTATTGATCTTAATACTAAAGTGAGTCGTTAAATCATATAATAAATACTTTAATACTTTTAAAGTTGATATTTTTGGCTTAATTCATTGATTCGTTAATTGAAAAATCTTGAAGTATTGTTTTATTGAAAAATTGACACCTTTTTTACCGCTAACAATATATTATATGTACACCTTTTTTATCGCCAACGATATATTATATGTACACCTTTTTTACCGCTAACGATATATTATATGTACACCTTTTTTACCGCTAACGATATATTATATGTACGCCTTTTTTATCGCCAACGATCTATTATATGTACACCTTTTTTACCGCTAACGATATATTATATGTACACCTTTTTTACCGCCAACGACATATTATATGTACACCTTTTTTACCGCCAACGATATATTACATGTACACCTTTTTTACCGCCAACGATATATTATATGTACACCTTTTTTACCGCCATCCGTGTGATCCGTCATAGCAGTAACTATCTTCAATACTGATCGTCGTTCTCATTACAATAATCTAATTGGTGATTAATTAATTTGTGTAGAGGTATTATATATGTATATACACTACCGTCCAAAAGTTTGGAAGCAACAAGATAAAATCAAATAAAATAAAAGTAAGCCATCTTAAATTTTTTTTATTGATACAGAATTAAAAAAATAGACAAAACACACTTCTACAACAATGAAATTAAATAAGTAATATAAAAATTAAATTAAATTTTAGCTTCATCGAAGTGTCCACCCCTCTCTTTAATTACCTTCTCGCATATTCTAGGCATCCTACTAATTAATTTCATAAAATACTGTTCATCTAACTTCTTCCATTCGCTCTGTAATAGTTGCCACAAATGTTCTGAGCTCGTAGGAGATTGATTTTTCACCCTTCTATCTAGTTCATCCCAAACAAGTTCAATGGGAGAAAGGTCAGGTGATTGAGACGGCCACTGCATGATTTTCACATCTTTTTTCTTCCTTAAAAAGTTCTGGCACAGTTTGGACGAATTTTTCGGGTCGTTATCTTGCTGAAAAACGAACCCAGGACCAATAAGATTCAGTCCACTGGGTATGGCGAAATCCTTAAGAATTTTCAAATAGCGTTCCTTGTTTAGTTTTTCGGTTATCCTCACAAGACTTCCGAGTTTATTGTTGCCGAAACACCCCCAAACCATGACATTACCACCACCATGTTTGATAGTAGGCACTGTACAAGCTTCTGAAGCTCTCTCTCCTTTAGATCGGCGCACAAAAACACGTCTATTGGACCCGAAAATCTGAAACTTCGATTCGTCACTCCAAAGAACTTTTTTCCATTGGTTTATTGTCCAGTTTTTATGTTCCTTTGCCCATTCTAGTCTGTTTTTCTTATGCCGAATTGTTAGTTTTGGTTTTTTAACTGCAACACAACCTCTTAGCCCCGCAGACAGTAGTCGTCTTTTAACTGTTGTTATTGACACGGGTGTTCCTCGCGTTTCATTCAGAGATGCGGTAATTTGTGGTGCAGTTAAGCGACGATTCCGTTTAGAAAGAACTCTGATGAAGTTATCCTCTTGACTTGTAGTGGATTTGGGCCTACCAGACCTTTTTCTATCTTCATTTTTGCCAGTTTCTTTTTTTCTAGCGAGGGTGTAGTGGACACCTTTACAAGAAATTCCGAGTTTTTTTGCGATTTGGCGTTCACTGTAGCCTTCCTCACGCAGAGTACAAATAGCGCTTCGCTGTTCAAGTCTGATTTGCTTGCGTTTTGCCATTTCAATAAAAAAAGACGGTCAAGGAAGTAGTCGAAATCTTTTGAATACAGACGATGTTAATATCACAACCTTCGCGTTCTAATGCTCAAGTGTGACTAAATAAGGTCCAAAAAAGATAAAACTACAAAATATTTTCAATAAAACCGCATCAATGCATGAAAGAAAGTCCCCGGCGGATGAAGTAATAAAACACGTGTTTCGTCAAAATCCAGGAATTTGTTAAAACTCAAGGAATATGCACTAGTAATCCTTTTGTTTTGTGTTAAAAAATCACAAAAGGTCATAAAACTTTATTTTATTGCTATTATTTACCGCAGGGAGTCGGCAATCTTTTGTTTTGTTTGAAATCAGGTGTGCTTCCAAACTTTTGGACGGTAGTGTATATATAACCTATGACTTGCCTGCTCTTATCGTCAACCAGACTGATTACTTGTTTATGTATTTTTGTTCCACTTTCATTTGAGTTTTATTTTTTAACCTGCCATTGTATAAACTTAAGTATATATTCAAACACTATACTTTATACATAGCATTGTAAGTTTAAAAAATAAGGTAAGTGAAAATTAACTTGAAATGATCAATTGTTCGCAGGCAGGCAGTAAAGCCCCTTTCGGGATCAGCGCCTTCGGTACGGGTTGCAGCGTTAAATGCTTCATCAACGGGTGATAAGAAAGAGACCAAAGATGGGAAGCTGCCTAGCAAATCGAGGCAGAAGAAGTTCCAGAGACACTTTCCGCAAGTTGGGCCGGAGGAGAAAGTGCTTAATTGTGAGTAACAGTAGCTAAGGCGTCGTACTTCACTCAGTACACTCCTGACTTGAATCCTCTTCTATTAAAACCACCTTGGTCTTATCCTGTAAATTTATTAAAAGACCGACACAGTTATGTAGAAATCCAGCCTCGGTTTATTAAAAATTGTCTTGTACACAAAAGAACAGTATTTGGCACATGACTGATTAAAGTTATTAATCATTCTTTAAAAAAAGACAAACCTAACGTCATCAAAAGTAATAAGAATTTCGAATTTTTTAAGTGATACGCAGAGGCATATATCGTATGTATGTATGTATTAATAGGTGATTACATATACGTTTCACATGTAGTTGTGAAAGAACAAGAGAAGCTTTTCATTTAAAAGATATTTCGGACTGAGTCCTCTGTGCCTCAGTAGTGCCTTTTCACACCCAGTTTCTTTGGGCCCGCTCGCCCGGAGTAATACAATTTTCTTACAGAAAACCGGTCGTCAAACAATGCTTGTGTTGTATTTACCAAGTGAGTGAGGGTACCGTTGGCCCAAACGCCCCCGTCTCGTCTTTTCTTTTCATATTCTCTCCCCCTTTTGTCACCCTCAAATGCGGGGGTGACCCGTGTGCTCGTTTATCCCTTCCATGCCATAAAAAAATCGATCACATATATAAAGAGGGAATTAAATATATCATAGTTTTATATATGTAGCCACTGTCAAATGGTTAGAATAGAGTTTACCCTTATTTTGTAAACCAATATATTTTAGCTTGATTTCATAACATGGCAATAAACCCAATAATAATCAACCTGAGAAGAAATTTGCTTTATATCATGTAAGCACTTAGTTAAAAATAATCATTTATTTAGTTTTCTTTTAGACTATGCTGTTTGTTATAGTTTTGGATATGAATTTCTGATAAGAATGATACGATGATTACGAAAATTAATTTGATAAGAATGACCGTGGTACGTACCTAGTTATCACCGAATACCTTGGATACTATGTTAGCTGATGAATGTGAACTGTTAGTACATACATATAACTATTTGTTGTATGAAATTGTCGGAATATTTCTTATGTTTAAAACAATTACCGCAGATTCTTTATTAGGAAAAGGTTCTGATATTAATATATATCTGCCTCAAATCTGATTCTTTACATAATCTTTAAATAAAAAGAAACGTGACTTGATATCACGGAGTACTAAAAATAAGTGCCAAATCATCATTCGTGTGTCACAAGTACAGGAAAATTGAATGTCCTTTAAAATAAATGGAAATTGAATATTACATAAATTAAACACAGGCTTAGAAGACCATTTAACGTTGTTGTATTTAACTTATTTATAAAATTTTAAATTACAATAGGTAAAGACGTGGACTCCCAAATATGTTTTAAGTATTTTAAATAATAGTTAAATAGCGACTGATTTCCCAGCATTCTTTTAAAATTGTGTATTTTTATTTGCTGTGTATGAAATATTTGAATTAATAACTGCCTGTTCCAAGTTTAACCTGTGTTGATGCTCACTGCTCCGCTCCTTAGGGTGGCAGTATGTTGTATATCGCACATTATTTCTCACTTAATACGTCATCCAATAGAAAAATATATATATAGAAACCCAACTGATAGTTTCGAGCGTTCAATACCTAACTACCTTAACAGCTTAGCTAACAAACAAAAACCTCTTCCCCTTTATTAATGTAGATTCACAGGGTACAAAAATATACAGCGCTAAAGTCACTTATGCAAAAATACTATTTTAATCTTCAGAAGACATACGTTGATTAGCCTTTACACCAGATATGATCGTGGATTTAAGAGACCGACTCATGGGATCGTGCCGTTTTATACATTGGATTATATTATCTTTAACCTTTGATGTGGATACATATATATATATCTCATAACCCTGAACATAAAAATATAACATTACACAATTGTATACAAATAACTTGATTCTAGAGTGATGTAAATATGTAGATACTGCTTTTTATATAGGTGTCGTGTCCATTACGGCAGTGACAGACAGGATTTAATTTGCCGATTGTTTAAATGTGAACCTTGAGGTCTTAAATCTCAATAAAAAAATTAATTCCTAGACCTAATTAAACAACATAATGCCCAAAAACCCGCAGCTGAAACGAAAAAAAAAGTTGGATTCGAATGACATATTCTGACTACTAGTTTTATACTTATTTTAATGTTAAATATGTGTATTCATAATTATGAGTCAAGTCAGAATTAGTACTGGATAGCACTGTTATTAAATCTTTAAAATATTTATTTCATATTTCGTACCTTCAATTCATCGCTACTGTACGTACACGGAAATTAAAATTCCAAGTAATACGCTGCAAATAGAACGAGAAACATTAAAAAAAACAAAGTTCGCTAGCTACTCCTAGATAAAGTGAAGTGCAAATAATATTAATATTAGTCACTGGGACTTGAAAAACGAACTATAATCTTCTTATATATAAAATTCTCGTGTCACAATGTTAGTTACCATACTCCTCCGAAACGGCTATACCGATTTTTACGAAATTTTGTGTGCATATTGGATAAGTCTGAGAATCAGCCAACATCTATTTTTTATCTCCAATTTCAATTTTTTTTTTGGACAATTTTTTTGTTTCGCGGGAACATTACTATTGCGCACGAAGTCGCGGGCAACAGCTAGTATATACTAAACGTGAACGGTTATTAACTAACATTTTTTAATTATATTAATGAAATAAATAGAATGGGTAAGGAATGCACTACCCGGAGAGATATTTACTCCTTTCTGAGTGGCTGGCACTGGCTGAATAATTATTTATTTATAGGCGTATCCGACGGCATGACGGAAAGTTATATACGAGGTGTGTTCAGAAAATAACGCTATTATTCGTTTATATTAATGTGGTCGCATTCAAAATAGTCACGATTAGATATTATGCACTTCTGCCTGCGCTTCTTACAATCCGCGAAACACATCGCAAACTCGACCTTTGGCATAGCCTTTAGTTCTGTTAGCGATGCGCTTTTAATGTTTGTCACAACGTCGCACGTGTTACAAGCGACATGTCTGGCGAATAAGGAGGATGTGTCATGGTTACAGTATTGTTTTTGGCCAGAATGCAACAGTTTTTGACTACATTTTATTGCCACGGTTGTCATACCTAAAACATTCGAAAAAAAATACAGGCATGAGCCAAGCGATATGCCAACATCATCAGCGATTCTCTGATTGTGATCCGGCGATCGTTTATAACCCAGGACGTGGAAAAAGTGAAAGAAATGGTTATTTCTTTCACTTTTCCACGTCCTGGGCGTTCTTCATCTTCTACGTCTTTACGGCCATTTTAGAAACACTTACACCACTCGTAAACTCTTGTGTTACCCATAGCAGACACATCATAGGCCTTTGTGTTAATAACGCTTAACAATTTCACACACTTTGTTACGCTTTTAGCAAATAAAAATCGCCGAGCTCTTAAAAGCACGTCTAACCTAAACGGGTGCCACAGACAAAGTAAACAATCATAAGTTTGTTTTACTTCAGGAGCATGCATGATAAAAAAAATAGACCATCGGCCTCTCCAATCCCGCGAAATTTAAAAAGCCCCTATTTTATGACCACAATGTATGTACAGTATAAATGTGTTTTTCTTTGTCACGCTCTAGAGTCTAGACGGCTTGATGTGTATCGTCTTAAAATAGTGTGAGTGAAGTTAAAAAAAAGCATCGAATTTTATATTTTTTTTTTAATAATGTTTACGTTTTAGTTCTAATTTTATTTTTAAAGTTAGTAACTTATTTATAAACATGTCTTTTCTATTACAGATTATTCGTGTGCGTTAGTAGGTGATCTCTTACTTCAAGGTCACTTGTACATCACCAAGAATTACTTCGCTTTCTACTCGAATGTATTCGGTTACGTGACCAAGGTGAGCAAGTTTAACTGTGTCAGCCTCGCCCACTTGAGATAGTTATATAGCTTTTAATTGACTGCCTTTTGCTAAATGTATAATTTATGGTGCGATCTACTAATCATTTTTTGTCAAGTAGTGATAAGTGATCGAGATTATGTCGAGTGTTTAAAAAATGTATTGTCATATTGTGGGGTGGTATGTGTAGCTGTCAAATAGTTTAGTTTTTTCTTTATTTATTTATTACACTATATGCACGTGTATGGTACATAGGCGGACTTAATGCCTAGTGCATTCTCTGCCTGTCAACCTTGGGTAATGCAGAGAAAAGAGACAGTGCGTTTTAACAAAAAAAAATGCACTCCGAGAGTGCCGACAGAAGTGAAAACGTATTTTGGCGCGTTAGACATTTTTAGATGGGTACTAGGGTTATTGGGTTATTGGGTAATGAAATGCATTTTATTTATGAATTGTATTTTATTAATTATTAGAAACTTTAAATTTTCTTTAATATTCTTTTATGAATCATCGTTAACAATTTCGACACTCTTGTATCATCATCATTATCATTGAAATTATTACAATCTAAAATAAAAACTATAGGTTCATGGTAACTAAAATAGGAAATAAACAGTTTTGGTTCGAAGTTATTTAAATATCTCGTGAATACCGCATCAATTGTACTTTTATATCTCGTTGTGCTAATGTTGCGTTGATTGGACATATGCGTCTCGTAACGGTGTCGCGAGTCCATAGATTTTATCTCATCTAAAAATATGCGTACCGCGCTAAAATAAGTTTTCACTTCCAAAATATTGTTCAAGTATAAAAACTTTGTTAACAATACATAATATATCATAGAGTTACATACAAACATGCATAAATACAATATATATGGATATATACATAGAGATGCTTAAAACAACAATAGATGATAAGTCGATTCTGCCAATTGTTCCAGTACGTGCTCCTTTTCCTACCTTTATTTTAAATAAGTAACGTTTGCTAGCGGTCCTGATTTCAACATTTTCTGATATGGGTTACGCAGTTCTAAACAACTTATTGTGAATTTGTTCTGGCAATTTCAAAGATTTACATTTTTTTATTTTCTATGCATACATTTTCGATAAATTCGTATAAGTACCTAGTAGTAGTAGTACACACAGTAAATGTATTTTGTTTTTTTTTTATTTTAAAAATCTATTTTATATGTATGTCTAATTAAATAAAAAGAATACTAATAATAAAAAGATTTCTTTATTAAATACGTGCATTTTGAATGAGCCTGTATGAGTACACGTTGATTGTTGTTGAAGACGAATGTCGTTAAGGCACCGAGTAGATAAGCTAATGTAGTCAGTAAATTATGTGCCTTCTAATTTAATTTGCTTGTTCTGTTATTCTCTCAGTTTCAATAGTAAAGCCAACTGATAGAAGTGTGTTATGAAAAATTAAAATCAATTAGTAAACATTTTTGAAACAAATGAAACGTGACAGTGTACATATATCGATGTTGGTTTTTGACATATACATATAAGGTACGTTTTATATGACTATTTCATAAACTTTTTTTATTATTGTCTATCATACGAATATAATTACTAAATTTTTAATATACGTTATATTATATAATATTAAATATACATTATATGTATTATATAATCAGTTCATTTATATTTAATGCAGATATAAACATAATGGTTATTCACTATATACATATATATGTAACATATTTTTGCGTGACGTGACGGGACCTTTGTTCGATATAATACGTGTTGTGTGTAACGATGACGTTGATGGTAGGATTAGAACAAGTGTTTACAGCACATGGAAGAAAATGTATTGTCAAAAATCCCCATCACCTATTCTTACTGAGGATATTAATGCTCAACTTCTATTGCATATATTAATTTGTCCATACTTTTGAAACGTGTTACATTTTACATGTCTGACGTTATCAAAATGTATTTCTCTATTTGACTATGTTTTAGCGTTGAAATAAATTAGGTGCATGGAAATAAAATTAAAAACGGCCATTTTATTACTTCTAGCTCCTGATACCGACAATATCAGTCCTCCGGATAACAAAGGAGAAGGTTGCGCGTATAATTCCTAACGCCGTAGGAGTTTGTACGCGGGACGAGCGACACGTGTTCGGCTCCCTGCTCTCCAGGGATTCCACTTATAAGCTTATGATGCATGTTTGGAAGGCGGCTAGAACGCCCGAACTGCCTAAACCACAAGTAAGTGACAAGATTAAGTGGACAATAATATGCCTTATGTTCGGGTTACTAAGTACTCAGAAAGTTTAGAGTCCGAACAGTGAAGTTTTTAAATTATTAATAATGTAGTTATGATTTTTCTGAAACCTGTACTTTGTTGACTATAATTTGAACCTTCGTATACCATACACCGATATATCGACACCGAAATGTGAATCTACACTTAGCTTACTGTATACAAATGTGTATCGTTCTCACTATTTTCACTAGTGGGAAAATAATCTTACCTATTATAGTGACTCACTCGTGTTTTTACAGGACCTACCAGTGTCAGAAGTGGAGCTTGAAGTATCCGAGTATTCTCCAGAAGATGACAGTAGTTCAGCGGGTGGTGATCACCACGACGCCGCAACACCACCAGTCAGGCGAGAGTCTGAAGCCATTATTGCTGCTGGTAAATGTCTCTTATTAATTATTCTAAATACTAATCTTTGATGGTGGATTTCATCTGACTTTTTTTTTTTCAAATTAATTTAATTGTGGTTGTATTTTTTTTCTCAATCAATCAATCAAGTCAACACAGTTTACTTTTATCACCAAAATATATTATAAGGAATAATATTCCGTAACTACCCTAATGGACAAAGTAAAATGTTATCCCAGAGTTAAAAGCAATGCTGGTAGTATACTGAACATTAGAGATTTATGATACCATAGCCACTAAATGCGTGGTATACAATGGTTTATGCTGTTAATTGTTTTACGTTCCTATTGATATAAAGAATATACGTACTAGTTAAGACGACTTCAATTACTGTCCAATTAAGATCACGCCTACCTATTGTCATTTGAAAGACGTCACCTTTCATAGGCAGTAAGTAGCAATATGCTAAAATTGCACATCGTACCTAGCGTTAAATTACGGATGTTCATTCATAATTACAAAGGAATGCCTGTAACACGGGAACTAATTATATATATGTATGTATATTGTTTTGTACTCCTGACAAATTGGAATCGACATACCAACATTTAAAAAATCCTTTTAAAATTAAATTTACGAAATATTTTTTATTATTATATAATTTATAAATTCTTCTTTCTATTAAATTTTTGATATTTTATTTGAATATTTTTTACTAAAGTAACATATAGTAATAGATATAACACATAACTACTTACATATATTTAAACCTATGCGTTCCTAGGTACATATGGATATTCCATTCTAATGGGATTTACGCCGTAAAAGGTAATAGGCAATTGAAAAACTTTTAATTGCGTCACGTTTTGACTCGGTTCACTGCCCGTTAGATGTCTCTATGATTTGTTCTTTGTATAACATTTCAGTTTATAGCTTTTTGAAGGTACGTCATTATTAGTTAAATTAAAGTTTTACGTATAAGACAGTATACATATATATAGTGCCAGGTTATCGCCACTGAACTTTTGCCCCCCATTACTTCTGCCTTTTTGCCAATTATGGTTGAGAATATGTGGGCTTTTAATACGCCTCTGCTTACCAAGGGGTAAGCAGAGGCGTTGATTTAGGTGGGAGTGTATGTATGTACTCTTAAGTAGCAGTAATATGGCAATAAGAATGGAATCTTTGGTTAACTATATATCTAAAACACTACGTAGCTTTTGCGGCCCTCGCTTATGATGGCTCAAGTGACTGGTTTTCAGAAACATCGGTTATAATGCCGCCGGACTTGCAATCAACCGGTGTCGTAAACCCACTCTTAATACAAGGATTTAGCTTAGCTGGCGGGGTTAACAAAAATACTAGTACTGTGTGACCCACGATGCTAGTATTATCTAAAAAAAATGATGGGTAAATACGCCGTACAGTGAGAGGTATGTTGTGTGTAGCGTCGGGCGCGGCAGTGATCCAGCCGGCGCTGCTGACGGGCGGCGGTGCGGCGCCGGCGCCGGGCGCTCCGCGCTACTGGCGCGCTCTGCTCGCCGCCGCCGCGCTGCTCACGCTCTCCGCCGCTCTGCTCGCCTACCGCCTCTACCACCAAACCTACCACGCGCAGGTTAGTTCATCACTTATTCACCCTTAGAGCCATTCTTAGCCACGAATGGGCCGTCTCGACCGGTGCGATACCACGGCCTCACAGAAAAACATTTGTGAAGTAACGCTTGCGTTGCATTCCCCGAATTGAGAGAGGTTTCCGGAGGCCCTACTCCCCATCTCCCCTAATTTCCTTCCTCCTCTTTCCCATCTCCTCATGCCCCCCTCTCTTCTTCCCCTCCCCACATCCCCCCCGTCCCTTATCACCCTCGAAGGCAGGCAGCGCATTTACGACTCGTGAGTTGCAGGTGTCCATGACGATTTTATTCACCCTGCACTGCATTACTGCATTACGACATAAATACACAGCAGTTCAAAAACCTTTCCACCGCTACTGCTACCGGCTTACTCCTATATTGAAGTTCAGCATCTCTGATTCAGAGAGATTCTAAAAATGTGAATGCATTTTCTAGAACTATGAAGATCGACATCTTGACTTATGTTATGAATGTCATCTAGGTATATAAAATTTTGCTTATTACTATAGTTTACCTCGATAGGGGTACCTGTTTACACGTGACACGTGTTGTTCTGTATCTGGGTGTAATTTATCTACAATATATATTTACATACTTAGTTTGGTTTCAGAGGGCCTATATGTGTATATATATATATATATATATATATATATATATATATATATACATATATATATATATATACAGGGTGTAAGGTAGACACTCTCAAAAATGAAGACAGGTGATAATACTAATGATAAAACCAAATGATTTCATCAAATATCTTTGATGAAATATTTGGTTAGAAAAAGCACTAAAGTACAGCTAAGTGAAACGATAACTTCACAAAAAAAAAAACTCACGTTACTAAAAAAACAAACCAACAGTGAAACGCAAAATCAAATGCAGCACGCCTAGCTGACGCTCGAGCCTCGCGTGCGAGCTCGCCCCAATACGGTATCGACGGCAACTTGTGTGAAAGGGACGGTGTTATTTACTGACCCATTATCAAAGGCATCCTTAGTACTATCGCCTGTCTTCGTTTTCGGGATCGTTTCCCTAACAGCCTGTATATAAAAAGAAAATATATTTAAAACTATAAATTATAAGAAAATATAAAAAAAAATATCACCGACATCAGGTACAAGGACCAAGACACCGGTGGTTAGGGCTCCAAAACACAGTAAAAAGATTGAAAATTGCCGATGAGTTTAACGAGTATCGAACAGTACACTCACAATATGGACCGTGTCTAGGACAACTGCCTGCTGCATCAGTCCCTCGAGAGAAAGACGCGATAGGAGACTCGTTACATAGTCTGGCTATGTAACGAGCGACTCTGTAGGTGTTGATCGAGAACCTTCGAGAATCGAGAATCCGTTAGTAGATGTGACTATCGGAACAATGATCACTGATGAAATTTGATTATATACATTTTCTGGTCAAGAGGAACAGTTATATCGACAGACATTGCGCGGCGCTCTAATAGGTCTATCACCATTATGAATATCAGATTTTTTAGCAACAATAGTCCTGTCAGTGATGATAGGTCGAAATGCAATCTGGCTCGACCATTTATTATTATTATTATTATGAATTTAACATGATGTTGTGTCTTCGGTGTGTATCAGTCGGAGCTGTCGAAGTTGTCGGGGTCGGAGCTGTACTCGGAGCTGGTGCGCTGGCGCTCGCGCCTGCACGGCCGCGCCGCCTCTGAGCTGCACGCCTTCCTCACCACCAACCTGCTCCTACTTACCAAGGTACTTGTTGTGTTTTCCTACATATTTTTCATTCTTGGGCGAAATCCAATTTTTTTGAAAAACAAAAGGAATCTAAGTTACTCCATAGAACATATATTATTATTAAGTGACAGTCCCGTGGAAAAGATTTCAATCTTTTACTTTCGGTCCACGGTGGGGTGGACTGATCTCCGAAACGGGTAAATAACCATTTAGAGATTAGCCGACACAACCATAGTCATATTAAAATATATATTTTTTATTATAAGTATCTGAATCAAGATTCAGATACTTATAATAAAAACTGTTATTATGATATATCACAAACAGACAGTCAAGTCAAATTAGATAGTTTATTTGAATAAGAAACATTTTTATATAAACCTCTATTTTGCTTTTCCTATTGCTGTTTTAAATGACGCATATGGTCAATGTGTAAATCCTTAAATATTTATGGTCACGAAAATTCGCAGTTTCTTTTAAACCTGGCTTCATTTTGCCTTAAAAAGGTGTAGAGTAGTCATTCTCTACAACTTTTGCGTTAAGCATGTTTTTATACCTTTTATCCCTTTTGTGTTAGAGCACGTAGAGAGTGGAGCAATCAGACATACCATAATTATTGCCTTTTGTCACTCGAGGCAGCGAGTTATCAAATCAGATAGGCCACATTCAGAATTGAGATAGAATAACTAACGAACTGAACAAAGACTAACTTAAACTTTAAACATATCTCAACGTATATTAAATATCCGTTAAGATGTCAATTCTGTTATAATTGTAATTCCATTATTTTTGAAACGTTTACATTTGTACTTTCAGGTGCGGCAATCTTTAGAAGCGCTATCAGGCGTTATATTAACCGACATGGCGAACACCGGCGCGGGCGATGTGAACATTGACGTGCCCAACGAAACTGCATTCAGTTAACCCACATCTTTTAGTTAAATATACTGAACTATACTCGGTATACGGTTTAAAATAACAGTCGGCTGGCTACAAGCTAAAACCGCTACAATGTACGCATCCAAAGTTATGATTTAAAATCACATTTGAAAAGTCTTCGTTTGTTTAGTGTTGTAGCCAGCTTTAGTCGTCGACGTTTTGAAATAAGTCAGTGAGACGAAGTGATACTAGAATTACATATTATTTATTTCATCCTATTTATCTTGTCATCTACTGTCGTTAAGGCTTTTTGTTTATTTAAAATCAGTGACGCTATCCATTTATTCTTTGTTTTCTGATATTGACGTCATATACCTACTTTAAAATACGCATGTTCTTAAAATGTTTTATGTTATGTGCATTTGAAATTTGCGTCATGGCGATATTGCATTATTTAATGAATTCTTTGTATAAAGCATTTCTTAAGCGATATTTCAATGAACTTATACAAAATTCGTTAAGTTTTTATATACATATTTTTTTTAAATCAGCAATAATTTAAAAATCATGTATTTTATATATGGATGTCGTGTCGTTTAAAGATTCATGTAATGTCTGTGAGGCATAGCTACGTCATAGTAATTTGTGTCAAACACAAACTTGTAGCGTAAGATATGTGCGGGGTCGATGACCTATGTTGATTGTGTTACAAGAAATTATGCCCTTTTAAAATTCATACTTTACAACAATGTTTAATTTATCATTCTTATTTGATTAACTGTTGTAACATAATCACATTTGTTATTTGCGATATTCAATTATACATTGTCATAATCACAATTCTATATAACTTCACCAATTTACTTGTATGATTTAAAATGACAAAATAGTTAAAAATACTAGATTTTGTTCAAACTCAGGACGTAATAAATATTTAATGAAGGTTTCAAATAAAAACAACAAATTCAATACAAATTACCATTACCAATTTTCACCAGCTGCGTGTTTGTAGACTGATTATAATAATATTTTTGGTTAAACATAATGAGCAACAAATCGCTCATCAAGTATATCAAAAATCAATAATCAGTCTGTCATACTGCTTTCAATTTTTTTATAAAATAACAATTTGAAATCGATTCATCACAGTTTGCTTAAAGTATATTTGGCCCTCGTAGAGTCTTGTACAGACATATAATTATAAAACGCGATCTCTAATAGGTGGCAAATGAATGAATGATCTATAATTTTAATATAACTGTCACAACTCTATATACACATACTAAGTAATTTTTATGTTCTATAAACCATTGCTGTTTAACTAACTAATATTGTGATATTCCTAAACAATAAGCAGCAGTGGAAGCTGGACATTGATGTCCAAACTATTATGTGTTATTGATGGTGACGGTTATCGAAGCGTGTTACCGAAGAGTATACAATTGTGAATGTGATAGTGTCAGAAGGCAGCGGTGCTAGTATATAAATAAGAGTTTAATATAACCAACATTCCTTTTGAGCAAGTATCCATTGAGTGTTGATAGTCTAAAGTTCGATTGTAATCAATAACCAAATTTTGTAATATTTCTTGCCAATAATAATAGGTGCAAGAGAAAAGGTCGATGCGCAGCGAGTGTTTGCTATCGCTATAAATATAGAAATGCGTTGATTAAAATAAATAAAAAGCTGCTCGTAAATCGTTAAACATTAAAATACTAGAAGAGAAATGTTAGTCTAAGAGCTAGCCATATAAATATAAATTAAATAAAAACTATGTAGTGCAGGTTTCGTAACCTTTTTGAGCTGTTACATAACATTGGCTAATCTACATGATAAACTCTGGATATGGTTTTTTAAAGGAAATGTAAGAACGTAAATTTTAGGTCTGTGTTGATGTTGCTTTTCGAAACACAGCTGTTTTTCACCTAATTAAGTCTGGCTGATACTAAGATTTTCTTTTACTTCTTCCTCTGTGTAACGCTCGGTGTGCCCCGACCTGATTAGCACGGCTTTAGGACGGACTGTTGAGTTCTGAGACCATTTGTTTAGATAATTACGGTGTATAGGTACTTTTAAAAAGCGTGTAATTACTGTTTTATTATTCTAGTCTTTGGTAACGCTCAAGGATTTGTTATTTGATTCTATGGGGTTAGTACTTAGAATATGATTTAAAACTTATCTTAAGTGGGATAAAGTATGTGCAATCAAAATTATTACAAAGATTATTAGTTGTATCATTTCTATTATTATTAGTAGTAGTTGGAAATACCGTTGAATTTATTTTGTAAAAAGATTTATTATTTTTACAGTAAGGTAAATATTTTGTACATTACAAGTAAATGGTATGTAGACTTGCTAGATACTTATTTGAATGTTAACAATTTACAAGAGATTTAGGTACAATAATCATTTATTATGAACATACTTTTATTCGCTGTCGTTAATAATTTACTTGTGTTAAGGCCTAATTGTTATAGGTTACCATCCGTGCCAAAGTCGGCTAACGTATTCTAACTAAAACTTGGGCCTTTACGGCGAAAAGAAATTGTAATCTATCTAATACAAAATCTCCAAAATGTAATTCATTATTTACATGCATATGTCAGAGTATTGAATGACGTCCGAATAATAATAACGCATTTGCTGTTACTTTCTATGTACTTCGCTATCTAACAATGTAAAAATCACCAACGTATTTTAAATATTAAAAATCATTTTTGGTTTGGGAATTTTGGCTTAGAATATTACTTTAACGATGAGTCTAACTGTTAGTCGTAGTCAGTTGCCAGTGACTAACTATGTAATCGACTCTTAAAGAGTAGTCGATTTAAAGATGCAAATAGTTTAGTTCCTCACTCAGTCTTCGCATCACCATTATTTACATTTCATGTTATGTGCGACTGTTTACATCCTATGAGTCATTTATCGGGAATAATTAATATTGCCAAAGACAAAAACGTTAGTCTAAAATTAATCAAGTAGGTATAGTAAGGTTTGTACAATAGCTAGTTATAGGTAGGATCGAGCAGTTATGTTTTGATTATTGTCATTCTAAATACGATGATTTTACGTAAAGTTAATGTGTGGGTGCTTAGCCGAGGAAATATAACATTTTCTTAATTATTTTAAAACAATTATTTATTCCATTAATATTTATTTGGATGTATAATTGTAATTATGCTTTCTAATGACAGTAATGGTTATCGATAGTCATGTGATAATGTTTAGTCAAATTAAAAACAGCAATCTGACTTTTAAATAATTGTAGTCTATTGGGTTAATTAATATGGGGACAAGGTTAGTCATTTTTATTTCATCAAAAGTTCCGTTTAGACGTTTGTTTGTTGGCTTTTGTCAATGTAATAACATGAACCAAAGTTACCCCAATGCACCTTTATTGATATTTAACAGTGATCAATGCATTTCATTAACAGCCCTGTGATTCCCTATAAAGAAGGAACTTTAAATTTTATCACAAATATATATATATATAATAATCAGATATAATGACATTTTAATATATCTAAACAAGTTTATTTTTGTATGTTTTAGTCTTTATCTAATACAATTAATGGTATTATCTCGGTACAGACGTAGTGCGCGAACTTAGCTAAAATAAATAATAGCGCAATACCGTTTGGGTGATAGAACTGATTAATTTGTATTATTGTGATTATTTCTACCGCGTAGGAATTGTTGATGGACGTATGCATGATTTTGAGTTTGTATAATTTGTTCCATGTTGTAATTTGTTGAGTTTTTGTAAATATTAGATACATGAGTTAACTGAATATGAAGTTGTTTTATTTCAAATACTTTGCGTTCCTAACATTTACTTGCCAGGTAAGCTGATTTCTTTTTTTAATTGGACGTTTACGACTGTAGGTAACGTCACGATTCACTTTTTAAACCGACTTCAAACAAGGAGGAAGTTCTCATTCGAAGGTATTTTTTTATTTTTTTTAATGTTTGTTACCTCATAACTTTCGACTGGGTTAACCGATTTTGATGTTTTTTTTTTATATGAAAGCTGGTGCGACGCATTCCAATTGTGTGACAATGGCATCCATAAGAAAACCATATAAATGTGCTTGTATGTGCGCGACAAATGGACGAATATCACGCTAACTGACTTCGATGATTCTTTTTTATTGGAAAGGATGTACTTTAAAGGTAGTCAGATGAGTTTGGTTAGGTTCTGACAATGACATCCCAAAATAGCATTTCTTATGATATAGCGGTTGAATAGATAGAAATTTCACACGCCCAACGATTTTAAGCTTTTAGTACATTATTTACATAATTTTATTCTTAATCTCAATAAAACCGTTTAACTAAAATATTGTTTATACCCATTTTTATTTTTAAGCTTTTATTTTTATATTTTTTTATTTTATGTTACTGTTAAAGTATCAAACAAAAGGTCTTGACTTACTAGTCTAGTAGTTGTTTGTACTTTGACTACTTACTTTAACAGTAACATAAATTAAAAAAAATAGTTCAAAAACTCCGGAATGGCTCTTGTGTAGATAAAGGGTATGGTATGAATGTGACAATTGTAGACGGACGTATGCCGAGTTAAAAATAATAATAATATCTGCAGTGACTTGAGTAATTAGCGACAGTAGAGTATTGAAAACCTTAGCTTTTTGCAAAAATATAATAAATAATTTAAATAAAATAAAAATCCCGACCGCAAAAAAATACAATTATTTACAAGTAATGCACTAAAAAGACCGACACAAGATTGAGAATAAAATAAATAAAATGGATATATATATACAGTCGTGGTCAACTAATTAAGGACATTCAAGATAGTGGACAGCAATAACCGGCTATGTACATATAAATATAAAACCCTGTTGATTTCTCAGTAACTATTATTTGCATAATTTGATCCGATTATTATACTATAAATGGCTGTAAATAAAAGATTAAATAAATATAAAAAAAGTGTTTAATATCAAAGGTTAACCATGTATTCAATTTAAGGTACAATTCTGTAGCTGGACATTTAATTAAGAACAGTAAAGTAAAATGAAAAATAGAGTTAAACAGAACTAATAATCTGCAGTATTTTAATTACTTTAACAACTTCATTTTATTACGGGTAAAATCAGTACCCAGTAGCAAAACCTTTGTTAGTAATTACCGCTTGACACCGATGTGGCATAGACATTATCAGTTTCTGACATATTTCAACAGGAATGTTTGCCCATGCCTCACAAAAAGCTTCATTAAGTTCATCTAAAGTTGTGGTACGATAAATGGCAACTTTTTTCTTAATTTCGTGCCAAAGGTGCTCGATTGGGTTGAGGTCGGGGCTATTTGCTGGCCAATCTAGCACTGATACCGACTGTCTGTTAAGAAACGACTTGACTGAACGGGCTGTATGTTTTGGGTCGTTTTCATGCTGAAAAGTCCATATAATAGGAAGATGTTCCTCAGCATAGGGAAGCATAGTTTCTTCTAATATTGCCTTGTATTGATGTTGGTCTAAGTTACCCTGAACTTTCCTCACAGGTCCCACTCCACGTCCAGAAAATGATCCCCACATTTTAATGTTTCCTCCGCCATGTTTCACCTGCTTTTTTGTGAATCTTGGATTCATTTCCGCTTTTACAGGACGCCGTACGTATTGCCTTCCATCTGAAGAAATCAAATTAACCTTGGTCTCGTCAGAGAATAATACATGTTGCCATTGGTCGTAGGTCCAATGTCCATATTTACGTGCAAACGCCAAACGTGCATTTCTATGCTCTTTCTTTAACAACGGTACTTTGCGAGCCACTCTTCCGAACAACCCTGCTTCTACCAGACGTCGTCGAACTGTCCTCGCTGATACACTGACTCTTTCGTCTGCCCCAAACACTTCATGTTTAATTAAAATAGAGCCTAGAAACGGATCTTTCTTAGCTAACCTGGTTATCATTCTATCTTCTTGCGGAGTTGTTTTTCTCGATCTTTTTTTTCTGGCCACATTTAAAGTTGTGTTATTGCGCCTGAAATGTTGCACTGCATTGCATACCATAGTTTTTGAAAAATTTAAATATCCTGCTATCCTTCGGTATGACCAACCACGCTCGACAAACTTCATGATAATTTTTCGTAGTGTTGCATCGCAACTTTTATTTTTGCCCATTGTTCTTCAAAATAACTCTCAAAACTTGAAATTACAAATCTAGATTGCCGCCAAAACTACCACAAAGAATAGGAGAAGAAAGAAAATAATAATTGAGATTCAGATTTTGAAACTAGAACGCAATATCTCAGTGTCCCTAATTAAATGGCCAGCCAGCATTCTTTGAACAAATAGCACTGTGATCATCTATCAGCTATACTGTAAAGAGGTTTAATGTTTAAGAAGTTGTTATTGTTTGTATAATTAGGCACATAAATGACTAATTATACTTACATGTAAAAGATGTGGAATATTGTTTAGACTCGTTGGAAAATAAAAAATAAATTCACAATTTGGATTAACTAGAGAGTGTCCCTAATTAGTTGACCACGACTGTATATATATATATATTATAACTATTCTAAATTTCATATTCCATTTTTACGATTTTTAAATTAATTTATTATTCCTAATTTAATTTAAATATATAACTGATGATTAAATATTTTTGTAATCCCCTTTTAATTTACTTTATTTTGATACACTACTCAATAGGTTTCGTATATTCTTTTTACTAACGTATAATAGTATTACGTTCGCGCCAAAAATCCGCCATTTTTTTGAAACACCTACCTAAGGACATGTCCGATCAGTCGAAATCCATCCAGCCGTTTGAAGGTACGGAGTTCCTTCGCAGTCGGGTAAAAAACTGCTGTGAGAAAAGGTGGAGTTATTTTATTTTGTAAACTTTGAATAGTTTTTTTTTATATTTAATGTCAAAAACTTTGTGAATTTTGAATTGTGAATTGGTGTTTTGAAAAGTTGTCCAGTGAAATTTTCATTAAGAATTCTTTGCTTTTAAATTATTTTAGTAACCTAATAGAGCGGAAGTTTTCTTTCCTTGTTTATTTCTCAATCCTACTTTAAGAACGTTCGGCGCTTTCTTTAAAATATACTTGGCGCTACTATGGTGCCACCCTTTTTTTTTACCTGCGGAAACCTTCACAGGCCGTCACCCCACCAGGGCTTTCAGTGGGGCGGTGTCGGGATTAAACCGACTAAAACCACACAAAATTTACTAGTGTCGAAGTTCTGTTACTTTATCGATATTAATTTTGTTTGTCTATGGTAACAGTCCTTTTCTAAACTTTTTAGCTTTCCAGTTTTGTTTAACAAAGTCAGACAGGAAACGATATCTTATGAATAAGCTATCTGTCAAATTTAGGGCTCATTTTACACAGGCAAAGAGATAAAGCAAAGCGTCATCTTTTTAAATATATTGTTGCGTATTAAAGTTTTATAGTCACGCACACAGGCGGCTCACAGATAGAACGACACCGACAAGACAAAGGCAACCGACATAAAAAAATGCTAACTTCATATGAACATTTTTTTTCTGCAATCTATTTAAAAATATTTTATCTTTTTGTTGATGTGTAGATGGGCGGCAATCCATCGTTCTCAGAATACGGCAGCTTAGTCTCGAGGTGGTTCTTGATAAGTCTGAGGCCGTTTGTTTTCACGGGCTTCGCAAGAAAGCATCTTCGGGATCAACTTTGATTTGTGGGAGGCGTTAGCATCGATGAGGTACCAGGGGTTCGTACTCGACAGCCGACTTTGGACCTCGGATCTGGGGTCTGGCCCCTAAGCTCATGGGGATTAAAGCCGTACTTTCGGAGAAGGAGGACAGAAGTTCGCCTGCAGGTAACCCTACATTAGGTTTTGTTCGATCCATGGCTCTTTATGGGGCGAGGAACCTGACAGCCCATAATTTCGCTATATTGCAACGTCCACAGCGTGCAATCGCGGTCAGGGTCATACGAGGATGTCGCACGGTCTCCTTTGCAGCGTCTTCCTTTATAAATGGCGTAAGGATATATGAAGGCGGGAAGTGAGGCTCATGCATCTGGAAACTAAGGCACAGTGCTCACAGCTCTACCAAGTTGCCATGGCAGGAATGGAAGGAGCGACTAGAACGACCGAGCGCAGGGCACGCTAGCATTCTGGCGATAATGCCCGTCATGGAAGACTGTCTGGAAAAGCGGTACGGCTTCCTCTTTTTTCGGCTGACGCAGGTGCTTTCAGGTCATGGATGCTTCGGAAAGTACCATTATCGCAAAGTCCGATATTTTAAATTAGTAGAACTTACATTCTACCATAACAATTAAAAAAAAAACACATTACTTACAAGGAAAAAAACGAACCAAATTCTTTTGAAATAAAGGAATGCCAGGATAAAGCTAAAATTTCACATGTCTGTTAAACACACAATTATATAATTGTGTTGTTTATATGACATGGATTCCTTTCAAGATAAGTATGCTAAATAAATAGCTATATTATTGCATATCACATAACCATTCCACCACTATCCCAATTTTTGTGCACTTAAAATTTTTCGTGAGTAATAACAACAGATGGAATATTCCAGAGAAAAATAAATGGGCTACATCATTGTACTTTGTTAGTCTTTGTAAATATTAAATAATAAAGAACACATTATAATAGCAAAATGAGATAGAATGTACTATTATGCAACAATTTTCTTTAAATTTGCATTAAAATTGAAATCAACTGTCAATCAGGATTCCTATAAAACTGAAAAAGATTGCATCGATGTGGAGCGACGACATCATTTGACACGAATAGAGATGATGAGATCCGTCGGAATGTTGCAAGATGGTTTCAGGCATCGTACTGTGGCTATCGCTTTTGGCACTATACAGAGCGTCATAAGCCGTGTCTGGATCGTACATCGGACCCTTACATCCAAAATACTGCTCGACGGAATGGTACTATGACCGCCATGATGTTGGCTACGAGGGTTTGCGTTCCCGAAAGCCACTGAGAGTTCCACCTATAGCACCCCGCAATCGTAGGGCCTATTTACAATGGCTTCGCGAACACACAAATCGGGAGCAAGACTGGCGTTCGCTTTTCCCAAGAAGGTCGTTTCAGTATAAGGCCGGCTACAAGATATACTCGAGTTTGGAAAACGTCTGGGCGTCAAGAACATCTGAAAATTTGTCAGGCAGCTCATTCATATGAAAGGGGAGCAATAAGGGTTTGGGCCGGTTTATGGATTGGTGGAAGAACCGATCTCTTTTGGATCAGAGAAAAAGAGAGGATTGTTTTAGACGTGATCATCCCTTTGCGAAGGCGGTTTTTTGATTCATTTAGTTTTAGACTAATGCACGAATGCACCTCAACCTAATTGGGTGCTGGTCCTTTTGACTTATTAGAAAGAACGTGGGCAGCCATTCCTCAAAGTGATTTTGATGAACTGATATTAAGCATGTCAAATCGCAGTGATTGTGTGATTCGTGTCAATGGTCGAAACGGATTGTTTTTTTTTTACAATAATAATTTAATAAATCCTCACCTTTGCCTTTTTGACATTTTCATTGACGACATTAACTTAGATTAATTTCCCACAATTTGCCAAAATTGCAATTTTCCTTAATTTTTACAAATACATAAAAATATAATTGATCACTAGACACCTTTAATGTGGGTAATAATAATACCCTTTTTTATTAATAATTTGAAACTAATTTAATTTAAAAATAAATTTCAAGGAGTTGGATACAACTAGAAATATTTTCATGTAATTTGATTTTCAACTTACCGAAAGATGATGTTTGCCTCATTGTTTTCTTTATGGGTGGAATGCTAAATGCAAGTTTTTAATAAATTTATATTAAAAAAATACGATACACAACCAGTGCTATCAAGCCACGCTTGCACCAATATGATACCTAGTCTTAAACTAAGTAATACAATTGTGCGGTTAAAGAAGTCTATTTCAGTGAATTTGATTGTGAAATGTGATTGAAAAAGCTATATATTTTTAGTTTTTTTTACTGTGTTACTTATATTGAAGTTACTATGCAAGAAAATTTACGTAACAAGTATAAAATAATTTTAAAGTAAGTTGCCGTGAAAACCAATTTACACGTATTACCTACCTACTAGTTAATTTTAGGAAATACCTACATAAGAAGTAAGGAACACTGTGGCTCAATATTTATTAACAATAGGAAAAAATATCAAAATATGTTCTTACACAACCTCGTATTACCCATAAATAATTTTATTAATTTATAACAATCATAGAAAATACAGTAACAAGTTAAAAATTACATCCTAATGGCTGCTGTGCGACTCGTTTTGCCATGGCTTTGCTTTATTTAATTAAAACGTTTTTTATTCATGAACTTTATTATATCAGTGATTATATAATTATTTTCAGCACACATAAATTTCAAGTTTAAAATCTCAAACCGAAAAAAAAACCTACCTATATTAAATTCATTTGATCGAAGGTCTGAACACATATATATGTATGTACATTTCACACACTACCGCTTGAAGACGACAGAAATATATTTGTCATGACTGTTAATCCCAACATATCTCATTAATTTCGAAGTATTCATACTAAATTACAAGTTTAAATTATGGAGTAGTAGAAATGTCCCTTACAGTCAAAATCTGTTTTAGCTAGCGATATAATATCTTTGACATATCTACATATTTAGACACCGTCAAACAAGAAATGGGAAACAGCTTCAATGTTGACAAACGACTTAATTCAAAAAGCTAGCAAAAATATCCTATTACTATGTGTTTTCTAGTTCCTCATTCCCTTTAGTTATGTTAAAATATTATACAACATTTTGTTCTTTAATGCAATAACCACATTCTAAAAAAAACAGGCTTTCTTCGTTCACAATTTTAATTACAAAAAAACATGGGGTTTCTTGTAGTAAAATATACTTAGTTTGTAGTGCTATAGCAATCGATAAAGTTCTGCAGAGCACCACAAAAAACTAAAATTCTCTTATTTTGGTTAAGAGATGTCGTGTAACTATACATTCTGTTGTTACATCAAACTTAATTTAGTTTTCACGAAGACAACACTAAATTTTAATCTGACAACACTAAAACACTATTTTGAAATTTCCAAATGACTATAAATTTCTGTTTACTGTTGCCGTATAGAAACAAAGTACCTTGTATAAAACACATTTCTACATTTGAATTTCATAGCTAAGTAATTACTATACTTCTTCATTTTCTTGTCACTGCGGTATTTTTAATCTGTATCTATCTCGCTGTGTATAAAAAGTGTGCTCTTTTAGATATATTTATATTCCTACAGATGGCGTTAGTAGTATAATTCAAAGTGACAATAAAATTGATTGTTTTATTAAATATTTGTGTAATAATGTCAGATATCACTAGAGGTGTAATAGATTTTTTCGTAAAGCGTGTCACAAGAATGTACCAGCTGACGGATAGATATGATGAAATTAAAATAAATAAATTGCTTTTTCTTGAAGTAACCAGAGCCTTTTCAGGCATCTTATAAAAATAATTAATGATAGAATTTACATCCTAAAATACAAATAAATTTAAATGACTAAAATTACTAGGCACGTATTTATATCGATGTATGTATATTATTTAGTAATGTAAACCGCAGCGCCGTGGCAAAGCCATGCTTAGGCACGAATGCAGTAATACCTCGGCCTCACAGTAAAACAGGTTGTCAAACAATGCTTGCGTTGTATTTACCGAGTGAGTGAGGGTACCGCAGGCTCAAACAATCTTTTTTAGGAAATCTGGTAGTATAACATGTTACACAAAAGTTTTGGCACTAGATGTTATTGCAAAAAGTTGCAGGTGCAAAAAATGTTGTTTTATTTTTTCTAGTTTCTTTGACTTCTTCTGTATGTGTCTATATAATCCTTGATATAAAGGTCAGCTCCCACCTTAAACTGGGGCACGCCAAAGATATCAAAATGAAAATATAGAATTTATTCAACGTAGAAAGTACACATTTCAGTGGGTAAGCGAAAGTAGCGGTTTCACGCTGTGTATCATAGATATATTATCACAATGCGGCGAGTTTGTGCAATACCTGTCAGAGTCACGTTACATCTCAATGTGTACTGACCCTAAGAAAACTTAAATTCTATTTTTATATTTCTACAGTAAATTATTGTCCACGTAAGTTACACAAATATAAGTTGCATTCATTGAACATGCGGTGGACAACATTTGGAGAGAAAACTCCACATAGATGAAATACAAACTAGTATTATTTAAAATACTAAAAGGCTGGTTCAAATGTGGATAACTTACGCGAAGAATTAGCGACTAACTATTAACTGACAGTATTTAAGGATCAAGAAATCCCCTATAGTAAGTAATGAAACGAAGACAGGGAGCAAATTATACTTAAATAAACGATTATTAAACATTCAACAACAAAAGGTAATATTACTTGCAGTTTACTAAATAACAAATACAGACACTAGGTAACAACATACCTACAGCTTCACACGTATGCTAATAACACAAGTTGGGAGTGTGTAATTGTTTCCTTGATATATATATATGTATATATATATGTATATACTTACTAATGTAATAAAGCTGAATAGCTTATTGTATGGTGGTTTCAATGCGCTAATGGAGACTGGAACTATCGTCAGATTGGGGTAGAATAGTAGATAGAAGCTGTATTTTGTGGGATACAGTATTTATTGACGAATAATGTAAGCTATAAAACGTCACGTTGCGAGTTTTTGGGGCAGAGCAGTAACTATAAACGTTGGCAAAGGCGAAATTTCAGGCAACGGTTAGTTTAAATTTACATTAAATTTGTTGGTATTTCAACATGGCTTACTTATTAATTTAATCGAAAAACTAAATACATTTTTTATATTTTTTTATTGTTTATTGAAAACTCTAAATAAAGATTTTTTTAACACAGTAACATGAAAGTTTGAAAAATAAAAAGGAAAAGATTAGGTACCTACAAAATGAGCTTGTTCTCAAGTCTCCTCAAGTTTCATACAAAATTAGTGACAAAAATTTTACAGGACAATTAGTACCTGCCTTTAACATACTTCTTAAATATAAATGCAATAAAATTGCCACATGCCATTTTGACATTTGGTTTTAAACCATTGCCCATCTAACATCGTAAATACATTTTACTATACAAGCACAAAAATTTATACATTTGGCCACGTAATGGATTTGTTAACGTATAAGATTTCTTAGATAGGTACATATTTTTAAATCTTTCAAACATAATTTTGTTGTAGGAAGACAAGCGAGGCATGGCGTTGTAAACCAACATTAAACAATAAATATTTGCGTTATTTGCGTTTCATTTCATTTCATCAGCATTTTATTTTCGCAATATTTAAACTTGACAATTTCGATACAGAGTTATAGTAGATTAGGTAACAATATTATTTGTTCTTCGAAAGGGTCCTCTGCTTCTCAGCGTGCTGTACCAGCTGTTTGTCAGTGGCTAAGCCTTTCCGTGCTCGTACTGAGTCCATGTAGGCCTTAGCTCGATTAACGCCATCCCACTTCTCGCCCCAATGTAGGTACTCTTCTTCGGTGCGTGGTTTCCAAAATGGATCGATGTCGATTACCTAAAAACAAGCTCAAAAGGAATTAAAGTGAGGCAAGCACTTATAGCAAAATTAATATTATACTTATTTTTAGTTCATATCAAAACAAGTACTACCTGGTGACATACATACACTCTTAATACAAGTTGGCAATTAGTAGTCTGACAGGAAGCGGAAACTCGGGTTTATAAACATTTGTAACGAAATACAGGATAACTGAAATTAAACTTAACTTTTCGTAATGTTAATTTAAACTACCAAGTACTATCAATAATACTATGAATATATAAAGTTTATAGTAATGAAAGCATTTCGAAAAGTATTACGACTCCAATACTAACCTCCCAATGACTGAACAACATTTGCGGTGCAGCCAGCCCAGATGTATGCGTTCTTAGTTCGAGTGCGAATTTAAAGCTCTCAGCAACTGGCATTAGCGCTTGAACTCGAAACGATGCTGAACCAGTCTGCATGTCGCTGGCAACCACTCGACCTCCACGGCGACCCAAGGCTGCGTATAGTTTGCCTGGAAAACAAGAATCCCAAGGTTATCTTATTGGTCATTCAGTATCAAAATACAGTAAACCATAGGCCTCTAACTAGAATTAACCGTTTTCAAACGAGTACAGTGAAGCAATGGAATATTTCTCATATTTAAATCTCTTAGTCACCTTTTTAATAAATAATATTTACTATATATATTATATATTAAATAAATATATACTATATATATTGTTTACGACAGCATTTAATATATTCAAAAGTGTGTCGTGTTGTGTTTAATTAAAAATGATTATTATAATTTAATATTGAATAATTTGTACATGAAATTTCATATTAAATTATTTTCTTGCATCACACTTTTTACATAGTGATTTTTCAGTAATTAGAACTTATTGAACTTAATTTTTATTCTAATAAGGAGTTCGTAGAATTACAACTTAGTACTTTGAACCTTTATATAGAAGAAAAGGAATGATATACTATCTTTTGACTAGTTCGAGTATAAGATTTTATATTTTATATTATTGCAATTCTGAACACACAGAATCTTTTCGGCGTTAACGTTTATATTGAAGTATAATGTTTAAAATTTTTACCTTTGTTATTTTCTAACGCTTATAATATATTTATATATAAATAATTGTTAATTTGTCTTATTTCAAAATTATTATTCTGTTCAAGTAACTCAATTAATAACAGACACATAATCATACTACTTCCACGTGACAGCATGTTAAAAACTGAATAATATGTATATAGTTGCGAAGCGTATAAAGGTACTAATTAGCAGGCATGTACACATAAAGACTAAGTAACGCATCACTGGGAACGTACCGACCAACAAAAAACCGCAACACTGTAGGAAGCCTAAAAAGTTGTGACAGCCAAAAAAAGTTCGCCTCGTGATATCGCCGGGGTCGTTTGACAAATATTCAGTGGTCAGCGGCCTAGAAAAATTCCTTGCTTCTTACAGATTCGACGCGGCCATTTTAAGATGAAAGGGGGACTTCCGGCCATGGGCGTGCATCCGGTTCAATTGGTCACGTCCGCAAGACATCTAGAGAGCACTACGGTCGTATTTGTCCAATAAATAAGGGAGATTTTGTAGACACAGACATTTGAGCCTGCGACCCGCTAAGAATGTTAACGAAAATAAAAATATTTTGGTAACGGAAACATACACTAAAATAATTGGCGGATCAGTTGCATCGGAATTCTTACGCGGTCAAGCTTTGAGTAGAAACTAACGATTCTGAGCTTGTATATGAGTACACATGACCGTTCGGAATATTGGAAATCATTCACAATAATTTAAATGAACGTTTTTCTGGTATGAGCTTGCTATATATAGCAATATTTTACCAGAATTCCTGTTATTACAAAAATAACAAATGTTATAAATAACAAACAAAACTTAATAATTTGGCTTTAAAGAGTGGGATCTAATAAAGAAATATATTGGAATTTCTCAGGCTATTTATCCACGATATACATATAAAATATTAGGCAAAGGATACATTTATATGACTTGTAATAAATAGTAGATAATGTAATGATAATTAAATATTGATTGGACATAATAAATACTTGGTAATATTAATAGGGGTGCACGATATTGCAAAATATAATATATATAGAATATATTTTCTGGTTTTATAGGTTAAATACACTTTAGTTCTTGCATGTGTTCTAATCGGTGACTATTTAACATTTGAAATTTCATATTCTTAATTCGGTTTTAATTTTTTTGTAGTGGTAGAGCCATGCTTGCTTAAGCACGAATGGGCCGGCTCGACCGGTGCGATACCACGGCCTCACAGAAAACCGGTTGTGAAGTAACGCTTGCGTTGCATTTCGCCGAAATGAGTGAGGTCTCCGGAGGCCCAAAATCCCCCACCCCCCTAATGATAGCGCTGTTAACGAAAAGGATACCCCAGGGGGGTACCAGCGCTAGCGTTGGAGAATCCCCCCCTGGACGTCCACCCTCAGTACGGATTATGTCTGAGCGTGGACGCCCAGGCTGCCCCTCGTACTCTGGGGGGGGGCTCAACTGCGCTCTCAAAATCTGCTCGGGGCAAGAGAAGGCATACCATGGCACCCCCTGTCACGTTTACCGTGGATTTTTGCAACATTAGGGGCTTACATTCGAACCTCGACACTGTCCACCACCACCTTGAGACAGCAAAGCCGGCCTTGCTCTTTTTAACCGAGACGCAGATATCATCTCCAGCGGACACATCCTACCTCTGCTACCCTGGGTACGGACTGGAACACTCCTTTGTTCCTAAGGCTGGTGTATGCGTGTACGTTAGAGATGATATCACTTCTCGCCGCCTCGGCAATCTTGAAGGTAGGGACCTCTCCATCTTATGGCTACGTGTAGACTGCGACGACCATCCCCGCATCTACCTATGCCTCTACAGGTCCCATAGCGGTGATGCCGAAACGGACCGACTCATCGACCACGTCCAAATGGCTACAGACTCAGTGCTCCAGCAGGTCCCATCCGCAGAGATCGTGATTCTTGGCGACTTTAAGGCCCATCACGCCGAATGGCTTGGTTCGCGCAAAACCGATCATGCGGGAAGATCTGTTCACGATTTCGCCTTGGCATATGGCTTGACGCAGCTGGTAGCAACGCCTACGCGAATCCCAGATGCAGAAAGCCACGTGCCTTCACTGTTGGATCTTCTGCTGACCTCACATCCTGACGGCTACAAAGTATCCGTTGAGGCCCCTCTTGGCTCTTCGGACCATTGCTTGATTAGGAGTATGGTGCCACTCGTTCACTCGCTGCGGCCGCGTGTTACAGGCAGTCGCCGCGTATGGCACTATAGGTCAGCAGACTGGGATGGAATGAGAACATTCTTTGCATCCTACCCATGGAGGCAGGTTTGCTTCTCGCCGGATGATCCCAATGTCGTTGCTGACTCTGTCGCGGATGTTGTGCTTCAGGGTATGGAACTTTTCATTCCATTCTCCCTGATTCCCACAGGTGGCAAGTCCCAGCCTTGGTTTGGTCGAACTTGCAAAGCGGCGTCCCGCCGAAAGCAGGAATGTTACCAAGCATGGGCTAATGCAGCGACAGCACGGGATGTAAAGACAATTTAACTTTGCCTCCAGGTCCCTCAAAAGAGTAATTGCTGGGGCGAAGTCGGCTCACATCGGCAGAATTGGCGAGAGACTAGTTAGTCTCCCCTCCGGAACTCGTGCATTCTGGTCTCTTGCCAAAGCTGTCCAGGGGAACTTTTGTAAGCCATCCCTTCCACCTCTGCGCATAGGAGATAATTCGTTGGCCCACGACGCTAAAGAAAAAGCCGATCTTCTGGGCAAACTCTTTGCGTCCAACTCGACCCTGGACGACGGGGGAAACGCACCGCCGACCATACCGCAGTGCGAGACCCGCATGCCGGAAGTCCGGTTTACACAAAGGGCAGTGCGTAAAGCGCTTCTTTCCCTCGACGTTCATAAGTCGAGTGGGCCCGATAGAATCTCTCCTATCGTGCTGAAGACGTGTGCTCCAGAGTTGGCACCGGTTTTAACGCGCCTTTATCGGCTTTCTTACTCTCTTGGCGTAGTCCCGAACTCATGGAAGACAGCTCTAGTGCACCCAATCCCTAAAAAAGGAGATCGCTCGGATCCGTCCAACTACAGACCCATAGCCATCACCTCCTTGTTCTCCAAGATAATGGAATCCATTGTTAACTGCCAGCTCCTCCGGTACTTAGAAGACCACCAGCTCCTCAATGATCGACAATACGGCTTCCGTCGGGGTCGTTCAGCTGGTGATCTTCTCGTATACTTGACTTACCGGTGGGCACAGGCGATCGAGACCAAGGGGGAAGCGTTGGCCGTTAGTTTGGACGTGGCGAAGGCCTTCGATCGGGTCTGGCACAAAGCGCTCCTTGCGAAGCTTCCTTCCTATGGGCTTCCCGAGAAACTGTGCAATTGGCTCACCAGTTTTCTTACAGACAGAAGCATCAAGGTCGTTGTTGACGGTGCATGCTCCGACTCAAAGTCTGTTAATTCTGGTGTCCCACAAGGCTGTGTGCTATCACCCACGCTGTTTCTTCTGCATATCAACGACATGCTGCAGATTAGCAGCATCCATTGCTATGCAGACGATAGCACGAGTGATGCCCTTTACACCGGCCGCGCTAACATTTCTCGGGTAAACGTCATCGAAAGCCGATCCAAACTTGTGTCTGAAATCGAAACTTCTTTATCAAAAGTTTCAGATTGGGGTCGACTTAACCTAGTCCAATTTAACCCCACGAAGACACAGGTTTGCGCGTTCACCGCTAAAAAGATGCCATTGGTCGTATCACCTCAATTTGAGAGCACTTCCCTAACTGCATCAGCCAGTATCGGAATCCTTGGCGTCGATATATCAAGCGAAGTCCAGTTTCGCGGTCACTTAGAGAGTAAGGCCATATTAGCCTCGAAGAAGCTTGGTGTGCTAAACAGATCGAGACAGTATTTTACTCCGGCCCACCGCCTGCAACTTTATAAGGCGCAGGTTCGGCCGCACATGGAATACTGTTCTCATCTCTATGCAGGTGCACCCCAGTACCAACTTCTCCCTCTTGACCGCATTCAACGGAGAGCGACTCGCATCATTGACTGCCAAGATATCTCTGATCGACTTGACACCTTGGCGTTGCGTAGAGATGTAGCTTCACTCTGCATCCTCTATCGCTTGTATCATGGGGAGTGTTCAGAGGAATTGTTCGGACTTATACCGGCTGCTGGTTTCCGCCATCGTTCTACGCGACAAAATATCCATCCCCATCACCTGGACGATTGGCACTCCACCACTGTGCGCTTCTCGAGAAGCTTTTTGCCTCGCACAACCAGCTTATGGAACAAATTGTCGCCTGCCGTATTTCCGAACCGATACGACCTTCAAACCTTCAAGAAAAGAGCGTACTCCTACCTAAAAGGCCGGCAACGCACTTGTGACCCTTGAGTTGCGGGTGTCCATGGGCGGCGGTAGTCATTTACCATCAGGTGACCCGTCTGCTCGTTTGCCCCCTATCGCATAAAAAAAAAAAAAAAAAAAAATATTTTTTATTGTCCTATTTTATCATTAATTTTTAGTACTTTGTAAAACTAAATATTGTAAACAAAAAATGTTGCATGCAAAGAATCTGCGAAACATGTTGAACATTATTTAATGTCATTAACATCTTGTAAAAACCGTGTTTCAGGCAATAGATGATTTTATTATTATTATTGAGTATTAGTATTTCTCAGTAAGATCTTAAAAAGCCAAGAAAGGACCGATATTTTTGAAAAATGAAAATGGAACAGCTGAAATACTTCCCGTACCGTCTACTAAGATAAAGATACCGTTAATTTTATACGTGTCTATTTTCGTAAATAATTCACTTCAAAAGCGTAATGTTAAGGTGAATTATTATTAATAGTGACTTTCATATTTAGAAGCGATTTACCAGGACATCTTAATATCCCCATACATCCATTTGCGCATGTTTACACATCTTTTCCGAGTTTTTATTTTTATATGGAACGAACACGTATTGCAGGTCCATTACAATCAACAGCCGCTCAATGGTACACAGTGGTGACCGGTGACGTAACCCAAGTGTGGTTGCAATTCGACTCGGCCCAGAGGAGCCCATTTCCTGTGGTTTTCATTCAGTAAATAGTAATTATTCTTTATGAATGGTTTGACGTAGATCGACTGAGAAAGTTATATCTTAGAGTTATGCGCTGTTGATTGAGATAATGGCGAATTTCACGTGGTAAATCGATGTTAGGGATAATTATGTTCAGACTACATAGTTTTGTTAAGACATTTTTGAGGAATGTTCAAACGTTCTTGTAGTTAAGTGCTCTGTTATTTGAGTTGTTACGTACAAGGCGGTTGATGACGAGAGTGAAACGAATTCGATATATGGTTGTAGTTTTAGATCTCGGAATCGATATGTACATGATATGTGTAGATTCGAATTTCTAGAATAATGACATTTCAACAATACGTTGTCACACGTTTAAAGCCCATACACATTTTTGCCGAGGTATTGTACCAAATGGTGTGTGGAATATCCCATTGTTTGTGCTTAAGATTAGAAATAATTAGGTGTTCTTTTGTGAGGTATTCTACAGTTATAAAGTCTCACTCTCATTTCTCCAGTACCGAATGGTGAAACGTTTTCAATGGTCAACCAACCAAATACAACCGATAGTTACGGTGATACGTACGGTTAGTTACGGTGATATATATATATACATATAAATACGTCCACGTACGGCCAAATACGTCCATTCATTAACTCATCAAACTTTCAGCTGCAATCAGCTAGAATATCTACCTCCTCACAGCGTCTAGTACAGATGTGAGATATTTAATCTAATATAATGTAATGATCTAAAGCTGCAAAGGTCATGTACTTATCTTAGCTTTACTCTTACCACTTATAATGCTACTCATTCTCTGATGTGACGCTCGAACTCGACTGCAATTTAAGCCTATTTATACACGAAGTGGCCTTGCGATTTCCGGTCAGAATAGAGTCACATCACTTCCTGCGGGGGACTTACGATGTTATTTGAACATTCTCCGCATAATCAATCATCAGCTGCGTTTTATAACATGTTTTGCATTTCTATGCTATTCTGTCAATACTGTCACGTGAAAATCTTCATGTTAGATATTAGATCATTTATTTAGTAAAAGATATTTAGATAAGTTATTAGTATTACTAAACATGGTTTTCTTAAAAGGTACATTTCACTATATTTACAATTCATCAATTCAAAATATCCTTCAGATTAGTTGATAGAGTATAGTAAAGAAATTCTAAAGGTCTAGCCAGTAGCAGACGAAAACGTATTCATGGGGCTGAAAGATATGTACTTTCTACAATACTGGTAGTGGTGGCAACCTCGTATTCGTGATTTGCACTCTGGGCGTAATTTCAGGGTTCCTTGGGATTCACGACACTCAAACTTTTCAACATTATGTATCTGAAAACAGTTTCAAAGATGTATGCGGTCGCATGTATATCGATAGATAATTTTATACATGAGACCGCAAAAAAGTAACTGAGCAGAAAATACAGCCTTTCCCAGAACCTATGTGAGAGTAGTTGCAACCTTAACGTACGGTTACATTAAATAAGAATAATAACAGAGAAGTACGCTTAATTAGGATGATTCTAGCTTGGACCGTTGTGCAATGTATCCCTATACCCTATCCGCATGTAACGGGCAGGTCTTCCGTCCGACAAATGCTCACGTAGACTATTGCATATATGGAGAGTAAAAAACCTAACGGAACTCCTGGAGATGACATATTAATTATTTATTTTATTCCTTCAATCACTATTTTCCGTTGATGATAGTATGAACAGGACTTTAGATACGGTAAATATGGTAGTTTGGTAACAAACAAAAACTTGCGTTTGATTACATAAATGTTGACTTCTACAGATGATGTAACTGAAGTAACTGTTAAATCTTAATTTTACCTTGAAGACGCAGTTAAAATTGGATTAGAAGTTTAAGTAACAAAAAAATCATTACATCACTAAAGTACCATAGAGTTTACTAACGGAGTTGCAATAGAAATTCCAGTGCAAAATCAAATGCAATAAAACTATGAGAAAAACAATGATACAAGCTCAGCAGGTCTTAGACAGCGGGCAACTGTGGGAGGTTGACAGACTTCAAAACCTACTACATCTACTAGAGTAGTAGTACAGTAGGTGTCCTGCGAAGTAATAACTTACACAATTACAAATTTTATGTTGCATAAAACTCCAGGCTAATTATTTAAAAACACGAAAAGATAACGATACCAGTTTTATGAGTTTCATTTTTATTAATTGTTTAATCCGTTACTTAATGGTGCATTCAACACCATTGAAAGTTTCACTAATACTTGTAAGCTGGTTTATGCCATAATCAGACTATAAATATAGTATAAATGGTTTTAAAAATAGTAAAATATAATGGCTATGTTACAAATCAAAGATATAAATATCTATATTCCTTTCATCAGCTATAGTTATTTTGACGCTTCGTTACATAACACCTATTTACAGCTACTTGTTTCGTTTTTACATTATTAAGATGCCAAAAAGTACATGCAGCTAAACCGGTACTGTCAACCCCACACCGTAGGTTAGTGGCATAAATAGAGAGAACAGACTGAGATCATACCGGTCACATACTTCGAGATGGCGAGCATGTGGTTAAACCACCACCACAGACCACAAAATACCTAGATGACAAATATTTAGTATGATCAGAAACAGTTGGGAATTAGCGAATACGACCCACAAGACCGAAATAAATGGCGTCGTATGATTGGGAAAGCAGACCCCGAGTAAAACCGGGATAAGGCGATGACAAAGAAATAATAACACAAAGAATACACGACAATTAACACAGAAAATCTGACGGCCATTTCTCAGCCGTTTATGTATTTATTTTTATAACATAGGGGGACGGACGAACAGACGGGTCACCTGATGGGAAGTGACTAGGAAGGAAGTGACTAGATTCATCATTCTACATAGTATAAGTACATGAACGTCATATCAGAAATCTGACACGACCACTGGAAAAAGCTCTATTCTTAGACATTGTCGCTCGGAGCGGGAACACTGATATGTAAATGTCTGTCTCTAAGTAAGTGACATTAATATGCGGACAGTACACTAGCCGTGATGCAGACGCGCCGTACCTCCTACTTTTACACGCGTCATTTACTATTGTCCCACGATTGTGGTAGCGTTAGCAAAACAATTGTTGTGAGGAATTAATCCAATACCTCTGAAAAGTGTTGTGGGGATGACACTCTATTTTCAGAAAATATTGTAATAGCCAGGAACGGATAATAAGTAAAAAACGTTGGTGAACACCTGTGTGTCTGTTTTTGTTTATGATAAAATATAACCTTCAATTTAGTGGAAAAAACATGTTGTAAATAATGATATTATGCATATATATACGCCGATCCGATCAGTACCCACGTACTGATGTTTCCAAAGGACGGATCGGCACAAGTTGAAGTGCTTATATCAAAACATTATAAAGATACATATGTATA
The DNA here is from genome assembly GCA_947561695.1 of Tyria jacobaeae. NCBI lineage: Eukaryota > Metazoa > Arthropoda > Insecta > Lepidoptera > Erebidae > Tyria > Tyria jacobaeae. The sequence continues at coordinate 12,346,983 of OX387221.1, read as the reverse complement.
GTGGTGTGACAATTCATTTCATCATACAGACTACTTGGAAACTTTTATGTTATCCGTGCTACAAATTATTACTAATAGATTTAATGAAAAAAGGTGATTGAGTAATAATTTTAAATATTATAATATGTACCAAACTGTTATTACAAAATTTGTTTATTCGCTAAAATTACTAGGTATTGTAGATATTTAAATAACCAAATTTGTTCCTATACATAAATATAAAATGCCTTCCATTCACTGCACTCGGTTGAATTTAAAAGTAAAATGAAACAAATGAAATCATTGTAGATCATTGTAGAGTCAAACGTTTTTTACTTATTATCCGTTCCTGACGATCCAGGATAAGGCCGCGCTGATAATGCTAGACTGACGTAAACTAGATATTTTTTTCTCCATACTTTTTATGTCTATTATTCATTATTCTTGAAATAATTTTAGCAGGCTCAATTCCGAGATTTGCTCTACATATTCGCATCGGCAAAGTAGAACATTTGACATTTAGGTATGCTATTTGCAATCGAATTATAGCCGACGATTTTAAAATGAAACTAAGGAATGAAAGCGATCTGTTTACTAAAACTTGTAGCATCATCGTGTAGTGAAGTAAATAAATATTTATTTATTTCCTATATTACTTTTATTTTTAATTATTTTTTACAAGAAAGAGATAAAATTCTTAAGGAACATATTTCCTTCCCCGCTTCCCTTGGGTGACACTTCAGAGATATATACGTGCGCCGTGAATTTGTGTATGTATTTATTTTACTTTTACTTCACTAAATACAACCCTTTGTTGAGGGGATATTTATCAATACAAATTGATTTATAATTTTTGGTTAGAAAACAAAACACAAGAACTCTATTTTTGACTGACTGAATTTGATTTAAAGAACCAGAATAATGTAAGCCACCTTCGTTGACAGATAGACATCGAATTCTCATAATGACACAAACCGTGAGGTTTACTTTTAACTCCAGGACGTTACACAATGTGTTCTTGGTACTTCGTGTGTTATATTATATTATATTATATATTATAGGCCAAGCCAAGGATTGTATTTCGTACTACGGAGGCGACAATTTCTTTTTTTTTGAAGGACATAGAACAACAAAATGAATAAATCATTTTGTTTCCACATTTTTTTTTATGTAACAACGGACAGACGAACATACGGGTCACCTGATGGTAAGTAACCGTTATCCATGGACACCTGCAACTCAAGAGTCGTAAGTGTGCTGGCCGTCTTTCAAGGTGATAAGGGATGGGGGAATGCGGACAGGGGAAAGAAGAGATGGGAAAGAGGAGAGGGGGATGAAGGGAGGGGAAAGAGAACATGGGGAAGTGGGCCTCCGGAGACAACAATAATTTCGGGGAAATGCAACGTGAGCGTTGCTTCATAACCGGATTTCTGTGAGTTCGTGGCATCACACCGGTCGTGCCGGCCCATTTTTGCCTAAGCCTTGTTCTACCACATTGTTATGATTCGTCATACAGTCGCATTATCATTTTTTTACAATTGTCTGTACACAACGTTTTTATTTAATACTAGCATACCTGTTGACACCCCCGAAACACCCCTTGTGGGTGGAATTTGGTAAAATCCGTTCTTAGATAACCTCTACTCGGCGAAAGGAATATTCTTACCAAATTTCAAGTCTCTACGCCTTATGTTTCCAGAGATATCGTGAGTAAATATATCGGATGAAATCTCTTAACGGAGGTCACATTAAAAGTTTTTAGGAAATAAAAGACGGAATGATATACAAGCCTGTTAATATTTTAATTGCCTTTCGAAGTAGTCTCCGTTCTTTTCTAAGCTCCGTCGCATGCGATGCAACCGCTGACTGAATCAGTAAGCCCACTCTTCTTTAGGGATCTCTTCCACGCCTTTCTCTTACGTAGGCAGGCAAGTCCTCTAAGTTTATCTTTTATTTTTTAAATAGGATGACTCACTAGCTCCACATCTTCGATAGACAAATTATTCGATAGTCCGTCTGGCGGAGTGAGCTGGAACTTTGTCGTGATGGAGGAGGATCTTGCTTCGTAGGCGCTGCTGTCTAACATTTTAGAAGACAACTGATAAACAATGACTGACATACCAATCTGCAGTAACATTCCTTTTATCTTCTAGAATGATTGTTGCCAAATGGTATGGTATGGTCCGTCGAAAGAATGAGGCAATAATTTCCCTTGACGGCTTACTCCCTTCTTTACTTTTGTAGACAAATCTTCAAATGGAAATTTTCATTGCACAGATTGTTCTTGATTCCTAAACTCCTGTTTTTTGTATTTGAGCCATATCAATGCCTAAAACTGTCCGATTTTGTTGATATATCACCACTCACTCACGTTTTCTGTAACAGTCGCCGTAAAAGGACGTCCTTCTCAAGAATCATCAGTAAGTTTGCTTCGACCACGTTTAAACTCATTAAACCAGTTGTAAACAGTGCCACGAGATGGGGCTTCGTAATGAAATGGCAATCGCAGTCTATCGTAACATTGTTGTTGAGTAAGACCGCAACAAAAGTCGTAATAAATCATTGCGCAAAATTTTTTTTCTAGTCAAATCCATTTCGATGCACGACAGTCACTTTTTAAATTGCTGTCTAAATATTTAGTAATATACTGGTCCGTAAAAAAATTATTTTTCGTATTGAAACCCCCTCGGGGCCGTCATCCCACCGGGGTTTTCGGTGGAACGGTGTGTCGGACCGACTAAAACCACACACTGTGCCATACTGTACTTAAAATAGGAGGAATCCGGGAACAGCTTTAGTAAGAAATCTGGACCCCTCTTAGCGCCTGTTGCCCACAAAAGCGCGGGCACCACCTTCGGGTAATTCTCAATTAGGCAAGGTTCAGGCACACATGAACGTCTCCTCATCGTGCCTTGCATGACAGATTACGTTATTCCAATCATTTATGTATGTATAGTAAGGCCGATATGTATGATAAAAGAGGCAAATTAAAGATCAATCTACAAATACAAGTTCTCTTTATTTTGCAACCTAATCGTATGTCGATAAAAATGAACTTGGTATGATTAGTTCACGATGTAAAACATAGCTATTAGTTACAAAAATAACAAATTCCTAACAATTCCTTTTATTCATTGTAGATACATTAGTCAAACAATAATTATTACTAGTAATCTTAGTCAAATGACTGTTTTAACTACGTACATTTACCCAGTATTCAATCCTTCAGTGATTGATTAACCTTATGAAAACGTTTGAAGTGTCAAGCAGTATGAACATTTGTGATATAACACCGTCGTATGTGTGGTGTCTATAGATTTATTAAAACTATAAGATGCCGATGTACATGTGTAACATGTCTGTACATTATAGATAGTGAAGAAAAACTTATACATGACTCAAGATAAACATTAAAGAATTATTGCAGCAGAAGCCATAAAAACAACTTTTATCATTTTTATTTATCTGTCTGTGTCTGTATGTTTGTACAGGCATCATGCAAAAACTAGATTTAATTGAATACAGTTTACAGAGATGCACTGCTAGAGGTCTAATTTAAAATATAGGTTCTAGTTTACCGCGTCTCTGTATTAATAAAAAATATAGATACCTGATTCTAAATTCCACGTGTACAAAGAAGGTTGCGAAAGCTAGTATGAAATATAGTATGATAGCAGACAATTATACGATAGCGAGAGATCGAAGTTTATATCACTATGGTTTTCTATATAAATATGGTCACTTATATCACAATATACATATCAATTTAAGTGTAGGTGGGATCAAATTGGAATTAAACAGTTTAATAGTCAAGTAGACAGACGACAGCCTGAGGTTAAATTTACTAAAAATAAATTTTATAAGATATAAATTCCTGCTTACTTTTTTTATATGGTGATAAACACATTTTTTAATACGAAAATAAACATGATTATGTTGGTATAAAAACATACACTCGATTATATCCCTGAAGGGATAGGCAGAGGCATTCCCAACACCAATAATACTAGCAAAATAATGGTGATAAGTAACTATGGAAGCCTGCGGAAAGGTTTTCAAGAGACAAAAGCGGTTTAGAAGGCGTCGGGTAAGAAGTCCTCATATTAGAATTGCTGATGTCCTGGTCAAAGGCGTAGAGTTATCTTTCATATATCTCCAAAGGAAACACAATAAGGAACACAAGCTGAAGATTCAAAAGAATCTCAACCTTTCATTACAAGTCCCTCATAATTTAAAAATTACCGACAACTTTTTTGTTCATTGAGGTTGTTATTCAACGCTTATTGTTTGGTCATGCAATTACGTACAAAAACATTTACATGGCTGTAATTCTTTGAAAACGCGGTAGATTCCATCAAATCGGAAACTTAAATCGCTGAAATGTAATTTGTCTCCGAGCGGGTGTCCAGGGCTCCCAACAAGAGACCCCTCTAGATTACTACTTCAACTGCTAGAACAAATCCCCTCACGTCTCTTACTTTGTTTATGTATCTTTAGACACTAGTCTATGGTTAAAGTACCTAGTTTTATTTTATTATATCAGAATGTCCACAGTTATGATGTTTGTGTTTCAATAAAAAATCTTATGTAAGGCTGTATAATAAGGATGATGTTTGTTTGTTTGTTTGAACGCGCTAATCTCAGAAACTACCGATTCGATTTGAAAAATTATTTTGATTTAGATGGTCCGTTTATTGAGAAAGGCCTTTATAGGCTCAAACAACACTCTTAGAAGCGGAGTAATTAGCATAAACGCACATAAAACTGCAGGAACGTCTAGTATAAACGTCAGTGCTCGAACGAATTGATGAATTTAAATTTAGAGTAGCATGATTTAGTGACATCATAATGAATAAAACTTAACATTTTAACACACGTGGCAACAAATATATTGAATAAGAACTGAATAATTTATGTATCTAAATCTATTGTTAGGTAATATTTTTTTATATTATGTGTGACAGCATCAAAATTATTTACGGTAGTATTCATGTCTTTCATTAATCAATACTGCATAAATACATAAAAAAACATTTTTATCATAGACAAAAGTCTTCTATCATTGTTTTTCATAATTCAGTAGTATGCATATAACGTTTACTTTAATGAGTACAACTGTAATAAAAACAGCCTAATGCGAGTACAGTTAGTAAACTTGGGCTCGCTTGAGAGGTAGCCCTATCAGAGTGAAGTAAAAAGCCTATCCGTGTTGGCTTGCCATTACTCGGCCGACATAACATTTTTACTCGCTTCCTGTCGACGGTTTCCCGTCACGATAACGCATAACATAAGAACAAATTAAATCCGATCAGTCAGGATATTCGATAATGACACAAGTCTGCCCTTTCCGTTGAAAAGTAATAGTTGTGTGTCGCGGATAGGCAAACGTCGATGACGCCTGCTAGAAAATAGATGCAATTAGTCATTAAGAAAACTAACGAACAACTAACTGCACTACATGTGAAAATAAGAAATTACTTACTTTTCTTTGGACTCGTCAGGCCGGCATGATCACTTTTTTTAGATTTAAAAATGTTTGTCTGCATGTTTTTACATAAGGCCTAAAAATATCTACAAATTTATTTTGATATAACAAACAAAATAAATTACTATGCTATAGTTCTGGTATGTTGCAGTTTCCAGTTTCATTTCTTTATTTGGAAAGCTCCAAATAGAGAAATCTAAAAGGACTGTCCATAATAAAGCACATCTGAAATCTGATCTGATCTAAGGCTTACATAATTACATATTTAATTGTTGTATTTGTATTTACAACTTAAGAGGTTCCCGGGCCTTAGTTCATATTATATCGTTAATCCATATTTAACACCAAGATTTTCTCGACGTATAACCAGTCGTATATTATATCTTTCAACACGTACCAACAACCTGCGTCAGTTGTTGCAACGTCGTTATGTAATTTGTTTACACCTACCCACAGTATCAGGGTAGTGGGTTTAAACCCACTCGATTATAGCCCACTGTTTCCTCCCATGACTCGCTTATATGGACACTTAAATGCCTCTGGTAAACTTACCTTGGAATAAGTTTGTACAATGAGTTAGATACTTTAGAACATGTGGCGACATTTTAAATATTTTAAAAGTTCTTTCTTGTTAATTAATTAAGACACTAGCCTCCCAGCTTGGATATACTTACAGTCTTACAGATTCATGAAAGAGGTATAGCATATCAGATTTAATATTTCATTTTCAAATGCCATTTACTTTTAGTACAAAGGCACACTTGCACTGTCTAATGCACTCTGTAACAGTCATACTTGTGGTAATGTGGAAATATTACATGGTAGGTGCAATAACTTCCTTCTCGAGCGATCCCCGATTGAAAAAATAATCCAGCTGAAATTCATGTAAAAAAGTAACGAGTAATTTGATGTCAATCATTGTAACTGTTGTAACTTTTGGAGTGTTCATTAGAACTCTACAAAATATAGAAAAAAATATAACAATTAGGAGTCTAGATTTTAAGAAAGCTCGAATCTATCATAAAAAGTTAAAGAATTAAATGATGTAGACAGTGTACTAAAAGCTTTAAAATAATTTGGTGGGTCTTAGGTACCAGTCGTTTCACCATCAATCTAAGGCATTGATCAGACAAAAAAATATATAATCGAGAACTCTATTCTGCTAATCAAGCCCTTTCATACTACTACCCATATTGAGGAATAAGTAAAAAAATATCTTGGACTTACAATGATACCGAATGTATTAAATTATATTGTCATTAGAACTAAAGGTGCGTACCAAAACCCCCTCAAATTGCCATTACTAGATTTGACCCAAATAAGTAAATAAACAAACAGGGCAAGCTAAATAAAACTGTTTAAAAACAAAACCTATTCTTAAAAAAATATCTCCAATCACCTAATCTGACTCCACGTAACAAGCATCACCGCCCACTCGCAACACTGCTCTGATTTTCTATATATAGGATGTTCATATATGGCTCAAAACGATTAAAACATATCGTACGCGAGACATATTTGACTAGATGTAGGCTGAGTCAGCTCATACGTAGTAACACACTGAACAATTATAACGTGACCACCTGCTTACAAGACAGTCGGTAGAGCGGAAATGATTATGTTTTTTTTTCGAGACCGTAATTTTTGTGATTTAAAAGCTGAGAGATGTTAATGGTCATCAAAGTTTAACATAGAGTTGTTTTGCTCAGATAGATGCTGCTTTTTTAACATGCCTCTTCTCTAGTGACCATATTTTACTTACAAAGGATTCAAGAAGCGGGATCAATTGAAAATCATTTTTTGTAACTAACACAAAACAAATAGAATATAATACCCATACTAATAAATTATTTACGGCTGTAACTGACTTAACCACTTAACCACTTAACTCAACACTTTTTTATTATACTGCTTTAATACCTTGACTTCCATTAGAGGGCTCGGACTTCCCGACACTAGCCAGTTCGATTGATAGGTATACGACCCTGACTTACTTGAACTACTTGAACACTCCCCAATCCATCTGTATAAGCAATACCCCTTCATCCCCTTTCTATCCTCCCTGTACTCTCTCTCAATATACTCCAAATTTTCCTAATTCCCAAAAGTATCTTGATAACGGCAATAGGCCGGCCACTCGTTACATAAATGAGATTAAAGTGTATCGACAAAGTAGGGGCATTAATTACGCCTCTGTCTACATCACCGGGGAACACGGGTGATTGTATGATCTATGTAAATTGACAAAATATTTATACATTTAAAACTCTTGCTTTAATAAAGGTGGATGGAGGTTCAGAGGTGAGTGAGGTCTGAAGTAATGTTTATTTAACAATATAGGTCAAAAATAATATAAATATACATATATGTATGTAGCCAGCGATGCATCCGAACGATTAACTAATCATAACTAATATAGAGCTGTAAAAGAAAAGAAAAGGCCATAGACAGACATAGAAAAGTTTGTAAAAAGTGAAAAGTGTTCGGAAAGAAATATAATCTCAAGATAAAGGTGTTTATTTTTGCCAGTCTCTTAAAATTGTGTAGCCCACGTATACATATATTTAGTAATAACATTTATTATCGAAACATATTCATTGTTAATTCTATCATTCATAAGTATATAGTAGGTAGATATGTTTTGTTTGTAAATATGTATGTACATATATCTAAATAATTAAATAAAATGCTACGAATAGACACGAACAGTCGCGAGCTCTTGCCCAGATGTCTATTACGAATAATTAGTTGAGATCAATGATGAACTTATGGTGTAATGGATCGTGATAAGTTCTATATATGGCGTGTCTCCACACACGAGTCTACAAGGTACAAACGTGTTATGCAAGACATTTTATAGTATAAATAGCAATTAAGCGATTATAAGTTCTTTGAAAGCGGATATAGATATTAATATGATAATATTGAACAATGAAAACAGCATAAATGCTAAATTTGTAATTGTATGAAGAAATCGTAAGTTGTAATATCCATTTTAGCAATATTTTGCAAAAATTATTGTTTTAAGTTTAACAAAATTTAGTAAACGATGGGTTTACATCACCTTTAACATTTGAGATAAACCAATGCATTATCAAATGCATTAATTAGTGTTCTTTCTTCTATTATACCAGCAATATTTTTAAGTATTGAGACAGTAACATAGGTACATACGAGTAACTCAGAGCGTATTGAATTGATCCATATTATTATTTGACGTATTTTAATACAAAATAAGTTATCAAAGACGATGTCTTCTAACATATCTAGATGATTCACCATGCAAAAATTTCCAAGACTATCGCTCAAAGTAAAAATGTACTAAGAGTGTTTTCAATTCTTTAAAAAAAGGAAAACACAGGTGTTTGAAACAAAATACAGGACTTTATGTTTACACAAGATCAAAACCTGTCAACGCTAAAAAACTTCAAGTAAATTGTGTAGACGGTATCAGTGTGAGTGGAGAAATTCTTACAGATTTTTAGTATATTTTTTTACATTATACGAGAATAACATTTATAACTTATATTGCATAAAAGATTTTAGTTCAATTAATAGATAGAAACACTTGCAACTCACAGTTATAAGAGTTCTGTCCGCCTTTTAGGGTAGGGGAAAGGGAGAAGGAGAAAAAGGGGAAGGGAAAAGAAGGAGGGAAAAGAGGGGAAGAGAAAGGGGGTTGGACTTCCGATAACCTCACTCACTCGGTAACACAATGCAAGAATTGTTTAGCAGCCAGTTTTCTGTAAGCCCGTTTGTTGTAATACTTCGGTTGAGCCGGTCCCTACCTTCCGAAGCAAGGCTCTCCTACGTTAAATTAGGATTTACACACAATAAAACATTTATAAATCGACACTACGCAGCACTTGGTATGTGTAAGTCTCTTAAATCGAGTGCCAAACGATGTCAACATGATAATAATATAGGGTATAAGAAACTATATGTAATGTGTATATATTTTTTTAATTCTAAACCGGTTTTCTGGGAGGCCGTGGTATCGCACCGTTCAAGCCGGCCCATTCGTGCCTAAGCATGGCTCTAACACTGTTAAATATAATGTTAAGTATATACATATATTCCAAGCATATTTTAAACATCAAACAGTTATTATTTATAATATTTTGCTCAACTTAACTGCATCAATAATTAACTCCTTATAATATTTTCATACCTATTTATCAATTACTTTCAATATAGCAACCAACAAGATCAACCGAAAGAAAATGGATTCATTAATCTTAATGACGTCTCCAGACCGTCGATACGTATTAGTAAAATAACGTTATTAGGCATGATTATGGGGTATTATGGGGGTTCTTGTATTTAATGTCACCATTGAATGGTGTTTGTGTGTATGTAGAGGTCACATGTGGGCGATATTGGGACTGCAGCACGTGTAACTTTAGACGAGGTCAACATTTGTAAAATATGTATATTTGTGTGATGGAATTCGTGTAGAAGAGTAGATTAGCATTATCATTATCCTAGAAATTTTGCTTTTTACCCGACTGTGAAAGAAGAAGAATTACGTTATTCGAGTTTATGTATCTGGGATGGGTTTAGACGAAATATTGCAAGTAATAATAAAATAAAATAAGCATAATAGTAAGCAGTGTAAATATTTTTAGATCTTGGCCGTTAAATAAGTCGGATTTATGTATTTTAAAATGTTACCAATTGAACGTACGAACGAAGAGTCATTAATAACTGATAATGGTGCTATAAAACAGGCTTTGAATGGGAAAATAACCCGAAAACAAGCTTTCTGTTCGTAGGAACCCAAGGTTCTACATGACAATTAGCTATTAAATTACAATTCAGCAATATGAAGTAAAAAGTCAGATGTAATAAAACATGAATAACAGAGTTTTATAATTAAAAAATATATTATAGATATTATCTCGGTTCAAAATCGAATTAATTTAAGCGATTTAGTATTGTAGATAGTAGTTTAGGTACTTACTTTTATTAAAAAAAAAGTACCTAAACTACTTCGCTTAGCTTAGCTTCGCCCGCGTGCTATGTCGAAAACAGAAAAAGTCGCCTATTTCTTTCCTCAGAGTTCGAAGCATCATTATACCTAATTAGAACAGACGGACAGTCAGTGTTACTTTCACTTTTAATATTATCATACTTAATATTAGTATGGAGTATAGAATCAAAGTCTATGAAACTCCTCGGATGCTAGGGAGATATTTCCTGTCTTTCGCATTGTAATCTACCATAGCATTACTAGGTACACCTTTTTTCCTTGGTCCTTATTACATAGAAATTACAACAGGTATAGATACAAATACAAGGCCCCTTTATTGGCCACCATTGACTAAAAATAGTAACCACACCAACTTGCGATGCATAGGTACGGTTTAATGCTCAGCGTTCGAGTCTAGACACTGTAAATTTAAAAAAAAACAAAAATACTACTGAGGTCTTAGAACATCGTATCATGAACTTCGAAAATGTTTCTTTTATAAGAACAACTAGTTGTGTTTAATTCAAAGGTATAAATCAGCAGAAGTTCAAGCTCTCTAAATGATTTACATCAATTAAATCTCACTGGACTTTTGGTGACAGTTGTGACGAGTGTCGCTGATAAAAAAATTGTGTCACCATCTTTTATTTTATATACATACAAACACAATTACATAATTATATAATACTAGTAGCACTCGTAACTTTTCTTTTGCTGAAAAAAACATCCCTCTATTAAAGCGGATACGACAAATAGTATTATTCAACTCGTTCATGCCGTTATTGACTTTGAGTGAGACTGCATTTCATTTTTATATATGTGTATAAGTAGAAAAAAAAAAGTATATTTTATAAAACTATTTCGTCCTGAATCTAAAGTTTATACCTATACACATTTCAGAATCGCGTGTACTTCGCTGTTAAAATTATATATTTTATTTAACAGCAAAGTAGATCTCAGAGATTTAGCATCGTGGTTGTTATAAATGAGCTAAGTTTTCCTTTGTAATTAAATCGGAAGGGATATACCATCACAATCGCGCTCCTAATATCGTGTTACTTTCAATCAAGATACGTATGACAGGCTAAAGTTAATATTTTTATACACGAATGTTTCGTGACTAATCAAGAACATGAAAAAATATTACGTAAAAACACTAATTCTCTTGTGTAAGAACGATCCAATTTTTAGTTTCTAATAAATTAATGACATCTTTTGGCTAGCTTAGAGTGCATATTGCTTTAGTACATATGCTGAACTGGGTCCTGGTAACTATTTCGATCTTACCATCAGACATCCCTTACATTGTATTTTCTTCTTTTTTTGTGTGCATTAAGGTGTACGCTATTATTATTTGAATATTCTTCTGTGTTTTTCAATAACTGATGTTCAATGTATGTCAACATAAATATATTTTCTTCTTTTTTCCTTCATTAGTAGGATAGTCACTTGCACCATGACCTACATAACAGGCGCCGACCTCTATTTTGGTTGATTGGCCCTGCCTAAGTCATGTTTTCTATGAGTAATAGGGTCGTTATTCTAGTTTATAATCAATTACATAAAATTCTAGTTTATAATCAATTACATAAAAATGTGAAATTTATGAATATTTAATATTTTATTGCAGATGTATGTTTAGGTTCCCGCAAAAGATACATTTTAATGACTGACAAAAGTAACAAGTACTTAGTAAAAAAGAACTTAATTGGGTTTCGCACTTCTAAGTTCACATTTATAGATAAAAAAGCTTATCTGATATTGAGGAATAAATACTCATAGGGTTGGTAATATCTTCAAAAGACTTTCTCAATTTTAATTATAACTTATAAGTATGGTCTTACAACTTCAACGTAGCACTAGTTTTAATAATAAAAAGTATAAGTACGCAAATTAAGTACAATTCGAATGCTTAGTCTTACTTGCATATTGCCCCTATTTTTGTAGGTACGAGGTGATTTTCTAGGGCGCAACATTTTTATAGTAATTTACAAATAAACATATGTCAGTAACATTAACGTATTTAGAGACACTAATTTGAAGACGTTAATGTTTTCCATGATAATTTCAATCTGAAAGCTGGAAATTCCAAAAATAGTTCCAGTAATAAGGTTTATAAAAAAAGTGTTTGACAACCCTGTCTCTCGGTGCGCGTGCCGACGCCGTAGCGAGAAGGCGCAAACAGCGCTGCAAAAAATGCTGACCATTCGTAGTGAAGTGCCTCTTTAGACACCTTTGTCTAGTTCTTCCGACACAAAGGCTCAAGTGCTCTTCTGTTATCCACGTTTATGACGACTCTTGGAAACGTGACCGTTCTGTAATTTTTTCATTTGAATTTGGTTTTGATGCCTCTACTTGGATAACAAAATGAGGAATGTAGAACTTATTTATTGTCTCTGACTGCAGAATTCACTGCATGGTTTCATTTTTGTTTCCTTGATTATTACGAACTGTCAATGGTTATCTCCGTCATATAATATGAAGAGGTAACTGTGTACAATAAATGTTGCACAACAGAGAAATAAATAAAGAAAAAAACAACTTAAAAATGTATTAGGGCACAATTATATATATATAGCGAAAAACATGAAAAAATGTTTCATTGTTAGAAATTCATTATTGTAACACTTTTAATAAATCATGATGACAAATAACAATTAATCATTGTAATATAACAGCGAGGCTAAGAAGAAGGTCAATAAAAACTATTTATTGTAATATTTTATTAATCTCTATTTTATTAAGCTCGATCGTGCTGATAAGCAACTAATCATTTTGTAAGTCTGAGAAACTAAACGTATGTATAAACTAGTAGAAATAGATTGCTTTCTTTCATTTTATTTGTGTAATATATATATGTTTGGTCTATTATAATAACAACTTTTAAATTTGTCACAAACAAAATAAATAGAGATTCCACCTCCATTTTGAGATACCACCGAGTTGAAATTAGTTAGTTACAACCTGGCCTTAAATAATTATTTTAGTCTTGCTACTCTACTACTCCAGTCTACATAGTTTGAAGGTATAATTTATATCAATGTAAATAATTTGATCGAGGGTGTGTAAATGATATGTTACTTTATAACATTTAAATGACATTCGATTGGTAACTGTGTATCGATTCATAATGTAGGTACTGCTTTTTAAGTCAGAAATAAAACAACTACCTAGCTTGAGGGTGATGTTGAGATTCTAAGAACATCCTGATCTGTTCAGGGATTTAGAAGTTTTGGCGCAATTGCAAACAGGTTTGTAACGTATTAGTAATCACTGCATTCCCTTGGTAGGAAATTTAGTAGATGCTGTCTATTAAAAAAACTTACTTATCACTTAGTACTGGATTACAAGGCCAATTATTATTATATTCAAAGAATTGTATAAGAATGTACCTCCTCCACAAACCTTCGGTAGCTTTGAATCTAACCTTACGTGATTACCTTATCTTGCCTGAATATTCATTTATCATTTTTAAGGTTATGGGGCAATAAAGTTATTATTTAGCGTGAATAATGAGATGGGGGGGGGGGGGGTAGGAATTATAAAACATGTATCCATAGTGACGTATTTTTATATACTACATTATATCCTAACTATGTACAAGCTTCAAAAATGTTTAAAATAAACTTAAATCTTCAAAGAAGTAATTTTGTTCTAAAAGATAATAGGAAGTTTCAGATTTCTAGTAAGTTAAGTTAGAAACTCAGATAATACTGATTATATAGGTAATATTACTTATCACTCTAGTGACATTTAAAAACGCTTTTATATGTAACTAGAATTGTAAGCAGTTAGTAGTCACGTTTGCAGAGGTGTATGACGTTGGCGACCTTAGTTTCTTTACACTTTAAAATAGTTTATATACACACACTCAAGCCTGTATCCGGGGTATATTACGTATTAGGGGCCAAGTCTATTGCCGCCATCAATCAATCAATATTTATTGTTTGTTTCAGGTAAATTTAGCATAACACAACATATTAGGCGTACAATCATATACTTAAAAATTAAAGCACACTTAGTCATTCAGGCACTTTTGGGAATTAAATGGGAACAATTTGGAGTATGTTGACAGAAAAGGGATACAATATCCCTTTCCTTCCCTTTCTTATACAGATACAGTTGGATTGGTTAGTATAACCAACAACTCAAGCAAGTCAGTCTCGCACACCTACAACTCGAACTGGCTAATGCCGGCAAGTGGGAGCCCCTTAATGCCATAAATAATTTTGATTACTATAATATATAGTGTAGTACATGTTTCGATAGTATTTCAGTAAAAAAACAAGTGTACGACGAGAATTATTATTATATATACAAATTTAAATAATTATTTTAGATCGTACGTGTACAAATATGTGTTAGGTTCAGATCAACTTTGTTGCAATAAAAATAAGAAGAACCACTTCGGCTTACAATGTTTATATCTATATTGCATAATTATTCTACTTAAGACCCTGATTATATAGAAAACCCTCTGCTGTAGTCGGAAAACCACCGTAAGGCTGGCTTATTCAAATATACCATGCCTACGCTTTCTGACAGGTCAATCATTTGTAATCTACAATAGGTTTTACTACTACACATAATACCTTAACCCTGCCCAATAGCTTTCTTAATAAAAACAGAAGCTATATCACAGTCTTATTTCAAAATAAATAATGAGTTAAATGATGACAAAGCTTGCTAAACATGAATGAATTGTCAGGTTTCAAAAAATGTTGCCCAACCATATATTTCTTGCATATATGCAATGCACAGAAATATACAATCAGCGTAAATCATATTCAAAGTCCGCACTCATGGCAAAACACGATTTATTTGAAAATCAACGTTTGCCTCTCCGAACATTTATTACGTATACAGAATAAAAAGACGATTAACCACGTGCCATCGACTCCAGCTATGCATATATATGTATGTAGACGTATAAGTATATATATACAAATATATATATATATATATATATATATATACATATACTCTGTTCCCCGACACTCGTATAACTCGATATAAACAACACATATACATACCTTCAATTGCAGGTACCTATAGTACTATAGCGACTGTGTCCATTCATAAGAAGCGGTTCATTCATGCGGCCGCGACTTGAATGGGAGCAAGCGAGACGGAAGATGTAAGGTCGCGTTACATTAACAATGGAATCTTTTCGGATTTACATCAATGAGTTGAAATCCTGTTCTACGAATACTTGAATAGTATTGTTTTGAGTATAAAACAATTGTATATGTACGATGGCCGGTGGCAACGCTTTTGTTGGTCAAGTGACTATTACGAGAAACAACAACATCCTTACTTGTTGCGGGAAATCATGTATTTTTTTGTAGTCAGTCTTAAAGCACTTGAATGAAATGGATTATCTCTGCTTTTGATTCTAGAAAATTGCTTGTTCTTTTTTCTCGTAAGTATAAGGGTTTATTATTTTGTTATAACATAACAATTATGTATATATGGACCGTTATCTATCAGACAGTACGTATACAGTCAAACAGTGTCTGACTGACGAAATGTGGGTGTTCAATACACCTCTGCCTATAACTTAGATGATATATGAATATATCCCAAGATTTTTACTAATAATAACTAGCGACAATGAGGTTTTTGATGATTTTCAGTGTCAGTAAAGTTCTGTGTTTAAATGACTGACAATGGTAATTGTTTTCCCTTTTAGTAGTATAAACCCTTATTATGTAATACATGTACTGATACTTTCAAATAAATAAAGTTACTACGAATGCGATATTCAGGTATGTTAAATAAAAACTAAGTGAAAAAATAAAACAACGATAAAAGTGTTAAGTTAAAAACTACTTAAGCATATCGACAATAAAGGTAAAAATAATAATAAAGTTAACCCTATTAATGTTTATTAAATACACCGCGCTATATCTGTGGGCGCACCTTTGCAACAGAGCAACAAGATTGTGTAAAAAAAACATCGTCGGTAGGAAGTCAATCCGTCGCACCCAAATAGTCTTGATCCATGAAGAAAACATATTTCATGACGTCATATAAAGTTTTCCTAGTTTGATATTGCAGTCTTCAAGAGTAACTAATCATTTGGACAATACCTACGTAATATTAATTAGTCTGTTAGTTTGTTGTATATGGGTGTAATTACCCTTAGATAAGTTTAAATATCGTATCTTAAGTTAGGTCCTATATATTTGAAATTATATAAAAAAATATACATATACTTAAGTATATAATTTTTTTTATAAAATTTTGTTCTCTTTTAAATATTTCTTTACCATTTTTCTAGATTTTTGTTTAAACAGTTACTCCGGACGTATTGACATTAAATTACTAAAGTTTTCAATATAATCGACAAGAAAGCTTGTAAAGAATCAAGTCATACTGGTCGCAGTCGAAGGTGGTTATACCGGGCGCGTAGGCTAGGTCGTACCTGCCTCGGCGCGCTGCTGCCAGTCCGAGCTTGCCCGACCTCATGACGCGACACACCGCACGCGACCCGAACACGCACGAACGCTGAATATCAAACATCGTTCATAATATTTAAACAAATTGAACCTGACATTTGTTTTTGACTGAACTGTTGTTCATTTATTTATTAGTGTTTAATTGATAGTGGAAGCAAACATGCAAGTGTTAACCCCTTTGCTATTGGCGTGGGCACTATGCGGGGTTCGAGCTGTGATAAGAACACCGTTGGAGGCGTTCAGGCCTTCAGCAGAGCTACATCTGAGGAGACCAGACAAGTTGTCGTTTTTACCACTCAAGAGAATATCAACGCCACAGAAGGGAGATCTAAAGATTTTATATCAGACAGGGGTAAGTTTAAAAGCTTCTTTTTTTGCAATGTATTCATAAACAAATATGTATAGTTCAATTACGAAAGTTGGCACTAATTTTATGTTTTTTTTTTATATGACATTGAGGCTGGAAGTCAACATTCATATTATAGAGATTGTCATGCTAAGAAATATTGCGAATGTATGTTAAATTATAGTCATTACCGGTGCCATGCGGTAGAAATTGGCGGCAAAATAAGTTGTTTCCAATAATTGATTCAAAGAAACTATAAATATAGGATAAACAGTGAATCTAGAACATGTTACAACAAGTGAATGCTTTTGGAGCATTGTCGTATTATTCAATATTTAAACATAATAATCGTATGCTGTATTTCAATACCACTTTCTGAAATATATAGGAGTAGGTACTATGTTGTGAAATATGTAGGCCATTTATAAATGTTTAAGTTAAAAACTGATTTAAAAAGATCCACAAATTTTGTACATTATATATGTTTGTATGCCTTGTTATCCACAAGGCATACACTGATTTAAAAAGGCCATTTATAAATGTTTAAGTTAAAAACTGATTTAAAAAGATCCACAAATTTTGTACATTATATATGTTTGTATGCCTTGTTATCCACAAGGCATACACTGATTTAAAAAGATCCACAAATTTTGTACATTATATATGTTTGTATGCCTTGTTATCCACAAGGCATACAAACATATATAATGTACAAAATTTGTGGATCTTTTTAAATCAGTTTTTAACTTAAACATTTATAAATGGCCTACATATTTCACAACATAGTACCTACTCCTATATATTTCAGAAAGTGGTATTGAAATACAGCATACGATTCTGATAACAAAATTTTGCAATCTTTAACATAAACCCAATCTATATGAGATAAACTTTTTACACTACGAAAATATCATTATTAAGACCAACATGATCATCATGTCGTAATTTGAAGGATTAAACTATTGATTGAGCAGGATCGGAATTGACCTGAACGCAGAGAGAAGTAAAATGTACTGCATTAATCAAATTAATTGTATGTGTCGTAGGAATGACGCATCACTTGCAGGTCTTCCCGAAGTTAATTACGAGGTTCCACGAAGGGCACCTCCCATCAATTACATCAATTAAAAGCGATAAATAGTGCCAGAATGACGACTAAATTAATTTTCATATACACTAAGGATCTCTCTATGACTAATCTCTACCGAGAAATAAAATGGGGAAAATAAACACATTCTAGAGAATCTTTAACAACGGATATCACTTGATATGTTTTTTATCTAATATGTCAATAAAAACCGAGAAATAAGCACGTAACACAATAAAAAAGCTCATGTGGCAATAAAAATAAAAGTTGTTCCGGATTCCGGACCTCAAATTAAGTTACTTACAAATTAAAAACAACGTATGTCATTTCTACTCTTAATTTTAGAGCCGATTTAAGGGTATAATCGCTCTAACCTAGGTTCCTAATTACATTACTTCAATAGACATAAAAGACAAGAAATTAAATTTACACACAAAATCGTAAGCGGTGAACACTTTTACAAAATTGTATTATAAAATGAAAGCGTTGCGCGGGAGCGTGGGCGTGCGTAACACCAGTGGCGGCAGGTGTTCATTCACTCATTCTTATCTTGACAGCTTCGATGACTTACGGGCCGAGTCTTGCTCCCGGCCCGTGTGTGCTATTTGGTTTAAAAAAATATTTTTATGTCACTGCCTTTAAGTCCATTCGTAACCGTCGATCGATCGTCTCTTTAAGCAATGGAATGTAAACTTATCTTGTCGTTTATTCATATTTATTTTATGGGTAGGGCTTAAATCCTGTCAGATATACAAGTATCAACCGACATTTTTTGAGCTTCGTAATTCAATACAAGAAGTGCAATTGTACCATTGTGCAGGTGTGAGAGATGGTAGTGTTCGTAGTTATCGATCATTCAGCCGCACAGCGGGTGTTAGAGTGTCAACTGCTAAATAATAGGCGAGTTTAGTGCTCCCAAGAATTTGAATAACAAAACTGTACAAGAGGGTGTTTGAGATTAGCCCGATGCGACACACCTCTTCGAGTCCCGTCGGTCGCTTTGAAATAGTGAATGATAATGTCTGAATAGATTCGTCACATATTAAATATCATTATGTTGTTGCTTTAAGAAAGCCAATGTCATTTTAAATGTACACGTGCTGTTCAAAAATATCAAAGAATATACACCAATGTTAGACGCTTGCTTAGAACGTAGGTCACTTATAACTAGATTTTCTTTTCTACAGCTTTGTAGGCGAAGGAGTAAATATCATGTGCATGCACCGAACTCTATACTCTAAAGGGTGGCCAGTTGGTCTAGTGGTTAGCGATTCTAACTGCTAAGCCGAGGTCGTGGGTTCGATTCCCACCCAGGACAAATATTTGTGTGATGAGCACAATCATTTGTTCTGTGTCCGGTTGTAATATATCTATATGTATGTATTTAAAAATATATATAAGTATGTTTATCAGCAGTCTAGTTACCTTACCCAGCTTTGCTTAGTTACCCAGCTTACCCTGCTTTGCTTAGTTTGAAAACAGACGGCCGTGTGTGAGATGTGTGGAGTATTTAATATAGAAAAATGTAATGGAATAGAATCTATGCTAATGGTTTCTCCCCAAGAAGAAAATAATAAAAAGATTAGCTACTAATGGTACATTTTTTCCTATTAAATGATATTAAAGTTTGTTTCTCCAAAGCGCTATGTAATCTGAAGATTGTGACGATATGGGGTTTGAGGCCGTCTTTGCATTGAGAATTATTCCTATATTCTCAAAGTAAAATTTGAGCAGGTCAGAAATCTGACCAGTGAAAATTACTTTCGGATATAAATCATCATACCTACTTGTTAAGATTGAGTCTTGGCTCAATTTACACACGCTAAAGGATGCCGCTTTAAACAAGAGGGATATCCAATAAAGTTTCAGGGCAACGTCAATCAATACGGAATAGAATAATGGCGTCACAATTTAGTTACAAACTGCAGCGATTTTCTCCTTCAGGGAATAAATTCTTTATTTGATTGAGAATTGCGAGTTACTTGCAGCAAGTCATGGCACTTTATGACGATTAAAACAAAATATATAGAGTTGTAGAAACAACCACAAAAAAATATGTTATATTACATTTTTTCTCCGTGATAAAGATTTCAATAAGGGGATGTTGGGGATTTATCGAATAGTATAACACATTTCTTATGGCTTAAACATGATTATCAGTAAAGCTGCTTCGTAATCATTTGTTAGGCTGGCTGACTATATTCGCAGATCATCAATCATTATTAAAGCATTATTAGACGTCGACCTCGGGCGACTCACCCTGTTTTTGTGTTATACGTAAAATTTTCCATTACACAATGGATAGTTCCGTGTTTTGCGTTTTGTTTATAAAAGAAACTGCTTACTTCATGTGCATTAAATGGATTCTAAAAAACAATTTTCATTAGTAACCAAAGGGTGAGCTAACACAGGACGCAAAAAAAATGTGTAGTACAATAAAATGATACCCCGTAAATATAATATTAGAAGATTAGAATATAATAAGATAAGAATATAATATTTAAGGCTGTGTCGCAAACGAAGGCACCAATTTTAATTTAGTGAATTTTAATCCTGTCATATAAGCAAGACCCAATATCTTTCAAAAACATTCGAAGGACAATTAAAGTTTTATTTCAAAATGACACTTTATTAGACTCATAAAACGAGCTATTAAATTCACAATATACCACAAATACAGTTGCGATGCAATTTTTTGGCGAAAACAAAAAGACCAAATAATGCGAATACGGACATCAAAGTCGAATGAATCAGCCAAAGCCATACATTTAAATGTCGTTAAACTCTGATTGTCCAACAAACCTAAATAAGTTAAACATAATGTGTTTTACATGTGGCATTTAGTGTCTGGCGCCATTTAATTGAACCTAAAAAGTTCAATTAAAATATTAGCCATTGAATATTTTAGTAAAAATCAACTCATTAGGCGATGATTAATTACTGCACAAACGAACACTGACATCACACCTAAAACTTGAACTGAACAATAAAAAAAGCTATATTTAATCATTAAAACGAATTAGATATGTCAAAAACATACACTGATGAATGTTTAAACCATTTAAAACAAACATGCTGATGATGCGGGAACAAAACAGTGGTATTAATTAACTATGATATGGTGAAGATAAAAACTACCCAATGCAAATGAAAGCAATTATATGTTGATAATTGAGTGTACACAAAAACTTTTTTGTTAAATTAAATATTATTTCAGTAAAATAATGTTCTGATTCCACTTACAGAACATATTATTGTCTTTTTAAATTATAATTCTTATACATATATATATTCACTATAAATAATTTATTTGTAGAAAAGAGTGGATACGTAATATGGTTAATTTTGATATTGTCCCTAATTGTAGTTACCTTTACATTTATAGGTTATTGAAATTTAAATATATATAGAATCACTTTCCACACATTATATTTTTAAATACAACATTAAAGAAGTTAGAAATATTTCATAAAGATCCTTATTCCAAAAT
The DNA here is from genome assembly GCA_947561695.1 of Tyria jacobaeae. Lineage (NCBI taxonomy): Eukaryota > Metazoa > Arthropoda > Insecta > Lepidoptera > Erebidae > Tyria > Tyria jacobaeae. The sequence continues at coordinate 12,325,163 of OX387221.1, read as the reverse complement.
ATGCAAGCGTTTACTTACATGAGGTTAAATCTGTTGTTGATAGATAAAAAAACTATAAATAACAAATTTGATTTTAAGAGAGCCAAATATGTTAAAATTATAAAGCCAAATATACTTTTTACAGCAATCAGTTTTAGTCAGTGTGTTTTGTATTATATGTTTATTATTGATTTCTAAGATACCTTACCTACAAACAAAATATGACAAGACACTTGTCTAACAAAGCAAAACTCCCCAAGCCAGATTTACAGACAAATAAAATCAATACAAAATAATGAGATAATTTACGCTTCGCTACGGATGGTGCTGACAAAAAACGTGACACTGAGACACGCGTCAAGAAAATCGAGAAGAAAAAAAGTTAAGACGGGACTTCGAAATCAAGGGATCTGTAAGGCAGGAATGATGTTAGGAAGTATGCAAGTCAGATATTACTTATTATATCTATTATTATTTTGTATGTAACTGTTTTGTGAGGGCTATTAAAAATAATATGTATGTTTTTTGGCTTATACAATAAACGATCAAGATGAAAATAGTAATTAATATTACTATACACCTTAATGTATCCCTGTCTATATCTCAATAATTTTTCTAAAAAGGTTTTAGTAAAATGAATCGGCTGTTTTGTTTTTTTTTTGCTTTAAAGTTAGCTTAAGTTTTATAATTGTGAGTACGGACCAGAAAAAGGGTTGAGAATATTGCTTACATGTACAAAGCCATGTGTGGCGAGTCGGGTAGCACATGCTCGTTTGACACATTGTTAGAATAAAAAAGGGGGAATAAGAAATCAGAGGATGTTTATAAAGGCCTTTCAAGGTAGGTTACGTGACAAGAACACTAAACGCTAACCACACTCTGCGGGTAAAAATAAACACGGATCAAAACATTTCAATAATCGAGTTCGATATGCAACGTAACCACAACAGCAAAAAGTCTAAACGCTGTCTTTCTATCTCTCCCACACACGCTTTATCAAATCACTTTATTCACTCTTTATTGTAATATTATTATAATGTATCGATCTAATTTTCATGTTAGATTAAATATAATGCTAGACATTTGATGCCGCACTAGTATTTAGCCCAATTCAAACAGGACATATTAAAGCCTTTTTAAATTAGATTTCTATTTGAAGCCTATAGATAGAATAGAATATACTTCATTGTACACCTTGAAACAAGAATTGACAGTATTTATATTGGAATATAAACCTTTTATTATATTTTTTGTTTCAACATCTCGACTTTTGTCGGTTTTATAGATACCCCGTCCCGTAACCTACGGGAAAAAGGATATTTATGTCCCTATTATTGTTCAAAAATTAATAAAGTTAATTATAAACGGTATGTATGAATAAATATATAAAAATTGAATGTGTAGTTTCGTTGTATGAGAGGAACCTAACTAGTGTGTATCTGTCGTGTGGTGTGTGTCAGGCGCTGCCCTTCTCCTTCCCCGTCCTCGTCCTCTTCCCCTTCCTCTTGCCCGTAGAGTGTTCAATGTCTGATGTCTGTCCAGTGTATGAGATATGTTCAGAGGGTCCTGTATGTCTGATGATTGCGATATGTTTGACGATTGATGCGGGTCCTGTGAGTCCTGTGACTTCTGCATGTTTTGCAATTCCTGGGTGTTTTGTGAGTGTTGGTCCTGCATGTTGTGTATGAATACCGTATCTCCCAAAACTTTACTGAGTATGGTTACTGTGTGTATGGCTGCTTGTTTTTGAAGAATGGTAATGTCAATGGTGGTTTCTAATTTATCTATGTATTTCTTAATGTTTTTGGCAACTATTCCCGTTGCGCCTATAACTATTGGAATGACAGTCGTTTGTGTATTCCACAGACGGGTGACTTCATTTTTGAGTAGGTGGTATTTGCTCAATTTCTCAATTTCCTTAGCGCCTATATTGTAGTCGGATGGCACAGTGATGTCTATTAAAAATGTTTTATTGCTGGTTTTATCGATATATATAAGGTCAGGTCTATTGTGCGTTACGGTGATATCTGTTTGTACGGGCATTTCCCAAAGGATTTTAGTGGATTCATTTTCTTTAACTTGTGGTTGTGTAAGTGTTTCTTTCCACCAAAGGTCAGAGACTTCTATTTTGTGTTTTTTGGCCAGACACCAGTAGACGTATTGGACAAGGTTATTATGACGTTTAACATAATAGGTCCCCGCCAGTTTTTCGCATCCCGATATGATATGCTGAGTGGTTTCGTCCTTGCAGGCACATAGGCGACATTTTCCGTCTACTGGTTCTTTCAGTATATCGCGCTGATGCTGTCGGGTCATGATGGCTTGGTCTTGTATGGCAAATATTGATGATTCTAATTTGGGAGATATATGCTGTTTCTTAATCCATTTAAACGAAAGTTCTGCATCTACGTTGGCTTGATCAAGTACTTTATGCGGAAACTGCCCGTGTAACTGTTTACTTCTCCACACTGCATTGTGTGTTTTAGTTATAGCTTTTTTAATTTCTTCATCTGTGTGTGTGTTATCCACTGGTAAATGTAGTTCGTCTTCTATTTCTTGTGCTTCCTTAATTATGGAGTATTTACCTTTATGTGAGTCGTGTTGTACTATTGCTCGAATAAGATGATCCCCTTCTGCTTTTAAGTATTGCTTATATTTAACTATCTGTGTTTTATACATATACTCTACGTTTATAAGACCCCTTCCTCCTTCTGTCAACGGTAAGTATAGTCGCTTTACTTCTGCTTTTTGCTGATGTGCCTTGTTTAATGTTAAAAGTTTTCTTGTTTTTACATCTATTTTCTTAAGATCACTGATTTTGTAATTAATAACACCAAATGAATAGAGTAGTACCGGAATAGCATATGTATTTATACCTTTTACTATTGAGCGTGAATTGAGATGTGTATTTAGTAGCTTTTTTATCCTTTTGAGATATTCATTTGTTATTTGATCCCTAATTATACTATGTTCTATCTTTCCTGATTCATGTACTCCTAAATATTTATATCGATCTCCTATTGCCAGTTGTTGAAACATCTCTCCGCTTAATAGAATATGGCCTTCTCCTATTGCACTACTCCTATGCCCTGAGCTAATATGTATTACATTACATTTATCTAACCCGAATCTCATCCCTATGTCTTCTGTAAATATTTCTACACTGTCTAATAATATTTTCAAGTTACTTCTATTGTTTGCATAGACTTTAAGGTCATCCATGTAAAGTAAATGATTTATCCAGAAACTATTTTTAAGTTTATATCCTTTCATTTCGTATTTATTCAGTACAAATGATATAGGGTTAATAGCTAAACAAAACAATAACGGTGAAAGGGAGTCACCTTGGAAAATGCCGCGTTTAACAGAAATCCGTTCAGTAGTTATTGAAGTTTGGGAGCCACGGGCTGTCATGATCACCCCCCACGAAGGCATAACCAGCTGAAGGAACCTTTTTATGATAGATGGACATTTATAGACATCAAGTACTTTTAGAAGCCATTCATGCGATACGCTGTCAAAGGCTTTTTGATAGTCTATCCACGCCATGCTTAGGTTCTTTTGGGATTGGTGTGCATCCTCTAATATAGCTTTGTTAACCATAAGGTGATCCTTACATCCCCTGGCACCACGTCGACATCCCCGTTGTTCTACCGCCATTATGTTGTTTTCATCACAGTGGCTATACAGTAAGTTGGCTAATACGGACGTTAATAATTTATAAATACTTGGTAAGCATGCTATCGGTCTCCAATTTCTCGGTTCTTCTGTATTTTTATTTTTAGGAATTAATATGACCTTGCCTGTAGTAAACCATTCTTCTAATGGTTCTGTACCTGCAACTATATTTGTAAATAATGAACTTAGATATGGGTGGACACTGGTTAGATATTTCAAGTAATAATTTTGTATTTTATCTATTCCTGGTGCTTTCCAATTTTGCAGTTTTCTTATGGCAGTTTTAACTTGATCTTCTGTAATTTCTTCTGTATTAATTGTATTTACCTCTCCAGACGCCATTTCTACCTCCTTAATCCACTTAGCTTCAGTGTTGTATGCTGTAGGGTTTGATAATATTGAAGACCAAAATTCCTCCACTCCTTCTCTACTTGGTATTTTAATATCTTTGCCAGCATTCGTCTTGCCCAAAGTTTTGTAAAATCTGTGTTGGTTTTCCTTAAATAAACTATTTTGTTCTTTTCTACTATTAATATCATCATATCGTTTCATTCTACCTGCCAGTGCTTTTATTTTTTGCTTAAGTGTTTCTGCTGTATTTCGTTGCTCATTTTCATTTTGTATGTTATATTTACTGTATAGCCTTTCTTTGATATTCCTCATTCTTCGTGTAGAAATCCCTCTTTCTATTTCTATTAACTGACCTTATTCTTTTCTAAATTTTTCAATTTTAATTCTTATTCTCTTTTTCCACGGTGGATCGCATTTTGGTTTTATAGTGTGTGTGGGTGTGTATGGTGTTTGATTATTGTTTATTATTAGAGTTTTAGCGGATGCATAAATTATATTATTTATTTCGCGTAGACTAGTGTTAGTAACTAATAGGTTAGGTAGATAACTGTCAAGAGTGTGTAGATTTTGGATGAATTGTTTATTTATTTTAGCTTTTGGGAGCAGTAAGCGTTCTGTAAGTGGAGTCTCTTTTGTTTCGGCTAATATTTGAAGGTAGTGTAATACTAATGGGTCCTGATCCTCGTTTACATCTATGTTGTTTGTCAACTGGTCTATTGTTTCTGCTTGTTCTGAAGAGTATTGTGCATGTAGTATGTTTTCTTGTGTACTCTGTATAGGTAATGGTGTTTCATGTCGTTCTTGGGTTGCATATGAAATATGGTCAGTAAACCTTTTATTATATTGGAATATAATATATACTATAATTTTATGTATTTAGCCGTAGGACTAATTCCTGTTTTGCAATTGAGTTGTCAAACATACAAACAACTGACACAAAGAACACCCACTCTCAAGATAATTATTTGTGGATCACGCAAAATTTTATCCTGTGTGAGGATCGAACCCACGACTTCGGGGTCACCTCAGGAGCACTAACCACTAGACCAACAGGCCAGTCCTGTTCAGGCAATTACTGTTTAGTAATATATTAAATAAGCAGCAACTTTGTCCTTGTTTACAGAAGGAAGATATTTTTTTCTTCTCCTTTAAGTAAGATACCATAAAACTAAAAAAAAATAGGACATGTTCAAACAAACACAACTTCGTTAGTGTCATATATTTTTTTTGTGGCCATAAACTGGAGTGTTCTCGAGTAGGATTAATCTGGAAGTGTAACTGGGCCCGGCTTCCGTCTCAAGGGGAGGCCACGTGCGTCTTCAATGGACCACTCCGGATGCCCTGCCTTACAATAGGAACGTCTGTACACTTAGGCATACTAACTAAAGAAGTAAAAGGACGTAAGGGTATTATCATATATGGGCGCTTACAACTTCTTACAATGAGTGTGGATGCGTCCTGTTATTTGAGGAAGTGAGTTTGAGAGTCGAGATTTTTTAAATTCTTTATGTGAAGTGTTTGAACATTGATTTGATGGTATTCAAATTGACTGTTTGTTAAAAAATCCTTTTGCTATCGAATATTTTCTATACAATTTGTGTCAAAGAGATATGCAAAGGGATAAAATTTTTGTTAAAAGTATTGTCCACCCACAAAAGGCACTCTCATAGTTATTTATAATATTAAACCTATGGTGTTTGGTACCATAACATAAACATCACCCATGACATGAGAGAGGCAGAAATTTATGTTAACCAATTATAGTAATAAAAAAACTAAATGGACTAAATCACAGCCCTTCTATACATCACAAGGCAAGAACATAATGAAAACAGCGTATCACAGGAAAATTCTAGTTCTATAGCAATAATTCTAAACAAGTTTCAACTTTACTTACCGTTAAACATGTATGTACCTAAATGTTTAGATTCGCGTATGTATAATAACGCACGGACATTATACAAGTTGTTTCATAACTGCCGGTGTCATTGGACACATATGTATGACATATACGATACGAAACACAATGTATTTATATTTATACTTACATACATACGTACAGGCATACGAGATGGTGACGGCGCGTGGCCAACCATTCGCTACGAATAAACAGAAACGCGAGGCGTTGATGTCTTTTAAATGCGACGTACCACATATGATACGCCAACGCCTTAATTACCCGTTTGCGTGATTTATAGGCTATGGTAAAATTAAAATAGAATTAAATTTATAAATTTTGATTATAGTTACACGTAACGTTTAAATGTCTTTAGAGTTAAGATTCAGTTTGGCAAGCATAAAATGAATTTAGTCATATAAGTAATTAATTTTATACGGCTGTTGCTTTATGATGTCAGTTTTTCTTGTACACTATTTCTGACATAGAATTTTATTGTGATTTATTGCGAAATATTTGTTTTTACTCCTTTTTTATGGAAATCTTTAATTGATTTAATGAATAGAAGCTTAGGAAATATATGTATGAAGAATTCTATATATACTTGTTTCTGTTTATAGCGGTTCATGCACAGAGAGGTGAAACACATTTCAATGAGAATAGTAAAGGCATGATATATTACAAATTTTCAACATGATAGCCATCAATTCAAACAACTCTTCAAAGGTTTCTACAATGTTTCCCCTTCTAAGTAATTAATGATGAAACATATAAATCTGATCAGTATACCTTATATCGAGTAGATAATATATATAAAATATAAATAGATTTAGTAACAATCAATTATTTTAAAGCGAAACTTATTGGCGATAATGTTCAGTCGATCTCTTCACCCGCGAGCAAATGAATTTAATTCAAACACTATTAATGCGTGTAATGAATAACATTTACTTCAGCCATCTCAATGATCGGGGGGGGGGGGGGGGGGGGGGGGGGGAGGGGGTTAAACAAGAATCACAATTGTATTCTTCCGCCATCCCCGACAAGCATGACCCGTCCTATCAAGACGGAAGCCGTCACCTGGTGCGACCATTACAGTGTCGCAGTCCTCCAAGAAGCACACACGGACCACTAAATCCATACATATAGACATAGATAAGTTACACCCAGACACAGGACAAACCGTCATGTTCATCACACAATTATTAGTCTTTCGCGGGAATCGAACCCGAGCTTTCTGGCTTAGCAGTCAGGATCCCTGACCACTGGCCCAACAGGCCAGTCAAATGTGGTTGTAGTTGTTTTTTATTGATAATCTAATTTTTTAGATAACCTGTTAATTGCAAGACCAAAACTTTAGCTTTTTTTATAAAACGCTGGCCCTGATTAATGTAATTATGAATATTACTTTAAAAAAAACTCCGAGACAACTGTCATCGTGCGGCTTAATAATAATTTTCATTTTAGAGTATCTTTTTAATTTCGCTACTTATATTTAACAAAACTGTTTATCCTCTTTCGGAAAAAAATAAAACAAAACGTACACCTACCCATTAAAAATCCAATTCACATCGTCAAATCAAGTTACATTTTGGCCTGTTATAGCCCGAGGCTCCGTCTAATTGCTCTCGTAATAAATAACATATGACCGAAGGCTATAGGTAATTACTGGATTAGTAATTTGTTCTCGGTTACCAGCTACCTGTGTTCCCGGAATGGTGGAGAGCATCCGGCGTCCGTCCCCTCAGGCATCCAATCTTTGTGTATAAATTATTGTACGCAAGCAATTATTATATGTATGACTAATATCACTATAGCTTCACATTTATTAGTAAATGAGTGTGTATTATTAAATTATTATTAACTAGTGGTCGTCTGGCAATCGAAATTCGACCGCAATTGATAACATATTTAACTCCTTTGGGACCAGTATCTCTCGACAATACGACGAAGGTAGAGAAGTGCTCCCTGATAGACAAGAGCCTCTCTAATGCAACTCCAGGGCAAGGTGTTAAAAGCATTGACGATATCAAGAGACACCGCCAACATCATCTCGCCTCGGTATACTGCTTCCTTCGCCAGTGTTTTAACGCACATGATCGCTTCCACGGTGGAGCGTCCTAAAACTAAACAACTAAACGTCCTAAACTAAAAAGCCCTCTTAGTCAGAGGGGTGAGAGCCAGAGGGGTGAGAGCCTGTAGGGCAAGGTGCCCTAGCTCAGTAAAGCGGTCGCGATCATGTTGTTTCAGGTTCGAACCCGGAACGCTACTATCGTGAACATGCTTTTAATACAAGCAACAAGTACTAGTAATGTGTGACCTACGTTGCTAAATGAAATAGAGTACCTATGACGTACATAGCTTGTACTCTTTTTAAATAATCCAGTCAAGCTAAACTATTGTGTTAAGAGAGGGTTGACGTAAATAGTGAACTAGGTTCAAACTCGCCACTACTTGATGGCAAGTCCAGTGCCTCCTTGACCATTATCGCGACGGAGCAGTATACATATAATTAATTGGCTACTTTCTCATCCTTAGGGGGAAATGATGGAACATGGTAACCTCTAAGAGCCGGGAGTTTATTTGCACACATACCAGTATAAAATGTTTCTTCCTATTGTCACTTTAAGAATCAATAACATTGACATAACACATCGCTATAATTTAAAACATCCCATTCGAATTTAAAAGTAATATACATGCATATGTTAAGTTTATATCACCTAAAATAGGCCTTAACCCTAGTTTTAGAGTGCCAGTTTTAGCAGAGCACACATTAGCTTTTTTACATATAAAATCAAGACAACAGTTTGCGTGTTCTGGCCGAGCCTATGTATGTATTTTGTGCAACAATAGACATTGTAGAAACTATATGAAAGTAATTTTTTTTGTTTAATGAATTATGAAAAAGCCATTATTTTATTATACGTCCCTTTAGCTACGATTATGCGAACTGCTATTGTGTCGATGATATCATTTCTTTTTTACCAGAAGATCACGTAAAGATTAATATTTATGAATGAGTTATCTGCCTGTAATTTATTTAAGGTGGCGAATAGAGTAAAAGAACATTTGTAATGTATTTCTCGAAAAGTTGACTATTTACTATTAAATAATATTGTTTTTATGGGATATGGGCTAACGAGCAGAAGGGTCACCTAATGGTAATCGGAGGTAGTCGGTAGTCCGCCCATGGACACCTGCAATTCAATAATTATTAATACTATTATTATAATTACTTGTTACTTACGTATCATTAAATTTTCACCACCTACCTAGTGACCAACTGAGTATTCAAGTACAATTAACCTAAATGAACTAAAATATTTTCCGTGCTATACTGCGGAAAGTTATATATACATACAACTCCTCTTCAGTGATTTATTATTTATTTATTAGAAACTCAACAGCTTGTTTACCATATATATAGATAAGACCGTAGATAATACCAACAGCATATTATGTATTATTTGCTGGGACTACCTATAACAAAAACGTGTTAAGCCAATAACAGTTTCCTGCCATCTTAAAAAGGTAGAAGTGTAAATGTAACACAGAGTTGTTTAATAACACCAGACATACATATAGACAAGGGTCACTACTAATACTCAGTTAATACCTAATGATGTGTTGAATGGATTTATGCCATTATTTAACTATCAACGAGCGTATGTATATCGCTCAAGGTAGAAAGGTGAAATGGGTCAATATTTGAGAAACGTGAGTTCTAAATCTATTTGCGAGTTAGAATGAGATAGGCATATGTAGAAGGTTGTGGAAGGTCGGTGCGAGTAACAAATTATTTCATTAGAGTGGGCGCGGCGCTGGCGGCGCGCGCGCCACCTGTTCGGCGACCGGATGCCGCGCCCTTCGCCCCGCACACCCCTACGACACCCGACAAGGGACTGATGACTGAGGCTGTGGTTACAGTACCAGCGAAATGCAATTGTGGCATACATTATTTCATGCTATTCATATTCGCGATCTTCTATTTCTCTGCGTTGATTACAGCTTTGTGTTTTGGTCGCTGTTAGACCACTTTTTCATTCATCCGACACGTTACTGGGATCGCCTCTTTTCTACACAATCAACTCGGGAAACAAGGCAACACAATACAGAATACTTGTAAATAACAACTCTTCAGAAAGGAAACCTTACTCGAAATAGCTGGACCACTCCAGAAATAAATTAGTTAGAATGAAAATTAAAAATTACATATAAAAATACCTTTTGTTCCTTCTTATCACCTTTTATATTGATTTGCAAAGTTTGTTTTCAAAGTTAAGTATTGTAGCTAGGTTTTTACCACATGAATGTTGCAATCACATATTTCTCACTACGCATAAGTATGCGTAGACTGCAGTGCAGTGCTTGGCGATCTACGCAGACCGTAACCTCTTCACATACTTTTAGTTGTCTTCCTATAGTCGTAAAAAGTGGATGAAGGAATAGACTGTTATCTATCAGACAGTATGTATACAGACATACAGTTCCCAGGCAATAGGCTTGCCCCCTACCACGTTAGTCGGACCAAATTCTAATTGCCATTATGTGGGTATATAATACACCTCTGCCTACCCTTTAGGGGATACAGGCAGGTGAGCGTACGTATGTGTGTTAAATATACAAGCCATAAGTCTATATTTCTATATGCTTTTTTATAAATATTGTATTACATTGTCCAGAAGTCACATTAAAACAATATAGAGACATCATACATCAGCCAGTGAAGGGAGTGTATAAATTATAAAAACCGTTCTTTATTAACTGTTTTATAGTTTGAGATGTTAATAATTATTGTTATCCTCATACTACTTGCCACAGGTACATAGGTACTTCATTTTTATTGACTGGTTAGTTATGTATTGACAGCTTTTATATTGTGTTGTATATTTTGTCCAATAAGTAGCCCCATAACATAAAATCAAAGAGCTGTAAACGGAAAGGTAAATTTAATCTCAGTTCAAATTATCGAATTAAAAGTTTATCGCTTACCGCTCGTCGTATAATGTGTGATGCCTTTGGATCTGTCAAACCCTATCTTCTTGCATTCGAATTTATCCCTAAGTGTCATAAGAAAAAGGTAGAACTTAAATTTTTTATGGTTCTTGCTAATTTCAACTTTAGAAAAGAACGAAAACGATACGTCCTCTGGGATTGTCGCCCTCAGCGCTGTTCGTGTCTCAGATATCGTTTCGATGCTCCTAAGAGCATCCTTGTCGTCACGCCAGGCATTAATAACGACTAGTCATTTGTAAAATTGTGATCGTATTCATAAATAAATTAAGTACACGACAGCATACAAAAGTAATAGTTGTTATAAACCTGCGCCAAACGTCCTCCTATACATTTCCTGAAACAAGATTGATGATAAGACTGCTAAATACAAACAGCGTAGTACTATTGTGTTTTTTGCTCCCTTATTAAGGATTCAAAAGCGTCCGAATTGTAATTTTCTTACAACCGGCATTAGCATTCAGGTCGTCGCCGAGACTCCGTTAAATGAAGGTAAACTCTTGACGATGTAAGTCAACAACCCATACAATGTCTGTGGTATGGCTTTTTGTTTGTTACACAAAAGGGCTGTATCCGGTGTTTGGAAGATTCCAACCGAGGCCATTTCCGCGAAATCTATCGCAATACACAAGAAACGAGAAGCATATCCGGAACAACGAAAAAAAACCTTTTTTACACTTATGTGTAAACCAGGGCTGTCAAAGTGTGCGAATATTAGAATACATACATATTTTGGTTTATACATATTTATTTATATTTGGTTTATATTATTATGGGAGTGACATAAAAGTAATTTGGGTTGACTGTTACTCATATGTACATTGCGATATAGTATTTAAGATGTATGATTTTAATAAATAGGAAATCGTATCGTACCATGGCGTGAGCATATGTATGTATGTATCGAGCAGAGTTTACGTAATGTATATGAAGTAAAGTGTTTAATAACTTCATAGAGAGTGAAGAGTTACCTGCAAAATATTAGAATAAAATATACAAGGAGAGTTTGAGATTAAGACTTTATACAAGTTAAAAGATAAAATTATTTCACACTTAAAGGAGTCTGAATCAGCGTAAGTAAGCTTTCACAAGTTAGATCTTAAAAATCCTATATGTATATTTATAAATTATTATAAGTCTGATTAACTTTGATAACGTTTCAAATAACAACTGTTAAATGCAACATTACTTAGAAATGTACGGTTACTATATACAGTTTTTTTATAATGGTTTGTATACGTTACAAAATAGTATGTATTTGATAAAGTAAAGTAGGTACATTATATTATTAAATTTCTTTCTCAAACATTTTTTTCTGAGGTTAGAGTAGTATATTTTGTTGTTTATATTTATAACGTTTTCTGATAGGCAACTACATTTTAGAGAAATTTAAAATAAAGGCAGTAGTAGTAGTAAATAGGATAATCATTTCATCTGAACTAACTACTTATTCTTATCATAGCAATACTTAAACAGAAATCGAATACTTAAATGATTTCTGTTACTTTAAAAAAAAAGTAATAACGAACTAGAACATGACTGTTCTAGTTCGTTATTACTTTTTTTTATGACTAAACAAGCGACACAAAAACTATTATTCGTCGGATGTAGATCGTTTCAAATTAAATGAAATAACTTATATATGTAGCAGTAATAACTTAATTATAGCCGACGTAAAGGCAGTAGCCCTGCAAGTTGTACGCAGAAAAAATCTTCCCACAGCTAACAGGTTGCCGAATGGCACGTCTTCCGGTCGGAAGTACGACCGATGGTCCTTTCCGACACAAAAAAATAATGAATGGATGCAGAGCACACATGTTCATATTGTGATTCGTTTTTGAACGTAATGATTAACATCGATTTAAAGTCGTACCTTATAACAATCTCTTTCACTACGTCGTACCCTTAGTAGACAGGTGTCTTCGGAACACCTTCCATTTTTCTCACGCCTACATCTTTTCTGTTAATGATTAATTCTTTTTCTGACTTAGTATTCCTTGAGTTGAATATATCGATAGCTACGCAAGCTGAATATTTAACATTTAGGTACATGCAAACTATTATGGATTTCGTGGTCTATAGTACTTCATCGTACAATCGGACACATGCTTTAAATATATTGTGTTTTATTTTAAATTGTAGTTTACAGGTATGTCATGTTTCTTGCGTGACACTGTCTTTCAAGGAAAACAAGTCCCGTAATAAGTAAACACGAAGTCAACTCGTACAAGTCTCAAACTGTCAACACGTTACATTGTGAATAGGGAGTTTAGTTGTCGTTACCAATTGTTTTGCAGTTACTCGCTTTTAAAAATTGCTGCACACGTATCTACTATATTCCAGGAGACTTAAATTCACGGACAGAAATATTATTTAACTTCTCAGGTCATCGACAGTATACTAATGAAAATTGTCGATCGTTTCCCAGGGTTCAGAGGAGGACCTTCCAGACTGCAGGCCAAGACAAGTGTGCAGTAAAGTGGACCTGTATGATGCGACGCAACCCTGGATAGAGCGGAAGTGTCGATGTTTGGGACATAGACCGTGTTCCAGGTCAGTATATTTTTTTAAATAATGTCTTAGGTATTTCATCAAATGAAGATAATTAAACTAAATATTATACTATCTCTCTTAACTAAAGTATATAATACTATTTATAAATATTTAATTAGGGTTTGCTTGAGAAACTAAAAAAAAACATTATATTTTCAAATTTCATCGTAAATATATATAAATATATAATTAGGGTTTGCTTGAGAAACTAAAAAAAAACATTTTACTTTCAAATTTCATTGTAGACATATATAAATATATAGTCGGATTTATTTTTAAAAATAAATCCGACTATATATTTATATATATTTACAATGAAATTTGAAAATACTGCTATACTCATATTTATTTTTATACTAACAAAAAATATAAATATTTAGTATAAATAAAGGTATGTATAAAAAATTAAATAGGTACATATTTTTTTAATAAATGTTTATTTATATTTTTAGTGTACATTCTAGTTAATATATTTAATGATGTTTTGAAAGGTATATTATGGTTGTAAGGGTTTTAAGAACTTCATTTTACATATCATGTATCATGAATATACTATGCTTGAGATTTACCAGTTTTATTTTCAGAACTTATTTAATGAAAGTAGTTGTATTTTTTTTAGTAAATATTATCATAATGGTGATTTCTTATTGTCAGACAATGTTAACTTGGTTTATATTATTTACAAAAACAGATACATCTTACATTAAGTAAATCCCTATATAGTCAGCCATATTTTCCATATTCTTTTATGAACTGAGTAGCTTTAAAATATCAAATTATAGAGAATGGAAGCGATTCGAGGCCACCGAAGCCTCTTACGTTTAACTAGTACTTACGTATCAGTTGACAGGCTATTAAGCTAATTATTAAAATTGGTCGTTGTAGCTATTGATCATTATAATATCGATGTTATTCTCCTTTTAGTGATCTAACTGCGGATGACAACCACACACTGGCAGACAAAACTACACTCTACAAGACTTGTGAGCCCGTAAAACGTCTTCCAAAATGCCGATATTTTAAAGACGCTGCCTGGATCATTTACTCATTCCCTGACAGCAACGCTACCCAGCAGATCGTCAATTGCCATTGTCCCAAATTCTCGGTTACATATCTATTAAAGAAATTGCCGTATACGACACCTAGCGGTGAACAAGGGAACCAGTACCAGTTTGCGTGTTCGCCGCAAAGCGTAAGTTGCTTTTACTTTTACTACAATAGTTGTGGTTTAGTGGTGTGACGATAGATGGAACTAGCACCTTACAGATAACGTATTTTGAGTTTTTATCATTAGCTTTTTTGCTGCATACATGGTGTTCATGCTTTTATAAAGACCTAAAGAAATAAAAAAAACTGTGTATAAATTAAATGTATTAAATGGTTTGACGATTGCTACAGAGGCTACGTTGTTCAAGAAAGGAACCGTGCAAGCTTTTCAGCGCGAGGCGACGACACGAACAAATTGATGAAGTCAATGCAAACACCATCTGTCAATGCCCGAGAGGTCATACTTGCCCAAGGCATCACACAGAGACAGGGGTTCTAGCAGGTATTACCTACGCTTCAGAAGACATCCGCACCTACCACGGGTACTGTATGCCCGAGCCACCGCCAGATGCCTACAGATTCGTGGGGGATAAAGATTGAGTGAGATAAGTGATCAGTACTATAGCCCCTCAATTAAGTGTGATATGTAACTCAAAACGCACCCAAATAGTGCTTTTTATGGAGATAACACACAATGATGTAGGCTTTTGCTCATTACCTGTTTAGTACAAAAAGTGTTAGGCATGTTTGGTTAAAAAAAAAACGACTAATTTTGTTAAATAATTTATGGAATAGTGATGTCTGTTGCGACGGTTTTGGAAACCGATTTGTTGATGTAGTGAAGTACCTTCAGGCTTCAGGTATCAATCGCTCGCTAGTCTAATGACGGGACGCGATCAAATAAGCAAGAACAAAATTTGAATTGAAAAATGTACAAGAATGTTTAAAAGTGATACATATACTTACTGTAAATAATTTAGGTACTTGTGTTACGCACTGTTTCTGTTATAATCGTGTAAATAATTTTAGTGTAAGCAGAATCATTCCAAACGTTTGGTTTAAATTATTATTTTTCATATTTTAATTATATACTTGCCATACTCACGTAGTTTGCTGCGTTTGTTCCAAGTCTTCCATTGCAGTCAAGAAGACAAGAGTTATGTTCATTGTTTTGTTTATGTTAACAAATTGTATGATAATAATTTTTTGTTATACGAAATATTATAAGGTTGTAAGTATTTAATTACGTTTTAGGAATTTTATAAATGCAGATACCAGATTTGCTAAAAAATTTGTAGCAACACTAATAAACAAGTTTATCATATGAGATAATAATTGAAAAGACTAAATAATTACCATTTCAAAACCTTTTGTGTATAATGCGAATGAATGTTATAAAAGCTAACTTAAAGTAACATCGAATATACCAATGCAAGTTATCATGTTGTCAATACTTGTTACAACTGATGTATTTTTAATAAACTTTTAAAATTTCAGAAAGAGTACGCATTAAGCTGTATTTATGTAAATATGATAGTATGTTGGTTTTTGTCTAATGATACCCAAGATATGGTATGTCTTCCTTTATTTGTTTTATTATTAATAGGTATTAATAAGTTAAATTATTGACAGAAAAATAAACGTTTCGATATCAATTTAATCACAGTCTCATTTTCCCGAGATTTTAGATATTATGGGATATAATAATATGACTAAGCAGTAAAATAAGGTGTACATATGTTGCAGATCTCAACTATTTACGTTATAAAAATCGCTAGCGCTAGTTATTAACTTAGCCCATTAACGCTTCTTGGCGTTTTGTTTTTAATTCACAATTCACTATTGTTATGCATAACACAATATTAAGCCAAAAAAAAACATGGGATATTAAACTAAGTAAGTCCCTTACTTAGTTTAATATCCCATGTTTTTATACTTATATGAATGGCCACTAATACTAGGCAAAAAGTGTGTGCAAGCCACAAAATGTATATATTTAATTGATTTCCTATACGCGTGCCGAGTGTGCAATCACTTATTTACCGACACTTTTGTTCTGTGATCGCTCCGATACGAGATTATTGACATGCAACATGCAATGAAGGCATTTATGAGATTTTCATGATTATTACCACTTATTACACATCAATTTACGAACAATTACTGCCGCGGTAACGCGTAGACACGACGCACGCTTTAACTGATTGTTGCTTTGTAAGGATGCAAGCGTATTCTGAACGGGTCAGTAACATAATTATGCTACTAGAGTTCGCAAAATACGTACAATACATACGTTACGTATAAATATAAAAACAGTTATATTATAAATTCAAAAGTGAGTTGCTCTGCTACTTTGTTTATTACGCTTTCACGTCTTAACTACAAAACCAATCATCATCAGAATTTTGCATATAAGTACTGTATCTGCTTAAAAATAACTTTTATTGTGTCGGACCCGCAAACTAAAGCTAATTTATTTTATGAATGTTCAAAGTTGATTCTATTTATTTATTGTTTTGTGTTAAAAATATTATTGTCGTTTCATTACGAACAGCTGTATACCTTTCAATAATATTAAGAAGAATTAATGTCTGCCTTCTGTAATTTTTTTACGTAAAACATTTAATATATAAAAAAAGTCCTCGAAATAATACCTAGTTATTTAATCTTGCACCAAGAATGCTAGACTAAACTAGAAATTTTTACAACTCTGTTGAGTCATACAGAAACGGTAATGTTTTTACGTGCAAAAATTACTGTTTGTATGTTATCATTTCGCTATCAGAAACGTGACTATGACAGATTACTCGGTTTACACAAAAACGGAACCTGGTTCTTGTATTTAATAGAATTATGTTAATCGCTAAAACAATCTGGACAAATTTTCAAACAAAGATCGGGTCATGCTTTTACCGCCGAGTATAAGTTCACGTTTAGGTTTCCTAGTTCTCATGCATAAAACAAATAAGAAATACAGAAATAATGGGGAAACCGCAAGACACTAAGACCCCAAAGAAGGCTGTTTATTGTGTAAGATGTATAAAATCAATAGATAATGTTCTCCGTAGAAATTAAGATGCAAATAATGATGAAAATAAGATGCAGACAGTGACACAAGGGTACTTTTAATTACGCAAATACTGTTAGAATTGAAACCATGAAACTCCAAGCGGAGTCTGTTGGCGAAGCGACCACTTAAGCTTTTCGGCCATTCGTGCGTTGAGTCATAACTTTAAGAAGTAAAGTTGTGCGCGAATTAAGTTAAGGTAACGCTAATAGTTTAATCTTCACGTTAACATATTCAGACATATGGCATCTATTCAAAATCTTCGCATTTTTCAAACGACCGTGTAGTTCTTCTTTAACTACTACATTCTTCCTAAAGCGTTAGTTGTACTATCTCTATTTACAGTTAACTTTTTAGAATAATAAAACAAGTATACTCGCAGATAGGCGTCAGAATAAGCCAGTTTCATAGAGTGTATCTAATCAGAGATTACAATATAAGAACGTAACAAATGCCTCGGGAAAAAGCCCGTCAGGTTCCGCTAATTCTCACAGAAAATTAGTTTTATTTTAAGTGGGCACAAACGCTTTGTACCTCGTCCATAACCTTAGTAATTGCAATATTATTATATATAATAAAAACTAAAAGTATTTATTATATATAATCAGTTTTTTAATTAAGTTTAGTGGTTTCCATAAATAAGTTCTCTAATAAAGAAAATATATGAACATATACATGATTGACAGATTGATGCCATTACGTTTCTACGGTATTTAGCAATTGATATTTTACGGTCTGTAGCAATCTGTGCTGTAGGATGGCTTTACATGACATTGGCTGCTGTGGGAAGTACTAATTACTGAAGAGATTTGCAGTATTACATAAGCACTGTCCTATTGTGTCTAGTAAGGATATAAAATCATGATCGTATGCCTCTGGAGTTAGGGCAATCGCCGCTACAATCTGCACAGTCTACCCAGGGTTGTTTAAAACATTTTTTTTTTATTTCTAATTATTTTCCACCTCGCTTTACAAATGGTATACCTTTGCTAACCCTCATGGAGTGTATTCTGTTTTAAGATGCTATTTCGGGCTAGTCACCTTACCGCTGTGTTGAAATAATTAAATTAATATTCTCTAATTGTTGTATTTTTTTTATGCGATAGGGGGCAAACGGGCAGACGGGTCACCTGATGGTATGTGACTACCGGCGCCCAAGGACACCCGCAACTCAAGAGTCACAAGTGTGTTGCCGGCCTTTTAGGTAGGAGTACGCTCTTTTCTTGAAGGTCGTATCGTTTAGGAAATACGGCAGGCGACAATTTGTTCCATAAACTGGTTCTGCGAGCCAAAAGAGCCTTCTAGAGAAGCGCACAGTGGTGGAGTGCCAATCGTCCAGTTGATGGGGATGCATATTTTGTCGCGTAGGACGATGGCGTAAAACTGCAGCCGGTATAAGTCCGAACAATTCCTCTGAACACTCCCCATGATACAAGCGATAGAGGATGCAGAGTGAAGCTACATCTCTACGCATCGCCAAAGTGTCAAGTCGATCAGAAATATCTTGGCAGTCTATAATGCGAGTCGCTATCCGTTGAATGCGGTCAAGAGGGAGAAGCTGGTACTGGGGTGCACCTGCATAGAGATGAGAACAGTATTCCATGTGCGGCCGAACCTGCGCCTTATAAAGTCAAAATAATAATACCATAATGTTAAATGTCTCTTGAAAGAGATGGTATCTATCCGTAAAGGTATATAAGGAAGTCGTAAGGCGGGTCGTAATGAGGTCAACCATAAACTGAGACCCTTGGGTTAGTGGCAAATTCATCACGTATAAGCTGGTTACATACCATAATAAACTGCTCCATGATATTAAGTGACAACATGAAGTTAGCGCATAAATTACATGCTCGTGTTAATAGCTGATTGTCGATGGTTCAGTAAGTGGTGTAGTCAAAAATGTTTATGGTTACGGGTATTGTAAAAATAGTCTCTTTAACTACTTAACAAATAAAAAAAAAAGGTTACTAAAAGTGTTGATCTTTATAGATTACGAAAGTAACCAAGTTTCAAATATGGCGTTATTTTTCTAATAAATATAATTACGTTCGGTACAAATCAGAGGTTTATCTGTGAAAAGGTAATAGCAGACAAGCAAACTTTCGTATTAATAACATTAGTTCCGGTCGATGATCCGATAGATTATTGATTGTTTAAAGAGGATGACACGGTTGCGTGAAGTTATTTATTTATTAAACTCTATGCACATTTTTTTTTTATATAAGCCTACTATAATGACTCCACTCTGCCTCATGGAAAGCGACAACTGGAGTCTAAGAGTAGTGGCCATTGGACTTAATGACAAGGCGTTTTCTTTCAGTCTACCTTGGAGGAGTGTTGCAGAAATTAAAAAAAAAACTAAAGTAGACACGTGATCATACTTGTGAAGATGGAAAATAAATCGAATGCAGTTATTGAGAACTTTATTAAGAAGATCTGCGTTCTGGTCGAAATAACACACATCACCATAGTCAATTATGAAAAATTTAGAGTTTCAGTTATTGAATGAGTAACCTTCCTGAGGCCCAGATCTTTAAGCACTGAACTCTGCGGTATAAGTAGGCCATGAAAGACTACAGGTGTGATAGAAGTAATATCAATCCTATATATGATTCATTTGCTGCCTTCGATTATTGACTGACATTTGGTGGGGTTCAGGAATAATCCAAAGCTCATTATCAGATTTTTATTAACTCTGATGTATATTAAAAACAAAAGTAGAGACAGAATACCACCAATAACCAAATACGTGGTGATCAAACCACTTTGAAGACAGATCATCAACGCGAACACACTATTGTCGTCCCTGAAGATAAGTTGAAAACCATGTCATTGTTTCTGATGAGATCATAAAATATGACAGGATCATAAGATATAATAGGACATCGTGGCGTAGGTATTAGATAAGTTAATCAAGACTACAACGTTACCCTTGTATGAAGTTATGTACTTAATTATTTACAGATTGTGTAACAATCAGAAACAAATTTGAATAATTTGTTTCTGATTGTAGTAAATATCAGGTGTATTTTTTCACGTCATCATATCACTCGGAAAATAACATATATTAACTTTAATTCAGGTTGAAAAACTAACAGTGTGACATATGGCATTAGCAAAAGCAAATACTCTACAAACAAAACCTATATTAAACTACACTTAAAAGAAAATACCACTAGTTCATAAGAAATATTTGACGATAACCATAATGTTAAATGTCTCTTGAAAGAGTTGACATCTATCCGTAAAGGTATATAAGGAAGTCGTAAGGCGGGTCGTAATGAGGTCAACCATAAACTGAGACCCTTGGGTTTGTGGCAAATTCATCACGTATAAGCTGGTTACATACCATAATAAAGGTAACTGCTCCATGATATTCCGTTAGGGTTTTTTATACTAGTGAGTTTAATAAAAAAAGGAGAGCGCTTACGGACTTAAGCAATACCAGAGATATGTATATGCAGCAGGTAGATAAACCTCTTCAACTTATTCTGGAAACGCTTACGCTGCAGTTTGGTTCGGTAATGCGGGTTCACTAAAAACAGTACCAGGGATATACCAGTTACAAAAAGTAAGGATAGAATATATGTGATTTAAAATTTTCAATTAATCAATGTTTACCTAGCAATAATTTATATTTATGCGTGCTCGAAGTCACGCAGACAGACTGTGTTCTATTGTTATGTACAACATAAGCTTTGTTAAGTAATTTGCTTGGATAAGTAATCACTTATATGTAGTTAAGTTATTTGAATGACAATATATTTAAAAAAAGTTGTAGTAGTAGTAGTGTAGTGTATAGAATTGGATTGTTAATCATTATCTGAATATGTGATGCGGATGTCGATATCGAAGGGGTTAAAATGGACGGAATGTGACCCATATTAATAGGAAAGAGTTTTAGTACAATGAAAATACTTGTTATTGGTTAAAAAACATACAAATAGGTTGCTTGCAATTTATTGTGCGCTTCATTGAAAAGGCTCATCATTTTACAAATGGAAACAGTAATCGAATTTTCTCTACTACAATAACTTTGATTACGTTAATGTCACGACCGGACTTTTTGTTGAAAGAGAAATTGCGTATGTTGCGGTTATTTTCGTGGGATTTCATCATTTTGGTTAAATGTTAAGTAAGATTATCCTTCACCGTGAAAGTTGTCTAGCGTTGTATGTTAATGTTTCTCACGCCGATGACGCTTATGGCCTAAACCATAGTAAAAACAAAACCAACGAAAGTTGAACAAAATAGCAGTAGTGTCCCACAGTTTCACCACTATTTACTTTTTTTTTTTTTTATACCATAGGGGGACAGACGAACAGACGGGTCACCTGATGGTAAGTGACACCGCCGTCCATGGACACTTGCATCTCAAGAGTCGCAGATAGGGGATGCAGGGAGCGGAAAGAAGAGAGGAGGGATGAGGAGATGGAAAAAAGGAGAAAGGAGATGAGGGGAGAGAAAAGGGGGGCGGGGGAATTGGGCCTCCGGAAACCTCACTCAATTCGGGGAAATGCAACGCAAGCGTTACTTCACAACCGGTTTTCTGTGAGGCCGTGGTATCGCACCGGTCGAGCCGGCCCATTCGTGCCTAAGCACTCTTCATCTGTTTCTAAAAATCAATACGATAAACCGAATCCTATATAAATCTACAAGCAGCCCAGCAAAGACAGATACATATAAGTATTTGTTCACTGAGTATCTAAAATCAAAATAAGTCACTTTTCATTAAGGACAAATCTGTACGCAGGGACAACAGACATTTTCAAACAAATGACTACGTATTTCTTGCTGATGAGTGACGTCCCTAGAAGTCCAAGAAAGAAGTTTTATTGTCAGCGCGGTCAGTGGCCACCACCTAGTCAGATGTGAAAAGATCTTTAATTGATGAAAAAGAAGGTAATAAAAAGTAAAATTAAGCTACAAAGGTTTTTGTATAATGACGTCTGAAGTAAAGCGTTTCGAAAAAGTAAGGATAGAAATGTCTCTGCCTAAATGTCTGTCTCTGCATAAAGGAAAAAGCTTGAGTATATGTATGCTATGTATATATATAAAGCGCTTAACATGCAAATATGCTAATCGCATTGATCACTTGGTATTTGGCCTATCAATATCTTACAATTTGTTATTTTAATTTGTTATCTTCTTATTGATAGGCTGGATCAGTTTCACATACTTTTTATACCAATAGCAATACAAATGACTCAATTCAAATGAATTAGTTATAGTAAACACACAAACAATTAAACAAAAGAGTATTGGTCAAAATTATTGTAACTCAAATTACGAAAATATTATAAGGTAATAAGTATCATAACAGAACATTAGAATATGCTCAGTTACGATACTTATTACCTAATAACAAATTGCAACTTGAATTAAATCCAAATGACTTTTTACGATTCAGTGTAGTTTCAATAGATTCTTATAATAATAATCGGTACAGTTAGAATTCTAAATTCATTCAATTAAACTGCTCGTCATTTTGATAATTCGTGATTTTTGTGTCAATTCGCAAAAAGTTTACCGATAATCTGTGCATACTATGCGCATTTTATCAAAATGGTCTTTATTGCTTGGCATTTAAAGTTGTCAATTAAACGGCTAGGTAAACTAAAAGCACCGCAGGTGTCGCAGTTATAGTTTACTTAAGCCAACAAGCTTTATATTATGAAAGTTACCGTATTTTTTGTCAGAGCTGGTTACTTTTATTTGCTATATGTTATACTTATTTTAGGCACTAACATTTCAGCCGTCACATGATATTATAAAAAAGTAAATGAAGAGAACATTGAGACCTGAATTTAAAAGAATTATAGAGTGGTGTTGGGATTACACCATATTCACGAATACAATATTTTCTTATCAAAGACAGTTTTTGTGAAATAAATAGAAAAATCGTTGTTTTTAAATTATATCTGGAAGAAGCTTAATATCGACATATCAATCGTAAGTTCATTTAAATAGAACAGGCTAGAAATCACACTTTGCTTGTAGTGTATTTTCTATAACGAATGCTATATTATGTAAATATGTACTTCACTTTTTCTAAATGCACTTCACTATTCATTTAGAAGACAAGTCTTTAAAAGTAATTTAAGTTTCATAAAGATTATCCTTGCCGAGCAATGATATAATCTATTAATAACTGGCCTATGGTTCATCAGATAAGCTTTCATAATTTTAAAAAATGTAAAGTGCTACTATACTTTAACGAAGAAGCCACCTCTGCCTATATACCTGTAGGTTAACAGGTCAGTTGAATTCTCGATAAGTCGGATGCATTATCATGATTTGTAGTAAAGGAAACCCATCGAGAAGCAATCATGAATGATTTGTAAACCCAAGTATAGCAAGCTGTGTAATCATTTACGGAGAAAGAAAACTTTACAGATATATACATCTTTGAAATTATGCTAGTTGAATATTATTATCTTTGTAGAACACGCCCTTAATTTCTCCAGAGCATATTCTGACCATGTCTTATTACAGAGTGTAATTGAATATTGAGTAGTCCCACTCGTGACTGAAGTACTGTCAGCTGAACAAATAGAGGAATTTAAGTCGAGAAACTAGTACACCTTGTGAAGAATTGGTATTGAATGTTTTCTTTAACATTAATTATAATTTAACGGACCTATAATATTAAATGTTTATTGTTTAATGTTTGCCTCTCAATTATTAGAAACTATTTAGTGACAGTATAATTTTAATATGTATACTCATGCAGTATTCTTTGAGCACATGCTTCATGCAACTTCTTTTGTGGCATGTAGGCAATATATACATTTGTGTATATATGTATATATTCAAACTACGAATATGCGTAATACGAATTTGAGTATAGTTTAGCTACCATAAAATAAGATGTTTTTACAAAAAATAAAAAACGATAAGAATTGTTACCCTGCAGCCACAACGCAGTAATAAAAGTGCTAGTGCTTAATAAATGCACGACTCATATTATATGATATGAATATCCGGGTGGCACTTCTATTATCCAGCTCTTAAGTCGTTAAGGCATTTTACAACACTCATTTCAACTTCTGCCATAAATTGTCTATTGGCGCACCTATTTAAAGGCTTCTCAGCATCATAAGAGAAATTTTCTTTATTATATGCATATTAACTGTGATAGATAGTAAAGCAATTAAACATGATTAAATGTATTTGCCTGATGTATATCAATATAACCTTATCCTCAACAAGGTACTTTTATAGAAATACACTGTATGAATTAAATATCAAAATAACTTAGCATCGCATCAGCGAACTGTAGACTCAGGTGCATAATAAAGTTGGAAAACAAAAATACATATCTAGAACTATCATATACTATAATGCTCAATACATCGTAAGTGCAATTTAGACATGAAAAGGATTTGGCAAACACAAAGCTACTTTTCCACTACAATAGGATACGCGAGCACTTCGTCATCTCCTCAAGCCTTTCATTTATGAAACCCGAGTGTACAGCTCAGACCTGTGTCCGTCAATCATTACGAGCGACCACCCATGAATCTGTTTAGTTTTGAAGCATCATCTAGGCACAGGCACTGAAGTTTTTCTATCTAAAGCGTGTAGTTCGTTACCCCATGTAATAGTTCTAATGACATGATGGCAATCTCGACTTAAATTGATAGAGAAACGGAATAACGTTTTGTAAATTGTATAAGTAATTGTGATTTTGGTTGTGAGAGGACTAATAGCTGACGGCAAAATATGTGGGTATTCATGGAAATAAACAACATGTGAGACGTGAGTGTAGGAGTAGGACTCCTACTTAGTAAAATTTACGAACGTGGAAGCACAGGATTTATTAACTAGCAATGCGAAGTTTCTCTTGTCGTCCTGACTAGTTAGAAGGAGTAATCATCCATCAGCCATCAGTCTGGAATATTTGTTATATGAATATTGGAAGCATATTACAAGTTAAAATAATAATGCACGAACCATTAGTAAAATTGATGACGGATGGAGGATGTCATCATTTGAAAAAGAACAAATTATAATTAATATCAACATTAACGGTAGGCTAATATGAAAAAAATATATTAAAAATATTTAACATTTCAATTTTATTTGTTATAGTTTCTGACGGACCCATCGCGCTGTTTTAGAACATTTTATCTTTTAGGCTTAATGTTTTGTTTCTATTAAACAAAACTGACACCAAATTACGTAATAAATGTACGGCGCTCCGGTGTGGGCGGGGGCTCTGACCGCCCAGAATAGGGCACGCCTTTGGAGCCTTCAGAGGGTCATGGCGGTTAGAGCCATAAGCGGTTAACGCACCGTATCGACAGAGGCGCGTTGGCCGGAACTCCCCCATCGAACTTGAAAGCGGAAGTTTATCGTGGGGTCGATTGATTTCCGGGTGGGTAGCTGCCGTCGGTCCCGCCCGAAGAGGTACACTGTAGCTCATTGATCGTCCCGGCTGTAAGCTCCACGTGCTGGGCTTGGCAACCGTGGAGGCGCTCCAGCTGGTCACCGTCAAGAGGGCAGGGCGGCAGCACCCTTTCCTTCCGACTGACACAGGTTTTTTCCAGAAACAGCTGCTTTGGAATGTGCGTGCACTCGATCGCTAGGAGTAAATTAAGTACCGCCTGTCACCACTGCGACGTCTGTAAGGCTCGGCTCGGTTGGACTCGGCCGCTGCCGGCCGTCATACGCTCCATGACCGGCAGTGACAGGAATTTTATAGCGGTCGTAACCCTCTGTGAGAAGGTAATCTCGCAGAACGAGGCGGCGGAGCGGGCCCAGAAGGACGTTATCCACTCGGACCCAATTCGCCGACGGCGAACCGGTCGTGCTTATCTACTCAGGGCGTCTCATGCCGCCCTGACAGCGGCTGCGGGTGGTCAGGACGAGTTTTCTACTCCACCCACTACAGTGGCCAACCGCGAAAAGGCAATGTCCTGGTGTGCCTGGACGTTCCCTAATTGAGAGTTAACCGAAGGTGGTGCAGCGCTTTTGCGCAACAGACGCTAGTAGGCGTCCGGATGTCTTACTAAAACTGTTCCCGGATTTCTCCTATTTTAAGTGGATTATGGCATAGTTTTAGTCGGTCACATTTCGACACAGTGTTTTACGGTACGGTAAGGTTTAGGTTAACTAGCTTAAACAATACAAGAATTGTGATATTTTTACTCAAACCATGTTTGTCCATTTTAGAAAATGTATAATGAAAGAGTTGTTAAAATAAATTTTATTCATTGAAAAAATCATTTTGCACGAGTTAGTTTATGTTATAATGTTGCATTTTATACCTATCGTAAATGTATATTTTAAAGACTACACGTGTACTTGCATATAAAATCATTTGCAAAAAATAATTAAATGCTAAATACAGATAATTAAATGCTAGACAACTTTATGAACTAACTTTCCCGCCCTTTCGTTTGCTTAAAACCGCGCTCGAGGATACTATCTCTGATGACCTTCGTAAACAGTAGCTATCATATTTCCAATCAAGTGTATTCATCTTCTGCAGTGTTGACACTGGTACAATTTGTGTCAAAAGGCCGCGTAGATCCCACGGGGCAGCCTGTCACACCGAGTGTGAGTGCGGCCCCGTTTCCCACCTTAATTATACCCACTGTACAATCAATTTTCACCCGTAGCGAAGAAACCGTAGCATGCAAATATATTTATTATATTTTACCTAAATGTGAATGAAAACCTGTCTAGTTTGAACACGTGCCGAAGGAATTGCTACAATCGGCTATCTTTACTTTTTAAACGATTGGAAAATTTGCACAACGTAACATCTGATTCGAAGAGAGTTCTATTTTATATGCAAAAATAAATTAGTTTAACGCATGTACTATTTACGTATACGTGCATAATTTTCTTTGTCTCACAAAGTGAGATGATAAGGCAAGGAGAACCATAACACAGGTCTCGACCTAGCTTGGCGTTCAGCCTCCCATCCTCCTAAGTATAGTCTGTTCACAGGTACTGGTCTGTATAAAGTACAAAGGTAAATTATTATTATAATTAAATGACTTTTTTAGACGAAGACAAAGTCATTGCGCCTTCTTAGACGCAATGACTTTGTCTATTATGTAAATACAATAATATCTCGTGGTAACCTATTTATTTACTACGAGATGATGACATAATCATTACACTGTAAGGGTGTTTTTGTATCTGTGATTTAAACAAATTACGTATAGATACATACATATATCAACATAAATTTTCACTAACTGCAAATTAGATTATATGATAGTTAAGAAGATACGATCAAGTTCCTGCTGTGTAAAAATTCTTGTAAGATCCAATGCATGGGAATGAGTACTAAACTTTACATGTTTGACTCCCCGAAATGAGTGAGGTCTCCGGAGGCCCAAAATCCCCCACCCCCCTAATGATAGCGCTGTTAACGAAAAGGATACCCCAGGGGGGTACCAGCGCTAGCGTTGGAGAATCCCCCCCTGGACGTCCACCCTCAGTACGGATTATGCCTGAGTGTGGACGCCCAGGCTGCCCCTCGTACTCTGGGGGGGGGCTCAACTGCGCTCTCAAAATCTGCTCGGGGCAAGAGAAGGCATACCATGGCACCCCCTGTCACGTTTACCGTGGATTTTTGCAACATTAGGGGCTTACATTCGAACCTCGACACTGTCCACCACCACCTTGAGACAGCAAAGCCGGCCTTGCTCTTTTTAACCGAGACGCAGATATCATCTCCAGCGGACACATCCTACCTCTGCTACCCTGGGTATGGACTGGAACACTCCTTTGTTCCTAAGGCTGGTGTATGCGTGTACGTTAGAGATGATATCACTTCTCGCCGCCTCGGCAATCTTGAAGGTAGGGACCTCTCCATCTTATGGCTACGTGTAGACTGCGACGACCATTCCCGCATCTACCTATGCCTCTACAGGTCCCATAGCGGTGATGCCGAAACGGACCGACTCATCGACCACGTCCAAATGGCTACAGACTCAGTGCTCCAGCAGGTCCCATCCGCAGAGATCGTGATTCTTGGCGACTTTAACGCCCATCACGCCGAATGGCTTGGTTCGCCCAAAACCGATCATGCGGGAAGATCTGTTCACGATTTCGCCTTGGCATATGGCTTGACGCAGCTGGTAGCAACGCCTACGCGAATCCCAGATGCAGAAAGCCACGTGCCTTCACTGTTGGATCTTCTGCTGACCTCACATCCTGACGGCTACAAAGTATCCGTTGAGACCCCTCTTGGCTCTTCGGACCATTGCCTGATTAGGAGTATGGTGCCACTCGTTCACTCGCTGCGGCCGCGTGTTACAGGCAGTCGCCGCGTATGGCACTATAGGTCAGCAGACTGGGATGGAATGAGAACATTCTTTGCATCCTACCCATGGAGGCAGGTTTGCTTCTCGCCGGATGATCCCAATGTCGTTGCTGACTCTGTCGCGGATGTTGTGCTTCAGGGTATGGAACTTTTCATTCCATTCTCCCTGATTCCCACAGGTGGCAAGTCCCAGCCTTGGTTTGGTCGAACCTGCAAAGCGGCGTCCCGCCGAAAGCAGGAATGTTACCAAGCATGGGCTAATGCAGCGACAGCACGGGATGTAAAGACCAGCACATTAAAGAAGCTATTTAACTTTGCCTCCAGGTCCCTCAAAAGAGTAATTGCTGGGGCGAAGTCGGCTCACATCGGCAGAATTGGCGAGAGACTAGTTAGTCTCCCCTCCGGAACTCGTGCATTCTAGTCTCTTGCCAAAGCTGTCCAGGGGAACTTTTGTAAGCCATCCCTTCCACCTCTGCGCATAGGAGATAATTCGTTGGCCCACGACGCTAAAGAAAAAGCCGATCTTCTGGGCAAACTCTTTGCGTCCAACTCGACCCTGGACGACGGGGGAAACGCACCGCCGACCATACCGCAGTGCGAGACCCGCATGCCGGAAGTCCGGTTTACATAAAGGGCAGTGCGTAAAGCGCTTCTTTCCCTCGACGTTCATAAGTCGAGTGGGCCCGATAGAATCTCTCCTATCGTTCTGAAGACGTGTGCTCCAGAGTTAGCACCGGTTTTAACGCGCCTTTATCGGCTTTCCTACTCTCTTGGCGTAGTCCCGAACTCATGGAAGAGAGCTCTAGTGCACCCAATCCCTAAAAAAGGTGATCGCTCGGATCCGTCCAACTACAGACCCATAGCCATCACCTCCTTGTTCTCCAAGATAATGGAATCCATTGTTAACTGCCAGCTCCTCCGGTACTTAGAAGACCACCAGCTCCTCAATGATCGACAATACGGCTTCCGTCAGGGTCGTTCAGCTGGTGATCTTCTCGTATACTTGACTCACCGGTGGGCACAGGCGATCGAGACCAAGGGGGAAGCGTTGGCCGTTAGTTTGGACGTGGCGAAGGCCTTCGATCGGGTCTGGTACAAAGCGCTCCTTGCGAAGCTTCCTTCCTATGGGCTTCCCGAGAAACTGTGCAATTGGCTCACCAGTTTTCTTACAGACAGAAGCATCAAGGTCATTGTTGACGGTGCATGCTCCGACTCGAAGTCTGTTAATTCTGGTGTCCCACAAGGCTGTGTGCTATCACCCACGCTGTTTCGCATACATAGCGATGCATGCAGACGATAGCACGAGTGATGCCCTTTACACCGGCCGCGCTAACATTTCTCGGGTAAACGTCATCGAAAGCCGATCCAAACTTGTGTCTGAAATCGAAACTTCTTTATCAAAAGTTTCAGATTGGGGTCGACTTAACCTAGTCCAATTTAACCCAACGAAGACACAGGTTTGCGCGTTCACCGCTAAAAAGATGCCATTGGTCGTATCACCTCAATTTGAGAGCACTTCCCTAACTGCATCAGCCAGTATCGGAATCCTTGGCGTCGATATATCAAGCGAAGTCCAGTTTCGCGGTCACTTAGAGAGTAAGGCCATATTAGCCTCGAAGAAGCTTGGTGTGCTAAACAGATCGAGACAGTATTTTACTCCGGCCCACCGCCTGCAACTTTATAAGGCGCAGGTTCGGCCGCACATGGAATACTGTTCTCATCTCTATGCAGGTGCACCCCAGTACCAACTTCTGCCTCTTGACCGCATTCAACGGAGAGCGACTCGCATCATCGACTGCCAAGATATTTCTGATCGACTTGACACCTTGGCGTTGCGTAGAGATGTAGCTTCACTCTGCATCCTCTATCGCTTGTATCATGGGGAGTGTTCAGAGGAATTGTTCGGACTTATACCGGCTGCTGGTTTCCGCCATCGTCCTACGCGACAAAATATCCATCCCCATCACCTGGACGATTGGCACTCCACCACTGTGCGCTTCTCCAGAAGCTTTTTGCCTCGCACAACCAGCTGATGGAACAAATTGTCGTCTGCCGTATTTCCGAACCGATATGACCTTCAAACCTTCAAGAAGAGAGCGTACCTCTACCTAAAAGGCCGGCAACGCACTTGTGACTCTTGAGTTGCGGGTGTCCATGGGCGGCGGTAGTCACTTACCATCAGGTGATCCGTCTGCTCGTTTGCCCCCTATCGCATAAAAAAAAAAAAAAAAACTTAAAACTTCCGGGTAACGAATTTAAAGAAATGATCGCAAGAAAAATTAAAAGAAAAAAGTTGTTTCATAATATTACTAGCAGTTAGTAATTAACTTACGCAATTCGAAAGTTTCTAAGTTTATTTTCACATCAGTTTACGCGAACAATCTGCCTTCAATCAGAAGGTGGATTCATCGTCAGCTACCTATACAAAAATTATCATTAAACAGTAATTACGGAGAGCTCCTTTATAACGACATCAATAACAAACAGGTACGGATTGCAAACCTTTTTTCACATAATCTTAGTACTAAGGGAAAGACGTGAAAACCACATAAAACAAAAGAATCATACAATTTTGCGTAGTCGTTGGGAAGTTACGTTCGTACATACATTTCAGCGATTCATTTTTATTTATATAGATAAGGTTAGGGTTTAAAATATGTAATTGCCGCGTTGTACAAAAAAATTGACACATTTTTTTATAATGTTATACATATTTATTTAATCAAACCAAACAGATATAAACCCTCATTGTTGAAACATTTGTTCAATCATTCTCGATATCTCATGGGAAGGTCATTTTTGTTTACTGGAAAGAAAACTTTACCATACAAAAGGATGTACAACTCACGAAAATAATTTGGTGGTAAAATGTTTGTAGTCCACGCTGTGTCGCTGCGAGTTTGCCATTATTGTTTGAAATTATGTACAGCAGACATCTGAGGTTATTGATTGACCGAATCTGAGAAAGCTGTAGTGAAATAAACCATGAAGTAATAATAATAACAATAATAGTGATCACTAAATAGTTACCATTACTTTTCTAGGGATGAGCGTCGGTTAGAGCATTGTTTACGTCCGGATGACTTGATAAAGCTGTTTTCGGATTCCCAGTATGGCAAACCGTTTGTTATTAGTCGTTCCGATTCCAACACACCATCACCATCTCATCTATTATTTAGACCGTTAATAAAATACAATTATTAGGGCAGTTAAGATCTTAATAACATGTATATATAACATTCAAGTGTTGTCCCAATCTACAGAATGAACAGGCCCTGACACGTAAAAAGACACAGTCGCATGTGCTTTTAAAATAATATTAATTCCACACATCTCACACACGGCCGTCTGCTCCCAAACTAAGTAGAGATTGTATTATCGTAATCAGACTGCTGATAAACCTACCTATATATTTCTAAATATATATGTATATGTATATTACAGATAAATTACACCCAGATACAGAATAAATGATCCTCCTCATCACATAAATATTTGTTCTGGGTGGGAACCGAACCCACGACCCAGGCCTTGCATTCAGGATCTCTAACCGCTAGACCAACAGGCCCGTTATCAAAAATACCAGGTCAAATCGTTGTTTTCCTATGCTTACAAAGTCTAGCAACGACTAAAGCGTTTTATTGTGTTAAAAAAGAGTAAAAAATCCGGCACTGAGTTATAATAAAATGTTTTGTACGTGTTCGCACCATTACCCCACGCCGCCGATCTCGGGTTGCGGTCATTATGTTCTGTTACTCCTAGCTGAGACCACATTGATTATTATGAGAATGGGCCCGCGTATGCTTTAAAACTAAGAGCAGGAAGATCCTAGTTTCCATCGAGAGCTTAAGCAGCGAATGATTAGCATTGTATTGTTTTATGAATTATATGTATCTTCAATTAGAGACAATGTAATATAAGTTGAGAATTGCAGTTTAAGGTATTATCAAATAACGGTGCAGTACGATATAATTTTTTGTATATTATTTTTGTAAATTTTGAAAAACTTAATCTTACTACCTTTCCGAATTCTGCCTAACACTTGACGTGAGATGAATATACTAGCCTCATCTGTTAAGTTACACAATCCTTATATAACTAAAACCGCATTAATTAGCTAAATATGGGACCCTCAAGATGGTAGACACATATACATTAGGTTATTTAGGCTCGTCATATGGTATAAAAAGTACGAGTTCCTGCTAACATTTACGACTTTCTTTTTTCAAGGAAACTGTCGCGGTAGACGAATAATGGCTCCGGAATCCTGACTGACTGACGGAGACTGAGAGAGCCGTTTAATTAACTGAAATAATTATTGTATCTAAACAAGACAAAACAAACACATCTCGTTCAGTATTTATAGTGAGTTGAAAAGCCTTGAGTCCCAAGCACAACAGCAACAACACAATGCCCTCATTAATTATTAAACTAACTAATTAATTGATAGTGATGGAACAAATATCTGAAATCATCACAGAAGTTTATATAATATATAAATATATAATTTAGTTTATATAATATATAAATATAAGTTTATGTTTACATATGTTATTCTAGATTTACCAAGTGGCCGCGCTAACAAGAATTTGCTAAGAGCATTATAATAATTTCATTGTTACAAGTTTACAACGCAGCAACAAAAAGCTATACAGCATTTCCCAACAAAATCAGGACTAAACGTAGGCGACGCGATGCCGCGCAGCGAAGGTAAATTTAAAACCTGAACGATTTTACTATTGAGTGCTTTTTACTCCATTTTAGAAACATGCATAAGTTTTGAGTAGAAACATGGTATTACAAAAAAGAGAGCCTTGTATTTATACCCTTCAACGATAATACGTAAAATTACTAGTTACAATCGTCTTAATAACATATAATGTTAAAAATATCTACGTTATTATAAGCGTAATATGTACAATTCGTTAGCGGTTTAAGTTCTATTATAGAAAGGTAATAAAGTGTTGATAGAGATATTTCCAAGTAAATTATCTGTTTTTTCTTGTATTACATTTGTTTAGGTTGGCCTTGCGTGGTTTTAAAATAGTAGCAATTAATAAAATTTGCATTCGCAGAATGTGTTAAAAAAATGAGAGGGGGGATGAGGTGAGAGGAAAGAGGAGACAGGGAGTTGGGCCTGTGGAAACCTCACTAATTTCGGCGAAATGCAACGCAAGCGTTACTTCACAACCGGTTTCCTGTTAGGCCGTGGTATCACACTGGTCGAGCCGTCCCTTTCGTGCCTAAGCATGGCTCTCCCACTGTTCTATATAATAGAAATACTTATTACAGTTATTTTTAATTTTATTTATAGTATAAGATCGTGGGATCTGAATTGGATTGACCTTGACCATAAATATTTTATATTATTAGGTGTAAAAATAAGTTTTAAGGTTTTTTTTAAAATTATGATTTTTTATTGAGAAAAACTGGTACAATGTATATTATTTAAATATACCGCGTTTATAAAATTCCTCATCTTTTGAGGCGATCCAAGAATCGAGCCTATTTTTGACATCCTCGTAAGAAGTGAAGTGCTGCTCAGACAGCGTATGAGCCATTGACGAACGACGATGTTCGACTCAACTGCAACAATTGTTGTTGATAACGTTCCACAGTGTTTTTTTTATGCGATAGGGGGCAAACGAGCAGACGGGTCACCTGATGGTAAGTGACTACCGCCGCCCATGGACACCCGCAACTCAAGAGACACAAGTGCGGTGCCGGCCTTTTAGGTAGGAGTACGCTCTTTTCTTGAAGGCTTGAAGGTCGTATCGGTTCGGAAATACAGCAGGCGACAATTTGTTCCATAAGCTGGTTGTGCGGGCAAAAAGCTTCTGGAAAAGCGCACAGTGGTGGAGTGCCAATCGTCCAGGTAATGGGGATGGATATTTTGTCGCATAGGACGATGGCGGAAACCAGCAGCCGGTATAAGTCCGAACAATTCCTCTGAACACTCCCCATGATACAAGCGATAGAGGATGCAGAGTGAAGCTACATCTCTACGCAACGCCAAGGTGTCAAGTCGATCAGAAATATCTTGGCAGTCGATGATGCGAGTCGCTCTCCGTTGAATGCGGTCAAGAGGGAGAAGTTGGTACTGGGGTGCACCTGCATAGAGATGAGAACAGTATTCCATATGCGGCCGAACCTGCGCCTTATAAAGTTGCAGGCGGTGGGCCGGAGTAAAATACTGTCTCGATCTGTTTAGCACACCAAGCTTCTTCGAGGCTAATATGGCCTTACTCTCTAAGTGACCGCGAAACTGGAATTCGCTTGATATATCGATGCCAAGGATTCCTGATGCAGTTAGGGAAGTGCTCTCAAATTGAGGTGATACGACCAATGGCATCTTTTTAGCGGTAAACGCGCAAACCTGTGTCTTCGTGGGGTTAAACTGGACTAGGTTAAGTCGACCCCAATCTGAAACTTCTGATAAAGAAGATTCGATTTCAGACACAATTTTGGATCGGCTTTCGATGACGTTTACCCGAGCAATGTTAGCGCGGCCGGTGTAAAGGGCAACACTCGTGCTATCGTCTGCATAGCAATGGATGCTGCTAATCTGCAGCATGTCATTGATATGCAGAAGAAACATCGTGGGTGATAGCACACAGCCTTGTGGGACACCAGAATTAACAGGCTTGGAGTCGGAGCATGCACCGTCAACAACGACCTTGAAGCTTCTGTCTGTAAAAAAACTGGTGAGACAATTGCACAGTTTCTCGGGAAGCCCATAGGAAGGAAGTTTCTTAAGGAGCGCTTTGTGCCAGACGCGATCGAAGGCCTTCGCCACGTCCAAACTAACGGCCAACGCTTCCCCCTTGGTCTCGATCGTCTGTGCCCACCGGTGAGTCAAGTAAACTAGAAGATCACCAGCTGAACGACCCCGACGGAAGCTGTATTGTCGATCATTGGGGAGCTGGTGGTCTTTTAAGTACCGGAGGAGCTGGCAGTTAACAATGGATTCCATTATCTTGGAGAACAAGGAGGTGATGGCTATGGGTCTGTAGTTGGACGGATCCGAGTAATGTCCTTTTTTAGGGATTGGGTGCACTAGAGCTGTCTTCCATGAGTTCGGGACTACGCCAAGAGAAGCCGATAAAGGCGCGTTAAAACCGGTGCCAACTCTGGAGCACACGTCTTCAGCATGATAGGAGAAATTCTATTGGGCCCACTCGACTTAAGAACGTCGAGGGAAAGAAGCGCTTTACGCACTTCGCTTTGTGTAAACCGGAGTTCTGGCATGCGGCTCTCGCACTGGGGTATGGTCGGCGGTGCGTTTCCCCCGTCGTCCAGGGTCGAGTTGGACGCAAAAGATCGGCTTTCCCAGAAGATTGGCTTTTTCTTTAGTGTCGTGGGCCAACGAATTATCTCCTATGTGATAGTTTCGTTAGGCAGCTCATAGTAGATAACTCCGAGTTCATCCCACCAGATGCACATCATTATCTTCTTGCCATGAATACTCGGTTTGGTCGTTGAAGTTGAGGCATGGCCGGGCTTAACCCACGATTTTCTGCGCTTGGGATTGTCGTACTGGATCCACTTTTCGTCACTATTAAATGCAAAAATCTCTTCCGGTTTTGCCTTTGGAACAGTTGTTCGCACGTGAAAAAACGACGTTGAACGTCTCTTGGCTTGAGTTCATGCGGACCCCTATGTCCTTTTCTTTGCACCATGCCTATGCCTTGAGACGGTATGAAATCGTTTGTTGAGTCACTCACAAGGTTTCAGCAAGCTCCTCTTGAATTTGGCGTGAATCTTGGTCCAGTAACGCTTCTAACTCAGCGTCTTCGAACTTTACTGGCCTCCCTTCGCGTTCTCTGTCACTGATGTCAAAGTCGCCACTTTTAAAACGCCGGAACCAATACTCGCATGTTTTTATTGATAGAGCATGCTCTCCATACGCTTCACATAGCAGTCGATGCCCTTCAGCTGCACTTTTCTTTAAGTTCAGCAGTGCTCCTCGCAAATGTTGTTTAGTTGGCACAAAAGTTGTCACTTTAACGAAATAAAACGTACTATGAGAAGAAAATGTCACGTTTTAACATGAATACCTAAGTTTCAAGATAGTCCGATGCGATGTAATACTAGCCATCTTTTGTAAACCCCTCAAAACTTATTTATTATTATTATACAAAACATGTTGATGTCTCATATCTACCCCAGAATATTTTTTTACTACAAATTATATATATAACACATATATAAATCTTAGAGAAAAATATAGATGATTAAATTCTAATACTGTGTTGTATACATTGACATTCTCTCATTAAAAGAAGCATTTCTTAAAATGTAATTTGCTTTATCACAATTATTAGCAGGTATCAATATGCCCAGGGCAAGTAGTTAATCAGAAAAGCAGTCGATATCTCATTTCTATAATACTTCATTAACAATATGAAAATACATGTAGCCATCTTCTGGAAGAATTATATTCCGTTTCCGGATTGAGTAGAAGCATGGCTAGTCGCTTTATCCTATGCATGGTGTCAAAACGTTGCCGGTTACCTTCTGTAATACGTGTTAGAGCCATGCTTTAGCACTAATGGGCCAGCTCGACCGGTGCGATACCACGGCCTTACAGAAAACCGGTTGTGAAGCAATGCTTGCGTTGTATTTACTTGAAATAAGTGAGGTTTCCAGAGACTAAACTCCCCCTCCCCTCTTTCCCCTACCTTATAATCCCTTTCCTATTTCACTCACCATCAGACGACCCGTCTGTTCGACTGTTATTATAAAAAAAGTATGCACGTATTAAAAACTTACAGTTTAAAATCAAAAACTCTTCAATATACATACATTTATATATAGCTAAATAAATGCAAGGTAAAAAATATACAGTTAAAACCGCAAGGCAATAATTTAAAGACGTTATTACATAATGAAATTCATAGTAAACCAGCAATTGGGGAAAACCTCATTCTCAAGTAATCAAATTTTAAAAATCAAGAAGAGGTTTTAAGGAATCGCCATATATATGGCATGACATAGACTAATATTATGCACCTCGAACTCTCTTGACAAAGTGGGTTTCTAAATTATTCATTTTATATTGGCTTGAACGAGACCTAAGGCAGGACAAGAGACATCTTTAGGAATGGGAATAGTCTGACATCGAATAACAACGTGAGAGAACGATAATCGATATCGATCGATAAAGTGCGACATGCTGTTAATGCAAAATTAGAAAGGACATATATGTGTATTTTTAGCCCTTTTTCAAGAAGAATACTACCACCGTGCGTCACCAGTATTCTTGTTATTGTTGTGTCATAGCACGAGACTTAAGTCTTGCAGTATGTAGCATTTTAGTATTAAAAACGAAAAACGCATATGGCCGGCCGGTTAAAAGCTTTGAGCTTGTTTATTTTACCAATTGTTCAGCATCTACTATGCGATTAAACAGAGAAAGAAAAACTTATGATAAACGCCCTCACCTTTTTACTCAACAAGGTAATGGGATAATACCCTTATTAAATAAAATAAACCTTTTGCAAGGTGAAGGAACTCACTAATTAGTACTTACGACTATGGGGGTTTGGTGTATAAGATGATTACTGACTTCAAAGTCCGAAGACTACTAGGTATATTTATCGGTCATATAATTAGGATTGCTTTCTGCACGTAGTGTCAACTTTTGTTCGCTAGAGAATGTCTGAATAACTTGAACATGGTTGACGGAATCTATATTGATTCCTTTCTAAGAATATAAATTTTTGTATCTACATATATCGGAAGTGGAAAATTCATCGATTGAAATAATTCGTAAAATAAAAAGTAAATCCCTACATTAATTCAACATCATGATATAATAGGTACATGCAAATAACAATAAATGTATCTCAAGCGATACATTTAAATCAATAATATTATATGTCGTCGGTTTAGGCATATGAGGTATTCGAAAAAACTTCAAATCATTCGAAAGTTGCTATTAACTCTTTAACATTCGACACCGTCAAGATTCGGTGAGGAGTGCTCTCTCTACTGCTGATTCATTGCAATAGTCGAGTTAGATATGTATGAAGTTTACATGTTTACCTAACATCTAAAACTATTGCAGATTTACAAAAAAAAAGTGCAATAAAAGGAATAGTCGATTTTCCTGCCACATTTTGCGTACGGGTAAAAGTACCTAAGGTAGTTAATAGTTCAACTTTGTAAGTACCTAAATAGCACTCATCGACGTAGCACAAACGTATAGTTATAACGTTAATAACTTTGTGTTGTGTTCCTTCCAGTGAGTAGGGCTCAAAACTATTAAAGAACATGTTCATGCTTGTTATTTATTACACTGGGATGTATATTATTTTAACATAGAATGACAAATGATTTCTGGGCAATGTTTTAGACACCCGATTTTTTTTTTTATTTGTAACACTTACAACAAGTTGGCGATCTTGGGCGACAATACTCTTTTACCCACTAACACAAAAACGCATTTCTGAATAGCGTTAATTGATTGAGTTAGAGTATATCACGACTTATGGTAACAACTGACCTAGATTTCAACACCATTGTCTACTAAAACACTTCCACATTATCCCATTTTGTGCATTAGCCGTGAAAATAGCCAGTATTTAATAGTTAATAGATTTGGTCATTTTATAGAATCTTTATTTTAAAGTTTCAATATTGCTACACCTCGCAATGCGGGCACGTTCTAGTTTGCTATGATAAAATCCTAAAGTAGTAAGTAGAAATACTAATCGAAGAGCTTAAAGATGACTACAAATTAACAGCGTTTGCTATGAAATTAACACTTTTGCCTATGTATAAATTAAACTGGCCACCTCAGGCCGCCAGTTACTACATAAACAGATTACGAGAATAGTAGTAGTTGTTAAATAAATGATTATCAAAATATATTTTGTTTGACTGATTGTTGGTCTTTGTCATTAGCACGTGACACTCACTTTGCAACTGCGCCGAACAAGCAATTAACGATTTGCGGGTCCTTCACAAATAGTTACAGGATTGCATTCGTCTAATAAAACATAAAGTCATTAGTCCCGGTTGCCACCAACACAGTGGTGGTTGTTTTGGCCTAAATATCTTCAATTTTTCTTTGAAACTAGTTTTAAAACCGATTTTACATTTCTTCCTAATAGAAACTAACTATTTTCAGGATAAAATAACGCTCATAATTTCATTTATGCTACAGTAGAATATAGCTAATTGCGTACCTTATTTCTCAAATAAGTAGTTTAGATCTGAATGCACAAAAATAAAGAAATGATGTTACTTCCTTAAATTTGTTTATAAAGCAGGCTATCCTGTAACAATTTTAAATTAATTATTACAATGTAAACTTGTTTCTTTTTTGCAATTTGCTGACAACTATGACATATGTTTTTTATCCTCTTATCTGTTATATATTTTTATATCCTACTTGATAACATTTACAGTCTTTTAATATAATTCTTATGTTAAACAAACAAAGTGTGTATTTGCGAAACATTAGTTCCATTCCTCTCATGTTATATTGACATACAGACCTTATTCGTATAGGAAGTGATAAAACCTCTAAATATTTTGCATGCTCATCACATTGTGGATCCGGAGTTACGAACTTGATTGGAATTTAAATATCACTTTCGGTAATAAAATTGAACGGATACTTTTGTAAAATTGAATCCTATCGCGCAAAGTACAATGTCTAATATTCCTTGAAGTAAATGTGTGCTATAATAATACACATCGGTTCGGTAAACTTATAAACAAGTAAATAAAAGACGCCTGTTTGTACATTTTCACGCGGATTTAGTGCTGTTCCGGATTCGGATGATGGTCGGTTGGTTGTCTGGTGAAACTGTCGAATTCCGTTACCCGCGCAAGTGGAGCGGGCGCGACAAATAAGTCACACTTCGGAATCACTACACGACTCCAATCCATTGTGCAATCTGAACCAACGCACTGTTATCTATATTTACGTAATTTGTTCTTAGCCTTACTATTTCACGTATTGTGGATCACTAGTAGATAAGTATTCTTTTCCTTTTTTATATAGCCACATATATACAAAGCATTTGTTAGGATTTGGAGACAGCACTGTTATATACTTATTACATGTGTTGCTTTTAGAATGACAACAAATGCTCATTTCATACATATCTGCTACATATTTATAAAATGTTTTATGAAGATTTTCTTCGAAAATCCTTCACGATCTCATGATAGAAGGTTCTAGAAGAGACAAAGGCTACTAGCCAAATTGAAGGCCAGTTTGGGGGTAGAACCTTATTATAACACAAAGTCAGAGTCAAGTTAGTTACATATAGAACATTTATGCTCTGTCTAGTCAACTTGACTATCGTATCGTAACTTGACATCTGGAATATTTATTTAAATTCATTTGGTAATATTAAGTAACGTGCAGTATAGTTTTTTAAATTTAAACATACCAGTAATTGTTATTCCATCACAATTTGAGTTCGCCGAAAGACGTAGGACCCGGACCCAGGCAGCTTAGGGCGATAATTT
The DNA here is from genome assembly GCA_947561695.1 of Tyria jacobaeae. Lineage (NCBI taxonomy): Eukaryota > Metazoa > Arthropoda > Insecta > Lepidoptera > Erebidae > Tyria > Tyria jacobaeae. The sequence goes on along the minus strand of OX387221.1, from coordinate 12,283,799 downwards.
TTTTGTATATATATGCTTTAATTATTTTTGTCTTTAATTCAGTACTTACATACTTGCCTACTTAATTGGAAAAGTTTCTGCTACGTTAAACACGGATGTCATCCATGACCTTTTATGTGTGTATATTCATTAATACACTCATATTTTGCCATTTATAATTTGGTCTCGCTAATTTCGTACACAGGGCAATTTGAAAATTAAAGATAGGACAATTGGGAATATATTCAAATAAAAAGGTAGATAAACGGGGAGTAATGGGAGGAAAGGTGTGTTGCTAATACGGTAGAATTGGGGAGTGTATGCACTAGCTCGAAGTTGTATAACTTTTAACATGTAATGAGGACATTACGTAAACCAACAAATGTTAAATTAAATTAATAATATGCATTTAAAATAATCAAATAGAACTACACCAAATAGTAGTTTTTGTAGTGTTTGATAATTAGTACACTTTTGGTTTTAATTATTGATGGCTATCGGCTTAACATAGTCTAAATAGACAGTTATCTACGAAATACGTAAATATATTACGAGTACCGTATGTACCACTACAGGTTTGTCAGCTGCCGGCGAGTGACTGCCGCCGTCCATGGACCACTTGCAAGCCAGATCATAGAATTGATCACTTCATGATATGGCCCATCATTTAAGGAACTTGTTGTATTTAGACCGTATCGTTAAAATGTGAACGTTTGCTGATATATCATTCCACTTTGTCATATAAGTAATTAAATTAGGATCTATATCATATAAAAGGTTTAACACAACATTCCTAATGTCTAGGTTGCCTGCCTAAGTTGTCGCAACGATATTTCGCTGCAATTTTATTTGTTCACTATTGCTAAAAAACTAACGATGTGAGTCTCTAACAGTGTATATTGTAACCTATTACATATGATATGATATAATATGATATGATCACTAACGTTTGATCTAATCATGAAGTGGTCGACGGTTGTGCGTTTCGTGGTACATATCGCTAACGCTTATTATTCAATGTTCTGGATGGAATCTGAATATATCATAGCGTGTTCAATCACTTCATGAAATGGTAGGCAACACCATGAAGTTAACAATTCTATGTTCTGGCAACGACATTATATTCAAAAACAAATCGCGAGTCTGGCCAATATACTTATAATGTTAAATTAAAGCTAGTGTAAAAAACGAATGAGAGGACGATAAAAATTGAGAGACCTATGTCCAGTAGCGACAGCAACATATGTAGTAGATAAATATAATATGTTGCTCAATTGATTGAAAATACAATTTTAAATGACTTAAATTGTCTTGTTAGCTATTAACAGTATTGATGCAGTGTTTTCTATGTTTGTTCTTGTTTACTGAGGATAGTCATATTCGTTATAATATTTTTCGTCAAATTATAGACGTGAGAAATAGTTCACATGGAGAATACTGCTTTAATGTGGGAAACATTAAAACATGGAAACTTCTGGGTTCACCTTGTACAACACACGCGAAAAGTTGATTTACATAACGACAGGTTATTCATCCTGTGTCGGGTATTTACTAGTTTTTCTTCCCATTTAAGTAATTATATCAATTTCACCCGATTATAGCAGTGATAAGTTTACGTGATTACTAGTTTAGTGTACAATTACAAGCTAAATATCTTAAAAATATAAATCAGGTAGCATTATTTATTGACCAGGCAAAGTTAGATGAAAAATAAAAAAACATGAACAATACAATCAATGGATGTAATACGATTGTTTCATCTCAATTACTTGGGATTTAATATTTTTCGTTTCTATACACTTCTGAAGAAGTGATCGTTATACCATCTTCCTTTCTGTAACGTAAAAGGAACAACACACATGTCCAAATTTAATAACTTGCTAATATTTTACGCAGTTTCTCTTGCGTTTATTGTCACAGCTCCGCTCTTGGGTCGTAACGTGAGGTTTCATAGCCTTTATTTTTCTTCAATAAATATTCTAGCCATAAAAAAATAATTTAAATCTGTCTGAAAGTTGTAAAGATTAGCACGTTTAACGTTAAACCCCTTCAGCTATATCATAAAAAAGAAATGGTTAAATAGAACTTTTGGATATCCATTACTCGTCACGTTTCACAATAAAAAATATTTTCATTTTATCTTATCTTATCTTTCTCCTAAGATTGATTGATTGAATACATTTGATATATAAAAATAAAAATAATAAATATTTATCATACTGGTAGCATTTGCTATAGGTTCCGCTAATATAAAAAAATGCTGGTCGACGAGATATTGGTATTACACGAGAGGCCTACGTTAGTTTACTGGTTAGGTACAAACAGGCAATTATGCTAAAAATGTGGAGGAGGTCAATAATATATAAAAAAATGGTAATGTAACATTATCTGTTAGAATAATCCAGCACATCAACCATATATAAATCTTTAATTTATTATAGATATAATTAAGTAATCTATGTAAATGTTTAAGTATGTAGGTATATACATATATCTTGTTTATGTTTATATACATATATATGTATGTATGTATGATACACCTAAATATACAAACGTCATTATATTTATGCAATCCATAAAGCTCCACTATATATTTTTACACCAAAACCCACGTCATTTATCACGTTCCTGTCCATCCTAAGGTTGCCTGGAAGATATTGCTTTTTAGCGATAAGGCCGCCCATTGTGCATTTCTTGTTCTTTTATATTATTCTGTTTATTATTATTATTATTATTCTCTTTATTCACATTATTCAACATACAAATTACATTTTTAAATATAAAATAAAAACAAAATATATTTAAAAATATAAAAAATAGTGCCCCACCGGTATCGGGTACAGGGACCAAGCTACCGGTGGTTAGGGCTCCAGAGACAGGAACCTCCTCACAATACGTGCCGTATCAAGAAGGACTGCCTTCTGCATTAGGCCCTTAACCCAGCTGTGTAACGTGAGCCTCTGCAGATGCTGGTCGAGGCTCTTGGCAATCAACCCATGAGCTGATATGACTATCGGCACAATGATTGCAGAACTCACATCCCACATGTCGACCACCTCATGGGCTAAATCCAAATATTTTATTTGTTTATCTTTTTCTACCTTTATGAGGTTGTCGTCATGTGGAATGGTAAAGTCAACAATCATTGCTCGGCGCTCTAGTCGGTCTATCACCACTATATCAGGTTTATTGGCAACAATAGTCCTGTCAGTGATGATAGATCGATCCCAATATAATTTTGCACGACTATTTTCAAGGACTGGGTCGGGCACATACCTATAATACGGTAACTCGACATCCACAAGGTTATATCTAAGAGCAAGTTGCTGATGGACTATCCTGGCCACTTGGTTGTGTCTGTGCAAGTACTCACCGTTTGCAAGACGAGAGCAACCGGAAATTATATGCCTGAGGGTTTCACCAGGGCGATGACATGCCCGACAAATGTCAATTGTCAATCTCAATCAAAATGTCAATCCTTCAGGATATGTCTCCTATAATTGTTCGTCATAACAACTTCATCTGTAATTGCACAGATAAAACCTTCAGTTTCTCCAAAGAGGTCACTGAAACGTAGCCAAGACACAGATGATAATAAATCTACATCGGGCCCGTTTAAGGCCCGATAAAAACGTCCATGCAGCTCTTTGCTCTTCCATATCTCCTGACGGTCTTTAACATTAAGTATTGCAGGCTTGCGCCAGTTCTCTTTTCCTAGACCAAGCGGAGTAAGTCCGTTATCAACTGCCACTACATCCCGGTGTACCTCCACATTAACAGAAAGAAAATAATCTCTAAGATTGCATATTTCGCGATTATGAAGGGTCCTGGCATTTAAGAAACCACGACCCCCACATTTCCGCGGAATATAGAATCTCATTACTGATGAACGTGGATGGTGCATTCGGTACGCAGTTAGCAGTGTACGGACTCTTCTATCTAGGGCGTCCAATTCCGTCTGAGTCCATCTAAGTATGCCAAAGGAGTAGGTTAAGACTGGTATGACCCAACCGTTATAGGCACGCACCTTATTACCGCCCGATAAAAGACTTTTCAGTACTTTTTTCAGACGGCCAAAGAAACGCTCCTTTAGCGATTGCTTCATAGTCAGTTAATTTATACCCAGCGCCTGTGACATACCGAGATACTTGTACGTTTCATTTGCAGAAAGACGTCTAAGGTGTGTGGAATCTGAAAGTTCAATTCCTTCAGATTCCACAATCCTGCCTTTGCTCACATGCATGACTGCACATTTATCTACACCAAATTCCATCTTGATACATTTACTAAAGGTTTCAGTTACCTCTAGTAATCTTATCAACTGGACATTACTGCAGGCAAACAGTTTCAAATCATCCATGAAAAGGAGGTGGGATATAACTTGACCATTTCTCCGCAAACGATAGCCCAGCCCCGAACCCTCTAACACAGTGCTAAGAGGATTCAAAGCCAAGCAGAACCACAAGGGGCTCAAACTATCACCCTGAAATATACCCCACTTGATATTTATAAATTCGCCGTCACCCTGAGATTGTCGACATCCTGGATAGCAAAGAACTGTTATCCATTGCTGCATACATGCCTCCAAGAAAGTGCATAAAGTTGTATCAATCTTATACAACTCCATCACCCTTAGGAGCCACGTATGCGGCACGGAGTCGTAAGCTTTTTTATAATCTATCCAACATGTCGCTAAATCCTTTCGGTTCCGTCGAACTTGTTGGTTAATAGCCGTGTCAATAATAAGGAACTCTTTAGTGCCACGTGCCCCACTTCTACATCCATTCTGAGAGAAAGTCATTATATTGTTCTTAGAGACATGTGTTGTTATCTTCACTCTCAGAATGGACGTAAATAATTTATAAAGTGTTGGCAGACAGGTAATGGGTCTGTAGTTTTTGGGGTCCATGGCACTACCAGACTTATAGAGTAGATGAGTTACGCCAGTTGTCATAAAAGCGGGCAGTGAACCTGCTTCCAAGCATGATTGGAATTGAGATGCCAAACACACATGTGAGCTATGGAGCCACTTTAACCAAAAGTTATGCAGTCCGTCCGGTCCGGCTGATTTCCAGTTCGGCAACGAACGGACCGCACGAGCTATATCTGTACTTGATATTTCTACTGGCTCCATAGTATTAATGGACTCACATGAACGTTTAACATCTCGCATCCATTCACCCTCAGTATGAGCGACAGGCATCGACCAGATGTTACGCCAAAATGTATTAGTTAGTTCAACATCTGGGAGATGTGTGTCACTCAGTAAGTCAGGCTGATCCCATCTTCTGTAAACCCACCTCTCGTCCCTTTGAAAAGTACGATTCTGAGTATATCGGTCTACTCGGATTTTAAATCTACGTATGCGGTTTGCCCATGCATAAACTTTCTGCTTCAGAAAGTCAATGCGCTCTGTGACACGTGCTGCATAATCACAAGAACTGATATCAGTTCCTGAAAAAGCACGATTCACAAGACGCATTACTCTCGGGCGTGTATTACGCGATCTGAAACAGGTGAGCTTGCCAATGAGTACGATACGTCGCTCAATCCTGTACTGCCACGCCGGAACATAAATCTTTTGTCGAGGAGTAGTGTTAACACGTGGGAATTTAACACCAGCTACTCGACAAGCTGTAACCGCCGTACAATAAAGAATTGAATGTGTATCCCTGAGGTTTTCACTATTTTCTAAATAAGTAGATAATAAAGAGTAAAGGGCACACACTAGAGCTTTATTTCGTTTATGCATCGGCAAACGCGGTAAACGTAGTCTAACATCAAAACTCACGTGCCGATACTCTCGAATAGCACCTTCCAAAGCGTTCTTACTTTATCATTATATTGGGTACTTACAGTTAAAGCAGTATTATCCTCCCCTCCCTCAATAGGACTAGGTGGTAGTAGTCCAGCGTCAATAAGAGTCTCCATTTGTGATGGAGGGGGGGCCAACAAGGCTATTTTGTAAGTCCAAGCGTAGTCTCTCAAGCACGGAATTATCCAACAGATGACATCGCTGAATGGCCCGTACTTGATCCGATAGTCTTTGTGCCGAAACATTAACAGCTGGTTCAAGTTCCTAAAACAAAGGCAGCATACGATTACGATACGCAGTGAGGTTGGTTCCTCCCTCTGTAGCCACAAAATATGCTCGCATGACGTTCTCGTTTATGGATGTCGTCCATCTCATGCGATGCACATTACCACCGGTAGCGGGGGCCCTATTCGAAGCCGGCTGGCCTCGGGGTCCCAAGCAAGTCGGTGGCCGGCCTCTCCCCTGCCGGCGTACTGGTGTTGGTGACGTCGGCGGTGAGAAAAACTCGTCGCTTGATGTCGAACTCCACGCCTCAACAACAGCCGGAATGCTTGATGCGGTTTCCGGGGGCAGCGAGGCGGAGCTTAGCGACGAGTCCGGAGATGGTTTTGGTGCATTTCGTGCCCTGGATCTTGTTATCATTGAACAGCTTGAATTTTTTCATTTTTGTAAAAGATGACATGACATTTGAAATGTCATGCCTCACATTTTATATTTAAGTTTTTACATATTGTTTTTCTTGTGGTTTTTCTTCTTGTTATTTGTTGCCTTTATATGCATATTGCTACCGATATATACATGTGATTTTAATTTGAAATATAAAAGCTGGAAAATTTTATTTATTTACGGACTGAAAAAATTACAGCTGCCATAGAGTGTTGCCAGTGTTATTATTATTATTATTAATATGTATATTTTTCAAAAAATTTGGTAACGGAATGTTTCCGAACACTCAACTTAGTAAATGCAGCGTTTATCGATTGGCATGTTTCAAGTATTCGTACAATCTAGATCATGACATTTTAACACGAGTAAGTTCATGAAAGTGTGTGAAAAGCTTATTTAAATATTAAATTAGCAATAACGGTCGAGAGAGTACTGTATGACCGCAATCTGTCGATAGAGATCGTTAGGAAGTTCTTTATAACACACTAGCGATTTACTGCCAAAGTGTGCATGTACTGTTTCGTGGACTTAACTTCTTCTTTTTAAGCCATACTCAACCACTGAGGTGTTGCTACGGCTTCCTTTAGTGACTAAAAGGACTTCTCATACTGTGTTCAAAGTTATTGCCGACATTTTCAGTATATTGTTATATTTTAAGCAACCTTCATCACATAAAGTTAGAATTGTAGTCGAACACCTTTACAAATGCAACATATATGTATACCAATCACCAATCATAGGTATTTTGATTGGTTCAGTTGAAATAAACGATTTGAACCAATCATAGGTATTTTGCATTGTCAAAAGAGGAAGTCGGTCAGACTAGGTCATTCATAAAGCTACTTGTCTGTTCCAATACCTAGATCTTTTTATCTAGATCCTATGGAGAAGAACAAGCAAGAAACTCAAGAACACTCTTTTTCAAATATTTTACATAAGTGTACATAAAATAAAATAAGATATGTGAGGACAACGCAATATATCATTATAAAATAAAGTTTATTACTATTCTAAGTAATAGTAGTCCGAAGATGACCAGCCCCGATTAACTTCGTTGAATATGTATTAATAAATAACATAATTTATATTTTTATTTATTTATTTTATTTAAACTTTATGCACAGATGTTGCAAAGGCGGACTTAATGCCGTTGGCATTCTCTGCCAGTCAACCTTAGGGCGATGCAGAGCTAAATATGGTAGATGCACGAAAATTCTAAATGATATGCTAAAATGAATGTATTTATATACATATATATGTTTTTGTAAAATGAAAAATGAATGTATATATATGTTTTTATATTACAATTGTATTAATATTAATTAATTGCATCATCGACTGCCAAGATATTTCTGATCGACTTGACACCTTGGCGTTGCGTAGAGATGTAGCTTCACTCTGCATCCTCTATCCCCTGTATCATGGGGAGTGTTCAGAGGAATTGTTCGGACTTATACCGGCTGCAGGTTTCCGCCTCGTCCTGCGCGACAAAATATCCATCCCCATCACCTGGACGATTGGCACTCCACCACTGTACGCTTGTGCACCGCTTTTTGCCTCGCACAACCAGCTTATGGAACAAATTGTCGCCTGCCGTATTTAAGAACCGATACGACCTTCAAACCTTCAAGAAAAGAGCGTACTCCTACCTAAAAGGCCGGCAGCGCACTTGTGACTCTGGTGTCCATGGGCGGCGGTAGTCACTTGCCATCGGGTGACCCGTCTGCTCGTTTGCTCCTTATCGCATAAAAAAAAACTGAATCAACACTTATAATATGTATGCAGTGGATTCCTCATTACAAAATCCTACTAAATAAACTCGTGGCTATTGTATATTGTTTGCTGGCTGCAGGTGAAGTGGCAGACAATGATTGGAAACTAAATGGAGCGTAGAGCAACCTTACCCGCGCAGCCGCCATTTGTACGGTTTGTGGTGAAGCATCTCAATTTCAATATTGTTACAAATTTAAAATAACGTGCATTACTCCACTAAACAATATTCAAAAGCAAGATTGAATAACTGTGTTATACCACGTGAAGAAAAAACCACAGGTCAAATACCGTAGGTGAATATTTGTTATAGTACCTTGTACGTTAACTCTCGTATACGAACCAGGTTAAACTTAAGTAATACATTTAAGGCGCAATTTATAAAAACACTTAGCCTGTTGTCATTTTCGCCATTGTAAATTTGAAATGTTAAGATTTAGATGTTTAAATTGTCGCTATTTTTATTTGAAAAAAAAATGAATAACATGCGGTATCAAACAGAACTACATATATCAGAAAAGGGAATCACTTCATTATTATGCTTAAAAAAGTGAATTTCTATAAGATGTTATCATAACTGAATTTTTTGGTGTAGACAAAAACTGATTATAGAATGTAAATCATAAATAAGAATTTATTAAGAAAAACAATTCATTCACTAAGTTGCAGTGGGGTTAAATAAATATATGTATGTTATATAAATTTGATTATCATTTGATTATAGGGAACACCTAATAATTATGTCTGTAATAACATAACTAATTAACATAACACAAAAGAAGAACCGCTTGTGGCCTTTAAAAAAAGAACATTAAACAGGAACTTTAGTTGTTGCATCTGCAGCGGTGTCCGTAGGGCGGAATGAACTGGGTGATCGGTCGCGACTTCTCTTCAGCGGCAGCGTTCGCGCAGTCCCGCTTGCAACGTCGTCGCGGCCGCACGCGCACGTCGCGCCATGAATCGTCCGTTAATCGCACTCTGCGCGCTCGCCGCCCTCTTTACCATCGGCACTGCCGATGACCCGCCGCGACCCCGACTAATCGACTTTAACCCTTGGGCATGGCTACCTTCTAACCGAAACCGATCTCCATCAATTATGGACTACTTCTTTCCACCATCCCGAACTCCCAAACAATCCAATCTAGAACCTCCCGCTGATAGAAAACCACCCCCAACTACCACTATGGAAAATACTCCAGCACCAACTACTCTAGAGGAGCGATCCACGACGTATGCAAAAAAAATATCGACTAAAACAAAGTCGACCGCGCCCGCGACTAACCCAACCGCTACGAGCCCGCCTAAAACGAAAAAGTCCACCCGCAAACCAACTACGATAACTGATGTAAAAACTACACAAACTAAAACCGATTTCCCCACGCAGACTATGAAAGACTTGTCCGCGACTACATACCGGCCGCCGACAAAGCATTATACGATTCGTCCTATAGTGCGCACTACGGAGACGCCTACGCTTCAGGACACGGAAACTACTCTACATAGCTACAGTACTGAGTCAGTTTCTGATATCGATACTTTGGGGACAACGGCCGATGGGCCTAAGGAGACAGCTCCTACGTTGAGTACAGCTGAAGATGTACGTTTTACGGACCCTGGTACAGCAAGTACCGCGGCTCTGGAGTCTACAACTCAGACGGATAACACTGTGGAACCAGCCGATAGTCGTGAAGGATACTTGCCGCTCCGAGATAAGCCTCAACAAACCCACGTTAAGATCAACGAGCAGACCAAGAAAGAGGTCAGTGATTTAAAACTATTTTCTTTTTATCTTTATTGTTCACAGTCTAATAGTTGCAACTGTCCTAGTATATATTACCTTTTCATCCACAAAGCAATCGATGGTAATATTTTAAGCTAAGGTGATTATGCTTTATAAACATGTATTTCCACTATTTTGTAGGTGGAAAGATGGAGCATACGTTAAGATATTTATTATATACCAGCAAGAAAGCATAAATAGGAACTAATGAGCCCTTAGAGAAAGCTTCCTAAGCATTCACCACTATAAGCATTTTCTCACATTAGCTGTGCAAATTGCAAGAAACAATTTATTTCTTTGAAACTCCATGAAGTGCATATTACTATGGTAAAAAAAGCTATATACAAGAACATAGCGTTCCACCCTGTGCCTCTATGCAAACAAAATTATTACACACTGTTAGTAGTAAGACAGTTTCTATTGCACTGTAATGTTAAAATCATAGCCGGTTATCACTAATGAATATAAAAAAAAAATGAATTTTGGGCAAAATGCTTGGCGCAAAACGTTCAATAGTAATAATTGTAATATAGCCTCTAAAAGTAACAAAACACACAGACACCAAAGAAAGTAAAATGTAAAAGATATGTTTTAGTAGATTCTTACGCATTTAAATTAATTACGCATTATTGAAATTATTTGGTTCCATTTGGTTTTAATTGCAGAGAAAAGAAATATGAATATTTTGTTACTTTTAGATCTCTAAAAAGTTATATAATAATCAGAAATCAGAGTAAGTATAAAAAATAATATTTTTTTAGTAAATTATGTAATTCCATTTATTTTATAACATCTGATAAGTTTTTACTGCCGATATCCAATATTTTGTTCTATAAAAAATAATCATCTTACTACCTTCCTACCTATCTACAGCGAAAGAGAGTTTTCTCTAGTTTATTTTGTGGAGGGCTGCCTGCCTGACGCTAATAGGACTTGGAAAAATAGTCGATTTAAGACGGGCAACAAAGAAGAAAGGAAGATTTAAAATTGAAATGGTAGGGACATGAACGTTTGGTAAGAGATAACGCATGTCTCAGATGAGGTATCAGGAAAGCAGAAGCTGTACTTCCTGTGGATGCAGAGGCAACTAAAATAGGATAGCCTTCTGTAGACAGTAGTAGTACAGTATAAATGCGTAATATTTGATTGTCAACTATGGATTAAGTCTTCATAATATATGTATGTATAATGAGTTAAATACAAAATTAAATTTTGCGCCCACTGTAGCACGCAATAGTAGCAAAAAAAAAATGCAAGAGAAAATTACTTTTACAGAGAAAGCAATAATATTAGGAAACGACGAAAATCACAGACAATGCGTAAAAAGTGTTCAAAAATCATATTGTGGCGATACTTTCCTATCATTAGCAAGTTTGTGGTTGATGTAACTGTGAGACGCCGCAAATTTTCGGACAGAAACAAATTTAGAGGCAACAGAGAAACAGCATTGTGAACTTTCACTGCTCCACGGTTAATGAGAGAGCTATTAATAATACAGAATGATTGTACTTTGATCAATTGAATTTACTTTTAATTAGTTCGGTTTTAATAAATCGGACCACCGAATATTTTATCAAATTATTTGAAATATTTTGAGTTATTTGTAATTTTGCAAGCATTAACAAAAATTAAACATAAATAATGGGCAGCTGGATGAAATTCAGTGTAATTAAAAAAACTGGGCATTTCATCTAGTGGTTAGTGCATCTGATTAATAAGCCAGTTGTCGTCATGCCGGAAAAATGAGTGTGCAACGAGTAAAATAATTTCTTTTGCCTCTCGGTGTAATTTATCTATTGTAGACGTCTTCAGATATTCAAGGTCACAGGTTACGAAAATCAACTTATTTTTGTAATTTTAACTAGCTTTACCTTAAATCGTACTTCCATCAGCATTAAAGTTGCAGATTAAAATTTTTTTACAACATTAATCTTAAACATTTAACTCTGGGTTATTTAGTTAAATGCGCAAAACACTTTACAATCATAAAAAAAATATGTGAAATGATGATGAAAGTAGGATATCAAATAAAACGGTTTAAATTGGATCTCAACGTTAAAAGCATGCTATTTACGTTACAATAAATTCGGGCATAGAATGGGACCTGCCAACCTTGCACAAATCTAAATAAAAGCGTGTTAAAAAAGCTCCCACGTGACCGTATACACACTTGAAACATCATTCAGAATGAAAATAAAACATAAAAAAATCTGCTTATTCTGGTTGACCCCTTCCCTTAGCTTAAGTGGCGCTCGAAGTACGTATTTAGATATATATATATATATATATATATATATATATATATGTTTTGGGATACAGCCGTAAGTGTATATATGTATGTACATATGTCTAAAAACTGATGATAAACTTACATAATAATTATCACAGCCTTCAGTCCTTTTAAGTTTGGAATGAGGTGACACAGTGCGAGATGTCTAACAATATTGTTATAATCAATCATGGCTAGTTATTGTAAAATAACATCACATATCTTAGTTGCATGTTATATTATGATAAAATACTTGACACGTATGCTATACCATGAGGACGGTTAATATTGTAAGTTAACCGGTAATAAAGTAAGTTGGTACTTTAACCGTTGGTTGGTAGACGCCATCGGGTGAATCTAACGGGTTTGCAGATGGGATGCAATGCCCGTTAAAGTTGAGATATTTGCATTTTGTTGCAGTGACTATCGCCATTATTTATTGCGACATCGTTAGATATTGAAATATCTATAAGCGTTTTCAGTTTGCAAGTGCATTTGCATTATAAAATTGGCTATCATCGGTAGTGAGACACTTCGAGAATTGAATGAAGAAGAGAGATCTCGTTCTACACTTCCTTTGAAGCTTCTGTTAACTGAGAAAAATATAGCTACGTAAGTAGAGAACATGTTTAAACATATACATATTCTCTACTTATCATTTAATAAATTTTAGATTAACTAATTTTGTATATGTGGTTTATAGTTAGTATAAACAAAAACTTGGGATAAAATAAAAGTATAACGAACAATAATAGTAGGTATAAAGTAAATACAGCATGCAACAATCAACAGTGAAACTAAAATACCCACCAAATAATCACGCTCAACGAGATACTACCACAATTATAAGCTAAATAAAGATCTCTAGAGCAATAACAATTAAATACTTTTGTTAAGCATAATCTAATTATTACATAGAAACCATTGTTAAATGTTCTAGTTAAATATATAATGTTGAGAAAGGCTTAAAAGTTCATAACAAGCTCATTGAATTTAAGATAATTTCAAAGTAAGTAGTAAGAAGTATAAATAGATATAGTTTACATTTCTAAGTTCATAATCTGTTATTATGCGTATTGTATAAACAACAGTGATGGGACCGGAGGATGTATTGTTCCTTCCTTCTTCCTCTATGAAAACTTTAAACAAATTAATTAAATTAATATCTATAGCGTACAAATCTAAATCTCTACATGAAATCTGAAATTAAGCCTATAAATAAAATGAAAACGAAAACCTAACCTAAAATTCTATTAACCAATATACAAAGCATGAATACAAAAATCCGCACGCATAAACCAGGAAAATTAAAACCAAAACATTGGAACCATCAATTATTTATCTGTATCTTTCGAATTCGTATGAAAGTAAAATCAAACCAAACAAATCTCAATTTTTCGAGCAAAGTGAATCATGAATTAAAAGGTATCGGTCGCTCTTAATCGAATCTAATTAATCAGTACGCATTATAGGTAGAAAGTATCTGAAGAGAAAGGGGCAATAGTACCTATGAATTGGTAGGTAAGGAACTAACGAGGTTGGTAAGAGCGAGCATTGCAGTAAACAACTACACTATGACAAAATATGTTGTTGACAGAAATAATACTTAAAAGAAGCAGTAAAAATATCGTATTCATTATATACTCGTAGTTAAAATTGTTTTATACTTTCTTTTTTTTTATGCGATAGGGGGCAAACGAGCAGACGGGTCACCTGATGGAAAGTGGCTACCGCCGCCCATGGACACCCGCAACTCAAGTGTCACAAGTGCGTTGATGGCCTTTTAGCATTCAACGGAGAGCGACTCGCATCATCGACTGCCAAGATATTTCTGATCGACTTGACACCTTGGCGTTGCGTAGAGATGTAGTTTCACTCTGCATCCTCTATCGCTTGTATCATGGGGAGTGTTCAGAGGAATTGTTTGGACTTATACCAGCTGCAGGTTTCCGGTTTTTAACCTGACCATAATGTTGATGTTTTGACCAGGATTCGCAGACGGTAGCCACGGTCCAGCTAATAATTCTTTACCTAATATTATTCATAGTTAATTACAAAGTTTTTATTCTAAGTACCTCTATAAATATACAACATTGACCGTGTATTTACCGTGAGAGCGATTTAACTGTCAAGCATGCATGACCGAATTAATTTCCTTACATAACGTATAATGGTCGTAGAGTGCGAAAGTCTAAGTGTTTAATGTTCTTCATAGCTTTTGAAATACTCTTCAGATATTTTTAAAGGCTGAAAATGATCCAGTAATTGGGACAACAAATTGAAAGTTAAAAACAATTCTTACATAAATGTTTGCAGTACCCACTTAAACAGTTTTATTTAGATTTATTACTACCCCTTTTATTATAAGCAATATTGCTACATGTATGTAATGTAAAATAAGCTTTGTATTAAAGTGTTCGCAGACAAATTTTACGCTTTTCATTTACATAAGCATAACATTTATTACAGTATAAGACGCGGATCTAATCTTAGTTTTCTACTGTGACATTTTAATTTTGAACTGATTATAACAATTACTATCTCACCACTTTCAATCGTGAATAATACAATGTATTGCATAACCTAGGATTCGAGTGATCTACAGTTGTAATTGTAAATTCAATTTGTGTAAGCGAAATAAAAGAATCGTCTACTAAAAATTGCATTTACGGTATGTAATTTACATATACCTATCTGAAATCAATTTAAGTGAAATGGAAAAGAAGCACGCTCGGCTGTTGCGAGGGTCGATCTTATCAATAAAAGATTAATTGATATAGTAAAACTTTTTTTTTTCGCTGTAATTGATGACCGTTGGTCTACGAGATAGGAATTTGGATATTTACTGTATTAAGATAAACTTGTGTGCTCTAAATTATAAAATAATTAAAAATATAATTCAGAAGCACATTATATTGATACTTTGTATAAAAAAACATAACTACACAGTTACCCACTTACTCAATAGTGTCCATTAATAAATAAAAAACATCGCATAAGCGGCAACAATCTGTTTCGATTACTGATATCATTATCGAGACCACTGAATCAAAGAACTGTGTGTACCTAATGATACCCTTTCCCAGTATTTTAAACATATTTTTTTAGTATAAGTTGGAAGTACTTGTAAGCGTCTACATAAATATGCACCGGTGCATTTGGAGTCACGACTTTGAAGGGTAGGACGTGTGTGTTCGCGATAATATATGTATATATCGTTTAGTGAAAATTTAAGTAAAGTGTTGACTTAAATAGTAACTAATTCAAGTTTACCGATTTGACGGTAAACTTGTATTAGTTACTATTTAAGTCAAGTTAAAAGTCTTACAATTCAACTAAAATTGTCTATATTTTAAATATTAGTAAATCAAGCCAGGTTCTTATTTTAAGGACGAGTGAATTTATTAATGGGAGAGGGAATATATTTGGGAATTAAATATAGGTACATATCGACGTATGCTTTGCTCTAAGCTTCAATGAATGAAAAAAACGTTTTTACATGATTTTAATCAGAAAAAAAAATACTGCATCGATTGGTCTTGGTCTCATAATCTTACGACGAAAAAACTCACTTACTACATAAGTTTTTTTGAACAATTCTAATGTCTTTGCTGAACAAGATAAGTACCACATTTTCGTCGGAAACAAAATCGCACATAATTATAACGTTTTAAATACGAATAAATACTTGTCAATGAATTGATACGCTATTGCTATTGATATTGATGAATTCTTTATTAATTATTACCTAATTACTTACTTTATTTTAAAGTATTCTAATTTTGTTCAGTCATTGTACTAATGAGGTTTGTTACACAAAACAGTGTATACTCGTATATATGTAGTATACCTAACCGACTGTCTTTTATTCGTAAAAGATTTTTCCACTTCTTTTACATAAAGCAATGACATCTATGCAAGATAATTCTTCCTTGTAGCTTACATCTAATTAACTTTACTTAAAAGACAAGTATAAAATATATTCTATAATGTTAAGAAATTTAAAATGTTGTATATTGTATATACAAAATTTTAAAGTTCTTAACATTATAGAAATATTTCGTTGCCATAGAAAGTTCTTTGTGGTTACAGCGTTTTATAGATCTGTAAAAGAAACTCGTATGCTGTAGCCACAAGAACACTGCTAATAATTGACTTAGAAGGATATTCTAATAAACATATTACTATATCATGATATAATAACGTATTTTTATTATTTTTCTTTACATATTAATATAAGATAAAATCATGTTCCTGTGATGTATAGTTTTTGAGTAATGATTTTTTTTTCTTATTTCGGAAAAGATTTTTTTTTGGCTTTGGTGAACATTTCATATTTGAGGCTTTCAGCAAATACGTTTTCTGACGGTGTATTAATAGATACAAGTAAAATAATAAAAAAAAATCGACTGCATTATGAACTTCTTCTTTTTTTGTTAACGTTATCTCAAAATATAATCCTTATGTCATTCCTACTATTAAGACAATGGTACTCCACATGTCTTAATCCATCAATCCGTTTAGGATCTAGGCCGGGACAAAGCATCCAAACATATGTACATATATATACTCGTATGCATTCATAAACTCGAAAAATATAATTTGTTATTGTTTTGTTTACATTTTAATACGTGAATCATACGTAAAAATTAAGGCTAATGCTATGCAACCTAAAACAATATGCAAAAATAAATACTACAAAAGGAAACAGCATATTTTAAATATGGAAATGTAGCAAGACTTGTAATTTTTAATGATAGAAGGTACAATACTGTCTTTTAATAATGATAATTTGACACATCTTACACACGGTCTTCCAAACTGCTACTATGGTAACCAGACTGCCGAGAAACATACTTATATACTTATATAAGTATGTTTCTCGGCAAATAAATACAATAAATACATACATATAATAGATAAATTGAATGATGGGGTGTGTAATATAAGCTTTGGCGGAGACGGTTGAGACGTCGTAATTTGTTCCTGTGACCTGTATGACGTAATTTGTTCTTATGCAGCCGACATTGACGCCGATGAATCGTTAAAGACCATTTACCCACAAAGTAGTATTTTATTAGAATAAAAATGTTCTGTAAATTTTATCTAACTATATTTAAAGGGTATAAATAAGGGGACGGTGTATACTATTATACTGAAGCAAGCTATGTTTCAAAATTTTTTTCTTTAATTTGTGTCGGTTTTGTTTTAATTTGCTATAACTAGTTGCTGGAGTACCATGTATCTTTACATTTCTTTATATATTCAAACTTCATGCAAATACAATAGATAAACTTAAAAATAAATAAATACAAGACTTCCATAATGAATCATATCATGCTAAATGGAAGTAGCTTCTGGGCACCAAACGGGCAGTGTTTTCTAAATCGATTGATATATGAGGGAGTGATAAGCGGTTACAAACTACCTACCTACTTACGAGTACACATTGTTTGTACTGCTATGTAACTAAATAGCTCGCTTTGCTAGTCTGGCCCCGATGCAAGTCTGGGATATCAATTTTCTTATTTTTCATCATAAAACAAAGTTAGGTTTTCTGTGGATATATGAGCAACATATTTCTGTGACTGTGTCAAAAAAATCTTATACTTAAATATAATGTATTGTCAAAATCGTCGTTTCAGACAGCGGACTAAATCGAAGAATGAACGGCTTAATGTACTGTTAAACCTTGTGAATTTATAATGGAAAGCAGTCAGCACCAGCATGAAACCACAAGAATGGGTCGAAGTTATCGGTTATACGGGAATTCAAACGTTATTCTAACTAGATCCATGAGAATTTCCGTTTTTAGAATATTATGTAGCACAAGCATAAAGATGCATCTACATTGGTATACAGAATGTATTTCGGGGGGGTACTTGGCTGGTAAATTAGAATAAGGACGTATCCTAGACTAAAGTAAACACTTCTGAATGTTAAAAAAACTGCAGACATTGTTTAGTTCACTTCCGCTCACTAATTGTTACGTTATTTACTTTCTCTCTTTCCATTACTTAAAAAATATTTCTTTCTTATATCAATAACAGGTCCATGTTATATATTTTAATTGAAAACCCTCGAAACCTATAGATAGGTACTTAAAATCAAGGGTTTCTATTTACGAGACTGAGCAGGAAGGAGGGTTATGCCTTTCAAGTTTATGTATGTATTTATGATTTTTCTTTGGCACTTCTTACAGTCTACACGCCGAACAAAGCAAAAAGGTATTCTTTAGAGCCTCGAAGCTAAAAATAGAATCTATGTACAACATATATTGAAGGTCAATATAAATAAATTTCATAAACCTTAGAAAAAGCCGATAATAAGCCTTCATATGTTTTGTAAACTTGAATGTATCGGGCGACATCGGGGCATTACTTGTTTATCTTTTTTTTAGTCACTTACACTACTCAATTAGGTTCCATTCGAAGAGAAAGTTTTAAGTCAATGAAGCTTGTTGATCAGAAAATCTTTTTATCAAAACCAATTACACTTCACCAATACCGGAGGCCCAACTCCCCCTTTCTTCTTTCCCCTCATCCTCCTTATCAATTTTCCCTACCCCTCTCTACCCTCAAAGGCGAGCAGCGCACTTACGATTACAATGTACGGCGGTTGTCACTTATCGTCAGGTGAACTATCTGTTCATCTGTCCCCCTATATATATAGATAAGAGATACAGACAAATCTTCAAACGCAACGCTTTAACGCCTAATGGCCGAAAAATGGTGGAAAAAATATAAATTCTACGCAAGATAAGCAATTGGCACACATTACATTTATATTTCACAGTATATATGCGTAAAAATAATAAATCTCGTATTAGATTGCGAGTGAATTATATGCGAATCGAAACAATATGACAGAGTTATTATGTATGAAGGAGTAATGATACATTGAGTAAGATTGAAGTCATAATGATAATATGGAAAACGGACAAATAAGTTCAAAATTAATTAAAATTAATTCCGCCGCCTTATTTTGCGAAGAGGTCATGTTGGCTAAAGAGGCGGCGGAGAGGATACGGGAGAGGGCAAGTACTCTCTCATCCCGTAGAACACGCAGCAGGCGCCGGAGAGCACAAAACGATCTCCGGCCTCCATGAGCGCTGGCCTGGGGGTAACGGGTAGGGCTGCCCTTACCCCAGCAGAAGCAGGCCTTTGACGGTGGTGTAACGTGTTCCACGCTCGCCTCTCAAACTGGTGGGGGGCTAGGCCCCTCGTACTCAATGGTGGTGGTACCTCTTGCAAAAGAGGTGGCCAAGGTCTGCAGGGTTCCTGGAAGAATCCCTCCTAGGGTATACCCAGGTCCCTTGCAATAGACCCACTTGTGCCGGAACACCGTGTGGTTTTAGTCGGTTCGAGTCCGACATACCACTTCACCGTCAGCTCCGGTGAGGTGATGACCCGTGGGGGTTTCCACACGAAAAAAAAAAAAAAAAAAAAAAATAAGTTCAAAAGGATAATAGTGAATTATTGTATTCATCACACATTGTATTCGTTTCTACCATTTGGTATGGCTGGTAATGGCTCTAAACGTAGTAGAGACACATATATTCAGACACGTTGCGAAAAACATTGTTAAATAAATAAGTAAATGAATCAATAAAGATTGGAAGATAAAATAAAATGAAATTCTTAAATGAAATTTTATCCATTTAGAAACATTTATAACTTTGGCTCCCTTAATATGAAATCTACTACTACAGATACTAAAAGCAATAACATTTTATTTTATGATACTCTACTATTAATCAAAAAAAGAAAACATAATTTAAATTAAAACGAAGAAAAATCACTTTTGAGACATTGCAAAACATGTTCATCTAAAATTACAACAAGGATTGAATGAAAATTGTTAATAATTGTATTTATAGAAGAAATATTTCATATATATATTCACGTCTGTATCATCTAGGGGGTAGGTAGAAGCATATTAAACGCCCATATTTTGAGGTCTATTATTTAGTCCCACCCTCGTTATCTAATTATATCTTTGGTTTGAATAGTTGACCGTCTTTACCTTTTGGTGGTGTGTTATTAATAGTGGTTGTGTTTATTAATCCTGAATGCTAAGCATTAATTCATGGGTTCAATTCCGACTTAGTGTGTACTAAAATCATAGACAGAACAAATATTTATATTTGTCTACGATTTTAGTAACTTTTAAGTAGGTACATATATTTATCAAAAGTCTGGTTTAAATAATAGCAGCTCTGTGTAGGTCGGAATTAGACGGCCTTATGTAAGGTGTCTTAACTTACTATTGTTATTGTATATAACAACGACAGCGAAAATTAGTTACACTACTGTAGAACGATCAAAACACCTGTCAAAAAACGAGCGAAATGAATAGAGCTAAATGATTTTTCAGCGCGGGAACTTACACTGCATCGAATATGACATAACCGATTAATCGGCAAATTTAAGTGGCGTCACGTTTGTCGGCGTAAAACGCGTTAATCCGGTAAGCTCGACACGCGAATTCCACACTCGAAACCTGTCTAAGATCTAGTTACCGTTTGCGATTAGTCGGTTACTTACCAAAACGCGTTACATCCGTTGCATTAACCGTATTGCCTTAGTTACTGCTCAAGTGCATTTGTAGAACTGCAGCTTAAGAGTGATCGATTGCAACATTGATGACGTAAAATATTCAGGGGATTTGTAAAAGATTCCTCTAGATTTAGATAGAAAATATTAATACAAAAGCCATAGCTAGAATCGCAGATAGTTCTTATCTTCAGTTATAGGAACATATATTGTAATTGTAGCAAAGCAAAAATAACACATATTATGTTTATTTTTTTATTCAGTTAAGAAAACGTTGTATGAGTTTGGTTAGGAGTATAGTGTGTATTTGATAGTTAGTAAAAATAGTGCTTTCGTTTGGTTCACTAGGTAAGCTAACAGTAACGGCAGGTAACTGCTGCTTAATCTTTTGGCATTATTAAATATTATAAAATCACTTATTTTAATGTAATAGTTGATTTAAATTGATTGTTTGGTCTTAGCATAGATTTTTTATGTCGGCAGTTCTAGTCTCCAATGGTCAGAACAGTGAAGAAAGATTAATTCAAATAAAATGTTGCGAACGCTGTTATACCCAGTTTTCAAATTATTTAATTTTGAATGTTAATATTACTAGACTAGCTAGCTAGGATTCACACTTTGAAACCTCTTAGTACAGGAACAAGACTTACCAGAAATATTAGTTTCTATGCACGAGTAAGTCACGAGTTTTAACACATATTCTAAAATATCTTCAAAAGAAGCAATCGATACCGAACACTCAAGTCAAAATATCACAGAATCGAAAATGTATTATTTCATTAACATTGCTCATCGAAACATCCGCTGCGTCATCAAAAGTTATAACGCAAATAGTTGGCACTATGAAAGCGAAACTAATAAGTAAATAATCGTAGAAAGTGTACAAAATTGTATTCTTGTATGTGCTTGAGTTGGTACAAAAATGTGATTGTAACCAAAATCTGTCGAACACATTCAATTGATATTACAAAAATATACATATTAGATAATGTTAACTATTGGGAATTAAAAAAAAGAATTTGAGAAAAGTTCATTGCTAGAGACCGGATTGCATACGTTTGCATATTTGCATATGAAATTGCAAATTGCAATAGGGTAAACCCTATACATTCTCAGCGGAAATTGCTTATTGTATGTAACATCTAGTGATGAAGCATATTTTCGCAATATTTATTATATTCTTTGGTAGGTTACCCTATGTATAAGTGCAACAATAAACTCTACAACAAGCATTTCGCATTTTTACTCATAAAAATATAATGATTGATTGAAATCTATACATTTAGAACAACTGATTGTCCCTTTTCATATTGATCATTTATGATTGAATAATTTACTAATTGTATGCAGATTTAGTAATAATGAAATTATTACCTACCACTTTTTTCCTTATTTTCGTTATCTAAAACTGTAATTGCATATTTTACCAATTTTATCTTTATTAAGGCATTAAATAATTGCATTAGCAAAGGCAATAAAATAAAATCGATTTAAGCTAGGGCTAAGAATCAAAAACAAGAAACTAAACAAAAATAAAGTGAATTACGACGATTGTAAATCAATTCAAGTTCTAATAAATTATGTATTCCACGAGTCTTTCTCACCTCCATGCTTCAATCACTATGAATAAAATAGGAACATTTAGTAATTTGCTGATTATTTATTAAGTAGCTAGACGTTTACTCACAAAAAAAATAAGCCACACTACAAAGGAACGTGTGATGACATTTTCACGGTTGTTTGAACACAAAATCTATTCTATTAATGATCTTTTAGAATACGATATTCGAAAAGATTTATTTTCACCACGCGGATGCTTCGTGCTTCTCTGCTTTTCTTTGTTATGCAAAATATCTTTGACAAAATAAATGCATCGTTCGGCTTGATTTGAAACTATTCGAGCATATCAACGATTGACAGATGATTAAAAGCAACGTTTAATTTTTCTCAACGGAATCGCTGCCCTATATTCAGAAGGAGAAAATGAAGCGACACTAAAAACAAATCGATTTGGAATTCACTCGAGGAAATAATAACTTCATACTAATCAATTTTCCCAGCAAGCCGATACAATTATTTCATTGCTTTAATGTAAGAGAAAGCCCGAAAGTAGTATGGTAAATGTTCAATGTTGGTAAAATTTATTTTCACTGTCGGTAAGCCGCGAATCATTATCTATGTATTTAGATTAGAGAGCGAATTGTCACAAACACGAGCAGGATAAACAAAGTGTTAAGTAAATGAGAAAACCTTTGTTCAGCGAGAAATACGTAACGCGTTTACTTTCTAACAGAACAAAGAGCGCTGTATTCCAAAATACAACAAGCCATAGCATATATCGTCTATAAGTATGGCTTTAATCCTATATTTCATTTAATTTACGTTTTAGAGAATAAGGCAATTGAAATTAATTGTAAGTTTGATAAAAATTATCATATCCTACGCTTTATATTAAAGTGACAATAAACACAATTTAGCAACTTATGTACTTTTCGTTTTTAATAATAAACAATTATAAAAAGTTATTACTGATTTTCTAAAGAAAACCACATACACCTATGTTTATTAAGACCGTTAAAATTTAAATAGAGATTGAAACACTTTATCAAGTCATATGTGCAGTGGAGTAAACTTAGGTATCAGTCCAAATGTA
The DNA here is from genome assembly GCA_947561695.1 of Tyria jacobaeae. Classification (NCBI taxonomy): domain Eukaryota; kingdom Metazoa; phylum Arthropoda; class Insecta; order Lepidoptera; family Erebidae; genus Tyria; species Tyria jacobaeae. The sequence continues at coordinate 12,260,312 of OX387221.1, read as the reverse complement.
GGTTCGGGGCTGTCCTTAAGTAAGTATTCAGATATTTAATTTTAGTGGAATCTGGGAACAATACATTTGAGATTTTAAGACATTTCTGGTAACTATTTTAACAAAGTCCTATTACATACAAACAATAACATTTTCAGTGAAAGCATTGGATTAAATCGATTTGAGAGCTATAATAGTGATTTCAATGTTCCGTATTTGACCTTAGAGTCTATCTAATTTTTCTTTTCATGGGAAGTAAGTGTCTATTGTGAAGCGACGAGAACGCATACATAAATCACCATAAAGCGGTCTTAATAATAGTGATTTGCAAGAATGAAGTCGGTTTTATACATTCACGAATAAGAATGTAAAGATATCATACGAATGGGATATGATTAGAAAATGAAACGTTTCAAGTTTTTTGTTAGAAAGTCAACGATGATGAAAGCACATTGATTTTATTACATTACACTAGGTGCTGAATCTATAAATTTTATAGAAGAAGCAATCTATGTATTTCCGAATGTTAACAGTTAATTGTCACGCGCAGTAACCTAAATTGACAAATAAAGGTTCTATATAATACGCGTAGATTTAACTATACATAATGATTACATAACATAATGATTTAAATATACATAATTTAACTATATATAGGGTCTCATGAAAAATTGGCCAATTTGACGTAAAAATAGTGCAGCGAATAGAACGCTTTATCCTAGAAAGATATAGGTAGGATACCTACATTATTCATCAGCACGGTTAAGGACCAGTTAAGCATTAATGAAGCAATCTAAATCGTCTGTAGTTTTACAGTAGTGATAAATAAAGACTATAGTCCGATTTATAGCAATACGCTTACGCTTGTAGGACCAAATTCTAATTGGCAAAATGTAGGTTTTTAAACATTTCTGCATATTAATTATATTTTAAAAAATAAAAATATAATACACAAATTATCATTTTCGTAGCGAATGCCCTTAGAGCACAACGCTGGACTCATATAATACGTAAACATACTTAAAACTTGAAATAGAACGTAATGTGCGCCTGCTATCTTTCCGCGCCACTCTTGATAGCATGAATTAAATACTTCGCTTTGGTTAGACGTAAGACAGGAGACTATATGGTATTCGTAATCTATACTCATCGTAAGATAAGAATACAGTATAATTATTTCAGCTATTACATTATCAAGTGTCTCTTAAGAACCAAGAACTTCATAGTATGGTTTTGTACGGGTTGGCATTAACTGACAACAAATTTACTTATCAAAGGCCTCCATACGTACCTGCAACAAAAAAGATATGATCAAAAATAATACAATGATGTCATAACATGACGAACTCTTACGCATATAACAGAGCACTATTGTATTAGACGCCTCAAGCGAAAGTGCGGTACTACTGACCTCTCTATTCATTAAAATTGAATCGAAAGTGAAATTAATTCTACAAATGATATTAGTATGATAGAGTTCTGACACGTGTCTTACAGAAGTTTAAGATATTTGATTTGATTTTTTAACTTTTGTTTGAATTTCTTCATCCTAATAGTAACATACCTGTGCTTATCCAAATCCCAGAAAAGGACAGAACAAAATTTCATCGTATATTCTATGCCAAGCTAGATTTCAAACCCCTCTCAAACACAGAGTTCATTCACAATAAATATTACCCGAAAAAATTTAGTGAGAATTTAATTCTTTAGTTACCTTACAATTTCACATGGGAATTAACGAGAATATGTTATCAGTATAAATATACAGTTTCTTATATCCATAACAAACATAAATGGCGAACGTTATTGCTGGACATTTATAGCGGTGCATTTACCATAACCTTTTAGTGCCGTTATATACTCGTATTTGCCTTAACTTTAAGATAACATCGAGTACTTTCATTTCCGATCTTTTCTTCAAAGAAAATATAATTTTATTTTCTAAAAGTAATTTACAGGAAACATAGGACCCAAAATAATCTTAAAAATAGCACACACAGCTAACATTAATTAAATTGTCTTACGCCAGGTATACCCACGCTTTCTGCAACAGAGATTTGGAATTTTCTTTCCCAAAAAACCTACAGATTCCTTAAGTAAAAAAGTACCAGCCTGTAAGATTATTTTGTCTATCCCTCGAGAATAATATCTTTTCTGGAATGTACCCTATGTCGTTTTTCTGTTTCCTCGTGTATTTCAGTTTAAGCCGGTTAAAACAAATTAGATAAAACCAACAAAATCACTTTCACTTTAAAATATTTATAAGGATTCTTTTTAACTAAGATGATGATATGTTACATACATACATTCCCTCGCAGCTGCATCCATCTATATAACGCTTATACTTTGCCGATTTAAATTTAGTCAGAGTTGTGTGTATTGCAGTAATCCGGGCACTTTTGGAAATTAGATGGGAAAATTTGGAGTATATTGGCAGGAAAGGAGGATAGAAAAGGAAGAGAATGGATATTGCTAACACAGGTGGATTATGGAGTATAAGCAATAGCTCAAGCAAGTCAGGGTCGCGTACCTATAACTCGAACTGGCTTGTGCCGGGAAGTCCGAGTCCTCTAACTACTTAACATGCTACTGCTATAGACAATTAAATAAACTGATACAAATTCTCTGATACAGTCCGTCAAGGCAATTTTAAACTTTTTATGTTATGAATTATGAATTATAGAAACACATGTCTTAAGGATTTACACGAATGCATCCTATGGTTTTTTTTGTATTATTGAACTACATAAAAATACCAAAAATGCGCTAGTAAAGACCGGGATGAAAGCGATAACAGTGTTTAAATACATATTTAACTGGGTCATCTATGTGACATCAGATCGTTCGTTTCGATCCAATAATATAGGTCTCAATAAAGTAATCTACGATAGGAGGTACGTAACGTAACCAAATATTGCGTTACGTACCTAACCAAAATATTAAATATAAAGGGCAACTCCGCTTAGCATTTTTCAGATTATTATACTAGAATTATACTAGTGGTAAACTTGGATTGAGTCAGATTAGGTTTGGCAGGTTGGTATTGTCTTACGGACGGGTGACGATAAGGACCGGTTTCGGATCACAAAATTTACCGTTATGTTACTTATATTGGCTACCTGTTACATACATAGCATATTATATGACGCACTCCCTGAAGCCTAACGCTAATACGATTGGAAATCTATTTGGATCAAAGATTTAGTATACAGTAGTGGTTATCACAATATTTCGCAAGAATGTTTAGCAGTGATTGTAGTGTGTCTTGTCTTGATCTTATGTCTCTTATTTTAATAAGGCGATAAACGAGAAATCAGAATGAGAATCGCATTACAAACAATTACCGGATATCGTATCATACTCTGAACAGTGTCCTATATTACGTTCATCATTTACAATATTTGCTAGTTTATTTCCTGGAAATTACTCTACAACTTTAGTGTTTAGAGTTGTTATTTGCCTGACCAGTGGGTTCTAATTCCCAGCAGAATTTATATGCGCCTAACTTTCTATGTTTTTCGTTTACACTCAAGTGAAAACATTGAGTGTCAACCGGCATTTAGCTAGACTATTACTTTTAGTTTAACAAATTCTAGTACTATTCTAGTGTACAGCATTCGAAGCGTTAATGTCTTGACGATTGTGTCATAAAGTTTGCCGATTTCAGTCAGAGAAAGCTTCTTGCTATATGACTCGATTAGTAAGAATGTGTCGCTTGTGTATTACTCGTAACTATGTACATTCAACTTCTCTTAACCGTTATGTATAAATAGATGCAATTACGTGTAATGTGTCTACCTTTATATGACTATCATCATTCCTACAATTATAGCACAAATTATAAAGTGCTACATACATATCGCACACTGAACAAAAAGATATAAATTATAAAGTTTATCGTATTACGTAACGCATAAAGACGAAATAAACTTCTACATCAAAGCTTGCTTTAAACTTACCATTCGATGTTGCTTTATTAGTACTTTAATGTAAAGAAATAGCAGCATTCGATGAGACTCATTTACCGTAATTTAGCCTACAAAAATATGCTGTGTTTTAGCGATTATTGAATAGTTGGTACATTACCAGTTCGGATTTTATTTTACTAAAAAATTCGATTATAAAAACATTTTAAAAAGTTGTTAACAGTTAAATAGGAAAATAATTGATTCAAAATGAGGTAGTGGACGTCTATTCAGACTTCATGTGGACAACTGGAAGAGTAGTTCCAAAGTGTTTTGAAGTGATTTCGTCTTAATAGCACAATAAATGTGGGTCGGATTCAATAATTATACCAAATTCTGACATACTTCTTCAAGGTTATTTTACAGAAAGAGACTATTAATAATGATCAATTGCACACATTATTGAAGTAGGTATACAAAAATAAGCCAATCAATACTTTCTAATCATTAATCTTTAAGAAGCAATATGCATCATCAATAAAATTACTTAGTATTTAGAGATATTAGTGATTTCTTCTACTATTCTTAAAAGGTTGATCAAACAAGGTAAATATAGCAATTTCTTGTAAAATATGGCATGGTTCGTGTTAAATGGACGCCAATCATGGGTTATTTTATTTGAGTTATTTATTTTATTGGCCAAGTTCTTGTTCGCTGTGCCATTTATTTATGACATGTTTCTTCAATAAAAACGTTAAGAAATAAAACTACCGTTTATAGGCTTAGATCACATATGGATAAAATTGGAGTGGTTTGTATTGTAGTCAATGCAATACACATTTAGGTAATAATACTTACGGCAACTATTGTCATGGTGAGAGTGAACTTAACTGTCTAGCAATAGGTCACTTTATAAACACGGGGACGATATTAGTAGTGAGACGGAGCAAGGATCGCATGTGTGACAGAAACCACAAATGCTCGTTACACCTTAATAAAAGTACAACTAAGATTTCCATAACCATTATTTCATACAAACATAAGAGAAACAAAGAAAACAAATATGCATTTTCAATCACGATTTAGCGATTCTACAGCGCGATTCCATATGGCCCTCGCTTTTATTTCTAAACATATTTCTAACTTAGCTGTTTATATTAAACCTACACAGCTATATTTTCATATCAACTGTCACGAAGTAAAGGTCTATCGCTGGCACTCCCGCGCTGAAACAATGTACAATGCGAATCTGCAGATGCCATTAGTTGTTATGGTACGTAAAATGAACCATAAAATGGAAACTTTGCTAACAATATGTGTCTAGCTACTTTAAAGTCATATAGCCCAGATGAATACTTTCTCTTAACATGTTTTTGATTCGTTTTTTTGATAATACCGCTAAATTTGTTCTCAAAAACTGTTTTCAAGACAACCTAAACAAATGGAGTGAAAATTTACTACTATTTTTAAGGTTCCATATTTTTAAGGTTTCTTAATTTGTCGAAGTGACCTAAAATATACGATATGTACAATTTATAATAAGGTTACGTACTTGAAATAATTATTTCTAGATTATTATTAATAATGTCTTAAAAAAAATTGTTCATCTGAGATTGGTACGATTGCTTTATATTAAGCAGGTTTTGTAGGCTTTAAAATGCGATAGGTGCACAAATTGTACAAGAAAAACTGCGAAAATATTTTAATAACTTAAACATTCAAGAAACAATGATTCCCAGATTAGATAGCAGTGGTGTATATGCATTCTAAAGGCACGTACGGTTAAGTAGAGAAGCATTTATAAGTCTAATTTAAATTCACAATGCTTTAATTCTCAAAGTTGAGATCAAGATTTGAGTCAAGAGTTAAGTTAAGTTAAAAATGTTTTAGAATTTTCATCTCTGAATACTGATTGAATACTTCAACAACTAATACCACAAAGCTGAAACGGCTACAAACAATTTAAACAGAAGTATTAGGTCACCTATCTCACTTAGACATAAAGTTTTTGGGCAAATGGAGATAAATTCACGAATATTTGCACGTAGCTGTGATCAGAAGAGTAGCACGCACAGTTATGTCTAGGTTAGATCACATAAATGATGTAGGCACGTTACTTGGTGGTTTGTCACATACTAGACAAATATAGCTGCTCATTATAAATGAGGAATTGGTGTTACTAGGCTAACTTAAGGTACTAGGCTTTATCTACTTAAGTGACATTATTTACTGGATTTCGAGATGAAGGTAAATATTGTTTTTAACGTTAGCAATATTAAACATAATTACAAGTGGAGAATTATACTCATATTTTTATACATGTTTATCGGTTAATAGAATAAATACATAATTTTAATTGTAATAGAGGAGGGAAAGCCCACCACCCGCTTCGGTTTGCAGACTCCAACGATAGCAACCGAGAATAAACAACAACGAAGTGTCATAGACTCCTCCGTCTATGACACTTTGTTGCAAAACCGAATACCCTTCACGGTAAGATATAAGGTGTCGCAGGCACCTTCTATACTTTAATTTGCAATCTTCAGCAATTTTTTTAAGATAAAATGATATGACAAGTGTTTCGCCTCTACACGTGGCATCCTTAGGCAAGTTAGGCTGTTGCCAACAATTATTATTTAAAAATGAACTTCCGCCACGTAACGCCTAATTGAATGAACTAAAATTACTTTAGTTATTTTATGTTCAATATACACATATATTATAAAATATAGACAATTTCTGTTTTGATGATATAAAGCGAATGTCGAAATACACAAAATACATTAGCATAAATAGCAATAAAATTCTCGGGTACTTCGATGAAGACATCCGTCCAAGTACAGCAGATACTTTAAAGTATAAAGTGTAAAAAGGGCTATTAAAGCTTGACTCTTTATATGTTTGTCAACTCAGATTCTTGGAAAATTACGCTTTCTTTTCTACTCATTGTAGGTCATTTTATTGCCATCAAGCGTCACATCTTCTGTACTCACTTGACTGTTAATACACCCTTAAACTCTTGTAATAACAACTTGTAAAACAATTGTATGTTTGAAGAATTTATTTGTTATCTCTTTTAATTATACTTGTCGCGGGAAGGAAACCACAATTATAGGTTCAGTTTATATGTATACTTACTTAGCCATAACCACCTGCGTGCTAACTAATTATTTCTAATCGTGCTATAATCTCAATCGTAATGTATGACTTGTACAGTAGCTTCATGAACAGGTTATGTGATCACATGAGCGATTAATCTAATCTGAAAAGGCTCCTTTCCGCGATATAGAAGGTCTTGTTAAGAAATGTCTGCCAAAAAAGGTCGCATAGCATTTCAGTTCACCTTTCAGAGAAGTAAGGCGCTAACAATTGTATTCTTTAACAGAAATAATATTTTGATATGTAAAATTGTCTGACAAAGCCAATAATGTTATTTAGAGAGAGAGAGAGTCCATAGAGGGTAGGTTTATGCATATAAGTACCCAATTAAATCCTTTTCTTTAGGCATAGTCACTATTGTCTTTAGACAGTAATACTTACATAGGTACATATGTTTCGACCCAGTTTACAGTGACACTAAAAGTGCTATAACAAACAAATACACAAATCTATAAAGATTTGTTTACAGATTTTATTTGGTACACATAATAATTTCAAATAATTTTAGACTTCAGTTTGAAAAATATTTAATATTTTTGCCATAAGCATTGTTATAAGAAAAAAACAAGTTTATTTGCACAACTGCAATGGGTGTTAGTTTACAGTAATATAATAGCAATAAGAATATATGAAGCTTATTCAAAATCATTTCCATTAGGTTTCATACAATCGAAAATACAATTGAAAATACACTCTCCGCCTGAGAAAATTCTGCACTGCCAATTTTATGGATTGTTTTAGGGACTCCAAATTATCATGGCATTTAGAGCATGCCATACTCTTTAAAACTGACCATAAATTTCCAACGTTCGTTTCCAACCACGCTTTGGTGGATTGAGCTTTATGACTTGATGCTGAGTTTTGCTAAAAAGACCATTATTGGTTATGGATCATACCATCCTACCCTACCAAACCACCATGATTACTAATTTGGAAGCTTCTATAGAGCTTTGAGCATAAACTCAGTCATTCTTCTTGTTAAAATATTGCTTAATAGTATAAAAGTTCTCGTCCGTACATATTTTTTTACCTTTTGCGTTCCACTTAAGTTGTTTTGATTTCATCGCCCTAAATAAGTCCTAAGTCATATTTTAAAATATGCGACAATGTTCTAATAATATGCAAAAAATATAAGGAAGTTTATATCCAATGTAGATGAGTGAACATGCAACGACGACTCATCACTAAGTATTTGGGTCACAATCTTGGTCTACTAAGAAAACAACTCACCGTGACTGATGTCAATGTCATCACTTGCACATAAACTAATTTTTGAAGTTTACAATAAACATATGAGTACGTTACTTATCTCGAAAAGTAGACGTTGTATTTAAACGAGTCATCTGTAACAACACCAACGTCCGATATTGGGTATACATTTATACGTACATAAGTATTAATTACTTTTCTTTTCTTTCTTCATTTACATATTCAAATTTATACATAATTTCTTGACATTACCACCCGTGAAATGAATGAAGTAGTTAGATTATTATTTTTTCCTTCAATCTTTTGAACGCAAGGGAAGGTTAAGTCATGAACGGGATCCGGTTAGGAATCTTCACATTCTCTAAGCCGGTTTCTTCCGACGGTATAAGCTGATTTATATAGGTGTAGTCCCTTAGTAGCTGCGCTACTTGTATGAGTACATAGCCTTGTCGAAGGATTCTCCCTGTTCTTAATTTGTTATGGTTACTAATGACAACAATCTAACCTCGTTTTTCTGCTAAGAGAAGACCTCAGTTATGACCCGATGTCCCCACCTTCTTGGTATTTTTTTTTCAAATGATATTGTTTGAAACTAAATACCTAAATAGCTAAAGAAAGCGAGCAAAACGGACAGTAAATAAGAACGTTATAAAAGGCCTCACTTTCTTCTTTTCATTTTGCTAGATCTTTCATTCGCATCGAGTATTCATTGTCATTACTAAAAATCGGAAAATTCAGCTTGTGGATAACACATAAGTATGTGGGACCTAGTTTTAAAATTAAAAATCGAACGTACAAAACATACAGAAACGCGTATTATTATTCATAATTTTTATTATAAACATAAATATTTATTAATGGACGAAAGACATATCAGACAGACTAAATGGAAATGCCTCATTCGGTCGGTCAATCACATATAAATCTGTATATCAAATAGGAAATAGGAATTTGTTTGAACATATCCTGTGATGTCTATATTTTTTTTTTATTTAAAAATGATTTATACGTCCAAGGTGTTAAAATTAAAATTAAGGTTTGACACTGCAAAACAGTAGTGCACACAGTGATTGAACATAAATAAACCTGACAAGTGCAAGGCTGAGTCCGAGGATTCCGTAAGCATACAAAGTAAGTGCATTTTTTGCTAAAGACAAATTTAACTTGGGAGTTCTTTCCCATATATAGTAAAATTTATTTGTTTGAGACCGTAAAATATAAGTTTCGCAATCGTAAGTTTGTTAATATGTAATAACAACAAATTATCCATTTTCGGATTTTTTACCTACTTGTGCTTTAAGATTGCTGAAAATTTTTTTTTATATATATCTTAATTTTTTTTATAAATGCTTAACTATTATCTTCAATAGCAAATTGCATGTTATGTCTAATCGTAAGCAGTTATGCAAACATACGAGCATTAGCTCACAGTATCTTGAATGCCTGAAGTAGAATAACTCAAAGCGAATGGAAATTATGATGTTATTTGCTTTGTCACGTTGACAGGTATGAAGTGCTATGAGTATTGCAGATACACACATACATACTCACACATTCAATATACTGTAAAATTATTGTTGTATATTTAGAGACACTTATAAATTCTTTTTGAAGTGTGAATAAAGTATTTCGACTTATTAATCATGTTATATGTCAGGTCTCAGGTAAATGATTCGAAATAGATATATTGCGTTATTAAAAAAGTCTAAAATTCACTATTATTAAAAGTGATTTAACGACAGAATGTTTAGATAATCACAAGTAAAATAATGAGTTTTGATTATTATATTTTGGATATATCTTATTTACTGGTAAACTGTTAATGGCAGAAGGCAGGATGCCCCCCGGCCAGATGGACCAAGACCTGAAAAATATAGCTGGGATAGAATAGAAGCAGAAGGCGGAGGATCTGTTACTATGGCGCACATTGGCAGGGACCTGTTTTCAACAGTACTCTAGGATGGGCTAATTGATTCATTGATTGTTAATGACAAGCGAACTATGGACGTCTTTTGCATTTCTCTTTTTTAATAACTTTAAATAACGTAGACTTACTCTGTTACAATAAAAAGGTACGGTGATTAATGTATAAGAAGAATTAAAATACAAAATTAAAAGAAAGAAAAAAACGTTTTATATCCTCTATGAGGTGCGTATGCAACTTTGTAATTCAAACACAGTATTAATTCTAACCCATCATTATAGCCTGAATGCAGCAGGTCACAGGTTAGGTTATTGGGGTCTGCATATGCACTGGCGTCTCAACGCAGTTAACATAGCTTCTTATATGCATTTGTTTGAAACCTCATAGTTCGTGCAGATGAATACGATGTCCTCACGAATAATGTACCTCCCGGCTAGAAAACAGCGTGTCTACTGTTTATTATCAATTATTAGTTATATATGTACTTGTCGTAAAACCAGTTGTGAAATTAATCGTAATTGTAATAAACTTAGCTACTGGTCTCATCAAAGTCGTCCTGACAGAAAATATGACGCTTTGAAGAGGAAACTTTGGACGATATTAATCACAATCTTGTTGTAAATACGTAGGTACATATGTACATATATAGTGGTTTTATTTGACTTGCGGTGGTATTATCAAACATGCTATGAAGCACGGATGGCGCCGTGGTTTAAATGTTCCGATGCGGTTACAATTACTGACTGTAATTGTAACCGCATCGGCTGTGTTGTGTTCGATACTCTCATTATGACATTTTTCATGTAAGTACAAATAATTTGATCGATACCAACAAGTCTCATTTAGAAAAAAAAAAGTAATCTACTCGTTAGGATATTAAGTAAACCTTAATAAATAAGCTAGAATCTAATAGAAATTTAAGAAATTGATAAAAAAGGGAAACTTTTAAAGAAAATATTTTTACTTCTCTTTAGTAGATGATTATATTTACATATAGAGTGCACTAATGTTATAATGAGGCGGAGTTAGAATAATCTTATAAAGATGGTAGGTATATGGAATAGGTTTTGTATAATCAAATTTTACGCAGGTGAAACTGGGGAGCACGGTTAGTCAAATATAATCAGGTACGATCAAAATATAAACTGATTGCTAATGGTACAGAAACCAATATATACCATATAAGATCACGTGTAAAATGACCTTCAGTAATATTGTCTAAAATTAATTTAAATCTCAAGTACAAAGCACCTTGGCAATATGAAAAGCAAAAACATACATCATTTATGACATACACTTACGCCTGTGAGTTTCGAATGGGCAGGGGCAGTAGGCCCCCTCCCGAAGAGGTGCGCGAGTGGCGCGAAGCCGCCCGCCAAGCCACGATGGCTCGTTGGTCGTCCCGGCTGGAGGCTCCACGTGCTGGCTTTGCCGCCGTGGAGGCGCTCCAGCCGGTCATCCTCGAGTGGGCGGGGAGGCAGCACGGGACTCTTTCCTTCCGGCTGACGCAGGTGCTTTCCGGGCATGGTTGCTTCGGCAAGTACCTGCACTCGGTTGCCAGGAGGGAACTGAGTCCCGCCTGCCACCACTGCAACTGCAGTGAGGACTCGGCTCAGCACACGCTTATGGATTGCCCAGCCTGGGTGACGCAGCGTCGGGCCCTCATTGCAGTCATTGGAGAGGATCTGTCATTGCCGGCCGTCATACGCTCCATGGCCGGCAGTGATAGATGTTTTACCGCGGTCGCATCCTTCTGCGAGGATGTCATCTCGCAGAAGGAGGCGGCGGAACGGGCCCGGGAGGAAGATCTCCACTCGGACCCCATTCGCCGCCGGCGAACCGGGCGGCAAAGACGCAACTTCCAGCGCCTCATGCCGCCCTGAGTGTGGCCGCGGGTGGTCGGGACGGGCTTTCCCCTCCACCCGCTATAGTGGCCAGCCGCGAGGAGGCGACGTCCACGTGTGCATGGATGCCGCCGAAATAAGAGTTACCCTAAGGTGGTGCCCGCTGTTTGCGGGCACAGCGCTAGGAGGGATCCTGATGTCCTACCAAAGTTGTTCCAGGATTCCTCTTATTTTAGGCGCAGTGTCGCACACCGTGTGGTTTTAGTCGGTTCAATTCCGACACACCACCCCACTGAAAGCCCCGGTGGAGTGACGGCCCGTGGGGGTTTCCACACGTAAAAAAAAAAAAAAAAAAAAAAGGCAAACGAGTAATTAACAACCTCATTTTGTCCATAATAATTTAGTCCCATTTACGTAGTAACATAGGTAGCATAGGTGATGCCATGCCGTCATCCATTCACTAGCTCAAGCAATTAAGGGTCGCATACCTATAACTCGAACTGTCTGGTGCCGCGAAGTTCAAGTCCTCTCATTCCAAAAAGCAAAAAGTAAGTATATTAATATGTCCTACAGTTAGGGTAAGTAGTGTTTCATTAGGTGAGTGCACCGATCTTTCCCGTTTGTTCGTCGCACGTCTCCTGCCGCAGCATCTACATCTCAGTAGGCCTACCGTTGCGTCGGAACGGTAATTGTTCAATAAAGCACTGTGTCATCTAGCGGTATGCACTTTTTTATTTAGCCCTGTCCAATCAAATTTGATTCCAGCATTCGACAAGCTCCTCTCACCCAGAGACTAAACGATTTCGGGCTTAACCTTCTAGTATAATTTTAAATAGCCAAAGAAATTACTTCTAATATTACATTTTAGAAGTTGTTTAACTAAGAGCGAAGCTTAATATTTAATTTTGAATGGAAGGCATAACGTCTGAGAGTAGTAACTCAAATATTAGAGGAGATCTCGGTTAAGGAGTATGTACTGCTAAGATGCTGTTTTTCGAATAGTTTAGGATCACTAGGTTTTTTTTGAAACCATGTCGCGATGTATTTGACAGAAGCCGCGGGTATAAACCCTATCCAGTATACTACCGAGATGAGTTTACTTTGAATATGCTGATATTAAATTTGTGTATCAGCGATAACACCACCACCACCTGGGCAGTATGCTTGCCACAACTAAGTTTTATAGAAGGACAAAGGCAGTAGGCAGCGGGCATAGACAATAGAACTTACGTATACCGTGTATTTAATCATTTGGATTACCTTTAGAGATCATTGCAAAACTATATATTAAGCTACAAGTAACATAAACAATTTTCATACATACGCTCACTTCTGTATCCCCTAAGGAGTAGACAGAGGTGTATTAGAGTCCCACATTTCGCCAACTAGAATTTTGCCCCACTTATATATTTTGTACCACTGTATGACTGTATACATACTGTCTGATAGATAACAGTCAGATCCCTTAGTCGTCTTTAACTACAACACCGGGAAGAGATGGGGTGGCCCTATTGTACTCCACAGTGAACCACATTTTATTTCTATTTCTGAATAAACATTTAATATTTTACATTAGATACAATACATATTTGTGCACATATGTACATGAATAGACTCAACCTAGATAAAATCTAATATTTTAATGAGGACTTACAAGCTATATTATAGATTGTAAGTCCTCATTACAACATACTAACTTGATTTAATCTGTTCAGAATAAGAAAGTCATACCTATAGGGTTTTAACGGTTATATAGGAAGTTTGTATACAAAATATACAAAAACAAACTGTCTATAAAACCATTCAACAATACAACAACAAGCAATAGTTACGTACATATATCTACAAAAAAAGGTGTTAAGAATCTTATTATACAAACCCCTGGCCATCAATAGTGACCGGTTCATATAAAACCGTTGAGTAACAGGTTCACTTTTCGTTTCAAGCGTACACAAAGTGATAAAGAGCAACATCGACCTGTAAAAAGCGGATAGTGGATACGATGTACTTAAAGGCAACATCTCACTAGCGTCAGTTACTGTAACTTGTAATCTAGTATGGCGATATCAGTTCTGGCGGAATGGCTCGGAACTGTTATACGAACTGGCTGCATTATCATTTGCACATACATTACTGCAGCTTCAATGCATTTTGATTCACCTACCTACTGTTATTTGTTAGCGAGAAAGATTTAATGAATACCAGTGTGAGTGATCGAGTGTAAGAGAAAATGTTATTATACAGTATTTGGAGCATGCGGACGTGGGAAGGCGTCGTTCGATAGTCTTAGCAACCGAGGTGAGGTGTCTTAGCAACCGAAATTGGAATAGATTAACAATTATACAATAACTCGACTTGTGTTGTGGAGTATACTGCTGTATTGTAGTTGTTGAATCAGAGTAATTGATCGGCCACTTGCAGATATCGGTGGCGATCTCGGAAACGTGACCGGAGCTCTTGTTTTGATTGCGGTTGAAATGTCTGTAAGCCGACGAAAGTTTCAACCTACTTTTTGTTGAGCACGTATATACGTGTCAGTGAACAGTTTCCCTGCTCTGACGCTGGTCACACTTTAATCGTGCTAGTGTGTTGCATTGCGGAATGAATGCAAAGTTAGTTCGCGAATCGTATTTATTAAGCCATTTAGTATGCATTGCACGTTAATAAGCGAAATTCAAGTACCATGGGCTCGTGCCGCCAAGTAACGTGGAATAATATTGAATACTTACTTAAAACTAGGTCAAGTTTACGAGTCATACGTAGAGACAAAATAAAAATGCAATTTCTTATCACATTTTAGTGATGTGTGTGTTAGTAAATAACATGTCACTTCTTATAAGTAAGCATCATAAGACACTGATGTCTCCTACCGAAATCAGATTCCAGGGTTACTAAATTTCATATCACGACACGTTTTTCTCAGATAACTAAGAACAAAGGATACTTTAGGCCTTTCTCTATACGACGCCTCGTCTGAGTAGAGAAATTGGCTCCCTTTCGATGAATCTAATCTCAGTTAATCTATTATCTGATTGTAGAAACTGCTTCAAAGATCAACATTTCCGCGCACACGCTATTTGTTTCTTTTATGGTTGATACATGTTTCAGTAGTGTTGTTTGACGTCAATTGGTATAACTATTTATCTAAGAAGTAAGAAACTAACATAAGTCTGTGATGTTGGACAAAGTACCTAGATACATTTAAAGAACGACAGTTAATTGTGATAGAATATTGGTCTCAGATTACACTAAAAATTATTTGTGATGTCGAAAAAAATATTCAATTCATTATACTCCTTTTGAGCATTTATTAAAGTGTGTATTATTTGCATTAAGCCAGTTCAATAAAAAGTTCTTTTATTTGTTACAAAGTCTGCTTCAGACTGTGGTTCAGATGTTGAATATTTAAAAAAAAAAACAATAAAAAATTCAAAAAGTCTGATTTTGTGGATCCCGAATGAATTAGGTTAAGAAGAAAACAATATATGCATAATAATCTCAGCAGCCAGAATAAGGCGTCAGGATGTACTCACCGAATAAAACGAATGTCATAATTAGTAGGCCACTAAATATAAAATAAAAACGTCAGTATTATCAGTAGTGGTACGACAATGAACTTTTGCTTTGAGAGAACAAACCATTTTACCGGTATCGTTGGTCTTATAAAGGACACATTAGTTGGATTTTGCTGCAAAAAAGTGTGTCATTTATAATTTTGGTCCAATCATTACAACAAGGCAAGTTAAAAATAAACCACGATGCAAGTTGATTAATCTGGTTTTTTTAAATCTTAAATATCAAAAATTGACATGAAAACAGCAAAAAATTATAGCAACAACAACTAAAACATTCCTTGACCTTAGTTTATTGTAAATGCTTAGATCTGACAACCCTAACTTGGTGATTAAAGATGCGTGTAGAAAATCGTTTTAGCAGAATAATTTGTAGCGTTTTACATACACCGATGGGATGCGTCCAATTGCTTCCTGTCCCAACCGTTTATGTTTCAAGAAGTGTAATAAATGTATTGAATCTGATCAAGGTTCCGTTTATCCGTTTCCGATGCTCAGATCTATTAATTATAATAGAATTAAATGCCATATGTAAACGTGCAATAAGAGTCACAAAAGAATATTTGTATTAATTTCACAATTCACTGAGGTCGTTGTAATGTTTTTACTTTAGTTTTATTTAAGAAAAGCATCACGATAAAATTACATTATCTAAATCTGATTTTATTTTAAGATAATATTAATACTAAACACAAAGAAATCTTCCTAGGTTATTGATTCTGTTTACAATTTGAAATCGTTTTCCATCCATTTCATCGGAGTATACACCTAACGCAGCTGAAGTTATAAAACACCAATTAATTTATAAAGAGTCACTATTAATATCCACATTTTCAAATAAACGAGTTGCATTTTATCGATCTAACAGTATAGCGCATTCGGTCGTATATATCCATTCACATTCTGGACAATATCTATTAACAACGAACTTATACGGATTTTGTCTGCTTTCATGTCTTGTAACTAATGAGTCCCTTATAAGGTACTATGGCTGAATAAGGTCAAACGCCCACCAGTCACATAGACCGACGGTAACGATCGTGAGATTCAATTGCAGTACTTGACATAAAATAAATATAATGGATCAAAAATTTGACGTTGAGTAAATGTTTGCAAGATTCAATTCGTCTCGTAGAGCGTGGGTAACTATCGTTTAGACCAAAAGCTGCTCACGTTATCTACTCGTACTTCCTATTTTGTTTTGATTATGCAATTTTTATTAGTTATTACTTATACAATATATAAGTGTATCCAATATCATTTATCTTTATCATTTTCTTCTTCACTTTTATTGAAAAAATTAGATGTTACAGTAGAGCTCTATTTGTAAGTCAAAATTCAAATCAATCCCCTAATTCAATTTAGAGTTTTGTAAGTCTACAATGAAATTAATCCAGTGATTGAATTTGGAGTATAAATACGAAACCGAATTAGCGAATTGAAATTCATTGCATCTCATACATAATATAAGTAGAAGGCGTTGTGATAACAAACAGTTTTTATTCCTGATTTTTTAACAGCAGTAATAGGAAATTACACATGTCATCCGCATCTTTAGTGACATACGGGGGTCACACTGAAAGTTTTCAGAAAATTAAAAAAGGAATAATATTGATGCTCTGTTCCTTTCAAAGCATTGTCGCTTGCGATGGAACCATTGACTGAAGCAATGAGCATACTCTGCTTTAACGATCTCTTCCACGTCTTTTCAACAGACCTCAAAAAGGAGGAGGTTCTCAATTCGACTGTTTTATTGAAGTTTGTTACCTCAGAACTGTCGATTGGGAACAGGTTTAGATGATTTTGATATTATTTGAAAGCTGGTGCTTCCCGTGTTATTCCATTTAAATTATATATCTGTATAAATAAATGGTCCAGTTCTGACAGTGGAATCCATGCGAAAACGATATAAGTCTTAAATTTGCATTAGGTTTGTGCGCGACAAATGGACGAATAACAGCAATAATATCAATATCACGGTAACCTATTTCGATGATTCTTTTTTTATTGGAAAGGATGTCATTCAATGGTAATTAGATGTTATATAGTGTGGTTAGGTTTTGATAATGGCTTCCATTAGAAAATCATATGTCTTAAATTTTATGACAGACGCATTGAAGTCGGTTGTCTACTTTTTTAAAGTGAATTATTCAAATCAAGCTGGCATCTTCAGGGTTCATTAAAAGAATGACTATATGTTAATCATAAAAATCACAAGGTGCCAGGTCGGGTCTGTAAGGAGGATAACACTCTTAACTCCACACCTTAGATAGACAAATATTCGATAGTGAGCTGTGGAGCGTTGTCATGGTAGAAGAGGATCTTGCTTCTTGGGTGTTGGATGACGAACCAATCTACAGTAACAGTCCTTTTATCTTGTAGAATGGTTGTTGCGAAATGACATGTCCGTCCAAACAATGAGGCAATCATCTTTTCCCTTGGCTTCTGCCCTTCTATACTTTTGTCGGCAAATCTTCGAATGGAAACATCCATTGCGCAGATTGTCTTTTGGTTTCGGGTTTGTAACAGTATGTCCAGTGTAAATCACCTGTGACGATGTCATATACAGCATTCGAGTCACCTCCGTCATACTTTTCAAGCATTGAGTTGAGCATCAACCCAAACGACGGCATTTTGGATCTTCCGTGAAAATAAGAGGTATACATCTAGTACAACGCTTTTTGACGCCTAAATGTTCATGTAAAACTTTTTGTACTTGACTCATACCAATGTCTAAAGCTGCCAAAATCTGTTGATTTGTCACCCTTCTATCATCTTCTATCATTAGCCACACAGAACTCACGCTATCCTCAGTAGTCGCCGCAGAAGGACGTCATCGAGAATCATCAGTAAGTTTGCTTCGACCACGATAAACTCATTAAACAAGTTGTAAACAGTGTCACGAGATGGGGCTTCGTAATGAAATGCCAATCGAAGTCTATCGTAATATTGTTGTTGAGTAAGACCGTAACGAAAGTCGTAATAAATCATTGAGCGAAAATTTGATCTAGTCAAATTCATTTCGATGCACAGACACTTTTTAAATTACTGCCAATTTGTAAAAACAAATGACATATGAATTCATTACACATCTACAGATTCCCAAATAGTTCCTAATTCTACATTAAAATACATTTTTCAGCGGCTCCTGGCTTAGGAAAAATGTAAAATATTTCAGTGTGACCCAGACCGCAGATAATACAAGATTTTTGTTAAGATCAAAAAGCACACACTAGAGAACACTATATCTCCATCTATTTGTCAGATTATAAAGAGCAAATGATAGAGAAAATTGCATGACTTAGTTTATCCGAAGCATCATCGAGAAAGGCTCCATTAATGATGTAATGTGATGGACGACTTGCGCCGAGGTATTTATAGCTGACGCAAATCAAACAAAATGACAACATTTGCAACGGACAATTTAAATCTTATTAAATTTTACTTATTATTTTTAAACAGAGGGTGTAATTGAAACTTCGGAATCATAATGAGGTGTCTCTGTCAATGATAACAGGTTACCTGTTTTGTGAGAGTTTCCGGTTAAAGCTACTTTAATTACTAACTAGCATACAGCCTGCGTTGATACAGGATTAAATATAACTGTATGCTATATTTTATACTACACCGTTCAGGTCTTAGGACTGGATTTCCTTATAATCATTCCATTGTTAAGGTTTTAAAGATGACTAAGGTGTTGATAGCAGTTCGTTAAACAATTTCTTTATAATAACCTGATAGTTTTCATTTTTCACAAGGAAATATATCGTATCAAACTTTTAGATTTCATAGAACTCATTTGTGTAATATATATCTATAAAATCTAAAAGTTGACGTAAAGCCGTGGCGGTCATACGGCAGAAGTCATATTTAAATTATAGTGCCAAAAGAATATCTTTCGAACAAAGTAAATTTTATGTCAATTTAAAAAAATCACTTTGTTTTATTCCATTTCAAAGTTCTATACCTTTATAAAAAACACCCTTTATATATATATTATAACGTGCTTTCCCTTAACTTAAGGTAACATTGCCGCGAGTGTTATCCCTAGCACTAGTAATTAACCCCGAGTTCAAACTCCGGCTAGCAGTAACCTGAGTGTTATTAAAGCCTTCCAAAGCAAGAGGGAGAATGTTCAATAGGTAAACACTTCACTTTTGGTTCCAGGTGAGACGACATTTTTAATCCAATTAGTACCATCATGACGCAACAATTTGTCGATACATTTCGACCAAGTAAAACTGACACAAAAGAATACGTAATAGGTGAAAGCACACCTGAAGGCCTCATCATCCGGTCTGATAACCTTAGACGCTATTGTGCAGCCCAACGTCTAACCGAACAACAATAAGGGAGAGTTGAGCTCATTGAAACAGGCTTTAATTTTCCTAAATGAGTTGCTCGTTGTAAAGTTACAGATGGATTATTAGGCGTCGCCAGTAGCATTGTGTAAGTCATCGATGTAGCCAGGCACAATGGTTGCTTTCACGTGACCTTTGTGTTCGCTTTTGAGCTGTCAATAAAGATATTCTCCAAGCGCAGTAATGACTGACGAGACGATAATTATCATTGACGACTAGGAGCATTACGATTTCGAGAGTGCAATGTATTTACTTGTTATACTGACCGAATAAATTTTGATTGTTACAGGTACTTACGATTTGCCCTACTGATAAAGTGGACATTATATCGAAGTGGATATATTTAGCTTGTAAGCATTATGGAGTACGTGACGTTTGAAACTATATATCATTTTTACAATTCATGTCAATCACTTACCTTTACTCAAGACGTATTTCATGTTCAGTGTGTAGAACCTACAGAACTTAATTTTAGAGGTATAAGAGGTCTGATTTAGAAATTTGTATACAAAACCATGTACTAGTATGGAGAGATAATCGTTTATGACACCGAATTTTATTTAACTTGTATTTAAAAATGAGGTATATTAATATATAAGCGCTCCTCGCTCCATAAATCGATAGCATGGCGAAATGCATCTCACGCACATTTGTGGCGTAGTCAAGTGCAAGATATTTCCCGTTAGCTACAAATTCCACGGAGGTCGCACAATAGCGCAGCGAGCGACGCCTCCTATAGACAATTTAGTCCATATTCTATTATGTTTCATAAGACCTGCGACTAGTGCAGTCATCGGACCGGAAACACGTCGTCGATTTAATTGAAATTGAACTAAAAAACGTAAGACAGAAATTAGCGTTGTTCCCTTCGAAACCATAATACAAGAGCGCGTCACGATCCAAAATAAGTTTTGATCTAATTTAATTGCAGGTAAACCGTTAATTGAAGAAATCACCTTAAACGGTTGTTTTCTAAAAACGTTAAGTTTCGCTGTAGACTTTGCGATTAGGGCAGTAAATGCTGGCCTTACAATTGTAGATGTCATATACTACATTCCTTCCTATTTAGATTATTCATACAAGTTTTTGTCACGTTACAAAGACATTCGTTTATCATAAAGCCGTTCTGGTATTGTATTCAGTAAGTCATAAACATTCAAGATTCAAATTAAAGTTAGCTATAGGTAGTATACATATAATCTCTATACTGAAAATGTAAACCTGAATGCATTGAGTGAATTATGTATGGAAAAGGGATTATTCCGTGCTGTACATATCATTATTTAAGAGACAGTTAAATTGATATTTATGTTTGTTGTTGGTTTCCTGCAAAATATGCTTATAACTCGCAAAATTCAAAGGCAGGTTGGAATAACTTTTTATGTATGCTGTTAATTAAATACTCGATTTTTCCACATAAAAGCAAAACTTTCAGATTATCAACACAAAATTATATGGACTAAGACGGTTAAAATGCGGATTCCATGAAATTCCTCAATATTTGGTGGAGGGTTTCTGGGTTTCTCCACGAATATATCATACACTTTAAAACGCAGAGCATATTCTTAATCTAAAG
This sequence comes from Tyria jacobaeae, assembly GCA_947561695.1. NCBI lineage: Eukaryota > Metazoa > Arthropoda > Insecta > Lepidoptera > Erebidae > Tyria > Tyria jacobaeae. The sequence goes on along the minus strand of OX387221.1, from coordinate 12,238,783 downwards.
GTGGTTTAAAGTGAATATTTGGAATCCAGTAGTAGTAGTAAAAACACATAGTTATAAAACACATAACTTATCTAGATTAAGTAGGTACTGCTAAAAATGACAAAAAACTTCATTAAACTTTAAAAAACACTACAGACACCTAGCTAAGCAAATAAGCTTTAGACGATCGAGACGATGACGACGTCGACGATGGTGACGATGACGAGACGATGAAATGATATGATTAAGATAGTATGGAAGTGATGGTATGTTTATTTAATCTTTGTTAAAAAGAGGCAATTATCACTGAACTGCAATGAAGTAAGTGACACTGTCAGTGTCATTTACTTCATTGCAGTTCAGTGATAATTGTGTCACTGTTAGTAAAAGTGACACTGTCAGTGTCATTTACTTCTATGCAGTTTATAGGAGAGAAAACACAACATAATACAGATAACTTGAACAATGAGAAACAATAAGTAAGACACCCCATTTGAGGCAAACACAGTCCTAGAATGGTGTTACCATGTCATTATACGATAAACTAGAAATTGAGTCAGTGACTCGAGAAACAACGGGTTCGGCACTATTTTTATATGGTAGTCACGAAGTCTAAGGGTATGACTCTTGACGATTATCGATGTAAGTGGAAGCTTAGGCATTTTACTTACGGTTAAGAATATTTTTCGGAAGGGTAGACTACCGAGAGACTACAGAAATTAAGGACTAGAGATAAATGATTTGCATGATGAAGAATTCTCCACCATAAATGCCTTTCTAGCTGTAGCCTTACGGTTAATATTGGTGACCATCAAATTTACATAGTGCGGTTAAGAATTAAGTTAAAATTCTTTATAGTTGATTAGTAGAGTATAATTTGTAACGTTTACACGAATGGCTAAAACGGTCTTTTAGAGGGATAGGACTATAAAAATGTGTGTTCATAAAAAAATTACTTCCACGGCACATAGTACAAGTACTATATGTACAATGTGCCGTGGAAGTAAATCTTTTGTATCAGCTTAGATTCTAAAGTTTTAAATTTACTTATTATATTTTTATATTTATTATATATATTTTCATTATTTTTTTAAAGGTATAATATAAAAGAAAACCTAAAAGAAACCGAAATGCATGTTCATCTCTTAATAAACTTATAACTATATTATTAGTAGTATTAAATAAATTATTACAAGCATCAATATAGCAGACATATTGGAATTGCAGACAACAAGTTTCGATCTTGTTTTCTGTTTGAATTTAATCAGTTGATATGGGAAGCACACAAAAGGAAAATAAAACAATTCCGTAATTATTTGATTAGAAAACAAACGATCCTCTAATTTACCAACTAACTACAGTAGTGACACGTTAAACTGTAGAGTGCTTAAATTAAATCTAATTATTATTGGTGAGATTATTAAAGGTCAGCCTTCAAACATTCTCATTGAGCGAAACGTTGCTGCTAATCAAAGATGTGGTATCTATCTTCAAGGAGATACTAATTAATTTTAGGTATGAGAGAGATTGCTGTACATAGAGGCTTTATGCTGTTTATTTATACGCGAAGACTTAATATTAACCTTTTTTAGGTGGTAGAGCCATGCTTAGGCACGAATTGGCCAGCTCGACTGGTGCGATATTACACCTCACAGAAAACCGGCTGTGAATCAACGCTGGCGTTGCATTTCTCCTCATCCCCCTCTCTTTCACTTCCCCGCATACCCTCATCTCTCATCACCTTCAAAGGCGGGCAGCGCACTTACGACTCTCGAGTTGCAGGTGTCCATGACGGCAGTTGTGTGTATGTGATATGCGAAGATTTGCTTCCACACAATACACAAATACCTTATTTAACTGTTTAAATAGATTCAAATACTTTACGTAAAGTATCGGAATATATTTAAATGTTCAAGCATTTTACAGAAGCTTATTATTCGTTCAGTAAACTGGTCTTCGCAGAGGGCGGCGTTAATGGACCTTTTTATATCTGTTGTTATATTTTGGTGTGTGTTTACACACACTGATGTTTTTGTTCTAATCACGTAGTTCACTTACTCTACTGTTGTTTATTACGTGTGAAACAGGTGCAAATTGTGGGTTAGTCTAATTGTATCTTCTAAATGTAAAACATTTATTCTATCCCAACAATTCGTTTATGTCATGGTTGAATAAGTGTTACAAGTACAGTTTTCACATATTTTTATTTTCGTGAGACAAATATATTGCAACAACTATAAACGGTTCATAAAATGCTTGCATTAATTACTGGCAGATTAAATCGTGTTAACTGATATCATTTGGACAAACATAAGTGAAAATTATCTTTTAATTAAAATAACGACACAGATACAAAATACATATGTATATGTTTATGGGTCAGCTCCACAGTGAAAGAGTTATTGCCTTTGCATGAACATTATTATTATAGCTTCGGTTAACGGAATATAATAGATAGTTCATTAGTTACAAATGACTTCATCATACATAGCTTAAGCATATTATACTATGTTTATGGCTAAGCATGTATGCAGCATCGAATAAAGAGCAAATAATATCAATGATTATTATTATAGACTATATATCATCATGATACTTTTATCCTGATTCGGGTCACTTAAAATGTGAATTTGCCTTCATCATTTGTTATAACATTAATTGTTGTAAGTTGTGTAGTTGTAAAATTTAAAGGCGTTTTTTGACAAACCAACCCATGAAACTGTTTATTAATCGTCACCATTTGAGTAAAGGTCATAACTTCAAGCGCTATGTCCTCGTACCTTCACTTTACTAATTCCGAATATTATGTCGTTTTGTTACGTAGTGTTATTTTATGTATTTTTTTAAAGCGATACATATAGTTAGGTAAAAAAGTACTCATTTAACTTTATACAGAACTTCGAAAGAAATAGACTAAGAAATTTTTAATGTGAAATTTGACAATGATTCAGAAAGTCGTTAAAGTACAGAAGATTCATTCCCATTATTGTGTATGATATGGAGTAAATGTTATCAACATTCAACAGATCTTTATTCAACTGCCTATTTCCAAGGGGTCTAAATAAGATCCCATGGCAACGAAGTCTAGAATCAATTTGGAAGCTATTCAAAGTAACTATGTCATGAGGTTATAACATTCCGTGAATCCGAGATAGCACAAGCCGTTAGCCGAGGTTCACGCGGCACCGTGAAATTATACAAACCAATCGTCAATACTGGTGACTTTACATGTTGACCTATAGGATAATTCTAAAGTTAAGATATTAAACACAATTTTAGAATTAACTATATACTGTTTTAAAAACTGTAAAAATATTACAACAATTTGGTATACATATAAACATAATTTAAGTACCAATATACTAAATACAAATCATTCTACACCAAAACGATTCATGGCCAACTGTCAATAATTAGTTTGATCATAAATCTACGTCAATAGAAAAGGCAAAATGACATGGGCAGCTTTCAGCCCATTAAAGTAGGTCGTTATTCTGAGAGGCTGAATAGGGAATACGTTCTCTAAACCTGTTATTTATAATAGTTTTTGTTTTGCTTTATCAGGACAAATATTATACGTGTATGCAAGGTTTACGGTGAGCATTTATGAATATTATATAAATCGTCACAATAACTACATACATACATATGTACGTATTTTACATACACCCAATTGTTTCGAAATAATATCAGTCACAATACAAAATTTAAAATGTTATATTAATATAACCCTATAAATGAAAAGATGAAATGTTATATCAGTATATGACCATTTGCCCCTGATACCCACAGATGGGACGTATTATAATTGGTTATAGCTATAAAAGATAATGTTTAAGCAAAAATAACACATTCAGTTAATAGCTAGAAGACATGGTTGAGCGTAGTTTTTTTTTTAAATTACATTTTTTCAAAACACAATAATCTTATAAAAATAAATCTATTTTAACACAACATGTAATTTAAATCTTTAGTGCTGTTTTCGAGATCAGAAAAAAAAAACAACTATACCAGAGTAACTTATTGAAATTATTAGAGTTTCATAATAGGCAAATGATGACAAAAAAAGACATCGTTATTACCGTAATAACAAACAATAAAGTTATAGACGAGGCTGTAACGGCACGAGACAGTTCACAACATCTACTATCCGCGCCGGACTTGGAGCTATTACAAAGACTTGCCTACCCTAACCGATTTGCGGTAACAAGTTAAGGGGAAAGAGTAACTATGTGCTCATTTCCACTTCTAATCAAAGTTAACCACAGGCCCTCCGTGTTATAGTCGACGACATGAACCACTAAGAGTTCATCACTACGTATTAATAGTCTTTCTTCAATAAAACGTCTTACTACAAAGTCTTCAATGATTTTGTTTATTTATGGCAAACTCAAGCGATAAGAACATATTATTAAAGGTATAATGAGTTTATGATGCATATCGTGGCAAGTCGGTGCTACGCAACACACATTTGCTTCAGAATAAGTGGGGCTCATTCAGTAACAAACACGGAAAACGATAAAAAAGTAACGCTTCCGAGTCGAGTATCGCACGGCATAATATCTGTTTCAATAGGACAGTTGTTTCTAACAATACAACTTGGTGAGATGCATGACAAAAAGTTTATGAACACAATGAATCCACAGTTCCCGACCTTGCATTTCACCTCATAACTGGGCTATGGTCGTGTCCGAAGATCCCACTTCTATGAATATTTCAATTACATCGACAACTGTAATACCGTTTTGAGTACCGCTTAATCTTGCGACGTAACTATTGTCATGACTGAAAATGGAATACAATAAACTGGAAACTATTATGTTGGAAAGTTATAGTGGAATAAGCAAGACTTAATTATTTAGAAAAGAAACCATTACAATAAATACGGTTTATTCGTTAATTGTAAATCGACACAAAGATAGCTTATCATATTTAACACTAATACAAATCATTCTACACTAATACAAATCATTTTACACCAGATAATTTATCATATTTAACACTAAAGGGTTAGTTACAGATTTGAAATTTTAAAAAAATGTTTTGCTTTATAGTCAAATGCCTATTAATACACAATTTAAATACAGAAGTAAAGTTAGTAACTTTCTGAAGACGTGGCTCTTACACGTCCAAAGTTTGACCTTGAGTTAAGGAAAGTTCGTAGATCTGCATATATTTGATCTGTTATAATGCTTTATGATATAAGACAAAAAGGTCCGACGTGGAGTGGATTAGGTGTGAGTGATAGGATTCAGCTTTTATAATGAATGTTTTAGAATTAACTATGTATTGCTTCTATACTTTTACTAAAGGGACTTTAGCATATTGAAGCAGCATATGCGTAGGTATGCGTTGAGTAACGTTAAATGTGTGGGTAACCTATCAATATCGTGTCCAATACTCATATTAAATATAATCGCAAGCATATTTTTATACTATAAAATAAATAAAACATACTATCTAAACTCAAAAAAGGACATGACAGATAAATCTACGCTAAATACAAAACCATCAACGCATAAGTGTATAAACTAATTTATCACAGTTAAAAAGTACTTAATTTCTCTTAGTACGGGCAAATTATTCAGAAGCAAGTGAAAACTTGTGTAAAGAAAACATTACACACATGTTATTTAAGAACATAATCTTGATAAAAATAGTAATGATCATAAAAAAGAAAGGTTACTTCCATTAAATATTATGAATAACATTTGAATAATTACAACTGATGTAAGCCCAGATTTTTCATCATTCATTCATAGTGCTCGAGTTGAATAGTCAATAGCCCGTGGGAAAACAATACAAAACAAACAGGACTTACAAATGAAAATTTCTGAAAGGAATTTAAAAACAATGGACTGTTCCGTAATACGTAATTAGCTTTCGTAATTGCTGAATATTTTGCAGAAGTTTCACACCTGCCTGATTATGTATTTGTGTACAATGAACACCCAAGAAACTTTATGCCAACGACATAGATGTATTAGAAAGTGCAATGTATTGATAAGTATGATGTATACTATAACGATAGAAATCGATAGCTTTCCCCATTGAAGAAGAAAAGCAGAGCCGAAACCAAGGGTCGACGGATGCTCCGCCGCATGTAGACCGTATCGGCAAGAGCAACCGACAAAACGGTGCGTCACGCCCAACTAAGCCACGCAACGTGGAATAAGATATTGCAGAATAATGTGCAAAATTTGTTAACCACTACTGTTTACATGTTTGTCTCTTATGACAAACTAAAGTTAAAACTTTTATATTTACAGACATTAATGCAAAAACACAAACAAAACACTTAAATTTATTAACATTAAAATAATTGATGAACAACGCCACAACATTAACATTGTAAGCCAATGACGATAAAAGCGAAATTAATTCATCAGAAACTATGATTGTTCTGAATATAACATGACCGAGAATGATATTTTCGCTTCCCAAAAAACTTAACTGAGATAATGTTCATGCATTCGCTATTTAGAGTTAAGTTACGTGACGTGACGTTTATTTGAATAGTGAAAACGGAGCACAAAAAGTGACCTACATAGTTTCACAGGTGCTAGCTAGCTAGTGGACTCCAAATGTTTCGCAAAATTTAGATAAAATTCAGTACTTATATTAAATTATTTTACAGTACTGATTGTTAAAATAGCAGTAGTAGCTCGAAGTAAAAGCAATCTGAATAGCGGCCTGCAAAACAAAAATATGCATAAAAGTAAATTTTAACTTTTTAAACGACTTCAAAAAAAGGAGAAGGTTCTCAATTCGACTGTTAGCTGTTGTATTTCTTGTTTTTTTTTTGTATGTTTGTTACGTTGTTTCGCCAATTATGAATCGATTTTGATAATACTTTTTATAAAATATAAATTTTATTGAAATTGATTCGGTGATTCTTGAGAAAATGAAGAAAAAACAAAACATAATCAGCGCGTTTAGAAAGCGTAAAAAAAAATAGAAAAATAAAATTATAAAAAAATAACGACTTCCAGATATGTACAAACTTAAACTACAAACTATAAAATACATGCAGTTTAATTACTTAAAAGCAAGATCATTAAAGAAAAATCAACGATATTATTGATACTTATGTACGATAAAATATGTATACGAAAAATATAAAATGTAAAAAAAGCATATTATTGTTCAGCACTCTTCTTGTAAGTTCCGTCATGTTGATATATATTTTATAAGTCTAGATCTCATAGAACTCTCATAGAAAATACACCAGCTCAGAGAACAAGCTAAGATCAATAACCGTTTGATGTAGTTCAAAGTGTACAGATTAACAAGGTGTATCGTGATGAAAATCGCTACTATACAACCACTATAAGGGTCAAATAGTCTCTGCTAAAATGATCGGCGAGATAAATATCTTTTTACAAGTCATAAATAACCGCACAATAAGAAAGTACAATGATTCTCTATAGGAAATTGAACAACGTTGCAAGTCGTTGATAGAATTAAATGAGAAAACAATACCCTAAGTTGTGTATAAATATGACACTGCTTCAGTGACTGGACAACAGTTGAACTCAAGTAAACAATAAGCTAGTTTTGGCACTACACTACACTCGCTAACTTTGGGAGATAGCATTCTTACCGTAATGGCTAACAGACCTTGATAATTACAAGCTTTCCTTTTATTGTTTCTTCGATTGGACTAGATACGTCTGGGAACGGAAATGTACAATTGGATTTGGTTCGAATATTTTTATCATTCACATTGTTGAGTTAATTGCGCGGCGAGCTCCAGCTCGATTAACTGAACATTGTGAATGACGATGCCTATTTTGGTAAAAACTGATATTATTGATTTTAAGTAAAATAAGTGTTCTTTAACACTTTATACAACAAAAAGGACAAGGACAGTGGCTTCGTGTATAGGCATTTTCTACTTTAATAGTATCTTCGTATTTAAGTAGCTGACGGCTCTGACGGATTCGTCTGGGCTCGTAATGCGAAAGAAGGAAACAAGGCAAAAAAATTATAGCTAAAATATTAAATCAAACAACCTTTGAAGTAAATGAAATATGGGAGAGGCATACGTCCACAGGGCTAATTAGTTGAGTGATGGAACCTTTGAATTGATGATGATTTATACAATAATTAAAACGATAACAAACTTATAGATTTGAATTAAACAAAACAGACTTATTTTTTTTGTAAAGATCTACCTACCTGTTGGTTATAAAAAATAAATATTGTGTTAATTACGTAGAACTACCGCAGATAAAACTGATATTAGAAATACCAAGATATTATTAAAAGTAAGATAATATTTTCAAACTACAATATTAAATATTATCTTAAGTATCGTTTTCTCTTTTAATGTATTTAGGGCCTTAACAAATTCATGAAAAAAAAAAAGAAAAGCGTTTCCTAATAATGACGGTGTAGTATAACAGGATATACGTTGCATTTGCGAACAATGCTGAGGTGACTTAGCTAGAAGGATTAATCAATTCTCGCATCTGCATAAACTGCAGGAAAGCGCAGCGCGTGCCAGCTCGCGTTCCATTGACCTACAATGTGATGCAGCGCACTTACATACTATGTTAGAAATAAGCAACCTGCGATTAACCCGTAAATATGATGCATGCCACGGACAAAATTACCGAGTAACGATCAATGGACAAGAACCAATGCTTATTTGATGACAGGATGATTTTCGTACTAACAACATTTGTAGTAATAAGAATACGGATTGGGTTGATTCAAACCCAAACGACTTTCCCAAGGCACTTACGATTTCTTGGTGTACTTACTTAGACGACCACTTACGTAGACTTTATTGAAGACAGTTGTTATGATTTTAAGTAGTGTCTCGTTTTAGATTTATTGCTGCATTTTTTTTCTAAAGTCTAGTCTCCTATACGCCGTCTAAAGTAATAAAGAAGATAATTAGATTATATATCACTAATTAGGGATTTTATAAAGTGCTTTCTGCGAGGCCACGATTGTTGTAAACGAGGCTGTTTGTTGAAGGATAATAATGTGTAATTTAATTTTGTAATTTTCTTTTACGTGCTTGAGCATCGCACCTTGCAATCAGTGATAGAAACTCAGACTTGAAATGGGACAGCAACATTAAATAAAAGAAGAAAGTTTAGAAAAAAGTGTTTGTGGTATCGAAGAAGCCACATTGTATCAGTGGCCAGTTTAGCTTAGAATGGTATCTAGATTAGCCGTCCGTAGGACGTGATTTTCAGGGTCAGTCACAATTCTATAAACTATTTTTACTGTTACATTGCAAGTCTGCTAATAATATTTTTTTGCTCAAGACGCGGTATTGGAATTAATTTCGAAATAAATCATGGACAAGCAAATGCTTGTGTTTTTTTATCATTGTTTTGACTTGAAAGTGGAATAAATCTACTTTTGGTACTAAGCAAATAAAGTAATACCATGTTTAATCGATTGACATTAAAACTGACTATTATCTACACCGATTTTGAGTTTCCGATTAATCAACATATTAAAAAGGTACTTACTCATATTACCAAAATAAAATGAAGAAAAACACACATGATGTTATGTTACTATTACGTATAAATCTTAGGATGATTAATATTTTAGAACATAAAAGGTAGACGTGACACAATTAACTATACTAATGCTATTGGGTGAACGGTAACCTAACAATTCACCGATCGGGTTACCGAAACTAACGCAGCGGTAAATTGGTAAGAGCACTTAGTTTGTATGAACACTTTTTTCATATTGGGTACTTATATTAGTAATTTTTGGATGAGGATAGTCGAGGCTATGAAGTAGGTGTTGAGAATCAAGATTCTAGTACATTGCCGTATATTTTTGACCTTTTAATCGTAAGAGTTTTTTTTCTATCACATAGCTACATGAATCAATTAGGCTATTGCATTCCACTGCTGGGCAAAGGCCTCCCCCAATATGCACCATAGCGCCCGGTCCTCCGCGTATGGGTAAATGAAAGGTAGGACGTCCACCAGTCCGATCGATCAACGACCTGAGGTTTGACGGGCCTGCCGGTCTAATGGTTATGAACCCTGACTGCTGAACCGGAGATCATGAGTTCAATTCCTACACGGGACAAAATTTGTGTCATCCACAACTCGCTGTCCCGAGTCTGGGTGTTCTTTGTTTCCGTTGATTGAATGTTTGTAAAGCCCCCCCGCGACACAGAAATGGCTCCTAATGCGGAAGTTGTTTTCATTCTTTCAGATGACTGATTTTAAACAAACACATAGTTTTGTTTTATATGAATGTCGTCTCTTAAATTATAAAAAAGGGGAATTAATAATTCCATTTAACTGTCTTGTCATTTTAACACAAAAAATCAGATTATTAAAAATTATAATTATAATAGGGTAGCTATTATCATTGTAAGTTTATAATTGCTTCGAGCCCAGTTTCCATATATATGAACAAACCAAAGAAAATATGAATATTAGAATATTAAAAAGAGCTTCAGTTCATTTTAGATGTTGGTTACTGATTATGGTCTAAATCAGTGGTTTTATTGTCTGGACGAACTTTACAGTTATACACGAACATAGCTTAGTCTATTGTATTACAAGTATCTGTCATAATATTGAAGCAATTGCAGGCGATCTTATCTTTTTGCAATTTATGTTGTAGTCAATTTCATATCAACAATCAGACTCAAACAATCGCCCTCGCATTAACCCTACCTAAAAATATTAGCTCACTCCTGTGTTAGCTACTCTTCTAACATTTGCTCGTGCCCTAAACTTCAACATGTAGACTCAATCATGTACGTCGGTGTTATCATTGACAAAAGTTTGAATTTTAATCACACATGCACATCGACTTACTGACAAACCAAATAAAGACACTCATCTACGTCTTCAAGAACCGATTGACATATTATATAACCACATGTGGTGGAGTAACATTCTGTATAATACTTCGCAATCTGACTCCAGCAAGCGTATTAAGGCAAAAGTATGTCCTTCAAAAAGATTCTCAGTGCCTATTGTTTCTCAGCAATCGTCATTATAATAAGTTAAACTGTATTCTTAACATCTATGCTTTAACGAAATTTAAGTGTATGAAATTTATAACTTCTTATCTTATAGCACTTAACTATGACTCCACTCAACATTTATTAACAATCCCAAAATTAAGACTGACCTTATCACATGCATACTGTATGCATGTGATAACATACATACTGTATAATACATAAAAAATCCCAAAAGTCATTTGATATTCTAACTAGACCGATATAAATAATACTAAAACAATACTTTTGCATTGCTTTGAAATTCTTATGATTTTGTTGAGTTAGCCAACTATGTTTAAATACTTAGGAATGGGTAACAGAGGTCAAAGGGTCAAAAATTACATTCACAAGTCAGCTACTGTCTCTTCCAGCAGATGTTTTTTTTTTTCTAAGTCGGATACCAAAGAAGTGGAGTTTACTACAGAAAAGCATTCAGTTAGCATAGCCAATTATAGTTAAATTTATAGACAAAAAGTGGAATTACTTCAGCAGAAAAACGCCCGCAGGGGTTCAGTGCACAGGGTGTTACACAACTCCTAACGAGTTCCCACAAGCTCCACTGATAGTAATAACTTCACTTGCAATTCAACAGTCAGTTTTACTGCCAAGAAAAACCTACTAATACCTGCTTTATAGTCAATAGACGTCTTGCTTCGATTTTCTTGAATGAGTGATAATGAACTTGCAATATCACTTTTGATTTCTACAGCGAACTTTTAAACTCTCAAATTTTAATTCTGACAGTTCATACAATAGCATCTATGTTAAACATGATTATTTTAATTCACTTTCTGCTTTTAAGTGATACGGCTTTCTAATATTCTTAGACACAGTGGCAATCCAATCGTAATTGGCGAAATTGAATGACAAATACTATAACATTAAAACATCTTTTATACAGTGTGTAATTTGAGTATTAGCTAACGAATTGTAAATGCCGGAGTCGATACTTTACTGGGTTATTAGTGTTATTACTATCAGTCATATAACGAACAGATGTATTGACTCGAAGAAAAGTGTTAGTTAAAACCCGGAAGCGTCAAAATAACACTCTTTTAAGTATTTATCTGCACGCTATTGCCGAAAATACTTTCTAACATCGAGATTCAAATACAGTCCACTACCATTTGTCTTAATAGATTTTTTTTTGATGCTGCTAAAATAAATACTGACTTAAAGCTTCTTTATAGATTCAAATAATTACGAATATAAGTATTATTAATTACGCTTATTTATGTACGATCTCTAATTTGATTAATAGCTTTATAACACGTAAGATCGAAGAACAAAACGATTAACGAGTTTACAATTTGCTCACGATCCACCTCTCAAACACTCGAAATCGCAAAACTCTACCTCCAACGATCAATTCTATCAATCATTATAAGGCAATTTGACAGGTGCAGTCCGAACGCGCCAAGGAAAGTTCAGTTTTGCGTCGCGTGCGCACTTCTGTACACTAAGGTACATATGTATATTACGATTTTGATTAATGAATGGTATGAATTGAAAAAGTTATTTTAGTTATAAGTTGACTTAATAGGTTATTAAAAGTTACGACTTTAGTTTAATAATCCAGTTAGAAGATTTTGTCTCCTAGTAAGAGCGTATAGACACGTATTGAAGTAACGCAACAAGTTTTCATGGTTTGCTAAACTGGTGTAAATTCAATGAAGACTTTTTCTCTTCGACATAAGTCAATGTTATAAATATACATATATAATAACATTTTTTATTCGAATAATCACCTTCAAAAACTTTAGTCACAGAAGGAAAAATGACGAAACAAAAAGTTATAAGACAATGGCAATGGAAAAAAATGCTTTTTGAATCGATTCGAGACTATAATTTAAATTCTAAATTGTAGGTGAAAATGTACGTATGGCCAAATTACGGTTTCAATCTGTAACGTACTGTGGTAACATAAAAACTATTAAACCTTTCTGTTCGGCCCTTTCTCTATAGCCTTTCTATTTTGTAAGTTTTGTAGCTTCGTATTCGTTTACATTGTTTATTTATTACAGTGATTCAACTAAATCTTTACTCAGATTATGTAGTAGTAGTAGTGTGTATATTCAATATACTTTTAAGATTTGGTTGGGAGTTAGCAACTTACTTTTGATTTTTCATTGCTGTAGTTCCTAGTTAAAGCTTTTTAATCCCATCGGTAACTAAAGTTTACTGTTATGTATCAGTCACCTCCAGTTTTTGTTTATTTTAACTGTTTGGAAAGTTTTTTGCAGGGAAACAGGCTCTGCTATTATAAACTGTGATAATAGTTTTTCGTACACTTATTTATCGAAGTTTCTTACTAGTACTTGTGTTCATTACCGTTGTCTCTTATTAAGAAATACTTTCATTGAGTAGTGAGTTTTTGCTCAACTAAATAATAACATTAGCTGCACTATGGTATTTAAAAAAAAGATAATATGTCCACGGCATATAACCGAGAGGCATACTTTCACGACATTATCGCGAACGCACGTAGGTATTCCTGTGATGTAATAGCTGTCCTTTCAAACTTAAGCGGCATCTTGAAGCTCACCTTATTGTCTTTTATTATTTATCTTTATTCGTTTTCTTATCTATTCCGTTTATGGTTACTCTTAGTACAAAAGGTTTTTAGTAGTATAGTAAATTATATAGTTTCATCTTTAAATAAGAAACTTACAATTTAAACCTTAGTTTGTGGTTGCATATATATTGAATCTTATAATTTAGGTACATATATTACATTTAGGCAATATATTATGACTCTACTCCCATTGGTGTTAATATTTTCGTGTTTTAGGATAAACCTTTATAAGATGGTTATAATCGATTCGGTTACTTCTAGTATTATTATGTTCCTATTAGTTTAAATACCTGCCTGAGATTACCGGTGTTTTACTATTGGTATCTATTACAAAATTCCTAAATTAATCTGATATTGTCACACATCAGGTGTGTCAATATACCTTTGCGAGTGTAGAGTTTTTATGGAAGCAGAGCAACAACTTACACAGAAATCTGCTTTGCTCGTAAACCTTGTGTACACATTAATACACACAGTAGTACACAATAATACTCCTTTCTACAACACTTTCATATCTTATCAATGACACATACTTGGACTTGCACTTGTTACCATTAGCTTAACGTAGAGTTCGCTTCGTTCGCGAACATTGTACGCACGCACGCGCACCTGTCATGACACTTTCAATTTCGGCGCAAACATTCATTGTAACACTGCCTTTGTTGTCACACAAGCCATGCAAAATAAACTAAAGCATACACAGTTTTGTCTCAACGTTTCATGACTACCTTTTCTGCACACTAAGCGATTTCTGTTTAGTTACGTCGTCGCAACTTGTTTTAATTTTAACTCGTAAGAAGATGTTTTTGTCTCCGAAAAAAAAAAATGTTAAGTTAATGCCTACTTAGACAACGTGTAAAGAAAATGATTATTAACAATATGGCATTCTTGATACTCAAGAGTTGTTATCTACAAATTGATAATGAATATAAAGAACACAATCAAAATTATTTTGCTTAAACAAAATTTAAAATTCACCACAACGATGGCCACCGTGTCTCGACCGATTACTTTTTTACGGCCTGCTTTGAAGATATGGAAAAGTTTTTTAAGAATTACTTATCAAAGTAGACAGCGAAGGTCGGTATTTAAATGTAGTACAAGATGCCGCCGCGTCACGAAAACGGTAGTCAAGTAGGTTGAATGAATTCACAACAATGTTTTTAAAGGTAACTAGTGGAAGTAAATGTTCTAGCTACGTGCAAATGTCTTTAAAAGGGACAAAGGGGAAAGCAGCGTAAAGGGAATACATTGTCGCGAGAACTTTCTATTTAGCTATGCAAATAGTTTTAATTAAGCTGTAATTGATACAACTGTAAATAAATTCTTTGTGATCGACACAAACTGAATAAATACATAGGACGACGTTAGTTTGATATAAACAACTTTAAAACTTAAGGGTAAAATAATGTTAAACGTCTACTATCTATTCCGAGCACGTTCCCATCTAACATAGAACAAACCATTACCACCATCTAGACAATACTCCATTCCCAGAGAAATATAATATATAATTAGAACTCATTTAGAAGTACGAGTATATAATAGATCTATACAAGTACATTAAATGGCAGGTCATGAAGTCAGCGATTCGAGGAAAACTTCAAATAAATATAGTACACAAGGACCTAAAAAGTAGAATAGCTCAGGTCGTCCTGTTGTTGTTAAAAAGGCGACTAAGCGTTCGGACTGTTATATATCAGACAGTATATTTAGTAAGTACTAAATTATGGTCCTCAGAGACATTGGTGTGAGAGTATGTATATACATGTTTTATATTGTGTGTATGTTTGTAATAGTTTAATGAAACTTTTGTACGCATTTTTATTGTAAGTTAAATATAACGTTCTTTAAGAAAAATAAATCCAGCATAGTGGGGAATTAAGATTGAAGAGTTTTATTATAAGAAACAAATAATTTCGCTTTGAAAGTTGATGTAGCTTTGATAACAGAACGCAGAGTTGCCATAACGCAGATACGTTATGGCAACTCTGCGTTCTGTTATCTCATAGCAAGACGTAATAGAAATCTTTCTATTACGTCTTGCTATGAGAGGCTCTGATTTTGTTTTAACTTTTGTCAAGGGAATTTGATAACTGTCACTGAATAATTTCCTTCGAATTTCTGTGACGTATTTTTTGCAAGTCTTATATGACTTACTATTTAAAAGGTATGTTGTTTTATTTTCAACTTATTTCTGCCTTTGAAAATAACAGTTTAGATTATCATTATTATTGAGTCAGATTGAAGGTCCAGACTCGCCTTAAATTAACAGTGTCCGAATCATTTTTATTTTGTTTTGTACAAACTACAGTACATAGTTACAACTACAATATTAAACTTACACTTGTAAATACAAAAAAAAAAAACAAAGTAGACTGTGCATTTAAACACGGTGGTTTAATGATGCCGTTAGGCATGAATTTTTATAGTAAGTATTAAGATGAATAATTTATTATATAATATTATTATTATATTTAATTACATAGTGATTATTGGTAAATTGTAAATAAGAGCGGACAACCCTGAATAGAGAGATGGGTGGCGCCAATCGCACTAACGGTCTCTTTTGACAGTCAGCGAGCAAGGCGGACACGTGCTAACCTATTGGCTCTTAATCGAATGTAACTTGCTGTTTTTGATAATAGTTAATGTAAACTACAACTCCATAAGGTAGTAGTATTCTACGCTGTGACTGTGCTTTTATTTTGGAGTTCTTGCCACCATAACACGACGGTGGATAAAGATAGGCAGGACCGCTCTGGAAGCCCTTCTTATGCTTCGGCATATGTACACATGTTTGTATGTGTTTCTTTTTTTGTCTCTTTGCGTATATACAATAGCTGTGAATTTACTTTTTTTTTACCACGTGGTTTGCTTAAATTCATAAACAAATTTGTATTTTAAGCTTATGAGCTTAGCGGTCCACTTCTAGCATTACGATAATAATGTCGTCAGTTACGTGACTGATTACAATAAACGTATGTAAGAAAAAAGATGCAATTAAACAGAATGGCTATACAGAAAATTAGTAGAAAACAAAAAAGGTAATACGTACACGAAATAAATCATAGTAAACCAAGGCGCATGGCTTGTTGTTGACGGTTATGCACTGAACAGAACTATTCATTATCTTAAAATAAATGTTTCTTTTAGCCACGCGGAAGCCACCACTGTGTTATTCCAACAGGCGGCGCAGCATTAGCCAGCCGCAATCATTACTGGCGAAAGGGCAATTTCCTAGTCTGTTAATTTTAAGCACGAGTTGCCCAGAAATTGCAAGGAAAGCTTTGCAACTGCGCGGTCGTGGTGTACGGAAACGACGAAATAGTAAATCACAATAATTACGGCTTTATGATAGGATTTATTATGCGTCGTCCTGACCTATCTTATATTACAACAACGAAAGATCGGAACAAGTTATTACCTACCTCATTTAGTGGAACAACTTTACTATTATCTCATCAGTACATAGTAAATAAATGTTTTGAGGTCACCTTTTCTGAAGCCTTTCAAACACGAGAATGGTTAATGGAATAGGACCTAGGTTTGTAATGTATTCATGCTCATTTGTTTGTAGGCTTGACACCTATTTTGATCAAGAATTAGACTCCATTCAATAATGTAACATATAATATATTTTATAACAAAATCAAGCAAGTGAAATCGAGTCGTTAATATGGAAAGGAAATTACTGCAAATGAAATATTCTTAAACAATACACAACATACCTTTTTAAAAAAAAATGGTTTTCTCAAATAATCATACTGATATATTTTTTTGTTTCATAGTGTATACTTTCCAGATACTCCCATTGACATTAGCTTACGATCTGACCGAAAAATTTATGAAATAAATAGAACAAAATTGTATACTACAGATTTTAGTTGCTTTTAAAACAACTCGTGTATTTGCTTTCAAAAAGCATAATTCAGTGATATCGATTGATGATGATAATTTTAAAGCCCTACTCTACTACTCCTAATAAGTATTTCACGGTATGAGATCCGATAACTTGAATTCTGGCTCAGCATTTATGCATGTCACGATATACCTATGTACATATATGGTAAAGTGGAGCTGAAACATCAATATATCGGGAAAGTCTAGTTTCACTTACATGGTAAGACCAAATTAGGTTCAAAAAAGCTTGGTGCGATTCGCATCATCGGTTCCCAGGATATTTCTGATCGGCTTCACACCTTGGCGTAGTGTGGAGAGGTAGCTTCACCCTGCATTCTCTATAGCTTGTATCATGGGGAGTGTTCGGAATCATACCGGCCGGCAACGCACTTGTGCCTCTTGATTTGCGGGTTATATGAACGGCGGTAGTCACCTACCATCAGATGACCCGTCTGCTCGTTTGCCCATACCATAAAAACAGGCCTTTTGATAAATAGTTATATCTGTATATAATATCTTAAATTCTAATATGTGAAGTTTATATAGTAATCTGTGAAAAATAATGAATGAAAAAAATACTATTATGATTTTTAAATATCAATCATTGAAGAGTCAACGCTTGTCTAGTATAAGTATAGACTCAAAAGGGTACATTAAATGTCTTACTAATTCTCACCGACTGTCAACTGTTACTTCAAAGTAAGTAGTTGCCTCTAGCTAATTTTAAAAATAGCACAGCAATGTTGATACTCATGGTGCAGAACACGTTTAGACTGCAGAAAAAGATATTCTATACTTTATTTATAGTAAATATGATCTTTTATATAAACAGTTGCAGATCATCGGCTACCGGTGTTATAACTTTAAATGGCTCGAGGGCACGTTCAAATGTATTATTAGGTAATAAAAAGTGATAGGGACACAGTTAAGTGTTATTGCTTCTAAGGAATATAAAATATGAATTCAATATTTTAGGATCGTATAGTTGAACCCATAAATAACAAGAATCGCAAACAGTTTAATAAATTCATAGTGTATGTTTACGAAATGTGTACAAACGCAAGAAAAATATACAATCAATATTTTCAAAGCTAACAATTTGTCAGCTACAAATAACGTTCTTAAAATTTGACAAAATCTATCTGAAACACCTATATGACCGCAATGGGTCATGGGTTGAATATTTTGGAATTATAGCTAAAGAGAGATAGTTAATATTGCCAGATCATAGCGCGTGTTCGTTGCTGATAATTAACAAATATATCTCAATCCTCAACCGGTCTCAGGAACCCTAATTTGTTCCATTGTTTAAAAAGAATATCTTGATTTGCTTTGTGGTAGTTTTTTAAGACTTTAATACAAGATTTTAGATGAAACTGTTTGTTGTTTCGCATATTTTAAGCTTTACTTTTGCCTTTTTGACTTTTTAAAATTGTGATCGAATTTTATTTTGTTTATTTTATATAGCATACCTAAAGTATTTATGGTGATTACTTATTTAATCTCTGTGGATAAAATTACTAATACGTTTTCAATAACGAACCAACTTACAGCTTTTATCTTTCATAAGATAAATTACTCAAAAGACAATAAAAAAAGAAAGATGTCTGTGTAAGCGCATCATCTCCATATAATTGACAAGATGTCGAATGACTCTTTAGACAAATTTCATGATACCTAATTCATAATATATCAAAGCTTAACGACTGCATCCAATTACAGGGTTCATTCAATAACTAATTAATACCTTCTTCTTTTTGTTAATAGCAATAATTGTTAAAAACATTACTAAACTTCGGCGAAGCAGCTATCTAACCAATTAATAAAAGGGGAATAGCTTTTGCTGTCACGATGAAATTAAAGTCCGTTTCTTACGCCGAGGAATTGGCCTCTACAGGTCTGATCGTGATCTGAGCGCCTCGCCAATTTAATATATTGACTGATAAACTTTCTACGAATAGCTCCGTTGAAAACAAAACAAAACATCATTAATGATATATGAGAGGTAACTTGTTCTTGCATAATTCTAATATTTACATAATGCACTTTTTTATGTTTAAGATGGTCACTATTGTTTAATTAATCTTCTTACGTTAGAAGGTTGAATACATTTTTAAATTAGAAAAAAACTAAATGCATGGTATGGTTTTAATAAGAAAAAAAAAACTCACTATGAACAATATACTGTAGTTACTACAAGTAACAAATAGATGATATGCGGAAATAAAATTTAACTGCTGTATTCGATGCTACTGTGACAAAATATTAGAGAGCAGGAGTCATGACACCGACAAAACACAAAAATAAAGCAGTAATTTATTGTACAACTGGCATACTACAAATAAATGGTTGGCGCCACTGAAATCAATCAGCCGAGTTTAAAAGGTATCCATGAATTCAATTACAGAGCTGAATCGATGCGTTGTCACACGATAAATTGCATAACATTCACCGTTAATGTGACACACAAATTAGGCGTCACAATAAACACAATGGAACACAAGCATTCGAGAGAAAAACATAGATTAATTGAGCGGTGATCGCAACGGAGACTGATGTCAAGAGCGATTACCGCAAGTTCTGTTAGAACGGGACCAGCTTTAGTGAGCTTTCCAGACCCGAGCCACAAATACATGCCATGGACAGCTACATGAGATTACTACAAAAAATACTTTACTCCAATCTAGCCTTGTTTCTAGACCTAATAGACTTCTTATTGCAGTTGTATTGTATTTGGTTTTTGTTGATCTGCAGTAAGTCAGAAGCAGTAAAAAGTATCAGATGCAAAAACGAGCCATGTTTTCTAAGGTATCTAATAATACAGCAGATACTTCAGCTAAGTCGCGAGCATTATTTTATATGCAGTTCTGGAATTCATGCCGCACGTTCAGTAGCGTACATAAGCATTTATTCGCAAAGGCAAATAGCACCGTTTAAGGGCACGTGTCAGCAAAGTATTCATTACATAGGCAGATGCTGAGTAAAATGTATAGGCGCAGGGCGCACCAACAGTCTGGACAAGAGTAATGTACGATCGGTACCACCTTATCGGGATATCAGTTCTCTAAAGCAGCGCGTGCCTTTGCATACATAGATGCAGCTGCATCGATATCCGATACCACATAGAATATTGTCATGTATCCACTCTCGTCCTGGGAGCTGCTGCGAACTCGTACACAATGAAGATCGATGCCGAGAGTTCAGATCTAAATCTTTACCTCCTCATTTTCAATGGTTTGCATTGTTCTATTTAAAGTTACAATTCAAGAGAGTTTCTCCAAGTTTTGTGAGTTCTTTATACGGAAAGTAAGCGTTAGTAGTATAAATTAGAGCCAATTATCACGCTAGGTAAATTATTTGTTTGTCCAAATTGAAAATGTCCCAGTTTTAAATTGGACAAATGGAAGTAATATGTAGTATGCATAGTATTACAAAATAAAATCTTAAATAGATTGAGATTTTTTACTGTTTTTGGGTCTAATATTATAAAGAAAATGAATAAGTACCCTTGAGGTAAGCGTTTTGAGATTTAGTTATAAATTGATGCACAAGCAAGCCAAGTCGTGCGTAAGTAATATCAGCTAAAGGTATAAGGAAAATCTATGTGCTTTAAGCTAAGTCAAGTAAGGCATAATATGAGTGGACCACGCATGAACTGTAGAGCTTATAGTAGATTTAATGCAAGATAAATTCAATTTATCTTATTAGAGCGGAATTATCTCAGTTCCTGAGGCGTGGCGGCTATGTCGCCGGCTAGCGTGGGCTCGTATCGAACACGTCACATCTTCTCCTACGCCCAACTATCGTGTTTTGGCTCGCACTTATCTCGAGTCCTACGCGCGATATAGAAAACGTTTATTTAAATAAGGACAACGTTTTCGCTACTAAATTGTGCTTAGAGTGGCTGAGAGAATGGATAAAACAGAATATATTCTCATTATCATTATTTAAAGCAACGTTGATAGGCTGTATATAAGTTTATTTCAACTTGGACCTCATACATTTTGTGTATACGTATATATAGGTATATAGGTACGTAATATATACGTATTATATAGGTCTAGCATATATATATATAAACTTTTAATATTTTTTATTTAGAGATATAATTAGCGCTGATAATTTATTTTGTAAAATATTAATTCTTACTTAAAAAGTGTAACACAAACTGGTAAATTTTTCTAGAGAAAATATTATCAAATATTTTATGACCTTTAATAATTGTATTTACCTATGTTTAACAAATAAATAAATGATTATGAATTTAATTAAAAAGGTTTTCTGTGTTCAACCCGTATGTATGTACGAGTATGTATTTTGAACTTACAGGATTTTCTCATCTCATCAATCCAATTTGGACGCAATTTTCGATATTAAAATGCATATTTTCCAGGGTTAGTTTTTCTTTTAAAATATATTAGGATCTGAGGAAGATTTCCGGAGATAGGCAACGTAACTCTGCAATATCGAATAGCAAATTACCTGCAATTGCTGTAACCGCCTATGCCTATGTATTGTTTTTACCATTCCGTACCAAAACATCTCGCTTGTGCGCTTTGAAGGGGTAAGCAGATATTCATGTAGAGTATACCTTACATAGCCAAAAGAGCTTTTCAAAGTGAGATGGGCCTTTCACTATTCGTTGAATTCAGTTTTTTACCAGACAGTGCAAGAACGAGTGGTGTTTTTCGATGAATGATGTTTTTGTCATGGCGGAAGTCTAGACGACGTGATGGATTTCAACATGTGTCATTTGAATCGATTGAAATCTTGATAGAGATAATGACATAGGGATGGGACGTCAGCGAAAATAATTAAGTTCAAAATAGAGTCGGGTTTTATATTTAATTGGGTACATATGTATTTATAAAAAAAAAAAAAAATTGTCAAAAACCTTTTTCATACATTCATATTTCATTGGGATTGAGTCCAACTTGAATATCGTCAATGCCAATTCCTACAAGATAAACAATTGGTTCTTTCTACTTCGTCAAATATCAACAAGCATATTGAAAATTTAAAAAAAAAACATTATTCAACAAACAAGTCGAACCAAAATTTAAACGGAGGATACCTGGCATATAGTTTTTTACTAAATAAAAGAATTATTTCATTCAGTTTTTATTTTATAGGCTTCGTTCATGTTACGATTTCTTTTCACTATAGGTTTTATTCATTGACAAAAGCGAATCCATCCTTATTTTATTGATTTACGCGGAAGCATAAAGTTCGCTGATATTTTCTTTTTATATTTATAGACTTCAATCATTTTAAATTCATAAGAGTTTTATAGGCAATCTTGTTATGTTTCAACTGAGATAAAAATGCAAATAAAAAATGCAACGAAATCGATGAATATAGGTACTAAATTATGATAGCCTTAATGTCATCAGTACACCTTAAAACATTAAAGTCTAACAATGGTTTTCGTAATGTCAGGTATTTTGTAAATGCCTAGCTTGCATACCTGTCCTGGTCGGGTTTATCATTATGGTGGATATCAAATGTCGTGATTCGCGTGTAAATAGAGCACGCAGTAAAGTAAACTCAAGGTAGTTCAATTTCAAGAAAGTTTTCAATATTCAACTGTTACCACACAGAAACTAGAACGAAGTCGCGGACAAAGCTTACTAGTTAAAAATAAGGGTAAATAAATGCCTTTATTAGCATTAATATACAAGTACTATTAAGGGAAACAAATTGGAAATAATATTTATTTTCATTTTTGTTTAGTGCTTTTTTAGTGATCCAGCTACTTGAGCATACTGTAAAATATGGTGTTGCAGACGGCTACACGACAATCTGTAACCCGATCTGAGAGAAGTATCTTAGTATATCTCTGCACTGTTTTATCTTGCTAGTTTCCTGAATGTCACGACATTGCATCCATGTTTGAACGCAATGTTGGACATCTGATGCATCACTAGCCAGTTTTATTAACGACGACGCTGTTGCTTCAAGTTATTGTCAAATTATTGCTCGATTTTAGATAAATGAACATGTTTAAACACTCCATGTCTTTGTTTCTAGAGCATCTTTTTACTTCAACTTTAACTTTAAACCATTAAACCTTTCGAAATTTGTGTAAGCTTTCTACCGTAGGCTTTTTGATGATATATCTTGGTATGGTAACACAGACTACGCTGAAAACATACTCTAATTGCTCTCGCCAATTACACGTTCAAATTACTTTCCACAAACACACAGACGATACACTTACAACACCCTTTCGATTTTAGTTTCTTACAGTGTATACATTCTTAATAATATCGACGTCTGGAATCGACGAGAAAGCGATGTCAAGAGAAACGGGTTTAGTACGTAATGTACGTAATGGCAAGCCACTAAATACGTTTAATGATACAGGTACAAAGCTCGGAAAGATTACAATGGAATGATAGGGATGTATTCTCGTCAATTGACAAGGTGCACTATTTTCCCGTGAAATATGTGTTGTACAATCTGCAGGTCTAAGTACTACAAGCTCTTTACTAGCTTCGCTCTCGAAAGGTTTATTATGGAAGAAAACAAATGCGATTGTATAAATAACGACTGGTATAGTCCAGGTAATTAGATTTAAAATTTTAAAGAATCAAAATATATTTTTGTCTTTATTTCACATCTAGTAGTTAGTACGGTAGTGTAGCACCCAATTAGATTTCCACGGTATGCGACCATGACCTGCTTGAGATATTGCTTACACTCCCTTCAATCCTGCCTTTCCCTTTCAATATTCTTACAATTCGATTATATCGACGGGCCTGTTGGTCTAGTGGTAAGTGACCCTGACTGCTGAACCGGAGGTCGTGGGTTCGTTTCCCACACGGACAAAAATTTGTGTGATCTACAAATAGTTGTCCTGAGTCTGGGTGTTCTTTGTGTCCGTTGATTGAATGTTTGTTAAGCCCCCAGCGAAGATTTAAAAAAAAAACCTGTTCGATCCCCAGTGCCCAGTTGACGGTAACAGACATATAAAGTAAGTGTGACAGAATTATAGTCGGCATAATGTGGGCGTTTCATAGCCTAGCCTAGCCCTAGCCTACCCTTTCAGGGACACAGGCGGGAGTGCATGTTATTATGTTAACTATATTTTTTAGACAAGTAACGAAATCATGTAACTTAAACGTAACATTTGACTTTGCTCATTGGGACATAGCCTACCTATTGCATCTTAAGAATAGAATAAAAGTACCGTGTCTTATGTAACTTTAAACGTAATCATGTTTAACACATGAGTAAACAGTTAAGAAAAATGCGCATATGTATTATTTACTTTAAATATATGAATATTGGATTACATCGCTTTAGAGGTATTATCGTCGATTTAGTTTGATGAGGGTATTAACTGTTCGTAAGTAGTAAGTACTATGTTTCATCTATGACCCTAGGAAGTACCTTTACCGTGATTAGCACCCATATCTCGTTTAAGTTTTCAAGAAATCTTTAGTGTTGTAATCTTCAGTAGTTAAGGTATGCGTTCCTAAAATAAGCTTAAGCTTAAAGTCTGATAATTATATTTATTTATTGTGTGTTATCTCATGAATGTGAATTTACCATTCAAATTTACAGAAATTCTTGAACCATGGTGGGTCTAGAGGCCGGTGTAAATATGATCAGTAATATCTCGTGTCCTTTACCTAGTTCTGAAAACCGCCCTGGTTTCGCATTATAAAAAGTCCACGGAAGTCTGAAAGAATCGTGATCACCATCGCCGTCGTCGTCACCTCGGGTGGTCTAGTTAGTCGCATATAAAAAAGTAAAATACAGTTATTGATACATTTAAATAAGTTTTTTATAGTGAAGAAATAATATGTAACGTGATTCTTAACATTTATTTGTTGACCTTATTTATTTAATGCTTTGTTATTTATTGGGTTAAGTAATGCGAAAGCAAACAATATTACTATTGTGTCTGTAGTATGTGCTAGTTGGTGGGCTCGGATCAACGGCAACCTGTGCAGTTCGACTTACAGGTATGCATGTGACTATTGCTATTGCAGTCCCATATTCAATCAGCATAAACAATATCTTTTTTCGTCCATTGCCTTCCGAATTCTTACGTTTACCTTTTAATATACTCCCGGCTCTACAAATATAAAGAATATAACTTTAAGGATGCGCAAAGTGCTATACGAGTGCCATGTATATCCATATCTTACAGTATAAAATGTACCCTTCTTGGTATACCTATCCGTAAGAGCGATAAATGTCTAAATAAACGACAAAGAGATAAATCAGTAATTCATACTGGGCCAAAACTCACAGGTCACAGGCCAATCTACATTAAAAGGCGTGCGCTGTAAAGTGTTTAAGATAAGAAAGCATTTTAGTAAAATATGTAAGACCAAGTTAAATTTATAGAGAAATTAACCCGTAAACAAAATGCAGTTTCGCATTTGAAAGTTTTTTATTTAGGTTAACACTTTATGCAGGAAAGTGTACAAAGGTGGACTTAACGTCATGGTCATCCTCTACCTTAGGGTGGTGTAGAAACAGGTAAATAGGTGCACTAATTAAGAAGTGTTAAAACAAGCGAATAAAAATACATAAATAAGTAAAAAAGAAAAGTATAAAAAAAAGTATACACATACATATAAACATTTATTTTTGTCTTTAAAAGAGAACTCCCGTATTGGAATTAATTTCTGTGTTTAAATATTTATAAAGTCTCCCACTTAACAAACATTCAAACAACGAACACAAAAAGCACCTAGACTCAGAACAACAATTTGAGTATCATAGTGTTGTCCCGTGCGGGGATCAAATGAACTTAGTGATATTACTGTTCCATTTAATATGACGTTTGTCTAGATCTAGCCTCCTGGTCATTCACTGACTGCCTACGATGACATAAACATTTAAGTGTCATGCTATCAAACCTGACACTTAGGTTGACTGACAGTTGGGTTTACAAATAAACCAAAATTATCAGAACCGCTTCAAAATTATCCCTGGGCACATTTCATCATAGAAATAGCCTGTGATATGTTTTCTGTGGTATCATGATAATACAGTTGCAAGTCATCGGCATAAAAATAGTGCGCACAATAAAGATTTTGAATGATGCGATTGATAAAAATTGAGAATAACAGAGGAGAGAGAATGCCGCCCTGAGGGACACCAGAGTCGAAATCATACCAAATTAAGGTAGATTCATCGACATGAACGGACTACTGGCGCCCTCAAAGGTAAGAAGATAACCATTCTAGTGCATCAGATGGAACCATCATAGGAGAAGATATGCAGACGGATATCGTGATAAAGTTACTGCGGTGCTTGGAAATTTAAATTTATAGATGCTGGAAAACTCAATAACAAGCTTCGTAAAAACATATTTATTGCATAGCAACATTATTAATTTTAAAAAGCATTAAAACGATTAAACAGGGAAGCACCACACAGGGCTATAGGGAACTTGTTCACAAAAGCTCTGCCCTCTAAAGGCGCTATATCGAATCTTTCACTTCACAAATATATTAAAACTGTAAAATATTTAAGTTTTTCTTAAAAGAAAGATAAGAGAAATGTAATTATATGAATTGTTATAAATCTGGACTTTATTCTCGAACACTTAAAATAGTGATTTAAAATTATTGGTGTAACTTTAATATTTTCCATCCAACAGAGAAATGAATAAAAGCAGATAAGAAACGTTTAAGTTTGTAAAACTGCCTTGTAATAAAAACCTGAGTTGTATTTACAAACAACACTTTTGATATTCAAACATTCACATGAAAAACTAACAAAGAAATAACTAGTTTTTAGTATGTTTCTTGATTTTTTTTTGTATTTTGTGATTCTTTTCTCGATTCTCTATTCAACATAAAAAACATGCCGATTCAAATAAAATCTCATATGTGTATCACGCCGTCTAGCCTTTAGGCTACGCCGTGATAAATAAACGTCGAACATACATCAATAACTCGAAAAACATCTTGCGCAGTCGGGTAAAAAAACTGTTGAAACTAAACCTTGTTCTTTAAGTTCTGGTTAGTTTGCATCGAGATAAACCTAAACTTAATAATGCATATCATCTATGCCTTGGCTTTCAAAATTATAAATACTACTAATTACGTAAAAATATAAAGATTGAAGTCTTTAATAACATATTCCAACTAAACTCGGAATAAACATGAGAGGGAATGTTAATTATAATGTCGTCAACTACAAGTCACTGTCCGTCACGTCACGGTTCTAATAAGCAGTTCTGTTGCCGGTACCTTTTATGCATTTATGTAACTTATTAAACCTACATATACATATTTCGTTATTTGGCGAAATAATTAGTAATATTATCAATAATATAATAAACTTGAAAAAAATAAGAATGGGTATTACCGAGTGCTATGAGAGGGAATATTATAATGTCGTCAACTACAAGTCACTGTCCGTCACGTCACGGTTCTAATAAGCAGTTCTGTTGCCG
Source organism: Tyria jacobaeae (assembly GCA_947561695.1). Lineage (NCBI taxonomy): Eukaryota > Metazoa > Arthropoda > Insecta > Lepidoptera > Erebidae > Tyria > Tyria jacobaeae. The sequence continues at coordinate 12,210,892 of OX387221.1, read as the reverse complement.
GTACCTTTTATGCATTTATGTAACTTATTTGCACTTATAACTATTTCTTTATTTGGCGAAATAATTAGTATTATTATCAATAATTAACTTGAAATAAAAAAAAAGTATAGGTATTACCGAGTGCTATGAGCCTGTCATGACAAATTTTAAGTAAGACCAATGAAAAATTTTGAAGTAGGATAAATAGATGGGAGTAAGAATCATCGAGTCTAGCTTTTATAATATATGTATTTTATTGTCTTAACAGTTGCTTTGTGTACTTCTTTATTTTACTTTTATGTGTGAATTACACTTTTTCATTACTTAACATTATATATATGTATACATATATATGTATATTGTGTAATACTTACTACCGGTGCATTTTCATAATTATTTAATTACCAAACATTACTATGTATGTTTTTAATTTTCTAATGGATTATTGTGTAGGTAAGTATTATAGTATCATTATAGACGACAGAGAAGATATGACTTAGAAACGGTGTATTAATTTCTGTAGTACTGCTTTGTGAATATGGAAACATTTTGGATCATCTTTACGGCAACCAGTAAAACTGGAGATTAGGAATGTAATTTTTCCCGAATAGAAAAGATTGAGATGAATGTATATATAATCTTAATCTAAAATAAATCCTAAACGTCTATACATATGTATATAATAGCTGACCCGGCAAACATTGTTCTATGATAACAAAAAATTTGGATAGGGTCACCCTCAACACCTAGTGGTATGGAATATACTTTGCGACCTACTCTCATTGGTACCAAATACAATACATTAAAAAATCATAAAAATCGGTCTCTCCGTTACGGAGTATTGCCACCACAAGTACCATGACACAAGATTTTTATATATAGATAAATAAAGACATAGACGAAAGTCTTGAGAACTTAAGAGGTGTATTAACGGTTACGATAATATAGTCCTTAAAAAAAAAAAACTTAAACGCTATATACATGTTATGATACAAATATAGGAGATACATACATGAAAAGAAACTACAACCAGAATCAATAATACACTTGTGTTGTCACCAGATTAAAATCAGACAATCCGTACGCTTCTTTCTTATGTTGGGAGATGAAAGAGTTGCAAGAAATTATATAACAAACCACTTTTATAAAAATCCTTGAAAACCAGAAGCGTAGAGAACCCAAAGGATAGAATAATAAGCGTCAATACAAGCAAGCATATTGTGCGATTACTTGTAGCTACCGAACGATTGAAGTTAGTGTCCTCCGAGTTTAATAGTAGTAGTATATGTATAGACACGAGACTATTTATCACACACCGTTAGCCATGTCAAATGTGAAAGGAACATGAACATAAGGAACTTGAATAGTCCTTGTACGCCTAAAGATTAATCTATTCACATCTTAATAATTGCAGGACAGTGTAGTAACTGTTTTGAAAACCCTTTATCATCACAACGTCAGAACAAGGTTCTCGAAGCAGACCGAAACGGCTATTGAATAACTGTATACCGTTATCAGGAGCCCTATATGCGTACGAGTGGGTGCCGCAACTGTACTTAGTAAGTGGTTACAGGAGTTAATGTAGTAACTTGGAGATTAAATTGAAGAAAATTGTAAAAGGGGAATCATATCAGAACTATAGTGCAATGTTACATTAGAAATACGTTTAGCCGTGAGGTAAGATATAATGCGGAAGCAGGTTGTTGTTATTGAAATTAATTTCAGAGTATATATATATATGTACCTATACTTCATGTATTACCTAGATCGTTTTGTTAAAATAATCTTGATACAGCTTTTTCAGTTTCAGAAAAAATTTCATACCGAATGTACTAAATGTCCATATAATTATGTATTCACTAAAGTAGGACTTGATCAGTCCAAAACGAGTATATCTCGAAAAATTATTGAAAATCAACTAGGTAAGGGTAGCAGTTATTGTTGAATATAAATAGCAATAATTAATTATTTCGATTAGACAAGGCAAAATAGCTAATCATTGAAATAATTCATAATATAATCTCGGAATGTAGATATTATGAGACAACAACTTCAATTAGATATAAGTGAAACATCATGAATGTTTTTTTCAGCAGATTAGTAAACATCTTTGTGTGTTTTATTAACAATATTTTATTTCCTACCGATAATTAAAAAATATACGAAAACGTTATGCAGTTGCATTAGTTAGTAATGACTAATGAATATAATTTTTCAGATAAAATGTAGAATATGTGCAAATAAATCAGGATTAAGTCGGAAGTAATTATATTACGTAACACAAACCTGAACTTGCACTGAGGCTGGTCGCGGCCAACGAACGCAGTTTGCGTGCGCTTATAGTGCGACTAAGTAGGTTTGATCCTTTATACAATAAAGTAACACTTTGTCATAGCTTCCGTAAATCATAGTTAATTATAACTCATTCACATTCATTCACTCACTCAAAACTATATCATGTTTGTATATACGAAATAACAGGTTACTGCTCAAAATGTAGCCAATAAACTAATAAATGAAGACCGAGGCTAACTCTTAATTGGACGTAAAATACGACGACGTTCAATATGGTTCATGACGCGAGGCAAACTATTTGTTTATACGAACCGCTTATAGGGGAATAAATTGGTGGTGCATTATATAGTACACTGCACACTTAAAATAGAAAATTATAAAAGTGAACATCGCTAGTTAATAAAATATTATATACTGCTCAACTATCACTACTATTTTGAAGCAAAGTTGTCCAATAATAATTATTTTCATAACATTCGAAGTTTGAGATCTCACTCAAAATGCAGATATATAAAATGTACCTTTTTGTAATTGTTTACCAGAGAGGCAAATAAAATAATCGCAATTGTAACATTTAAGCACCAACATTTACTGTAACTTATTGGGTAGCTTGTTGGCTGGCGTGGGAGTGAACACAGGCGCTTCGATTAACGACTACTAAAATCATTATCTTATAAAGGTTAGGTCAAACAACTGCACCTGCAACTAACAAATGCATATCGCTACTTAAAACAAAGCTCGAAAATTGTAAAACAAATAAAATGAATTATCAGTAGTAGTAATAATTATCTTTTAAAAAGGTAAATATCCACCTTCAATGCCCATTTTCAATTAGTTTGCGCATTAGTTTAAATCATCAAATCAGGATTTGGTTACAATGAGACCGCCGCAGTATATATCTTCTGCTATTTTGAATAAAATAAAATTTAAAACCAGTACACAATCTGCGGAGAAAACGCTGAATACATAAATAAAGATAGACAGAACCTTCTCCTTTTTTGGATTCGGTTAAAATAGTTTTTTTATAGTATTTATATTTTATATATTCTTTACCCCAAACGAACAAACGGGATTAGTGACTTACACTTGCAACTCAGAGTGTCCGTCCGCAAAAATGTGTTATAGTTTTATATTAAATGATAATTAAAATTATAATAGTCAAATTAACATTTTAAAGAAATGATAAGGCAATACTAAGGTGTGACGTCAGGTGGCATTTTATACAAAAATGTACGAAACCTGGCGTTTGTACGTAGGTCATTAAGTCATTAGTGGTAATCTTACTTAAAATTACAATATGTACCTATGTATTGATTTCGATAAAATAGTTCCGTAGTTTGGTTTTTTAATACTTATCAACTGTCAAGTAGTCACAATCGGTGCATAAATTTTATCTTACTTGATCTGTTATTGACGTAGGTCATCCGACGACATGAATTAATTACAATCCGTTACATTCCGCGACTGTTGTATGGGATTTGATATAATTTGCATTGAAGTTTTGACGTAGAAAAGCGGCCATTGGTGGCTCCCTTCCTTTTTTGTTAAAATAAGATACCGTTTCACTGGTAACTCTTTGTAAAGTACAAACGACAAAGTATTTCGCATTTAAAGCATTAAATTTTATCAAAAAAGACGAGGTCAGGATTGGATGATGGGTTCCTAAGGAAATCGAGAGGAACTCAAATTATAAAGGCACTCATAATGTTTTTATACAGATACTTTTTTTATCGTGTGGAAACCCTCACGGGGACTAAAACCACACGGTGTTTCGTCACTAGGGGCTCTATTACAGAGGACTCGGGTATACCCTAAAAAGGAAGCTTCCGAGAACCCCTGCAGATCTTGGTCGCCTGACCGTCAGGCAACCACACCGTGAAAAGCGGAGGCCTTGCCGCCCTGGAAAGGCACGTCACAGGCCTGCTTCTGCTAGTGTAGCGGGCAGCCCGATCCGCTACCTCCAGGCCAGCACTCATGGAGGTTGGAGGTCATTCTGCGCCCTCCGGCGCCTGGTGCGTCCCCTGCGGGACTAGAGAGTGCTGGTCCTCTCCCGTTCCCGCCTCTTTGATCAGCATCACCTCTTCGCAGAAGGAGGCGCAGATTCCCATGCACTCTCACTTTGTACCATGGACTAAACCATGGTGTCTAGCGAGAGGCTTCCCACACCAATAGCCGTCACGAGGTCGTGCCGCTGTTGCGTCCAAGCTGAACACTCCACAAGGGTATGGAGTGCAGTGTCCTCGTGACAGCATTCATATACTTACTATAGCTATTAAGGTATTTGCGTGTCATGTCGCTGAGCTGATAGTGGAAGCAACAAAGAAGTTAGGGAATACTTTGTATTACTTACGATACCATTAAGGCTTTAAATTGCACAATTTATAATTTATCATGATATAGCATTGAAGGTGGTTATCCTCTTTTTTAAAAGTCAGTTAATATTTGAGATAGCAAATAAGTAGGTAAATAAATTATCAGCACTAGCTTTAATTTGTATGCCTTTCCTTATAATCAAAACACGTATTGGTGATATTTTCTTAATCGCAAATCAATCGATTAATTATTGCTAAACTTGATTAAAACCCTTAACAAAATCGGGTTCACTACTATCATTTTAAAAATAAATATTTCTATTTAAAAAAAATACATTCCAAAAATATTTATTACCTTGCGTTGTTGTACATATAAACATGATTATAAAAATATTAGTTTGTCAATTTTTTTTATTGTAATGAAATGTCTTTTACTTGTTGGTCAAATGAGTTATTTATAGAAAGAAAAGTTTGTAAAGTGTAAACTTTATCAAGTGGAAATTCTCAAGGCTATTTTAAATAAAAATATCTCAAATGACATGACACCACAAGGTAGTAGTATGAAAGTAACAATTTCTATCATGAAGAGGTGTTTTAAATTGTTAGAAGTTTAATAAGCGAGTAAGCCACTTAATGGGTTAACATCCCTAAAATTGTTTCATGTAATAATAATTAACTACGACAATTTGTTTAATGGCCTATTCCGTTTCCATTGACCTTTCTTGCATAGCCCTTGACGATATCTATTTATATACATAAGTAGTCGTTAACGCTATAGAAGCGCGTACATTTTCAAACAAGACGTCTTGTAAGTTTATCTGTAGCGATCGTAGAGTGTGCGAGTTCCTTAACAAAATGTTCAGATAGCAAAGAGCATAGAGAACATATCGAGTAGGGATGAGACAATCTTATAAACCTGTGGACCCGGCCTTCAAGTTATGGGTTTCGTCAAATACCCGGTACAGACCCCAGGTTCCAAAATACTTCTAAGTATACGGATAGATAGTTTCATAAGTAAACGTACGCTTTAAGTATGCCTCCAATACGACGCTTCCAGTACAAATTATATGCGTTAAGAGATATGAAATATTTCCTTTCTACTTTACCAGGATTAGCATTGGATATCTTTGGTTTCATGTATAGGTAAAATTAATTATGTTCAAAGTCACTAGCGGGCGTAGTTAAAAGATTTCAAATCACGTTATTTACATTCGTAATTTATATCTAATTAGTCTTTTAATATTTTATTTTTGGAGGCTTTTCAACTTCTATTTTGTTTTATACGATTTTTTAGACTATTAGACATCTTAGATTTTATTATTTTGCTGTAAAAATAGCAGTTGTTGCACTTTCGACTGCCAAGTTACTACCTTCTCTTATTTTATTTTGTTATACATACATATCTATTTATTTATTTTTTTATATATATTAACAATTTACTCTTCACAGCTATGTATACACAAACATACATAAGCACTCTATACATTTTATTACACTGTTTTTTATGACAATATAAATGGGTGTAATGCGCCAATTTGGAATCACAACTGGCGTAATAAATCAAAACATCGTCAACCTAAGTGGTACAGAAAAAAGGTGAAATTATAAAAGCTTTCATACTTACACGCCATAATATACTTTAACTGTAACATTCATAAGGGTGTACTTTGGGTATTAAAACTTTGTAATTAGATCGTCCAATTGGGAAGTCCCTAAAACATACCTACGATACAGCTATCCGAAAGGAACCCGAGGTGTAGTAGGTTACACTTCGGGTCAGTCCGTGAGCTGGTTTATGATCGCGGTTCGCATCGTACTGGACGTGTGACGTAATACCTTAAAGGTGTGTACCCAGTATTATGCTTCGTATTCTTACTGCGTACTGGGAAGTTTTAATATCTGTACCAGTATATACACTTCATCTCTAATATCGAGTTTATCGCGATCGGTTACATCATGATGCCGATGTTGGGATCATGTCAAGATCGCGAAGTAAAGATTTGTTTCTATGGTAAACATGTCTGTTTTTGGCCTAGCACTGAACTCCTAACACTACATAACGGATTATATTGTAAACAACTATTTGATAAACTTATTATAAGTTTACGTTTCATTATATTGGTGTGGCAGAAAAGTATAATGTGATTTAAAATTATTAATAAAACAGTAGATTGAATGACCATTGGGAAAAAATAATAACCCAAAACTTTTGTATAAGAGTTGTATCTGGATTAGGTACGCAAATATTAACATGTATCAGAATATCGCAATGTGCTCAAGTGGCTCCCAATTCGTCATAGACGGAATGCTCATATTTTCTATACCTTATGATATTTTATTTAACTCCCTTAATTTACTTACTTCAGGGAACGCTCTATGTTCCTCAATTACATACATTCAAGATCATTTGATGAAGATCTGGCAGTACCTACTCGCTGTACAAGATTCGAAGATCTATTTACTGTCCAAGCTGTTCAACTTTGGAATGCTCTTAGCCAGACGTTGCCTGTTTTTAAGAACATGGTCAAAGTTAATTTCATGACTTGCTAATGTATTCTTTGTTTATTAAGATAAGACATTATAACTGCTGTATATATGTAAGCTTATCAAGTGCTATCACTATATTTATGTGTGCATATACTTATAAGTAAATGGTATACATAATGTATTTGTATGTTACATAATATGGTATTGCTAGGAATTACTGTATATACATAGATGTGTACATTTTATTTTTTCGTAATTGAATATCAGATGAAATATGTTTTAGGAGTATGTATTTATCATTACATAATCTAAATTACTTTTTTTTTACGGGATATTGCGCAGACTAGTTACCTGATGGTAAGTGACTACCGCAAGAGTCACAAGTGCGTTGCCGACTTTTATATTACTTTATATTATATCATCTTATATTTATACCAAAATCGCAGGCCGCCGTTTGTAGAGATAGAGAGATAGATGTATACATGTTTATCTGTATCCTTTGTGAATAATTTTTTTTGGTGTACAATAAAGTCTATTTCTATTTTGATATATTCTATAATATCTGACACGTGCATTAGAGCAAGGCTCTAAAACGCAGGCCGCGTTTAAGAGCCTTGATAAACACTACTGGTAATAAAAAAATTGTAAAACATTTTATGGTATAGGGGGGCAAACGAGCACACGGGTTACCTGATGGTAAATGAAAAGCAAGACCGTGGTGTTACTCCGGTCGAGCTGACCCATTCGTGCCAAGAATGGCTCTCCCACAGTAATCGTCATTTAGTTTTTGTAAACTTTTGATTTTAATCCCAATAAAATTCTATAACAAATACATATTATTATACAGCACATGAATATATTTTACATCTATTGAATCAAAAGAGATCCGACGTTAAGGTAAAGGCGTTAATTGTATATGTTTAAATGTCTATAGACGTGTAAAAGATGTAAAAAAAAGTATTATGCAAAACTACACAAAATAGCAACTAAACATATACATATGTATAAATTGAAATCCTAATACCTAACACTAACTACACTAACACTAAAAATAAATATGTACGAAGTCAAAACAGACACGTGACGAATGATGTTTATCTAAAAACTGCTTGTCAATTTAGATAGTTTAACTTGAACGTGACATCCGGCGCTATTTTCGTAGAAAAATGACAATCCGAGGATCTAAGCTAGCTCGTTTCGGCCTCTCCTGAATCATCTCTACAACGCTGTACCTTTTTATCAGCAAAAGAATCAGTACGGTACCGGCGGGCTAAAGGAGCAGTTACTTTACAAAAGATTATATGTCCTTCGTAATGAGATTCCAAAAAAATAGGATTCTTAACCAACTCTTTTGCTTATTCATGGTGAGCATCATCATAAGATACAATTTTAGCATTCCTCCAATAGCACCCAAAGTGAAATCAAACTCGTGAAAAAGTAATTTCTTTTTAAAGCTATTTTTGTTTAGAAAATAATCGATGTTAACTCAAGAGTTAAATACAACGTTCGCCAAATTTACGATGGATGTGAAAGTTTATAACGATAAATATAAGAACAAAAACAGTAGTCATTTCAAAAATAAAGCATTTCTACTATAAGCACAATTTTGAAGGTCAGACGCTGTGTTGATGTTGTAAATCTTGTGATTTTGTTTGAAACAGAGAAAATTTTAATACAGACTCTTGATGCATCTTCTTGCAAATATGTATTGTAACCTACAGATACTAGAGGTATCGAGAAGTTAATTATCATTTTATCTAGGTAATCACATGCCTATTCATAGACATTATCTACGTACGAATTTAATCGCTGTGTTCGCGTGCCTTCAAGCAAATTAGAAATGCACGATAAGAAAAATATAAGTAATATTCTTCAATTCATACATTTTATGGTAACTTGTGGTTTGAAGGCACCGTGTAATATGAAAATACCTTAATGTTTTTATTTATAATTATTCTTTAACATTTAAGAAATTAAAAAAAATAAAAAACCTTAGAAATTAAATAATGCGTGGATTACAAGGACTGTTTAGTAAGCAAACTTCAGGTAAAATTGTAATAACTGGTGACTTTAATTCACTTCAATTTAGTAACAATATTGGTATCTTACAATTTTGCTACTAAATGGAAGTGAATCCTATTAAAGCATAATTCTTTTGTTTAAAGTAAAGGAAAAAAGTAACAAATACAAAGTGCGGTTATAGACATAAAAAGTTCTTTGTTGTGAGTTACTCGGAAGTATGCGGGTTACTGGGCCAGATCAACGAATACTTACAATAGATTATGAGGATTATCAAAGTAAGCATCTCCTACAGGTGGGAATTATACACTACTCTTGAGAAGAGACTATTATGTTTAATATACCATTTGGATTCCTATATTAAGTTGGTGTAAGTAAAGATATTATTTACTCATTTACTTTTGGATATCAATAAAACAAAAACATAAAAAAAAATCTTCAATGATATTTTTGAGAGCATTATTCTGTGGCTTACGAATACTTTAAGTCTTAAATTTAATTTGAGAAGCAAAAAGTGAAACGAAATGATCTCTTTTTTTAATAATAATACAAAGGATAATCGTCATTTAACAGGTTTATTAACCTGATCCAGCAACAAACGTGACGAAGAAATCGGCAAATCATGGGTACATGACCGTGAAGCATTATTACGAGTAAGAACGAACGCGCACAAATCAATTCTTCCCCATTCCAATATGTAGGTACTCCGAATTTTTCTAGCTCTCAAAATGCAGACAAGACTTAATAGCCTAAGACTGAATATCTACCTCTAACCGAACACCTTGTTAAGTAAAATGGGAAATTAAAACGTAATACATAAAAACATTGACACAGAAACTTGTCGGCACGAGTATGTGGTTCGCGATCAGCATTGAACGATTTCTCATCATTGTCACGATAACTAATGACTAGTCGTATAAATTGACGGCCTTTCATCACAAATTGTCCCATCTAACTTCTTTACAAATAACAATTGCAAAACAGCCTCATTCGCAAAACGTCATTCCTTTTATATTCGTTCCGTTTTTGTTATGAATGAAGAGATTCATAAATCATGTTTTTTTTTTAATTTCAGACAGTGCCTCTTCCTGCTGGGTCGACGTCAGTTCTCGCGAAGCCGACAAAGTACCACTACTATCCTCACAATCAACATATCTATTTGTTACCTGAATGCGCCATTCAACAGGTAATTGACACTTTTGTTCTAATATGAATCATGACACTCGTATACTACGTAAAGTAAAAATACATACATATATATAATGTAGACGAACATTACGCAAACACTGTAACCAGTTCCTAGGTTTCGTTAGTTAGTTTTTCTGTTGCAAACGTGAAATAGCTTTTGTTCTAGATAAAAAGCAAGGGCACAAAGGCAACAAAGGCAACGATCAGCGTATCTTGAATTATAGTAGTTCCCGGGTAACAAAACCTGTAAGGATTCATGCACCGCAGTGAAAAACTTGATAATTAATATTTTATTTACGGCACGATGTTTATTAACTTATGATTACAGTAACTACATGATCAAATATTCTCTTTCAGGTTTGCAACGCAGTATACGTACGTCTGAATTACACTCAACCTCTTTGCGCATGCCCATCGCGATATCGAGACCCGTGCTCTGCCAGTCTAAATGCCGATGACTTGCACACCACGCGACTTACCACGGATTCCAAAAAGAAGGTATGATAGTCTATTAACCAATCATAATATCATATAAGTACAAGCAATATACGAATATATCAAAGGGGGCTATTTTTCACACTGAATCGCTAAGGAGAAAGCAAGTCTTTTCTAAAGATCCTTAAGCTCTACGCATACCTATAGTATTATTATTTATGTTCTTATATTGTATGTAAGAACGATTTATTAATTGTAATATAGCTAGTACAGACGGTTTAGGTTTATAATTTTCGTGATGTGCCTATTGTTTTCCTTCTTACATACATATATTACCGTATATTCTTTGCATATAGAAAGAAAATTTATATAAAAGGTTTTTTTTTAATTTTGTTTATTTTTTAGAAGGATATGCAAATATTTACACACAATTTAAACATTTCGCATTATTGAACTGACACAGAATAAATTCTAGGTAACACTAAGTTTTTAACAGACTAAAAAAGGAGGAGGTTCTATGTTCTACCTAAATTATAATGTGTGAAAAACGTCCGTAAATTTTAGACTGACTCTCAATTTTTTTTTGTTTGAAAGAGTATACTATTGCGATGGTTCTATTGTAACCAATTCAGAATTAGATGATCGGATCCCAAGAAAGTCGAGGGATTTCCTCAAATTTTATAGGCACTACTTATGTTTTTTTTTTACCTACTTTCTAAAGGTATTGAGATATTTGCGTCTCATATTGATTAGCTCATCGTCATATGGTTATGGAAACAATTTTTTAAATTACGTTACATTACGAATGTGTCTTTACCTTGGTCGTTTTATTATATACAATTATTGTTTTAGAATCAATTTCTTTGTGTTCACTGGAGTAGTCGAATAAATTTAATTTGAGGCTATTTTTAGAAAGCGCCCGATTTGTTCTCACGAGATAATGATTTGCTAAATAATAGCTATAACAGATACCTACTCGTCTAATGTCCTAATACGATTTTCTTTCCCTACTGTCATAGCTAATATAGTAGGTTGGTTTCATTGGATCGATATCTTCTGAATAATATTTATGATCACTTAAGATAACGTATTAAGAGTGACTGGTAGAGATTGCGTTAAGCAATAAGGCCGCCCATTGTACATTATGAAATTGACATATGTACGTGTTTACATGATACTTCTCCTGTAATAGAGGCGAACAAATAAAGTGTTTTCTATATATCTATCCGTCAATTGTATACAAAATATTTCACTGAACGATGAAGCATGATACTTTAGTGTCAGTGTATCTCTATTGCTCTGTTCAAAAAATGAAGTAAAACGTTTTGCCATCGTATTACATGGCCATCCATGTAATACGATGGCAAAACGTTGAATTTGCCATCAAAATTTTACGGATTTGACATAAACCTAGTTTACACCTAGACTACAAGCGTGAACCCACCCTTAATATCATCTAAGGTTAAAAGAAATTGGCGGGTTGTTCTGCATACCTCGAAGCTTATGCATGTATATATTTACACTTATATACTTTTTAAAGGAACAGTGGGTACCTAAAAAGTTACTAGATAAATGCTGCTTCAGTTTTCTTTTGGGTATGATTATTAAAGAGGACTTTTTTCATATCTCTATGAACAGAAAATATTTTAATAGGTTCCTTCGAGTATTCTGTTTATTTACTCCTTTTACTTTACAGTATGCTAGTAAGGCAGTGACATTGGTGAAAACTTGCGAGGCAGTCTCAGAGATGCGCGAATGCCGAGCACCACGAGATTGGTCACTATTGGCCTTACAAAACATAAGGACCGGCAAGTCACACTACCTCGTTATATGCAGGTGTCCTGAAGAACATATACTAGGTAATTATATGTTTAATACTAGATCTTCATTTGAATGGTATATACACATATAAGAGGAACTGGTAGCTCGCATAGACTGGATGCGAAAGGTGGTAGACCCTACTATGGTATGGTGCTATACTATACAAGTTGTTGGAGAGGCTCGGAGTGATGGAGAGGCCCATGCTCAGCAGTGGGCTGCGATAGATTGAATTAACAAAGTGATAAACATTCTGTAGTTATGTATAATATGTTAAAGGATTTCTAAGGGTAAAGTAAGGTGTTACCATGTTATTATCATTAAATTATATACATATAACATAACTTCATGCAAGCTTAGGTCAATAAAGCAAATAATATATAATTACAAAACACCAGCTTTCCAGTTATAAAACTGCATCTAAATCTTTGCGTATCTGAATTAGAAATTTGAAGTCATTATCTAATTTTTAAATAAATTTTCATTGTGTTATTAACAAATTAAAGGCACGGACTTTGTAGACCCGATAACACTGATTAGTTTCTCAATTTCTTTCATATTTTGGGGTGTACACGTTAATCATATGTTAATACATTTAATGTATGCTGTAATATGTATGTATGTCCAATACTACATTACATTATCCGATGTCCCTATATTTGTATCTTTATTCAACTATTGTGCACCGTTGTTAAGTGTACTTCAGTAATCCTTGTGTATAACATGTATGTTTAAGTCAGTACAATATTGTATATAACAACAACACAAAGCTGAATCTTACTCTTCTACAAAAATGTCTTACTGCTTTCGACGACTAGTAAGAGTAAGGGGCAAAACGAATTTGCCCCTTACTCTTTTTAAATTCCTATACGAGTATAGAAACTCGTCCAGAATATTGACTTTTAATTTTAATGATCTTTGGTAACTAACTTTTAAACTTGACTATACGTAGGTATATAGAGGCAGTTACCTATGTACCTTCTTTAAAACTTCAGATGAAAACTATTGTCAAATAAGTGTAAGATTTAAAACTCTTAACTCCTTACTTATCTTATATATAGCAACAAATATGTTTTATTTAGATTGTTTCCACTGACCGCAAAATACTGGTATATTTTACGTTAAGAAGATAGGAAGTTTGTACTTATTTAAAATATTGCAAAAATCTTTGTAAACGCTACAGAAGGTCCGATGTCGCACGACCAGCCTACCTACGCTTCGGTTCCCGGCATCAGAGTCTACGGCATGATGTGCGTTCGACCTACCACCACTTACCATTCACGTAAGTACCCTTAATACTTCTTTTACCCAAAGTAGTCTCAAAAGATTGGCTTGCGGGATAGCCCGTTTATAATTTCATAGATACGATTGTGTTTATATTCCGACATACACAGATCAAAATGCTAAAATTTTTGTTCTAACTCTTACTTATACAATAATTAATTACCACAAAATTCGAAATGGCGAGATAGATGTCTATAACGTAGGACTTGCTCTTAAATAGTTGATCGCAGATTCGAACCCCTCCCGTATCCGTATGTAAACAATTTGAAAACCAGAATCAGAAGGGACTTTGTAGTTAACACTTTAATTATATCCATAATCCAAGTGTAATGATGCTTAATTTTAGATTAAAAAAGCGTAACGATGCATAATCTGAGATTTTATGCTCTAGTGCAGACTTTATCATAGAAAAGGTTTTCTTACTTTTACAGCTTACAAGAACCGGTTTACTTCGGGTATGAATATCCAGAGCACGACAGGAGCCTACAAAGTAGACTATTCTCAAGCGCACTCCTATGCGGACAAGCAGCCTGTATACAACAGATACCACTCACATACCTACACTGATCCATACTACAACAGGAGATCTCGGATCGCAAGAGTTAGGCGATCAACAACAGATTATCCCCCATTCCCATGGTACAAAGTTATCGAACTAGCGCGGTCGCTACACTGGATCAATTAGGATATATATACATATATACTCATTTTTAAATTTAGAATGTAGAGAAAAGTTTGTTGGCTTCATAGAGGCTTTATATTAACCGATTCCGCCTCTTTGGATTCAACATATACTTGTAATGCATTTAATGCCAAGACGCTTTTTTCGCTTACGTATTCCGAATTTAAATTATTGTCCATTGCTAACTTTCCCACTCTAAACATGTTTGTTTAGTGTTGCGAAATTTACTCAAATGCCTATGAAATACTCAGTACAACCTGCATATACTAGAATAATATAATTAAATTAATTATTTAAATTCTTGAAGTATAAGGTTTGTTTCTCCGCGCATATTGCTGTGTTGGTCATGCTGCGGCTACTCACTTAAGTAAGTGTAAAACAACTTTTTAAATCAGTAATATACTTCCATACTGCAGATCAATATCTGCTTTGCTTGAATTGTTTACGCATTAACCTGAATTAATTAGACTTGTATGGATATAAATTTAATTTTTTTATAATTCGAGTGTTTGCGAAGAAACATTTTTAGAACTTTTTTATTCGGAAAAGGTAGGTAAATTAATATTGTCGATAGAAATTAATCATAACATCATAGTAAGAAATAGATATAACCATGACTATTAGGTATAAGATTGGATTTAAAAATTATAATAATATCCCCACCAATGGTAAACAATTATAAAAAAAAGAAACATTTTTGTTGTACACAAAAGAAATGTGATAAGAGACCAGTGGTTATTTCGTGGTACTTTCCAATGCATTTATATATGTTATTTAGGTTAATTTACAATATCTCTAAGGATCATATTTATACTTAAAATAACAAATTGTAAATAGTAGCGGTAGATATTACAATATTTGTAATTAGAAAAATAAATTTAACTGATATTTTATTTTTATTTTTGTCATGATAATACATTCCCAATCCAAAAATCCTTCTCCTATATAATTATTTTTATAACTCGAGTAGAATACGTGGCAAAAGAAAAGAGCGAACCTGAAAGTCCGGCAACGCACTTGTGACTCTTGAGTTGCGGATGTCCATGGGCGGCGGTAGTCACTTACCATCAGGTGACCCGTCTGCTCGTTTGGCCCCTATTGCATAAAAAAAAATATACTATCCGAGCAACATTCCAGCCGTTGACTTAAGTGATGATAGTAGCTAAGATATGTAAGCAGATGATTTACATATATACAGTCGTGGTCAACTAATTAAGGACATTCAAGATAGTGGACAGCAATAACCGGCTATGTACATATAAATATAAAACCCTGTTGATTTCTCAGTAACTATTATTTGCATAATTTGATCCGATTATTATACTATAAATGACTGTAAATAAAAGATTAAATAAATATAAAAAAGTGTTTAATATCAAAGGTTAACCATATATTCAATTTAAGGTACAATTCTGTAGCTGGACATTTAATTAAGAACAGTAAAGTAAAATGAAAAATAGAGTTAAACAGAACTAATAATCTGCAGTATTTTAATTTCTTTAACAACTTCATTTTATTACGGGTAAAATCAGTACCCAGTAGCAAAACCTTTGTTAGTAATTACCGCTTGACACCGATGTGGCATAGACATTATCAGTTTCTGACATATTTCAACAGGAATGTTTGCCCATGCCTCACAAAAAGCTTCATTAAGTTCATCTAAAGTTGTGGTACGATAAATGGCAACTTTTTTCTTAATTTCGTGCCAAAGGTGCTCGATTGGGTTGAGGTCGGGGCTATTTGCTGGCCAATCTAGCACTGATACCGACTGTCTGTTAAGAAACGACTTGACTGAACGGGCTGTATGTTTTGGGTCGTTATCATGCTGAAAAGTCCATATAATAGGAAGATGTTCCTCAGCATAGGGAAGCATAGTTTCTTCTAATATTGCTTTGTATTGATGTTGGTCTAAGTTACCCTGAACTTTCCTCACAGGTCCCACTCCACGTCCAGAAAATGATCCCCACATTTTAATGTTTCCTCCACCATGTTTCACCTGCTTTTTTGTGAATCTTGGATTCATTTCCGCTTTTACAGGACGCCGTACGTATTGCCTTCCATCTGAAGAAATCAAATTAACCTTGGTCTCGTCAGAGAATAATACATGTTGCCATTGGTCGTAGGTCCAATGTCCATATTTACGTGCAAACGCCAAACGTGCATTTCTATGCTCTTTCTTTAACAACGGTACTTTGCGAGCCACTCTTCCGAACAACCCTGCTTCTAAAAGACGTCGTCGAACTGTCCTCGCTGATACACTGACTCTTTCGTCTGCCCCAAACACTTCATGTTTAATTAAAATAGAGCCTAGAAACGGATCTTTCTTAGCTAACCTGGTTATCATTCTATCTTCTTGCGGAGTTGTTTTTCTGGATCTTTTTTTTCTGGGCACATTTAAAGTTGTGTTATTGCGCCTGAAATGTTGCACTGCATTGCATACCATAGTTTTTGAACAATTTAAATATCCTGCTATCCTTCGGTATGACCAACCACGATTTTTCGTAGTGTTGCATCGCAACTTTTATTTTTGCCCATTGTTCTTCAAAATAACTCTCAAAACTTGAAATTACAAATCTAGATTGCCGCCAAAACTACCACAAAGAATAGGAGAAGAAAGAAAATAATAATTGAGATTCAGATTTTGAAACTAGAACGCAATATCTCAGTGTCCCTAATTAAATGGCCAGCCAGCATTCTTTGAACAAATAGCACTGTGATCATCTATCAGTTATACTGTAAAGAGGTTTAATGTTTAAGAAGTTGTTATTGTTTGTATAATTAGGCACATAAATGACTAATTATACTTACATGTAAAAGATGTGGAATATTGTTTAGACTCGTTGGAAAATAAAAAATAAATTCACAATTTGGATTAACTAGAGAGTGTCCCTAATTAGTTGACCACGACTGTATGTTGGGCAGCGGTTGCCATGCACAAGAGTTTTATCTACTCCAGTACTGTTTACTATGAGGCAGGTTAAATGTTTGTATGCTTACTCAATTTTGTTAAAAAGAGAGCAACGTGTAACTAAGTAAGATAAAATAAACAAGGCAAAATTAAATAATGGAACTATTGGACACTGTAGACGAGAGATAGTTATCGTGTCCTTTACGGTAACCAGCATTGGACTAATCATCATCATATCAATAAACATATTTTTATATTGTGTCATTTCAAAATAAATATTAAATTATCTTTTGAATTCAAATAGCTAGCTCGTCGTCTAAATTATGGCGTTTAACACGACACTGGCTACCCCTTGGGGGATATGTACGCGAGTGCATATATGTAACAGCCTTTATTACCTAGACGGGATGTGCAATTACGTTTTATAAGTTGCCCGATGATTGAAATGGGTTATTTCGAGCTTTAGAAGACTTTGAAGTCAGTAAATATGAGATGTAATACTATGGTACCTAACACTGTTCTTTAATTATACGCAGATACACTAATTTCTACTAAATGACTTACCTAATACTTTCTGATCGACGCTAATGTCGCATGAATACATAGCAGCCATCAAACGTTGGGGTTGAGCTTGGAATGCTTTTCTACAGCCATCCTTTACTGCTGACATTATCTGACCTAAGAAGTAACAGATAATAAGTATTTACAAGTATTTATTTCATATTTAGAGTTTCCGTATATCTAACGACATTTAGTTTAAACAAGGAAGATGAACAAGTTTGGTTAGAGTAGAGTTAAAGAATCGTATGTTTTACACAACATAAGTTTAGATTTATACTACAAACAGAACTGTAGACAAATTAAAATTTTACTCAACGGATAGAAATAAAACTACCTGAAAGTGGTCCAAATGTGTATGAAACATCTTCTCCACTTTCTTTTTCTAACGTCCACTCTTCAACACAGAATGCAACTCCCATCATTGGCTCGTCACACAGCGGACCCGCTAACGACGCCAATTGGAAACCATTTACAAAACTACTCTCATATTCAAACCTTGGATCTTGTTTAAGTTCTCTTTCATGATGTAAATACTTGGTAAAATAATCACTGGTTTGGTTAAGTAGCAAATTTGGACCGCAATTCCTGGGGCCTACGGACCAAATTTGATTAACAATATCTTTCCATTCGTGACCCAGCTTAGAGCAAATGTTTGTAAGTTCGTCTTTGAAAATTTGTATAAGTTTTAGCATGCGATCGGATAGTGTATATTTTGTGCCATTGATTTGGAGTTCGTCAAGTTTAGTTTCCAGTTTATTATTTTTAGTAAGGCCTTGAAGAGTTTTGATATGTTGTGAAATTGCTTTAAGTAATTCAGTTGATTTATCTAATAAATTTGTTATTTCACTAGGTATTGGTTTAGCTCGAATTTTTATTCTGCTTTGTTTATTATTAGTGTAGACGGTCAAGACCGGTTCTATGTCTTTACTGATTTCTTTATCTATAACGTTTTGTGAGTCTATCTCTTCATTAGCCATGTCAATCTTCGGTGGTTCTACAATAGTTTCTCTGAAGGGTACTATGGGTTCAGATACTGTTATAGGAATTTTGGCATAATGGTTCCTGAAAAATAAAGTTATAGCATAAAATTGAATATTCCATTCCATTATATGTATATTCCATCTCTAGAAATACTGAAATAATCTTGATAAAAAGGGATTAATAGCTAACTAAACGTAAGTGGGATAGACTATATGCAACAGGCGATGGACCGGGTGCTATGGCACACGTCGGGAGATGTCTATGTCTAGTAGTGGACTGCTATAGGCTGAATGATGATGTAATAAAGTGTTTTGTTTGTAAAATGTATTCCTAAGTGCTAGAGCGAAATAATTAATCAGACTGCAAATATCGACATTGTGTATTTAGCACAAACACAAGACACGTGTTATTACATAGGTTTCTTACTTTAGATCCTCAAGACATCTTTCTAAATGGACTTCTCCAGCCGTGACTAGCACAAGTTCTCCGGTCTCCTGCAGCAATACTTGCACACAAGAATCCGCTTGATTAAGCAATTTTAAACCTAGAATATGAAAATAAGGTATATTAATTCTAATTTTCGTATACATATGTATAGCATGGTGATCTATTTAATAAAAACTAAAAAAGGATGGCTGGTAAAAGTGGGCACGAACAATAATTGTTTTAAATAATTTAAATTTCATTAATAAAGCCATTCAATCTTCACAGTTATTACTTCACAGGGTATTAGTGTTATAATCGAATTATGTTCGAATTACGATCGACAGTTTCTCCGGAAGCGGGAGTTATTATATATTATTATATTCACCTACGTTAACTACCAGGCTTTGCCAAAACCTGAAACAACCGCACCCGTGGAACACTGCGCATAAAAGTCAAAGCTGTGACGATCTACGAACGGCTGAAAATCATTCCATCTAACCTTCCAAAATACTACAAATTAGGGACGGTGAGCAGACACATTTATGCGAAGGTGTATGATATTGCGAATCCCATTGTCAGCGAATGAAACTAAGAAAAAAAAAAGCTCAGACTCAGTTAGGATCATATATTATCTTATTTTCTGCAGGTAAAACAAAGGTAATCGACATTGCCCACTGAAGTGGCAGTGGGCTGGCCATATTAGCCGCAGAACCGACGACCGTTGGGGAAAACGAGTTCATCAGTGGAGTGACGATTTGCGCAAGATGGCTGGCAGGAGCTGGATCCGAGAAGCCGAAAATAGATCGAAGTGGCGAGCAATGGGAGAAACCTATGTCCAGCAGTGGACTGCGATCGGCTGATGATGATAATGGTGATGATCTTATTTTATTATAGACGTACATACACTTATTGACGCCTGTATCTATAGGTAAGACTGGCCCATATTTTGCTAGTTAAAGAAGGCATCTTCTGACACTTTAGGATTTAAAGATATAAGTATTTAATATTGAAAGAGGTAAGAAGGTAACTCGAACAGGTTGTTGCCAGTATTCATCTATAATGTATATCAATAAATTAAAAATAAATACCTTTAACTAACTGCGGCAATTGTGATGGATTAGTAGGCTCCAATGCAACTCTCAATATAGGCACTACAGAGTACTGCATTTCACTAAATGCTGGACAAGCTATTGTGCTGCTCAATGTAGCAGTTCTTAGAACATGGTCTTCTAGACCGCCAATACCTGTAATGTGATACATAATACACAATTATAAACAGGGTCGATGTTTCATTTTGACTCCATAGTCTGATGTAGAAGAAGAAGACCGTGGCAAAGCTATGCTTAGGCACGTGGGGCTGGCTCGATCGGAGTTATGCCTCACATCACGGAACAACAGAAAGCCGGTTGTGAAGCAATGTTTGTATTGTGTTTCACCAAGCGAGTAAGGTTATCAGAATTTAAAACCCCTCTTCCCCAAAGGGGCAACTTCAACGAAAACGCCAATATTGCAACAACAACTGAGAATATTATTTATAATTTATTTATTTATTTTGTTATTACACACCTTTCATACATATAGAATAACATGTTACAAATAATTAGGTATAACCATCTGCGGTCTTATCACAAACGGCGTTATCTTCCAGACAACCTTGATACGGATATTGTTATAAGTGATTGGGTTAGTCTGTGGTGTATTAACATCCTCTGAGCTGAGTATACCTAATGTTTTATGAAAGTTTCCCATTACACTACTGTCAAATACAAATTGTTTTTAACAGCAGCTCTTTATACATAAGCGTTAAGGGGTTATTCTTGAAGCTAAGCAAGGGTGTATCTTCTTATCATCTTCAACTCGTAGTACAATACTTATGAGTACGACGCTCTTTCTCAACTTTAGTATAAATAGGCATTCATGTATTTATTACTAATCATGATCAAAAAGCTAAACAAAATTGAACTGGAAAGTTTAAATATAATTCTACATACACATAATTATGTAACATTGTTTAAATACACTGAGATATGTATGCATGTATGCCATCCAACTCACCCAATTGCCCCTCTCCTTTTTCCTCACCCTTATCAACCTCCCCTCATCCCACATCATTCTCAAAGGCGGGTAGCGCACTTACAACTCTTGCGTTGCAGGTGTCCTTGGACGGCGGTTGTCACTTACCATCAGGTGACCCGTCTGTACGTCTATAATATACAAAAAATGTAGGAAAGTTTAGGTAAAAAAACATATTTAATGGAAACAGTTTGATTCCCGCCTAACACAATAAATTAGATGGGTATTTCTAATATTTAACTTGTTTTAACTATATTCAAAATAATACTAACCTATAATATTGCCAGCTACAGCTTCATCAATAGCTTCCAATTCTCTTCCCATTAAAATGTATAGAGTCTTTATTCTGCAATTAAAATAAAACATTAAGCCCATAAGACATTGTAAATTGAAGTTATGTCCACTATCTATATAACCAATGAAATATGACAATACTTACTCAGTACAGGTTATATGTTCATCGCTCATTAAATCTTTCAATTTCTTACTAGAGTCTACTTGGTAATTCATATTAAGTATTTTGGACGGATCATGTTTGGGACCTAAAACATATACTTTGTCACCTTTCCTAAGTCTACCACTAAAAATCCTAGCAAAAGCAATAAAAACAGGTTGATCCTTATCATCTTCCTTTGTAATAATTTCTTCCTCTTTATCAATCTTTTTTTCACCAGTAGAAGTATTTTCGATATTATTTTCGTTCTGTTTCATTTCCTCACGTAACTGTCGCGCTCTTTCCCTTCTTAAAGCCATTTCTTCAACAGTCAAAGCCTTAGGTTTGTTCTCGGGTAACATACTCTTATCAACACTAAACATTTTGGATACAAAAACAATAATTGGCTTATCATTACTACTATCACAGGCTAAAAAGTCTTCTTTTAGTTTCTGTGTTTCAAGGCCAAAAGAATTAAAATCTCTTATTCTTGAGCACATTAGTTTTTCAACCTTTTCGGGTAAGATTTCTGTAGGTGAAGGCAGCTTTCTACATACCATATTTAGTACTGTGTTAGAAAGTGGAAGCCATTGCACCATTAGTGACTGTAGTTGGATTTTAGCATCTGTGTGTCTAAGATCTCTAGTTGTCAGCTTTATACCAAGTTTTTCACATATGACTGGTACTTTTTCCTTCTCATTTCTCATAGCTATAGTTTCATACACATTCCAAAGGTTATCTAGTATCACTTGGACAAAAAGAGGTTTCTTTGCTTTTTCTTGTGCACCTTTCATGAAACGTTTTGTTTTTGTGTTGAGATAGAAGTCACCCCAAAGCACTTTACGTAGAATTTCATCTTTTACTCCTAAAATATGACAGACATAAAATTAATAGAAAGACATGACCCCCCAAGATTATTTATTATTATACTCAGGTGTACTATAGCACAAAGAAACGCAAGGAGTGGCTACAACACCAATTTCCATTGTTTTACTTAAAGACTATATGAATTTGTCAATATCCTCAATCATAAAAGTTCATTATCACAATAGAATTAGTTACACAGTTAGTTACATAAGTTTTTTTCTAAAATTAATATCAATATAATTTTACACTTTGCCTACCATAATTTAGTTACACTCACATACTAGGGGGTAAGCCTTTGACAGTCATCCGGGCACTCTATGACTAAATGTACTGTCTTATAGATAACAGTCGGATCCCTCAGTCGGCTTTTACAACACCCAGGGCAAGAGATGTGGTTGACCTATTTTACTCACCTGAGAGTAAATCTAGAGAGTAATCAACTTAAATAAGCAACGAAGTAAATACAAACCAAGTTTTTCTGAGAACAATTTAGCAAAAGTATGAATAGTAAACCCCCATCCATCGGCAGCACTTGCGAATACGACATTGCCTTGTTCTGGTGAGAAATACAGATTAGAATCATCAGAATCTTCTAGAGCAGAAGTCCAGTCATAGAAGTTGTTATCTTCTTTATTCAGTTCCTCTTTCTTTGGCTGTAAGTAGTATAAAAAAATCTTATAATTTCTTTTTTTATAATAAGTGTAGGGGTAGAGAGGAACAGACGGGTCACCTGGTGGTAAGTGATAAAATACAAAGATTTTAAGCACTCTTATTACATATGTCTAATCTAATCACATTTACTACTTCGAGTCAAAGACCTTGACGAGTTAAGGAAGCGGGTCATCAACGTTGCCGCTTTTAAGAAAAATAAAACAAGAAACAATTTCTTCAAAATAAAATAAATAATATTGCAAAACGTATAAGGACAATAATCCTGTTTTATAAAAATAAGATTTCTTTGTGGGCCCTATAGAAAACAAGAATCAATTTAAAATACAAAATACCACAAGTAACAATTTCTTCAAAGCAAACTAAATAATATTGCAAAGAGTATTGGCATAATAATCCTGTTAAAACAATTAGGACCTTGTGTCTGCGAAATAAAATTAAGAATTAAACTGGGGCGGATGTTCTTGCTAGTCTTTGATTCTTGATTGAAATATTTTTATTTATGTGGTAAATACTTTTTAATATATGTTAACCAGTATAGATTAGCAAGCATAACCTAATATGTCATTAACTGCATTGACTATTTATCCCATATGTGTATAGACAGGACAATAATTATTTTACAAATATAAATGAAAAATTCAAAGTTTGAAATTGTTTCTTATAATTGATGAGTTGATGACACATCATTGTGTAACTAACATATCAATTATATGTAACTCAAATTAAAATTTATTTACTATTTTCTAGCTGAGCCAGTTGCATGGCACTTAGTATTAATAATACTTGTCTGAAATAGAACTTAACTGTCTGATAAATATGATTAATTTGACAAAATATATTTATTTGCAACCAAAGAGGTTTAAATTAAAACCACATGTTAGAAGATTATCCTAATACATTTAAAACAAATTATATTTTATATTTCAAGTTTGGATAGACTGATTTCGCAAGTCTTTTGATCTTTGCATAAGAACAATAATAAAATTCTACATAGAAACATAGCTAACCTGCTTATCAAGAGTAATTTCCTCATTTTCCAAAATTTCAGTAGCAAACAGTTCTCCCATCACAGCATTGACTTGTTCCAACACTTGTGTTAAATGTACATATGCATCAAGGGGTGTTAACTGCATCTCTAATATAAGTCTGTCAATTTTGTTAAGCACTAAAACAGCCTTGATATTCTCCGAGTATGCTTGTTTCAGTACCAATCTGGTTTGAGGACATACTCCTTCAACTACATCCACCTGAAGAAAAAGAAAACATTAATGAGAGTTACATAAACTAAACATGTGCGCTAAAATAATAATTGACATCAGTTAGAATATTATATAGTTGTTCTGTGCCAGTTAATAAACAATAAAATATGTTTAAAGTAACTTATGATTTTTTATATTTTGATTTTTTTTATAATATTTGTTTACTATAAATATCACTGCATAAAATTGAAATGGTGGTGAAATTATAACAGACAAATGTTACAACTTGTAATGCTTTAGAAAAAAATTACTTGCAATGTATTTCAATACATTATCATTATAGTAATTTTTTAAGGACATAAAATTTATCCCAAAAAAAATATATATTAACAGCTTCCCACTTATGACATTCAAAAGGTATTTACAACAAATTTATCACTTTTACTGATGGTGGATATGGTTAGCGATCCTGACTGCCAAGCCGAGGTTGTGAGTTACCAACCAGGACAGATATTTTTATGGTGAGCATGATCATTTGTTCTATGGCTGCATGTAATTTATCTATAATATATTTTGGCGATATTTAGAAATATATAAGTATGTTTATCAGTAGTCTAGTTGCCATAATACAAGCTCTGCTTAGTTTGGGATTAAACTGTGTGTAAATATGTTGAGTTTTGTTATTAATTATGTAGAGCAAACTTAGTCTATTTCATAGGTTTACCCTTAATATTATTGAGATCCCAAGGAAGGGAGAACAATATTTTGGCACTATAAAAACATTCTCTAGTCTAAAATTTCTACTGAAAATGTCCTGATGTAACAAAGATTGAAATCTATTTAAATATAGCACTATACCTAGTACTGAAATATACGTAAACAGTAAATATACTCACAACAACAATTGCACCATCGCAAAGTCTCACAGCTGTTGAGACTTCACTTGAAAAATCTATATGTCCAGGGGAGTCTATCAAATTTACCAAATACTCCTGTTGGTCTACAGAATGGTACAAGGATATACTACTGCTCTTCATAGTAATACCTCTCTCTTGTTCATCAGGCCTGCTGTCAAGGTATCGCAGCTTCCCCGACATTCTTTGCGATATAATGCCATTGCTAGATATTAAGGAATCCGCCAAAGTGGTCTTTCCATGATCCACGTGGGCCACGATGCAGATATTTCGAATATTAGTGGGTTTGTTTTGAAGTTCCAAAAGTTTTGAAGAGTCTACAAGTCGCATTTTGATAATTTGTGGCAATACTGGTATGTGTAACCTGCACTTAATAGAAACGAACTGAACAGACAAGCACAAAATTTAAAGTTTGTCAAGAATATTGCGAAAAGTACAAGATAAATTGCACAACATGAGTAAATCCAATTGCGACAATATTACAGTGACATTGACATTGATTGACACTGGTTTGACAGTGCAAAAATTATAACTTAGAATCTAAAGTATATTTAATAATTAAATGAATAACTTTTGAACTTAAAATGAAAATACATAATAATAAACATAGGTAAATTAAAAATCACATTGTTTACATTATGATGTTATGTGTAGTGACTTAGCTTGTAAGTATTTATTTTACTTCTGGTACAGATTTACGAACAAAAACTAAAATGTCACTATGATGCGCGTTTACAGAGACGTTTTGAAATAATAAAGTTACTGGTCGGTTTTATCTTTCATATTTATTAAATAAACGGAAAATATTACTACCGATTCTTACAAGATTTTTTTTTTTTGTTTATTTTGAATTTTATAACTTTAGAAACTTTAGTAAGTTTTTTTTTTTTAAATTGTGAAATTGTATAATACATAACAGGAAATAATTCAAACTTAGCTTAAGCAATATTTGTTTTTTAACAATTTATCACTGATATTTACCCAACTTTCACCTAAAATTGTTCACAAGAAAGGGATGAGCCAGTGTTCGAAGAGTGATATAAATTACTTACTTCGTAATCAAGTTTTAGGGTTTTATATTTTTCGTCAGTTAACTGCATTTGATGCTGGCTATACTTAGTATGCAAGAGTTTCTATAACATTTCTTGAACTGCGAAATTCTTTATGCGTGGCAGTGTGTGGGTCAGGAGGTTTTAGTTCCAGGAAAATTTGATTTTAAAAAGTCAAACGTGATTTCAATTGAGTGCTTAACTCAATTAAAAATGATTGATTCGTTGCACCGTAGTACAATTTTATTATTAAATGCACGTAAACTTTATCAACATTATTCAAGGAGACTTCCTTGAATAATGTTGATAAAGTTTACAATCTGCAAAATGTAGTCTGAAAAGTAAAAGTCCTACAATTTGTTTATATTAATGCTAAAAGAATGATATTATGTCTTGAAATAACAATAAATTGGCATGAAGCTATGGCCACCTTACATCATGATGACGCAGTAGTCGATGATTTGCAGTGCCAATGGACTTTAGGAACTCACCAAATTCTCTTTGCTGTGAGAAAAATAATCATATATTTTTTTTATCTATGTAAGTGTTTGTATAAAAAATACACATACACATAGGCGGGCTTCATGCCCAGGATATTCCCTACCAGTCGACCTTAGGGTGGGGAAGAAAAGCGATAAAGTGATAAACACACCGATACCCAAAAATAATTGTCGCGAGTTGGTATCTAATTACATGTTAGACCTAAATCAAAACTATGTATATTTGTAAATTTCAAAATATTCGAAAATATAGTATCATATCTGCAGATCAGCATAAATTCTTTAAACGTCGACTATTTACTTAATTCTTTAGATGAAAATATACAAGTAGATGTCGTGTCACCGATTTTTACAAGGCATTTGATTAAATTAATTATGATTCTCTAATTCTAAAACTTTGAAATACACGGCAACCTTCTCAGGAGGCTAGGCTCATACATTCAAAACTTAGTCAGTTAGGCTGTTTGTCTGAAGGGTTATTGTTCCACGTACTACCTTATTGCTTCAGACGATTCAAAAGGCTCTTTTCTGGACATATTCTACTCGTATTCTCTTTATACATAAATGAAATCGGCAAAACTTCATTGAATACGATCCAGCTTATACGCAGATGATTTTAAGTTATTACTAAGTTATGTCGATTGTAGTAAATTACAAGACGATTTAGACTCCTTACTTAAATACTGTTATGAAAACCAACTGGTATTAAAAATCCAAAAAATGTCATTTTATCAACTACACGCGTAAGAAGTCACATATTATTCTCTGATGTAAATTTATTTGTAACTCATTATGAAAGTTTAAGCTAATGGTATTTGAAAAAATATGTATAAATTGTATTCCATGACACAATTGTCATAATATATTAGACACTAATAAATTAAATTTAACTACACAAACTAAATTTAAGGCACTAATATATCTTCTATTATATCGTTACATAACTTGCGTAACTGCTTAATTATAATAAGTGCTATGATATCATGAAGACTCATTGTGCAACTCATGTAAGAAATAATATTCGAGTATTTAAACCTTAATGTACCATGAAATCTAATAGTTTTCATGAACCATTACCTCTTTAGTATTCATTTCAGATTGTACTGTAATAGTTTATGATTGGTTAAATTATTATTATATAAAACATATATATTGAACTACTTATGTATATACACGCAGGATATATATGTATGTATGATAATTATAAAAAGTAGTATTGTCATGCTAAAATATCACAGTATAATAAATAGAGGTTGCATTAGATTGATACAAATATTTGACGGACTCAAGTCTTACGTACCCTTAACTCAAACTCAACTCCATAATATCTGTGACTAATGCAGTTTTGTAAGTCAACACATTTCCTATAATTATTTCAGGAATTAGTTTCGGCACTCGTTATCTATCACTTTATTGTGTATTTATTTTATACTTTTGTTGTAAATCACAGTTTGTGCCAAAATAAATATAAAGTCATGTGCATTATATTTTTAACTGCTAATTCTAAACTTTTAGACTTTATTTTGCAAGCATGGCTAACACTTTACAGAGTAATAAACACATTTTATGAAAAAGCACATTGGACTCATTTCTTTGATGTCTACAACAATGCCTGAGAGTTGACCAAACATTATATTTGTAGTCTCAGCAGTGAACCCCATTGCGACTTTAATTTCTAAAAGAAACTCCGATGAATTTAAGCA
Organism: Tyria jacobaeae; assembly: GCA_947561695.1. Taxonomy (NCBI): domain Eukaryota; kingdom Metazoa; phylum Arthropoda; class Insecta; order Lepidoptera; family Erebidae; genus Tyria; species Tyria jacobaeae. The sequence goes on along the minus strand of OX387221.1, from coordinate 12,182,107 downwards.
TTACTTAAATGATCTGCAGAGTCACTTACGTAGTGAGGCCGCTGGTTTTATATTATTGGGGGACAGACGAACAGACAGGTCACCTGTTGGTAAGTGACAACCGCCGTCATTGGACACCTGCAACTCGAGCAACCTACCTTTGAGGGTGATGAGGGATGAGGGGAGGGGGATGAGGAGATGGGAAAAGGGAGGGAGGGACAAGGGTGAGGAAAAAGGAGAGGGGCAGCGGGCCTCCGGAAACCTCACTAATTTCTGGGAAATGCAACGTAAACGATGATTTATAACCGGTTTTCTGTGAAGTGTGGGGTGAAGGAGACACAGTAAATAGTATGTCTTCAATAATAGCTTATTCGAATTCGGGTTTTATAACATTATAACCTTTTATAATATATATATATATATATATATATATATATATATATATATATATATATATATAGTAGTTTAGGTGTAGAAAGAAGATATTATATTTGTGATTGGTATATTTGTGCGTTCCATGATACATGCTGACACATGCTATATTATAATAAAAGACTTTCTATTTTGTTGGCAAATAATTCATTTCCTTTTTATTATGCTTCCACTTCTTTTAGAACATATTTTAATTTCAGAAGTATGGACCATCTTAGTGAAATACTAGTAAAATGATTTCCCGACTCCGATATTGCAAAAAAATAATTACTGCAAGAGAGCCAAAGCAGCCGATATATCTATATCTTTTATAAAATTATATAAATATCTATATATATATATATATATATATATATATACGTGTATTTCAAATTATATAAATATATATATATATATATATATATAGATATTTATATAATTTATATCTTTTATAAAATTATATAAATATCTATATATATATATATATATATATATATATATATATATATATATATATATATATATATATATACGTGTATTTCAAATTATATAAATATATATATATATATATATAGATATTTATATAATTTTATAAAAGATATAGATATATCGGCTGCTTTGGCTCTCTTGCAGTAATTATTTTTTTGCAATATCGGAGTCGGGAAATCATTTTACTAGTATTTCACTAAGATGGTCCATACTTCTGAAATTAAAATATGTTCTAAAAGAAGTGGAAGCATAATAAAAAGGAAATGAATTATTTGCCAACAAAATAGAAAGTCTTTTATTATAATATAGCATGTGTCAGCATGTATCATGGAACGCACAAATATACCAATCACAAATATAATATCTTCTTTCTACACCTAAACTACTCATATGTTCTGTTGCATCAGCAGTAAGTATCAGCCTTTAAATGAAAATATCTCCGAATTTCTTGACTTTAGATAACAATATACTACTAATTATAAAGTATTTAGCAACCTGTCATTAATTCATTTTGCAAGTTTCATTTCTGTATGCTTTTCAGTACTTGCATGTTTTGTTATAGGCTATCTACTTTAGTGTTCTACACTGCATACTTAGCAAAAAGCGGCGAACTCGTCATCCTTATAACGTGTAAGCCACCAAGACAATTACTGAATTTGTTCCCACTGAACACTGTAGATAATACAAAAAACGCGCGTAAAGAGTCTGTGTCTGTGCTTTGTATAATAAGTATAAGCAGTGTTTGTTTTAGGCGACTGACGTGTGTGTATGGTATGGCATGTACTTGGTAACCAGACCTTACTCTCTGTTCTTCTACCTATATAGTAAAATATATTTTTTTGAATTGAAACAGTGTCTCGAGGTTTGTCTCTTTTTTATTTGAGGAAAATATTCCACCTCTAATTTGGAAAATTAGGGGATGAAAAATACAGCTCATTATAATTTATTTTGATTGGTGTATTGAATATCAATAGTGTCCTACCTACTTTTTTTAAAACGAAATTTTATATAAAATAAAAACACATAAAAAAAGGCTATTTTAATATATTTGTGTATACATATTTTAATATCGAAAAAGTAGGTATATTCACGACACGACACGACTTCCCAGCATCCGCCATAAGGCATTAGTAGATGAGTACAAAAAATAAGTATGCCTTGCAGGCATGTGTAGCGTAGCTGACAGCCTACGACTACCTACAGGAATGTGTGACTTATCTGTTACAGAAACAGACGGGGTGGAAGAAGACTAAAAACCACCCCGGTGTTCCTCAACTTGTCCATGGTCGGGGGAGCGAGAATCGCAATTGCATTCTTCCGCTACCCCCGACGGAAAGTCAACGAGTCATGAGATAACTTATTATTAGTTTATTTTAGTTTCTGAACAATATTGTAAATATATATAAGGGCAGAGTAATTACAATAAATAATTCAAAAATTTGGCGTCAAGAGTACGTATTCTTACTTTTACTCACCTACTACACTACTCTGTAAACATGCATATTTTATTAATACTATAGTGTATTTTTTTATTTTATAATAATGTAGATATTCATTATTATTTAAATTAAAAAGTAAAGTATTTTCAGAACAGATTTTTTAGAAAATGTGGAAAAAAATATCCTTTGTCTGTCGTAGAAATATGGCATTTGGATAACCTTATAAATGAGATAACATTTTTCTGGCGGCGGAAAACTCGATCTTTGCTAAAAAAATATAAATTACTTATTTTTGACTATATCTAAGTTAAGTTCATTCATCGGATATAATTTCTAGACAACAGTCTAGTTTTTGGATAAGGCCGCCCAGTCTCTCTCCGTGGTTTTCGTAAAAGTGACTAAGGGACTAAGACTTATCTACCAAACAATATATACATACCTACATGTATACAGTAGCTACATACGAGTATGTGTCTGAAATGACTATGCACGTTGCTTTACGAACGATAGTCTAATCGTGGTATGGATGCTGAGGGATAAATGAAAGGTAGTGAAGAGAGCTTTATGAATGGAAGTTGACGGATACAAGGTAAAAGGATATCTTGTATGACCGGTGGATAGTCAGGGTGGTTGAAATAAAAGTACACATTCAAAATAATAGTGATTTATCGTCGTTAGACAATCCAGTAGTTTCACTTTACAATCGTGACGGTTACAAATCAACTAACTCAAATTATTTGACATACCCGTTTATACATTTTGCTGTCAAATCATATTATTATCAATAGTGAATAATTATTAACAGTTGTGCTCAATAACATTTTGGATAATTATTTAATGTGTAAATTAAATACAATTAATTTATAAGTATCATTTAAAGGAATAATATAAGATAGCCGGAAGCTAACAAACGGAAACCGTTAGTGCAAATATTTAATCAAGAATTATTTAAAAACCCAATGAAATAAAACAGAAGTAGAATAAGTAATTCATAATCGATTTAGGTAATCTGGTTATGTGGTTGAGTAGGAAAAGTTATTGTGGCTGGTATATGCTGGGCCGGAAGTTTGTAACACTCGGCCATCCTGTGCTTGCCGTGCCCACGGCGATCGGCATTGCCACCTGCACCTGTTTTATCGCTGGAGTACGGCATCTGGAAAATTAAAACGCATAAGCAGTACATTTATCCACAGTAAAATGATGATGATCTAGGTATATCTGTTGTGATTCGTTATCATGTAAGAAGTCATAATAGATTAATTTCACACAGACTACTTTACTACGGCACACAGATTTTCTAGCTTAGCTTTATTTATAGTCTACACAGCTTTCACAGCTTTGTTTCCATTTCACACAGATTTGTTCCTATTTCACACAGATTTGCTTATGTTCCACACAGCTTTATTTATGTTCCACACAGCTTTATTTATGTTCCACACAGCTTTATTTATGTTCCACACAGCTTTTTTTCTGTTCCACACAGCTTTATTTATGTTCCACACAGCTTTATTTTTTGATGTTTCACACAGCTTTATTTACCCACACAGTTTCAGTTGAACATAATTCAAATAGTATAATGCTTCCCCTAATAATGACTATTGAAATATGCAGATATGTAGCAGTCATAGGTTTTATTTGCAATAACATAAAGGTGTTAGCATACATTTTAATAAATTTCTCTGTATTAAAATTAACATCGATTTAAATGGTAAACTTACATATTGTATATTATAAGGTTTTAAATTGAATATTATAATTTGATCAGCTTTCTAACAAATCTATTAGATCATCACTATCAACTTCACGGTTGCTACAACTACTTTCATCAGGGATGGACGAAATATAAGGTCGGAGGACTTCGCCACGTACCACTGCAGTGAATTTGCGGTACCCTTTCATACCCTTAATGCTGCTTATCGTGTAACGATCTAAGGTATGGTCAGCTTTGCATATTTTATAGGGACCTGTGTATAATCCGTTAAGTTTCCTAGTTACATTCGCGCTTTCCCTAGTAATCCCTCCTTTCCATAGTACCAGTTGTCCTACAGAGTATTTAACGCATTGTTTACGGGACCTATCGAATCTGTCCTTCATAACAGTCATATTCCTATCTATCCGTAACTTAGCCGTCTCCCGTCTATTTTCTAGAGCTCGAGTTTGCCCTTCAAAATCGTTTGGTTCCCCGGTTGGATAGGCAGGTAAGCGTGAATTAGAATGACCGAACAACAGCTTAAAAGGGGGAAAACCGGTTGTTGCGTGAGGAGTATTATTAATGCCCCAAATTACGTCATTCAGGTGGTCGTCCCACGTGCACTCGCTGGTTGCCATCGTATTTAATCCGTTAATTAAAGTTCGATTTACGCGTTCCACTTGGCCGTTTGATCTAGGACTGGCAATTGCGTTTAAAATATGTTTAAATTGTGATTCTTCAGCAAACTCTTTGAAATATCTACTTGTAAATGCTTTTCCTCTATCAGTGATGATTCTTCTAGGATTACCGAACTAGGAAATAATATCTTTTAAATGTTTAATGGTTTCGATAGAACTACAGTTTTTTACAGCTCTTGAAAATACAAATTTCGTGAAGGAATCTATAACTACTAGTATATACGAGTTTCCTTTACGAGTCTTGACAAATGGTCCTAGATGATCGACGTGTAGCGTGTGCATTGGAACAGCCACTTTTTCTATTGGATGTAATTCCCCTTGCAATTTACCATATTCCCCCTTCCCATAGGCACATTGAAGACATGATTTGATATATTTTCGAATAAATCGGGTCATGCCTTCGAACCAAAATTGCGCTTTTATGGTTTTTTCGCACTTGTCAAAACCAACATGGCCTATTTGATCGTGAAATTTTTGCAACAGACCCCATTTCGCTAATTTAGGTATAACAAATAAGTCCCCATTAAGTGTTTGCCTATAAAGTAAGTTGTTTTTTACAACATAGTTGTTAATAATATCGCGATTGTCTGTTCCATTTTCTAACTGCCTAATGATCGTTTGGATACTTTCATCTTGCAACTGTAACGTCAATAGCCAATCGGATTCGTCAATTAATAGGACAGGTCTCGATACCGGGTTCCTACTCAAAGCATCCACGTGACGCATGCGGTCACCCGGGCGATACTGTATTTGCAAGTCATAGTCTTGGATTGTGAGCCACCAACGAGCTATGCGAGGAATCAGGTCTTTTTTTACTAATGTAGTCCGTAATGCAGCACAATCTGTTACTACTGTCACGGGAATGCCCACAAGGTAGATTCGGAATCGTTTCAGAGACTACAACTGCTAGAGTTTCTAGCTCAAAGCTATGATAAAACTGCTCCTCTTTTGTGGTGACCCTACTGAAATATGCATTCGGTTTAAGAACGCCGTCATCCTGGTATTGTAAGAGCATACCACCTAACCCTAATTTACTGGCATCAGTGTGGAGTTCAGTGCGAGCGTGTCCGTCGTATATACCAAGGACAGGTCTTTCAATAAGACGGTCTTTTAAAGTCTGAAAAGCCGTTTCCTGAGCGGCTGTCCATATCCATTCCACATTCTTTTTTGTTAAATGAGTAAGAGGATCAGCAATTTCTGCGAACCCGCGAATGAATTTTCTAAAATACGATGTTAGACCAATAAATTGCCGTATCTCATGCACATTACGGGGTCTTTTGTACTCAGCTACACAATTAATCTTAGTCATTCCAGGTCGTATAGTACCAGCGCTGATCTCATGTCCCAAATAATGTACGCTTTTCTTTAAAAATGAACATTTTATTTTTAAATTTAAATTGGCTTCTGATAATAGTTTTAAGACATTATCTAATAACATAAGTCCATCATCAACAGAGGTCGTGGGGAGCATGACGTCATCAAGGTATATGGCTACGTCATTACTTAGCCTAAACAGAACGATCTTAATAAGACGTGAATAAACTGCTGGCGCATTCGCAAGACCGAACGGCATTTTCAAAAACTCGTACTGCCCTGATTGTGTAACAAATGCAGTTTTGTGAATTGAATCTTCTGCTAACTTTACTTGATAATATCCTTGTGCAAGGTCCAGGGTTGTAAACAAGGACTTACCGGATAAACGAGTTACTTGGTATTCGATATGCGGCAGAGGGTATCGGTCTTTAATAGTGCGAGTGTTAAGTGATCTATAGTCTACGCACAATCTATAATCCCCGCCTTTTTTCTTAACCAGTACTACTGGACTTGCACAGTCAGACATGGATTCCCTCACAACACCTGCATCAATGAGGTCCTGAACCTTTCCGTTAACAATCTCATTTACCTTGTACGAAAGTCGATAAGGTTTGCAGTAAACAGGTTGCTCGGTTTTTGTCTGTATATGCATTTCCAGTAGGTTTGCGCATCCTAATGCTCCTCAATATTTAAATTTTTAACAACTTCCGCGCGTGCTATGAGTCGATTAGATTGCCACTCTATACGCACGTGTTTCCTTCCCAATATGATCATCATGATCTGACCTGGATAATCATGACTTTGTCGGAGGATATTCATTTGGTGTTGGAGGGACAGGATACTACGAATAAATATTTGAGTAGTTTAAGCAGATGGTCAACAGTGTATTACAATAACAGTACACTCTAGCAAGACTTTAGTTATTATAGTCTTAACTCTCAACTTCTAACTAAATTTGACTTTTGAAGGTTCACAATTCTTTTAAGTGAAAGTGTGAAGAATTTAGGGATACATATTGACAAAACCTACTCATAGAGTGTTCAGATACAAAACATCAGTCCTATTAGTACTATTATAGTATTTGCCTCTGTAGCTTTTTTAAGAAGATTACGTAATTTCCTTAGGACTTCAACTAACATTGAACTCGCTCAATCTATTCTTCTCACCGTTCTTGACTATGCCGACGTTAGCTATATCGTTCTCAATGAGGACCAACGAGATAAGCTTGATAGATTTCAGAACTTCTGTATAAGATGCACATCTAGAATCAGTCATATCAGATGGTTTACATAAATATGTTCATGTTTCCAAATTTCATTCCAGACTCAATATTGTTGCTTCCGATTCGCCCTTTGCTGGAATACTTATATCCTTTTGGACAGACGAATCACCTGATGTTAAGTGAAAACTGTCGTCCTTGACACCTGTAGTTTGTAATGTATAATGTAATAGTCCCCTGACAGTAAGTGACTGGCACCCCTAAGCAGTGCAACTCAAAACCGTACTGGATTCCCAGTTACCGTAGGAGAGAAATGCTTTGGGATGAATGAGCCGGTTCAACCGGAGTAATATCGTGGACTCACAGGAAACCAGTACACAATTAATGCTTGCACTGTATTGCAGTAAGGGAGTGAGGGTACCGGAGGCTCATCTTCTCTTCCCTTTCCCTTTCCCTCACCCACCTTTTCCTCTTTCCACTCCCTTTATCCCCCTTTCCTCTTTTACATCTTTTATCCCGATCTTCTCCTTCCCCTCCCCTCTCTCCCCACCCTCAAAGGTGGACAGCACACTTACGACTCTTGAGTCGAGGTGTACATAGGCAGCGCTGTCACTTATCATCAGGAGATCTGTTTCTTCATCTCTCCTATATATCATACAAAAAAAAATTGTTCGATCCGACGGCAGCAAATGACAAAAACAGTTTGTAGTTTTGAATCTAATATCATACTTTGTAGGTTAAATAAAAGCTTTTAAAATAAAGTCCGTTCAAAAATAATTCAAAAACAATACACAGTACAGTTGTTCAGTCATTTAATGGATAATAACGTTTTTGAGCCGTTTGGGGTGGAGGCGCTATGGTCATGGGATCCGAGTTCTCGTTCCATTTATAAAGAACTAACTAAAAGACTGATCGACACTTCTCATGAACAGAAGGCTGGCCTTTTATTTGCACAGCGGATAAGCATTGCCATTGCCAACTTGGTAATGCTGCCAGCCTCCTGGGAACGATATTTTATGTATGTTTTTCTTTTTAGTTTTAGTCTAATGTAAATATTAACGAACATACTTGAGTACAATATATATTCTGACATATTTTACTTACGAAGTACCTTACTGTCACAGTTGCAGTGAGAAAAGCAGTGAAACATTAATAGTGTGTGGCGACTGCACGAATTGCTTAGGTCAAACGCTTTCGACGGAGCACGAGCAACGCGTTTTCTCTCTGGAAGTTTTATAGCAATTTTATTTTATTGTAGAAAAATAATAGAGCTAGATTAGTTTAAATTATAAATATTGGGGAAAACAGTCATTTCAGTAAATATTTAATTAATGCACATAGTTTTTAATTTACTTTCTCTATAAAACCCCTAAAAGAAGAAATTGCTCTTAGGGTCCTATCAGTAACTTAATAATAATAACGTTAATGTTAATTTAGTTTGTTTGATTTCTTAGTGATTTAATTTAATTTAAACTTCCCCGTTGACGTTGTAAGTGATTTTATTAAAACTTCTGGTCAGTTATCTTGATAGGATTTACAGACTCTATAAATTTAACAAAAATTCTTACTACTTTTTTAGACCACAATATTTCCTACAATTCTTTGGCATTAACATGTTTGCAAGGAATGCGGAAGATTAAAAGGAGTTCTCAAAGTACAGTTTTGAGCCACATATCGCACGGATACAGGTTTTAGCAGATACAGGTGTGAGCGTATGTACGTATACGTATAGCATATGTATGTATGAGTAAATATTCAAATTATTCTTTAATGATTGTGGTTCGCAGAAAAGGAACGTTCCTTTTGGCCGAAAGGGATATTAATATTGAATTCTTGTAGACATACCTGCCCATAAACGAAAAGACGTTACATGAATTTCATGTTGTAAATCTGAAAATACATTGAGAATACTTATAAATTATTATAAAAAAATAAAAACTGCTTCCAAGTGGCATTATTCACTTTAAAAGATTTATGAAATCGTAGTTCAAATGAATACTGAAATTGTTCACATAGCAGAGCCTGAGCGCGACTTAAATGCGACGCTTAAAAAGACAGATGGACGCCTATTATGCCAACTTGCAAGTCTTGCGAATGCACCACACCAACTTCTTTAGCTCGTAAACGACTTCAAGATGATTTAAACAAAGACTTGCTTAATCGCAATGTCTAAATGCAACTTCAAAATTTCCTTTTTAAAAAATTAGAGAAATCATTAAAATACTTAAAGAAATAAAAAAAGGCAAGGTTAGGTATGTTAACTTATATAATAATTAAATAAAAAATGCGAAACTATGTATGTATCTATGTATTATGTTTGTAACGATATAAGGTCTTAACTGCTATACTGATTATCATGAAATCTAGCATACAGGAATGCATACAGAAAAAGGACATAAGCTGAAGTGGATAGGGGAGTTGGGCCTTGGAGAAATGCAATATCAGCGTTGTTTAACAACATATGTTCTGCCTAAGCATGGCTCTACCACGACAATTTAATGCCTACCTATATGTGGATAATTGAAACCTGTAAATATTGAATAGTTTTAGTTGTTGTTTATTATTTGTTCTGCTTCTAAAGAATCTTATTAATATAACATGTATTACAAATACATATATGCAATATAATATTCATTGTTTACTTTGTAACTTTATTGAGTACTACATAGACTAAATATATTTTTGCTAAGTCTCAGTCAAATAGAACTTGCTCAATATACAAATGTTGTAAAATAAAATTGTTTAGCAGCAATTTAAATTGGCTTCCGCTACTTAAGTTGTAAAAAGGCAGTACATTATATAATTTAAAATAAACATTATCAACCGACTTTAAAAAAGGAGGAGGTTCTCAATTCGATTGTAATTTTTTATTGTTTGTTACCTCAGAATCGACTGCGTGAACCGATTTCTAATTTGGTCTAGTTCTAACAATGGCATCCATGAGAAAACCTTATAAGTCTTAAATTTGCAATAAGCATGTGCGCGACAAATGGACGAATAACTCAATATCACGCCGAACGATTTCGATGATTCTTTTTTATTGGAAAGGATGTACTTCGAGGGTAGTTAGATGAGAGTTTTGAGATGTGTGTGTTTTGAGGTGAGATGACAGAAAAACCATATAAGTCTTAAATTTTATGATAGATAAATGTGTAAATGTATGATAGATAGATAAAAAAAGTAGACAACCGACTTCAATGCGAAGTCGGTTGTCTACTTTTTCAAAGTCCGATTATTATTTTATCTCACCTAGTCGAAGTGTGACACAAAGAAGAAGGAATATCTACCTACGAGTAGATAAACGCTTCCTCATGTCATAGTAATAAAAGTTATAGGTAAAATGCAAATTTAAAAAAAAATCGTTATTTTAAAAACTTTTATTAGTTATATTATTATAGTGTTTTGATGGCCTTACAATGCAGGTTTTACAATGATAAATACTGTCGAATCTTTTGTTTAAAGAAAGCAATGTTACCAGCTTTAAGTAAATATTAATATTATAAACCAATATATGATTGAATTCATCATCAACAGCATAATCAGCCTATTGGCGTCCTCTGCTAGACGAAAGACGAGGGGTCCTTCGTCTACCAACGAGATCTAGCTAACCCGGTCTTGAGGAGTCCGCATCCATGAGTAACAACCAAGCTTCTTTATATCGGCGGTTCATTAATTATGATTACTTACTTCAAATAAATTAAATAGTAAACTAAGTCAAAAAATATTTTGAAAAATTTCGTAAATACTAACTTTAAATAAATTATAAAGCAACTGAGTAAAAAAAATATTTTAAAAATTTCGTTAATACAATTTAATATTCTAAAATTCTAAAATGTTTGATAAAGTTACGAATGAAGAGATCATTTCAAATAACATGATGTTTTTATCATAGATCCGGTACAATGACTCCCGAATGTGGTCGTTCACAATGTTATACACAATTTACACGGCTGGCGAGCGTTGTGAGTTCGATCTACACACGGGACATCACTTTGTGTAAACTTTAAATTGTTGTTCTTAGTCTGCGTGTTCTTTGTGTCTGTTATTTGAATGTTAGTCCACCGTGATACAGGAATTAGTACTAGTGCAGGAGTTATCTTTTTAAAATAACAAAAAAATAAATATTTAATGTTGACACTACATGAACACTTTAGTCGAACATATAATGACAATACAGTTCCCGAAATCTCTCTTGAATATTACTAACAAAAGTGACCGTATGACGGTAATAGGCCTGCCCCCTATTATTTTCTCGGCAAAACGAGTGTGTTAATTACGCTATTCTCTGCCTATTTGCCTTCGGAGACATAGGCGTGAGGGTATGTAAATATGTATGGATCATTGTTAGAGATATCTGTAAAGTTGATGGTGAGTAACCTTTTGAACAAAACATGATTTTAAGTACCCCAAATTAACAGAAATATCACCACGTTTATCGCGTAGACTCATCAGTCTTCATAGAACGGACATCCGAATAGTGGTCGGAAGCATTACAGGCCATCTGGCTCTGAATCGACACCTATTCGTTAACGCATTAACGCGACCGATAGCCCCCAGTGCAGGGGTTGCCTGAGCGCGGAGGAAACGGCCGCCCACGTTATCCTGGAATGCGAGGGCGTGGTTGCACAACGGGCAGAAATCCTTGCAGGCGCGAGGACGCTCCTAGAAGCCTGTGAAAGCCCCAGGAGGCTTTTGCGCTTCTGGAAGGAGCTAGGCTGGCTCAACTAGTCAGCCTGCTGGACTCATAACATGATTCCGAACATGAGTCTAAATGCGGAAACAGAGCCTTTTACCATTACCATTACCATTACCCCAAAATGAACACGGGTGTTCTTAATCCTATACAATATGCCTAGATGACCCATGTTTCCCACAAAAATATTTTAAAATAAAAGAATAACATCAGTGAAGTGAATTCAACAGCGCTTTCTTTTTCTAAAAGTTCTATTATAAGGACATCCTAGTGAATCACTTTTTTATATCACTATCACAATAACATGTTCATAACAAATATCTGATGTACGTCCCTACTAGGGTCATAGGGGTCACTTAAGCGAGAACTCAAATAAGATTTTAATAATAAATTAACTTTTTATTGCAATCGCCAATGTCTGTCATTAGAAATAATTAGTAGTAATATTTTTCTGCAAGTATCATGCGTTGTTCGTACCCAGACGAATTGAAAAGAATTCAAAACAAACCTACTAACTAACTTAAAAAATCTAAACATTCAAATAATTTAATCTTTGTGTCACAAGCTTTTTAAATGTTCCCGAAGATATTGCAAACATGTCTATATCGTGAAAGTACAGGTTATAATTATTAGTAATTCTACGTAGAGGCGCTCGCAGACCACCATTAGTACGGGAAGTCGAAACAGCAAACGTAGTTTGCGCTCGTGCCTCTCGTCGTGCTGATGTTCTAGGTACTATATAACATAATTAATTTCGAATAACAATACAGTCGTATACATTGCTACACAAATCAAAAAGAAACACTGTCTCCAATAAAGTTCGCCTACCTTGAAGGCTATGCAAATTATGCATTTTATATAACAAATCAGAAGTTGTAAATCTGCGGAAACAACGGTAATGCATGGCTCTTAAATATTTACTTTGAACTTTCTCAATGTGTTCTATATATCTGTTATAGAAGGGATTCCACACCGGTACTGCATATTCCAATTGTGATCTAATTAAACATTTATATAGATGTAAATAAGTAGAAGGACGCGTAAATTCTGTAGCTGTTCTCATTACAAAACCATCCATCCGATAGGCGTTGTTTACGATGTTATCAATGTGTTGATCAAAATGGAGTTTATCATCCAGAAGAACACCCAGATCACGAACTAGTGATAGTCTGGTCAGGTTCGTGCCATTCAATGAATATGAATGTTTTGAATGTTAAAAAGCCAGCACATATCGCAGACATAACCTTCGGCTGAGTTGCACCGTTGCACCAGGGCACCAGTGCACCAGTGCATTTCACGTGAACCCATAGCCCACATGAGGTGCATCTGAACCACGTTGGTTGTTTTCAGAATCGTTGCATATCAGGCATCTGTATCCAGCATCTTCCGTTTTCGGGACCCTTCTTCAGTATTATAGTCTTTTTCAATGGCCTTTACCTTTCCATATCTTTTCTTTTTCTTTACCCCCTGTTTTTTCATTTTCTTTTTTATCAGGTTTTCTTTATTTTTTTAAAACTACTAATCATTTTTCTTTTAAATTAAATTTGATCAGCAGTGCTATTTTCTTCGCCAAGTTTGCTAGCTCGGCTGCTGTCTTAGCACTAAAGACAGTGAATCGTCGTAGATGTGGTCCTAAGGTAGAAGCTTTTTTTATCTTCTATTGAATGCTTGAAAATCGGATCCCCATTACCTTAGCAGCATTTCTTATAAAAGAACTCTCAATAAGCTTTATAGCTTTTTGCAGGCTATCACAAGACCAGGAAGCAGTTCAGTTGTCCTGATTTGTACTTTCGGCATCTCGAAAGAAATAAAAATGACGTAATTCAACATGCACAGTTGCGGCTAATAGTGACTCTCATTTCCAACAATTAAACTAATGAAAATTATACTAATGAGAAAGAATAAAATAAAAATAAATAACTTTAAAACACTGACATAATCTGAACTGCACATCACAATTTCGAAGGTCTCACTAAGTTTGTGTAAAACTCTTACTTGCATACTGCAAGATATTAGACACTTACCTTCTAATTTGCATTGACGTAAAATTATAACAGCGGAGAATAAAAACAAAAAACTGGCGTATCTCAACGGTGTGGGTTCCAGACAGCGCTGGGGAGCCAGAGCTGAGGTACGGACGTTGTTTACGCGTCGCTCGCACGTACTGTTTCGTGGATGTGGGATCGACTACCATTACCCGCTGACTTGGGTAAGGGTAGGTCAGAAGTACCCGAAACCGACGGGTTTGTATGAAAGGTTTGATGATAGTAGAGGAAGTGGGGAGTGTTGTCTCTACCTATTCCAATAGCAAAAAAGAGTAGACTTATGTTTGTTACTTTTTCAAATCATTATAGTTATTTTTTTCTTAGTTTAAGTTAAATTTATAATATAAGTCGCGAAAAGAAGAATGTGGCACCAAAAAACAAATTGTGGTCGCAAGAAATTCATATTTTCTCTAGAGAAGTTTCTCACTTTGTAGAATAAAACTTGGAGTGAAATATTTCACGGATTTTACCCCACACAACTGCAAGAAACCGTCTTTTTACTTCAAAAACTTTGCGTCTCGCGAGTGGCTTGCAATTTTCAAAATTCCAGACGTTACAACTGTGTCCTGTAAATTCTCAGGACTGCGTATGTGTGTCATATTACTCTATAATATATGTTATCTAAATAAATAAAAAAAGATAACGAAGTTTCAATAGATTTTACAAAAAGTTAACGATTGCCCTAGAACCAGGACTCTAAAAATATGGATAATATTCTTAATATTGTGAGGCTTTGTGTACAAGGTCTGGCAATATAATCCAATCAATTGGAAATTCCAAATACTTCACTAATGTTTAGAATAATTTAAATTACATACTTAAAACTACGGTTACATTTACTATGTCTTAATTACTTACACGTATTACTTATATCTAGGGATTACAAAAAGTGTTACAACAATTACCTATCTGTTTTTGAAACAAAAACAATGAAATATATTAAAGTTTAAGATCTTTGGGATTATCTTATTACAGTGATTAATGTACATAAACTTGAAAGCGTTTGATGACAATATTCATGTAAAATATAGTTGGAAAAGACCTACATAAAAAAAAAAAACAATAGATGTAATTCACTCGCTCAATATATAGCTCCTGCTATGCATCTAGTTTTGTCTCAAAATAATTCGTTATTTACAGTATTTTCAAACTAATTTGCGTCCGAAACGTGTGTAACAAAGTATCACAGTTCTGAACAAGTTCATTATGAATTCCACCAGGAAACTGTAATGATGTTAAAATAAGGTTAAACCTGAGCACAGTGTCTTAAATTTGTGCTACTAAATTCACTGAGACTGCAACTAAGTCGTAGTAAAATCTAGCCATATTAATGTCAGAATTTTACGATTACCTTTTAAAATACTTAAAACTCTTCAGTTAACACGCAGTAACTGCAGAGTACCTACTTGTGTACAGAAAACGATAATAAAAAAAAAACAGAACGGTCAAGAATAACAATTACAACCAAAAATATACATAATGATATTATATTTATGAATATATTTTTAATTACTACCCATAATTTAATAGACAAATAAAATAGTAGAAGTAGAATATATATATATTGATGATGTTATTAATACGCACACAATAATTATAAATAGTTTCTTCTCAATAATTTTCCATTTAAAACTTAACGCGCAAAGAAGCCATATCTCAAGAAGTACACCATTATTCATTGCACGTCCGGTTTGCAATTAGTTGAGCGCAGTTCGTTTTATGTTACCACAATAACTGCGGCTCCGTACTTTCTCTCCCTCTAGCTTAATGCAGGAGGCGTATCTTTTCTAAATGGAGTGTTTTTTTAAGAGTACGTCCTTGATATACTTTGCAACCTTCTGCATTAAAACCCCAAGAAGTGTCGCTTTTGGTACTTACAAGTAAGTAGGCAGTGGTCCAAATACCAGGAGCTAATGAACTTAACACTGCTCCCGTCCAAATATAACATGAGGTCTGTGCTATTCTTTTGTAGAGTGTATGTATAACATATTTAAATTTGTTCCGAACCGATGTGCAGAATTGATATACATATTTACTATGATCTTATCTTAATCCCTACTAATATTATAAATGTGAATGTAAGTTTGTTTGTTATGCTTTCACGCAGAAAATACTCAACCGATTATCATGAAACTTTGTACACATATTATCAAAGGTATTAAGAACGACATGGGATCCTTTTTATTAAAAAAAAATACGGAGGGTAAATTTTGGCAGAAATGATTGTTCATGAAAAATTTAAAAATTTAGCAACTTCAACGCCATCCATATTTAAGGGATTCAATGCGAGTGAAGCCGCAGGTAAAAGCTAGTACTATTATAAATACAAAAGTTTGGATGGATATTTGTCACTCAATCACGCCAGAACAGCTGAACGGGTCTGGCTGAATTTTGACTAGTCACACACTGTAGTCTAGAAAATAGATTATAGCCTCAAATAACAACGTGTTGAAAGAAATAGAAGAGGAAACATTGGAAAGGATAAGGCTTACGTATAAAGTAAACATTGTTTAATTCAGCGAAGAGTTATATAAGCGGTTGCTATTGAAGAGAAAACTTCGTTGTACATGCTATATAACAAGTTGGTGAATTCGAACATAAAAGATGTGGCATAATGTATTTGAGATTTTAAGCTCTGTGTGAAATATTAAACAAAATGCTTCTTTAAGTTAGTCTACGAACATTTCGTTATAACGATAATTTATATTTTAAGGCATGACATTTCAAATGGAAAAATTAGTTAACGACTGCAAAGAGTAACCAGAAACTGTTTAGTATATTTATCAAAATTGACTTGATTTTCAAAGAACTTCTTTCAGTATTTCAAAAGATGTCACTTCCAGTTAAGATAGGATCTGATCGACAAAGGAATACATTTGTCGTCTGTCACAAATCACAACAAAGTAGTCTTTCACAAAGAAATCATTTGTACAGCAAATAAGGTCAATCTGCCGACTCTTTTGTTCACTTATGTTCTATTTAAAGATTATGCGCATTACTTTTTTAAACTCGTTTATCCACACAAACATATAGTTAGGAATTCAGATCTACATAAGCGATACAATTAAAATAATATGTTTTAATTTTAAATTAAGTAGATTTCATCATTTATAACATACTATTTATTTTAGCAATCGCCTTAAGTCTTGTAGGTAATAAATTAAAACATATTCTAAATTATTTTTATACAACTGTATACAACTCTTAGGGACTTGAGTATGAAATTGCACGGTCTTTGCCAAATATAATATTTTACAAGGAGGTGTGTAACCCGGTGCCGTTCGGCTCCGAAGGCGTCCTTAATGGTGCAGTACTCGCTTATTTAGCGTTGTTGGTAGATTTTGTGGTCTTGCACTACCAAGCTACTAATTGCCTTGGAAAAAATTCGACCGATTCTAAATCGATTCGAATTGTTCACTACCGAACCCGATTAATTATTTACATAAACTTTAATAATGTTTTTAATTAGAAAAGTGCTAATGTCTCTACAAAATCGAAGCTAATTGCCTTCAATTTTGAGTAATTTATTTTCATCGTTTTACAGTGGGAGAACCGAGCTTAGGCAGGAATGGTCCGGCTTGACCGGAGTAATGCCATGGTGTCACAGACAACCGCTAGACAAACAATGTTTGCATTGTATTACCGACTGAGTGAGGGTACTGGAGGCCTGACTCCCCTCTCCTCATAGCCTCCCTGATTACTTCCAAAGGTACGCAGCGCATGTCGCCATGGGCGGCGTCTGTGAACATCAGGTACCCGGTCCGTTCGTATGTCCCTCTTTATTAAAAAAGAACGTCCTATACAGGTATGGGCGTTTACCGCTAAAAATATACCATTGGTCGTATCACCTCGCTTTGAGAGCACTTCCCTAACTGCATCAGCCAGCATCGGAATTCTTGGCGTCGATATATCAAGCAAAGTCCAGATCCTCGGTCACTTAGAGGGTAAGGCCAAATAATTAGCCTCGAAAAAGCTTGGTGTGCTCAACAGATCGACACAGTAATGTACTCAAGTGCAAGTGCGCTTGTATCATGGGGTGTGTTCAGAGGAATTATTCGGACTTATACTTGCCGCAGGTTTCCGCCATCATCCTACACGACAAAATATCCAGCCCCATCACCTGGATGATTGGCACTCCACCACTGTGCGCTTCTCCAGAAGCTTTTTGCCTCGCGCAACCAGCCTATGGAACAAATTGTCACCTGCCGTTTTTCCGGACAGATACAAACTTCAAACCTTCAAGAAACGAGCGTACTCTTACCTCAAAGGCCGGCAACGCACTTGTGATTCATGAGTTGCGGGTGTCCGTGGGCGGCGGTAGTCACTTACTATCAGGTGACCCGTCTGCTCGTTCGCTCCTATCGCATAAAAAAAAGAAGACGGCTGAATTATTATTAAGGTCTGTCAGAAGACAGTTTAGCAGAAGTCATTGAAAACAGGCTGTTATAATAACGAGTCTTCTGAAAGAGAAGAGCAGATGTGGACAAAAGTAACGTTTCACACAGAACAATAAAAAGATTCAATATTCTGTTCTTTGATCTATCCTATATAACCGATAAAGACAATTTAGTTAACATAATGCTTGTAAGTGACAACCTGGTAAAAATACATAATAGACATACATATGTATAAAGTATACACCCGCGATCTTTAAGCAGCTTATGCTAATTACCGTTAAACCATATACTAAGTTCCCGTAGCAATTGCTGTCAGTACTGTTTAAACCTATGCGGCGATACATTTGAAGTTGACAAATCTACAGGAAATAGGAGAGTTAAGTCTAATTAAAAGTTTCTTGAACGAATGAATAAATACCAAAAAATGTTTCCTTTCATTATCATTGCAATTTACGTGAATATTCGAAAAGTTTCCGAGCTTTCGTGCTGAGGTAACAATAAATCAAATACGTCACAAGTAACCAACACCTCGATTCGTTCCATAACCTATTTTATGACTAATTGGAGTTGAAGTTGTTAAAAGTTCACTGCAAACCGCATCGTTTGTTGCTTTACGAGCTGAACTAACTTCTTTGCACGGGAATATATTCCAACGCTATCCTTTTCCGTTTGTTGAAAGAAAGCAATTCTCTTTACCCTGACATGATACATTACATCGCTATTCGAGGATCTTCGTGCATTAGTTTTGTAAAAAGAACAAAAAGTACTTTTTATGTATCTTAATGAGGGATGACGTGTAAAAATAGGCTCAAAATAAATGAGTTGGAGATTTTGTGTTATTATCATTGAACTAAAACAATATAGCTGGATCTTTTAAGTTTCAATAAGTCATTACTGATATTTGTTTTGTAGGTTTAACATATTGTATTATGGCAAGAGCGTGGCTATTGTAGTTCACTATCACCTCTGAAAAGTTTGCACAGCAAACCGGTAGACAAACAATACTTGCATTGTATTGCCGAGTGAGTAAGGGTACCGAGACGT
Organism: Tyria jacobaeae; assembly: GCA_947561695.1. NCBI lineage: Eukaryota > Metazoa > Arthropoda > Insecta > Lepidoptera > Erebidae > Tyria > Tyria jacobaeae. The sequence goes on along the minus strand of OX387221.1, from coordinate 12,162,689 downwards.
GCTTTGCTGTGTTTGTATTTATTTGGAGTCCCTGGAAATGGTCTAACGTAGACCTCCTACCGGTTAAGCTTTGTCAGACTGTAACTCGATAATGGTACATGGGAACCCCTCATGCTTTCGGGCACTTCCCGATAAAGGTATAGGTCTGTCAAAAATAGGGACCACTACCTGTTATGCATTAATGCCTTACTGCCCCTCTGGTGAAACGTCTAAATTTAGATATAAGTGGTAAGGAACTGGAATCGGTATTAACTGTAGATTAGTGAACTAAATATATTAGTTTAAGCACTTTTAATGCCAAGAAATAAATGTTGTTATGTGAATACTAAACATACATACGCTTCTTTTTATGCAATGAAAAAAATGAAAAATAAAATGTGAAAGATCGTAATGTTAACTGTAGTAATTGAGTAACTATCAATAATATAAAGGATCGTACCTACTTATAAACTATATAGTATTCAAAGTTTAAGAGTATATTATATCATTTTTTTTTCTTCCAAGGCAAACATAATATGAGCGGACTTCGAAACTTCTGCTCTAACATTATCCACACCGAGAGAGGATATTTATCATAAAAATTACGCCACTTCACACGGCGAACTACATTTTTGTAGGAAGGGTTCCGATGTAAAGGTGGAGTCGTTATGCAAATTTCTTTTAGGTCTTTGAGCTATCTACTCCGATGTATGTAAAATATACGAATTGGATTTTCCGGTTGTATGGCATGTGAGAAACTCTAGAAGCTTTTGAGAGCAATCAGACACGCTCGTTGTATGTTCTTTTTCTCAATTTGTCATACAATGTGTTCATGTCGCTTTTTTATAAAAGCGACGAACAAATAAAAGAGTTTGCATTTATTTTTATAGCTATGTTTTATATAATTACGTAGGGGTGTATTGTAGTATTTTGACTGAGGTCGATTGACAATCTAAGGGCTACATTCTATAGATGTAAAGTTATTTATTTCATATACAATCATGTTCGTTCCTCATGCTTGTGATCTTGACTACTCAGTACACAGCGAATATAAAACAATCTGCTTTACTGAAAATGGTTTATTGGAAAATGCTATTATAGAAAGACATTTTGATATACGATTATATGACTAAAATAGCGAAGTTGCCTGTAACTGCTATTTGACTATCTAAAAATACATATATGTAGGGTACTGTATTGAAAATGTCGCCATTAAAAAACTAAGGGTCGCCCTTAACCATCATCCTCCGAACCTTTTACCAACTAAGTTGGGGTCGGCTTTCAGTCCTAACTGAAGTGCTATATATTTTAAGAAATTACAGCATACTCTATTAAGTTGCTAAAATGTACAAGTTAATGTAAGTAGATTCATATTTATTTAAATATATGGTTTATCGTCCGGTACCGTCGCGGCTGGATGACTTACTCCTTGAAAAAGGTCTCCTGTCGAGACCAATACTAGTCGGGCTTACCCGAAATACACACGTGAATTATACCGTATAATGAAATAAACGTTATCTATACCATCTAACAATTACTCCTACCTATCCTACCTACACTGTATAGTAACAACAATATGACTATACAGAATAGGTATAGTATAGGCTTTGATTTGAGATATTTCATTATTTCATTAACCAAATAACTATGTATAAGATTGAACAAGATTTAATGACAAAATTATGATTATTTAATTCTAGTATATTGTTCTAGTATATATAGCTGATTATCTAGTATTTAACATTGTTGACTTTTTTTTTTGTTTTTTTAAAGAATACTAGCAACGTGACTCACACATTACTAGTATTATTGTTAACCCCGCCAGCTAAGCTAAATGCTTGTGTTAGTGGGTGGGGTATGAACCCGCAACCACTCTCCTAGTCAACCTTGGGGGGTGGCTAAAATAAATGGTAGTCGGTGCAAATAGGTGAGAGAGGTACCAGGTTAATTATTATAGAATATGACTTAATTTTATACAAATATACTTTCTTACATCATATATTAATATAAACCTATATACATACATATATATAAATAAATACAAACGTATATACATACACACAACGCATATAATAAACACTATAAAAGTATTTTAAATATGTACTAACGCTGTGATATTTCTGCCAACTCATTATGCAGGAGGTCACGTACCTTCCTCTTAAAAATAAAGCGGTTAGTGGACATCCTGATTTCGAGTGGACATAGAAGGAAGAGTTAACAAAATCAGAGCTATGAAGGGGACATAAGATTGTTGTGAGTGGAACAAAGATTTCTATTGTGATTTGACGATAGAATGTAGGGAGCTAAATAAGACGGTGGAGACGGAGAATTAATAAAAGAGAAGAGGGAAGTTAATGCTCGTAGATTTCGGCGTTGGCGAATAGGGAGCTATTTAACTGGGAGACACGTGGTCATACTTGCGAATATTAAAAATAAATCGAATGTATTTTAATATGTGTACATACACTTACCCGTAAAATAGAACCGCACAATCGTTTCATCGGGTGCAAATCCGGCAATCAGGCATGTGAGTATCAGCTTGTTATACACGAACAAACAAAGGCTTCCACAGACGAATATAGCAATCTAACATGTCTATTTAGATTTGGATGGCACAAAATGATTCAATTCGACGCTTTTCATTCCCAATTACGAATGCGACAGCGTAAATTTAATTTTAAAGGACTTGCACGAAAATTGGAAAAAGGATTTTGGCTGTACATAGTCAAGCAAAACTTTGTATTGGTTACACTTATCATCACAATTTTAAGTAATTTTGTGTACGTATAACGTAATGGTAATTTTTTTTTTAGGTTTAATTGTTCATCTGTTTTCAATTTTGAACTTATTTATTTTATCTGTTCAAGTGACTTTGTTCTGCATTGAAATTTATAAACAAGAGTGTAAAACAGAAGGCTACTTTCTAGTTTCAGATTTTCTACAATATGCAATTAATCTATACACATAAACTTACACCTTTTCCGTACAGGGCACGCAGAAAGCTGTAATTCGGCTTGTTATATTTAATTGGTCCCTATACATACATTCACATATCATGGTGGCATTCATTTCTTGTATCAGGCCAGTTATTCAGTAAGCCAACTTCTTACACTTTTTCTATTAATAATCACACTTTTAAAGCTATTAAAATGCTAAAAGTTTTTTTTTTAAATAAATATTAGAATAAAATAAAAATTGTATTGACTAACAACCCCCCCACTGCACCGGTGCACACCCCGCCGTCGCCAGTCTTTGACTCATTACGTGATTTAGTGTTGTACGGCTTATACGTAAATTCGTCCGGAAATACTTTAAATTTGTACCTACACTATGTAAAAAAGAAAGCGATCTGATAAGAACGACAGTGTTGAAAAACTGCTAAAAAAGTGAAAAAGTTAGTTAAAAAAATGAAGAAGAATCTTCTCATAGTCATCGGAAGGTGAACCAGCGTTATCTCCTTCGCCTTCTTTGCCGCACGATTTAACCAGTGATCTAGAACCGCAAAAAAAGCTAAAAAAAATATACCCACACATATTATTGTTCTCATCTACCGCCCTATGATTGCACATAAAATAATATCCCGACGTGTATTGTGTGTGGATGCCTAATGCCGTTATTTAAAAATGTCATTAGATGAATATATTCATCGTGATATCCCGATTATCGCGTGTGTATACTATGACAGTTAGAACATAGTGTTAAACTCTTCTGTCTTGAACCCCACCAACTATAATATCCCGACGTAAAACCGTGAGATGATAACGTACCTATTTATCTCACTGCCTTGCAGATGAGATCCTAACTGAGGTACCGTTAGAAGGCGAAGGAACGGCTTATGAAAACCCTGATGAACTTGACCCGGATATTTTACAATTATTAGGCTCAGACCCTACACTAAATAAATCGTTTGGAGACAATTTACACAAAGATTTGGCAACACGGTGGAAACATATCCTAAATAATCCTAAAAAACGGTCTAACTAAAGAGGAAAACTCGATATATTAAAACAGTATCTACCTGCAGAAAATTGCACATACATAAACATACCTACCACCGCGGGTACCAGCCGCCGAGCCGCGAGTACCCCAACCAGACTCGGCGCCAGCCACTGTCGCCGCCACGGGACCATCGCCGCGCGCCGCCGGCCACACGCGCACGTGCAACCAACTACTTAGCTCGACGCCGCTAATCACTTCATTACAGGTAAATAACTATAACGTACATATTGCTGGCAAGTTACAACATTCCTTTTTACAGTACCTAAATCTATAGGTAAACACCGTTTTATTCTTAATTTTAAAGAATGAAATAAATCCATTTATGCGGTCACGCTTTAAAATGGAAGACTATCGTACGGCTATAAAATAATGGATCAAAATAGCTATATCGCAAGCATAGATTTAAAAGACGCGTACTTTTTGGTCGCAATTGCCAAAAGCGACAGAATTTACCTTCGTTTTACTTGAAACTCAAAAAAGTTAAAACGATTATTAGAATTTAATGTTTTGCCGTTTGGACTATGTACTGCACCTTATGTATTCACTAAATTACTAAACTAAATAGATGTTTTTTTATGCATAGGTAATTCCTATAAAAGCTGTCTTAATAACGTTGACACGACAAAGGAATTACTATCAAGAATAGGATTTTTCATCAATGATGTCAAAAGTAAAATTTAAACAAGTCAAACATGCCTATTCCTGGGTTTCATTTTCGATTTAATTAACATTTCACTAACATTACCCACTGAAAAGAAAAACCGCATGAAATTAATGTCAGAAAAGTTACTAAATACAAACAAATGCACAATCAGAGAACTTGCTAGATTTATAAGTCTGTTATCATCAGCATGTCCCACCGTTAAATACGGCTGGTTGTACACAAACTTCTAGGAAGAGAAAAATGGCAAGAGAAAAATGGCACTAAATTATTCTAGCAATTACAATAAAAACACGATATTACGAGATTGCATAAAAATGATAACATTTGGTGGAAAGAACAAATTGACCCCTCATTTTGTTCTTTCCAAATAAATGAATATACCCTTGTAATATTCAGTGACGCTTCACCCACGGGTTGCGGTGTAGTTTGCAATAGCCAAACCACTCACGGACATTGGAATCATTCCCAATTATCTTTACACAAAAATTCTCTTGAATTACTTGCCATTTATTATGGTCTAAAAATCTTTGCTTCACACCTTAAATGTTGCAATATATTACTCAGAATATACACTACCACAGCATTTGCCTATATCAACAAAATGGGAGGTATACAATTCTCACATCTGAATAACAATGCACGCGATATATGGCAATGGTGCGAAAAGTGCACATGTTTTTGCATCTTATATTCAATCCAAAGATAATTTGATAGCAGATTTTGAATCTTGTCGGGCATATAACATAGGCACAGAATGGGAACTAGCAGATTACGTATTTAATAAAATAATACTTTCACTCGGTACTCCACAATTTGATTTATTTGCAAGTAGTCAGAATCATAAGTGTAACAGATATGCTTCCTGGAAATTAGACCCACATTCCGAAATTATCGATGCATTCACATTTAACTGGGAAAATATACAGTTCTATGCTTTTCCTCCATTTAGTCCTATCTCAAAAGTCCTACATAAGATAAAAATGACAAAGCAGAAGGGTTTGTAGTTGTGCCACATTGGCCAACCAAACCGTGGTACCCAGTCTGGTTAAAATTACTTGTTTCAAAAGTACTGTACTTTAAGCCTGACAAAAATTTAGTGTTTTCCCCTTTCAGGGAGGAGCATCCTCTCCACATGGATCTTACCCTGATGGCAGGGAAATTATTTGGCAGTCGCTACTGAGGTGCAGAATACCCAACGCATCTCTCGATATAGTAATGGCCTCTTTCTCCGGAAACACGTTGAATCAATATAACACTTCATTAAAATTATGGTGGCTATATTGTAATAGTAAAGGACTAGATTACTGTGATTCCAACACAGGCCAATTAATAGAATTCCTAACTGATAAATTTAATTCAGGAGCTAGTTATAGAACACTCAATTGTTATCGTTCAGCGTTATCAATATTGTTAGGTCAGGAAGTGATTTATAATGATTTTATAAAAAGGTTTTTTAAAGGGGTATATCGTTTAAAACCACCTGCACCAAAACCACCATGTGTGTGTTTACCAGCCATTGATTCCGTTGCCGTATATTAAAGAAAACCCTTAGGTTTGCCCAGCTTTAACTCTCAAATATTATTGAAATTAAACTGCTTGCTTACGTTGTCAAGAAGATTCTCTATTTATAAGTTACCAAAAACCACACAAAAAAGTGGGTTCTCAAATATTGTCTCATTGGATAAAACAAGTTATAGAAAAGAGTGGCATAGATGTAACATTGTATGGTGCGCACAGTTCAAGCCACGCGTCCACGTCTGTTGCTCGCGGAGGAGGTGTCAATCTGGAAGCTATTCGAAAGGCCGCAGGTTGGACTGAATCTTCCAATGTATTCCAAAAATATTATAATAAGAATGTATCTACCTCTAATGAAACCGAATTTTTAGATGCACTCTTTAGATGATTATTTGTTATTGATGTATATTAGATAATTATTAATATGTATGTTCCTAAATATATATAGTGTATATATATATAAGTATAGTATTATATATATACACTATATATATTTACCTTAGACTACCCCTAATTTGATGTAATAATATCCGTATAAAGGTTTTCTGTAAGAAATCACCGTGAGTGATAAGATCGCCAATTGTTATACCGTAATAAATGCATGTCTATATATATTCCATTACTTGTATGGTGTACAATAAAGAGATAAATAAATAAAAAAATAATTATTACAGACAGATAAGTTACAATATGTTTATGTTACAGTAATTTAAAAGGTAATAAATAGCAGTTACCAATCGCTTCTATGTTTAATTTTTTCGATGCTCTAAACATCTGCACGTAAACTGTAATCATCTTACGGAGAGATAAGAAGTATAAATAAGAATCAAACGAACTTACCTTGTAAAGGTTGATATCTACTTATACGAGTGTCTTGACCGAAGATGATTACACTCCCTCCCCCCCTGATAGTCCCAAGATCTCTCTCATTTTAATAGCTTTAAAAGTGTGATTAGGACGGCATCAACTCGCGTACTGCTGCATGTAAACTGTAATCATCATTCACAAGGTAAGTTCGTTTGATTCTTAATTATCAAGATATTTACATACAAATGATTTAAACAGTTTTATTCATTTATTTAACACTAACTGTGTATCACATGGTATTGCGATGTCACAGCATTATCTAATAGTTAATGTATATACACATAAATGGGTAGACAAAAATGCTTGCATTGTATTGCCGTGTGAGTGAGGTTATTGGCGGCCCAACTACCCCTCTCCTCCTCCCCCTCCCCCATCCCATATCTCTTCTTTCAGATTCTCCATAACCCCTTTCCTTTTTCCCCTCCCCTCCTCTCCCTTGTCATTATGCCCTATCTTCTCTCTCTGAAAACTATTTCACTAATACTGAGTATTAGTGAAATAGTTTTCAGAGCAAAATAAAATTGAAGCAAAGTGAACTTTAATGCCTGAAGCTAATGAATTTGAAAATTAATAGTAGATTTGGATTGTTAAAAGTGGTTAAGACGGACAACCTATGCCCTATTTTTGTTTATTTTTATTTTTAAAAACACTTATTATTTTTTTTTCCTTTGCAAAGACTTAAAATTTCGTCGTGTTTGAAGTTATTTATGCTTTAAATGTTAGAGCGAATTTTATACTTCAACATTGCTGCTTGTATTAAAACAATTTTTTTCAGTGTGTTTTTGTTGCTGGTTTTTTTTTGACGGAACATAGTCGCTGGTTTTAATTTTAATTTTAGTTTGTGTGATTTATGTCCAGAACGTACCTGCTTATGTTGAGAATAGTTTATAATATACATTTGTTTAGTGGAATTTTAAGATTTTAGATATATATTAGATATAATATCTTATATATATTATTAGATATAAGATATTAGCTAATAATAATTTGTGGTTCCAGATTATATAATTAATGTTGATTTCGTTAATTCTAATTTTAAGGTAAACTTAAAATGGTGGCTTTAATTAACAAACAAAAAAAATCATATAATAGAATAGATAAAGCTCATGTTATTTATGTGAAATCGCCGAAGGAGCGAATAACTCGTCCTTATGTAAAGGTTAAATTAGAACAAAATGAGAGACTTATTTGTATCGGTCAAACGGTAAGAGCATTAGTGGATCAAGGTTCACAAGCTTCATTCGTCACTGAAGCTATTGTTCAATATTTGGGATTGAAAAAAAAAAAATCTGCTTCTACTTAAATCATAAAAGGTGTCGGAGGAGATAAAGAAATAAGATCGAGGTCGATTGCAATTTTTTTTTTTTTTTTTTTCATATTAGCCTACCATAGTGACTCCACTTTGCCTGATGGAAAGCAATAGGTGGAGTCAAAGAGTGGTGGTCACCATCCTCATTGCATGTCTAGTCAATGCAGCATGGTGACCCACACTATGGCGGCCTGGTGAGATGCTTGTTCACGCCCCGCTTAAAAGACCCGGGATCAAATTGGGAAGGAAACACGTGCGCTGGTAGGGAATTCCAGGCTTTCACTGATCGGCACAGGAAAGAAGAGCCAAACCGTTTCGTTCGGGATCGCATATCTTCGACTCGCAAAGGTGACTCCTCAGGCCAGCACGTGTAGTCCTGTAGAGGAAGGGAGAAGGTGGAGCCAATTGGAAGAGCTCGTCAGAACACTCCCCGTGATGTAGGCGATAGAGAACTGCCATAGAGGCGACATCTCTTCGCAACTGCAGGGGCTCAAGAGACTGGGTGACCTCAGGACAGTCTATAATACGGACTCCGCGTCGCTGCAACCGATCGAGAGCGTCAAGCAGATACTGCGCATAGCCATCCCAAAGAGGAGAGCAGTACTCCACGCAGGAGCGAACTTGGGTCTTATATAAAAGACACAGATGCTCGGGCGAGAAGAACCGTCTCGACCGAGGCCGACCGAGGCCGCCTTAGTGACGCTCTCGATGTAATCACGCGGATTGAGATCCCGACAGATGTCCATACCCAGTATACTAAGCCTATCCTGTAGTGGCAGTTGAGTGTTCTGAAGAGTAGGAAGGGGAAGGAATGGAGACTTTTTGTTTGAAAATGCGCACGCCTGTGTTTTCTTGGCGCTGAACTCGACCAGATTCTCACAACCCTATTGAGTGATGCGGCTCAAGACCCGGTCGAGCTCAGCAACAAGCTCCTGTCGTTTTCCCTCAACGTCTGCTAGCTTGGCAGCAGGATGTCCAAAGTATCGCCCGTGTACTGTGCTGTCGTCGGTATAACAATGTATGTTGCCAAGAGCCAACATATCATTGATATGCAGAAGGAACAGCGTGGGCGATAGGACGGAGCCCTGAGGTACACCAGCGCTAACCTCCTGGAAGTTAGAGGCCGCGCCGTCACAGAGAACCCTAATGCGGCGCTTGTGGAGGAAGGCAGCAACCCAGTCGCATAGCTTAGATGGCAGACCAAATGCAGGAAGTTTGGAGAGAAGCGAGCGATGCCAGACCCTATCGAAGGCCTTGGCAATGTCGAGGCTGATGGCTAAGGACTCCCCATGCCTATCCATAGCCTCACCCCAAAGGTGTGTGACGTACGCTAGAAGATCACCCGTGGATCGGTTCGGCCTAAAACCATATTGCCGATCATTTAACAAGGAGTGATCCTCTAGGTGGCGGATTAATTGGGTGTTGATTATCCGCTCGAGCACCTTACAGAATATGGAGGTGACGGCTATAGGACGGTAATTAGCTGGATCGGAGCGGTCGCCTTTTTTGGGAATGGGTTGGACGTTCGCCTCTCTCCAGGCCTCCGGAACCATTCCCGAGGAATAGGACAGGCGATACAAGCGCGTCAGTACAGGTGAAAACTCTGAAATTTCTGTTTCAGGATAACCTGGGATGCCGTTTCCGCACTCAGACATCCTCTGCACAGAGGGCTGTCGTTCGCGTGTATGACACATAGGTGTCGGTTCAGAGCCAGATGACCTGTAATAATTCCGACCACTATTCGGATGTCCGTTCCGTGAAGACTGAGTAGTCTATATGTCAAGCTTGGTGATACTTCTCATTGTATTGTGTTCTTCTCGAGTCCTTCGACTTACTCAAGAGCGATATAGGTTGAAGGATAGTGGCAGCAGTGTGGTGGGATCTGCCACTGGTGTTGTAGATCCCTTCCTTGCCAACTCGTAGGCGGCATCTTTGCTAAGTGAGTTGCTGTGCCCCCAGATTAATTGAAGAATTAATTAGTTGAGGCTAGGCGTTTCATTGTATTCTGAAACGCCTAGCCTCAACTAAGTGTTATTCAGAAATAAGACCGGAGTTTTTTGTCTTAAGTATGACTTCTAGATTCTTGACTTCTCTGGTTAGAATTATATGTACTGAATAGTTAAAGCAACCTTAGATCACCTTAACTTCGTTTGTTTGTGAACATGACCATCTCCGCTTTTATTGGGTTCACTGTTAGATTGTGTATTATTATACACCACTGTTCGCCGACCTTTAAAGTAGACCTCATTTGGTCACATATTGTGCTTTCAAAGAGGCCGCTGATAAGAACGATAAGGTCATCTGAATAGCCCTCTGTGAAGAACCTGCGGTCATAGAGTTGAGTTATCAGCTTTCAGAGAAAAGGTGAGAGAACTCCGCCTTGATCGCACCCCTCTTCCCACTATTCCTCTTGTAGTGCTGTTAACAGTAGATATTACTACTATATTACGACTAGAGAAATATTCTCTACCCTTTAAGCATGTGTCGATCCACCCTGTGATAATCGACTCTGTGTTTAGACAGAGCCTGGCTTATGGTCTTGAAGTTCGTTTTATTGAAGGCACTTTCGATGTCGATGAAAGGTCTGAATGATTAAGGTTGTGTGTCTCAATACTACTTAGACTTCTCTCCAATTCATAGGTACGTACCGGTGCGTGCCACGCAGCTTCTGTAGATGGACCGTGGTGCAGTCCGAATAATCTGGTATTTTTACCTCACCTCTCTCCCATGTTTCATTCCCATGGGAAGTGAGTAATCGTTAGTAGACCAGAGGTCTCCAAATCTGTCTTGACAGAATCAACAGAATGTTTGACAATGACGCATTTGAAACATACCAGTCCGAAGTCCGTTGTCATATATGTAAGTACCCCTAAAGCTCTTAGGTAGTATATATATATAAACAAAGTGGTTTATATAGATTATGAGTAAAATGCCACATAACTGTTAACATATCTTTTCGAAATATAACTATGTTTGTTCCATATTTTAATTTGGTCACCTTTTATACTAAAGTTTGTCCCAACAAAAATGTCTATATTTCTCGTTAGTTTGCAGTTCTCTTATTAAAATTCTATCTACACAGTTTTCTTCATCTAAAACTGATTAGCTAATAATAATAACTTTAGACATCTCATACACAGCCGTCGAGTAAGCAATAACTTTGCGGCACTTGTACTATGGTAACCCAACGGCTAATAATCATTACAATATAATACAATATTGTACAACATATAACACTTTAAAAGTACACAGTTACTATAAGGACACTAACATATTTGTTTTGTGGTAAAGGAGGCAAATAAACGGTATGATAGTAAGTGACTACCGCCGAACATGGACACCTGGACTTAAGAGTCACAAGTTTGCTGGGGAAGAATGGAGGAGAAAAAGGAGCTCCTCTTTCTCCTCCATTCTTCCCCAGCAAACTTGTGTAGTGAGACTTCGGTAACGTCACTCATTTAATGGAATACAAGGGAAGCGTTGCTTTACAACTGTTTTTTTGCGAAGCCGTGGTGTTTCTTTCAGACGCAGAAACAGAATAAATTCCTAAATAAATGCATGTGAACTATTACGGTATTTTTCGTTTACCATCGTACATTTAAAAAATATATTATCATCGATGAAAAACGTTTACGATAGAACATGTATATCGATTTGTTATTTTCAAGCTACTTTGTTCAATCGCCTTGTAGTATAACCGGCCATTTGCATAACAATGGTTCCCTTTGAAGCACACCTCATGCGTGCTTAATAGTGTTTGAACTTGTTGACTGAGCAAGTTATTGCTGAAATTCGTTTTAAAATTGTTTATTATTATCGTAATATTAGAAATTTAAATAAATTAATTTCAGAGGTAAGGCAAAACATGTGCATGTAAAAATAAAATCTTGCTTTTTTGTCTCAAATGAATAATAGTTAAAAAAGAACTAAAAAAACACGCTTTAATAAATAAACCAAACTAATAAGCAGACTTTTTAAACTACAACTTTTTATAATAATTTAAATTAAGGATAGAGTGATAAATAAAAGAAATAAGTGTAATGTAAAAAAGCGCGGGGTGCCTGATATTAACATTCCATTGATAGGGTCATGTGGGACAAGTGTGTGCTGTGGGTAAGTGTGCGCAATATCATTTACTTTGGACTGAAACATGGATTTGCCTATAATATAGTAAGTATAGTATAGTATAGAATCGCACATTACAGTGTAATATAGCGTATTAGACTCTTAAGTGCTCCATAAATATATACAAAGAACGCACAAAAAGAGAATGTAGGATATAGCGAGAAAGGACTTGACTATTGTGCCGAGACGAGTTCTCGAATCAGAAAGGCATGAATCATTTAATCCTGACGATACTAATTAGGATAATAGATTAATCTTATCAAGTTAGTGTATTGTCATAGGTCCTCGATAAGTCTACTATGTTTGAATGAAATCTGAACCTTTGACATGGGTCAAAATGAAGTCCAAAGAAGTCGTTTACAAACACAAAAATATACACGTGAAGCTAATAAAAAGCGTATAAAAATACGAATAAATTAAGCCAAAACGAGCACAATATATGAATGAGCACAAGTATATAATAAACTTACGTCTTTAGTATTAAAAATGTAAGCTAATTTGACGCTTTTAACTCTTAGCTCTTAATAAAGATTATTTTAGGAGAGGTTAAATACTACATGATGAACACCTTTAAAATATTAGTAGCCAGTATAAATGTTTAAATATTTATTTATTTAGTAATATTTTCAACTGATATGTCATTAAGATTTCTAAGAGAATAATTTATTAAACATGCTAAAAATAAGGTATAAAGCAAAAACAAGCTCGAATTTAACTAATTAGCAAGTATATTAAGCTTTATCTCCAACATATACATATGTATGGTCCAATACATTTACCTGTTGCCAGCCCTTCAAGTTTCAACCCAAAAGCTGTTAATGCTTATCTCTTCTCTTTCTATTATCGATGACACTTTTCTGTGTATTATTGCTAGGTTAATCAAATATAAAATCTTTATTTGAGTAGAATGTGCGTAAAAGTATGAAAGGAAATTTAAAATATCATACTCTAATTCTCACACAATATATATATATATTTTAAAGACTACTATCCCGCACTAGGAATAATTCCGGTGTCGCGGGGGACTTTACAAACATTCAAACAACGGACACAAAGAACACCCAGACTCAGAACAAAAATTTGAGGATTACACAAAATGTTGTCCCGTGCAGGTATCGAACCCACAACACTCGGCTTGGCAGTGTAGTGGCGTGGTGACCACTTAAACCGCTACGCCAACCGTGCAGCCAATTTCAAACTTAAGACAGACAACATTTGATAATGTCTTTTCTAAGACGTCAGGCTGAAAATCTAAAATTATATCTGTATAATTTTATTTATTTAGTTCTCGTCGACGCATCCTATGTTATAACTCCTTTTAAATCTTTAAGATATTGAAAATCGAAATAGTTTATTGTTGACATATACAAATATTTGTTTTCTTTTTTTTTGGAATTAGAATCACTTTTAATTGTACTCATAATAGGAAACTTTCACCTGCAAAGTATACGCCGTTCAATTAGTAGATTTCGTTAAAAGTTCACGGACTCGTCAGCAATTTCTTCAAATTGTGCCTTGGCAGGAGTCCAGACGATTAACAACTTAGTGCAAGCTGTTTAATTTCATGCCTGGTTGCCCCCGTTTTATGTCGTGGATGCTGCCACCCCACACCCTTTACTACCTTTCGAAGTATTGCTTGACAATGCACATGAAACTAATTGGAATCAACTCAAAGGGTAATTTCCATTTAAAGAGGTTGAATCAAGGTTATATAAGACGAATGAGCCAATGACCGACATACGTGTGACTGTTTACGCATATTAGCTATCAGCTTTGTTGGGTTTCTTGACTAGTGAACTAGTGCCCAAATTATTTTGCTACAATTTAAGTTTATAGTAAGCATAGCATGATTTTTTCGATCGTTTCGGTATTGTATTTGTTTTATTTTGGTTAAATACATTATTTTGGTTAAATAAGCAATCTGAATGTTTTTTGTGTTGTTATCCTAATCGATGAAGAAGTTGGTCATTTACGCCCACAGAATGGAACAAGACCGGAACCTAACAACGACAGCCCCTCAACTATCCGTGAGTTACATATATTTTGAAACTATATTTTGAATCCATACAATTAATTTGCGCTTTACAATCCTTGAAACTTAAAAAAAAAAAAGTTTTTCCTCTTTCTTAGAATACAAATACCTTTTGTCACCACATATTTTTTTTATTGTTTATAGGAATATGTACTTGTTTTCTAACTGACTATACTCTGTCATTTTTAAATTTATTACAAAGTCAGGCTACGAGAGCATGTGTCACATCTGACGTCAGCGACGATAATGACATCTGCCTCACTGACGATAAGGCTAATTAATCAGGTACGGCCAGTTGTTATAATTTAATTTAATATAAAGTAGTAGCGACATTGTTCACACATTACTAGTATTTTTGTTAGCCCCTCCAGCCAAGCTAAATGCTTGTGTTAGGTGGAATTTGAACCAGCAACAGGGGCGTAGCTACCGCCGTATTTGCCGTATCAATTATACGGGGCCCCCGGGCCACGGGGGCCCCCAAAGTGTGTAAGGAAAAAGAATAAAAACTTTCTAATTTATTTTATTTTACAAATGACAAAATTCTATAAAGCAATTCCTTTTTTTCCCGCCTTAAGCGTGCGTTCAAAAGTTGGCAACACTACATCGTTATGGCGGGCTGCGGGACTTCCCCGTTTTACTTACTTCATCTTCAACTCAGCGGGGAATCCCCGGGAATCCTTCATCGATATCGCGATGTACGTGTACGTTGTTGTACTTTGCATTGGATGTTAAACCACGGAGTGCAGTGCACTGTTTATTTACGCGCTTTATATAAATGTGCATTACATTGTAATTCAGTACAAACAATATTGTTCTTCTGGTTTAGCAGTATTAGTAACGATTTGTAAAAGAAATGAGTGAAAGAAAAAGAGATTATCCCAGCGGCGCTGAGAAAAGAAAAATTAAACAGAAAAGGGACGAGGTTATAAAAAAAGTGCCCAAAATTTCTTCATTTTTTCAGAGACAAGATACTGTGAGTGATTTAGATTGGAAAGGTAAGTACTACACTACTACCCAACCCATTTATTAGGGGCCCGTAGTGATAAACAAGGAAATCTTTTAATTTCGGTCTGTCCATCTGTCCGTCACAAAAAGTTGTCTCCCCCCTCGATTTTCACAATTATACTGTTTTTAGGGTTCCGTGCCTTGAATAAAAAAAACAAAATTCTAACTTATCTATAGGATCGATTTGTTTTGTTGTTTGTTTATCAGTCCGTATCGTATCGTTAATTGCGTGTTGAGAACTTCAGATGTGCAGACTCGCTTTCGGGTTCTCGTTTTGTATGGCCACTACACTACGCGCTGCGTTTAAATAGCACGCAGGTGTATAGTAATGCACGGACGGGCTGCAGGTGATTTTGTATCTACTAATAGGTACGAGCACAATCCGCGTAGAATCTGTGTGCGTCTGAACTGAACACTCTCTAACTGTGACCCTTAGTAACGTTATTTATTTATATATAACTCTTTTTAGTTTAGTATCAAAGCATTCGTATTTATTTTTTAACAATTACTCGTTTATTTTTAGATTCTTCTGAAGCATGTTCTTCGTCACATATCCATCCGGAAATAGAAGAAAGCCAAGCACATACTTTATCGGATGTCCATCCAGAAATCGAGGAACCCCAAGTCAACGATTCTGATATATCTGCAGATAATGCAGATTGTAATATAATTTCATCAGATAGAGGAAATTTTGGTGACAATTTAACTGAATGCGAACGAAAAATAATTTTTAAATTGGGTCCATTTAAACCACAAGGACCATTTCCAAAAGTTTCAGAAAATAACCGACCTTTTTCAGCTTATTATTATTCATATTTCAATCAGGCAGGCATAAAAATTATAAGACCATGGTTATGTTATTCTAACGTTTTAAACAAACCGTACTGTCACTTCTGTTGGTTATTAGCAGATCGTCAAAACAAATCGTACTCCTCTGCTTGGGGTAACGGTGTTTCGGTTAGAAGCAATTTCCCACAAACTATTCTTGACCATGAAAAGTCACAGCAGCATATTAGTGCCTCACTCTCTTATAATAATTGGTTGCAAGGAAATACCATCGATACTCTATTGAAAAGTGAAATCGATAGTAAAATTACATTCTGGAGAGATGTACTGCATCGTATAATTAATGTTATAATTACTTTAGTATCTTGTAATCTACCTTTGAGGGGGCATGATTCTGATTCTGGCAATTTTATGGCAATTTCACGTCTGCTATCTAACTATGATGCAACTTTAAAAGAACTTTTTCTAAAACCGAAAGGTGAAATAAATTATTTAAGCCCTACGATTCAAAACGAAATTATTAGTTTGCTTGGTACTAACGTTAGGAACAGTATTATCTCAGAAATTAAAAAAGCTCCATTTCTGACAATAATTCTCGATACAACACAAGACTTGTCAAAAATTGACCAACTATCTGTAGTTTTTCGATATATCTCGGTTACAGAAAATGATGATAATGTGCCTAAAGAAATAAAAATCTGTGAGTCCTTTTTAGGATTCATAGCAGTAACCGATTGCAGTGCTGCAGGTCTGAAAACTGTCATTTTAAATTTGACTAAAGAATATGGAATTGATTTGACTAAATGTAGAGGACAGGGATACGATGGAACAAATGTTATGTCGGGTGTGTATGGAGGATTACAAACCCTAATAAAAGAGCATGCTCCAAATGCCGATTATGTTCATTGTGCTGCGCACGCTTTAAACTTGGTTTTGAACGATGCTGCGAGACATGTTCGTGAAGTATCGACTTTTTTCGATAATTTAGAAAAAATATATACTTTTTTTGGCAATAGTATAAAACGCTGGGCTATGCTAAGTGACGATTCATCTGAAAAATATTTGATTACCCTTAAAAAGGTATGTCCTACCAGATGGTCTTCTAGGAACGACGCTTTATTAGCAGTAAAGAAAAATTTTTTACTAATCATGAAAACTTTGTACCAACTAAATTTAATTTCAAATAAAAAAGATGAACGTGAAGAATGTTAAAGTATAATTAATATTTTAGAGAGTTTTGATTTCTTAGTGCTCGTTACATTTTTTTCTTCACTATTTGAAATTATTAATCCTGTTTCTAAAGCTCTACAGCATGAAAATAATAACTTACAGAAATCTAGTATTTTATTAAGTAATCTTTTAAATAGACTGTGCCAATTAATAAATCAGAATTAATTTAATAGTTTGCTAAATGAATCCAAAGATTTAGCAAAAAAGTGGGGGGTAACAACTGTTTTTAAAAACAGTAGGCGAAAGATAACGAAGCGTTTTTTTGATGAGTTATCACAAGATGAGAGAATTTCCGACCCGGAATCCTATTTCAAAGTCAATGTATACTATTGCTGTTTAGATATATTAATTTCTCAAACTAAAGAAAGATTTCAGAGCCTTTGCAACCTGAGTAGTATATTCGAAATATTACAACCGGAGAAACTCCTATCTTCTTCAAGCGAAGAGATATTAAACGCTTCCGGAAAACTGTCTGCTAAATACAGTAAAGACATCTCACTTAATCTTTGTGACCAATTAAAGGCTCTAAAAACATGCTTAAATTCTGAAATTAAAAAAAATTATTCCATTAAAGAACTCATTAAATTATTGCTAGTAAAATTCAATAGTCTTGCATCCAGTTTTCCCGAGGTAATCACAGCATGCTTTTTATTCTTGACCCTTCCAGTTACAACCGCAACGGCAGAAATAAGTTTTTCAAAATTAAAACTAATAAAAAATTACTTAAGAACTTCGATGGGACAAGAACGGCTGTCAGACATCTCACTATTGTCCATAGAGGCAGAAACTTTAGAAAAACTAAAATCATCATCAGCCATAAATGATTTAATAAATCAGTTTGCCGAAAAAAGGCAAGGAGAGTGAATATTTAAAATTCGATTTTTATTTGTAAAATGGGTAAATTATGTGATAAATAAATATTACTTCTCACAATATTTTTTTTCTTTTGTGAAAAATCTTTACCTCCATATAAGGGCCTCCAAAAAAATTTTTATACGGGGCCCCGACAAGGCACGCTACGCCACTGACCAGCAACCACTTGACCACCAGGCCTTTGACCATATCATTTACGCTACCGCCACAGTTTGACCCGTTCCTTACAAAAATATAGCTTTGATGATGATGTACGATCTACATCACACCAAATGTGCACTAATGATATTTAGCAGGAAACCCATTACGTTACCTTCTGACTGTCACTTAAATAGACACGAACTAAAACGGTACCATACGATATACGATACTAACGTTTGAATTACGCACGATTCTAAGTTGCTTTTCGAAGACCATATTAATAATATTATAAATAAGACATGTCAAGCGCTAGGGTATGTGATGCGATTTAAAAAGGCCAAAACTTATATTACGTATATTAAAATATGATAGTCAGGTTTGGAATCCGCGATATAATATTTAGATCTGTTGTATCGAAAATATCCAACGAAAATTTCATAAGATAAAAATATTATAAGTAATATATGACTCTTACAACTAACAGATTCCATATCCTTCCTTAAAGTAATCGCCTCGTAATAGCCACTGTGACTTACCTATTAAATATAATATCCGGTTCGATTGATTGACCTTACCTTATTACCAAAATTATAGATATTTATAAAAGTGTAAAACATCATATTATATAGGTATGCCTATTCACGTTCCATTAGCATCCACAAGTTATAGATAAAACGCGCTTCTTTAGCGAGTGGGTAAAAAGTTAAATGAACAATCCAAAATACATAACTTTGAAGTATTTAATTCAAATAAAATCAAATAAAAACCCGATTCATTGAGATTTGATTTTTATCAAAAATATTTCCAATAATAACCAACAACTTCTTAATTTTAAAATCACTAACACCTTCTTACATACTTATTACACAGCTAAACAATGTAACGCGCGTGGGGACCTATAATTGACGAACTGTTACATATTATACTATATATCGTTAGTATGTTATTATCTGCTGTCAGTCTTCCTAAGATTTAATAAAAAGTAAAAAAACCGTCCGTTCCGTATAACAGAATATTTAAAGACTTTCTTTAATTCACTAGTAAGACATGCTTTATGGATAACCGGATATCCCAATTATGCGGATAATATAAATAAAACGGATAGAAGACTAGCTTTGTTATTTAATATTTTTTTTTAAATATCCATGTCAGTATAATAAAATATTCTTCATAGTGTTTAGTAAAAAAACGTAATAGCTTTTACGTGGCAGAGCTATGCTTAGGCACGAATGGGCCGGCCCGACCGATGTGATACCACGCCCTCACAGAAAACCGGTTGTGAAGCAACACTTGCGTTGCATTTCCCCGAAATTAGTGAGGTTTAGTTGCATGCCCTATTCACAAGCTACTTGCTGATGGTTATTTTGTGATACGTCGATTTTGTAAAATAAAAGATAGCATTTGTGTTTTAAATTTAAATTAAATTACAAATAAATAATCAAATTTGTAATTAGATATAATTACACTTATAGCATTACTTACAATTTATTGGCAGACTCACAATTACCTTTATATATTTACGCTTGGAAGCCTACACAAGCGTACCTAAGTGATCAGGATTTAAATTGAAACAAACTAATTGTATTTAACTTCATTTAATTAACTGGCTCTTTGACAAGTAAACTTTGGAAATGTGAAACTGGCCCTTCGTCTTAATTAATTTCAAAAGGGGTTTATTACTTTAATTTTAGTTGTTTCAGTTACCTCTGATTAGCATAGCGGGAAGTATCGTGTGTGTAACGGCCGAAGCTGAGGTAATGATTACACCTAATTTTGTAAACTTGAACCATGTTTGCATAATTTAAATTTGTAGAATAAGTAAATTGATTTAATAAATAAACTAATGCAATTTATTTGCAATTAATTTTTTTCAAGGTTTCAAGTTTCACATTATTCAGCTTAAAATCTACCTAATACTATTATCGATATTAACGGAAAAATAATATAGTGTTGACACTATCATTTAAAATAAAACTATTGTGTTTTTTTTCTCTGTATAGTATCCAAAAAGTGGTAATAATTAATATTCTGTTTCTCAGATTTCTAAAGAATTTTATACCCATGTTATAATTGCAGACTCCCAGACTATCTATATTTTGCACCGCGATTCAAATTAAACAGTGTATCGCCTACAGCACAACATTGTGTCAATACGTGACCAGTAACTTTCCAATGGGCACCAGAGTGTTCAATTGCTCGTGTTTCTTTTATGTACTCTCTGAAACGAAATTTATGTATCATCGAATTAATTGAAGCTATCAGAAAAGCGAACTTTGGTTAGTTTTTAATTAAAGACTATAAAAAGACGAATAATTACAAAGAATCGCAACAATAATTCATTTAAATTTAAAAAGCACATGACAAAATAACGAGAATAAAGGTTTTAAATAATAATAAATACAGGTTTATTTGTACTCCAATTCTACATAAGTTATTATGAATTCATTGTCGAGGCCTATTTGAAATTTGTACTTGTCTACAAAATCTAGTCGCCCCTCACCGACGACCGGTGTAAATACAAGCCAATTCCCTGGAGTCACGATACTGGAAGAGCAATATGAAATAGGAGCAGTCCATATAAACTTTATACATACTCAGATATACATATTACTTCAGTTATTTACAAAAACAAGCATGTTAAACATAAAGGGGTCTGAATTAGATATAATGTATATAATGTATTGTAAACAACAATAAAAGACATGTTCCTGATATCAACGAAGTTAGATTCGGAAGTTTTTGGTTAAGAAATCGCATTTTGGCTGTACAAAGATCAAAGTAAAATACTTAGATCCGACAAATAGATTTTATCTTTGACATGAATCAGAGGGGATAATGTTCTTGCTTTTGTTTGTTTCACGTAAATCTATGTGGCGAATGAAAGCTCCACGTACACTTTTATTTCCGTTGACTCAGTTGTATTTATTTGTTCCAATTTTTATCTCGATTGAATTGAGAGCTATTAGTAATTATGAACGAACCAGTATGTTTTTGTTTTTTTTTCCACTGTTGGGGAACGCTACATACGAGGGATACAAGTACAAACAGACTATAAATATTGCAATTAATCGTGTATTATGTTGTTTCAAAACTAAACTGAAAGATAATTTTAGGTATTTTTTCAATAATTCCTATATTCCTGTTCTAGTGGCCTCTACCTCTCTCTCTCTACTCTCTATAAGAAGTAAAGGACGATCTGGTTTCAATAAGATACTGCAGTCTGAGTATTGTTACCACAAACGAGGCATGCGGTTGCCCCTACCCCAGGTTCCTGTTCCTATCTATTTTCTTTCTACAAATCTCCTTTTCGACTTTTATTCCTTTCTTAAAAGGATTACATTCCTAAGAAGGGTAGCATCAAACAGACGGTATATTCTTGTTTAAAAATTGTTCACGAAGTAAATACATATTGATTATATTTACATATGTTAAGGTGCGACAGCTAATCCGTATAGCTTGCTTGCTAGCATTAGTGTGAATGTGTAAAAGAGGGTTATTTTATAAGGTAATCAAGTATTTATATGTAGTGGTAACCAAGAGACTACTTAGGAGCTTGCTGCACTGATACACTACTTTACTGACCTGATGGTATTGATAGCGCCTTATCTCCAGGCCTGGGCGTTTGTCTTGTGTCTCCCAAATCCTTCTTCTATCCAATGGTTATATCTAACTCAAATTATAATAGTCCATAATTTATTTATTTTTTAGTAAACAGCACAGATTAAACGGCGCGGCTTACTAAAAAATAAATAAAAAATTAAACGGCGCGGCTTTAGTGCGAGCGGTTATCAAACGCGTTCAGCGGTCTCCGGTCTCATGTAGTATTGGCTAACAAAGGATGCCAGTGGTTAGTGCAGCGCAAGAAGAAAACTACCTACAATTTTTGATTAAAGCGGCACCGCGAGACGATGGGCGCGAACAACATACATACATATATCAGCTCAAGATTTTCATCCATCTTGGCAGGCAGAGACAACAGACCGCTACCTGTTTCTATCCTTACATACATTACAAGTTTTTCTCTACATACTTCTGGCCTGCCCTTTCTTAGGGACTTATTTTATTTACTTTAAAACAACGTGTGGTTTTAGTTCGGTTCTAGTCCAACATACCGCTTCAAAGTCAGCTCCGGTGGGGAGATGATCTGTGAGGGCTTCCACATAAAAAAATAGACTTCGTGTCCATAAAAATCAATAGTTTTTATAATATTTTACACTAACTTAAATAACTTTTGATAATTAATCATAGAACCGAGTGAACAATGGAATATATTTTTAGGATTTATGTGTGTATGCATGCGACTATTCTTATATTTTTCTTTATTTCAAGTGTCACTTGCCATATTTAAATTAGATCAAAATCATGTATGTTATAAAATATGATTGCCATAATCTGCGCAGTACATGAACATAAGACTATAAAAATATTCTAGATACTGTGCTGTAAAATATATAGAGTTACAGTTGTAGCCACGCCAGCGAATACGTCAATACTACAGGGTAGCTAGCAGAAGACTGGCCTCAAATGCAAACGTCGGAACGGAATTAAATTTAATGATTTACAGCCTTTGGGAGCGGACGTTTGAAACTCGATTACAGAGGTTGTCAAAGCAAACAGGGCTGGTGACCTCTTAATTAATTGTGTGATTTGGTGGTTGTGACGTGAGGAAAATTTGACCTGATCGAGTGATCATCAACGCGTTTTTGGGATATTCTGTTACGATTGGTTTTTTGAGTAAAACGATTTTGAAGGTTTAATTTTTTTTAAACTTCCGACGCAGAAAGAGGGGTATTAGAAGTTTGACGCGTCTATCGGTGTATACGGGTCTGTCAGCTGCATCGTAGTTCCTTAACGATGGTTCGTTTCGGGGTTTAAAAGCTGACGTTATTGAAATGGTTTTTTCGGCAGACAGATAGACAAAATAAAAAATAAAAATGTTATAGCTTCTATTGCTTTGTTAAAAACGCCCATATTTGTTTTCCTTCAATATCTACAATGTTCTGATCTGCCTGCCTTTTATATTATTATCATACATATACCCTAGTAAGAAGTAAACGATAATTGCAGAATAAAACAGGCAGAAAATAGGAAGACGTAAAGTACAGATATAGGTATAAATGACTATCAGTGCATTTTCGTTGAAGGGGGAAATTACGCAGTTCGAATAAGTAAATAAAAAATAATATATTAGATATATATTACATATATATATATGAAAATAATTAAAACAAAAAATAATATGAATAAACTATATAGAATAAAGCGTAATAAAATTATATGTAGTATGTTACCGAGAAAATGTTTATTTTCTTAACATTTCAAAAGTTACAGGCCGAAAAAGAGATCTTACAAACTAATTTAAAAACTTACTTATTAAGAGCGAAAAGTAGGACGCTACAATTACATGCGTCTGTACGCCGCATGCGGCATCCTTTGATTTACGTCGGCATCCTTTAATGAGAGCCGGCACGTGCCAAGGCGGCGCTGTACATGGCGACACTATCTAAGCGAATGGACTATTAATAATAGTATTGATTTCAATTCCAGTCATTCCCAATTGAGCTTTGCTTCGAGTCTAATGTAGTTATTGTTTTTACTCTAATCCTTGTTGTTCTCGGAAAACTTATCAATTTGACATGAGTGACGATGATTTAAATAGTTCTAGTCGGAGTGAGAGTTGGAGTTATAGATCTAAAAGAGCTTTTTTCGAAATAATTCATGCATTCCAAATTGCTTTGTGTAAATTGTGCCAACATAAAAAAGGTTGAAATAAAAATGAAAAACAGAAACACTTAAGGAAGCATCTAATATCTTGCCACAAAAAAGGAATTACAAATATTTCTTCCTGAAAACCCAAAATTAAGTGGAAATATCACAAGCTTTTTAATAACCGCTGGAAAAAGTGGATAGCTAAGAAAAAATTTACTAATCACACAATTATATAACACATATACTCGTAGTATGTAACTATAGTGATAAATATGTAGTTATAAATCACCCATATTTTCATTAGTTTTAATAATCGGCGAGAAACAACTACTTTATTTTGATAAATACTGTATTAAATAAGTAGGTAAGTATACTACTTAATTTAAAATAACTTCTTTTGATTAACATTGCTTTTTTAAAAACTTATTCCTTGTTTTTCCAAGTTAGAGTTCTTTACATAAAAGTAGTGCTAAGATTGTTAATATTTATTTCGCTTAAATAAACGAATTTAGTTTGTTATCGAATACTTTTTATTAATAAATATTAACACATAATTTATTATTTTATTTTAGTTAAAAAATAGCAGTGACAACATCATGACAGCTACAGTTGATTGGATAGTGAAAAAATATCATCCCTTCGCATTTTTCAATGATGAAGCTACACAAGTATATTTATGATCGATTTGCCCAAATATGGTGTTCCCTAAAAGGTCCACACTTAGAAGGAAGGTTAAAGAGCGATTTGAAAAGCTTCAATTGAATCTTAAGACACGACTACAGCAATTTTTATCTAAAATATCATTTGATATTGATGGATGGACGTCAATTGCTGGTAGGAGTTACTACGGGGTCACTATTAATTATATAGACAACGAATGGAAGTATCGATCTGTAGTCCTTGATTTTATACCATCACGCGGTCGACTTACTGGGGAAGATATTGCAACGATTTTCAAGGTTTTTTTATTGGAATATGACATAATTGATAAAATACAGGGTATCACGGTCGACAATGCAACTGCAAATAACAAATTTATGTATGAACTGGGTAAACAGCTGCCACACTTTGATTAAATCAACATTTCCAGTGCTTTGCTCACATTTTCAATCTTGGTGTACAATATTTATTAAAGACCTTAGCATTACACTGTGAAACTGACAGAACCCACAAGAACAGCAGTATGAAGACTATGAAGATGAAACTGAGGAAGATGAGGAATATGCGCTATATATTGCTGACTCACGTACTGCTATAACAAAATTACGCAGTATTTCCAGTAAAATAAAAAGAAGTGAAATATTGAAGATGAAGTTTTAGTCTGCTTGTGAAGCAGCTGGCATGCTATCAAATCTAAATCTCATACTTGACTGTCTAACGAGATTTAATTCCACACATGATTCGCTTGGATTATGTTTAAAAGTAAGAACTGGCACATATTGTGCACTTCTGTCACCGAATTGAATGATTTTCAAATCACAGATAGTGAATAGCAAATACTCGAAAACATATAAGTTTCTAATAAACTTTAAACTTTTATCAACGAAACTTGGTGGAGAAAAATATGTTACATTACTGCTAGTCATTGTATCATTCAATCTCTTGCTCGATAAAATTGAATCCATGGTAAAACAATTACATGAGAAACCTAGTCGATCTGAATTTTATGAGAGGCTCATTCTGGGTTTCCAAGCAGCTCGCGACAAAATGCTTAAACATTATAAGAAGAGCAACTGGATTTATTGTACTTCTTTAATTTTAGCCCCAAGGCATAAGGCTCAGATTGTTGAAATGACATTATGGGGGAAGCAAATTAAAATAGAAAGCCTGCGCAAATTTAATGAACTTTATAAAGAATAAAAAAGTTAACACTCAGTGAATAAATCCCTAGAATCACCAAGAAATTAAAAGAAAGTATGTGAATATGATGAAGATGAAGACGTAATAGACTTTGAGAAACTGTATGCACGTCATCTGGATCTGGATCTTGTCTTCAAGGCTACTTTATTGACGAGTTGGAGGAGTACCCAAGTAAACCCAGAGCCGCCAGCTCGGAAGACATTTGAGAGTGGTGGAGGACCAAGAATTATTGCAAAGTAACCATCTAGCTGACTCATCATTTAAGCTATTTCTATGTTTTCTAATTACTAATGATCAAAAGAATTAATATAAGGTGAGGGTCTATCAATCTCTTTCTAAACAGATAATGTTCTTTAAAATACAGTCAAGTTAATGTCATTAATTTGTTTTTTATATGTTTTAACAATGTTTTAGCACATGATCGCTTAGGTCGTGGGTTCTCAAACCCCACCCGGTATCAGTTGATTTTTCGAATTTCTCATTGAATGTTTAGACATTTATTAATTTGGTTGGTCTTTACTATGGCTATGTTAATTCAAGCTCAAAATGTACCTACTCAGTTACGTTGTTCTAAAATATTAAGTAACGTTTAATAAATAGCAATAGGCTAATAGGTAATTGCGAGACTTGCGAGACTCTTGCTGCAAGACCAAGACTGGGAGCGCAATATCAAGACCAAGACTAAGACCAGGTGTATTGGCGCAAGACCAAGACCAAGACTGACTAAGACTCGTCTTGTTCTTGCACATGGGCAACACTACTAACCTATGATCATATCTCCGATTTTCACAGTAACCACAAGTGACTCGCGATTCGCCTTCAAATCTTCCAACGAGCTAAATCACTGACTACTGTTCAGAAACCCGTCAGGGATCATTATCTATCTATGTCTATATTCGCACGCCACTCCGATTCTGTGTGTGCGATGTTTCAATGCACGCATACACACACATTATAATTCAGGATCGTATATTTTCGACTCTCAAACGGTAACTCCTCAGGCCAGCACGTCCAGTCGTGTAGAGGGAGGGAGAAGGTTGGACCAATTGGAAGAGCTCGTCAGAACACTCTCCGTGACGTAGGTGATAGAGAACTGCCATAGAGGTGACATCTCTTCACAACTGCAGAGGCTCAAGAGACTGGGTAACCTCAGACAGGAACGAAAAACAGGAACGAATCTTCAAGATCGATCGATCGAGATCCCGGCAAATGTCCATACCCAGGATACTAAACCTGTCCTGAAGAGGCAGTTATGTGCTCTGAAGAGTAGGAAAGGAAAGGAATGGAGACTTTGTTAGAAAACACGCATTTTTTTTATCAGTGGGGGAGCGGCATACTCGAGCGCGTCAGATATTAATAGCATTAATGTCCTACATATTTTTACGTATGTTAATCTGATCGTTTGCATGATGCGAGTGGTCGTACGTAAGGGTTAAAAAAAAAAAAAAACAAACGAGCGCGTCTGATTTTATAAGGGGGTGTTAAGTGAACCTTAAAAAAAGCTCTCATTCAATAATCTGACTATTTCGATGTGACGCAAACTCGCGGCCATTATTATAATGTGCAAAAATTATTCGCCATTTTGAAATACTCTAGAGGGATTTTCCTAATCTGACAATGTTTTTTTTTAACCATTGGACTTAATTAATTGAAAAGCTCAGGAAATAGCATGCCAATAAAAAAAGTGTATTTTTGTTAAGTAGAATTCTTGTATTTATAAGATAATAATTAAATAAAAATGCTCCATAAAAATATTTTTTTATAATTAATTTATTAATTAATCATCATCATCATCAGTAGAATCATCTTCTTTTTCTTGTTGCTCGATTTGATCCTCAGATTGCGTATTTACACACATTTTACATCGAACAATTACAAAAATTTATAGCACTGTGCGTGATATAATGAAGATTCTATCGACAGTTCAAGATTTACAGACAAGTTAGATAGTATCGTATGTTATTCGGGATTTTCAGAGAACCGGTTTGCTCCGACGATATTCTAAAATATTTATACATTTTTCTAATGTTTAATGTAAATTTAGTAGTTTTTTGCGAAGTACTTTCACCACAGAATACACTCTTTACGAGTATATTAATATAACTCATATCAAATATTCATAATCTTTAATTCACATAACTTATATTAATAAACAAAAAAAGCCAAAACGTTGGAAATACTGTTAATAATATCATGCCACGAACGAGTCTGTGTCATCAGCTGTGATGGCGTCATGGCAACCGAAACCAGAGTAGGGACGAAGTGAGAAAGTAATAGATAGAGAAAGAGTGAGAGGGAAATAGAAACGTGGAGAAGGGAATATAGGCATCACGCAGCTGCACACATTAAACTTTATCGAAGAATTGTTGTTACTTCGACTTGTGGAAATGGTCAGATTATATATTTTTCGTTATCCTTGAGTTATTTTCATGGGCGACAAGGCTAAAAGAGAGGGGAGAAAGCGAAATTGAGTTGGGTGCGAAAGTAAGACACTAGGTTTTGTCAACATTCCGCGCAAATGGGTCCGCCGCGACCGATGCGTTACTACGGCCTCAAAGAAAACCGTTTATGAAGTAACGCTTACGTTGCATTTCCCCGAAATTAGTGAGGTTTCCGAAGGCACAACTCCCCTACTCCTCTTTCCTCTCCCTTGTACCCCCTCTCCTCATCCACTCTCCTCAGCGGTTGTTACTTCCCATCAGGTGACCCGTCTGTTCTTCTGACCACCTATATTATAAAGTGAGCGACGGAAAAGTTGGAAAATGATTGAACAATTACCATTAAAAGTGTATGTAATCCGCACTCAGATATGAAGTCTAGTCCGATAGTCAAGTCCTTGTAAACAACTAAAGACGTGGCTCATTTACAGATGCCAGGAGTATAGAGTTAGGTTAGGTTAATAAGATGGATTGCATCTGTAACAGTTCATACATCGGACAGACTAAACGTACAATCGCACTACGCCTCAAAGAACACATCACGGCTGTAGAAAACAGAAATAAATAGTTTTTTTTTTCTATAGGAATTATTCCCGTGTCTCGGAGGACTTTATATACATATAAGCAACGGACAAAGAAGAACACCCAGACTCGGATATGCTGGATTGAAGTCCAAACCACTGTATTTAACTACACCAACCACAGGATCTCTCCACTGATCTCTCTACTTCATGATAGTACGAGAAGCAGTTGTAATATAAAAATGTAAAAATGACTACCTAGAAGATGGGTACCGCTTGTCAACATCTTGGAATCCTGTCACCAGCAAATACCATCGTAATCAAGTACACACTATTTGAAAACAACCAACTAACGTCGTAAGTGTAGTGTGCCGAAGTACAGATAGCATGAAAAAATATAAAAATTATGAAAATCAAATGCGTGGCTGATTTTTCATCAGTCCGCACGTGACCAAGGACCCTCCTTCTATCTATTTATCTCATCTATCAATTTGATCAAATCGTCGGGTAAACAAAGATATTGTGCCTTATAAAAATATGTGAACGATAAAGTCCCGACTTACATACACATCTAATACGTAAGCCTCTTCTTTAGATATTAATATAAATGTACATATATATGCATACTGTAATAATGAAAAACAGACTGTTATGTACCAGTTCTATATATTATTTTTTTAGGTCCTACTACTTTTAGTTGTTTTTTTTTTTTTTATAAAGACAACCCCCCCCCCCCAGGTTTAATTCCAGTGTCGTGGGGTACTTCACATACATTCACACAACGGACACAAATAATACCTAGACTTAGAATAACAATTTGAGGATTACAAATGTGTTGTCCCGTACGGGGATCGAATTCACAAAACTAGGTGCGGCAGTGTGGTACGCGGCGGCGACCACTTAAACCGCTACGCCATGCGTGCAGTCAAGTGACCTCCTACTACAGTACGAGTTTAGTACATTAATATTACGTAAGTGGGACTAAACTACAGATACCAAAAGCTGGGTGGTTTGGTTTTCTCCTCTGATTTTCCCTTCCTGTATATAGGCGTGACCGTATATATGTATATGTATGTAGGAAAATCTACTACCATAAATACATAGGCAACATCAAAGATCGGAACTTAGGTTTACATCGTAGAAGAGAGCTAGATTTAAAACAAATTAAACCATATACAGTAAACCATTAAACATTCCTTTTAATTGAATATCTATTTAAAATTTAACAAAACAAGTCCGTCACGGTACTTCAAAATTAAATTGCCTGCAAGAATTAGCTTTCAATTGCAAAATCCATTTACCCGGTAATGTTGCATCTGCTGCATAAGTGTGAGAGCGTGTACTCCACACTGTATTTGAACAAAATGTAAATACTGCAAAGGATACTACTGTCTCCTCGACTAAAATAGCAATATATCAACATGGCACTATTTTCCTCCCTTCATAGTTTCGTGCTGGTAAAATATGGGATTTACTTCGTGCACTCTCTTCGGAAACTTTGTCTTTGTTTAATCTCTAAATGCTATACCGGCAGAATGCAATGTTTAAGAGTAGATACTATAAACAAACATTATTATATATTTCTCGATATTTGGGCGCTTGTAGGCTAAGTAAATGATAACTATTTATGAATGTGTACTGGAACTTGCCTCACATAAAACAAATCAATGACACTTTTCTTTCAAAAAAAACCAGATAAATGAAATTATTAGTAATAATTTTTGTATTATTTTATACATAATGACATAAAAATTATATACTTAATTATTAAATTGTAAAACTGATCATGGGTAGTTTACCTGAAGTAAGTTTAGTAAGTAGTTGGAATATAGGTATTCCAACTATAGTGAATGGATTGTAATAACTTTCTGGTTAAATTTAAAGAGATTGTCCTTTGAACCTTTTGGTTAATGATTTATTCACCATCAGCCTATTAGGAGGATACGCACAGAATACACACACTATGGGGTTAACAAAGAACTTTCAAATACAGGTTTGGTAAAAAATTTTAATAGTTAAGTCAACAAAGAACAAACAAATAAGGTAAAATGAAAGCAAAAAAACATGTGTTGGGTCCAAATTTATCAAACATTACCTAATATTTCGGATTTGAGTATAACTTTTAACTCTGTAACATTAAAAACGCTTAGCGGGAAACGCAGTTTTCAGATAACTTTCTCCTAAATTCCATATAGCATTACAACGTATTTTACTAAGGAGCTAAGTAACAACATTTATCTAAGTAGTTAGAAAATTTGAGTGAACATGTTAGAACTCATTCCAAAGCTGATTTTTATGAAGCAATTCTTGATAAGCAGATTATTGATCTAAATTATATTTGGTCATGTTCACTACCTACCAGAATATTTCGTGTGATGAATTATTGAACCGTGTTGACACGAATCGGCATGCTGTAACCCGCAATGCGGACACACAAGTAAAGACGGCCTGTTGACGTAAATTGTACTGCTTACATTAAAATACAGTTTCAGAGGAACAGAGCTAAGCTAGCTGTACAATGCGGAATATTATGAATAGTTGTTGAATATTTCCAAAATATTTATATTATGATTTCTATTGAGTTGCATGACAAATTGCGTGCTTTTTATTTGTATATTAAGTTAAAAAAAAAACATTGTATAAATGTATGGTAATGCAATGATAACGTTCCGGTGTCTCATAGAGTTTAGCTCTATTTCGGTATATAAACTATCACACTAATTACTTGTTTCAAATGCATGTACATACATAAATAGACAGTATCGTAACTGTGATAAAAAAAAAGCATCTAAATCAAATTAGTTGGTAAAATTCTACCCCACTTCTATTGTAATGTAATGACCTTCGCTATTTCAAACTGCAAGCAAGTTAACTTGATATCAGGATAAAATATGAGAAGTTTCATTAAGGCCACTTCATAAACGCTGCAGTAATTGGAACTAAAAAGACAGGCATAATTAATTCAACACTAAGAGTAATTGTGTATTCCGAGTAGTAAGAGCAATATAAAGTAAAGTGATAAATATGCAAATAAAACAGACAAAGCTGGATAATCCACAGGATGAATATAAATTGTGTCATCGTTAATTGAAGTCAGACATTTTGCTCGAAGGACCATCGTGAATAGCAATGTTTGTTGATGTTATTCTGTGAAACATGCTTTTTGAATACATGCAATTTATTCAATATTAACGCCGAGTATCTCATATCTTTCTGGAAAGGAGATTTTTTTATATAGCTAGGTAAGTTATACTTTATTAGTATTCCTGTTTTTTTAATACTGTTTTGTAGGATCGTGTTTACATCAGTCGCCTACTGTGTGAGTATTCGAATAATTTGTTTGTAATTTTCATGCAAGGCTAAAGTAAATGGTTTTATTAGGAGTCTTTTAGATTCCTTTTTAATGACGCCAAACTAGGGCACTTAGTAATAAACTTGATATGCATAACTATTATGTATAAGGCAAAACGATTTTTAGTATTGTCTGCGGGGTAACGTTACTTTAGCAAAAAGTAAGAAATTATGATATCCAAAATATATCTTAAAAACTAATGGTTTTGCATTAAAACACATCTATACATACTTACATAACTTTTATCAACTAACAACACTAACCATTTGAAAAAAAAGAGGTTGTGTAAGTAAGTGTGTGCGATGCTCACGCACGCTCCTAGGATGATGACGTGCTGGTCTCGTGATTAGTGATCCTGACTGCTAGTTTTCGACTATACATTATTTTTTGGATAATTGTGTTAAAAAGGGACAGTCAATACACCAGTAAATTTCTATTTTATATTGTAGATAATTATATTGATGTTAACTACCAAAAACGCAAACAAAGATTATAAGTTTTTTGTAGTGAAGTTTGTAGTGAAACAGAAAAAGTCGTTTCCACTTTAGTTAAATACAAAAGCTTCAAATGTACAAACTAATAGTCTATTTTTTCTGATCATATCACACCGTCATAAAAACCAAATTTTGGTACTAGAAATGTTTACTTTGATAAGCATATGTATATGTATATAGTAAGAAATATATTTTAAAACTAGAAAATATTAAATAAAAAACAAATTGTAAAACTACTAAATAAATTTTCTAGCAATGGAGCTCCAGCGATATTCACACAATTAATACTCCACGGCGACTAACCTAATCTCTTTTTCAGTAGGATAGAGCCAGGAGTCTTGATGAAGTATCGCAAGCAAGATATTTTTTCAATGCTATGTTGATGTAAATATAAATGCTATGTTGATGTAAATATAAGTAATTTTGTAATTCTTACTAAATTAAAACTGTAGGTAAACATAAAGTGTCTTTGCTACAACTTTTTTTTTTTTAGTCAAAAACTTCTTTAGTGTACTTTAAACATGGTTTTCTTTTCATAATACAAATGTATAGAAGAAGTGTACTACAAGTTTGACCAAAAACTGGAGAGCCCAGCGTGGAGCGGTCCGCTCTAGACAGTCCGCGACAAGCCGATCAGACCGGGAGCCGCGATATATATTAACGGCTTATTTATATGTAGTGTAGTAGTGATAAAAAAAAATATCACGATGTGAAATACAAATTAATGTGTAAGATCGTTAGATTAATCTTCAAACCAAAGTCTAACAAATGCGAAATCTGAAATCTGAAATGCTTCATAGAATATAAGTCGACAATAAAGTCATACCGAAATCAATAGCTATGAACTTGGCATAAATGCATAAGTCTACATTTTCCACTGTATCTGGTGTTAGAGAGTTTCCAGCATTAGGTAAACCTAATACACATCAAATGGCGAACGTAGTCGTTCTTCACGGTTCCGCATATACTCGTAGCTTGCCCTGAGCTGATACCGCCTCGACATCATAAAAATGAATTGTATTCCAGTACGTGACGAGATTGCGTAACGGTGGAACTAAATAAATGTAATGGTCTTCTTTAAATTGGCCTCGTTGTGTTTTGTGGGTTATATGTGTTGTTCTGACGGTTTCGATTGTCAATAAAAATTGTGTTTTGTATTTTATTGCTTTTGTAAAACATTACAAGAAAAAATACCTACTTATGTATGTATAAATTGAAGTTGAATTGTAATAATGATTTTTATATGTTATTTTTTTTAGATTCTGCTTATGGCGAAGGTACTTGAGCCTGGGAAAATTGAGAGTTGAAGTGAGATTTACGAACGGAAAGCACATAAACTTATAGTGTAGACCATCATCATCAGCTTATCGCAGTCCACTGCTGGACATAGGCCTCTCCCATTGCACGCCACTTCGATATATTTTAGGCTTCTCGCATCCAGCTCCTGCCAGCATTCTTGCGCAAAGTCATATAGTGTAGATTACAGTCTAAATAATGTCATTAGGGGGTTGGTTAATACTTATAGCATTTCTGTTTGTTTCAAAGAAAGATTATTACCTATAATTGACAAATTGTCAACTCTAACCATGGCATGAGCTTCCAGCTTCCTGGTTTTTAAAGGGATTTTGTTAAGAAGTTTAATTTACGTTTTACTGCGTAATAGATTTTTAGCTTATTTTTTTTTTTACTATATGTATACACAATTTTACAATGCAATGTTATATACTGTGTTGTATAACAGTTATACCACGAATGAGAAAATATGATTAATTATATTTATTTATGAAGATTAGTAACTTCTTTCTTTAATATTACCAAATCAGAATTAAAAACTGAATCAAATACAAGCTTACATAATTATTTTCAAGAATATACAAGAAGTTGTATAAAGACCATACAGTATCTTTAGTGGTCAGCCACGGAGGTGAACATCGAATAAAGAAAACAAGTCACAAATCTAATTGTAGAACGAGATGGGAACGGTGAATTGTGCCTTCGGAAATTCCAACGCGAGTGCTGCCAACATGAATTCTATTAAATTGGAAATGGCCGAAATTCCTCTGTCGTGAATTTTCGGCGTATCTTACTTTGATATACTGTAATAGACATTGGAAACAATTAAATAGCGTTTTTTTTTTAATTTTATATTGGAAAAGATATAAAAGTGGTTTAGAAAGTGTAGGAGTTACTGTTATTTCATTTTGCAGATCAGTTCAAGTGTTTTGAAACTTGAAACTGTTTGTAGTGATAGATCATTTGTAAGCATATATAACACTGAACTCTTTAATAAAAATTGACTTACATTAAGGTCTAGATTACTAGAAAAGATTAGCTTTGATAGATATATAAACATTGATATCAATGTTTATATATCTTCTTTAGCGAATTAAAGATAACAAAGTGGACTGTATAAAAATATAATTTGTAGGTAAAACAATACCAGTTGGAGAACTTCAATGCGCACGCGTCAATGTCCGTTCGGCCGTGGAGTGAGTCCACCCTCCGCGCGCGAGATGCACGATTCGAACACTGTGCGCGTGAACATACCTTTTACCATACACACATACATATAAAAATAACATACATATAATTAATTATTGTTGTAACGGTTCTGCAGACTTATACACTATGTGAGCTTGTGCTTTCGCCTTGAAAGAGAGGCGACTAGGTGCTATTCTGATTTCAGGAGGTAAGGCATTCAGGCAGAGGAGGACAGATTGAATTAGGAAAAAATAATAAACACACGCGGATGTACGAAGAGGGCAAAACAGAAGAAGATTGTTTGTAGATCGGAGAGTTTTGCTATGATTGCAACATAGAAACTGAAAAGAAGAAGTCAAAAAAGTAGCAGAAGTAGGTGAGTTGAGGATAGAGTAAAGGGTAGTGAGGGCGCGCAGCTGACGGCGCTATCGAATGGGGAGCCAATTCAACTCGTTGCGAAAGGAGGACACATGGTCAAATTTACGAAGATTAAAAGTGAATCGAATTCAGTTATTCAGAAGTCGGTCATATTTATTAAGGAGATCTGCATTTAGATTAGATTCAGAGATAGATAAAATTATGTGTAGATAAACGGGATTTACGACATATTAAGAGGTTTTCGAGTCAACTGTCACGGGTAGCTGATTTGTTAGTTTTATATGTATACTGGCCCTACCATAGTGCCTGCTGCCTGACAAGTAATTTCAAGAACCTATTCTACACTGGCCAGGTTATGAGCCGTCCAACCGTAGCTAGAGTGGTTAGGTATTACTAGGAGCAGGAAGAGGTACCTATTACCGACCGACGATTATTAAACCAGCCAAAACTACCCAGAGGCTAGTACGTAGTGAGGACGATCAGAACTAAACTATTTATTGCCATAAATGACGCTACAAATTTATTCGGTCCGTGAAGTTGCTGTGCACGCCTTTTAGCTAGTACAAATTTTTGTATAGATCAAACAGAATTGCTTGAGCTATATATAAGTACAATATTCCAAGGTTATTATTCGTGTGTGGTGGTGTAGAGTCTGACCGATTCGAAATAGGTGCCACTGTAGAAAATTGTACACTGCGATTTTGCGCACAGCTGAATGATGATTCGCTTCGAGCTCGTATTAGTGATGTTTTAATGAAGCAGGGCTTTGTTGTAGAGAGATTCGAAAGAGAAATATTTTTATATTCTTTTAAACATATCACTTTTTTTTTCATAGTATAGCGGGACAGACGAACAGACGGGTCTGACAACCGCCGTCCATGGACACCTGCAACTTTCGAGTCGTAAGCACGCTGCCCGTCTCTGATTAGGGATGGGGGATTACGGGGAGGGAAAACAGGAGAGGGGGACTTGGGCCTCCGGACACATCACTAATTTCAAGGAAATGAAAACAAGCGTTACTTCACAACCGATTTTCTGTGAGGCCCTGGTATCGCACCGGTCGTGCCGGCCCATTCGTGCCTAAGCATGGCTCTACCACGATAAAATTGGCGGTCTCTCCATTACAGACGACTATTATGAAAATTTCAAAAACGGTTTATATGTCTATTGGTTTAGGTAGAAAATCTGCAGTTTTCAGAAGATTGTGGTTTTCTGTGTTCATATTTTAATCAGTGTTTTCTGTTGTTTTTTTTTTTCTTGAACTTATCTGGCTTTATAAGCTTTTCATAAGATAAATAGTTTTTTTTTTAAGAAATTTTACTAATGATTTCTTTAAATGAAATAGTTTATTACAATGTTACTGAACATACTTATCACTTACCGTTAAATATAAATTAATTTATGCACTTTCATTCGATCCCGATCGATGATCGGCTAAGGCATTTTTTTGAAATATAGATACTCGTAAGTACACTACCGAATAAGACTCTCTTCAAAAAAAGTCTATCCGTTTAGGAGTAAAGATTCGACATGCAGATAGATACATATGTATAGATAGTTAAACTTATAACAATTCTCTTTTTGCACTAGAGATTTAAAATAAATATTACATTTTTATAAATTCATTATCTTTATTCTGTTCCACGTTTCACCACTCGTGTGCGTTCAAGCACACTCCCATAAGTCTCAAAAATTCTAAAGTTATTCATAAAATATATTACAACATGACAATATTATGTGATAATTTTGATCACCTTCGCTATACTCGTAGCTAGGCCTAGGATAGTAAGTATATAAAGGGTATAGTTGTTGTACTGACTTAATATAGTTTGCCTAGAGTCAGAAGCCTGTCGGTGTTAAATCTCAATATATTATGAATAGTAATTTCCTTTATTTTCCATTATACAAAAAACACATTATCCTAAATAATTGTAAGAATCCAAACTTTTTTCCTCAAGCCAATCATATTGTTCGTACTAAATTGTTTTCTACTTGTATAACTAAAGTAATAAGTAAAATTCCGACTTCAAAAAAGGACGAGGTTCTGTTGTCGACTGTATGTATTTTTTATACATGTTAAACGATTTCTTCGCCAATTGCTGACCGCCTTTTTTATTTTTGTTTTATTCGAAAGAGTATAATCTCTTTCGTAATCATTGCGTAAAGGAATTGAAAAGGCGCATTGAAGGTGGTTCTCTCTATCTACTACTCTCTATCTACAATGCAAGTGGAAAACTCTTCTGATACATGTAACAGTTGCTACAGCGTGTACTTAGAGTTTTTATTAGTTGTTCTTTTCATAGCTCTATTAAATTTACTTTGTTTATTAATTTGCTTACTGTAAAGATAGAATAAGAAACATACAGACTAGAAATAACTACATTACTATAATCATATGCGTAACTTGATTGTCAAAACGGTTATCTTATTTACAGAGCCATAACAAGACTTAAGTTGTTGACTAAAGTAGTTATAGACAAAACCCTTACACCCCAAAGCACAAAGAACACACATACCTACGCCAGGCAGGCAATCTACAGGAAACGCCTCTGTCTCCCGCTCCAGGTGTGTGTGTATCTTTTTAATATATGATTCAGCTACCGTTTGACCTATCTTTTAGGCATATTGAAATAGTCATGTAGAATTTATGTGATTGTGTAATTCGAAGTTATGTGAGGGCTATTGTTTGAACTCCAAATATATTTCAATTTCCGTCGAGATCTCTTTAGTTAGATATTGTCTTTGGTTAAGTTTGTAGCTTCTTTTCTAGTTACTATTTCATTGTATGTTTAAATTGCGATTCTTGGTAAACATGTCTTAATAAGCTTAATAGATAAACGGCTACGTCAAGACGTTTCAAAGTGAGAAATCGTTATAGTATATACTTTTCGTTTAGTGTTGCTCAATCCCTATACAAACTTTTATATAAAGGTAAGGGTTATCATTTTTTTTTCTCATTTTGATGAATTGATTATACTAACTACTCTTGAGATTACTTTGCGATTTTGATATCAACATATAAATATATACTACCTGGCTACGAATATATATATATATATATATTATATATATATATATATATTCGTAGCCAGGAACAATTACTAAAAAAGTGTTACTGCCTGTGGTTCATCAGCGTAGTCCACCTAGGTGTACCATGGGCAAAATAAATTTCCAAATGGGTCACCTTGATGTTCCAAAGAAATGATTTCATGGCCATGGTTTACCTTTTTTTTTTCGTGTGGAAACCACCACCTCTCCGTAAGCTCCGGTGAGGTGATGACCCGTGAGGTCATCACCTCACCGGAGCTTACGGAGAGGTGGTATGTCGGACTCGAACCGACTAAAACCACACGGTGTTCCGTCACAAACAGTCTATTGCAAGGGACCCGGGAATACCCTAACAAGTAAGCCTCCGGGAACCCCAGCAGACCTTGGTCACCTTAACAGGTGGCCACACTGTGTAGGGGGGCCTGGCCCCCTCTTCAGTTTAGAGAGGCGGGCGCAGAACACGTCGCGCCACCGTCTCAGACCCGCTTCTGCTAAGGTAACGGACAGCTCCCCCGTTACCCCCGGGCCAGCGCTCATGGAGGCCGGAGATCGTTCGGCGCTCTCCGGCGCCTGGTGCGTCTTCTGCGGGACGAGAGAGTAATCGTACTCGTACTCTCTCGTACCCTTTCCGCCGCTTCTTTAGCCGAAATCACCTCCTCGCAAAATGAAGCGACTCGCGAATGACAGAACCTTGGTCTCAAGCGAGAGGCTACCCACACCGATAGCTGCAGCGAGATCGGCACGCTGCTGCACCCACGCACAGCACTCCGTCAGAGTGTGGGGTGTGGTATCCTCGCGACAGCCCCCGCAGTGGTGGCACACAGGCGTTGGCTCCCGGCCTGTACGGCACAGGTACTTCCCGAAGCAGCCGTGGCCGGTCAGTACCTGCGTTAGCCGGAGCCATGGTTTACCTAGGTGGACTATGGGAAAATATTCTCTTAGGTAACAAAAAATATATATATTTATAGTATTTCACTATTTTTACTTAAACACACTTTTTAACGTCTAAGCAATATTGCATCATCATTATCAAAGCCCTTGTTTTATTGGTTTTTTGTACTGGCACACGTGCAAGTCGGTACAGTGAAAGCGCCCTATCTTTCTGTTTTTTTTTTTGGTTTTATAGATTATTATGTAGCAGGCAATAGTAGCCCACTTTAATTGTTTTTTGTACTATTACAATTAAATACTATGGACTTCCTTCCTGTGGACAGCAGAGAAAGACAGTGAACCACGAGGGTGGATAACGGGCAACAACTCTTAAGAAATAAAATACGATGAAATGGTCAGCTAAAACTGACCTCATCGTTAAAATGCGAACGTTTTATGATGTGTCAAATTAATTTTGACCATATTATTAACTTAAGATCATTATAATGGATAATTATACAGAGTTAGTAGAAATTATGAATGACTAAGTAGCCTGCCTAACCTGCCCGAAAGATATTTAATCGCCCTTTTATCTGCTATTTTTTAATGCAAATAATTAGGTATTAGCTACCAATATACATCGCAAAAACAAAACGACATCAGGACCTCTAACAGCAGAAGATGTAAACTACAGTTCTCATAAAAAAAAAACGAAACAGTACTGCAAGTACTATTTTAGTAACATTTAAATATAAAATATCATTTAAAAATATGATTATTAACTAAGTCGTTAACTAAGCTCTGTGACATCTTAGCAAAGAGATTTATTCCTAACAGCTATGGATACATCGGTCACGGAAGCCGCCCAAGCCAGTGATTCAGGTGCTGATTTCAGGGTACAGTCAGCGTGTTGTAGCTGTTCGATTGCAATTTAGCCTCTCTGCTGTCAATAGAGTGTATCAACGTTATCGGGAAACTGGTATGTTTACTCGCCCTTCAGGATCTGGTAGATACCGAATCACGTCTGAGCAAGATGACCGGTATATTGCGTCAGTTTCTCTAAGAAATCGTCACTTTAACTTTATTCAACTGCAGGAGCTGCTCCGTGAGAGGTTCAAGTGTTGACTGTGATCAATTCTACTATTAGCAGAAGATTACCCTGAAACCTCATAAACCAG
Source organism: Tyria jacobaeae (assembly GCA_947561695.1). NCBI lineage: Eukaryota > Metazoa > Arthropoda > Insecta > Lepidoptera > Erebidae > Tyria > Tyria jacobaeae. The sequence goes on along the minus strand of OX387221.1, from coordinate 12,121,835 downwards.
CTACTGGCCCGAAATTCACGGTAGATCACCAAAGAGCACGCCGTAACTTTGCACGTGAGAAAAGTTCTTTTTTTCTGATGATAGTAAGATCATGCTCTATGGTAACGACGGAAGAAAGAAGGTGTATCGAAGAGAGGGATAGCGTTTTGCATTGAAGAAAGAGTCAGTTGCCGTGGCGGTTCATTTATGGTTTGGGGAGCCACAAGCGCCGATGGAAAAACCCAACTTGCTTCTGTGTCTGGACCTCGCTTACCTTCATCAAATGGATCACGTTACATCGAAGAGTGCCTAGAGCCGCATGAAGTACCCTATGCACTTTTTACTGTTGAAGAGTTCGTTTTTATGTAAGAGAATACCAAGACTCATTACCTAAATGAGTACCTGAGTGAAGTCGGTTTCAGTTTCAGATTGGGGTCAACTGACTCTAGTCTAATTGAAACCCACGAAGACACACGTTTGCGCGTTCGCTTTTGGAATCGAACAACCAGCCTGTGGTACAAATTGTATCTCGGGACCGATACAACCTTCAAACCTTCAAGAAAAAAGTGTACTTCTACCTAAAAGGAGCAGGAACAACTCAACTATGGGTTAAGCTCGCCTTTGTACATACTTTCTTATGTATTATTTGTAATTTCTGTATTCTATATATACAATAAAGAATATGAGTAAAAGGCCGGCAACGCACTTGCAACTCTTGAGTTGTAGGTGTCCACGGGTAGCGGTAGTCGCGTACAAGAATTTTTTAAAGAGTATCTATTCGAAATATCTTTCTACTTTATGTTAAATAAGCGTGTCAAACAGTCTGACCATGTAAAAAAAATAACCATGCCAATACCCCAAACAAAACAATCAAATAACACTTTATCATTTTGCAAAAGTAAGGGATACACCAGTCATATTTTATGTTATGTCATACAATTTATTGCTTCTATGTTATCTAGAAAACGTGTACCTACTCAGAGTATTAAATTGCCTATAAAGAACTGTCAAGTGCAGGCGTAGAGTATCAGTTCTCGGTAAAAAGATTAGATATTACACTTAAAACTCCTAATCGGTCAAAAGTACTTTGAACTGAAGAAACCTTTGTAGTTAGTTTTGCCTGAAAACCTATTGGAAATTGATCAATATAGACTTTAACTGACTATGACCTGACCTGACTATGACTTCATCTTATAGTTTTTATTGAAATATACATATGTATCATCTTGCGAGATGCCTGCGGTCTAAGAGTTAAAGTTGTTAATCTAAATCTGTTAACTGTTTATTAGTTTTAAGCCCCCTAGCCCTCACAGGTAAAGGTTTCACAGATATTCTACCTATTGAATAATATATTTTATATCCGTAACAGAGGCTATGGATCATCATAAGCCTCTCCCACTCCCGCTTTGATCTATTTTCGGCTTCTCGCCATCCAGCTCCTGCTAGCCATCTTGCGCAAATCGTCACTCCTCCTGGCCTGTGCGCCCACAGGCCAGGAGGAGTGACGATTTGCGCAAGACGACTACGCAGACTACGCTTCGTTTGCCGAGACGCGGTATCATGGTGGATGTTCAATATATGAATATAGGATTTTTCTTCTCAGCTGCTTTAAAGTTGAAACTCGAACCTTTTGATATTAGTGACTTTACTGCTGGATACTGTTTGCCATACATCAGAGCCAGCACCGCGTATGCATTCAGTTTGTGTATTTATTTGATTGTACAAATTATGATTCATCTATACATGATTTCGATTTTTGCAGATGATGACAACTGTGATTTGTTATTCTGTAAAAAAGTCATCCCAAAAATCATTTCAGCATTATTTACAAAATAAAAATAATGCTGCATGCTGCAAAAATGATAAACTCCACTTCTATTGCTTTAGGTTTGTACAAGATCTTAAAGTAAAATATTTTTTTATATTTTTGTTCCACTAAAAGAGCTGACAAGCCCATGTCATATTAGTTTGAAATTCTGAAGCATTGAACATTCATATGGTATTTGACTTACGTGGTAGAGCCATGCTTAGGGACGAATAGGCCGGCTCGACCGGTGCGATACCACGGCCTCACAGAAAACCGGTTGTGAAGTAACGCTTGCGTTGCATTTCCCCGAAATGAGTGAGGTCTCCGGAGGCCCAAAATCCCCCACCCCCCTAATGATAGCGCTGTTAACAAAAAGGATACCCCAGGGGGGTACCAGCGCTAGCGTTGGAGAATCCCCCCCTGGACGTCCACCCTCAGTACAGATTATACCTGAGCGTGGACGCCCAGGCTGCCCCTCGTACTCAGGGGGGGGCTCAACTGCGCTCTCAAAATCTGCTCGGGGCAAGAGAAGGCATACCATGGCACCCCCTGTCACGTTTACCGTGGACTTTTGTAACATCAGGGGCTTACATTCTAACCTCGACACTGTCCACCACCACCTTGAGACAGCAAAGCCGGCCTTGCTCTTTTTAACCGAGACGCAGATATCATCTCCAGCGGACACATCCTACCTCTGCTACCCTGGGTACGGACTGGAACACTCCTTTATTCCTAAGGCTGGTGTATGCGTGTACGTTAGAGATGATATCACTTCTCGCCGCCTCGGCAATCTTGAAGGTAGGGACCTCTCCATCTTATGGCTACGTGTAGACTGCGACGACCATCCCCGCATCTACGTATGCCTCTACAGGTCCCATAGCGGTAATGCCGAAACGTACCGACTCATCGAACACGTCCAAATGGCTACAGACCCAGTGCTCCAGCAGGTCCCATCCGCAGAGATCGTGATTCTTGGTGACTTTAACGCCTACCACGCCGAGGGGCTTGGTTCGCGCAAAACCGATCATGCGGGAAGATCTGTTCACGATTTCGCCTTGGCATATGGCTTGACGCAGCTGGCAGCAACGCCTACGCGAATCCCAGATGCAGAAAGCCACGTGCCTTCACTGTTGGATCTTCTGCTGACCTCACATCCTGACGGCTACAAAGTATCTGTGGAGGTCCCTCTTGGCTCTTCGGACCATTGCCTGATTAGGAGTATAGTGCCACTCGTTCACTCGCTGCGGCCGCGACTTACAGGCAGTCGTATGGCACTATAGGTGGCAGGTTTGCTTCACGCCGGATGATCCCAATGTCGTTGCCGACTCTGTCGCGGATGTTGTGCTTCAGGGTATGGAACTTTTCATTCCATTCTCCCTGATTCCCACAGGTGGCAAGTCCCAGCCCTGGTTTGGTCGAACCTGCAAAGCGGCGTTCCGCCGAAAGCAGGAATGTTACCAAGCATGGGCTAATGCAGCGACAGCGCGGGATGTAAAGACCAGCACATTAAAGAAGCAATTTAACTTTGCCTCCAGGTCCCTCAAAAGAGTAATTGCTGAGGCGAAGTCGGCTCACATCGGCAGAATTGGCGAGAAACTAGTGAGTCTCCCTTCCGGAACTCGTGCATTCTGGTCTCTTGCCAAAGCTGTCCAGGGGAACTTTTGTAAGCCATCCCTTCCACCTCTGCACATAGGAGATAATTCGTTGGCCCACGACGCTAAAGAAAAAGCCGATCTTCTGGGCAAACTCTTTGCGTCCAACTCGACCCTGGACGACGGGGGAAACGCACCGCCGACCATACCGCAGTGCGAGACCCGCATGCCGGAAGTCCGGTTTACACAAAGGGCAGTGCGTAAAGCGCTTCTTTCCCTCGACGTTCATAAGTCGAGTGGGCCCGATAGAATCTCTCCTATCGTGCTGAAGACGTGTGCTCCAGAGTTAGCACCGGTTTTAACGCGCCTTTATCGGCTTTCCTACTCTCTTGGCGTAGTCCCGAACTCATGGAAGACAGCTCTAGTGCACCCAATCCCTAAAAAAGGAGATCGCTCGGATCCGTCCAACTACAGACCCATAGCCATCACCTCCTTGTTCTCCAAGATAATGGAATCCATTGTTAACTGCCAGCTCCTCCGGTACTTAGAAGACCACCAGCTCCTCAATGATCGACAATACGGCTTCCGTCGGGGTCGCTCAGCTGGTGATCTTCTTGTTTACTTGACTCACCGGTGGGCACAGGCGATCGAGACCAAGGGGGAAGCGTTGGCTGTTAGTTTAGAAGTGGCGAAGGCCTTCGATCGGGTCTGGCACAAAGCGCTCCTTGCGAAGCTTCCTTCCTATGGGCTTCCCGAGAAACTTTGCAATTGGCTCACCAGTTTTCTTACAGACAGAAGCATCAAGGTAGTTGTTGACGGTGCATGCTCCGACTCCAAGTCTGTTAATTCTGGTGTCCCACAAGGCTGTGTGCTATCACCCACGCTGTTTCTTCTGCATATCAATGACATGCTGCAGATTAGCAGCATCCCTTGCTATGCAGACAATAGCGCTAGTGATGCCCTTTACACCGGCCGCGCTAACATTTCTCGGGTAAACGTCATCGAAAGCCGATCCAAACTTGTGTCTGAAATCGAAACTTCTTTATCAAAAGTTTCAGATTGGGGTCGACTTAACCTAGTCCAGTTTAACCCCAAGAAGACACAGGTTTGCGCGTTCACCGCTAAAAAAATGCCATTGGTCGTATCTCCTCAATTTGAGAGCACTTCCCTAACTGCATCAGCCAGTATCGGAATCCTTGGCGTCGATATATCAAGCGAAGTCCAGTTTCGCGGTCAATTATAGAGTAAGGCCATATTAGCCTCGAAGAAGCTTGGTGTGCTAAACAGATCGAGACAGTATTTTACTCCGGCCCACCGCCTGCAACTTTATAAGGCGCAGGTTCGGCCGCACATGGAATACTGTTCTCATCTCCATGCAGGTGCACCCCAGTACCAACTTCTGCCTCTTGACCGCATTCAATGGAGAGCGACTCGCATCATCGACTGCCAAGATATTTCTGATCGACTTGACACCTTGGCGTTGCGTAGAGATGTAGCTTCCCTCTGCATCCTCTATCGCTTGTATCATGGGGAGTGTTCAGAGGAATTGTTCGGACTTATACCGTCTGCTGGTTTCCGCCATCGTCCTACGCGACAAAATATCCATCCCCATCACCTTGACAATTGGCACTCCACCACTGTGCGCTTCTCCAGAAGCTTTTTGCCTCGCACAACTTGTCACCTGCCGTATTTCCGAACCGATACGACCTTCAAACCTTCAAGAAAAGATCGTACTCCTACCTAAAAGGCCGGCAACGCACTTGTGACTCTTGAGTTGCGGGTGTCCGTGGGCGGTGGTAGTCATTTACCATCAGGTGACCCATCTGCTCGTTGGCCCCCTATCGCATAAAAAAAAAAAAAAACTTAATAAATAAAAAAAAATGACAGGAGCTGTTAGCTCGCTAGCTACTTAACTGATTCTACGATCAAGTAAAAGTGCTGAATAATGATTTGTATATATATGTATATATATATTTTATAAGATATTTGACTACTTAAGTTTTATTTTTGTTTTTCAGAAACAGGGGTTATGGTCTACATTCCTAAATTGTCTTTGTAAATAGGTAAAGACAAGTTCAATATATTTTTCTCCTCAGTTGGCCAACCGAGTTAGAAGAGTTTAATTGATTAAGGAATCAACTTTCAATATAAAATTCAAAATTGTAACCCTTAAAATACGTCAATATGTTATTTCAGCATATATCCGGTAACACATTATTCAAACCATCCATCACTAAGAGCTTTAAACGCCTACTTGAGCTTTAGCTAAGTAGTGTCTACTTTCTTTCGTTTCATTGAATTCTTGTTCAGCTAAATATATATATTTTTTGTAATTTATGTATATAGAAGTAATTACTTATTTCTGTATGTATCTGAATTTAATACATGATAAACCCCCAAAACGATTTAAATTAAGTGTGTTAAAAAATTAAGATTTTGTATGGAGTTTCGGGAGGTAAGACAGGGCAGATTTCTGCTGTTATTAGTATCAAATTTACAATCAAGAAGACTGTCGTTGTTTCCCAAAGTTAATCGTATACAAATTCTACTTTGAATTTGTGCCATGTATACGATTTCATACTAAATAAAGCAAATTAACACCTTGTTTGTTCGTTACACTGTACAAAGATAAATGGAACATTTGTGCACAAATTTAAATTGGAAACACATACGTTCATGAAATCCATTACCAGCTATTCAATCTACTGCGTAAGAGATATGCGATCGGTATTAATTTAGAAGTTATTTATTTTGCTTTACGCTTCATTCAGAACTTCAGTAGCGTATTATTTTGGAGCTTTAGGCGGTTGGGGTTCATATTTGACTTCTGTTTGTGACTTTAGTAGTTTGTGTATTATGGTGGTTATTGTGGACGCTAAATACATAAACAGATGAAAAGCCATTGCAAACATCAATCGTTGTTATCCATTTCCTGAAACCCTCTCTGCAACTTTATGTAAAAACAACCAAGTACGATATTATGATTATGCATGGGGTATGATAGTAAATGATATTATCGAAAGTCTTTAAAATCTGTGTGTTGCTATCGAAAAAAAGTAAGAATATTACAATAATGAGCTTTTACCGCCTGGCTTAATGTTGCGAAAACGTTTCATACCACATGCACATTTTTTGCGTTTTACCCAATTTTAATGAACTTTTTATCAGCGGAGGCTCAAATTAATATGAACCTACTCACTGTATATTAATGTTGAATGTACTTTATCTGAAAATAAACTTGAACTTGAAAATGACAATAATACTTCATTTCTCACAAATGTGAGAATTGAACACATGTATTCGAGCACAAGTTTTTTTTTTCATATAATATAGGGTGACAGACGGGTCGCCTGATGGTAAGTGACACCCACCGTTCATGTACACCTGCAACTCAAGAGACGTAAGTGCGCCCCCCATAAAGAGTGGGGAGTAAGGGAAAAGGAGATAAGGGGAAGGGAAAGAAGAGGCTGATGAGGTTGGGGAAAGAGGAAAGAGGGGTGAGGAGAGGGAAAAGAAGAGAGGGGGAGTTAGGCCTCAGGTACCTTCACGCACTCGGCAGTAAAACTGCAAGCATTGTTTGTCTACCGGTTTCTGTAAGGCCGTGGTATTACTCCGATCGAGCCGGCCCATTCATGCCTAAGCAAGGCTCTCTTCCTTCTTATTTTCGTATCAAAATCTGTTTTATTTTTCATACAGTTAGTTTAATACTAAAGTGAGATGTGATATACTGGTACTATTTTTCGACTTAAAAGTTAGGTAATTTATTTTACTAAGAATGGACACTCCAACTTGAAATTGGTTGTCAAGCCGTATTACAGTAAATACTGGCAGGAAAATGAACAACTTCTGAAATTATTTTTTGACAGCATTGGGTGGCTATACTACCCGGGGCCTCACTAAACCGAGGCAATCACACTAACACTAACGCGTCTCAGTAAATAAAATCTTGCGTTCGCTTCCACGAAGTGTTGCATTTTTCTAGATGTAGGATACTCTATGGTTGGCAATTAGTTCCCGTTGTAGATATATTTATTGTGTGATGAATTAATTTTATGCGATAGTTGGCAAACGAGCAGAGGGGTCACCTGGTGATAAGTGACCACTGCCGCCCATGGACATCCGCAACTCAAGAGTCACAAGTTCATTGCCGGCCTTTTATGTAGGAGTACGCTCTTTTCTTGAAGCTTTGAAGGTCGTATCGGTCCGGAAATACGGCAGATGATAATTATAATATGTTTGTTGGTAAGTTGTTATAAATAAGTTATAGAAATGCATTTTGTTTTCACACGAGCTGATGCAATATTTTGTAAAATAAAACACATACGTCCGAAGAATGATTATGCCATCAAGTTAAATAGAGGTTCACTCACTAGAGAGCTTGCCAGGCTTTTCTTGTAAATTATTCCATCGGTTCAATTCAATCATTTTTATATTTACACGTGTTCCACTGGTAGGCACAAACAACTTTGAATATTTATGTAAGGCGTGCATATTACCCATATTAGTTTTTACTCTTGAGAGTAGTATTGTAAATATGAATTATGACGTATTATATATTGCTTTGTGTCTAACTTTTTTGTGTACTTTATGTTCATAAAATAGCACTTTCGTACACTTTACGATACATTCTATTGCTTTCATCAAACTGTGTGTGAACTTGGCTATATAAGCTAAGTTAGCTGTAAAGGTTTGGTGTTATTTAGATTTTAAATCACTTAATCTTTACTTCTTCCAATTATGAGCATAGATTATACACTTATAACTTAAGATTTATGAGTTTTGTTTTTTACTACATAAAGATAAACGCTTGTTGTATTCTAATATATTTATAAGAAGTCAAAATCAACTCATATTTTGCAAAAATAGTTCTAAAGCAATAAAGGTTATTATTTATTTTGTTTAATCTTTTTATAGGATAAGAACGGATTTTTTTTCAGAATATACATAATTTTTAACCGACTTCAAAAAAAGGAGGATGTTCTCAATTCAACTGTATTTTTTTTTATGTTTGTTATCTCAGAACTTTCGACTGGGTAAACCGTTTCTGATGTTTTTTTTAATTTGAAAGCTGGTACTTCCCATCCAATATACTCTATAATCTATTTATCTCTATCTCTATTAAAAAGGCAACTCCCGCACTAAAATAATTTCCGGTGTCGCGGGGGACTTTACAAACATTCAAGTAACGGACACAAAGAATAACCAGACTCAGAACAACAATTTTTGAGGATTACACAAAGTGTTGTCCCGTGCGAGGATCAAACCCACAACACTCTGCGCGGCAGCGTAGTGGCGAGGTGATCACTTAAACCGCTACGCCATCTTTGCAGTCAGACTTATTATTCAACAACAACACAATACAACTATCATGAAACATTTAGCGTCGCCCTTAGTTCATAGTAACAAGCTACTAATAATATATAAAATTTATTATTTATTAAATATGTATTCTACTTAATAGCATGCATAGCATACATAGCATGCAATTAAATATGTATTCTATATGCTTAGCCTTTAATATGTTATTACCTGTGTTCATTATCTATAATCACACTAATATAATCAAGTTAGTTTGGTTCACTGACTAAAATTAATTATACGTAGGTATAGGAGGTATGTACTTATGTTCGGTAATCAATACTATGTGTGTGTGTGTGTGTTTGTGTACTTTAAGCAACCATACTGACTGCTGTTGTTTAAAAATAAATAACATCATGAGTCTTACATAAAAATTACAATCATCTTCATTTTTTATATGCAAGCTTACACACGCTTACATGTACTTAAAAATACGCCTTCATTTTCAAGATTCTATGACGTTATAAATGGTACGAATGTTACGATTTTAAGAACGAATATAGAAAGGATATAAGTTATAAGTTTGAGCTATGTAAATACATACAATTAGGGTTTGTGTTAAAATTAAATTTTTACTTGTTTCAGAGGGCTGACTTGTAAATAATCTTGTTACCAATAGGTTTCGCATTCTGTTATATACATATAAATAAAGAAATATAAAGTAGCACAATCATTAATAAATACAGCTAATTAACCTGCTTGAACTTGGATTCTGCTGACGTATCCGCTTGCTCCAATTATTATGATTAATTAGTGTAAATCCGCTACAATAAACCGCTGTTAACGATTTTCGGGGCTCATTAAATTTATATTATTAAATTAATTATTTGACTAAAGATAGAGAACATTAAAAAATCAGAGAGTGTAATAAAAATGGGTTCTACAAGGTAGATGTGACGACTGTAGTGTTCTGACATACATTTATACTTAAGGTAATATTATTTAGTATATTCCACCTAATTATAGTGAATACATCGCTACTTACTCTGGGAAACTATTATGTGAACTTCAGATCTGCACTTCATGAACTCGAGGGCCACTTAATTGGTTAACTGATGTTTAATTATGAGCCTGATAACGGATGTGTAGGCCGCATCTAGAATACTCGTACATTATGAAGATAGAACGATATAATCTTATTATAGGTTTTGATTGCCCATATTAAAAGCTATTATTAAAACAACAAGTTACGTAACTTCAAACAAATTTTATAGTCTCCTATAAAAGGTCAATCTTTCAGATCAAAATTAATTTCAGTTTTCCTCATGACCCCACTTCACTTTATTGTATATTTCTGCAAATTCTTATAGTCTTATACTTATAAGCCCACTCACACAACTTTTACCCTTCGACGGTAGCAATGTTCGCTAATGGCTCACCCTTATAATCCTGGTGTTTGCAAGTAATTGAGTGTGGATCGAAGCAGCGGAGGTAGCCCACTAAGTGACTTGATTTTTTTTTATTCAAGGATTAATTAAACCACAAAGAAGTATAAACAAGTTGAACTGTACATAATTTGACTATATAATTAATTTTATTTGAGGTATGAAAATGAAAAACTGAAAAGACAACTGGACTTATTGCAAATTTGTATTTATGATATACCCTATCCAATCTCAACTGTATCCCAAAATATATTTGTCTTTAACACACATATTTACTTAAATATATGCAAATTTAAGTAAACAAGTGTGTTAAAATCTTTCAAATGAGATGTTGACGTATGTATTGTATAAATTCTGTTATGTCATTACAGTTACAACGAGGTCTTGTGAAAATTATTTCTTAGGAAAATATAAATACATTAGAAGAAGTCGTTGGTCCGCTGCATAAAGAATGTAATGACATTACTCTTGGTTTTTTAAACCAGAAACTCTTCACCACTGCAGTAATATTTCTTATACGGAGTGCGAATTTGAATGGTTCCAAACAGCCCGTCAATTGGTGTGCGTTATGGTTTGATGTTTGTGTCAGTTCACTGTTCAGTTAAGAAGTTGTTAGTTGTTAGTTTACGTTTTGGTTCCTATTTCGAGGATTGGAATGTCTTTAGCTTTAAATATAATATGAGTCTCATCTCGTCATTAGGCAGCCAAAGCACACATTACAGACTGCAATTTATAGTTCAGATTGTTATGATAATAACCTTTGATAACCATTGATAGGCTGGTAGCGAACATCCGCTCACTAATAGTTTTGAACACATTGACATGAATCACTCACTGCCCGACTTCGTGCTCCCGTCTGCAGACTAACTCTACAACCTACATCTCGGCACAGGAATTTTCAAGTAGAACTTTCTACATACCCCAATACTTGAGCTCTTCATCCCATATCTTTGTCTGCCAAGGCCCTACTTGAAGACTAAGGCCCTTACAACTTGCTAAGTGTCCAGTGCCTCAAAGTATATAACTAAATTTTAAATTGCACTTGAAAATGATTACAAAAAAAAGTGTAAAATGAAATTAAATCATCCCCAGGTACCATTAGAGTACTTGAAATAAATATGTCATAAAATTAATAGCAGTAAGACCCGATAACTTTCGTTTCAATCATATTTCCCGTTAAAAGTTGGCCACAAACAGGAAAAACACTTTTTGTTACTCTGATCGAAGACGGAGTATTTCTTTATTAAGATCTTTGTATTGCCAAAAGTTTTGCCAAAACTTCAATATATTTCACTCGGAAACTTCGCAAGCGGTTATCTGTAATAATATAACTTAAATTATGTTTTACTTTTCGTGGTATTTAGGAACATTCGTGATAATTTTATTTGAACAAAGGTTCTAAGAAAAAGAAAAATTGTAGTTCACGTTCGAAAAATAAAACAAATAAATTGTTTGTTATGTAAACAATGTAAAAGAGTTTATCTTATTTTATTATAACATTTTGGTAATAGACTGATTTTATCATTGAACTAGTCCTGAAGAGCATTTGTCGGAGATTTCATATACTCGTAAGACATGAAGCTATGCACAAACCTTGAACACGTCGCTTAAAGCATCAAGTCGTCCATTGTTACTCGCGAAGGCATTCGTGTTATCCAGTTCACACTTCATTGAATCAACTCAATGGGAAATATTCCTATTGTAGGCGGAGATATATCCGAGAGAGAGTGTAAACCACGTCACGGAGCAATTCGCCATATGTACCGAAGATTAGTAACGGCTTATTACCATATTGAGATATTAAGAAAAGTCTTCACATTTAATTAGACCTTTTACTTTTTGTATATCAATAATGTAAAGAGCTACTAGTTCAATCTGGTAACTCTCGGCGCTTGTTACTCGTAAAAACTAATTAATTTTTCTATATGAAAACACAGTAGTAACTAGTATCGTAATGATAGAAAGATTAACAAACGTATATAAGAATAAGGCATATGAAATTCTCAGGTGAACAATGGCAATAATGGTAATTCCATAATATGTTCCTGCGTAAATATTAAAAACATGCGTGCGTACAACATAAGTTTAAACATAATTATATCTTTTAATTGTCTACATACATAATTTACTTGTATGCTATGGCTTATAAATACGATGAAGCTATTGTAACATATTTATTTAGGGATCCTATTCTGTGCAAACATTAGTAAGGTTACATAATTAAAGCCATTCATGTGATGATTAATTAGAATCGATGAACCTGATATAATATTCGATTAAAATACGCTTAAGAAGTAATCGCACTTTCATCAATTTTGGATAAACTCTTTGAGTATGGCTGCCAGACAAGCATTCTAAGTAAAGTATTTTAATATGTAATATCACTCATGCATACTCGTCGGTATTGAAGAAGAACCTCAGCTCATTTCGCGTTTTAGATGAATCTCAAATAAAAAATATTCTATAACGAAAGTATCTGTTGGACCTCTTGGGAGGGGGCAACAACGTTAGGACCGTAGACCATAACGTCCACAACTTTTATTATCATATTTTTATACTATCCAAAAACATCTTTTATGAACTGCTTGCGAAATGTAAATAATTATTTTGATATTTAGGGACTTTGATACCTACTCACGCCTGTATCCCCTAAATGGTAGTCAGAGGGATGATTAGCGTCCACATTTTACCGATTATAATTTTAAGTCCCATTTACGTAATAGGTAGCAAATCTATTGCCGTCATCCACGCACTTTTGGAAATAAGATAAGATAATTTAGAATATATTGACAAGGAAGGATAGGACACGGATGGCAAGATGGCCTAGTAGTTTAAGTGGTCACCTCGCCACTACACTGCCGCGCCGAGTGTTGTTGTTGCAATCCCGGCACGGGACAACAATCTGTGTAATCCTCAAATTGTTGTTCTGACTCTTGGTGTTCTTTGTGTCCGTTGTTTGAATGTTTCTAAAGTCCCCCGCGACACCGGAATCAATCCATATGCAGGTGTTGCCTTTGAATAAAATAAAAAAGCAACTGAAAGGATGTTGTACATATGTGTTTGGGAGTATAAGCAATAAATAGCTCAAAAAGTCAGTTTCACATATCTGTAACTCGAACTGGCTGGTGCCGCGCCGGGAGTCCAAGCCCTCTAGCTAATTTATATACTTTGATGTTTATTTATAATGTTATTGTTATGTTATGACGAACTTATCTATTAGTGAGGAAAACCTATTAAATTGATTATTTAGGTAAGCATTCAAGAATGGTTGATTTCAGATTTTACGAAATTGTGTCACTACTATATGTCTTTCAGTATGAATACCTGTTAATGTTTGTAATGAATTAAAATTTTGTTTAGCCTAAAGTAGCATATCCGAGGTTATACTTATTTACCGTTTTTTTTAGTTAAAAATAAATAAAAGTTAACAAAAACTAAAAAAAACACGCTTTTATAGAATACCAAACTAAGAAATGGAAAGTACATTTTAATAAATTTGAATTAAGAATAGTGTAAATAAGAAAAAAAAAATGTAAAAAAGCGCGCGTTTGCCCTTTTCCGTAATGAGGGAGATAAACAAAGTCTTCACAAACTATTATCGTGAACGTCAGTTGTCGCCTATCCTTTCATACTCAAAGTAGAAACACTCTTGTCCTTGATTCCACGCCGTTAGGCATTAAGTTTATAAGGCGACATTCCATATAATGATTGCTTGTTTGCGGTCTCCACTCAAGGACTCGCCTGCTTCAGCGGTTACAAACGACAGATGCTTGTCATAATTATCTAAAGCAAATTTCATTCTTAGTTGCAATATTATAGTAGGATACACAGTTTTAGTTAGAGTTTATTTTTAGTTTATAGTATAGTATTATATAATAGGTTTCTTTTGTTTTTAGACCTGTAAACACGTTAAAAAGTTACGTAGTTTTCATGTAATCAACGTTCCGAAATTATACATATATTACAACTTTATACAACAATTCACGCCTAATTTTTATGGGTAACCAAGGCTATCATGAAAAATTATCCTTGAATTAAATGTATTTTATGATCGGCAGCGATTCTGTTTCTGTTTGTAGTATCGAAATCACCGAAAGTTACCCTTGTTTGATAATCTTCTCAAAAATAAGAAACAAAATACAATCAGTCTACAATCTCAATTATAACAACATTATAACGCTGACCTTTGATTCACTGCGTGACACAATTTTGGTATCCGAAAAAAATATTGCTATTATAGTTTTCTATTAGTTATAGTACATAAGCACTGAATGTCTTTTGTTTCTATCACGTCTTGCTTGTTTCGAAGGTACATACCGATAACCTATTTTATAAACTAACCTTATATCGTCCATACTAGTAAATGTTAGTGTAAGATATTGAAAAGAATAGGTTTTTTTCTCGAAGTATTTTTGAGATTACCTGTTTGTGAGAATAATTATTTACACAGTTCACAAGATGAACGCTAAAAAATAGCCAGTGCAAAATTTCAGTACTTTCTGAAGTCTAAAAAAAAAACTGAAAAAATACGCAGTAGAAACAAAATTTCTATATCACTTGGAGTACCCACAGTGTGGTGCGAACCTAGCAATCATTTTAACGATTGTTACTTCTGCATGACTGATAAAACTCAGCTAAATGAAGAATGGTGTGAAAGCGATATATAATAATGGCGAAGGGTTTTTATATCTTTCTTTTTTTCCCACAAATACAATTTTAATGAAAAACAACATATTTGTTCAAAAAATAAATGTTGCACAACTATGCGCATAGACATAAAAAAATAAATGTTTTTTTAGGAAATTATGGAGCTTAGACTGCAGAAGTCTTGGTCATTGATTTTTTTAGAGCAAACAAGGTATGGGTTGCTGAATATCGTTAAAAGTTCACTTTCCCATTCCCATTTCTCATTATCACTTTCAAATCTTGGAGCAGTGATGAACTCGTTTCACTTCTTTATAGTAATAAACAAGGGGAACGTGTTCATCAAAATGTGAAAAGCCTTGAGAAATGGTTTCAAGGTCATTGGGACGCAGCTATGTTGGAAGATTGGTGATGGTTTTTAAAACAAGAAGATTCTTACAAATATGCGAAAAAAAGTTGTTTTTTTTTATTTTTTTATGTGCCACACTCGTATAAGGGTTTAACATATATTATAAATTTTATTGAGTTCAAATGTATTAATAATATTTTTTTTTCAGTTCTATTCGAATTTTTGATAAATGAAATAAAGCTACATGTATACTGTATTTCACTTTTAATTTTTTAACTACACTTTGATAACTATATATTATATATATGTATGTATATATATATATATATAGTACCTAAAACACTAATGTGTTCTTAATGAATGATGTACATGAATAAATAAATAGGAAACATTTAAGTAGGTACTTAATTGGTTATCCGTAAGATTCAACTCATGAAATGAAAATTATAAATATTATGATAATTTAATATTAAATATGTACAAGCAGACCATTTAGAGAGCAAACAATCGGTTGCTGCAACTATTAACGATTACTCTCTTTTTGATTATCAACGTTTATGTACAAAATCTTAAAATCTAAAGCCATCAAAAGAGACTTGATTACTTAAAATTACCGATTTAATTTACTATAATTTGGAGTAGTTCTATCATAACCTTATAAAACTCAATTGCATTACATCGTTTGTTAGAATTTAAATACTGTAGTCGACATCTGAGATATTATGCAAAGAGTCTTGTATTATTTGTTATTGTTAAATGTTTACATAGCTTAAGGAAATGGCAGAAAATAATACGCAAACCTTGCTCCTTAAGAGCTTCCTTTGCTTTGATATTGTATTTAAATTGGAGCAAAGCACTTTACGTACAGCCCACTCGCCTTTTATTATCTAATGGTTTGGATGGGGAATAGTAACTATTGCTATTTACATGTAACGCTGAAGGATATAGGGCTGAGGAAAGGGTGGTGAATGGTAGTTTCTAGTAATTATTAATAAATTAAATGATATTAAAAAGAATCGCATCACGTGCTTTGAAAAAAAAAAAGGAATTAAGTTACGTATTTTAGTTCACGTTTGAATCATTTGATCACTGATCACTGTGTCATTCTTCATAGATGAAACTAAGTACTAAAGACATTTATCATAGTACATGTATTAAGACCCGTAATTACTCTATTTAATGTTTTTCTCATTCTGTATTTTATTTGGGTTACGGAAATATTGGTAATGCATTAATTTGGCCCACATTCTATCTTTTGAATTATATAACCTAGATTATATTAGCAAATAATTGATAGTTCTTTGGTAGTTTTTATTTTTGGTGAATATAGAAATTCTTAACCCTAACTTTATTGTAAGATCTTATATGAGTGTACGACTAATTCGTTGTCAAGGAGGTATTAAGTTGTAACGGACAAACAGTGTATGTTATTCCTTTAAATATTGACGCTAATTAATGTTGACACATTTAATAGCGTCAGTATTAAGAGACATTATTTAAAAAAATCACATTGCTAAAAACTTCGATCTATATTTTGCCAACATGATAACTTTTTATGTACTACACGTACCAACACTAATAAATAAAGGCGTAATTGCTTTCCTCGGCTCGTATCTCTAAAAGTGTAAGCCTTTAAGACTTATAATAATTTTGTAAACGTAAAAAATTGGGTATGAAAAACTTAAATGCCATGTAGTTCACGGAGGATTACAATAGGGCCGAACCATCTTTTCCTAGGTATCTAAAAGAAGAGTAAGGTATTGGTCTGTTATTTATAACACAGTATATACAGGGTTACTTGTAGACCCAATTTTAATTAACAAAATCACTTGCTTAATACACATCTACACTTCTACACTGTGACATACTGTTTGCATGTAAAGCGTTAGGATATTTCTTAAATAAAAAGTAACATGGACCCTCCCATGCCGTAAATAGATAGAATTACAAGAGTATATATATAGGAGTATATATATATATATATATATGTCGACGCAAAACCAATATACCCACTTTATAATTACTTTTAATTGCTGTACCTTATAATTAAGTGATCAATACTGATAGAATCTTACTTGAAAATTGCAGTTACTAAGTTTGTTTATAAGATTTGAAATAATGAATTATGTTTTGTTGTTCCTCTAGGAATCAAACTATTACTCATTACTTTTTAAATACTGATTATGTTAACAAATAATAAACAGCTAAATTAATATCTTGATTCATAAACCACAACGGCTTAGTTTTGGATATCTAAATAAAGTTGGTTGGTTGTCAGAGGTTACAAAGTAATATTCATTCTAGTTAAAAGAATAATTGTAAAATAAATAGCCAGTAGAAAATTCATGTCTTGATTTATAAACAACAATGGGATGTTTATTTATTAACTGTATTTTGTTAAGGTAATAAAGTATTGTAATTACTTTATTAACTTAACACGTGATCGGAAACTAAAATAGAAAAGTATGAAATGAACTATCATTGTAGATGTTTTTAACTATTATCAAAATGTTTCAATAGTGTAATAGCTTAGTAAATGTTTTTATAATTAAACTAGTAATTAATTTATTGATATAGTAAAATAAGTATTGTGCGAGTGTTAAACATTGTAATGAAAGTGTATTGACTTTACGACACCATTGTGATTTGTAATAGTTTATGGTAAATCATGAGATGAGTGAGTAACATCTAAATATTGTAATATTTCAATTGTTTGTAGCTATTATTATAAAGGTGTTTTGTTTAAATGTTTCGTTATTTCTTATCCGAATAATGAGGGTAGTAAAGTTAGCTGATCTAACTTTAAAAACCCTGC
Organism: Tyria jacobaeae; assembly: GCA_947561695.1. NCBI lineage: Eukaryota > Metazoa > Arthropoda > Insecta > Lepidoptera > Erebidae > Tyria > Tyria jacobaeae. The sequence continues at coordinate 12,103,906 of OX387221.1, read as the reverse complement.
CTTAACTCTCCGATATATATATATACATATATATATATATTGTCTGAACAAGTTATTTTGCATATTGGCCCAGATTACACAAGATTCACTGAGGTGTGGGAGTGGCTATCTGTTCCGTAAATATATATACATATATGCAGAATTTATTGAAAAGTTCAGTCAGAAATAGTGAATACCGAGTCTTTTTTTGGATTTAACTTGTTTAAGATCTCTATTACAATTAACTATTAAGATCACTTCAATAAGCTAAAACTTCAAACTCAAAACAATAATTGTAGCTCTTAACTCTTCTAACTTTATATGAAAATGCTATTTGAAGTCAAACTTAAGATACCATTGTTCTTATTGTTTTTATTGTGCTGATCTATCTACTTATTATCCCATCCCCCATCTACTAAATTCAGGGATAAATTCGTGGAAGTGTTTTAGTGTTTACGCAGCTTCTTTCCTAATCCTCTAATTTTAGCTGAAATAACAGAATATAAGTATATACAAATAAACTTCTTATTCTTTAAGCGAACAATTTACATAAACCAAAAATGTTTACCCAATACTTTGAAACATATAACAATATTGAGCAGATAAAATAACACGTTACATTTAATTAAAATTATTTGTTATTGACGTCATTTAAGACAGTAATGGTAAAGGATAGTGTTATAGAGGGTAGAATGATAACGTTTATTACAGGTTATTGGAACAGTTCCGACGCTACAGAATTCTTGCGTGTAAGTGATATTATAACGACTCTCTTAGATTCATAAGATTCATATAGAGATACGAAAATACGGTTATATCATATGGATTTTATAATTTAGTGTAATTAAGAGATAATAGCTGCGAAGCTGAGCAATTTATGAAATCAAACTTTTTTATTTATTTATGAGCTATGCTTGCAGTTTCTCTGAAAGATAAAATTCGGAATGACTTCATCCAACAAAAAACTAAAATTACCGACACAGGTCGCAGAATAAGCATCTTAAAGTGGCAATGAGCTGGCTACATCTGCCAAAGGCCGATTGCCGTTGCAGCTAATAGTCCTAGTGTAGACCGCAAATGAGTAACAGGAAAGTAGGACGCCTCCAGACAGATAGCCTGACGACCAACTATTACATCATTTTGTGAAAGGCGGTGGACCGGGTAAAAGAGGCCTATGTCAAGCAGTGGACTGAGATAGGCTGAATGATTATGATGATTATGATTAAGATTTATGACTAATTCATCGATAGTGTATCTTGTCATAGTCGGTATATATACATATATGTATGTAAATGTAATTCAGTAATACCTTAAGTGTTAACAATCTGTTTATAGGATTTTAACATTTTAAAAACACATTATTGTAAAATAAAGTAATAAATGTTAAAAATGAATAATACTTGTGCCATGTGCACTTGTACGGAAACGTTGTTTATTCAATTACTTTTAATGTTCATAATAATAATATTGCATATGATGGTACACTATTTTTTATATATTTAAATATATTTTGTTAATTTTTCATATTTCAATATGTTATACATATGTTTGTAAATTTAAATAAAGATGATATAATAATAATAATTTATTTTTGATTATCCAGTGTTAGTATATGAGTAACAATTTACTTACATAAATTTAAGTATTGTTAATATCAAATTCAATAACACAAAAATAACAGCCTAAATAATTTACACCACATTTACTACTCCCACCACAATGCTATGAATGGGCAGTCAAATCTATCAACAATTGCTTTCAGAATGTTCTTGGCATTTCAGAGACGTTGCCGTAATGAGGTTGTTTTTTGCGAATTCTGGCCATAAACACATCAGTTTGAATTACGGCAAGTATTGCAGAGGCGCTACAGTGCCGTGGCACATACCACATTCTGAAAGCATTGTTGTACTAGATACGTAAGGTGTCGTAGGCTTGGCGTTGATTGGCAAATTAACACAACGCCTTTTTATGTTAACTTTAGTTGTACATTGAGTAAACTTAAGTTGCACATTGAGTTAACTCAACTCAGAATGCCAACAACTCACCGAAACCGCTCTACGATATCTTCCTTTGACATCGTCATCTCTTAGGTCAGTTATCAGAATAAGACTAAATTTTTTAGCATGTCAACCAATTTTAGCGCACTGCCGTTAGGGTATACGGGAGTTATCAAAGTAGGCCGATATTTGCCGGCAGTAAATATAAGTAATTCACTCACTTCCTCGAGTTGTATTTTAATCCATATACTTCTGCATATACCTTACACATGTTCAACATCTTCCTGAAAGCATTGATGAAGGGAGCCAGGTGCACCATGTCAACGGCATAACTAATATTGTTTTCACGTGTACCGTCAATATAGAAACCGACATGTGTGTGGCTAAGTCATATACTAATAATATATACGTATACAGAAAACATATAAAAAACAGAATATACAGTGAAGAAAGGAAGTGTCGGGAAAAATATGTATAATAAAATATTACTATGTAGTCTTTTTGTTGAGAGAACATTGAGAACTTAAAATACCTCATTTATAAATAGCTGCATGCGATCAAACTGTTGTAGAACCACATATTATAGAACTGAGCCATCAGTATCTAAATAGCAGATTTGGTAAATTTTTAGTTTTATTTTTATATGCAGAATTTCAACTTACAGAATTTTTAGAAAGTTAAAGGAGATGATATTTGCTGCAGCGTTACTTACAGTTTTTAGTCATATTTGGTAATAATAATTGTTCACCTATCTTGATAAATTTCCAATAGACCGTTGTCAATCAACTGTTTTAATATGAAAATATATTTTATTAATTTTCATAGTATCGCAACGGTCCCAGCTTCGCCAGGTCCTAATGGCAGAGTGGAAACAACGACCATGACCATGGTGTTCAGTCCATGGTACAAAGGGATTGCTGGGAATCCTCCGTCACGTCCTAATACTCTCTCGTCCCGCAGAGGACGCACCAGGCACCGGAGAATGACCTCTCCGACCTCCATGAGCGCTGGCCTGGGGGTAGCGGATCGGGCTGCCCACTACCCTAGCAGAAGCAATCCCGAGACGGTAGCGCATCGTGTTCTGCGCGCGCCTCTATAAGTTGGAGGGGGGTAAGGCCATCCGCTTTCCACGGTGTGGACCAAGGTCTGCAGGGGTTCTTGGAAGCTTCCTTATTAGGGTATACCCGGGTCTTCTGCAATAGACCTGTGGCGGAACACCGTGTGGTTTTAGTCGGTTCGAGTCCGACATACCAGTTTACTGTAGGCTCCAGGAAGGTGATGACACGTAAGGGGTTTCCATACGACAAAAAAAAATCATTTTCATAGTATACCGTCGTATGGTATTTTACAGGAAGGACTACATCTTATATTCAACCTATCTTTGTATTTTAGAAGAAGGCTTTCCGAGCAACATATAAGTGAGGCAATCGTTATTCCCTAATTTAGAATTTTAATATTATTTAAATGTAGGGGACAGACAAACGATGAAAGATGGGTTTTCCCTTCCCTCATACCTCCGGGTATGAGAGGAGGGAAAGAGGAGAAGGGGTGTTAGGCCGCCGGAAACTTCCCTGTTTTCAGCTGCTGCTAGCGTTACTTCATAAGCATGGCATAATAATCTGATGCGAGGTAATCTGGTCCTCTTTTTCTTGTCTGTTGTTGTTCTCTTTAATTTTATCGTATTAAATTTTCAGTTTCAATAATTTTATTAAACTCAGGAATTTAAATATATGTATATATATATATATGTCTTTAAATTCCTGAGTTTCTAATATTGGTCATCCTTATGCGGATGATAGCACGACTTTACGCCACTCGCATCATTGATTGGCTGGAAATTTCTGATCGACATGACACCTTGGCGTTGCAAAGAGATGTAACTTCAATCTGCATTCTCTATTGTTAGTATCATGGGGAGTGTTCAGAGAAATTGTTTGGAATTGCTCTGACTTACATCGGCCGCAGGTTTCAGCCATCGTCCTACGCGTCAAATTTAAATCATGGTACAAATTGTCGCCAGCTGTATTTGCGGACTGATACCACCATTAAAACTTCAAGAAAAGAGACTCCTACCTAAAAGGCCGGCAACGCACTTGTGTGGCCCCCATTTCCTTTATAAAACAAAAATATATTTGTAATGTGATGCGTGCACAAACAATTCGAGTTTACACGTTTATTATTTGGAAGGTGGCAAGGCGGAGAAATATTACGATGCTGTTAGTCCTTACTTTGTTAGTCCTTACTTTTATTTTATATACATATACAAAACCTTTCACTACTTGCTTTTTTTTCTATCCTACTAGTGTTGTCTAACAACTTTTCGATTTTGTCACGGTCCGATAGTTATATATTCGAAACTGTTCAGGGCTTTCAGGTATGAATTAAAATATAAAAGGCCAAGTGTTCTTAATAGGTGTTGTAATCTCAGTAAGCAGACAGTAACCCCCACCCTTTATAATAATAAAATACATGTGAATTTTAAACCGAAAGCAATAATATGTACACCGCCCACTTGCGGTCAATTTAATCACAGGCGCTTCTTAACATAAACACTTTTCTGAAACAATATTCACTACTCCCATATTACCTCTCCAGCCTTAGTAAGCTTCTTACACATAGGGTTTGTCCCCGAACTGATAATCAGTGGAGCACAGCATTTTCCAGCAAATTTTACGGCTTTCCGGGGATATCCTATATAATAAAATTAATAAAACACTGCATATTGACTCTTGTACAAAGTACCAAAGCAAACGTACTATCTCCGATTGGCCTAAATCCTTTAACTATGAAGAAACTGAAAGAGTACTGTTCGTTACTTTATAGATATAATAATTAGCTGATTTTATTTATTATTTTGAGTACTGAGGTTCATTAACTTTAGTTCACCCTGGCTTTACTTATTTATTCGTTTTTATGAACTGATTATATTAGGGTTATACACATACACATCCTCACACCCACACACATCATAAAACATATACACTTACGTCCATATACACACATATGTACTTACATGCACGGTCATCCTCAGTCATATTACACCTTAGAGAATATACATTATTCCGTTCATCTCACACGTTAAAATTACACTGTAACAAAAACATTACACTTACCGTAGCACCTTCTTGTCTAAGAGTGGCTGGTCATCTGTCATACAGGTTCTAAATAGTACGGATATCAGCCTTTCATTGATTATCACTTTGTTGATATGTACCATCAGTTTATAACTTTCTTATTAAATTAAATACAGATTAGTAAGTTAAGCCTAATCTGTCAAAGCAACCTGTAATAGATTTGAGTTGTAAAACTAGAGTACGCCTAAAATAAAATTAACTCAATAGAGCCCCGTTCTCTACGAAGTGCACTTAAATTTTTAGGACAAGTTTATCCAATACCTAGTTTTTTAGTCCTTGATTAACCTATTGTGAACTAACTCGGTGTTACGTACCCTCGGGATTTTTCAATCTGACTAGCGAAACTTATTACTGAGACAAATATTGAACTCTCATGTGTATGAGTACAAATAATAATGTTTTCGACGTGGTTAAGTTGTAGTATCGAGTAAATGCTGTTTCTTCAATTTACAGAATAAAGTCATATAGTAATAGAGTCCCCGAAATCAATATACTTATACAATATACTCAGTTCCATTCAATCACTTTAACAAACTGAGATTGTAAACCAATTTAGGATTCTACGAAAAATGTGGAAAGTGTCCGAAGTTTTCAAACTTAAACTGTGGCGCTCTTAGTGAAGATTCAATTCAAAGTTTTGGGAAGTTGGTACAGAGTGGTTGGTCAACCGCTAGCTGAGTGGCAATTCTAAAGGTGGAGATTACTCGAGAACATTTGCATTTGTTGTGCAGTTTAGGGAACAGCTTTATTCTCATGTATGTATTTCTATTAACATAGTATCATGTATGTCTCTATCATTATATGTTGTTTTTTATGAATGTTTAATGTTTATATATGTACTTATTGTTTTTTATCTATACATTTTATGTATGGGCCGGCTCGACGTATTACCATCATCGCACAGGCAACCGATTTTTAAGCAATGCTTGGTTTGTATTTCACCGAATGAGTGACGTTACCGAGGCTTCACTCACTCCCCCTCATTCCCCTACCCTTAAGTCCCTCCCTTTTTGCCCCTCTCGAGTTGCCGGGGTAAATGGTCACTTGCCATCAGGTGACCCATGTGCTCCCAATACTGTAAAGACACATACAAATGTGTGTACAAATATTGTGCACAAGAATTACAATAATATAGTTTTTTTGAGCAAATACATATGAAGTGATTGCGGAAACAGTTAAAAGATGTAGTAATAAAAATTAGAAAATATATGGTGCGTCTTTTATCTTGGTAAAAGACATGCATTATGAATAATTCCGATATCGCGGGAGGCTTTCAATTAACGGACACGAAGAACACCTAGACTCAGGACAACTAATTGTGGATCACAAAAAGTTTTGTCCACTGTGGGTATCGAACCCACGACTTCTGGTTCAGCAGTCAGGTTCACTAACAACTAGACCAACAGGCCAGTTACATTGGTGTGGGCACGTTGTAAGATGAGTAAATAGCGAATACAAAATTAAATTAATTTGGGCGAGAAAATGCAGGTAGACCAGATCAGCAGTGTACTAAAGAAAGGCCAAATGAAAAACATCCGCATCCGGCGTGTGAGTAAAAGATGCTCAAGATGTGTATGTTTCTGCCTAGCCTGGGTAGGAATAAGTCTGAATCTGTTTATGTAAAAGAATACATTTAATATTAATGATTCCTTTATATTATCGATAATCGACAAAGAAAATTAATCATTACTTTTAGTATAAACGTAATGTATGTGATTTATTATTTGCGATATCCTCGCTTAACAGAAGAAAAATTTGAACAGAAAGAAAACCAGTAAATGTAAGTTGAACTGAAGAGGGGAACCCTACTATGAAGAAAAAACGAAATATTTTAGTTGAAGAGTAAGTTGTTCTAACTGCAATGTAAGTTTGTATGCTTAATACTGAGACATCCATTTTTTTTTTAAGAACTTAAAAGCGAATCATATCATAACTATAGAAAATATGAACCTCCACAAGAAGCCCTGGTATTATATATTATACGACATACAGTACTGAACTATTATATTTTTAATGAACAAATTTGATTCCCAAACGTGACGTAAAATGATATTTGCTTTTTTTTTTAAATATCTGTTAAATTAAATTTTTCCAATAGAGTAAGAGTAAATTCTTGGGCACACGGACTGGCACCATTGAACCGATAAGTGTTTCATTAACATTCCAACGTATGGAACCCTAAAACATTGAATTTTCTTTACCGATTAGTAATCAAATTCTGACTAAGACAAGATTGAGTATAGTATTTGGGTATAGGTTTTGGTTTTGTAATATTTTATGAATTTAAAGGTAAGGTAAAGATGTCATTCATTACATTCTATACAATTTCGTTCATCTGAATTCGATTCTTCACTTTTAAGACATTTCTGACGACATAGTCTGGACGAGTATTTTCGGGAGGATCCAATCGTAATTTCACTTATAAACATAGACGATAGATTGATTAATAACTGCAGAAGACACAAGTAGTAGGTCATGTATGGGTCACACTTCAAAACGCAATGAGTAGAGAATAATATGTACGGCACGGTGGTTGAAAGCGCCGCAGGTCCACCATAAAATGTAGAAAATATATAAAAATTAATATTCTTTCTCAGCTACGTTGAATAAATATAAAATATTTAAAAACTTAAAATTTTAGGAAACATTTGGATCGAAAAATTTAATAGTTCCTTGTTAAGAAAGTAACACGTAGTACCTAACAATTACAGAATAAAGTATTGAGATGATTGAGTGTGATTTCTAAAACAATTTATTTTTGGGCATATTTATTTTTGCCAATCTATAGGACAGTAAATTTGTAGATACATACACTACCTATAAAGAGAAACGGACGATATCCAATATTTTAATCGAACAGAGAACCCTATCTTATTCATGTTATAACAATATTTCGTACACGTTCTTGCAGTTTTTGTACACGTGTCGGACCGACATTAAAACATTAAATTAAAAGTTATATATATCTCTTTTTCCTTCCATTGCATCTCTTTCTCTTGCAATATACTTCTAATTATGTCATCTTTACTTCCTCAAGTGCCAGATTGTCGGCAACAAGCTTGCCCCTATAACGTTAGTGGAACCATATTTTAATTGGCAAACTGGCGTGGGTGTTCAATTTTCCTTTATGAAAACAACAACAAAAACTGACTCCAGCCCATTTTTACTTTTAAAATTATTAGAAATAGATTGTATATTATATTTTAAAGTACAAGGAATCTGAAATTTACACGAAAGAAATTCTTCTATTCCATTACACTCGGATGCTATTGAGACTTAAAGTATAAATGGATATACTCTTAGACAATTTTACTCTCAGTCCTGCGTATAAAAACCCCTTTTTCCTTCGTTATATTTCAATTTCAGTATGTTACGTGATTACAGAAGATTGAATAATTTATCCCAGCAGTAAAACTTTATATTAATTTTGATAGTGACTAGATTAGGTTATAAATATAAACATTTCCATTGTAAGTATATCTTAGAAGACTTTGGGATCTTTGCTAAAGTTTAATCTAAAATCTACACATAAATCACACTTTGAGATGGTTATATTATGACAAATGTTTTATCCAACCCTTTGACCTGCTTTTAATTTGTTTAGGTCACAATGTCATAAAAATAAAAGATATTTCCGAAACAGAACTGTTGCTCATGGAATAACAAGGGTTTAAGTTGGCAAAGCTTGTTTTATGTTTTTATCTTTCAATGTGCTTACGAAACACAAAGTAAAACATTACTTTTGTTTTCAAAAAGAGACAACTCCTTCAGCATTTAGGACTCATGTGTCGTAGATGGGAAGAAGGCGGCTTCACAAACATTCAAACAAGACACAATTACCAACCATACTCGGGACAGCCATTTGTAGATCTAAAGAATGTTTACCCCGTATGGTAATTGAACTTACGACCTTAACTTTTTAGTCAGAACCACTTACTAGTAGAGTAGATTCCAAAGAATCGTAATTGTCTCATTTTACAATATTCATGCTTTCTGATCCCTGTTTTGCATGCCAGAAATGGACAAACTTTTAGAAATATGGTTTGGTGTTCAAACCGATGTTTCTTAAAGTTGAAAGTTTCAAATTAAAATTCATTTAAGTACCTGCATCACAACTTCATACAATAATTAAAAAAGTAGAAAACCTCCTGTTAAATTAATTTGGGTAATATTTTAGAAACATATTCGTAATGTCTCTGGTATCCCATGGCATCCTATTGGCGGAGAAGTCGCTTAACATACATATATATAGTAAAGAAGATAAAAGATACATACAGTCGTAAGTGGAACCTCCTACTTTTTTTAAGACAGTTAAATGTATTTGTAAATATAATTTTTCGTCGGAAGCGTCATCAAAAACAATAAAACAGCCTTTTTGGTTTTCTTTATTTCTGCAAAAGGCGAATGAGTTAAGAAAAAAGACTTGTAACGACGACCCGATGAATATTCATGAGATCAAAGCTCTTACACTAAGCTTTTCATAACATTTGCATAATGAAGCAAGAAGCTTTATTTTTAAGTTTACTGCATTTTTGTCCTTAAATTACGTTTATAAAAAAACTTGTACTGTTTTTATGTAAGGAATATACTTACCCAAAATCGTAAAAAATATAAACAAATCCTTTAAATGCCGTTGCTAGATTGCACAAAGGAAAAGAATCTGTATTTTTAAATTTAAAAAAATATATACAATCTGTATTTTAAAATTAAAAAAAAATATACAATCTGTACTGTGTTTAGTAGGTACATATTTGAGTAACTGTTAATAAAATGCTACTAATTAATGCGTGTCATTTGCTACTTTATTATTGTACAATTATAATATCCTTTTCTATAAAGTGAGAAAAAATCTAAAATATCATAAAACAGAATAAATAATACAGTTATAAGAAATATGTGAATAATGCCAATGACATTAAACTCGTTTTAAACATTATTTGAACATAGCGTTTTAATTAATTGAGTTCTTCTAATAGTAGATGCTAAATGGGGATTTACTCGAGCGTCATAGAGACCTATTGGGTTGCAAAGCTTAGATGATAAGAAGAAAAAAATGTTATATAATATATACCTTTTCATCGGTGGGGGAAGCGGCTATAGATTTTAAATATGTAAAAAAATACTGTTGCATGGACATTCTCGAGCGCGTCAGATATTGATAGCATCAATGCCCTACGTATTTTTAATAATGTACGTATGTTAATCTGATCGTTTGCACGATGCGGGTGGTCGTAAGTAAGTGTTAAAAATTAAAAAAAAAAATCGAGCGCGTCAAATTTTCAGATTTTTTGAAGGTTAAGTGCACCAAAAAAAAAGCTCTCATTCACTAATCTGACGATTTCGATGTGACGCAAACTCGCGGCCATTATTATAATGTGCTAAAAAAATTCGCCATTTTGAAATACTCAAGCGTGACAGATTAAGATATATATGGTTCATCTTTATGTTCTAAACGTGCTGTCTCATAATCTGACGATTATCTAAGGGATTCGCCTAATGTGACAAAAAAAAATTAAATCATTGAACTTAATTAATTGAAAAGCTCAGGAAATAGCATGCAAATAAATAACTATGTTTTTTAAGTAGAATACTTGTATTTATAAAAAAAAAAATTAAAAAAAATCTAACAGTTTGTAAATAGTATGCCGCGAACGAGTCTCTGTGATCAGCTGTGATGGCGTCATGGCAGCAAAAACCAGAGTGGGGACGGAGTGAGAGAGTAGATAGAGAAAGCGTGAGAGAGGAATAGAAACGCGGAGAGGGAAATATAGGAATTTTTGTTATTTCGGCTTGCGGAAATCGTCAGATTGTATATTTATCCATATTTTTCGTTATCCTTAAATTATTTCCTTTAAAATAAAAAAAAATTAGCTACGCTCGAGAATGTCGAGATGACGTTTTATTTTTACAACTTTGCTGCCCTCCCCTTTCTTTAAGTCACTCTCAATTTGTCAGATTAGTGGAATATACACTTTTTAGTATGTAATTAACTCACCCTACCTTAATCTGATGCGCTCGAGAATTTCTGATGGTCAATTTTTTTTTTACTAATCTGTTCCTTTATCCTTCATGTGCGGCCTTATATATGGGGCTCATATTTGGTGGAGGTACTTAACCGGGTACAAGGTATCCCCTGTATATTAATCTGCAGCGCTTTAGTAAATCCCGAAATCCCCGCTTGGGCTCCCCTTCTTTAAAATATTTGAAATACTAAATTCCCACCTTATAACCAACCAACCAACCTGATGGTAAGTGACAACCGCCGTCCATGGACATCCGCAACTCGAGAGTCATAAGTGCGCTGCCCGCCTTTGAGGGGGATGAGGGATGAGGGTGAGAAATTTTTACTTTTTACTTTACTCTCCTACTTCAAATAGTACTTAATACAATATCGTTTATTATGTACAGTGAAGAACAGTAAGATCACTGTTAATCACTATTGGAAAGGAGAAACGTAACTTGATGCATCGTGATTTCTATTAATAAGTTGTAAGAACAAGTTTGTTGTGAAGATCTCATGATCAAGCTTCTCATTTTCAGGTTGCATAAAATAATCAAACGCAAGAAACGCATTTGTTTCTATCACGCCAAATAGAGACAAATATTACATGTGTCCATTTATGTGTTGTCCAAACATTTACTAAGGCGAGGCCACTCTGGGGAATATAGTTGAGTATATCAGTAGACGGTGCTCTATCAAAATAAATTTGTACAATTTTTGTTCTAGGTATTTCTTTAAAATATACAGTCTCACATTCATCATATATTCGGTTTCTGGCAAGAGTACTATTAAGTGTAGTTTCACAAGAAGAAATAAATGTATGCTGAACTAGTTTCAACGTACTGGTAAGCGCTGGGTCTTAAATGAAAGCCGATATTCACAATAAACTTTTTATATTGTTTACCGTACTACCACACTGACCTGAGTCCTCTCCGAAACAACATTCACTTTACAATTTCTCACAATACCAGTAACACAACCATAGCGACAGTCAATTCTCGGGTACAACGCCATCTAGAGAGTGTCGTAGTAGTTTTCGTGTTAAAACTAACTTAAATCCTAAACAATGCAGTTTCCTATCATTCTAATTAACAGCGTATATATGTCATTAATTTTAGTAATGTATTTATTTTATTTTGTTATTATTAATATTCTTTTTTACCTTTGCGAGGAGGCATATTTTCCGGTGTTTTTTTAGCAGGAAATTTTTGTGGGCTTTTTTTATCATACCAATATAAAATATACCACATTGTGAAGGTTTTATGGCAGTTTTCCCTGACTAAAACTATGAATTGCCTAGAACAATACGTCCACTTGCATGATACGGCTCTGCGAACCGTAAAGTAGTAGCAGAACCAGCACCAAACTGTCTCTGCAAGTTTTTACTACCCATATAATTTTTACCCACGTTTAAATCAATCATTATATTTGATCAATAAATAGCAATGCCTAATTGTTTCCTGTATTAATATCTTAAATATTTTTTTAAACACACACGAGCCGCCCTTCTATGAATTCCTTCCTTCATTCTTCCTAACATAAACAATCTATATATACTGAGCTAATATCAGAGAGCGTGTGGTTCTCTTTCCCGTAGCTCCAAAAAACTCAAATTTTAGCATTTAAGCAGAGATTACCGTTCAAGATGACGTATTAGGCGTTAAACTATGTGCATTGGTAAGAAGGAATTCACAAAGTTTCTACACTACACTTTCAGCTAACAAGAGGGTTACGTTTTGAGATACAATAGTCTTAACCAGTGTGCATTCTACACAGTGCTTATTGGTAGTAGCAAAACCAGCAGAAATATTTTTGTTAAGGAAAAATATTATACACACTATGAAAAGTTGGGTAAAGACTGCAGTTAGTCTGCTGTGTTTGAAATGCATTTGTAAACTAAGAGTAAGACTAATAAAGTTGAGTTATTGAACATGGGGAAAAAGCTTATATCATAAATTAGTCTTTCAAGTATAAGAAAACACGTAATTTATAAGAGTATACCTTGTCCCTTGTACTGTGGTGTTCAATTACTCACTGGCTTTAAAAGCAAAATTTATTCATTGAAATAAGTGGCGTATCCATTATGTTAATGTTCAATACAGTATGCAATAAGTACATATATTTTGTCCATCACATATTTTGGGACTGATATTTGGCAAAATGAACGTAATATTAGGTTGGCAACTAATAAACCCACCACTTTTTTCGATTAGTTTCTAAAACCTTATAGAACTATCTCGAATTTCTGCGAGTAGTATATAAATAAAGCAAGAGTTGTATGTTAGATCAGTTGACAACTGGATCTCGAATAGTAAAACTACAGTAAATTATGGATATTTCCCGTAGAGAACATCGGTTGCTTTTACTTCACGAATTTTGCTTAGGTCAAAAAGCGACTGAAGCAGGGCGCAATACTCGTATATGTGCAATGATGGGCGAAGGCGTGGCTACCTGCAGAAGTAGGAGTACCGACGCCAAAATCAGAGATGAGTAAAAAAGTTCTTTTAGGTATGTGGTGGTGAATAAACGGAATTATATAGTGGGAGCTGTTACCATCTTACACTATATTCACGGCCAATATTACTACGCGAAATAGACGACCAACACTAAACAGTTTTAAGATCGTAAAATGATTTATTTTCATATTTTATTTCATTTGAAGTATTAATTTATAATTTATACATTGTTAATTAATTATTATGTGGATAACATTATAATTTCTTAAAAATGTATATAAATATGTAAGATTTGCTGGCGGGTTTGTTTCCAAGACATCTACCTCAACAGGGTGCTTTAATAGGGGAAACAAAGCCAAAATCATATCTTGGCAGCATGAAATATTGTTTTTTTTTCTGAAGTTCAAAGTCCGTTGGTGTAGCGACCAAGTGTTCCGAAGTTCTTAGAGGTATATCTAGATTGATGAAGGCTACAGAGAAGTTAATTAAGGTGGACTAATAACTTGCTCTATGTTTAACCTGCCTTCGCCAGACAACTACAAGAAACATTAAATACTTATAATGTAAAAGTGGAAGCTTCCCATGGATAATAAATCTCCAATGCCTAATTCATTCAACGTCAACACAGTTGCTTTAATCAAATTTTATAAAATGACGTTGCTTTTTATTGGGTTGAAACATACAGATAGTTAGTATGAACATAGTTTAAAATGTATGTACAGGTATTTAAGAAATTTCAGTACCTTAAGTGGTAAAACAGGCATAAACATTTGTATGAAGTAATCACATATAAAGAGAGATTTAAAAAATCATAGTATTACACCCGCTGACAAGTAGTAAAAGAGATGTTTCATCCAAAACAACTGCTTTAGACAGTGCATCAAAGTAAAACACTTTTAAAATCAACGAGGTGTTATTATTATTTTTTTGGACGCCAATTACACAAATAACATGTATTTTGAAATGTTTGAATAAAAAGTTTAAATTTAAAAATAACTGTTATGTCATTAAACTCAAACGTAAAAGTCTTTGTAAGTTACTTAAGTATTCAGTGAATCATCATGAAATTTAGTACTATTTGACAAAAGCTAGTTTTCTATATGGTAAAAAAGAAAATTGTTAAATAAGAGAAATTATCTATGATGATTCATTACAAACTTAAAAAAATAGTTTAAAAGTCCTTTTCTTTTTTTTAATATTTGGATACCCCAACGGGTCATCACCCTACTGGGACCAGTAGGGCGGTATGTCAGACTCGAACCGACTAAAACCACACGGTGTTCCGTCACATAGTCCTATTGCAGGGGTCTCAGGTGTACCCTTGAAACGAAATCCCTGTGCACCCCGTCAGACTTGGTTGCCTATTGAACAACAGACAACGCTTGTGCTGTAGCATCACTATTCAAAGAGGCGCGCGCGCCACACGGCGCCGTCGTCTTGGGCCTGCTTCTGCTAGAGCGGCGGATATCCCTATCCGTGGCCCTCAGGCACGCGCTTCAGTTTCCGAAAATCAGTTTGCGCTGTCCGGCATCTGGTGCGTCATCTGCGGGATGGGAGAGCACTAGACCTCTCCCGTTCCCATTCCGCAACCTCCTTGGCGATCATCACCTCCATATATGAAAAGCCAAAGGGATAATTATTTCTTATTAACATCTCCTAGCGACAGGTAGCGGTCCCTGACCACCTTTTTTAAAAAAGCCAAGCCAAATCTCTTGAACCGGGAACGAATTATCAGTGAACTTATTATATGATGTACCAGCTCTCTCATCTCTTGTATAATTTAAGTTAAATAGGTCCCTAACTGGAAAAATGCAAAAGGTGCTGACGACGTGCGTTGAACTAAGGGAGGACATTCAGTACATTAGTTCTTTTATCATACATTGTTTCTTGGCAAATCAATAAGAATATTAAAAACTATATTACAGGAAAAATAATAAAAAATATACATTCATGTCTTATGTACAATAGTACTATCGTTAATCCATCAAATAAGAAACGAAACTTAAAATAGTTTTAGACTAAGGTTTATCTCGATAAGTCAAGACATTTATTTAACTAATAAAAGGCCACATTAAACCGTGCTAATGGTGGCAAGCAACGAGTTGGAGTTGAATTGCAGCAAATGGCAGTGTCCTACGGCCCAAAGACAATAGAAAGATAAAAAAAAATTCTCACACATTATAGCGGTGGGCTTTGTTCGGTAAAGAAATTATATGCTGGATAAATTGTTTGCCTACTTTTTCTTTCTTTTAGGAAACGAAGTGTTTGTATATAAATTATGAATCAAAAATATGCGGACATGATTAGACTACGGTAGTGAACGTTCAGTAATATATCTTGGAACTAGCTGACGTGAAACAAACACTTTTTACTTAAATAAATATATTTATAATAAGTTTCCAAAAAAATGGCATAGTTAGGAAACTTTTGTATGTATGTGTGTATATTCATTACCATCGAATGTCACAATTATTATGTCTCCAAATACTGCTGCCTCATTGACACTATTATGTCAACGGTATTTAAAAAGTAGTGAAACTGATTTAAGTATATATATTCCAGAGAATTTATCGTAAAAAAACTGTTACAAATGACAAATATATACAAATAATATTGTTAGTGATTAATGATAGTTATGAATATGAATTAATCATTATTGATTATGAGGTAAATTTTAGTATGACTCAGTCCAATTTTTAGTTCTTTTATCATCCAATTTGAAGCAGACGTTTAAATCTACATGGCTCTCCAACAATGCTCTGTCCATAAATGTTGACAAAACAAATTATGTACCTGTATCAATAACGTTTTCTATGTCACTGAACTATCTAAGTTGTTCTATTATTGCTATTATCGCTCACACTTCTCAAGACAATGTTGATACCTACGTGCTTGCCAAAGACTGCAAATTAAAAATGATACCAAATAAATACCTTAGGGTAATCATTGATAAGAATCTTAATTTCAAACTATTGTCTAATTTATGAGTAAATTGTACTGTAAAATGTCTATTATCTTATATAAATATATATAAAGGCCGGCAACACACTTGTGACTCTTGAGTTGCGGGTGTCCATGGGCGGCGGTAGTAACTTACCATCAGGTGACCCGTCTGCTCGTTTGCTATCGCAAAAAAAAAGTGCATTATTATTATTATCAATATATGTAAGTAATTATAATTTAAAATACAAAAATTGTCTATATGTCTATAATGTAACAGTAAAACAATATTTAATTTACTTTAACTGTTGTAGTTACCATTATCTGCGCTTGACTGTTTTACAGTTCGTAAAAACTTAACATGCCGTAAATCTTATGACCTAACATATATAATAGGGCAGCGTTAAAAACATCTTCGGACTTTTTATACAGACACCTCCGTAAACACGATCTACAAAATAATGGAACAAGCTCAGCTGTATAAAAAAGCGACTATGATTTCTAAACCAGCAAGAAGAAGCTTGAAATCCTCTTATTTAAGTTTCGATACGTATGTAGTACCTATTATTCTCTTTAATAGGCATTATAATTCTCAGAATCTCAGATTCTAAATCTCGATAAGTACATATCTATCCGTAATCACTGCAGCAAGGTGAGTAGGAAAGCCCAACGCCAACACATTCATAAGTCTGTTGAAAATACCGATCCAGCTAAAGTCTGGAACTTTCTCATATCACTTGGAGTTGGAAAATCTAGACAAGAAATATTTCCTAAAAATTTTAATTTTGATTTACTTAATCAACATTTCACATCTTTGTCTAATTACAACAGGACAACCAAAATAAAAACTTTAGAATATCTTTCTTCTCTTCCAACTCCTGATTATGTTCCATTTAACTTTAATCGAGTAGACGCTTGTGATGTTAAAAAGAGCATACTGTCAATAAGTTCCAATGTTGTTGGAACTGACTGTGTCAGCCGTAATATGGTTCTCCCTATTTTAGACGCCATACTTCCTACTTTAACCCACATTTTCAACTATTCCTTAACCAGTAGTACCTATGCGTCCACATGGAAAGATGCTCAAATTGTTCCCTTACCAAAAAAGCCGAATCCTGACTCCTTTAATGACTACCGTCCTATCTCCATACTACCATTCCTGTCGAAAGTTATGGAACGCCGAGTTTATAAACAAATTAGCTCGTTTCTTAACCTAAACAACCTCTTGAATCCTTTCTAGTCCGGCTTCCGACCTGGACATAGCACTACTACAACCCTAGTCAATATTACAGATGACATTAGATCAGGTATGGAAAATGGTTACCTTACAGTATTATCTTTACTGGACTTTAGCAATGCATTTAACACTGTCGATTTGGACATACTAATAGCCACACTCCGCTCTATTAACATATCACCAACGGTGCTCGATTGGTTTCATAGTTACCTGTCTGGCCGCCGTCAACGTGTTCGAATCGAAGAAACATTTTCTTCATGGTGTAACACATCTGTTGGTGTGCCGCAGGGTGGTGTTTTATCTCCATTACTCTTCACAATATTCATTAGTAGTATATCCTCTAAACTTGTTTCATCGTACCACCTATATGCTGATAACCTGCAAAATTTATACACAAGCTCCGCTAGGAAAGCTATCCGAAGCAATTAACATTATATATAATGATTTAGCCCACATAGCTGAATGGAGCTTTGAGCATGGACTTACAGTAAATCCTGTTAAAAGCCAGATTATTATAGTTGGAAGCCCTAAACTCATACCGAAAATTGAGTGGTCGAGTCTCCCACAGGTCGAATTTAATGGCACTATTTTACCTTTTTGTGAAACGGTGAAAAATCTGGGGATTTGTATAGACAAAACATTGTCATGGAGTCCACAGCTGCAGGAAGTCAGTCGAAAGTTGTTTGCGTCAATAGGGTCCCTGAGAAGATTGCGTAGCTATCTTCCCATTGACACTAAAATAGCGCTGGTTCAATCTCTCCTCCTTCCAGTCCTCGACTACGCCGACGCAAGCTATCTTGATCTTACTGTAGACCAACTTGATAAACTTGAGCGTCTTCAAAATGTCTGTATTAGGTTTATATTTAGGTTACGCAAATATGACCACGTATCTGAATTTCGTAATAAGCTCAATTTGCTCCCTATACGGCTTCGCCGAAATGCTCATATTCTCTCCCTTCTTTATAATATTCTGTTTAATCCCTCTACCCCTTTCTACCTCAAGGATCGTTTCGAGTTCCTAAGTGAAACATGTGAGAACACTGAGGTCATCGGAAAACCAACGCCTGAAAATACCATCGCACTCCACAAATTTCCTCCACAAATCCTTTGCAGTGCAAGCAGCTCGCCTGTGGAATGCATTGCCTGAAACAGCGAGACGTGCTAAATCGCCAGCCATTTTAAAAAAATTAGTCTTGGAACACTATTTGTCCTTATAGTTGCATGCATATATTTATTATTTTGTGTTGTATGTATATGGTATGTGTATGTTTATATGTTGTTATATGTAGGTATACATATGTAGTGGTATGTATATTTAGTGTATGTATATAAACGTGTCAACATATTTCTTAATATAGTATTAGAGTAACCTTCTTCTGAACTTCTTCATTTGTATATCTGCAAACTCCCCTACTTACTAATCCATTGCACTTGTCCATTACAAAGGTTGTCTGGAAGAGATCGCAGCTAGCGATAAGAACGCCGATTGTACCAGTTGCTCGTATATTATTTGTTTTATATTGTTTATATTTTTTTGTGTGTGTACAATAAAGAATATTGTATTGTATTGTATTCTAAGATTATTTGATAGACATTTTGCAAGTATTAGTAATACTTCGTTATCGTTAATAATAGTTGTCAGTGTAATCGGTGTACTTTATAATTTGTACGCTGACTTTAATACACAATGCTTATATTTCATTTATATAAGGTCAGGTCTTTATCTCTTAAGGGTAGGCAGAGACTACAGTAAGTCATTTAGCCGTGACGGTACCGGACGTCACACTGTTTTTAATGGAAAACCCAAAGGTGGACGGATTTTACGTTATGCTTATATCCCCATATACACCAATTGTGTACAAAATTAAAGCAATTCATGTTTGAAAAACAAAGTCCATCAAAATTGTTATCCATTTCCAACTAGTAACTGTTATATTATGACTATGAAATCCCAAAGAAAGATAGCAGTGATGCCGCTTGTGTTCATAAAAATTGTAATAAAAGGTTCAATGTTCCTACTATTAAACATTAATAGGCACTCACCATTAAGACCAGGCCAATGACCGAAACTTACCGTGTATGTTGTCGTCCATATAACATTATTTATGTTTTGAGTACATTGGTATATTTAGTCTACCGTACATTAGAAGGAAACTATGAAAAATATGTATAACTTCACAATAGTAAGAATGGTCATTTAAATTTTACAGAAGACTAAAAACAATAATTTTCTAGATAGCACATACGCATCTGCTGTAGTATTTGTCTATCGTCTGTAACGAGCACTTGTGAATCAGATTCCGGGCGGCCTGCCTCCACTCCAACAACGACCCCAGTTGGATTTCTGTCTAGTAGCAAAATCTGCCCTGGTAATCGATATAGCAGTAAGTCTGAAAAAGCGGTTTCCAAGAAAACAGCGGGTGAAAATTATGTTACAATTTTAGTGATTGTGTAAAACTAATCACTTAATTTTTATGTTCTAATTGTCAAAAGAAAGGGATAAATATATATTTTTTTTTCAGTAGAATAGCATTGTTACAACATTTTTATTAGATTTTTCGTAAAACATAATAAATCGTGTCTTCATCACAATATTCTTAAGTAATTTTAATTAATATTTAAGGCCGCCAATTGTACAACTTTTATAATTTATTTTATTTATTTCACCATTCTAACTTTAGCTCATAAGACTTATAGCAATGTGTACAAACTGTTCTATTATATTATGTTTTTTTTGTTTGTTGTACAATAAAGAATTATCTATCTATCGATCTAATATTTAGGTAAGAGAGCAATAACTGCCATAGGTACTGCACTAAGTATTATCTGATATTGCTACATTGCTTACAGAATTAAAAATAATAAATTAAAATTACTTCTTAAAACAGCTGTAAGAGCATCATACTGTCCTTGACCTTAGATCTTAAAAATATTTTGGGCTATTTTACTATGGAGTAAATAACGTTACTGCTCTTTAGATTATTATTTCAAGTTAGGTGTTAACGGCATTTCATGAGCAGTATGTTTAAGAGAGTTGATTAAAAGGATCTCAGGGTTGGATAACAAGATAAAATGCATAACTGGATGCTAGGAGGGTCTCCTAGCAACCAGCATCTTTTTGGGTCGGTTCACCAGATTTTTTTCCACTGATTTAACTGTGTTTTGACTCTGAGTATAGTTATACCCACGTTCTATCTCTTGCATCTGTTAAGAATCCTAAGCATCAACTTCAAACACCGTCTGACAGTGGTAGAGCCACGTTTTAGGCACAAATGGGTCGGTACGATACCACGGCCTCAAAGAAAACCGGTTGTGAAACAACGCTTGTGTTGTATTTCCCCGAAATTAGTGAGGTGTCTAAAGCCCATACTCCCCATCTCCTCTTCCCCCCCTCAATCCCCTCTCCTCTTTCCCCTCTCCTCATGTCCCTCTCCTCTTTCCCCTCCCCTCACCCCCTCTACTCTTTCCCCTTCTTGATTTCCCCCCTCCCTCATTATTCAAAGGCCGACAGCGCACTTGCGACTTTTAGGTTTCATTCTTGTTTTGTCTGCCTACTTTCAATATGAGATCATACACTGTGCCGGCCGGATTAAGGCTCATCTTCAAAACTCTCTCGTCCACGTTTGAATTCATCAACTCATTTTTTAACAGCATAATAAGATGGAACCGACTCCCCTGACGTTGATTTCATATCACTGTGAATCTCTTACACGGTAATTTTCTTTTTTAACAAGTATTAATTGAGAATTGCCCGTTGATAAATTTTCTACTTTTTTGAAACTGGTAATAGTCCCTTAACTTGCTCAATTGATTAACTTTATAATGACAAAAGGTATAGTAATAAAATTTTACACCGCAATAACTAAAAAATGTATGAATTTAATAAGGGTAGCATTACGACAATACAGCAATGATTAATATCTTTGGCCAATAACTTTTCAACAAAACCTCGCATAAATAGAAAATAAGAGAATAAAAGAACAAAAAAAATGATTAAACTAACATCAAAAACTTGTTTCATTAAATTAATATAATCAAACAGATCAACAACCTTAGCTCTTGTCATTTGGCATAATTGGTTAATAATATATTAAGGAAAGATACTGTGGTTTTCTTTGTGTATTTATGAGAAATTCATTATAATTATTATCTTAAAAGTGCCGTACAGCTCCATTTGTAGATGTTAATAATAAAATTTATTTGGTATATTGATTCAAACTAACGTCATTATCTTTTTACCCTTATCCCAACTTTATTTGGGATGGGTGCAATGTGTTATCTTCTTCCATTCCACTCTTTCATTCGTCATTTCACGACTTATTCCATTTCTAGCCATATCCTTTTTTACGCAGTCCATTCGTCTTTGCTTTGTTCGTCCCCTACTACAATGTCCGTAGACTTGGATACATAAAACTTTCTGCACGAGATTTTGTTCATCCCTTCGCATCACATGTCCATACCACAATAATCTACTGCTCCTCAACTTATCATCCAATGGTGCTACTCACCTTGTCCATCCTAATCACACCACACATCCATCTCAACAATAGCATTTCAGCTATATGCAGGAGCGTAGGCCCCAGGCAGGTTGGCCTACAAAGATAATGGCTTTGTGGGCCAACCTTCAGATCATTACCATCAGTTACAGGTCGACAGGTCAGATTTGTCCCTTCAATTTAATAGAAAACCTAAGATCGCATATCATTCCTATCACCTGTCACCACTTCATTCAACCTGTATCGATCCGATGTTGTACAGTTCGGTTGGAGGCCACATATGCAGTATCAATTTAATATGCATTACTATAAATACGTAATATGTAGTACCTATAGCCACCTACTAATATAAATGCGGTGTATTAGTTTTGTTGCTGGTAACTTGAGGATTGTATTTTGACATTGTTTTAAATGCTTTTAAGTAGCCATTTGCAATACAAGTGTTGCAAATCTACTATTATAAATCAGACTATAAAAAAGTATTTAAAATAAAGTTTACTATGGATTCGGTAACAATGAATTAAATTGTATAATCATATAGAATTTTAAATATATTTACTATAAAAAACAAAGGTCTTTCATTTAAACATCCAGATAATAAATCGTTTACCTTCATTAATGAATGAATCATGTGCCTAAATATTACAACCCAGGAATTTTAGTTTGCCTATGTGATGGTGCTGTACTCTATAAAAAAGATGTAATTTTCTTTTGTTTTAAGTGGCTATACCATGGCAGTATGTCAGAGATTTATTGCTCCTTTGTTAGAAATTTATGAATACAAATGAAAATGGTAGTATGACAATGACATACTGCTTTTTTGCGTAGTTAACTAGATTATCTTACCGTTCTCACTGCTCTTTATAAAACAAGAAAATGCATTTCTAATTTAATTTTATTAATTTAAAAGAAAGGCCACTTTTGACTTACTGTCCTCTCGATATAATAAAATCTATAGTGTTTTAGGTATAATTATACTATTTTTCAACACACCTGCTCAAAAAGTGGCTCTAGTTTTTTATTTATTTATTTATTTAAAACTTAATGCACAAAATGCACACAGGCGGACTTAATGCCAAAAGCATTCTCTGCCAGTCTACCTTAGGGTGATGTAGAAATGACTGAAGAAGGTGCATTAAACAGTAATAGCAAATAAGTTAAAGAAAATAAAGGGTATAATTATCATATCAGAAATAAACAAAAACAGATGTTAAATATATCTACAGAAATATAACATACATTTTTTTTTTTTTTTTTTTATGCGATAGGGGGCAAACGAGCAGACGGGTCACCTGATGGTAAGTGACTACCGCCGCCCATGGACACCCGCAACTCAAGAGTCACAAGTGCGTTGCCGGCCTTTTAGGTAGAGGTACGCTCTCTTCTTGAAGGTTTGAAGGTCGTATCGGTTCGGAAATACGGCAGGCGACAATTTGTTCCATAAGCTGGTTGTGCGAGGCAAAAAGCTTATCGAGAAGCGCACAGTGGTGGAGTGCCAATCGTCCAGGTGATGGGGATGGATATTTTGTCGCGTAGGACGATGGCGGAAACCAGCAGCCGGTATAAGTCAATTCAATCAAGTCAATTCCTCTGAACACTCCACATGATACAAGCGATAGAGGATGCAGAGTGAAGCTACATCTCTACGCAACGCCAAGGTGTCAAGTCGATCAGAAATATCTTGGCAGTCGATGATGCGAGTCGCTCTCCGTTGAATGCGGTCAAGAGGCAGAAGTTGGTACTGGGGTGCACCTGCATAGAGATGAGAACAGTATTCCATGTGCGGCCGAACCTGCGCCTTATAAAGTTGCAGGCGGTGGGCCGGAGTAAAATACTGTCTCGATCTGTTTAGCACACCAAGCTTCTTCGAGGCTAATATGGCCTTACTCTCTAAGTGACCGCGAAACTGGACTTCGCTTGATATATCGACGCCAAGGATTCCGATACTGGCTGATGCAGTTAGGGAAGTGCTCTCAAATTGAGGTGATACGACCAATGGCATCTTTTTAGCGGTGAACGCGCAAACCTGTGTCTTCGTGGGGTTAAATTGGACTAGGTTAAGTCGACCCCAATCTGAAACTTTTGATAAAGAAGTTTCGATTTCAGACACAAGTTTGGATCGGCTTTCGATGACGTTTACCCGAGAAATGTTAGCGCGGCCGGTGTAAAGGGCATCACTCGTGCTATCGTCTGCATAGCAATGGATGCTGCTAATCTGCAGCATGTCGTTGATATGCAGAAGAAACAGCGTGGGTGATAGCACACAGCCTTGTGGGACACCAGAATTAACAGACTTCGAGTCGGAGCATGCACCGTCAACAACGACCTTGATGCTTCTGTCTGTAAGAAAACTGGTGAGCCAATTGCACAGTTTCTCGGGAAGCCCATAGGAAGGTAGCTTCGCAAGGAGCGCTTTGTGCCAGACCCGATCGAAGGCCTTCGCCACGTCCAAACTAACGGCCAACGCTTCCCCCTTGGTCTCGATCGCCTGTGCCCACCGGTGAGTCAAGTATACGAGAAGATCACCAGCTGAACGACCCTGACGGAAGCCGTATTGTCGATCATTGAGGAGCTGGTGGTCTTCTAAGTACCGGAGGAGCTGGCAGTTAACAATGGATTCCATTATCTTGGAGAACAAGGAGGTGATGGCTATGGGTCTGTAGTTGGACGGATCCGAGCGATCTCCTTTTTTAGGGATTGGGTGCACTAGAGCTGTCTTCCATGAGTTCGGGACTACGCCAAGAGAGTAGGAAAGCCGATAAAGGCGCGTTAAAACCGGTGCTAACTCTGGAGCACACGTCTTCAGCACGATAGGAGAGATTCTATCGGGCCCACTCGACTTATGAACGTCGAGGGAAAGAAGCGCTTTACGCACTGCCCTTTGTGTAAACCGGACTTCCGGCATGCGGGTCTCGCACTGCGGTATGGTCGGCGGTGCGTTTCCCCCGTCGTCCAGGGTCGAGTTGGACGCAAAGAGTTTGCCCAGAAGATCGGCTTTTTCTTTAGCGTCGTGGGCCAACGAATTATCTCCTATGCGCAGAGGTGGAAGGGATGGCTTACAAAAGTTCCCCTGGACAGCTTTGGCAAGAGACCAGAATGCACGAGTTCCGGAGGGGAGACTAACTAGTCTCTCGCCAATTCTGCCGATGTGAGCCGACTTCGCCCCAGCAATTACTCTTTTGAGGGACCTGGAGGCAAAGTTAAATTGCTTCTTTAATGTGCTGGTCTTTACATCCCGTGCTGTCGCTGCATTAGCCCATGCTTGGTAACATTCCTGCTTTCGGCGGGACGCCGCTTTGCAGGTTCGACCAAACCAAGGCTGGGACTTGCCACCTGTGGGAATCAGGGAGAATGGAATGAAAAGTTCCATACCCTGAAGCACAACATCCGCGACAGAGTCAGCAACGACATTGGGATCATCCGGCGAGAAGCAAACCTGCCTCCATGGGTAGGATGCAAAGAATGTTCTCATTCCATCCCAGTCTGCTGACCTATAGTGCCATACGCGGCGACTGCCTGTAACTCGCGGCCGCAGCGAGTGAACGAGATGCACCATACTCCTAATCAGGCAATGGTCCGAAGAGCCAAGAGGGGCCTCAACGGATACTTTGTAGCTGTCAGGATGTGAGGTCAGCAGAAGATCCAACAGTGAAGGCACGTGGCTTTCTGCATCTGGGATTCGCGTAGGCGTTGCTACCAGCTGCGTCAAGCCATATGCCAAGGCGAAATCGTGAACAGATCTTCCCGCATGATCGGTTTTGCGCGAACCAAGCCATTCGGCGTGATGGGCGTTAAAGTCGCCAAGAATCACGATCTCTGCGGATGGGACCTGCTGGAGCACTGAGTCTGTAGCCATTTGGACGTGGTCGATGAGTCGGTCCGTTTCTTCATCACCGCTATGGGACCTGTAGAGGCATAGGTAGATGCGGGGATGGTCGTCGCAGTCTACACGTAGCCATAAGATGGAGAGGTCCCTACCTTCAAGATTGCCGAGGCGGCGAGAAGTGATATCATCTCTAACGTACACGCATACACCAGCCTTAGGAACAAAGGAGTGTTCCAGTCCGTACCCAGGGTAGCAGAGGTAGGATGTGTCCGCTGGAGATGATATCTGCGTATCGGTTAAAAAGAGCAAGGCCGGCTTTGCTGTCTCAAGGTGGTGGTGGACAGTGTCGAGGTCCGAATGTAAGCCCCTAATGTTGCAAAAATCCACGGTAAACGTGACAGGGGGTGCCATGGTATGCTTTCTCTTGCCCCGAGCATATTTTGAGAGCGCAGTTGAGCCCCCCCCAGAGTACGAGGGGCAGCCTGGGCGTCCACGCTCAGGCATAATCCGTACTGAGGGTGGACGTCCAGGGGGGGATTCTCCAACGCTAGCGCTGGTACCCCCCTGGGGTATCCTTTTCGTTAACAGCGCTATCAATAGGGGGGTGGGGGATTTTGGGCCTCCGGAGACCTCACTCATTTCGGGGAAATGCAACGCAAGCGTTACTTCACAACCGGTTTTCTGTGAGGCCGTGGTATCGCACCGGTCGAGCCGGCCCATTCGTGCTTAAGCAAGCATGGCTCTACCACTACACATATACATACATATGCTTTACATACATACATACATACATTTACATATATATATATATAGTCTATCGTTGAGATGTATCTGCCAGTTTATGGAGGAGAAGAGCTCGAACCTTGGTCTTAAACGACAGGCGACTAGGTGCCATCCTGATTACCTCCGGTAGGGAGTTCCAGAGGAGGACAGACTGAATAATGAAAGAAGAGTTGACGCAGGCGGAAGAATGATTTGGGCATAATAGTAATAGGTTGTTTGAAGATCGAAGATGTTTGTTGTGGTTAGAACAAAGAAACTGGAAGAGAGACGTAAGACGCGTAGATGACGGTGCTGACGAATAAGAAGCCATTTCAATTCAGAGCGAAATGAGGAAATGTGATCAAACTTCCGAAAATTAAAAATGAATCGAATGCAGTTATTCAGAAGACGATCGTATTTGTTGAGGAGATCTGCATTCAGGTCGTAGTAGCATACATCACCATAATCGATAATGGGGATGATTAAAGTCTGAACTAACATAGCTTTGGATTTAGATGGTAGAAAGTTCTTCATACGATACAACGCTCGTAGAGTTCCTGTGACTCTTTGGCTGACACTAGTAACTTGGATTTGCCAGTTAAGGTTGGTGTCAATTATAAGACCTAGATCCTTTACAGAAGGACTAAATGGTATAACTGATCCGTTAAACGTCACTGATGGCAAACTGTTTAGATCAAGCCTAAACATCAGTCGTGGGCTGCCTACAATTTCACCGCGATTAGGCACATAATGACCCCTATAATCAAACTGTGACTTTTTCATTGCTATTATTCACAAGTAAGTTATAGAGTTTTTTTTTTTCATTTTAAAGGTTGAGTTGCATTGTTCTTAAAAAAGTTTCGATACAAAAAAGATCGTGTTCAATTGTACTAATAAATGAATGTACCTATTGCTTGTTCATTTAAAACGACAGAAATACGTTCCACATAATATTCTGCTAGTTAGCGTCTATGTAAAAGTGCCTCGGATATTGTCCCAAAAGTTTAACCTTTTTAAAGTTGAAAGAGTTTCAGCATTATCCTTTTCAAAGTGGAATTTCGTCTTTATATGCATTTTTTAACCTATATTAGGGTTTATAACTTGTACTCGTTGTTCAAGCAACAAAGTGAGAAGACTCAAGCTCCTCCTTACTGGGAAATATTCCTTTCAAAAAGCTTTTAAGGTTGTCTTTCCCTTTTCTTTACAATGACATTTCAACTTTCAACTTTTCAACTGGAAATCAAATAACCCGACTTAGATAAGGTTTAAAATGAAATGAATTGATAACTAGCTGAAATTCGACAACCAAATAGTTTTCTATTAAAAATAACTAGCTGACCCTGTGAACTTGCTAATGCGTCAATACTCATTTTCTTTTAATAAAAAAAAAAGGTTTGGTAAGTTTTATTAGTTATTTCTGATCTTCTAGGCTGAGACCAATCTAACAAATCCAAGATCGTAAAGGTCGGACTACCCAGACTTGAGTTATAAATAGTGTGAGTAACCCGACTTTATTTCATATTAAAGAATTTTATGTCAACTGAATCTCGATATGTATATACAGCAAAATTATTCAGCTCTACGCAAATAGCGTTTAAATAACTAAACTTCGCCTGTAATTTCACAAACATTATTTAGATCGTAGTTCTGATTTCGTGCACCTTTGATTACGAAGAATGTTAATCAGATGTGAAACTGTATTGGAATAAAGCAATAAATATTAATTTATATGTAATTAATTTGCTTTGTTTCGAAATCATTTGTTAAAGTAGTGACGTAAGTAGTTAGTGTCATTACTTTGTAAGTTGTACATATACATATACATATGTTTCATGGTTAGACTTCTTTCTTTCTTTTATTTTCTAAATTAGAAACTTTTTTATTGTAATAGAATCAAATGTATTCAATATAGTGTCTTAAACAATGCTCAGCGTTCTATGAGATAAATGAAAATTGATAGCTATAATCAGAAAAAAGCGTATTTTTTTATACACCTTCTCTAATATATTACACGAATGTAGGGTTAATAGCCTAACAAATTGATTTAATGGAGGTTAAAACGTTATCGCTACTTAAGAGCACCTGTAACAGCTAAACGGCAATTGTAGAGGCCTCTTCAGGTCTTTTATAGAATATTTTCTTTTATATTCAATATCCTCACAAATACGATTACTGGAAGAAGACCACCATTTTTTTACATAAAAAAAGATTCAAAAGCAGATTGACGTTTATTAGGATATTTATTGTATTCAAAATAGTTTAGAAACAGAAAAACTATGAACATGTTGTTAAAGCACACAAGTATTTTGAAGTTCCTCTGAACTTAAATTTAATTCGTTCTGGCGTGACTGAGTAAATCTAACTGAGTATTATTTTCTGGCACTTACTAGTTATCGTATAATAAATTGAATTTCAAGTCATTATTGTTCACAAGCTGATACTCTCTATCTAATGTGAACAATAATGAGTTGAAATTCAAGTAAATAACTCGGGACTTAGTAGCGCTAATGCGTAAAAAGTCCAATCAATACCTATATTTCTCCAACGTTTTGATCGAGTTGCTTCGACCTTGGTAACTGGACTAAAACTTGACTGCGTGGACGGTTTAAGTGGTCACCTCGCCACTACGCTGCCGCGCCGAGTGTTGTGGGTTCGATCCCCGCACGGGAGAACACGGTGTATTCCTCAAATTGTGGTACTGAGTCTCGGTGTTCTTTGTGTCCGTTGTTTGAATGTTTGCAAAGTCCTCCGTGACACAGGAATTAATCCTAATGTGGGAGTTTTCTATTTAAAACGAGGAAAACAAAAAGAAACATTATTGTTCTGTGACTGTGAGCATTCCAGCTACCCTATGATGTTAGATGAAGTGGCAGACTATTTAGAGAAGCGTACCGTCACGTACGAGGACCGAGAGTGAAATCTAAGTCGTCGGCCCATGTCGTGCACTGTTCCACATGGATCTGTCCTTGGACCACTCATGTGGACCAGGGGGTACGACTTGGCCCTTTTTTGTGACCTTTTCCCTGGGATGGGCATAATTTGTTAAGCTGATAAAATTTTAGACACGGCCTGGGAGTGAGTTTTCAAGAGGTGACGCGTTTAGCCACCAGAGGAGTCTCACTGGTGGTAAGTGCATCGAGGCATTGGGCTTGAGGGTGGCCCTGGACAAGTCGAAAGCCCTTTTACTATGGATCCCGTCGTGGTCTACCCCCAGGCACCTATATCATGGTCAACTCGGTTCTCGTATCATCAAAGTAGCATGCTCGTCGGCCGGAACACCCACGTGAGATTTTGTTGAACACTAAAATAGGTCATTATTGAACAGGCAAGCGTGCCGACGAGCTACTCATGCCGCCCTGTTGGGACGGAGTTTTCCCCTCCACTCGCTTTGGTGGCTTCCGTGTGTGTCTGGACGAAGCCTTATTGAAGGATCAGGGCCAGGGGCTAGAGTTGTCTGGATGACTTAATAAAGCTGTTACCGGATTCCTCCTATTTTAATCGCAGCATGGCACAACCTGTGGTTTTGGTCGGTTCCACACACAGTTCCACAAAAAACCCCGTAGAATGTCCTGGGAAAAAAAAGAAGCCCAAGGCCGTTTCCAAACCAAAAAAAAGGAAATCAAGTGTCAAATTGTATCAAGCGTGCAATTATAGTAAGAGAAACAAAATAAAATTTTGCATGGGTTCGCGTTTTTTAGTATCCCGGTTAAACCAAAAACCATGAGCACTTGTATTCCTTTATTATTAAGTTTGGCTTTATAATATCGTGTCTTTGTTGTTGCAACCCTCCATGTAACCCAAAAAAGGGAATATAAATCTGAGACGCTAGCTGTCGGCTGTGAGATACAATTATGAACTATTTTATTATGGTTGAAGTCGATCTGCCAGTTTTATATTATTAGGATCTTATAATTATGGGTCAGTTTTAATGGCAAAGTTGTAACTTTTTTCGATTATATAATGGTGTCATTATTCCAGGGTCAAATTAGCACGCGCACCTGCTTTTTATCCTGCTGTGGTGTTACCCTATCTTCTTTATCTGACTTCGTATAGCTTTTGGATAATTAAAAAACAAAGGGTATCACTCGCGCGTTACCGACCATTGTTGTTACAGATTGTTGTACTCTAAAGATAATATAATTAATGATAATTATACAAATACAAGGGTTGTTATCTATTCATTTCGTGAGTGAGTGAGTTTTCTGGCATGTTAAATAAGCATAATTCTACAATTATGTTTCTAAAAAAAATGTTTGGAAAATCCGGCTGGATTCGGAATGTTTATCGTACAGCTGAAATTAAAAAGTACCTATTATTTTGATAGATTCAAATTAAAACTACAGTGAAACGTTTTTCATTATGGAACTAATGGAATATTACAAGATTATTATAATCTATTCACTAATTTGATGAAGACCTTTGTTTCGAGAGAGAGCAAGTATTACATCGTGAGTCGTTAAAGCTAAGTTGTTCAATGCGGTAATCGAATTTTCACATTCGACGCGGTGGCAGCCATTGAGGTGCATTTACCATTGCACCTTAATTAAAGGTTGCCAACCTCAAATTTCAAAAATTAGTACAGTAAATGGAAAAAGTCGGTAGAAATGGGTATGATTTAAAATTACTAATGTTTAGATAGTCTGGTGTCAAAGTCAAGATCTATCAAGATCCCGACAACTCTCAAACTACTACTGGTAACAGTTCGGACACAGTATAGTCAGTAGTCGTTTCTAAAATTGCACTAAATTGCTAAAAGGTATGTAAAAGAAAAAAATGGAGAGTAGGTAGATTTAAGGTTTAGAGTGGTAAACAGACAGATTTAGGGCAAAATAGGTAGATGCACCAAAAAATACGTGATGATACTGGTCAGATCTACATATGTAAGAAGGTAAAGCCATCAATTCGAATATCTAAATACCACTTATTTCTTTTCAGCTGTTAACCGTTTATTTTTGTAGTGGTAGAGCCATGCTTGCTTAAGCACGAATGGGCCGGCTCGACCGGTGCGATACCACGGCCTCACAGAAAACCGGTTGTGAAGTAACGCTTGCGTTGCATTTCCCCGAAATGAGTGAGGTCTCCGGAGGCCCAAAACCCCCCACCCCCCTAATGATAGCGCTGTTAACGAAAAGGATACCCCAGGGGGGTACCAGCGCTAGCGTTGGAGAATCCCCCCCTGGACGTCCACCCTCAGTACGGATTATGCCTGAGCGTGGACGCCCAGGCTGCCCCTCGTACTCTGGGGGGGGCTCAACTGCGCTCTCAAAATCTGCTCGGGGCAAGAGAAGGCACACCATGGCACCCCCTGTCACGTTTACCGTGGATTTTTGTAACATCAGGGGCTTACATTCGAACCTCGACACTGTCCACCACCACCTTGAGACAGCAAAGCCGGCCTTGCTCTTTTTAACCGAGACGCAGATATCATCTCCAGCGGACACATCCTACCTCTGCTACCCTGGGTACGGACTGGAACACTCCTTTGTTCCTAAGGCTGGTGTATGCGTGTACGTTAGAGATGATATCACTTCTCGCCGCCTCGGCAATCTTGAAGGTAGGGACCTCTCCATCTTATGGCTACGTGTAGACTGCGACGACCATCCCCGCATCTACCTATGCCTCTACAGGTCCCATAGCGGTGATGCCGAAACGGACCGACTCATCGACCACGTCCAAATGGCTACAGACTCAGTGCTCCAGCAGGTCCCATCCGCAGAGATCGTGATTCTTGGCGACTTTAACGCCCATCACGCCGAATGGCTTGGTTCGCGCAAAACCGATCATGCGGGAAGATCTGTTCACGATTTCGCCTTGGCATATGGCTTGACGCAGCTGGTAGCAACGCCTACGCGAATCCCAGATGCAGAAAGCCACGTGCCTTCACTGTTGGATCTTCTGCTGACCTCACATCCTGACGGCTACAAAGTATCCGTTGAGGCCCCTCTTGGCTCTTCGGACCATTGCCTGATTAGGAGTATAGTGCCACTCGTTCACTCGCTGCGGCCGCGAGTTACAGGCAGTCGCCGCGTATGGCACTATAGGTCAGCAGACTGGGATGGAATGCGAACATTCTTTGCATCCTACCCATGGAGGCAGGTTTGCTTCTCGCCGGATGATCCCAATGTCGTTGCTGACTCTGTCGCGGATGTTGTGCTTCAGGGTATGGAACTTTTCATTCCATTCTCCCTGATTCCCACAGGTGGCAAGTCCCAGCCTTGGTTTGGTCGAACCTGCAAAGCGGCGTCCCGCCGAAAGCAGGAATGTTACCAAGCATGGGCTAATGCAGCGACAGCACGGGATGAAAAGACCAGCACATTAAAGAAGCAATTTAACTTTGCCTCCAGGTCCCTCAAAAGAGTAATTGCTTCGGCGAAGTCGGCTCACATCGGCAGAATTGGCGAGAGACTAGTTAGTCTCCCCTCCGGAACTCGTGCATTCTGGTCTCTTGCCAAAGCTGTCCAGGGGAACTTTTGTAAGCCATCCCTTCCACCTCTGCGCATAGGAGATAATTCGTTGGCCCACGACGCTAAAGAAAAAGCCGATCTTCTGGGCAAACTCTTTGCGTCCAACTCGACCCTGGACGACGGGGGAAACGCACCGCCGACCATACCGCAGTGCGAGACCCGCATGCCGGAAGTCCGGTTTACACAAAGGGCAGTGCGTAAAGCGCTTCTTTCCCTCGACGTTCATAAGTCGAGTGGGCCCGATAGAATCTCTCCTATCGTGCTGAAGACGTGTGCTCCAGAGTTAGCACCGGTTTTAACGCGCCTTTATCGGCTTTCTTACTCTCTTGGCGTAGTCCCGAACTCATGGAAGACAGCTCTAGTGCACCCAATCCCTAAAAAAGGAGATCGCTCGGATCCGTCCAACTACAGACCCATAGCCATCACCTCCTTGTTCTCCAAGATAATGGAATCCATTGTTAACTGCCAGCTCCTCCGGTACTTAGAAGACCACCAGCTCCTCAATGATCGACAATACGGCTTCCGTCAGGGTCGTTCAGCTGGTGATCTTCTCGTATACTTGACTCACCGGTGGGCACAGGCGATCGAGACCAAGGGGGAAGCGTTGGCCGTTAGTTTGGACGTGGCGAAGGCCTTCGATCGGGTCTGGCACAAAGCGCTCCTTGCGAAGCTTCCTTCCTATGGGCTTCCCGAGAAACTGTGCAATTGGCTCACCAGTTTTCTTACAGACAGAAGCATCAAGGTCGTTGTTGACGGTGCATGCTCCGACTCGAAGTCTGTTAATTCTGGTGTCCCACAAGGCTGTGTGCTATCACCCACGCTGTTTCTTCTGCATATCAACGACATGCTGCAGATTAGCAGCATCCATTGCTATGCAGACGATAGCACGAGTGATGCCCTTTACACCGGCCGCGCTAACATTTCTCGGGTAAACGTCATCGAAAGCCGATCCAAACTTGTGTCTGAAATCGAAACTTCTTTATCAAAAGTTTCAGATTGGGGTCGACTTAACCTAGTCCAATTTAACCCCACGAAGACACAGGTTTGCGCGTTCACCGCTAAAAAGATGCCATTGGTCGTATCACCTCAATTTGAGAGCACTTCCCTAACTGCATCAGCCAGTATCGGAATCCTTGGCGTCGATATATCAAGCGAAGTCCAGTTTCGCGGTCACTTAGAGAGTAAGGCCATATTAGCCTCGAAGAAGCTTGGTGTGCTAAACAGATCGAGACAGTATTTTACTCCGGCCCACCGCCTGCAACTTTATAAGGCGCAGGTTCGGCCGCACATGGAATACTGTTCTCATCTCTATGCAGGTGCACCCCAGTACCAACTTCTGCCTCTTGACCGCATTCAACGGAGAGCGACTCGCATCATCGACTGCCAAGATATTTCTGATCGACTTGACACCTTGGCGTTGCGTAGAGATGTATCTTCACTCTGCATCCTCTATCGCTTGTATCATGGGGAGTGTTCAGAGGAATTGTTCGGACTTATACCGGCTGCTGGTTTCCGCCATCGTCCTACGCGACAAAATATCCATCCCCATCACCTGGACGATTGGCACTCCACCACTGTGCGCTTCTCGAGAAGCTTTTTGCCTCGCACAACCAGCTTATGGAACAAATTGTCGCCTGCCGTATTTCCGAACCGATACGACCTTCAAACCTTCAAGAAGAGAGCGTACCTCTACCTAAAAGGCCGGCAACGCACTTGTGACTCTTGAGTTGCGGGTGTCCATGGGCGGCGGTAGTCACTTACCATCAGGTGACCCGTCTGCTCGTTTGCCCCCTATCGCATAAAAAAAAAAAAAAAAAAAAAAAAAAAAAAATTTTGTAAATGAAATTATGTTTAAGAAGGTGTCTAGGATGGTTATGTGTTCTTATGTAGTTGTTTGTGTATAAACAACTGCATTCTGTATTCAGTAATTGTAATACAGTTCAGGAAAACGATACTTATCAGATTTTGTAAGATTGGTCTTCAATAAAGACAACTAATTAAATACTCTTAAGAAAACGGATATTTTTAATTGGATCAAAGGATAAACACATTATTGCAGGTTATTATAGGATTAGGTATTTTAATACAAATCAACGAAGTGAAATCTACATGCAAAGCTATTATTTAAGAATCCCGAAAGTATTAATATAATACTCTGGCTCAATCGGAGTATTACTATGGTATTGTGTGACCGAGTGAGTGAGGTTACCGGAGGCCCAACCCTCTTTCCCTTCCCTTCTTTCACCTACTTCTTTCCTTTCCCTCTTTCCGCTCCCCCCTTATCCTTCCCCTCTTTTCCCTTCTCCTCTTTGCCTTTCCGCTACCCTAAAATGCGACCATAAAAAAATATATTTACGAAGGCCTTTTTTTTCAATTCCAACATTCACAGAAAGAATTTCGATTAATGAAGATTCATTAGATGTAGATAATATATTTAAAGGTTATTTGAATTAGTACTAGAATTTGAAGGTGTCTCTCATAGCGTGAGTATACATTTTAATACGAATTCTCATTTAGGAAAACCACCTGCACCCTTGTAAATGTAATTCCCACTAAAATTACAGATTTAATGTAAGAATACCTAAAAATTGTTTTTGTATCATTGTTTTGTATGTTGTGAGGGCAATTCTTTGTTGAATCTGGGTGTTAGTTATCAATAATACGTATTTATCAATGTATATTCATCATTTATTTTTCAATCAATGTGATTATTATTATTTATTGTATTAATTAAAATAAAAAAAAAGTATAGCAAATATCCAACCAAGGATTTCCAACTGACAGAAAAATCGATTACCCTTAGGATGTGTAGTGTTCGGGTCACAGACATAACTTTACACGGATTAAAATGTAACTTACTTAAATTACGTAATTACGTCTATAATTGTACCCATTCATTCATATAACTATTAGTTAACTATGTCAGTACAAGTTTGCAACATATTTCTTTTCTTAGAAACGTTTTGTTCGAGTTTTTCCAATTGAAAAATGTCAGCGCCAGTAACACCGAGCTACAGACTGTTTATTACACACTCGTTTTAACTGTTCTATGTGTGTTTTATAAAGTTGTGTTTGTGGGTATTACATACTTGAGGAATTAGTTTTCTTGTTCAAGAATTATTTAACAATATTAATGACGCATGTATGTATTACTTATATACTTCATTGAAATAATTATGTAGTTATAATTATGTAACTACTGAAAGAAAGATACAGTTATATTCGTAACTAATTATTAAATTAATATGACCAGTAAAGTGGTATGTCGGACTCGAACCGACTAAACCACAAATTAAATAAATTAATTTGACCAAAAAATAGTAATAAAATAAGAGTAATCTAAATAAGACAAAATAAACAGGCCTTAATGTGCGACAATCTGTTGTGAAATTTTTCCTATATATAGATGTGTAGATACATGATGCGTATTTTAGGTGTATTAAATTCTTCGAAACGATCAGTTTATATAATCAATTTTAGAAATAATATGTAGAATGTACAATTCATACAATTTTATTCAATAATATAAATAATAGTTATGAAGTGAAAAAAATAGAGGATACCTAAAAAAAAATTGCGCCATGCACCCATCATAATATTTTTTTCCCCATTAATTTATAGCCAAGTTATCGGGATGTGGATGTATGGCGTATCGTTGGAGTTAAGAACTGCAACGATACGCCATACATCCACATCCCGATAACTTGGCTGGATATCCCATACATCCACACACATATACATATGTATGTGTACACCAACCCTAACAAAAACATTACACTCTTTTTTAGGCAGTCGTATGAAAATACTACAAATGAAAATATACAGTTCCTTGAGTTATGATTAGACTTCCTTTTATAACTGCTGAGGTGAAATAATAAAAGTTTGAATACAGTAATGAATAAAAGCAAATATTTGAATTTTACGGTTGCAACCTGTTATTATATTACTTGTGAATTCATTATTCATGAAGTATGAAGCTTATTCAAATAAAAGTTGAATATGATTCTAGTAAATATCTGTCTCTTCTAATATCGCGAAGATAAAATAACGTTTAAGTACGCTTGACTAATTTGATTGATATTTATAGCTTAAATGTGATTTTACTGACATTGTAAAACAATGTGGCCTGGTTTAGTAAATATTAATCTTCTATTGTTTTTAAAGACAACGAACAATATTTTTTATGAAGAACCGTTTAAAAAAAATACAATTCCTCCAAAAAGATGTTCAAATACATATTGGAAATTATTTAAAAAAATCAGAAAAGTCCTTTTCCTGGGGCTGGTACACATTTCGATACAACATACTATGAATGTTCTTGTAATTATATATATATATATGCATATGTTTAGCCTGCTGTATTTCCGGACCTATACGACCTTCAAACCTTGAGGAAAAGAGTGTACCCCCTTCAAAGAAATACAAGTGTCCATGGGCGGCGGTAGTTGAGGTCATCATCAGGTGACCCGTCTGCTCGTTTGCTATCAAACTCATTAAAAATGCATACACTTTTGGAAATATCCGAGTATCCCATCAATATTCCTTATTTCATTACATACCTATAGTTTAATTCATATCAGCCCTCTCTCTTTCGAAACTCCTGACTTAACTTTAAATTTTAAAGATTAGTTGTCACTTTCAAAATATTATATCAGTATAAAAACGATTTACGATTTTTTTTATTAAACGTATTTTATTTATTTCCTAATTAAGAGAATGGATTATGGATATACATTACACATATCTTTAAAAACTATGCATATTTAAAGTCTAGAAAAGTCTTGCGATATTATTATATCCTTTATAGATATACAGTAGGTAACGTTTAATGTTTCTTAATTCAGCCAAGTGGTAGGTTTCACCGCATTAACGGGTCCAACACTGTACGAACAAATCTAAACAGTTAAACACACTATATAACTGTATAACACGAGAGCTATAAACCTTCAAGTTAGATTAATATCAACGCTATGCAAATAAATTGCTTTACTAATTTAAATAGGACCAAGAATAATATAAAAAATTAAACCTCATTTTTGGAATACAAGACCTTATCGTTGAAGAAAATTATTAATCTTTATTTACTTGGAATAGTTTTCCATTTTACGTTTTTGTTGAGCTTTTATCATGGATTTACTTATGCTACGATAAAAAGCGTTCATGCTTTGGATCAACTTTGAAACAAAAATATTTTTAATTACAGAAATATTTTGGTATTGAAATAGTAAGGGTAAAGAGAATGGAATGGAATACAAACGAATTCTAGAAGTTAAAAATTTCATTACACAACTTACTTCGACATGGGTTTACAGTAGGCAGGTTCGGTTATTATACTAACTACTTTTAACCTACTATCTGCATTCTCATCTTGTTTTAGTGTTACTCTAAATATTTTTTTATTGTAGATAAGCCGTTTCTGTCGACATTATTCTCCTCAGTCGTGCAGTCTTGTCACATTGGGACGAAACACTAATTCATAAAATATTATTGTTTAATATCATCGCCTACCCCTTAGCGGACACAGACTTGAGCGAATGAATGTATGTATTAAATCCAGCAGTTAGAAGTTTCATCTTAGAAGTTCAGTTATGGATAACCACACATGGTATATTATTCTTATATTTATTATTACTTTTCTCATTATTACAGATATTGGTATTCTAGTTTCCGTAATATTGAGATATAGCTAATGAAAATGACAAATGAAATTTGAAGCAGGTTAGTAGTAGTAGCTTCTTCAAAGCGATTTAGAACAGTTGCAAATAAATAATCAAAAAATCATGAAAGTTATTAGTATAATCGAAATCCAGTGACACTTTCACTCTCTTTCTTGGCCGTCAGAAGGAGGTTTGTAGGAAGCAGCTGTAAAGAGCTATTTAAAACGTGTCATCGGTGAACAGTATCTGACAGTTGAAAACGTGTCTCAATTCACGACCATTGTGTCCATTGTCAGAAGATGCAGCACATATTCTGACGGAAAGTACTGACTTAGTAAAGGTCATAGAAACGGAGAAAGATCTTTTTTTTATAATAAAGGAGGACAGACGAACAGACAGGCAGGTCATCTGATGGTAACTGACAACCACCGTCCATGGACACCTGCAACTCAAGAGTCATAAGTGCGCTGCCCGCCTATGAGTGTGATGAGTGATGGATGGATACGGAGAGGGGGGTTTTCGAGATGGGGGAGTTAGGCCTCCAGAAACCTCACCAATTAAGGAGACATGCAACGCAAGTGTTTCTTCACAACCGGTTTTCTGTGAGGAAGTGATATCACACCGGGCAAGCCAGCCCATTCGCGCTTAAGCATGGCTCTACCACTAATAGAGTGTCTTCGAAAAAGATGGAGTATGACGAAAAAAATCAAGATATATAAAAAATATGGCGTACTGAATACTTAAAAGCATCACGCAAATATTAAATTCAATGACGTCGTACTTATTTACGACGCCAATATCCCTATAGGATTATGGTTAATGGGCTGATTTACGAAATTAGATCCAGGAACTCACGGCTACGACAGAGTCGTAACTCCTAAGACAAAAAATGACTTCATAAAACCTCATAAGTCACCACCAGCCTGTTCGGTGTATTGGACCAACGTAACGACGTCAAGACAAATACACTAGAAATATATGTAGGTGCAATTAGAAACATCATATATATCAGAGATATCAGAAAGACAGAATGAGCTCAATGTGATTTATAACAACATTCGTGTTTTGAAAGAAAATCAAGGACAAATCGAGAGCATCCCATATAATAATTATGACGTCCATCACTATAGCGCAATACACATAGTGGCAGGTGGTGTACTAATACTCTTTGGGATCGACGATCGGGATCGACAGCAGGGATGAGACGACGCCCTCACCCTGGATTTGGTCAATGTGGCCTTCGCCAGTACTGGGGATCGGTCTCTAAATAAAGTGCAGTTTTGGTCGTTCGTGACACCTTTGTGATAAAATAAGTTTCAAAATTATAATCAAAATCGTTCATTTCAACTGAATCAATCTAGGTATTTTTGAATTGTCAAGAGAGGAAGTCGGTGGGAATGAAACTAGTTGCCTGTTCCAATAAGTAGATCCTACGGAGAAGAACTGGCAAAAACTCCAAGGATACTCTTTTTCAAATATTTAAATGAAGTGCCCATAACATAAAATATGATATATGAGGACAATGCAATACATGATTCTAAAATAACGTTTATGGTAATTACTATTCTATGTTAAGTAATAAAAGTCTGGAGATGACCAGCCCCTATCAACGGCAGTCGTTTACGAACATGGCGCATGCGCCAGCCATCATCCATATCAATGGGAGCCGAACGACCCGACACATACATATGTACGTCACCATTGGTCGGACTTCTAGGTGAGTATGACATACTCAGAACTGTCAGGAGACCTAAAACATAAACCTAAATAATTGACTACACAGGTCTTACATGTACAATTAAAACAAATACCTACTAATTATTATTCATAAAATACCTACAATGCAAATTACTTATGTTCATATCGTATTAATAGTGTACATGTCACTAATAATAGTTAATCTATCACGACTAAATCAGGCTTATTGGCAATAACAGTCCTGTCAGTGATGATAGATTGATCCCAATACAATGTAGCACGACCATTTTCGAGAACTGGGTGGGGCACATACCTGTAATATGGCACCCCTAAATTCACATGATTGTATTTAAGGGCAAAATGTTGATGTACTTTTCTGGGCACTTGGTTATGTCTATGCAAATACTTACCATTTGCAGGACGAGAACAATCAGAAATAATATGCCTAATAGATTCACAGGGACGGTGACATGCCCGACATATGTCGACCGAACCGTCTTTCAGAATAAATTTAACAAATGATTACATGTTGTACATGTAATGTTGTTGATTAAGTGTTGTTGTTGTGTGTACACTACACGGATGGCGTAGCGGTTTAAGTGGCCACCTCGCCACTAGGCTGCCGCATCAATTGTTTTGGGTTCGATCCCCGCACGGGACAACACTTTGTGTATTCCTTAAATTGTTATTCTGTGTCTGGGTGTTCTCTGTGTCCGTAGTTTGAATGTTTGTAAAGTCCCCCGCTACACAGGAACTAATCCTAATGCGGGGGTTGCCTTATTAAAAAAAAAAAAAAAACCATGAGAATATTATCGAACTTTAAAAAGTAGACAACCGACTTCAATGCGTCTATTATAAAATTTAAGACTAATATGGTTTTCTCATGGATGCCCTTGTCACAACTGGACCAGACTCTCATCTAACTACCCTTGAAATACATCCTTTTCAATAAAAAAAGAGTCATCGATATCGGTTACTGTGATATTGAGTTATTCCTCCATTTGTCGCGCACATGCCTACTGCAAATTTAAGACTTATATGGTTTTCTCATTGATGCCATTGAATCAGAACTGGACCAAAAGGGTCCAAATACACCAGGTGACAAAAGGATACCTGTACCCGTAGTTTAAGGACCCTCTTTCCTCCTATAACTACTGTTATCCAACCTAACATTAGTACATATACTAATATTTGTAAAATTTAATGAATGAGTCATATTGAGTTAATAGTATAAGATAATAGCAAAGCTATTTGTGACAAATTTTAATAGGGAGGTGCATATTTACTTTAGTCATTTTTAAGTTGTTTTTTTAAAACTGTTAGTGTCAAAAATTGAGTTTCTCGCTATAATGTCTTACTAAGAAATTCATATGCTTGTTTATTATATGTGTAATTATGTTATTTGTGAGACAAATTGTCAAAATAGCAGAATGCACATATTATTTTGTGACAATTTAAATCTAGTTATTGAGCAACACTCAGTTATATCCTTCTTTTTTACACCCAAGGTACTACCTACTAATACTGATAACTTTGTGAATCTATCATACTTATGATTAATTACATTCGAAATTATTTGTTTATACGTTTCACCAGGTATACAACAATTTTGGATAGAATGACCCATGATGTTGCTCAATATTTCTCCAAAATCTTTACCAATATCGTCAGAAAATAATCTTGATTGAAAGTGGATAGTACTATTTAGATTACTTCTATACTCTACAAAATTATACTGAGCACTGTTAGGAGCTTCCTAAAGGGAGAACTGTTTGTCTTCCGCAATTAAGCAATGAGATTTTGAATTACATGTATTATCTGTACAAGGATTCCCAACTCTTAGTCTAAGCGGTCAGGTATGTTCACCATTAACTAAGAAAGTGGGTCTGGATCTACTGTGGTGGCGTTTCTTGATTCTTACAAAAAAAAAAACTATTTTTTACTAATACGATACGTTAAAAGTCTTATAAAATAATAAAGAAAAAACAAATACTTCCCCTGTAAATCCAATTTTGAGGATTGCTGGCACGTCAATAAACTTCTTTTAACTTATGCAATGTTATGAATAACAATAATCTCGCTTATTTATAGTATAACAATGATCTATAGGTATTGTAATATTTCTATGAATTATTACTAATTTTCTTCTTGGCATACACATGTTTTTAAAGTGTGTAAGTAACCAGTGTAGTTGTGTTGATTAAAATTATTAGAGACTATTTCTACCATTATTAGCATTTAAGGATACACTGGTTCACC
This sequence comes from Tyria jacobaeae, assembly GCA_947561695.1. Lineage (NCBI taxonomy): Eukaryota > Metazoa > Arthropoda > Insecta > Lepidoptera > Erebidae > Tyria > Tyria jacobaeae. Next base: position 12,061,000 of record OX387221.1, on the reverse strand, counting down.
TTGTTAATCATATATCATTCCGTTTTCCTTGTCACTTTACCTTTTCATTTTTGGCCCCCGGGAACATGAACGGGTCAACGACCGTACATTTTGCCGCGGTTGGTATTTTACGCCGACAGCAATGATTTTGTAACAATTATAATTCAGTTCACCTTCAGCAAACGTATCGTGTACTCATTAGCATAAATCATATTATTTTAGGGTGTAAAACAATATTAAAGCGGTAACAAGTAAAATATCTATTACCTCTTTCATCTATCAAGCAGGAACGTTACCCGTACAACATGATTATTGTCTCTTTGCATAATGTGACTAAACCACTTTAAGCGTCTCTCTACTCGTCCAAGGTATTTATCATTCTTTCAGTAAATAAATCAATCTATATAATTAGCCAAATCACGGGATTTATAGATGGTGTAGACTTCTTACAAGAAATCGTTAAAATTTATTGCATTTTGAATTTACGTAACTTTTTGCGTTACGTTTACATTAGCTGCGTGAACTCATTTCGTTGAATGTAAATGATTTATATCTTGTATTCCGAATTCGTTTACATAACGTTGTGTATTTATTTAGAAGACGTCAAAGAAAAATGCTATGTTTACTGAAAATTATGCAAATAAACAGCATGTTACTTTCGCCCGGCCGCAAAACGAGTTTTTATGAAAGAAGTAGCTTTTATTATTGTAATTTTATGAAGACATTCATCTTTATGTTTTTACCGTAGATCTTAATTCTAATAGGCACCATACTAAAAATAAACGTTTAGTAGACACTCAAGGGCTATGCTCAGCAGTGGACTGTTGTGCAATATTGATTTATTTTAAAACAATCATTTTTAAGTTAGACAATATTTAACAATTTTATATAGTTTATTTCACCAACAGAATTAATGTTACCGTGGAAATTTTTCGTTTAACGAAGATTTTACATAAACGTATCATAGTAAATTACCTTTATTTAACAAAACACTTGTCCTATTAATGATTATATATCCAATGCAAGTCAAGGTTCTGATACCTTTTTACTGTATTTTAGTGTATAAAATAAATATAGTGTATAATGTGTAATATCCTGAAAAATGTGTTCAGTATTACAATAATTTTCGCCATGAAAATATATGTACATGTGCATTGTATAATGCAATGATAATTATTTTTTTTCTTTCTAAAGCATATAGAATAAAGTTTCTAGTTACAGGATGCAAAAAAAAATAGTAATTATACAGCTCAAAATAGCGTAATTTGTGTAAAAAAGAAAAATCTATTTATATTTAGAGGTAATGCGCTGCGTCTTCTTATCTTCTTCTTCTTTCTTTAGAAGCGAAACATATATCTGTCGAAGAAGCACTTCATATCAAGGGACTACCTGTATTTAGGTTGACAAAAAGAGTTTAAGCGGTGTTCATTTCATTATTGTATAACATCGATGATCTTAATATTTGTAAAATTAAACATGGACTACATAATAGAAATCAAACAAAATTTAAAATTGGAATAGTTTAAACGTCCTCGTTATTTTTTTTTCTGTGTTTGATAGTTGTAGTTTAGCAATGGACCTAGAAATTAGTGGCCCACATTTCTAGGCCTATTGCTAACCTACAACTATCAAACACATAAAAAAACACAAATAACCAGGTAAACTGTATTAGGCTCGCTCCAGTTTTAGGTATATGGGACCTAAAGAAGATTTAATATGTATTAGATCTTAAAAAGGTAGATAAGAGCAGATAGATTTGTATCTGTCTACTTCTATAAAGAATCTTTATATGCATAAATTATACCATTGCGTTAGCATTTTATGGTTTTGGAAAAATATATTTCAGAATTTGATAACCAATGCCTAAAATTATTAAGCATTTAACAGCTCTTATTAGTCGAAGAACGCGCTCTAGCGGGCACAGTGAAATTAGTGGCCCAGAAATTCAAATTGGATTGAATAGCATACGCGCTCCATACGCAGTTACAAACCGAATTCACATTTATGGAATTAAGCGCAAAAGTAATGAAGTGGATCTTAAACAGTTCCATTTAGCAATCATCACCACGCAGCTGAGCGCTTTTTAAAGCTTTTTATTCTAATTCAAAGGTATTTTTTGCTACCTTGTTGGTAAAAATAAATCATATTTTTGAAGTACCAATGCCTATTTTGATTAAATACATATTTTAATCACGGACGAATCAACAAGGCTTTAGTACCTACTATGTTTGTAGTACATATACAATGATACACCTCAATGTTCACTTCCAAATAGCTAAAACTTCAGACTATATTTGAATTTCTTTGTGATCAAGGAATCACAGTTCATCAATAAATGCCATAGACATTATAGAATATATATAGAATCACCCTGTATGCCTTTATACAATGTAGAGACTTAACAACGTCACGTAGGTACATATGTATTAGCTTACGAAATATATTTAGAGCTGATTTTTCTTCGGATATTGCAGATATCCGTTTTATGACCTTATGCCGGAGGTATTGCTCAAGATTTCAGAGTTTTCGAAACAAGTTTTACGAGAAATGTTGATGCTTGAATACGGTAAATTGTTGGATTCGAGGATAAAACACGCAAGATGAGCTCTTTGCAGGGAGTAGGGCTATAGCACCATCTTACCTCGTTTTTAGGAGATTTTATTTTATGCTTGGTATGTCAAGAATGAATGAACGCAAGTTATTTTGAGGATTGTGTATTTCAAAAGAAAAATCGGAATCCTTATGTCCGGTTCGGATCTCTTCTGTTTGTCCTTCTGGGCTCTGTGTGTGCTTGTCCATCTATATAAAAATTATTTTAGCAATGGACTGGAAGACGTATTGAGTTAAACTGATAAAAACTATATTCTAAGAAGTTTATACAATAAGCGATAGCATAATTTCTACATATTTATGCCAAGGAATAGATGAGATGCGTTCACCAAACAGTTAATTTAAAAGGGTTTGCGAGTCAGCAGGACGAGCGCGATACCTACAGAATTTCTTATCATCATCATTATCAGTATCTATATATTTTTTTTTATTTTTTTTATAATGTAGGGGGACATTTATAAGTAAGGTGTTGTGCCAATAGTCTTTCGCACTCGCGTTGGTCTCACTATTTTCGCTTCACCTCCGAATATTTACTCTAACCAAACTGTGATGCTACTAAACCAATGATTGACCATGTTAGAATTGTATTATGTAATTCTGATCTTAACTAATACATTTTTAAACAGAAAATATAAACTATTTAATCATGTTAAATTGTGGTGGTTGTGTATAGTTTAAAAAAATAAACGTAATTGAAAAAGGTGAGTAGTTGCTTATATTATGGCTAGGCACCAACCTAAATTTTCTCCTATTTGACTTTAGAGATGAAAATTATAACAGCGAAGCTCAAGTTTTTGAAAATGTTAAGAAGCCAAAAGCTAATAAACACTGTCAAAGAAAATTTTATTCACGTACGTGGCCTAATTTGGATGTATAGATGACAACAGCTGTACACGAAAGTACTTTGATGTCGTTTTATTTGAATGAACACGTATCAAAGGTATTGAATAGATTCTCACAGTTTAATTCTGTCGTGAATCTAGTGGTATTACATTTATATCTCCATGATGTAAATCAGATTAATACCACTAGATTTATTCAGTCCAGTGAAATAAAATATCTGGATTGTTATCTTTGCATACTCGTTTCGTTTTATCATTTACATATGTTTCAGGAATAAAATTAATGTCACTTTAAAACTAATACTTAGAAATTGTATAGTTCTTTTTTTAATTTATTAATTTTGTTATTAATTAAATAGTTTATTCAACAGTGGTGATGTATAAAACAATATTCCATTATATTACTTTCATTTATTAAAATCACTTTTATACTTTTTTTTAATAATCTAAACTGTTGAATAAAACTTCTGTGTAGCTATTAGTTGGTAGGCCAATGATTAAAATAAAAGTACAAGTATCACATAAGCCTATCAACAGTACTGCAACAACATTGTACTTCCTAGTGTTAGTATAAATTAGAGACATGACAGATGCATATATCTGTCTTTATGAGGGTCGCTGCATATACATATGTACTAAAAGCACTATTTCAACTCGATATTTCTTACCATTGGTTACCAACTAGGGTTATTGTGTATGGATGATTAAGATAATTTCTACTGGCGGATAAACCTAACAACATTCAAGACAACAAAGTTATTCAATTATCTGTATAAGAAGTAATCAACAGAGATTAAATGTCTAATAGTGTTTGTTTCGTACGTCCGTTTCTTTGTAATAGAAGTAATAATTGATAATTAAAAAAAAATGGAATCGGAAATCTCGAAACGCTAGTCTTAGTAAATTTTGAGTCTATCCTAACTGTTAAAACATAATAAAAATCTGCAGACCAGAAGAAACATCTGTGAAATCTTACATATTTATACACTTATACAGATACCTGCAGATAAAGCTTCTTCCTACAAACCCAATAAAAAATGTTTATATAGTAAAAAAAAATCAATAGTCCATTGTTGTTGATGAGATTGACAGGGTAAAAAACGAAGCGTAGGACGTTCCCCTTAGATATTTGCAATATGGGTTAAAATTGTTATATGATTTTAGCAAAAATAACAACCGCTACTTGTGCTTTTCCTGAGAGATCACGTTGGGAATAACAGACTTAAAAGTGTACAATAATATACATATATGTATAGGTACCTAGTGAAGTGATTCGAGAAATTAAAAAAAAGGATAGTAAAAGTTAGGTACTTTCTGTAGGGAGGAGTCAACAATAGATTCACGTGTCACTTGCCGCTACCTCTCACTTCCGCAACTGATCTCCATATATTTGCATGTTATTTGTCGGGACTGGGCTGTTGAAGTCCCTCGTAATTATGTAGCCCTATTGTTCGTACAAATACCCTACGTATTTCTATATAGGTATATATATATTTTTTAAACTGGGTAAAAGATATTCGTAAGGATCAGTTTAACTATTGTTATTTAGGTAATAAGTAGTAATACATGTGAGTTATATTGGTAGGCACAGTAACTGATAGTTTTGACTGTTATTATAGGCATAAAGGCCTTGATTTTAGTTATTACTGAGTTGTTTATCATACTGAGTCACTAGTGAATAATCAGCACGAAACATGAAATAGTTATCTGCATACGTACTCACGCTCTGGGCCAGGAAGGAAGATGTGGATGGTGGATTACTAAAATTTTATCCCACCAGTTGGTAATTCTATTGACGTCAAACAGACCCTTCAGGCGTTAAATATTGGCAAATTGGGAGAGTATCTACTGAAAAGGAAAGGTAAGAATATGCAATGAAAGGAGGGATATCATTTTAGCACCACGCTTAGGCACAAATAGCCTGCCTCCACCGGTGAGGGATCATTCATCACTTATACCACGGCCTCACAGGAAACCGCTTGCGTTGTATTTCCCCGAAATTAGTGAGGCTTCGGAATGCCTTACTCCCCTCTCCTCTTTCTCCTTCCCGCATTCCCCCATCTCTAATAACCTTATAATAATAAGATTATAAATATACATATATATGTATATATAATATATATATATATACATATAATATATATATATATATATATATATATATATATATATATATATATATATATATATATATATATATATATATACATATATATATTATATATATATAGTGCACCGGTTTAATTGAGAAATATATATAATAATAATATTATAAATATATACATACTGGATATATATATACATTGGGAAGTGTAAGCAGTAGCTCGAAGCCATCGGAGTCGCATACCCACGCAGGTAACTCACTAACCTGTAACTCGAACTGACTGTAACCGGAAGGTAGGTAGTAGGTAAAGTATTTTTACTAAAACTAATTAACATTAGAATGTCTTAAAACTCTAAATTACCAACCATACCATATATAATTTACCAGGCACTGTAAATAAAAGCCTGTAATTTACAAAACATTTGTGCAAATATCATGTTAAGGAAACCGTTCCGTTACAGAACACTTCACTTTCCGCGAAGGCAAAACTACTTTAAAAACGCTTAAAAGGCAAACAATTTGCTTTCAAAGTGTGAGGATTACTTAGGCTTGCGTGGAACTTTATTATTCAAAGTTCATTTTGGTAGTGACACAAAAGACTACTGGATATTTTTACCCTTCTTTTTGTCACCGCTTGCTTGCTCCAACAACTTAACACTTTATAATAGATCAGACTTTTGCCTAGAAAATGATAGATAGTAAATTCTTTATTGTACACCACGAAATTTAACAGACGCAAAGTTAAACAGTTGATACAAGGCGGCATGTATGCCTAATTCGTCATAATGTTTGTTTAATATTTTTAGAAACTTTTAGGCATTTGTTAGGTATAAAAGTGCCTGTGATTTTTAAATTAAAAGGATAATGTCACTACTGTCAATGTCACTATCACAAACAAAAAAGCGTCCGTTTTTGCTACTATCTGAAATGAAATGAATTAAATGTAGGATACCAGACATGCCGATTAGAAGAGAGCGAATCCAACTTCGTAAAAACACTCAATTTGGTGGAAACGCTTCTTTTTCATATAATTATAATTCGGGACTTGATGATAATAATATTCAGGAGGTAGACAGTAAGGACTGGTCAGTCAGGCCACCCGTTTCACGGTCAGTGCAATTTGTCCTGTCAGATATTTAAAATGTAATGTAACTTATAAATATAACACATCTAAAGCGCTTTTCCATAGCAGGTTGGCAGCTTTTTACTCTTCATACTATTTACAGTAAAACAATATAGTGTATAATTATATATATAATAAAGTAATTATATATATTAATAATTTAAGAGCTTTTTTGTATGTTTATTTAAACGCGCTAACTTCTGGAACTAACAGTCCGATGCTTTTCGTATAAGAAAGTGTACTTATTAAGGAACAATGTAAGTTTTACATACATTATGACTCGGTGTCCCTTAGGAGCTGTGGGGCGCAGTGGTGATAAAAGCAGGTAAAACTGCGAGTTCGACTCCCACACGGGACAAAAATTGTGTGATCCACAAATAGTCCATTCATTGAATGTTTTGTACAACCTCCGTGACACTGGAATTAATAGTACTGCGGGGGTTTTCTTATAAAAAAAAATATGTATTATATTCCGAATATATTTTATCCTCCTTTTTTGTCCTCCAAAAAGCACTGTTTTGTTTTCTATGAGAATTTTCTTAGATTATCTAAGTATTTTCATAAAAGTCAAGTATGTCAAAACGTTAACTTAATTATGCACACTTACAGAAGTTAAGCGGACTGAGCAGCATTTAATATGTTACGGTAAGTAGTCAAGCTATGTCAGACTTGGGAGTGCGAATTGGGGCTCGCCATATTGTACTCACCATAATGTTTTAAAACATATGTATGTTAACAGTTTATTTCTCTTTATAAACTTACATTTTACTTACTTCACTGATGCCTGGTTTCTATATAAAAAAAACGCCTTGTTTTACTTACGGACGATAGAATTGTGACATTTATTGTTCTGGACATATTTTAAAATTTAACCATTTGTAAGCAGAACAAGGCGTTCTTTTGAAATACAATTTATTTGTAATTTTATATTTTTAGACTACTTTATAGACAAGACAATTTTATAATTTCTCGATATAATTTAGTCTTAATACCTAATATTTAGACATAGAAAAATAAGACTTCTTATTTTACTTATCTGTGTAACTTAGATTCACTTCCGTGTCCCCATTAAACATAATGAAACCCTTTTCTCTATGGATTGAAAATAATACGTATAATATTAACACAAATTCGCAACACTTGCAGTATGAAACACCTTAACATCCATCCCCGCCCTGCTCATTCGTGAGGTTTACGTGTGTGAGTGCTTACTTATATGGTCTCATTTTACTGCAGTTAACGGTTACACTGGGTATCATACCACCTATATACTATAATTTTCTAGTATAATTACTAAAAAAATCTTTAAAGTATGCTTCATACATTAACTTATGAATTGCTTGCTCAGTACGTGTACTTGATCTCAGTACGCGTGTAATAAGTTGAACATGAGAGTGAATCTTGAGATTTATGTACTTCGATTATTACACAATTCATAGTGTGAAGTTTACTCGTAGTTCGTCCCTTGGGTTGGATGGGTTTTGGTGTTGAAACGTATCAATTCAAAGATGGAATCTTCTGGGTTGTTCTCGACTGTATATACATATACCGCAATACCCTTACGAACTAAAACCAATTAGTATTCAAATATTACACTGCTTTAATATAATGTTATAAGCCATAAAAAGCTAATTTAAAAATGAAACTCCTTATTTGTTGGCCTGCTATTCGTGTGTTTGCTGTGTAAGGAATAACTCTTACTTCCAACGTATTTTCTGTTTTAAAAAAGGTAACTTCCGGGCTAGGAATATTATTTATGTGTCGCGGGGGACTTTATAAACATAAAAACGATAAACATAAAGAACGCCCAGACTGCTATTTATAGATGACACATTTTTGTCCTGTGTTAAAATCGAACCCACGACCTGCGGGTCAGCAGTCTACTAAGACAACAGTCCATGTTAGTCATCAAACTGGTGACTGCTGAAGATTGGAATATACACATTTATTAATAGACTTAAAAAGCAGATGGGTCTTTGTTATTTCAAACAAAAATTAAGATGATGTCAAAATAGATAAGAACAAATAAAAATGGACATTCCTGCCTCAAATCACACTGCAAAGGATTTTAGTATTTTCTTTTCTTCCCGTGAGTATCTGTGCTGTTCATGAACAGAAAATAATTGTTAATTTGTTTAAGCCACAGTTTAAAGTAAACTTTGTCCAGATAAGTGATTTCTATGTTAATGCTTAGCTAAAAACATGTCAGTTGCTATATTGACATGTTTGTAGCTAAGTATTAACATACACATGTGTCAACAAAATCAGTTATGACGATTACATGGTAACGCTGGCTCCCTCCATCAGTGCTTTGAGGAATCTGTTGAATATATACATATAAGTGAGACATAAGCAAAGGCACAAGGACTATTGCAAACTAATAGATTTGATTGCCCCATCCAAAAGCTTTATGGGGGGAAAGGTAAATGGGGTATAAATTGTTTAGGTCATTTGTAATTTATATTATCAATACTGACATAAATGTAAGTAAATTGTAACTAATACACTAACACTTTGGACTGTAACTAGCCCTAGCCCAATAAATTATTATTTTTACTATTATAATTTGTGTAGCAGAAACCCAGACATCTAAATTGTTTACTGTGTGTACTAGTCGATAAAAGGACTGAAACAAGACAAAGGAATTTTGCTTTAATTGAAAGGCTACCTACAACCAGTAGGTGGGTACATTTGCAGAGTAAATATTACTTCCTGAATATGTTCGTGATATAGAACAATCTTTTACCAAAGTCATCTACATAAGTATCGTATTATATATAATCATATATGATTTTAAGAGAGGTGTAACCTTTAGTAAAACACTCATCATACGAGTATTATTTAGAGATATGAATTGAATCCTGAATAAATTAAAATTTGGATAACCGCGTATTGCGTGTGATATTAGAAAGGAGTGACGACGTATTAAAATTTGCTCAGAAATTAAGATCCTAAAATGTTTCTCACGACAAGTATAATATTTCTTCGCATTTTTGAACTAATATTAATATGCTTTTATAAAGTAAGAAGGCGCATGTTGGGAGATTACTATATTCATAGCCTTCGCTCTTGTCTCACGTTTATGTCCTCATGCGTTAATCTTATATAGCTCATCAACACTACAACAAACAACACGCAACTCCACTCAGCCACTTTATATCACTCTAAGGCCTATGGATGTAAGACACAACACATGTGTATATATGCAGTACATATTACACCCTCATTGGTTTTCATAATGACGCCAGTTACTGTAGGTTTTAAGCGAAATATCATTACCTGTAAATTATACTGTTTATTTTTAGTCTCTCGTAGTCTAGTACTCGTAGGTATATAAAGAATAAGTGCCATTGATCATTTTAGTGAAGCGTTTTTCCGTGCGTATCTGATATTTCACATAAACTCTTGCTACATGTATATGTATATTTCCTTTTGTTTAAAGAATTTCGTCCTAAGTCAGTGTCATCTTTCTCAGGGTAATTTCAACATATATGTTAATTTTGGTGTTTGACGTTATCCTTTTCCCAAATGGCATTGAAATACCTAAAAGTATACAAGTTTCTTACATACATACGAGCACATTATGTACTGAGGGTAGGCTGAGACGGTCGAACGCCATTTAACATAAGTTTATTTAAACCAATATTTCAAAGAAAATTACGTTGATTGACAAGTTACGCGACTCTTTGTAATGTGTCAATAGCTAGTTAACTTTAACTTAACTTTGCAGACTATCAGCGCAAACTAAACAAATAATTTGAAGATTTGAAGTTGAAACTAAAGGACCAGTGAAAATTATATTTTTTGGACGAGCGGGCAGGAAAATTAAACTATTATGAAATTTTCAGTGGAAAACACCTGGCTCCCATTTCGTCGGGACGTGAATATATGATGTGAATATCGCCGTTCGTTATTTGTGTCCAGTGTGTTTGCATTTGTCAGCGAGAACATGCCTTACAATGATTTATGAATTATTTTGTGTTCGAACAATTTCGTTTTGAATTTTATGACAATTAATAGCTAGTTTATGTCTTTTTATTTATATTTGTGTATTTTTCGTTCAATAACGATTCGAAAAATTTATGATTTTCTTGTAATACTCGTTAGCTAGTCTATGATCCGTAGCACTGATATAATCCCAGGCAAACTAAATGTTCTTAGCAATACACGAAGTATTGTAATTGACACGATGGCGACGGCGATGCCAGTGACACCGCAACCGCACTTAGTTCACTCCGCCAACAAATAAAGTAGAACACTTAATATTCTGGTCATTTCTTAGAAAGCTTTGAGAGTTCCTGAATTTAATGAGTTTTGTTTTGTTTGAAACTACCAATTGACTACAATTTGAAGTTGTTTTTTTTTATTTAATAGTTCGTATATGCTATTCTAGGTATAGAACTCTGACTTCCCGCCATCAGCCAGTTCGAGTTATAGGTATGCGACCTTGACTTGCCAATCCATCAGTAAAAGCAATATCCTTCCTTGCAATACTCACTTTCCGGTCAATATACCCAACATTTTCAAATCTTATTCGCAAAAGGTCCTGCATAACGGCAATGGACTTGCAGCCTATTACATAAATAGGACTAAATTACTACTTATCCACAAAATGTGGGCCTTAAATATGCTTCTGCCTACTCCTTCGGGGACACAAGCGTGAGTGTATGTTTGTATGTATGCTACACTATGTGTTTCACGAGAAAAAAATGACAAATATATTCAAAATCTCTTAATCACGTGATGCTTTATCTTTTTCTTTGAAAGAGCGTTATGTAAGGTATACATGTCTGCCCCTATGTAGATAAGTAATAATTATTCTACTGCGTAACAGTGGAACCATTTTTAATGAGTCTATAAATTATAATTTTATGTTAGGTATGTCTTTATTCGTCAGTGTTTTTAACTCGGTCGTCGTTTGCTTTAATTTTTTGTGCACAAGAATAAATTCTTGGAAAGAATTAGTCCCAATAGATCGTTACTAAAATACATAATATATAAACTTAATAAATATGTATTTCTACTCAATTATCTTAGAACTGAGTTGGATTTATAGCATAATAATATTATAAAATAATAATATGGAACTATTTGGTAGTAGTAACCCAATGATCTTACATGACTTATGAAGGCGCATGTGAGCGAAGGCTCATGACTTTACAGTGGTAGAGTCATACTTAAGCACGAATGAGCCGGCCCGACTGGTATGATACCACGGCCTTTAACTTGTTCCTATCCTCTGTTATATACGTCGGTCAGTTTTTGGAATAGTCCTTTTTAATTAGTTTTTTAGTAAAATAAGTAGCCGATGAAAAAATTATTTATATTTTAAATTTTTAGTAGTTCACGTTGAACCACGATGAATGCTATTCGATCGAAACCATCGATGTAAAAGTAAAACATAATCTATTGTTAGTAAATCCCTAGTATATATATCCCTATAATACGCGGAAAGCCATAGTAAGGGATATATGGGCCGGCTCGACCAGAGTATTACCGCGGCTTCTCAGAAAACTGGTTATTAAGTAATGCTTGCGCTGTATTTCACCGGTTAAGTGAGGTTGCCGGAGGCTCAGTCCCCCTTATACGGTACACCGGTGTGGGCGGAGGCGGCTTACCAGCGCCTAATGCCGCCCTGAGTCGGGACGGGTTTTGCCCTCCACGCGCTTTAGTGGCCAACCGCAAGGGGATGACGTCGTAGTGTGCCTTGACGTTGCGTAATTGAGAGCGGGCAACAGGTGCTAGGAGGGTCCGGATGTCTTTCTAAAGCTGCTGCCGGATTCCTCCTATTTTAAGCGCAGTATGGCACACCGTGTGGTTTTAGTCGTTCCGATTCCGACACACCGTTCCACCAAAAACCCCGGTGGGATGACGGCCAGAAGGGGTTTCCACATGTTTAAAAAACTCAGTCCCCCTCCTCTACCCCGACCCTCTTTCCAATCCCTTCAAAGGCGGGCAGTGCAGCCTTTAAGATTTAGGTGTCTATGGGCGGCGGAAGTTAATTACTAACACTTATCTACTCATTTGAACTTCCTCTAACTTCCTTTACCATAAAAAAAAATGCTGTTAGAAGATTAAATAGAAATATTTAAAAAGCTTAAGATTGTAACTGCCTCATAACAAAAGCGACCGAAATTCAGAAGTAACCAAGATAATAAAACAAATTCAATAACATCATACGAACAACCAAGCTGCAACAATAAGGTCAGATGTTCCCGGAAATGAAATGAAAACTTTTCGGCATAAAATATGACTCATACTGTCGTTTACTTTAAAAGCTATTACCTTTTAATAATTATATCGTTCTTTGTTTTCAACAAAAAGAGAAAATTGAATTTTTTTTTATTTATAATAACGGTAACAGTATAAACTGGTTTGTGTTTGCGGAATAGCTCTATTTAATTTGATTAATGCGTGAGCTTCCTTCGACTGCGTTATTAATAAAATGTTATAGGATAATTCATTATTGATCGAGCAAACAATCAACACATTAACCTAAATACCGATTCAGAAGAGGTAATTCAATGGAGATTCCGATGTTACACATACACACATACACTCACGAATGTATCTCTGAAGGGGTAGGCAGAGGACAAATTAACGCCCCAGTTTTGGCGACTATAGTTTAGTGGCATTTATGTAATATATATTTTGGGAATTAAACGGGAAAATTAGGAGTATATTGACTGGAAAAGGAAAGATAGAAAGAGAAGGGGATACTGCTTATTCAAGGTTAGGGTTGCATACCTACAACTCGAACTGACTGGTGGCGGGAAGACCAAGCCCTCTAAGGATTCAGAGATAACTTTAAATATATCATACACATGCATAGAAACATACGCTCTGCCTATATCCCTACAGGTTTAGGCAGAGGTGTATAAAGCACCCAATATTAGGATGCAAGCCTAGTGCCGTCAACCAGGCACTTAAGGAATTAAATATGGGAAAATTTTGAGTATATTGAAAGAGAAACTTAAGAACAAGGGAAGGCAATGCAAGGAAAATGACATTGCTTGTACGGATGAATTGGGAAGTTAGCAATCTCACATTTGAGCAGGAGTTTTGTTTTCGTACGTTTAAATTGGCAAAACGAAACTCCGTTAATTCAGCCTGAATCGACGTCCTGGTGTGACTGGAAGTTGCTTATTGAGAGTTAGCAAAGCGTTGCTTATTGAGAGTTTATTGGTGCCAAAGCTGTTCCCGGATTCCTCCTATGTCAGGCGCAGTATGGTGTTACGGGTTTACGGGTTGACGGACCGAGGGGGTTTCCACAAGTTTAAAAAAAAATCCTATAACTACGTGCAACATCGGTTCTTCGAATTCTGTGTTGCCAACTCATTAATCTATCGAGTACTGATAATAGTTGTAACATCTAGATCTAGTGTCTTACAATTCTACTTCATTCGAAATTACGGCAATTAGGAAACTCAAAAAACTTAGGAGTCAATAATTTGTTTAGGATTTAAAGCAACTTTTCAAAGTTAGATCTTATTTGTCACCAGTTTGCAAGTACGTAATTTATTAAATTTGTGATATTCTATTAGTTTGAGTTTTATTTCTATCAATTTTTTCTTGAGTATTCTGTTTGTAGCTCTAACGTATTACTAGGTAAAAGTGTAAAATTAAAGTTAAGATTTTTTTTTGAATATGCATATCTTTACACTGCAAAACACATTTTAAAAACTAAATTTATATTTTTAATAGCCTTGAAGTTAGCTAAACTTTAAAAAATCCTAAAATATAATTTAACCTTTATAGTAAACCTAAAACGTTATATTTGTATGAAATAAAATGAGTGAAAATATAATTATTTTTCTGTAAACCTAGTTAGTTTACTTCTTGGGGAGTGGTCTTCGTCCAGCAGTTAATAGCAATAGTCTGCTGATGATAAAAGGTAAATTAATAAATAAAAACAATACTTAAAATATGTAAGATTTACTTCTTTAAGCATGTGCCTTATATATTCATACAAGAACTCGCATTATTTACTCACAAGCCATGACTTGCTACTCGCGCGCGTGATAAGTTTTGTGTGACGTTCACACTCGTTACGTGATTGTTCGAATAGCGTGAAAGCTAGCGAGTCAATCCTTAACGCTACACAGCCACCACACATTCGTGCCCGAAAATTAAGCAGAAAAGAGTGTTTTACGAGAGAGCTAAACTATTGGAGAACAAATATCAGCTACTTAAAATGCTAATAAAACTACTGATCAGTTCAGTAGTTTTATTAGCATTTATACAATATATTAGCACTATACAAAATAGATTTTACGTAAGCATGTAAGGATTTCTTAATAACTTAAATATACCATAAAATATTTCTTCAATTATTTATTATATTTGTATTCTATTATGTCAGTCAGTTTAGTAATGTACGATATATGCGAAACTTGAAAATTACAGAATAAGGTATGCATGTAAGCTATGTATACCTAATAATGTCATATTAATAGTTATGTTCAAAATAATACTAAATATAAGCTAAATATAAGCTGATGGCAAAACAAAACATAACTATAAACTTCGAAGAACATAATCTTACAAAGTTTAATTTAGTGCATTAGAAAGATTTCAATCAAACTGTACTTTACTCGAACACTGTTAAATAGCATGTGAGTATCAAGTTCCTAAGATAGTTGCGTAAGCACTGTAAGCGGGATTCTTGGGATTCTCTTCTTCATCGCTGAATAAGGTATTCATGGCAAGGCTTTCAGTCATACCTTAGCGTTAAGGCTTGAGTACAACAAAATGGCACGATAAACATACTTTTCCTATAATACTTTCATATAATTAGGTTTCAGATGCAATAGGCTCAGATCTACTTATGCACATGAACATATATGATGTTTTTTAAAGACAATGATAATTTGCAGACTAAGCCCTGTAAAAACGTTAAGCCGTTAACTCTTTAGCATTATTTTATTCTTAGATTCATGATTTGAGAACAAATACGTCCTCCGCCCATTGTCAGTTCAATGGCAGTTACAATGAACTGGGGCTTTTACAATAAGCGAATATTTACTAGGTCTTTTTTTAATATGCTATAGGGGCTAGACGAATAGATGATGATTGAACGAATAGACCTGATGGTAAGTGTCAATTGACGCTCATGGACACCTTCAACTCAAGTCGCCTACGAGGGTGAGAAGGATAATAAGGGTTTTAAGAGGAGAGTATGTTGGGGCTCCGGTACCTCACTCACCCAACAATATGACTGAAGCATTGTTTTTCTACTGTTTTTCTGTGTGTGCCCCTTCGTGTAGTTCCCATGATCATCAAAATTCTGTAAAATTAATACCATTTAGAGCAATGCAGAATTGAACATTCTCATTCTTGACCATGTAGCTGTATATTCTAAATGATATACAGATATATTATATCTACATATAGTTTAACGTTTTTAAATGATTTACGTCTCTAATTATAATTATATTGTTAACAAGCTCTCAGCTGTTTAATATAGGAATCATATAAAGCCTTTCACAAACGATCCATGCTTCATATTTATTTGTTGTTCATTATATATTTATCGATTGAACTATTTGTCTTTTGAGGGCTTTTAGTTCTTCAACAATTTTGAAATACCTACATACCTTGTAAAGGAAGACCCAGCACAGGTCTTCTTTCTTTGAATAAATTATTTAGCATAATATTTTAAAAAGTCTCAACTCAACTATTTCTGCAATGATCATACAGTGTAATATCACCTTTACTCACAAAGGGTAAAGGTAAAGCGTGAGCGCTTAGACTGATCCCCGGTGAGAGTTTCCGATGCTAATACAGGACTTTTATTACTTGCCATTAGAATATCGAATATTCCTCTTTCACCAGACCGAAAACTTACTCATTAACATATAATCTGTTCACTGTTTTAACTTCACCGAGAGTGTTTTTGATTAGTTTTCTGTAGAAACATTATCAGCTTTTTATCTATATTTAAGAAACACTGCATACTGTTCGGAAAATCAAGATTCACCAACAACTTCTTTAGTATTAAATACAATTATAGGTATATCTTCTTCAATCTATTTGTCATTTTATACAAATGACAAATAGATTGAGTTGACTTCAAAACAAAAATCTATTAAAAATATGATACAAACGTAAAACATTTTTAAAATACAGAAGATAGTAATGTGATCTTTACTTTTTTATTTTTTTTTGTGGAACTCGTTCATCGTAATTGAACATTACTTACCCCGAAGAATAATGATGCGGGATGGAAAGCCAATGTTGACCAAAGCGTGCACGGCACTGCAATACCTCAATCATGATAGGTAGTAGAGCCACGCTGACTTATTCAGCAGGAATGGGCCGGCTCGACCGGGGCAGTACTACCCTCTCACAGAAAACAAGCCTAAAGTGACAACATTCGTGGTGTCGCCTTTCGCTGGTAAGTGAGAGACCGGAGGCCCAACGATGCAGGGGTGATCGTCTCATGTGCGTGAGCAGTGGAGTGCTGTAGAGTCATTGTAAGGGTGGCGTGGATAGACCCGTAGAAACGGTGGTGCCGCTGGCCGCCCGCGGCATAGAGAGGGGCCCAACCACGGCTAACCACCCCGGGAGGCTGCCCCGTCAGGTCGCGCATAATCCACGGAGTGGCTCGTCATGCCGGTTGGTGACCGGATGGTGGGACCCGGCGACCACTTCCGGGAGGGTACGGGGGCTCTTCCGTCCGACGGTTTTGGTCACCGTCATGCTTCACCGATACATGATGACACAGCATTTTTAGTCTCAGTTTACATTGCCACGATGACTGTCATGCCTTTTACGCCCCCTTCCTCTTCTATCATGGCAGCACAAAAAAAGAAAAGTGGTCTTACAGCGGCATCCTCCTCTCCCACCAACCCGCTTTTTGAGGTGGAATTCACTAACATTCGTGGACTCCATGCAAACCTCAGCGCCGTACACCAACACCTCGAGACGGCTCGGCCGGCCATGCTTTTTCTTACGGAGACACAAATACGCCACCCTGCCGACACGGCATACCTCCACTATCCCGGCTACGTGCTCGAGGAGTGCTTCCTCGCAAGGGCTGGAGTGTGCCTTTTCGTCAGGGCGGATGTTTGTTGTCGCTCATACACATACCATGATAACTGTCACCCCTGCATCGTTGCCTCCGGTCTCTCACTCACCAGCGAAAGGCACCACACCACGAATGTTGTCACTTTAGGCTGGTTTTCTGTGAGAGGGTAGTACTGCTCCGGTCGAGCCGGCCCATTTCTGCTGAATAAGTCAGCGTGGCTCTAGTCCCTATTGAAGATATTAAGGTATTAAATTGAGCTGACGATAGAGCTCAATGGCGTACATTGGAAAGGCAGCAGTGCGATGATGGGCTATAACGACGATAATAACGATGTATCAAATTTATGCATGTGTATATACGCCTGTCAGTGATCAATTGAACATTTAAATGTTCAATTGATCACTGACAGTTTATACCATTTCAGCAAAATTTCATGTTCTGGAACTCATAATGTCACGAGAAAGTGGGAAAATAAATGTGTAGATATAAAAATCGATGAGTATGTGCTTTACGTGACGACAGATGTTCGTGAAATGTTCCAACTTTTCTGTGACAAAAGGCTTTATAAGTTTACTAAACGGTTAGCACATGGACGAAAATATTAGTTAGAACAATTTGAAAAATGCTATTAAGACAATGAAAACCTACCTTTAATGCCTTAAATTTGTAGTGTAAGTTATCCTGGTCTCGTTCCATGACATAATTTGAAAGTATTGTTCTATATTGTTTTCTTGCTTATTTCATATTAATGAGATACTTAAGCACTTTTTCCCAGCCCCCTTTCCCCTCTCATACTTCTCACCCTTCCTCCGGCACCCTCAAAGGTCGGCAGTGAACTTGCCACTCTTGAGTTGCAAGTGTCGATAGGAAGTGATAGTACTTACAATCAGGTGAGAAATCTATCCGTTACCTACTATACCATAAAAAAATTATAAAACTAGTTGTAGGCGGATTTATTTTAAAAACTTGTTTTATTCCTAAAGAAAAGTAGTTACATCCTTTAAAATTAACTATCTGCCAGTAGACGTCCCTTAAAAATCAGTCCTGCTGTTAATGCAAACTAGCCGCAACAAACAGAATGACATAATTTTTAAAATAAACGGGTAGTAACTTTTTAGACCAACATACTTAAGGACAAGTTCATGTCGTTCCACCGACCCACACATCCAAAACTCACTTGTAAAAAGCTGATAATAAATGTTTTGTCTGAAATCGACGCTATATAAAGTTAAGGTCAGTTAAAGACTTTATTATGTCTCCAAAATGTTAGCATTTGTTTAATTTTATCTGTAAGCGACAGATCTTTCCTTATTCTTATTTATGTCTTGGATAATGTTTAAGAATCTTAGTCACCTAAAAGCAAAAGTTACGCTAGATTTAAACCTGAGGCTGTGAGCTGTCGCGGCGTGCTGATGGCGGTGTCGTTGGACATCGCCAACGCATTCAATAGTCTGCCATTCAGTTGCATTAGGGAAGCGCTCCGCTATCACGGAGTGCCATGGTGTTCCGCAGGGGTCTGTCCTTGGACCACTCCTGTGGAACATGGGGTACGACTGGGCCCTTCGTGGTGACTTCCCCCCCCGGGCTGGGCGTAATCTGTTACGCCGATGACACTCTGGTCCCAGCCCGGGGATCAAACTTTCAGGAGGTGGCGCGCATGGCCACCAGAGGAGCCTCACTGGTGGTCCAGTGCATCGAGGCGCTGGGATTGCGGGTGGCCCTGGACAAGATGGAGGCCCTTCTATTTCATGGTCCCCATCGTGGTCCACCCACTGGCGCCGCCATCATGGTCAAATCGGTCCTCGTACCGGTTCGGGCCCACATTAAATATCTGGGCTTGACACTTGACGGGAGGTGGCTCTTCGACGAGCACTTCCGGCAGCTTGCTCCAAAACTGGTCGCCGCTGCGGGGGTTGTCTGGTCAATGGCACTATACGGTGCACCGGTATGGGCGGAAGCTCTGACCGCCCAGAATAGGGCACG
Source organism: Tyria jacobaeae (assembly GCA_947561695.1). Lineage (NCBI taxonomy): Eukaryota > Metazoa > Arthropoda > Insecta > Lepidoptera > Erebidae > Tyria > Tyria jacobaeae. The sequence goes on along the minus strand of OX387221.1, from coordinate 12,041,330 downwards.
CCTTTGGCGCTCTCAGAGGGTCATGGCGGTTAGAGCCATACGCGGTTACCGCACCCTGTCGACGGAGGCGGCGTGCGTGTTGGCCGGAACTCCCCTGTGGGACTTGGAGGCGGAAGTGCTCGCCGAAGTATATCGGCGGATGACTGATTTCCGGGCGGGTAGTGGCAATCGATCCCCGCTCGAAGAGGTGGAGGCGCTCCAGCTGGTCATCGTCGAGTGGGCAGGGCGGCAGCACAGGACCCTTTCTTTTCGACTAACGCAGGTTCTTTCCGGGCACGGTTGCTTCGGAAAGTACCTGCACTCGGTCGCTAGGAGAGAATTGAATCCCGTCTATCACCACTGCGACTGTAGTGAGGACTCGGCCCAGCATCCGCTCGCGGATTGCCCCGCTTGGGCGTCGCAGCGTCAGGCCGTCGGAACCGGGTGGCGGAGACGCGTTTACCAGTGCCTCATGCCGCCCTGAGTGTGGCTGCGGGTGGTCGGGCAGGTTTTCCCTCCATCGGCCATATGGCTAGCCGTGAGGGGGTGACGTCCGCGTGTGTCTGGACGCCGCCTTATTGATAGGTTACCCGTAGGTGATGACCGCATAGGCGCTAGGAGGGGTCCGGATGTCTTAATAAAGCTGTTCCCGGATTCCTCCTATTTTAAGCGCAGTATGGCACACCGTGTGGTTTTAGTCGGTTTGATTCCGACACAACGTTCCACCGAAAACCCGGGTGGAATGACGGCCCGAGGGGGTTTCAACAAGAAAAAAAAAAAAAAGATTTAAACCTTGCTATGTTCAAAAGACTGAGACTAACTGACAAGTAGTGTTGAACCTCTAAGTTTTATTAGCTATTATGTCTGCTATAAATTTAAAAGCTGTTTTGTTTCTTTGACTTAATGGTTTAAAAAATAAGTTTTTGGACGCTAGAGGTTAAAACATCTATGGTCCATATACTAACTGAAAACTCATCTACATCGTCACTTGAAAATTACATTTAAAAGAACAATTTAATATACTACATTTCATATTTTAGACAAATAATATAACTATATAGGACATAAAAATATTTACAATTTAGGGGGTGATGATGTGGAGGAATTTTCTTATGTAGTCGTGTAAAAAGTCTATATTTTAATTTTCCGCATCTAAAAAGAGTCAACGATTGGTTAAAATATGCTTGTTTAAAGTGGTTTTCAGGTTCTCGATCATCCATACTATGTAATATTATAAATGTCAAAGTAATTCTGTCTATTTATTACCTATTCACGACTTAACCGATTTTAGTGCTTCGAACCCTGTTTCTTTGACTGATGTAAAACCATACATACATACATAGTATCACCTCTTTCCCATAGGGGTAGGCAGAGACCACTTCCTTTCATTTGCTACGATTCTGACAGCCTTTGCTTAGATTGTCTTGAAATTGGTCTCTTCATTCTATATCACCATAACACTTTCCGTCCCTAGTAAACTTTGATCCCAGATATACAAATTCATCCACTTGTTCCACTTTTTTTACCACCTATCATAATTTCACAAAACGTTCTGTTTTCATCTCTTTCAAAAACCATCTTTTTCGTCTTGCTCACATTAATTTTCATACCCTTTCTTTCTAATGCCCCATGCAAGCTTGTTACCATCTCCTGTAACTCCTTTAGCTGATGACGCAAGTATTACTTGGTTATCCGCATTTGGGAAAGATTTGACGAGTAACCCATTCTTTCTCAAGCCACATTCTTTCCCTTCAATTTCCATCAGACAATCATCAATGAATAAGTTAAATAGCCAAAGCGACATCAGCTACACAGCCCTGTCTAAGACCTTTCTCAATCTTAAACCATCAATGTAGGCACCGTTCACCCTGACACCAGCACTGGAATTCTCATATAGACATTTCAGTGCTCGGATCAATTCGCTGTTCCCCCATTCTGTGATAAAACCCTCCACAATTCATCCTTCTCCACTCGATCGTAGGTTTTCTCCAAATCCACGTATACGCAGTGAAGTTTTTGACTTTTCGCCAAAGCTTTTCGGTTATGCCACGCAAGGAGAAAACCGGTCCGTACATCCCATTTCTTTTCTAAATACTGCTAAATCCTACCATGCTTAAGAGGCTGATACCCGGGTAGTTTTTCCAATCCTGCTGTGACCCTTTTTCCTTAAATAACGGCACGATTACAGCCTTGCACTATTACCTACCATCTATTAGTACATTGTATTCAATTTGGACTATGGCTTCTTTAAACACCAATGTGTAAATCGGGCCTTTTAATCGCCACAATACTTACCATCTTAACTTGCGCGAAAGGGTCGTCACTAATGGTATTTCAGTAAACAGATTGCGAGCTTTGTAAAAGTTTAAGCTAAACAATAAGACAGCTTTGATTTTTTTTAAATGAAATACTATAGTTTTAACAACTTTAAGATTCAAGATGTATGACTACATGTTAATATTAATTCCCCAGTGCAAACAATAATGTTAATTTATTCGACGCGTACACTACTATTAAAACGCGTACGATCTTAGAATATTATATTAACCATCAATTGACGCATGTAACAGCAATAGTAATTCAATATTGAGAAATATGTCTATATTATTAAGAAACAAACTAATAAATTTGTGTCAGATTCAGTATATTTTTATAGTGTAAACAGCAAACAAAGTAAATAATTACTCATTTCCATTTTACTAAGTTTTTGTTTTGTATACTTGCGACCCGGGAGAACCCTTAGAAGTCTTTGCAAACCCCTGCAGATCATCGCCGCATTTTTATGAACAAGCGGCACCACCTGCGTGTCCTGGGCCTTGCCCTGTCTTCAGTTTAGTCACTTCGTAATCACGCATCAGGCACGCTTCTAGAGTAACGGACAGCTCCTTCGTTACTCGAGGCTGGTGAATAATAAGTGATCATGTATTTAAAAGTTTTGTTTTTGTAAATAATAAACAGTGGTATATTTTCAGTGCAAAATACACTAGATAAATAACCCAAAAACAATAAAATATTTAATACATTATTATGTAACTTAGTACAGTAATGCTCTTTTAAGAACAATATTCTCAGAGAAAAAAATTACTTTATTTCTTTGGAGAGCTTTTAGTGGGGGCGTATTTACTCTTGTGAGTAAGTCTTATGCTACGGGTACATCCGACGACACGCCCTTTACATTAGCTCTCTAGTACAGACTTTACTAGTTCATTGCTTATACCACTTAGTAGTTTATAGAAGTTACTAATAATGGTAAACAGATTTGTAGTCACTGCAGGGAACTACGTCTAGTGGTTAGTGATCCTAACTGCTAAGGCAGCGGTCGTGGGTTCGATTCCCACCTAGGACAAATGTTTGTGGTATGAGCATGATTATTGTTCTGTGTCTGGTGGTTCTGTATCTATAATATTTATGTTTTTAGAAATGTATAAGTATGTTTATTAGCAGTCTGGTTACCACCGTACAAGCTTTGCTTAATTTTGAGGTAAATGAGGAAACTGTTAAAAATGATTTTATAGGTTTTACAGACAAAACACTTGGCATTCTATAGCATTCGTATTCATAAAAAATAGTTTTCCTAAAGACAACATAAATAACTTATGATCCTAGGTTAATATTTCTTAGATAAATTTATTTCTTAGGGTTATGTTTTATTACTTACTTATGTATACAATAAAGGAATTTAGTACTTGATTCCATGATATCGCAACCCAATTTTTCTATCATATGCAATAACAATTCTGAAATAAAACCAAAACTCACGTGAGATTAAAACTAGAATAGCGGGGTTTATTTTATGATATGTTTTATATCTGTTTTACTTTATTTTATTGCTATCGGTAGGTGATCGTTAAACTTAATGTGTATTGTTTCTGAACTATAATAACAAACTTTTATTAAATATTTTTACAATTTTGTTAGAACTGGAATAAAGCATAAATTAACTGTTTTTTTTTTGCAGAAAGTTTACGGTTGGTGGCGCACTGACACTAGTAACTGCTTATGAGCTTTAGTTTTATATTAAAAATCTTAAAGAAAGTTTAATTCGTACAAAAACAAAAAGATTTCACATCAAAAGCATCTTTGCCTTTCGTCGTCAATAATTTTAAATATATATTTAGTAAAAACAAATTGACTTTCAAGTAACATAAAAAAAAATATTTGTCTATAAATACTTGTATGTAAGTTACCAGTAAAACTTGTGAACCGGAAAACTAAGATTAAACTCTAAACAAATGCAACCTGTTGTTTAATGCATTTAGCCACATCGTTAGCCGCGATACTTCACAATTTAAATGCACTTATCCTAGTCCACTTCCGCGTTAATGTAGAAATGAATAACAAATACGAATAGAAACAGTGAAATGGTTACGCAATTAAGGGGCCGCGTTGCGAGGCAACCAGCACTTTATAATGATGGTGTATATATGGAATATTATGTTTTAAGTTTTTGCAAATTGTAAAATAACTTACAGTTTTAAAGTTGTAAATTCTTTGCTTTTGAGAGAAAAATGTGTAACAATGAGATAAACGAATACACGCAAAAGATTCTTCAGCTTGTTCAAAATACTACTGACGTGGAAAGTGTTTAAAAGGAATACTGGACGTGGTGGGCACGTATAGGCCGGCTCGACAAAGGAATACCACGGCCCCACCAAAAGCCGATTAGGAAGCATACTTGCATTATGCTTTTCCGAGGCAGCAATAGTCACTTACCATCAGGTGATCCGTCTGTTCGTTTGCTCATTATATGTAAAATACTTTTAAAAAATAGCACCTGAACAGCAAATGTTAAATAGGACAAACTTATTAATTTTCTTAATAAAAGTCTTATTTACATGCTTGGCAACCTGCGTGGCTCCGCTTAGTCAGATATATGCCAAGACTTAAATAGCGAGCCTTGAAAGTATAAGTCGCAGTGTGTGTGAATGTAGTGTTTATACCATGAGTGTGCATTTTCTTTCTATTCACCACTTTGGAGCCCTTTGGATAGTCTGATAGCCCGGGTTAATGGAGCACGGCCGGATTTGTTCAAGCTAATTGGATCGTGACTTGGATTATCTAGTACATTATTTGTTATTACCATAGCTTCTGTAATAAAATAAGAATGGCGGGTAGCACGTTCAGTAATGATATGCTATCTTATTTGTTTTAGATAGCAATGTTATTTTTAACTGAAATCTCTGTCAGTGATGAGGCATAGAATTTGAACTTTTTGTTATCGTTCTTCCTTGTAAAAACTAAAACTAAGCAGTTTGTCCGTAACAAGTAACTAACTCTTTCACCATTGCACGAGGTTTTAGAAGAGTAGAACACAAAGCAATGTATAGTCTCTTCAGCAGATACCTATATTGGAACTAACTAGCTATCTCAATGCTTGTTAAATTGGAAAATATGCTTATCTTTTTTTTAGAGTGCATAATAGAAATTAAATATGTTTTATAAGTATTGTATGTAAATTGGAACGAATCAGTTAGTTATAAGACATCATCCCCTATTATACCTTCCCTTTGCTGCAATGAATTATAGGCGGAACTCATATTTTTTTACGTGGAGGTAAAAGTTAAAATAATATGAAATCAAAATTAAACTTGGATCTGTTTTGTACAAACCCAGCTGCGGTTATGAATCTTTTTATGAAATATTTCTTTGGCAGCGAACGGTACATATAATTCACTAGCATATTATGTTCATTTTTGTGTTACTTATTAAATCGTATTAATTTTTTACTGTATTTTAGTATTTTAACTGATAAAATCTATTCGAAATATTGGTGTAATTAATTATTAGATGGTAGTTTATATGTGGAAGCTTGTTATTAGCAATTTTATAGTTACACGACTGTTTTTAAAACTATTAGTCTGTCAGCTTTCCTAAAAGAAATAAAATATTTACACCAACCTTTAAAGAGATTAATTTCAATTATATGTATGTCTATGGTGTACCATTAATAATATTCTAATTCGGTTCTACGTAATTGACACACACATATATAAAAATTAGATAAAAATACAACAACCCTGCCAAATAAGTTTGCCATATTCAACTTTATAAAAAATATAGCCACTCACTCAAAGATTTAAGGATATTCAGGCATTTAGATGTGACTTAGACGAATATTACTCTTCTTCTTGGTTAGTCCCGTAAACAGAAGCACCCAGCGAGTCAGCAGAAACATAATGGAAACGGGTTCTCCTTTCTAATCACCAGTTATCGCTTTAATATTTACATACTATTCTTATTTTCTTATTTTCTAATATTCTTAATTTCATTTCAAATGGTCAGAAGGATTCCCGGAAGACATTACTCGTAGTATTTTACTCGTAGTATTACAATAATTATCTTGTCTTATAAAATAATGAACGAAATGTGTTGTTCAGTTATTGTTAAACATGCTTTTTTAATATAATACAGAAAAGTAATTGTATTATTCATTATTGTGTACCAAAAACTATATTTAATATACCTAATGAAATTTTCATATACCATTTTTGCATCACAGAACAAAATTGTAAATGTAATCGAATAAAAGCAGGAAATTTAAAACAAACAAAAAATCAAAACACTTTCATTACTAAGAGAGCATTCGGTGATAATTAGGGATTGAAACCCTACCTATTTCTCAGTTTGGTAAAGCCTCGGGGCTGATCTCGGGGCGCTCAAAGGATTAGTGGCCGGGATTATTATTATTATTACTTTAAATTTTCGAGGAAATGAAGTTCTATTTTTAATACAAAGTAACACTGTCCTCTTTCTGTGTTCACTTCAGCTTTTACGCTATGAAAGAATTGCTCTATAATTATCATTAGCGCTTTACGCAATCTAATTTCTATTTAAATTTGGGCTTTTGTTAATCTATCGCCGAACTTTCGATTTGTTTTGGCATTGCTCTGTAGCTGTTGTCTTTCTTCATACTATATTTTTTTTCTTATCAAGCATCTAATACTAAGTTCATACCATGTCTATTTCAATCATCGGATCCTAAATAACCTAGAACAATTTTGTTTAGGATATAAACTTGAGATGGACAGACAACTTCGAGAAACCGTTTTGCTTTGAAGAAGAAGAGTTATTGGAAAGGGAATGACATCAAACACAAACCTCGTATATCAACGTATCTGAGCTGAATCTCATCCAAAAACCGTAGAATTTCGTTTTATATACATTTCTGTGGCTGCGACATGGTACAGAAGAAGAGTTATTGAAAAGGGAATGACCTCAAACAAAACTTCGTATATTAACGTATCTGAGCTGGATCTCGCCCACAAACCGCAGAATTTAGTTTTTTCAATTATTATCTTAGGCCTTTCTTGATGGTTTTGGATAAAGGTGCGGTTATTAAAACGAGATGTTATTTACAAGGCGATTTGTATTATGTTAAGTTTTTTTAATGAGTATATTGATCGTATGACATGGTTCGGGTTGTCATGGTTTTGGAAGACTGCTAGTTAGTAAACCTGAACAACCCTAGACTATATAGAAAATCCAAAAACCGGAAACTTGTAATTTAAACCATTCAATATGATGATATAAAAGTACAGATGGTGATCCACCCAAATCAAATCAAAGCAGTCGACGTTTTATGTAAAAAGGAAAAACAGGATAGTATAATTCTTAGTTTGTCATATTCTTACACGTTGAAGTTTTTAACAGGCGGTGGCCGCAACAATCAACATTGTATTATTTGGTTTGACTACAGAGGCATTAAGAAGCCTTAAAGTGGAAACCGAGATCGAATAAAATAATTTTAGTAATGGAACAGTAATTAGTCAACAAATAGTCCACAACAGATCTTTAAAACACCAACATAAACTTCCATTTACTGAACACGAAAACTAAACACGCATTGGTTCACTCAAAAATATATTGTTTAGAGCATTGGGTCCGCACTTCGCCTCTCTCGGACCGGAGTGTAAACGTAACGACATCAAGTCACAGAACTGCAAGTACTTCGAGATCTATGTCCTCGTATTTACACTCCTATAGTTTTTATAGTCCTCGAGAGAGAGTTATTGTTGAGATGAAAGCGAACATAGCGACTTATATCTTAGCTTGATATCGATTGATTCAGATTTTGGCATTTAAGGTTGTTGGCTTGGTTTAGAAACTGTACGGTTAAAAATGGGTTGCAGAAATATCGAACCCGATCATTGCCTTGGAATATAATGTTTTGTACTAGTTGTGTAATTCGGAATTAAATCGCTAAAATTACACCATCCACCAGAACTTTAAAAATTTGAAATGGAGGTAAACAGATCATTGCTTTTTGACACTTTAAAGAAAAATATTGAAGACGGGTTAAACTAGTACTTCACGGTGGTTTCGTTAAGCTCTCATCAGTTCACCAAGTTACGGTTGCAACAGTCGGTGCAATTCGATTGAAACATTATCACAATGAAGTCCCAAGTTAGATATGTTTAGAAGTCAAGAATGTTTAAAACCTTATTTTATTAAGCTGTGCCCTCTACATCGTTCGCGTTTATGTCAAAAAAAAATACTTGTTGCATATAAAAAAAAATTGTACCATGAGACTTTTTTATACTATATCTATTAAACATCCTGAGCCTATCTACAGAAATATTGTTATAATGACTTACAAGTGAAATGATAATGTTTTTTTAATTCTAAGAACTTTTAATATAAATCATATATAACAAGGTATTTTGTAAACTTGAAAATTTCGATGATATTGGAATAGTTAGGTATTATTCTTGACACAAATTTGACATTGATTTATTATGCATAAGAGTATTTAAACTAATATATATATATACAGTCATGGTCAACTAATTAGGGACACTCTCTAGTTAATCCAAATTGTGAATTTATTTTTTATTTTCCAACGAGTCTAAACAATATTCCACATCTTTTACATGTAAGTATAATTAGTCATTTATGTGCCTAATTATACAAACAATAACAACTTCTTAAACATTAAACCTCTTTACAGTATAGCTGATAGATGATCACAGTGCTATTTGTTCAAAGAATGCTGGCTGGCCATTTAATTAGGGACACTGAGATATTGCGTTCTAGTTTCAAAATCTGAATCTCAATTATTATTTTCTTTCTTCTCCTATTCTTTGTGGTAGTTTTGGCGGCAATCTAGATTTGTAATTTCAAGTTTTGAGAGTTATTTTGAAGAACAATGGGCAAAAATAAAAGTTGCGATGCAACACTACGAAAAATTATAATGAAGTTTGTCGAGCGTGGTTGGTCATACCGAAGGATAGCAGGATATTTAAATTGTTCAAAAACTATGGTATGCAATGCAGTGCAACATTTCAGGCGCAATAACACAACTTTAAATGTGCCCAGAAAAAAAAGATCGAGAAAAACAACTCCGCAAGAAGATAGAATGATAACCAGGTTAGCTAAGAAAGATCCGTTTCTAGGCTCTATTTTAATTAAACATGAAGTGTTTGGGGCAGACGAAAGAGTCAGTGTATCAGCGAGGACAGTTCGACGACGTCTGGTAGAAGCAGGGTTGTTCGGAAGAGTGGCTCGCAAAGTACCGTTGTTAAAGAAAGAGCATAGAAATGCACGTTTGGCGTTTGCACGTAAATATGGACATTGGACCTACGACCAATGGCAACATGTATTATTCTCTGACGAGACCAAGGTTAATTTGATTTCTTCAGATGGAAGGCAATACGTACGGCGTCCTGTAAAAGCGGAAATGAATCCAAGATTCACAAAAAAGCAGGTGAAACATGGCGGAGGAAACATTAAAATGTGGGGATCATTTTCTGGACGTGGAGTGGGACCTGTGAGGAAAGTTCAGGGTAACTTAGACCAACATCAATACAAATCAATATTAGAAGAAACTATGCTTCCCTATGCTGAGGAACATCTTCCTATTATATGGACTTTTCAGCATGATAACGACCCAAAACATACAGCCCGTTCAGTCAAGTCGTTTCTTAACAGACAGTCGGTATCAGTGCTAGATTGGCCAGCAAATAGCCCCGACCTCAACCCAATCGAGCACCTTTGGCACGAAATTAAGAAAAAAGTTGCCATTTATCGTACCACAACTTTAGATGAACTTAATGAAGCTTTTTGTGAGGCATGGGCAAACATTCCTGTTGAAATATGACAGAAACTGATAATGTCTATGCCACATCGGTGTCAAGCGGTAATTACTAACAAAGGTTTTGCTACTGGGTACTGATTTTACCCGTAATAAAATGAAGTTGTTAAAGAAATTAAAATACTGCAGATTATTAGTTCTGTTTAACTCTATTTTTCATTTTACTTTACTGTTCTTAATTAAATGTCCAGCTACAGAATTGTACCTTAAATTGAATACATGGTTAACCTTTGATATTAAACACTTTTTTATATTTATTTAATCTTTTATTTACAGCCATTTATAGTATAATAATCGGATCAAATTATGCAAATAATAGTTACTGAGAAATCAACAGGGTTTTATATTTATATGTACATAGCCGGTTATTGCTGTCCACTATCTTGAATGTCCTTAATTAGTTGACCACGACTGTATATAAAATGATTTAATTTAATATAAAAACTTAAATTTAAAATTTAATTATGAAAATGCTTACCCTCGAAAAAACGTATGTAACGTGGCGAAATGACGATATACTTGAAGTTGTTAAAAAAATGTTTTTAGCTGAAACCCTTATTGGTGATTTCATTGGTACTGAAACGTTATGCCCTTAAAGCTTGACTTCCATTTAAAATGGAGCCTGTGGAGGTGAGATCTCCAGGAGGTGGCCTCCCAGAACCGTAAAATACTCGGTATGTTTGCACAATCTACTCTTAAAGGTACCATAAATTCTTATATCAGTTGTTCATATTAGATTGCTCTGTGTGCCATTGCAAACTGCAATAACAACACACACACAACACAACAAACTGGGTTACGGACAAAAGCCTTCACTGTTATTAACTCTGATTTGGCATGAGTGTGCGAATGGAGTAGACAATATGGAATAGAAGTGAATCCCACCAAAACACAGGTCATAGTTGTCATGTCATATAATGTATTAACTGGTTTTGCACTACCAGACATCGTTTTTTAATAGCACTGTGTTGCAAATAAGTTCCTTTGTGAAGAATCTTGTGATTTTGATAGATAACACCCTATCCTGGAGTTCTCAGATACGCGAAGTTAGCGGGAAATTGTTTGCGTCAGTGGGATCCTTGAGTAGGCTACGTAATTTCCTACGTCAGGCCACGAAAATTGCGCTTGCACAATCTCTTCTTCTACCTATACTCGACTATGCCGAGGTCAGCTATTTAGATATAGCCGAGAACTTGAAGTTTTTGTATAATATTTGCAATTTGCTCAAGTGGCTCCCAATTTGCCTTCGGCGGAATACTCACATGCTGTTCAATGTCTGTACCCCGACTAATTTAAAGGAACGTTTTACGTTCCTCAATGAAACACATGCCAGATCCTTGAGGTCTTCGGAAACGCTGGAACTGGCAGTACATCCTTCCAAGTTTTATGACAAATCCTTTACTGTGCAGGCTGTTTGGCTAAATAATGCTCTGCCTGCACCGATTATAAGCTCGCAATCACGGGGAACATTACAAAATGGTAAAAGGGTATCTTTATCTTTCTGATTTCTCTTTTTCGCTTAATTTTAACGAATTTAATATAATAAATCCTCATGTGTATATGTGTAATTGTGCATGTATGTGTGTTACATTATATGCTAACATTTTATAGAAGAATATAAGGTCTAGTACTTTTAACCGTTTTTCAAGTGATTCAATTTCGAAATATAACAATACATCACAGTACGATAACTTCTTAGTGCATTTCTAATTTCAAACGCATTTGTAAAATTATAGTCAGAATATTCAATCAAGCGATACATTTATAACAAGGAACCTCACGTTATAACCCTCTTACATTTCTATTTTATTATTATTTATATTATTATATGTTTTTATATTTATTATTCCGTCCCATATCTGGCTAGAAAATACACTTGATCAAAAATACATATGATCTAGCCACCTGAAAATGAGGAATGTATGCAATTTTATTTGTTAAACGCACATTAATCTACACTTTGACTTTTTCCTGTACTTTTGAGATATTAATTACATACAACTTTAAAAAGAAAGCAATGCCGAAACATTAACGATAATATATATATATGCCTATAACAGGTCATAGGCTGACAAATAGGATTCTGACCTGTGTTGACAAGAACAACTTGGTAAATAACATACAGTATATCTGTTTTTCTTCGACCTTCACGAAATTTACTTATCTCGTCATATTATGTTATCTTGAGTTTTCTCTATTTTCTCTTAACTTATTTTGTATCACTTATCAATATTCCATAAGTAGATGATAACGTGAAAGTTTAGCTTGCCAACTGTTGTTTTTTCTTCAAATAAGTATTGGCGTGGTTTAAGTATCTGACGGCCCGAAATATCGTGATTCTGCGAGGCCTCAACGCGCGATGGCCATCACAGTGATAAGAGGGTACCATACAACTCTTTTGAGGCGGCCAGCCTATTTGCCGGATCCGCTCCCTGGGATCTAGATGCAGTACTCCTTGCGCTACTGTACCGGTGGCGTAGGGCTGCACTAGATCGTGGAAAGCTTCCTGTGCCTCCCGAAGTAGAGGCACACCGGGTTGAGCTTCATCAAATCTTATTGACGGAGTGGGAGCAACGACTTGCGCGACCCAGTGCTGGGCACGATGCTGTAGCGGCGATAAGACCCGTCCTAAGAGAGTGGCTGGAGAGAGGACATGGAGCCTTCACCTTCCGGGTGATGCAGGTGCTCTCCGGACACGGTTGTTTCGGCAAGTACTTGTATCGGAGTGGTCGGGAGCCACCATTACGATGGCTGCCCCGATGACACGGCGCTTCACACATCGTGGGTTCTGTCCATAGTTTGGAGCGAGATCGGATGAAACGCCATCGCTTCCTTCTGCGAGAAAGTGATGTCCTCAAAGGAGGTGGCGGAACGGGAAAGGGAGCGCAATCCAACTCTTTCTGCCCGCAGAAGACGCACCGGGCGCCTGACTGTATTCACTGATCTCCGGCCACCCTAGGAAGCGGGACGAAAAAATACAGGTCCGAGAGGCAGCGCGCAGTGTTCCGTGCATCTCTCAGAGTACTGTGACCAGAGGCTGATGGTTACAGCAGGTGACGGGACCCATCTTGGGTGAGACGGGTCAGTGCCGGTCGGAGGCAGCATAAGAATGCAACGGCGATTCTCGCTCCTCCGATCATAGGCACGCAGAAGAACACCGGGGTGGTTTTTGGTCGCTAAGAGTCCGACATACCCCTTCCCCCAAACCCCTGGGGGACGGACATCCACGAGGATCTTCCAACCCGTCAACAAGAAAAAAAAAAAAAAAGTATTGGTATACTAGAGACGATTGCGGTCCATCTTATTTGTTCATTTTGTTTCATGCACTCTAAAACTACAATCAAGTATAAAGAATACTTCTCATTTTTCACAGTAATATTTCAGTATAAGCATTTTCATCGTCCCAGTAAGTAGTGGTACTAAAACAAATAGTGGTTTCTCAGAAAAGTCTTTGATTAAGTGCGCATTTTACTTAAGATATCTCCAGTACTAAAAGAGCCCTGTTTAGATGTAGTATGGATAACAGAGCTTACTACAACTACTCAAGACATTCCAAATTCTTTTAATCAAAGATATTAGAATTTATTTAGCTCTGATATTATTAGGTCTATCTATATTACTATGTCGGAATAGTTAGTTACATATATAGTTTCTATACAAGTATCGTTTATAGAGTTGATATGAAAGACATTACTTACATCTGAAATATAATAACATGTATCTTATGTACTTAACTAGTATTTAAATGATAAATATTGTTTTGTGAATAATACATATTTGCTGTCGATATCAAAAGATATCTTTTTTAATCTTCTTTATTCTTACTTTAAACGTCACCCCAATCTGAAGTTCTATCATTACAAATACATACATACAAACAAAGGCTTACAGCTGCATCCCCTGAGGGGTAGACGAGGTGTATTAAATACTCACATTTTGCATATTAGAATTTTGTCTCACTAACGTAATAGGGACAAGCCTATTGCCGTCAACCGGGCACTGTATGAACGTACGTACTCTGTCTGAAATATAACAGTCCGATGCCGTAGTCGCCTTTTACGATACCATCAGGACGAGATGGGGTTGCACCTTTCTATTCCACCGTGAACCACATGGTACATAATCTTATATCTTTAAACGAGAAATTCTTGTATATATATATATAATGTGAATCTCGGAAATGGCTCCAACGATATTCATGAAATTTCGTAGGCAGGTGATTTCGGGGCCAATAAATCGATCTAGCTAGGTTTAATTTTTAGAAAACGTCGTTTTTTCCGTGTTTTCAGGCAATGAAAAACTGCTACAATATCATTAGAATACGAAAGTAAATTTCGCCACCATCTACAAAGTTGTAATAGGTCAGGTGGGAAATAGGGCGTCTCGTAACCAGATTACCCCGGTTCGAGTCCTGGCGATTATTTTATTTTACTTTTTTTTTCGTTCTTTTACACGATTAACCAAAAAAATACCGAGCAAACCTGTCATCCAGGTACTTATTAAATAATAAAATACAATAATAAAGACCAAGACCAAGACCAAAAGACAGTCGTTAGACGTACACTAAGTAGTAAAGACGGCATAGGTTGGGAGGCAAACAATTCCATTCGTGCCTAATCATCTATCCCCGTATACGTTCAAATATCAATATTGAGCACATATAACTCTTGAAGATAATCAAGAAACTAACACGGAAAAAGGGAACAAATATATAAATTGTAACTAAAATCCCAGTAATATCGGATGCTCGTCAGTAAACATCTTATTTGTGATTGGAAATAGCATCAAATATTGTAATTGTATTAGTAGTAGATTATAATAAACTTGGTTAAATGCCGTTCAAGAAATGACTGATTGCCACTCATGTACTCATTATTTGAACATTACTTGCTAAGTAAATTCATCTGTGTTCGTTTTTGCTTAAAATCTGATAAAACTGACAAAGTTTTTTGTTAAACCATAAAAATTAACATGCAAATATGAGATGTGTTAAAAATGTGAAAAAAAAAAAATCATCAAAATCGGTTCACCCAGTCGAAAGTTCTGGATAATAACCATAAAAAAAAACCAGTCGAATTGAGAACTTCCTCCTTTTGGAAGTCTTTTTGGTAGTCTGTTGAATATGCTTATAGTAGACGGCCCCGGCTATACTGTACATACTTTCACAGCTATATTTCCAAAACAGATAGAGGAGTTTCTTCCTTTATGCCAACCATAATTTAGTCCCACTTACGTAATAGGGGATAAGCTTATTGCCGTATAACTTACCAGTCCGACACCTTAGCCCCTTTTAAGACACCCATTGGAAGAAATGGAGTAGACCTTCTCTGTTTCCATGAGACTAAATTCTAATTGACCAAATGTAGGTGTTTAATACACTGTATGTATGTATATGTGTATACAAAATCGTTTTATTATTTTTGGAGGTTACTTAATTAGCTTAACAATATTAAAGTTAATCTAATTAAGCACTATCCAATCAAGATGAGAACACCCTTAGGAATAAAATATGAATTTATCCCTACGTATATTGGGAAGTCCCAATTGACAGTTATTGACCTTAATATCACGGTCATAATTCGGCCTGTAAGGCGTTATATACCGACTATCCAATATAGTAAATGAATCGTTTCGGACCAATCAAATTCAACCGTCAGACCTTTCGAGGCGGTCTACGTAAATTGCCCTTTGCTGATTTCACAGATTTTCGTTAGTTGATATGGGAAACACGAGCTAATTGGTCATATAATATTTTTGTGTCGGGATTATTTGTAGCCGGATTTTATGCCAAAGCGTCTGTTTATGGATATATAAGCATTTATTTAAGGAAATAAAATGGTGATGCCTATAATGTAGATGGTAAAATTAATAAATAACTGAATACTGCTAAATTAATAATTACTGCATTTATTGAAGTAGGAACTTTTGGCATTTTTATTCTATATAAACCAATAAGTAGGTAAAAATACGTATCCACAGTTTAGTAAAATAGATATAAATCATGTGATTTTGTGATAATGATAAAATAATATAAAGATGAATGGTTATGAATTTGTGGAGACCCATTTGCATCAATGGTTTCTTTCATGGTTACCAAATAAATTTCATAACATTCGGTATTTAATATATCATTTTGTGAATTCAACAATAATAGTAAAATTTCATACATAAGTCCAGTCAGAATACTAAAATAGTTTCATTGAATCCAAAGTTCTGGATAGCAAAAACTACTACCTTCTAAGTAAATAAGAGAGCACACGCTGTGACATACTGGGAGTCTTTATTAGAGCAACAGAAGCAAACACAACAGTTTTTAGAATAGGCTGTCTGTCTCTCTTTAGGCATGTCTAAAGAGAGACAGACAGCCTATTCTAGAAACTGTTGTCTAATTTAAAATATAGGCTCGATTTCAGTCGTCACCTTTCTATTAACAGTCACTAATTTATAATGTAATGAACAGTCAGGTCAGTACAATATACTTATATTGTAAAAAAATACTTGTTTAAAAATTTTAGGCATAATTGTAATGAATTTTTACTTTTGTGAAGGATAAATAGATTTTTTGTTGTTTTATCTTTCTGAACATGTAATATTTTGATGTGTATGGCATGTAATATATATATGTATATATACATATCTTTCTCTATACGTACATTCATGATATGGTAAAGTCAAACAGAAATAGCAACTCGGCTTAAAAATTATGTATCTGGGTGAATTTCATTCCTCTCAAACTTTGTTAATTAGGCGTTTTCAAAGAGAGTAGCAATTATTTTCGTATTAAGAAACCCAGGAGTAACTTTTATGGAAAAGAGCCCAATTGTTGAAAGTTAAGTAACATACTTGAAGGGATAAAGAGCCTATAGCTGTAAAATCTTAATATTCAATTTCCACATACTTCAAGACGCGACAATAATTTAAAATTATTAACAATCTAGGTCTTTTTAGCTTATAATTTCTGGTCGAGTCATGTTAGTGATGAGAGTGCCCACAGCATACGTATAGCTACGTATCGTTTTAATCAAGTACCAGCTTTTTCTAAAGTTACTTTTAAGGGCAGCGAGTATGTAACTATTTATATCACGTGATCTTCAATTCATCCCTATAAACAATGCCCTTTTCTCTCACTGCCTTCCCTTCTTAATCTATAAATTTTCCATTCTTTTCTCATAGTGACCGTTCGATTGCAATAGACTTGAGTACTATTACCTTTTAGGGACCAAAATATTGTACGCAAAATGTGGGTGTTCAATACACCTCTGCCTACCCTTCGGGGATTAAGGCGTGAGTTAATGAATACTTAAAATATTATAATTTATTTGAAGTCCAGACAATGATGATGATGACGATGAGATGAAAGTGTTAACACTATGTAGAACTTGATTTTATGATCTTTTTTAACAAATAATAAAGTCCGAGGACAACAAAGGGATGGTATAAATACTGGCATGTTGTACAGGTTCATACATGGATATTATGAGTTATGGCATTATAGAGCATGACATGCCGATAACATTAAGGGTTAACTGACTTAATATTACGATACCGCCATATACCGGTAGATGCCGTCCAATATTTATATGATGTGACCGCTTAAACGAGATAAGCTTTTATATATTTTTTTTCTTTCTGCTTTACTCTTTAAAATATACTTTTATATATAAATAAATATATAATTTTTATATATATGTAAATACATATATATTATTCAAAAATAAATAAAATTTATTTAATATTGCAATCTACCGATTGCAATTTCAGCAGGACCAAGCACGGTAGATTAAACAGTAACGTAAGTTTATTGTACTTTTAAAATGTGTGATTACGATATGTAAAAGTGAAAATAAACTTCATAAAGAGATATTTTGTAGTTAAAGTTCATTTTCACTTCCATAGTGTATAAAATTTTATAATTATTATATAATTAAAGCGGTTGTGAAGCAACACTTGCGTTGCATTTCCCCGCAATTAGTGAGCTTTCCGGAAGCCCTACTCCCCTCTCCTTATTCCTCTTTTACCTGACCTGCCGCCCCTTTTCCCATCTCCTCATCCCCGTCTCTTTCCAGTTTCCGCATACCATCATCCCTCTTCACCCTCAAAGGCAGGCAGCGCACTTATGACTCTCCAGTTGTAGTTGTTCATAGACGGCGGATGTCACTTACCATTAGGTGACCCGTCTGTTCACCTGCCATCCTATAATATATAAAAAAAAATACTAATACGAAGAAACTATTTGAATTCCATCTTATTATTCCCCACTTCACCACAAGACATTGATTATGTAGGCTTATATCTAAAAAAAATGCACTACTTTTAACAAAGTTTTATGAATCTAAGTTTTAGTAATCTAACTTTGAGTTGAATCGATTTGATTCCTGTAAGTAGTATATATATATAAAATATAAATGTTAAACTCCTTCGTAAATTCTGACAAATAAATTTAAGAGAACTTCGTTCTACATAGGTGTATACTGTAACCCGCGTCGCCGTCGTTTTGCACACATGTGAAGGAGATAAGCTATAAAAATTGCAATAATGCATTAAGTAGTAACGAGCGGTTAGGTCGTAGCCAAGAGCTGTGTTAGAACCTTATTTCCTCAAATGACTTTTATGGCTTCTGCTAGACATAACATCCTTTGTCTCTTTATTCTAAGTTTAATTTTATTTACGGTCTCCAATGTTTTTTAATAAACAGCGTGTCCTACAATATAGAACACTCCTTTTAACCATTGAAAATATACATCTCTATAGCATGCAGTCGCCGCACCCGTGTAAAAGTTATGACCTCTTTAATTTTTAGGTATTATTATCTTTTTTTACCTAAAGAGGTTTTATATCTTAAAATATCAGTTTTTATGTATTTTCTTTTATTATTATTGAATAATTGCAACACAAAAATAGTTAAAATTTAAAATCTTTAAATTTACACTATTTGCATTAACGAGAAACGGACGTTCGGACGACGACGGAGTTCTTTATTTTTTTATACTTTTTTTTTGTATTTATAAATTACCGCTTATAAAATATATCTTGTATATACACCAATAAACACATGTGTTTCATTATATAAAAATCAAAATGCAAATCAGTTATTTAGTTCAACATTTTAATGTTTTGTTGTTTTTAAATTAAACATTTTGTCATGAGAACAACATTAACCGCGTGGCGGCATTGAGTTCAACTTCTAAATTAATAAAACTTCGTTATAAAATATTGCAAGCTAGTTTCTACGTTATACTTTTAATTAATCACTTGTTAATCTAACCTTACCCAAAGAATTCTGACAAGATCGAAACAGGTTAAAATCTGAGGGTACAGGGTCAGGACTATATGGTGGATGCATTAACACTTGCCAACCAAACCAACAATTTTTGCTGAGGGGCCAAACATGAGTGTAGTCTAGCGTTATCATGATAAAAGTCTATTCTCTGTTGATCAATTCCAGCCATTTTTTTTCTCAATTTCTTGCTTAAGTCTAATTAGTTGTTTATAATAGAGATCCGCATCGATGGTTTTGCCAGGCGGTAAAACCTGACTATGTAGGATGCCCTTCCAATTCCATCACACACGCAGTGAGTGGGATCGGAAGGTACAATGGGTGGGTTTCGCTACAGTCTGCGGACTTTGACCATGACTTTCCATTACCAGTGATCAATAATTTCAAAAATGGTTAGGTTTCATTACTATTGAATAGAGAATCGCATATGAGTACACGATTCACTGGGTTTATTTCAGAAGGCTTGTATGGCACCCAAATATGGAGCTTTTATTATACACACATTTTCAAATGGGTCAAAACTATTTAGTGGTCAATTCTCAGCTCCTAGGCTACGCCGTACTACTAAAATGCCAATCTTCCTCATCTTTTTCAAAAATGGCATCGAAAGATGAAAGGTGTGTTTTACTTTTCTCTCCCATTTTTTTAATGTTCTATATTTATTGATATTAAAAACATCCAGATGCAAACGGTGACAAACAACCAATGAGATTTTTGTTACATATTATGCGTACAAACTACATATTTTAAGATATTTTTACAATTTTATACAAACACGCATATATGTATGTACGCATTGTGTTGACGTAGACACTGACATTTACATTTGAGTATGTATCAGTTCAGCATTAGAGGGAGCAACCAGTCAGGAGAATGTAAAAAACGGTGATTTAAAAGTGCAAAATTCAAGATTTTATAATAAGAATAGTAAAGCATGAACATTTAATTGTCGAGTCTCTGTTTTAGATGAATCACATTGTGTCATGCTATAATAACAAAATAACTCCTGATCTTATATATGTATATGTACCGAATATGTAAAGTTAATGAATACTTAGAAGACAAAAGAATCATATATATATATATATATATATAATCAATAGACAAAAGAATATAAATATTCATTTGGTAAACTGCAAGTTTTTCGAGTTGAAGGACCTGCTCGATTTGAATTGGCTGCGCTATTAGTTAGTCTCAACAACTATAACTCATTACTATAACTCATAATCAAGAGTAGAGGTCTTCTCGTGTATAATCTTTACATATATCGGTGCGTTTTGTTTTTTATAACACGCTTTTATTAACTTCACTTATAACTAACTGTGTATAAAAATCGGGGATATCAAATTTGACTTAATTCTAATTGGTGTATCCATAGGAAACTTCATATATGTATAATATATGCCTACCTACATGCATACCAGTCGAACACTGAACTGACGAAGTGTATTTAGTGTTTGAAACTTATAATAACTATTATTTTACTCCATTTATTGTACATTTTTATTTTGTTTTATATTTGATTCCAATTAAGAATATAATTAGTGGAATAACTAAACAACACTGTTGAATATAAATAAACAAATTTGATAAATGTTAATTATAGTTCTTCAAGGTGGATTAAAGACCTCGTACAGATTGCGGGTCGACATAGGACGCAGGCCTCTGCCAACCGGACTTCTTGGAATGCATTGAAGGGAGCATATGTTCAGCAGTGGATATTCTTAGGCTGAGGTAAAGATGATGATACTTCCTCAATTATTCACGAATGTCAAGTATCTTAGCAATATTTAACAATGGTCCTATTTTAATTCCTTTTCTCTACTACAACTGGAGAATACCGCATATGTACCTAAAAACATGTTGTTATTACATATAGTTGAAATGAATTATGAGTATAATGTTATGTACTTTTGAACAAGGGTTTTGTAAAGTGATGAAGATTTATCTACGGTTCGGCTAACCCGAACACGTTGCTTAGGCCCTTATCGACCCGGTATCGTTGTAAATAGGCAACAAATTCGCCGTATAGTTTCGGTCGACCCATTACGTGCCATGGGTATAGTGAAGTAAGGGATTATTCAAGTTGGTAAACATTTGCGTTCGACGCCTGTGTATCTTTTTAAGTTATGTTAGGGAAATAGTTTATACGTGGCTTTTCACAATGTAATTTGAAAGTGGATATGTAACAGGGTAATGAATTGATTAAAAAAAGTCCGAAAATCCGGAGCCATAATTAAAGTAGTTAGTCTATATTTCCTTATGCGGTTAAGTTATATGTATGTAAAGAAAGAAATAGGTGTTTTGTTTTTTTTTTTTGTGTTTTGTTACCATTACTTGAATCTTTTGTATTTTTTTAAAGTATCTTATCGACATTGATGTGCTGTTGCTTTACATGATGCTTACTGTGTACTCCACTGTTGTATTCTTTTCTTAAGTTTTTTTTTCTATATTATAGGAGGAGAGGCGAACAGACGGGTCATCTGAAGGTAACTGATAACCGCCGTCTATGGACACTTGCAACTCGAGAGTCGTAAGTGCGCTGTCCACCTTTGAGAGTGAGAAGGGATAAGGGGAGGGAAAAGAAGCGAGGGGAATGAGGATAAGGGAAAATTGAATAGGGAGAAGGTGAGGAGAAAGAAAAACCTCACTAATTTCGGGGAAATGCAATGCAAGCATTGCTTCATAACCGGTTTTTGTGAGGCCGTGGTATTGCACCTGTCGAGCCGGCCTATTCTCGTGGCTAAGCATGGCTTTACCATAAATATATAAAATGTTTACACAATTTTTAATTAGACAAAAATAAAGAAATAATAATAATGAAAAGTTTACTAAACCTTAATAAAACCGATATAACAATTATAAAATATATTTCTACATATCACATAAATCTAATTTTAAGGTATTTCGTCTCTTTATATTCTTAAACAAAGTACAGACATACAACAACAGGTGTAATTTGTGGTGTATATTAAAAAAATTATAACAAAATGGTTACCACTTACGATCACAAGATGACACAAGTTTAAAATCTATAAGCTATATACTAAGGCTACTTACTACTGACTAATATAAAGTTATATACTAATCCACACGTCAGCTATATCAAAAGTATGATTGCAATAGAAACATAAAAAGCCCTCACACAATTTTAAAAATTTATTAGACCAAAAAACCGGGCCACGTCAGTTTTAATGAAGTGTAATTTCGCGAAAGTTGAAGAAATTCTTTGTAATAATTACACATCGGGCCCATTGCTGAGTAATTACCTTGCAGCAATTCCTATACTTCATATTACCGGTTCAGAGCAACGTCAAATACTAAATTGCTTATAGCCTTTCATAGGTAATGAGTTTTCAACCTTTGTTAATATGAAAATGGAGCACTTGCTAATATTGCCATTGATGTTTTATCATTTTACTTAGTATAATGTACCTGAACACTTTCAAAGTATATTTAAATAAAATAATAATGGCTGTAATTATTTCAATTTAGTTTTGTTTTAAAGTTTATACACTCCAAACAAAACTATTTAAATCATCAAGATGAGCGTACCCTCACCTCAAAGGCGGCCAATTCCAGTTCTTGAGTTGCAGATATCCATTAACGGAGGTAGGCATTTACCATCAGGTGACCTGCCTGGTTATTTGTCTCCTAAAAGAAAGAAAGGAAGAAAATAACAAACATTATAACATTTCTTTTACATGATTTTACAACAAAGTAAGGTAGTTACTACAATAAATTATGTGAAGGTGATATGTTCAAATTAAAGCCTACATTTTTTTGACATAAAAAAAATAACAATAGGTCGTACTTAACATATTATACCTTCAACCAATTAGACTGCACAGCACGACGGTTTATGTGGATTCCATTTCAACCGGATTTTCATCGTGTGTTGTAGGTTCAATATTTACATAGGACAATACCTTTTGTGATTTAAAGACTTCGGTTAGAGAACTGGGACTTCACAGAATTAGCTAGTTTAAGTTACATGGTATGTGACTTGATCTTCTATCTTCTCTATCGATATACGTATTGTTTAAATCGCAAAGTGTAAGGTTACTGGCATTGGCTCAACCACTATTACATAAGTGAAACAAAGTTTTAATCGTCAAAATGGACCTTTAATACGCCTCTACCTACCCTTTTTGGGCCTACCGACGTGAGTACATGAGTGTATCTACATATGTTAAAACATTTTTTTAATAATACTGTAAATCTAACATCTTTTACAAAATACATCATGACTTTTTTGCAAACCTTAAATCATAAATTATATGTAGTCGTTTTAGTACCACCAATATTTAAACTTAAGTCCCCTTATTGTGTTGTTGCAAATATTATACAATAACGAGCTAGCTCTATTGTTAGTTTGCCGAGAGTTTAAAAAGTATAGAATTTGTTAGTGTATGCATTTAATGAGAAGTACTAACTTAAAAAGTTGGTAGTCTTCGAAAATGAGTCTTGAATGAATTAACCGTAAGATATAATCCGAAAATATTAATAGTTTACAAGAACAATTTATAATCTATATGCTACTAGATTTTTATTCAATACCTTCTTACGTGTATACAACGGTTAATAATATAGCTGAAACGCTAATATTCAACGCCAATGACGACAAAAGGACTATATTAATGAACCACACTATTTGAGAAACTATAAGAAGATCCTAAGCGTTCTCCATACGATGTAATCGAAGATAATGAGTTCCAGCCGGCTCTTAACCAAGAAGCGCAACAGCTAAAACCACTCGTTGAATATAATGGTTAATACGCACTATTATAGACAAGAATCGTTAGATGGATACTTGCTACTGATACTTTGCTTTACTGCAAATTGGATGCATTTGCACGTTGAACTCGTAAAACTGACATAAAGCTGTTTATGCTATGTTATGAGGTGCTATCATTGCCGGTAGTTCGTTGGGTTCTGAAGGTACTATTAAAGGAAAGCAGTGGTACTAAAGTTGTTTATTTGGGTTGATTTTAAGATACTTGACTCTTTAATTGACATGGAACTTTAGAAACATATTGAGTTATATAAATAATTACAGATATTTAGGCTATCCATTTGATTGTTCAAAGTACCAATAGTAGTGGAAGCTGGTGAGTAGACTCACCATGAAACCGCTTTGTATAGTCTGGTCTTATGCAATACAAATATTTTTGAAAATACTAACAAAACATACTCATAGACTTATACGTTAAAAGATAAAAATAAATAAAAATTGAACTATTGACGGACTTTGAGGCACCAAGTGCAGGGCAGGTGTGGCTTTAAAACCCGTCATGGAGGATTGGCTGAAGAGATGGTATGGTGCTCTATCCTACCGGATGACGTAGGTACTCCATAGAGCCTTTAGGACCTGTGCCGTATAGTCCACGCATAGGCAACGTCTGTTTGAAAATACCAGATCCTTCCACGAGGATACCGCACTCCACACTTTGGCAGAGTGCTCTGCGTGGGTGCAGCAGTGTGCTGACTTCGTGACTGCTATTGGTGTAAGTACCCTCTCGCTTGGGACCCTGGTTACTTCTATGGTCTAGAGCGAGTGCTTGGGATTCCACCTCCTTGTTCTCTGAGACGGTGTAAATATGAAAGCGGGAGGAGGTGAGAAACTTCTCCGCGCCATAGTTGATTCGCCTTGTTCAGCAGCAACCAGTTCTGCAGGGGTAGTAAGTAAGCAGTAGGTTGAGGACGTAACGACGATGCATAGCTGTAACACGAACTAGCTGTAGAATGGATTTCGAAACGTTTAAAGGTATTAAGGATTGGGTAGAGCTAAATACTTAATCATACAATAGTATACTTTTTGTCAAATAGGTTTTCTAATTTTTTTAGACTTCTGTTTGTGTATACTAAAATGTCTTTGGTTGAATTTTTCCATATTATCTATTAAATCAAATTCTATTAACCGTTGTGTACTACATACGTGTTAATTAATGTAAATAGTTGTGTTGTGTATGTTGTTCACCTCAGTAGTGCACTTCGTAATCTCTATACTCAACACTTTATATAGCTTCTGCTATAACTTCCAAATAACTCAATAATAAATTCTGCTTTCAACTATTAGCAGGTAATATGTTTACTCTATGAACAATATACAGATTTAATGTTATGTATATAAGGACTACTACAAATGACTCTTATAATTAAGATAAACAAATCTAAATAAATCATATATATTATCTTACGAATCTGAATTTACCTTTGTGTTACACACATTATTGTGATGAAATATGTACAAATCGCGTGTACTATAAGCGGCCTTTAAAACTTGATCAGATTATTTGCAACTAATCGTACAGCGACGACGCGACGATTTACTATAACTCCCTACAATTTATACTCCACACGGGCAGACTCATTAACATAATTGGAATATTCCTCACCAAGAAATCAAGATTATTAAAAAATACAGCATAAAAATTCTAATTAATACACAGAAATTAATTTATGTTGCATTTGAGGGTCCATAAGCGTGACTCGACTCACTGATTTTTCAGTAGCCTGAATTCATTAAACTAATATTTAATGAATATTAAATGAAAGATGTAATTTTTAGTATTAATATAAATGTTTTTAAATTGCGAAATGCTAATATCTAAGTTCACCGCATACCTAAGATGATACTTTGATAATGTTTTAGTTATATATGATTAAGTAAAATGTTTTCTAACTAGAAATTAAATAACTTCAATTCGTCATTTTAAATATAGAATAAATAGATTTTACTTCGGAAACAATAAAGGAAAGCAAGACTTATTTTTATAGTTTTAAATAAAATCCCAAAACAAACCATTATTTTTTGGTGACGTTAAAAGTAATACGGATACGGACGGTCACAAAATTGAGTGAATATTTTGACCCTTTAAACTTTTAATGTCATCAAAAATAATAGTTACCAATTTTGTAGCCTGAAAATTGACTAAAATAACATAGTAAAACTTCTTTCGTCAGACTTACGATTTTTGGGTTATGGGTTATGGGGTTTAGGTTATGGACTTTTTGGATTTCGTTCACACAAAAATACAACTCTCCCCTAATTTTTTAGGTATTATTATTATTTTGTACTAATAACTGTACTAAATGTAAACATTTCAAATAATCATCTGCAAAACGTTTATGTTATCTAAATGTTTTCCTAAGTTTAAATCAGCTTTAAAACAATTTACTACACATGCAATTAATGAAATGACCGCCGTACCTTTAAACTTTGCCTATTAACTATGAACGCATATACAAAGACAAAGCTGCGATTGAATTTAAGACATCAAACATCGACCTTTACACAAGTCCGTTATTGATTTTGTAGGTACAACTAGATAACATATTGGTTTAAGTACAAAAGTCCTTTAGTAGTTAGGTTTACTAAATGAGTAGTTAAATTACAGTATGTTAAAGTAAAACAACTACTTCGACTGTGTACATACACGAAATCTTTATTATTTTTTATGCAAATGGGATTTTGGTTATTTAACGCTTTCTTGTTTTAAATACTCACCCGATCATAATGATACTTAGTGTAGACGTTGTCAGGGGTATAATGTAGTAAGAACTAATTAGTTACTAGCTTCAAAACTGACTCAATCTGACTAACTTCTACTTCTGATAATTTGAAAATACCTGTAAACGTTATAATTTAAATAAACGATTAGGAGTTTGAGTTTATCTAGAAAAAGTACTGTTCCTGAGATGTTTTTTAATTTTTTAATGTTAATTTATAATAGTTTTAGCATCGTTTTTTTACCCTTATGCGTTTTAAATTTTCATTTTGTGCAATATCACTGCGACATGCGTGCCAAGCTAATTATAAGTCGTACTTTGCAACTAGTTATTTGGTTATTGCTCTGAATATTTTAGTAGCTATTTTACTGTGTGATATTTGTTCAAAAGGAAGCGCGCTAAAAACTTATAGTCAACTATTTTGTGTGGTGCAATAAAGAATTTTCTAAATATATATTTTTAGATAAATAGATAATACATTACATTCAAGGGTGCATGCAATTTGGTCTTCAATGATTTTAGGTTAAACTGCAAAATAAATTATGTAATATGTATGTAATTGATAGTTTTACTGGCTAGGCTTTTCTAAATCAATCGCAAACGGTAGTTTTGTGTATGAAGTTAGCTTATGTGTTATTATATATGCCTGGCAATGTGTATGCAAATGCAATGATGATCAGGTAAAATATGAAAAACAAACCTTACCTTACTCTTTGACCAAATTATGGAGTGAAGAAAATACCCTAAATTTATTAAGGCTTAATTTTGGATTTTTACGAAACATTTATTATAGAAATATACATACAAAGTTCTTATATATACCTGTGTTATATGAGATGCTAGGAATTACATAAATAGGATGAGTGTAATCACCGATATCCACACAACTTTTTTTCTATATATTATAGGGGGACAGACAGGTCACCCGATGGTAAGTGACAATCTCCGTCCATGAACACCTACACAACTCGAAAGTCATAAGTGCGCAAGAAAGAGAGGGGGATGAGGAGATGGGAAAAGGGGTCAGGGAAGAGGAAAAAGGAGAGGGGGAGTTGGACCTCTTGAAACCTCACTTTTTTCATTAAAATGCAACGCAAGTGTTGTTTTTTATGTGACTGTGGAATCGCATCCAGCCGGCCGATTCGTGCCTAAGCTTGGCTCTACCGCGTAAAAAAATCCTACTACTTCCTAATATTATGTAGTTTAGACACTGCTACAAAGCAAGCAGACTGCAGTTTAGGCAGTTTTGTACAGCACGGTTATTCTACCTCATTTGGTAAATTACTACTTACACTTTAAGCAAAGCCAAATGGTATTTAGTTGTATCCATAAACAGTACCAGACTTAGACAAAGGCTGACGTGTGATCGTTAAAATTCAATAGCTGTTTTGTCCTTTGTTCTTGTACAGTCTTAATATAATTTTCCTTACAGAATAATTCCAAGAAAGTACATGATAGGACTTTAAATACATACGTACATATATACATATTATACATATATACATACATACATACATATATCCATATATACATACATACATACATACATTTATGCCGATTATATATTATTTAGTCCCATTTACGTAATAGAGGGCAAGCCTATTTTAATCACCCAGGAAACTTTGAACATCAAGATAGGCAGGATATAAAGGGAAGGCAAGGAATATTTTTTATACAGATGGATACGGTATAACTTTGAAAATCAACTGTAAACCATTTTCTTATCACTCTATTACGGATAGTTAATACTCGTAACAATGTATATATAGATATATATATATATATACAAAATACATGAAAGTTTTCAAATCTATGTATATGTCTTAATATATGATATATTAAGTAAAAGTCAACGAGGATCTCTTCTTCTATGTTCAGGTACTTTCAGGCTATGTATAATGTGTTACCACATACGTATCTTTACCAAAATATATAGCGGACACATGGCTCTCGCGGTGTCGCACTAAGTTTGTCGAGTTTCCGAAAATTCAATTTGGTCCCGTCACAAATATGTGGTAACAATTCAGTAGCAAGTAAGTACGCTACGCTATTGCGGCATCCTAAACAAACGTTTTTAACTCAACTCTCGACTCTGAAAAGTGCTAATAAAGCTTTTCCCACATTTTCTTTACAATTTCACTTTCGGTGGAGTTTTTAAAGAGCTGTTTTTTTATATGGGTATTCTTTTTAATAATTGATGTCATAAAACTAACATAATCTAAACGAACTCATTTTTAAAATTGCTTACAAAACAATATCAAGTGATTAAATTAAAAAGACTGTAATTTTGCAATAATTTAAGTAAATATTGATCTATTTTCAATAAAAGTGTTTCAAAGTGGTTGAATGCTACTGAAAGCTTGAATGATAACAATTAAATCCCGTGCGGTCATAATACTCGTTGCAAAGTACCTACTATGCTATGATTATTTAAATAGATGCGCAAATACATACTTAACTTCTCAACTCCCTAAGTACTAACAATGTATCTTTATTTAAATCACGTGCCAACTTCCAGCGATGAGAAATGTATCATAGTAGACACATATGCAATATGCAGAGTACTCTCGTAAATGAAATGTTTACACAGGGAGTCAAGACGTAACATATACGAACTCTGTGTCCATTCCCCGTGACATTAGCTAGCATACATTTCTCACATATACCAGCTATAACATACTCACTTTATTAAAATGTAATAAGTTAGTTTAGTTTGTCATAACTTGTTTTTAAAGAACCAAATAAATATTTTTATAAGTGTAAGTAAGTAATAAGGAAGTAAGTACTCTTTATTGCACACCAAATATACATATAAAATACATCTGATATTTTCACATTAAATGTACAATAAGCGGCATTATCACAACAAGCAATATAACACACCTAAATGTGACCAGGTTTTATCCATGACTTACCTCGCGTGTACTAGTTCCATATTATACGGAACTCATTTTCCTTATCTGTACTTTTTTCTACAAAGAAAGGTAGCCTATATCCCTTCTGATGATCTACGGCAGCGCATACGTAAAACACGAGCAAACAAAGATTGCTTTTATATACATACATATTTGAATATCTGCAAATAGAATGCAATACTCTTGTCGTCCATTGTTCATTTCATTTAAAGTATGTTTATAGATTTTGAAAAATAAAAAAATATTACAATATAATATGATATAAATGAGATATAAAATAAAGGTTCTTTAGCGCACTTGCGACTCTTAAGTTGCAGGTGCCCATGGGCAGTGCTACTAAGTTATGTACATATATGTAGATAAAATCAGGCGGAAAGAGGTGGTATCTTATATTTAATTTATCACCAATAAAATATTGTAATTAAGTTAGCTAATTACCAAAGAACGAAGATAGCGTTGAAATCTTGAATTTATTTGAATATTTTGCACCAAGCCTGTTTGTTAACACAAACCTGACCCAAAAAATTAAACTGTCAGTACCGGATTTAAATGTTTCGAAATACCGATGGCAATTTTTTTAATGCCATCCAAATAAAAATCGACGTGAGTTTTATTGAAACATTTTTGGACGGTATATTGACCAAAATAAAATGTAACTTTTCATTGTACTTTAACAATTTTGACATTCTTGACTCGCAACATAAAATCCGATTGGAATCCTATTACAGCTGAAATCGCAGTATAATATACAATACGTATTACGATAAAAAGTTGAAACCTATTGTAGTTCTAGGTCTCTTGGCGTTAGGACTTGGACTCCACTTATTACTTTCCATCAGGCAGAGTGGAGTCATTTTGGTAGAGACCTTATATAAAGGATCTTCTAATATTTTTGACTTTTAGTCCTGTTAACTTGTAGTCCTGTTCTTAGAAATTGGAAATAACAAATTCATAAGCAACGAAACAAAAAAGATGAAACGTAGTTGTTATTCAGTTCTGATATACGCCTTTCAAATAACAGGCTTACGTTATAAAAATACCTACAGCAATACAAAAAAGCCTTTTGTAAACATACTTTTGTAAAGAGCCAATTAATAATACACAGAGCATCTATTGTCTTTGCTCTGCTACTGTATCCATTGTTGCATCTAACGCTGTTAAGTGGATATATCTGTTGATTAATTGCAATGTCCGGCCGCACCACGTCTGATTGCAGCAAACATTTGTCACTAATGGATGAATCGCTTATTCGTCATAATTCAACACCATCGATTATTGCCGGTTATTAGTTTGCTCCCTTAATTATTGATCATAGGTTTGTACCTAACTATATTAAATCACGTAGACGGCCTACGTTTACGAATAAACGTAGGCCGTAAACACGTAAAACGTCTACAACATTTAAGAATACGAAATATCCTATAAATTAAGTCTAAATTAAATTTAGCTGTTTAAGTATTTTAGTTGTAATTGTAGATTATAAATTAGACGACCTAAATACTACATTATATGTTGTATATTATGTTATGTATCTACAGCTGTTCATAGAACACAACAACGAGTTGAAGGGCCTATTAGTTTCGTGGTTAATGACCCTGACTTCTGAACCGGAGGTCGTGGGTTCGATTCACACACAGGATAAAAAAAATGTGTGATCTACACATAGGTGTTCCGAGTCTGTGCGTTCTTTGTGTCAACTGATTGAATGTTTGTAAAGCTCCTCGCGAGACAGGAGTTATTCCTAATGCGGGAGTTGTATTTTTTTAAAGAAAAAAATAAGATAATATTAAGTACACATTTAAATGATAAGAAAATCAGTTCAGTGTGTAAGAGTTTAGATCTAGGCTTACATCACTACAAGAAGGTTTACTTACTTTGTAGGAAATGACAATTATATGTAAAATCATAAGCACGCACTGTTGCGACTAAAATATTTATAAAATTCGTGTAACTTTTGTTCATTCACACCTCAGACATGTGATGTCTAGCCGTGTATAACTACTGATATATTATGATATGATACAGGCTGTTAAAAAAAAAAGAATCAATGAATGTAGGGATTATTCATGAATAAATTATATTTTCTTAATATTAGAAGCAATTCTTTCGTTTTTTTCTGCTTAAATATGCGGTTTTATCAGTGGGTACAAATCGTAAAAATGTGCAATTTAAAAACTTATGGTGATACTTACTTACTTACATGATACAATTCTGATTTGGATGCAATACAATGGGACCACAACAGGAGTCTTTTGATTAAAAAAACATGTTTTACTTAAACAGTTTCATGCAGTAGAAAATAGCACTTCCTCCATTTTTCGGTAGTCAGTTAAAAAGGCCTGAACTTTCCAAATCAATAAAAGATTATGGGATTTTATTTTTAACTGATAGTATAGTGTTGACACTATTAGTATAGTGAGATAGAGGTCGTATGCATGATTTCCACCTAAGACAAATAATTGTGTAGTAAATACGGCTATTTGTCATATATCTATATGTTATAATATATATATTTAGTAATATATTAGTATATATACATATATTTATCAGCAGTCTGTTTACCAGTACCCTATTTTGCGCTAGGAACGATGTAAAGAGTCGTTAGTTATGCTCATTTAAATGATAATATATTTGATTTGAGACTTCATTTTTCTATCATATCAAGATGAACGCTTACATGCAATTTAAGAGTCTTAAGTGCAATGCCCCGCTTTTGAGCGGAGGAGAAAGAGAGGAATGGATATAGGAAGGTATAGTACAGGGTGCAAAACCCAACCGGTTAAACCAATCAATGCTGGCCGACTGTTGTACGTAAGGAAATTATGTTCCTCTGGGACATCAATGGTGCTTAATTAAGAATTCTTTGTGCGATCGTGAATTTTCCGCGAATTGGTACGTCTGATTGATTTTGTTGTCTGAAAGTGATAAACAACTGCACTTCAAAGATATAAAACGCTATATTCGATTTCTAAATGAAAAGTCATTGTTTGTTATTGTGAAAAGAAGCTTTTAAATTGTACAAAAAGTTTGAGTATGTTTATTGTAAGTGGGTTCAGTTCAAAAATTTGTGTGGTCCATAAATATTTGTCTCGAGTCTGGGTGTTCCTTGGGTCCTTTATTTGTATGTTTGTAAAGTCCTCAACAACACAGGAATAACTTCAATTGAGGAAACAGATTTTGAATATATTAAAAAATTAACCAATAGACCGATCATCGACGAATGTCTAGGTATATTCTCTGTTATCTATACTATAATTTGATAAAACATTAGTAATGCAAGTTAAGTCGCTGGTAATAGGAATGTTGATGAACAGCTGAATTTTAAATAAACGCATATCGGCCAATATAATGTAAAGTATGTAATGCTGGTGTTTTATCTATCTCTTTTTTTGTTTTTGGTCATGGTCTATTATACCATACCTACACACATACATACCATCACTCCTATGGGGTAGGTAGTTAGGTGTATAAAACACCACATTTTGCCAATAATAATTTATGCCCACTAACGTAATAAGGGGCAAGCCAATTGCCGTCATTCTGACACTGTCAGAAAACAGTCCCATCCGATACGAAGAGAAAGGGCAGCCTAGATGAGGGCTCTCCACCACAAACCACACGACATTTTAATTTTCCAATAAAATATATGTTTTTAATTGAGGATCATCTTTTCAGACGTAGCCTTTGATTGAGTAAACGTAGAGGATGGCTCTAACATTTATAGGACACTAAATCCGAATGTAAAATGTTTTGTGTGTTGGGATTACAAAAATAAATATTCTTTATAATAAACCCCAAAATATCTGTGTATCAGGCACATTTCAAAAGTAGCCTTTTGCTGTATTCTTTCAAAGTTAAACACAATGATATCTCATTCTTCACTTTATGTATATATTTTTAAATTAAAATACATTGCGATGTACAGGCAAAATTCAACTAATTGTGCATTTACATAAAATGTAAGTAATTTTAGATCATAAAAAATATAGAGAAATCTTCGTCTTCAATTCGATGCTTGATAACCTCTTTATAAACACACAACACTTTTTTGCCTTAGCTGATTCGCGTCGAATATTTTCTCGATATTTTTATAAACCTTTGTCAAACAATAAATCAAAAATTACTGATTTGTTCTTAATCTCGTTTTTCTAGTTCACATTATTTTTTCATTTGATTCATTACAGCAAAACCTTTGTATGTCCAGTTCATTACCTGTAAAAAAGAAAATATTCTGAAAATCTCGGCAGCCATTGACAGCAATAATTTGGACATTAATGGATTGTCCCGGGGTTTATTGATGTTTCGGTAACTGAGTAAAGGCTTGTCTACATTGTGCTTAAGTAACAATTTAGTAAATTATTTTAATTAGTAATTAAAGATATGATGAAAGATTGTAATCGGATTGACCAAATGTCAACACTTCAATGTGAGCACTTCTACTAAAGCAGCAAATATCAGTTGTACCTCGTTTCCTCGTACACAAACGACGTATTGACGAGTAAGTGGGGGTACCGGGCAATCCCATCTTTTCTCTTTTCTGCCACTAACGTCCCCCTCTCATGTTTCCCCTTCCTTCATCCCCCTTAAAGACGAGCAGCACACTAATGACTCTTGAGTCGCAGGTCTCTATGGACGGAAGTTTTCACTTGCCATCGGATGGCCCATCTGTTCATCTGTATATTTATATCAATCAATAAAAAAATATGTTATAACCATAACACTATTTGACACTCTTAAAAATATATGCTAACCAGAGCTGTAGTACTTCTTTCGTAAGACGCTAGGATTGTGTTTAGAGATAGTATAAATGACCTTACTAAATCAAATTAAAAAAATAGTTACGAACCCTTAAATTAAGATCAAACTGAGACATTATTATCGCGATGTTCGGTAGCTTTGTGAGAAACTACCTGACAAGTAACTACATAAATAAGAAATGTAATATGAAGGTTTCATAATGTTCACATATAAATAAATATATAAACATTATGAAACTGTCATCTAGTTTTTATTAACTCATCGTTTATAAATTACTTTATTTTCAAAAAAAGTTAGTAGATACAATGGATCTTACGTGCTAGATGGTATAGCGCAAACAACTTACGTTAAAAAAGATTTGACTGCAAATATAATATATTAGAGACAATAATTAGTCTTAAATAGTATCAAATATTATTGGTAAGTAATTAAATTAAGATTAATTGTACGAGCTAATACATTATAAGTTCATCATAATATATTATTTAGGTTGGTTCTAAAATATGTACGTCATAGTGTTAAGATAGTTTCCAACTCAAGAAGTTAGCAAATGAGTTATAACATTTATGTCTTAACCACTCTTTCAGTCTTCGATGGAACATATTGACGGGCAGGATTTAATTTAATTTTATTACTAATTGTTGTTTATACGATCATACATCGTCAAACAGTTTTTTTATTTTTTTGCAAAATGTAGCCTTAGGTACTCTTGGCGAAACGATTCTTTCAGGGTATCTTACAGATCTAGGATGGAGGCCTTGAGCCTTTAAAAAAATATTTACATATATGCTGTTTAACAAACTTTGCAGCTTCAAAAATTTACAGACTTAGTTTTAAGACATAAGTCATCATAATGGCTTACCATTCAGCCTATCACAGAACACTACTAGACAAAAGCATCTCCCATCTTATGATAAAAGCTTCATATTCATTAAGGATGGTAATCGGATATAATAAAAAGTGCTGCTACTTTAAAAAGCGGAACGCTAGTCATTACTGCCAACTGAAACTGTGTTGCAAAGATAGTTGATAGTGGGCCCTGTTGACATCGCAAAACAATGTTTGTTTTCGAAGAACTGTATGAAAAAAGATTTTGTTAATATACATACATATCATTTAACAATCAACTTATTTAAATATTTGTAGGGTGCAGTACCCAATTCGAGTTTATATGTACTCAATTAAACTGTTTATAAACACATCGAAGTAATCACAAGTCTGACTTCTTGCCGTCTACAAATTAAGTAATGAAGGTTGAATACCATTTATTAGACTGTATCATTAGCAGTAGTATCTTATAACTTTATTAGGGTTAATTTCTGTTATGTTTCATTCCTCAAATAAATTTAATTACCTTCAATTTTCCTTTCGTAATATAACAATACAAATTTAAACTTAATAGATAAATTTAATGCCTGACCCTCATACATTGTGACTTTACTGGGTAACATATGTTTACTCTTTGTTTAAATATTCTTATCATGCTTGCTTGTCACATGTTTGTGTTTGTAACCTAAGATGAAAGGAATTAACTTTACGACTGGTGCTACCATTGTTCCTGCTATATAAACGCGGCTACTACATGCACAAAATGTTCTATTTCTCATATGGACTAGTTTTTTAACATATATTATGTGCATACATCTCTCTGACCTTAGGCCCAACCTTCCCTTCAGCTTATTCTCTTCCCTCCATTCCTTTCCCCTTCCCCAACTAAGCATAGCTGTACCTCGTTGTATTAACATTTTTTCTTGTTTTCGCATAATAATAAAAAAAAACATATTTACACTCCTACCTAGATCCAACCCGGCCGGGCTGGTCAGGAGCCAACGTCTACGTGCAGCCAACGGCTGTCACGAGGATACTGCACTCCACAGACTAGCGGAGTGCTCAGCGTGGGCGCTACAGCGACACGACTTCGTGATGGCTATTGGTGTAGGAAGCCTTTCATTAGAGGCCATGGTTCTGTCCATGGTCCAAAGTGAGAGTGCATGGGATTCTGCCGCCTTGTTTTGCGAGGAGGTGATGTAGTGCTCTCAAGTACTCTCGCATCCCGCAGAAGACGCACCAGATGTCGGAGAGCAAACACTGATCTCCGACCTCCATAAGCGTTGGCCTGGGGGTATCGGGCTGGGCTGACCGTCACCCCAGCAGAAGCAGGCCTGAGACGGTGGAGTGACGTACGTGTTCCACGCGCGCTTTTTTGATGTGGGCCCCCATATTCCAAACTGTAGTTGCCTGCTAGCTTGCAGGTGGCCAAGGCCTGCTGGGGTTCCCGGATGTTTCCTTATGATTGTATCCCGGGTCCCTAGATAAAGACGATAGACAATAGACACTCTCATGACGGAACACCGTGCGGTTTTAGTCGGTTCCAGTCCGACATACCTCCTCACCGTCAGCTCTGGTGAGGTGAGGTGACCCGTGAGGGTTTCCACACGAAAAAAAAGAAGGTATATTCTTAATCCACTTTTGTAACATTTTTATTCCTCATCATTAAATATGTCATCGTTAAGCAATATATTTCAGACTTGTGTCGTGTGTAATTAATCTGGGCCGTTGCTAAGTAGGTAATCATTTTGTATACACTTTGAATGATTATGAAGAAATAAGAGCTAGTTTATTTCCCCGTGGAAATAAGAGAAAAACGTAAGTAAATAGACTGTTGTGTCATTTACCTGTCTTATGAGTTAACTAGCTGCTGAGGGTTTTTACCGCGTGAAGAGACTCAAAGTTTATAAAGCAAACATTTTCTGTATAATTATATACTTTATAATCTTATATATCACGAGACGTCTTTAATTGTATTACGTAAAAAAAAAGAAAAAATATTTGACTAATTTAAATTATGTATTTGCTCCTGTGTTTATTGGGTGGCACAGACAGATATGCCTAAATTTTATGAGTGTTGTATTATTACTAGATTAATTCCTTGGAAAATACTATTCAATTTCCTTTTTTTTTGTGTCTGACGTTTTTTTTTAAATGTTGCTATTCTAAATTTGTTTTGTTGTAGTATTGAGTATTTAATAACAAAATCATTGTTATTAAATATTCAATACAATAACAAAAATGCTTAATGTTTGTCCCCTTCCTTATAAAATATTACCGTTATTAGTTCCTTTTAAATTTAATTATACTTTCAAAATATAATTTCTGTATAGTTACAAATTTCCCAACAAGTATTAGTGCGTACGTTGTTCACTGCATACATCACTCACATTTATATATGTATGTTATATTTACGAAACAAAGATGTACATGCACAAATTGCACAAGCACACACGTCGAGACGCTTGATGTACATCAAAGAGAAATAAATATAGAAATTAATGAAATACCTTTTCCCTACAGAATATCACGATCACTGTATTGTGGTACAGGTTGAAAAACCGAGTAGAAATGGGGGTTCTCAGTTTATATTAATGAGCTTGGGATATTGTTGCATTGCTGACACCCGTGTGCTAATAAACTAAAAAAA
This sequence comes from Tyria jacobaeae, assembly GCA_947561695.1. Taxonomy (NCBI): domain Eukaryota; kingdom Metazoa; phylum Arthropoda; class Insecta; order Lepidoptera; family Erebidae; genus Tyria; species Tyria jacobaeae. The sequence goes on along the minus strand of OX387221.1, from coordinate 12,003,321 downwards.
ATATAAGGAAACGGGACATAGAACTCAAAAACGACTACTAACTGTTATTATTATTTGTGATTTTGGAAACGTACCAATTTTTATACTAAAAAACTACAAAGGAAGTAGAAAACACCAGGCAAATACTTAAAAAAAACCAAGCTTAGTTTATGGACGTATCTTACGTTCCAGCTTAATTGGCAAAGATTAAACTACTGAAACCGGGGTCATCTCTACAGGGACAGTGGGCAACCCGAGGTTTTCTCGTCCAACGTGACTCTTGATGAATAATTTAGTAGTTTGTATCTATTAATGTGTTGGTACATAGGCACGTGATAAGTTTACCTAATAAATTGCGTCGTCAGCGTTTTACTAGAGGTCGTGCTCATTTGAAGTAGCGTTTTAAATAGGTTTTGCAGTATTATGTAGGAGATAATATCTTAGTTACTTTGTTTAAGTACCCGTAAAATGTTGGTTATGACTTCAGTATTGCGCAGAGAATCGTGTTCAGTATAAATTGAGTTGAAGTTGCGCTGGCATAAATCTGGCAAAATAGATATGTTTAATTAAAATAGTTGTGTTTATCCTGGAGACATAATAATTTACAAAAGAAATTAGTAATACTAAAATATATTCTCTTTTCTCTTATTTTTTTTTTGCAATGATTAATATTATTATGCTTTCTGTAGCCCTTCTTGTCTTTTGAGTATATATTATTATATTGTTGCGCCATCGAGAAAAATAGTCTGGAACAATCTACAAGACGCGAGAACGAAGGACAACGCCTTCTAGTGTCATTATGACGCTAGATGGCGCTAAAAGTAGCTCTAGAATAATCTATTTAGTCTAGAGCCATCGATCGAATATTATCGTACATTCTAGTTATCTCGACAGCAATATAAAAGCGGATCGTGTTAGCCGTACGGGCAGTATTGATTCGAGATACAGCGAATAAATATCGAAGCGATCTTCTAGTGCGACTAACGAGTGATATAGTGATTTGTAATTGTAAAGAGTGTTATTAATAAATATTGTGTTTTTTTTGGTGATCAATCGACTACTTTAATTTATTAAATACCCAGCTCGTAACAATTTGGTGTCAGAAGTGGGATAAAAGTATGCCGGTTTTACCAAAGGAAGACATGGAAGGTATCCGAACTAGGAGTCAACGCCAGCAAGAGACTGATCAGAGGCGATTTGGAGGTGCACAACTGCCTACATTGGAGGGTCAGCAGCCACCGATGGAAACCACGCCATCCACATCGGCATTGGCAGCAGCTCCCGATATCACGGCCCTAATGGCGATTCTCCAGGAGCAGGCCCGCCGTCAGGAGGAGCAGGCCCGCCGTCAGGAGGAGCAGGCCCGCCGTCAGGAGGAGCAGTCCCGCCGGTTAGAAGAACAGCTCCAGCGGGACAAGGAGGAGCAGGTCCGCCGTCAGGAGGAGCAGGCCCACCGTCAGGAGGAGCAGGCCCGCCGCTTGGAAGAGCAGCTGCAGCGGGACAAGGAGGACCAGGCTCGCCGCCGGGAGGAACAGATGCTCTTGTTGAAAGGCATTCATGAGACCTTCGGCAAAGAACTCAAGGTAGTGAAAGATCAGGTTCTTCAACACGAGAACCGTATCACTGAGGCCGAAACTCAGATTGCCGACGTGAAGAAGGCATTAGGAAACCTTAAAGTTGGAAACGGAGCGGCGACTACAGTAACTGCTACTCCTTCGGTGCGGGGGTTCAAAGTACCGCCATTTGATGGAACATCTTCGTGGTCAGCCTACAAGATCCAATTTGAGGCTGTTATGATGGCGAACGGCTGGACAAAGGAACAAGCTATGACCGCGCTCACCTTGGGTCTCCGAGACCAGGCTCTAACCGTCCTCGAAGCCCTCGGTAAGAAGGTAACCTATGAGCAACTGCTGGAGGCATTGGAGGCAAGATATGGTGACGCTCATCTGGAGCACGTGTTTCGTGCACAGCTGAAGGATCGTGCCCAACGCATCGGTGAAAACCTGCAACAGTGGGCTCTGGAAGTTGAGAAACTGGTCCGTAAGGCGTACCAGTCTGCACCTGCGCTCATTGACGGGAATCTGGTGCAAGCTTTCATCGATGGCATTCGTGACCTCGAAGTTAGGGCTGCTGTGAGACTTGGGCACTATGAAACTCTCAAGGATGCTCTGGCCCATGCTTTGGAGGTGGAAGCTGTGAGACAAGACCATCGGTCTCATCGGGTCGGGGAGGTTGTAGCATCACCTGTGCGGGACCGATTTAAGGGGTACAGCCCTAGATGCTACGCCTGTGGTGAAAAAGGTCACCTTCGGTCCAGCTGCCCTAAGCGAAGCACAGGAAGTGAATACGACCGGTCTCAGCAGAATAGGGCGGTTGATAGTACTGCCCAACAACAGCAGGGAAACGAGTAAACGCCAGTTCTGCGGGGCGGGTGCTGGCTGGTGTTCAAAGAGCCCTAAAGATAGTTCATGTAGATCGATTGGCGCGATACTATGGGACTGAATATGCTCGGGACGAGCATGTCTTAGGAGGGGGCAGTGTTGCGCCATCGAGAAAAATAGTCTGGAACAATCTACAAGACGCGAGAACGAGGGACAACGCCTTCTAGTGCCATTATGACGCTAGATGGCGCTAAAAGTAGCTCTAGAATAATCTATTTAGTCTAGAGCCATCGATCGAATATTATCGTACATTCTAGTTATCTCGACAGCAATATAAAAGCGGATCGTGTTGGCCGTACGGGCAGTATTGATTCGAGATACAGCGAATAAATATCGAAGCGATCTTCTAGTGCGACTAACGAGTGATATAGTGATTTGTAATTGTAAAGAGTGTTATTAATAAATATTGTGTTTTTTTTTGGTGATCAATCGACTACTTTAATTTATTAAATACCCAGCTCGTAGCAATATGTTTGGGATGCTGCTATTAGCAGATTTACGTTTACCATATTTAACGAAAGTTTTACACAACTGAAAAAACTTACTTGAATGAACCTACATAGGCCATTTTCTACTTAACTCTTAAAAGGGTACAATGAATTTGGATACTTTTTTTTCATCGATGATTGTAAGAAAAAAAAAAAACAAAGTTTATCTCTTTTGAGTAATTATAGACTACAATAATGATAATTAACAATCACTTCTAAATTGCTTTATTTTTATAAAACAAGACTTTATAAATTACAGTTAACGCATACCAAGTTACTACTATGACTACAATGGGTGAAAAGACTTGAAAACCGGCTTTTAAGCATGTGTGTGACCGAGTGAGTGAGGTTACCGGTGGCCCAAAACTCTTTCTCTTCCCCTTTTCCCTCCCCTCCTCCCTTGCCCCTACCTTAACAGGCGGACAGCAGTCTTGTGACTCTTGAGTTACAAGTTCAGTGTTCATGGGCGGCCGAAGTCACTTACCATCATGTGACGCGCCCGCGCACAACATCTCTCCCTGCATGTTCTTGGGCTACTGTAAACTTACGGGAGTATATGAAATCTCAAGGCACGGCGTTAAAGACGAAGAAAGATACAGGCACAAAATTAGGTCAAGTGGGTGTAAAAACTCCGCAGTAGCATTGAAGGGATAAATAAGTTTCAATTATATATTGCATTACTTGTTTGGAGAATAGGTGTTAGTCTTTGTACTAAAAATATTCAGAAATGTATTATTTGAAGTTGATTTCTATTGTTAGTCTAAAACATAAAAACAATTAAGATGTACACAAATGTAATCGCAAACTGAAATAAAATTACAGTCTAAATTATGGAAAACAAGATTATTCCACCAAGTTGCTGTTCCCAAAAGCTATTCAAAATACTTGTATAAAATATTCCGATTGCTATCGCTGGTTTCGTGAATATTCAACTAAGTAATAAGTTTAAACCCGAAGTTTTTCTAAATATGATAATGGATCCAATTATTAAACGGAATAAAGTTGTTTTGATTTATTGTGACTTACAACAAAGGTTTGTAAATCCGTGGTGTGCGTTCCTAAAGAAATTTAATATTGTGTAGAGTTATTTACAACTTCTTTTTTAGACTATTATAATATAGTAGTTTATATAATATACTACTATTTTAAAAACTTACCTATTTCTTTAATAAGAGTAGAACCCTGTTATCTATATCTATATCCATAATTTTAAAGGCTTAACCGTTTGACAAGGGTCTAAAGAAAATAAGTATTAATTTTGCGTTGGCACACTACTTTAGTGTGTAAAAATACTAAAGATAGCTATGTAATCTAAATATTAATGCATAAAGATAATCTTTATATGGATTATAAAAAATCGGTAGGTAAACGTGAACTTATGTAGTTATGGTTTATATATAGAAGAAAAACAGAAAGCTGTCATTTTCTTCAGTCGATATACTAACTTAATGTGACCAGCGTAACATTCTTATAGTAATTCTTTATTCGTAGAAAACTAATAAAGATGGATAATACACATAATCTTCTGAGTAGACATTATAATTGGGAATACTAACAAAAGTATTACAAAAGTAAATCGTAATTATTTTAAAAACATAAGAATTTTAAATCGAATCTTTTTATTTTAATTGTTTGGAATGTTGTTGAGGATTGTGTTTGTATTTTTTTTGTTTACCAGCTACTCACAGGCAGCCAGTCGCTTTAATTATATGTATTAAGTGCTTATTGACAAGATGAAAGGTGTTTTTCCTTGAAGAAGGTCATAGGTTATTTCGAGAGTTAGTGAGAACTTATCTCAATATCAGAAATATCCTGGCAATCGATGATTCGAGTCGATCTCCGTTGAATGCAGTCCAGAGGAAGAAGTTGGTAATGGGTGCCACTGCATGAAGATAAGAACAGTATTCATAGTGCGGCCGAACCTACGCCTTATAAAGTTGTTACTGTCTCCATCTGTTTAGTACACCAAGCTTATTCGAGGCTAATATGGCCTTTCCCTCTACGTGACCGCGAAATTGTACTTCGTACGATATATCGACATCAAGGATTCCGACGCTGGTGGACGCAGCCAAGGAAGTACTCTCAAACCGATTCAATACCAATGGGACTAGATTAAGTTGGCCCCAATCTAAAACTTTTACTAAAGAAGTTTCAATTTCAGACAAAACTTAGGATCGGCTCACGGTGACGTTTTCTAGAGAAATTTTAGTACAGCTGGTATAAAGGGCATCACTCGTGCTATCGTCTAAATAGTAATGGTTGCTGCCAACCTGCAGCATATCATTGATATGCAAAAGAAATAGCTTGGGACACTAGCACTGATAGACGGAGTCGGAGGAGACGGAGCATGCACCATCGACAATGATCTTAATGATGCTGTCTGTGAGAAAACTGATGATCCAGTTGCATAGTTTCTCAGGAAGCCAAGGAAGGAACCTTTGCAAGAATCGCTTTGTACCAAACCTGATCGAAGGCCTTCGGTCTCGATCGCGGATGCCTACCGGTGACCCAGGTATATCAGAAAATAACCAGTTGAGCAACTTCGACGGAAGCCATATTGATGGTCATTAAGTAGCCAGTGGTCTTCTAAGGGTCTTCTACCGGAGGAGCTGGCAGTTGCTGAAAACAAGGAGGTTATGGCACCTTTTTGAAAGGTCGGGTGCACTAAAGCTGTCCTGTATGAATTCTGGACTACGCCTATATAGTACGAAAGCTGGTAAAAGTTTAGCTTTAAAATAGGTGCCGACTCAGGAGCCTTCTAAAGACCAAACCACGGCGTCCAATGCGACGACCATCTGTTGCACGCGGAAGGTGGTACACGCGATCTTATGCTACTGGCGCGGCCAATGTGGTCCCTGGCAGAAGGAGTGTAGCCTAACGGCTATTAGAGGGGCGACGGGACAGCTGTCAGACATTCAGCGATCAGCAAAATTACTGGCAGCGGTCAATGCCGAACACCGGCGACCGGACGGCCCGACCCGCAGACGCCGATTTATTGGGAGCGGGGGCCTTCTTTTAGTTTGGAGAACGGCCAAGAGGAGAAAACCTTCATAAAAATCACAAGGGCAGAGATGGCTTAGGCCGCATGCCATGAGTCATCCCTCAACATGTCCCTCTGTTACGCAGAGGGCAGGTGCGAGGGTTATGTCGGAGGACGACATCTCATGGGGGCGACGGGATTGCCGTCGGAAGTTTCTTTAGGAGAAACTGGCGGTGGTTGCTGCCGAACTCCGGCAACCGATCGGCCCGACCCGTAAACGCCGAGCAATCAGGAGCGGGGGCCTTCTCGACGGGGAGGAGGGTAGAGAAGGCCGCGAGGTAGAAAACCTCTTTAAAAAATCACCCCTAACCCAAGCTGAGGGAGCCCGGTGAAGAGGTTAACGGCTGGGGGGGTATCCCAGTCGCTAGGGCAACACCACGTTAGCTCACGTATAAGAGCAAAAAAGAAAAAAAAATCATGAACGTAACTATAAAAGACAAACTACCCCAGGAGGGTACCGATCGCTCACCGGTCGGAGAATCCCTCGGCACTCCGGTGTCAACCTCAGTGGTTGACACCGAAGTGTCCTGCTCACCGTATTCTGGGGGGGCACAGTTACGTGCGCAGCGGTGTCCGAGCCCGGGCACATCAATCGGAGCGCACACGCCCAGTTTTGTGCGACCGATAACGCCAAATTCGGCGACTTCTCGCGCTCTTTCGGGAGAGCGATTAAATAAAGGGAAGAATATGCGATCGCAGCGGGGGGACTCAGGGGATAGCGACGCTTCGTCGTTGGTCTCTGTATCCTCGCGGTCGACCCAAGCTCGCAAACGCAAACCGAAAGGACCGGCTGAGGAGAGTCGGCCCCCTAAGGTTGCAAGTCCAAGGAGGGGTACAGCAAGTGACAGGAACAGCGGAGGGAATGAAACTGAAACAGTCACGGAGACTGAGTGTGAAGGAGCGGCAGCTCCTTTTACTTCCCCGGCTGTTTCAGGTGCAGAGCAGACCCACACAAACGAGGTTGCGGTGGAGTTGAAAGGCCAACCCGCTGCCATCGTAGACTCCAAAATCCAGGAGTCCTTAGCGGCGGTTGAGAAAGCATTTCAAGGGACGAAGGACCTCAGAGGTGGCAAAAAGAATGCCGTCAAAGAGGCCATGACTACCATCAGGGCTGGTGTGTCGGAACTTCTCAGGATAGCTGATACAACAGTCCTAACAGACGCAGTACAGTAGTCGTCGCTACAGCGAGAGAATGAGGTGCTCCGCTCCCAGATAGCCTCCCTACATAAAGAGATGGAAAAGCTTCGCTGTGGGGGCTCCAAGCCCCACCCAAAAACTCTGGACCCAAAACTAGGTACGAGGGCGCTGAACCCCCAAAGAAGAGGGTAGAGCCAGCAACTCAGCCCGAGCTAAACTTAGCTACGGGTCGTGGGCAGTACGAGGCCATGGTGGATCGTGTGCTGGCCGAGGTCCGTTCCAAGATTCTAGAGAAACAAAGCCCAGAAGGAAGCACCTTGCCACTTCCAAACTCGGCCTCTAATACAGGATTGCCAACGGCCAAGAAGAAGGGAAGGAAGAAACGGGCAACCCAGGTGTCACCAGCACTGGTTTATCCTGTGACCGTGGAGCAGCAGCAAACTGCGGCACCGTCGACGTCGACGGGGGAAACCTGGGCTTTGGTTCTTGGTCGGAAAACCAAAGCCAAGGCCGCGAAAAAGACGGCAACCACAACACAGTCGACGGGGCGTTCTGCTCCCCTACCGACTAAAAAGAAAGCTGTGCCACGGCCCCTTACAACTGCGGCTGTCACTATCTCTGTACCCCATGGCTCGGAGACACGGATAGCCGAGCTAATGATGGCCGCAAAGGCTAACATTAACCTGGGTGATCTCGGTATCGCAGGCGGGGTCCGCACCAGGCGAGCCATGACCGGGGCCCTGATTCTACAGGTGGTGGTGGTGGATAGGTGAAGGTAGCGCCGCTTTGGCGGACAAACTTGCAATGCGCCTGCGAGAGGTTCTGTCCGGCACGGATGCCATTATTGCGCGTCCGTGTAGAACAGGGTCCCCTGTTACGAGTGATGGACTTAGATGAGTCCATCACCCCTGACGAGGTCGCCAAGGCGGTAGCTACATTAGGGAGATGTTCCATTACCGACGTAAAAGTCGGGGACATCCGTACTTCTCCGTCACGGCTTGGCACGGCCTGGATCCGCTGTCCGCTTACGGCAGTCCGCAAAATTGCGGCTGCCAAACGAATGCAGGTGGGTTGGATTTCGGCCAGGGTAGAGGCATTGGTAGCACGTCCGTTGCAGTGCTATCGGTGCCTCGAATTGGGACATGTGAAGGCGAAGTGCCTTAACGAGACAGACCGTGGCGCGCGGTGCTACGCGTGCGGTGGCACAGGCCACGTAGCACGCACATGCACCGCAAAAGCGCCGAGGTGCCCGATCTGCTCAGACCTTGGTCGTCCCGCGGACCACCGGATGGGTAGCAAGAAGTGCTCCCCGCCTAAGAAAAAGAAAAGGGGACCACAAAACAACCCCGCCTCAGCCTCGGCGAATATTGACGTTAGTCAAAACCCGCCAACTGCGAGAGGGCCACGGCCGGAATACCGTCCGGCAGAGGAGGCAATGGAGGCCTAAAATTCACTCCATACCAGAAAATATTGCAGGGCAACCTAAACCACTGCCGCGCAGCGCAAGATCTGCTAATGCAGACGCTCGCTGAGCAGTCGGTTGCTCTAGCGATTGTGGCGGAGCCGTACTACGTCCCCGATCACCCTCGGTGGTTTGGATCAGATGACAGTACTGCCGCCATATACTGGGCAGGGGTGGAGAATGGTCTCCACTGCACCCTTCTACAGAGGGGGCTAGAGTTTGTGGCAGTAGAGTGGGGCCCCATGGTCGTTGTGGGCTGCTACATATCTCCAAATTGCGGCCTCCCAGCATTTGAGGCGTACCTGGACGGACTTAGGAGTTGCATCTGCACCATCCTAACCCGTCCGGTACTTGTCTTGGGCGATTTCAACGCCCGCTCCACACAGTGGGGAGATCGCCTAGACAACGTAAGAGGAGATACACTCATTGAGTGGGCGGCGGGACTGAACCTTAGCATTGCGAACCGGGGTGACCTGACGTGGGCGACACCCTCTGCTATTGACCTAGTGTCAGGATGGAGAGTGGCGGAGGAGATGGTCACTCTATCGGACCATCGTCATATCGTTTTCGATGTGACCATCCGCCGCCCGGACGCAGGTTCGGACCGTCGCAGTGGCTGCCCACCGCGACGATGGGCCCTCAAACGGATGAACCGGGACATGCTCGTCGCCGCAGCCATCGTCGCGGATTGGCCAGAGGAAGGGGAAGAACAGGTCTCGTCCAGTCCGGAAGCACAGGCGGTCTGGTTTCGTGATATCATGACTGACGTCTGTGACGCGTCGATGCCACGGATCAGGCCGAGAGGTTCGAGGGGCTCTGTGTACTGGTGGACGCCGGAACTTGAGCAGCTGCGCACAGCCTGCTCAAGAGCCCGTCGCCGGTTTCAGAGAACCCGAATAAGAAGGCGAGCCACAGCCGAGGAGATCACCGAAGCGAGACGGGAGTACAACGTCGCAGCGAAGGCTGTAAGCCTCGCGATTGCGGAAGCCAAGGCTCGGTCTTGAAAGGAGCTAATAGAGGGACTGGACAGGGACCCATTGGGGCGCCCGTACAAACTTGTACTGAGCAAGCTCAGACCGTGGGTCCCACCACTAACACAGACCCTAGACCCCGAGTTTGTGGGAAGAGTGGTAGACACACTCTTCCCCAGGGGCCAGGGTAGTCCCTTACACCCTCCGTCACCGTCGGAATCGGTTACAATGGTTTCATGGTCCGATGACTTTGACGTGACGGAGGACGAGCTGGACCGAGCCGTGAAACGACTCGCCGCCCGTAATACCGCCCCGGGACCTGATGGTATCCCGGGCCGAATATGGGTGCACGCTTTGGTGATCCTAGGGGATAGGCTGAGGCGGCTATTTTCTAGCTGCCTCCGTAATAGCGTATTCCCTTCCGGCTGGAAGGAAGCCAGGCTGGTTCTCATCCAGAAACCTGGAAGGGCTGCAGACTCTCCCTCGGCGTTCCGACCGATATGTCTGCTGGACGAGGTGGCGAAACTTTTTGAAAGAGTCATCGCCACCCGTATCAACCAGCACCTGTCGCGAGTGGGCCTTGATCTATCAGACAGCCAATTTGGGTTCCGACAGGGACGTTCAACGTTGGACGCGATCGAACGTGTCCGCTCCCTGTCGGAAGAGGTCGTCTGTCGGGGGGGAGTAGCGCTGGCCGTCAGTCTCGACATAGTCAATGCTTTTAACTCCCTCCCGTGGTGGGTGATTAGAGAGGCACTGGTGTACCACCAGTTGCCCCTCTACCTACAGGACATCATCGGGGCTTATCTTCGCGATAGGTCCATATCATATATGGGTCGGGACGGCGAAGAACATCACAGGGAGGTCACGTGCGGGGTTCCCCAGGGGTCTGTATTAGGACCCCTTCTGTGGAACGTCGCGTATGATGCGGTCCTGAGGACCAGTTTACCCCCTGGAGTGAGTGTCGTCTGCTACGCGCATGACACTCTAGTACTGGCCAGGGGAGATGGCTTCCAGCAAGTTCTGGAGCTCGCCGAATCAGGGGTGGCCTGTGCCGTCCAGGAGATCAGCGGTCTAGGTCTACGGGTAGCACCTCATAAGACGGAAGCCCTGTGGTTTCACAGGAAACGCGGAGGTGTCGTTCCTACTCGTTCACTTATTAGAGTGGGAGGAACGGAGGTCGAGGTTGGGCGATATATGAAATACCTCGGCCTCACCCTAGACAGCCGCTGGAGCTTCGAGGAGCATTTCGAGTGGATGATCCCCCGAGTTCGGGGGGTGGGCTCCCTGCAGAGGCTATTGCCTAATTTAGGGGGTCTGCAGGAAGAAGTTCGCCGCCTCTACGGTGCGGTGATACGATCCATGGCCCTCTATGGAGCGCCGATATGGGCCAAGCGCCTATCGGCCTCCTCCCGCTGCCGAGCTAAGCTCAATCAAGCGCAGCGGGTAGCGGCCATTCGGATCGTACGAGGATACCGCACCATCTCGTCAGAGGCGGCGACAGTCCTGGCTCGTTTCCCGCCTTTTGATATCCTGGCGGATATGGACGCGAAGGTCTATGACCAGATTCGTGCTGTCCGCCGGGGTGAAAGCGGGGAAGACCAGGACGAGCTCGAAATGCGGCGGAACGCTCACCAACAGGCATTGGCACAGTGGCGCGCGCGGCTGGAACAGCCGCAGAATGCGCACCAAAGCGCTGTTGGTGCCGTTCTGCCTAACCTCGAAGCTTGGGTAGGAAGGGAGGGAGGTCACATTACCTACCGACTGACGCAGATACTCACCGGACATGGTTGCTTCGGTGAGTATCTGAATAAGATCGGACGGGAAGAGACGGCACAATGCCACCACTGCGCAGCTGACTGGGACTCCGCCCAGCACACGCTGGAGGACTGCCCTGCATGGGCATCTAACCGCGAAGCCCTGGTTGACCAAATTGGACGAGACCTGTCTCCGCCAGCAATTATTGCTGCCATGCTGGCGTATGAGGAGGGCTGGGACGCAGTGGTCTCTTTCTGCGAAGCTGTTATGCTCCAGAAAGAGACCGCTGAACGGGATCGGGAGAGAGCCGATCCCGAGCGAAGGAGACGTCGGCGATAAAAACCGTCGACGGGACCGCGGGTCGCCAGAGGATGGGGACCTCTGGAGGCAGATTGATTACTGCGGTCGGAATGGCGGCATGATTGCATAGATATGCAATCAGCCTACATCGCTGGGAACGAGGGGGGACAATAATTTTCCCCCGGGACAGGGCATAATAAGGCACGGCGTCAATTCGGGGAGGACCTGAAATAACATGGTCCGGGTCCTCACCGAGTAGGGCGCCAGAGGCCGGCCGTCGGGGTGTTTTTTAGTGGAAACACCACATACTCCTGGCTCCTGTGTCCCCGAGGAGCTGGAAATCCGAAGGATTTTTCACCCCGTCAACAAAAAAAAAAAAAGGTGCCGACTCAGGAACATACGTCTTCAGTATGATAAGAGAGATTCTATCAGGCCCACTCGATTTATGAAAATCGAGGGAAAGAAGTGCTTCACGCACTGACCTTTGTGTAAACCGGACTTCTGGCATATGGCTCTCCCACTGCGGTATGGTAAGCGGTAGGTTTTTTCCGTCATCCCAGGGTAGAGTGTGATGCAAAGAGTTTGCGTATGAATTATCTCCTATGTACAGGGCTGGAAGATATCGCTTACAGAAATTCCCCTAAACGGAACTAACGAGTTCCTGAAGAGAGACTCACTAGTCTCTCACCAATCTCGACCAAACCAGAGCTGAGTTTTGCCACCGGTGGGAATCAGGGAAAATGCAATGAAAAGTTCCAAACGTTGGCATTCCATCACAGTTCTATGGTGACGGCTGCGTACAGGACCTGCTGCAGCACATGTCTGTAGCCCTATGGACGTGATCGATAAGTCGGCCCGTATCGGCATCACTGCTATGGGACCTATAGACCCATGCATAAGATGTTTGTAGAAAGATTCTTTTAAAACATTAATCTTCATATGTAAAGGTAGTTAATTAAATGATTCATTACATATAATCAATAACTCTATTTTATAAACTATCGACACTTTAAAATCTAACGCTATATCTGATGCATCAACCTACTAATTTCTTTATATTCTTTACGTAATATTAAGAAATTAGTATTAGTAGTAGTACTATTAGTCTTAGGTACTAATCTATATTCTATTCATAGTCCATTAGTCTATCTGCCAATGTTTGTATCATAAGAAAATTGTCTTTTCTTTTGACTTTTCTTTCCGATTGTGTGTGAAAATAGGGATTCCTTGGAAGTGATCCCAAATATTTTCAGACAAAAAATATGACAAACGAGTATGAATAATGATACTTCTTAAAGTTCAGCGGTGAAACGAACCACTTTCGTTTATTAGTAATAGCTTAAATAATATGAAAAGGGGCTAATAATTTATTTGTATTGTATTTATGCTTGAGTGGTATTTATATAGGAGGGATCCCCGGCAGTGGACCATAATCAGGGTTGAAGCGACATTCCGTAACGATGTCAGGCACTGCACTGACTAGTCGGACATCCCAGAAATACACATGTTAGTAAAACTGTTTGTTTCTTAATAAATAATGTAACTATATTATCACATGACTACATGAATTAGCTTACTTGCTAATCCATAATTTTGGGACACTGTCAAATCAATGTCACTACTTCCTGGAGTTTCTTGCATAGGAAAAACAGTAAGTTGTAGTTGTAACTTTTCTTTATCTGCATGGCATAAAATTACAAGTTTTTTATGCTCGTTAACAATGATGAATATTTTTACATACAGAATCACAAATAGTTTAATTTCATATAAAAAGGCTTAAAGTTCAAATTAAGAGTTTATTGTATAGTTTATCCGAAAACTTTTGAATAAAATATGTAACTACCGAGTGTTGATGGACACTTAAATGTGCAAATACCATAACATTAATATTGAAAAATATTAATACTTTTATGTGTTAATAGTTATTTGTAGGAGTAGTCTGTTAGCTAATTAATTGCTAAGTACTTTTTTTTTCACTCTTCTTTTTTTTTACTGACTTATATTTTAACAATATTTAAACCTCAATAGTAGGTGACTAAGAATAAGTAACTAATTTAAAAAAGGCACTTCTACCCCTTACCAAAATTTATTAGAAGAAATATATATATTTAATACATTTTTTTTCACTTATTTCACATATTATGCTAGCGCAGGAGTCATTGAATTACAATAACTATTATGCTGTTAGTGTAAGTAATCTAACGATGTTCCGGGAGGCTTTATTTTAGGGTATTACCGGGTCCCTTACAATATACACATTTGTGACCGAACACCGTCACCGTTAGCTCCAATGACTAGCTGACTATTCTATCAATACCTATGGGGTATTGATAGAAGAGTCATTACCTATTAATATCTGGATGTTGGAATGTATTGGGTTTATTCCACCATAACCTCATAATGTCTGGAGATCTGTAGATACACTCAGCCATTACATAACACTCCTTTTTCGGGCAGTCGTGTAACAAAAATATAAGGCATTTGTCACGGTGTTGTTTTGAAACTTTAAATTCCACTTTGTCATCATCATCATCAGGCTATCGCAATCAGGATTTCCTTTCCAGCATACACCTAGCCCGGGCTAGAAGACCCCATGCCGGAACACTGTGTGGTTTTAGTCAGTTCGAGTCCGACATACCATCTCACCATAAAGCCCCGGTGAGGTGATGACCCGTGGGGGTTTCTATAAAAAAAGGCTATCGCAGTCCACTACTGGCTTCTCCCATTGCACGCCACTTCGATCTATTTTCATCCTTCTTGCAGCCATCAGCAGCCATCTTGTGCAAATCGTCAGTCCTCCTGGCCTGTGGGTGTCCTACGCTACGTTTGCCGAGACGCGGTCCCCACTCAAGAACTCGTTTTCCAAAACGGTCTTCGGTTTTGCGGCTAATCTGGCCATTAGCCACTTTATGTACTAGGGGACTCAGAAAGTATTGCGATTTTCTTTTTTTGTATGAGAGACTGGCCAGTTTTAAACTATTATAAAAATAAGGGTTATTTTTAAGTAAAAATAGGTACGTTCCAATTCCAAAATTTCCCTATACATTTTTTGCGAGCTAATTAAATTATCGTGTCTCATTGAAAAATGGATTTGCGCCGGGAACAATTTCGCGATATGATTTTTTTACGATTTCAAGTGTCACCTGAAACCGGACGAATCATACGATAGACTTCAAATTGCATTCATGGATAAAGGCCCTTCTAAGGCAACTGTGTATTGTTGGTATAACGAATTCAAATGTGGGCGACTAACTTTCGAGGATGAAGAAAGAAGTAGTCGCCCTTTGACGGCTGTTACGGAGAAAAACGTGCTACCAGTGAAAAATTTAATCCAAGACAATAGGCGAATTACATATCAGGAGATTCAACACATACTGCAAATTGGATCGGGAAGCCTTTCAGAGATTCTAAACGTGCATCTTCGCGTGGGGAGGATAGTTTCACGCTGGGTGCAGCACAACCTCACCGATGCTCAGAAGCTGGCCCGGGTGGAATGGTGCCGTGATATGATAAACAAATTTGAAGCAAGCTCGTCTCGGCATGTTTACGACATCATTACAAGTGATGAGTCCTGGATTTATCAATATGATCCAGAAACGTCGACTGGCGTTTCTTGGGTGTTTCAAAACGAATCAACACCTACCAAAGTGAACCAATTTAAAAGCTGGGGGAAAACTTTGATCGCGAGTTTTTTAAATTTGACTGGCTACTTGGTGTCAGTCCCTTTGCGGAACCAAAGAAGTGTCAATGCCAAATGGTATACTACCAAATGCTTGGCAGAAGTTTTCTCTGTCAGCAATAAGCAACCAAAAACAGGGCACCGCGGGCTACTGCTCTACCACGACAACGCGCCCATGCACACCGCGCTCAAAACGAGGGACTTCTTGGACAGCACGCCGGTCAAACTTCTGGGTCACCCTCCTTACAGTCCTGACCTAGCACCGTGTGACTTTTTTTTATTCCCGAAAATTAAAAATCAGGGAATCAAGGGATACAATTTTCGAGTAGGCTGTAAACGAGGTGTCTGCGGTGGAAAAAGTGTTTCAAAAACTGGTTCAGACGCATGAAACTGTACAGAAGCCAGTGGAGAGTATTTTAAAAAGATTTAATAAAAAATAATTACCTAACACTTTTTTTGTTTTCAAAACTTTCTGCGTGTCTCACGTAGTTCTAGGTAGTATAATGGCACGTCCGTTGATGAGAACGCTTGCAGACGTGCGTCACGACACGATACAGTCTCGGGGACAAAAACAGTGTGTTCATGCTCTCCCTCGGAAAGTATTAAAAACTTATGGCCACTCTTTTTAATACATATTTTAATTAAGAATACTCCATTGAACTCAAGAAGGATATCTGATGTGATTATAAGCGTAATAAGTGCTTAATGGTAATGTAAGTCTCACAAATAGCCTCATGTATTTTTTTTTCAATAACCATAAAATGTGACGAATTTGACTTAATTTTAACATCTATTGAATAAAAAAAAAATGTTTCCATCTTCGTCTTCAACCGAAGAATTATCATACTCCAAATCTAATAATTCACTTTAACAAGGAATTGTTAAAACAGTTATTAATGTAATAAAATATCATTTCAATATGTTATTTACGTCATGAGTAACATTTTTTCAAAGTATTAAAAAGAAATATACCTACACTTTAATCTTCATTGACGATTGTTATTACTTCGGCTTGTGAAAATCGTCAGATTATATGTAATATAATTTTTCTTGCATTTTTCACAATAAAAAAAATCTACCACGCTCGAGAATGTCAAGAAAACTTTTTTTTATGCAACTTTGTATCACTGCCACTCCTTAACATTACACTCATATTGTTAGATTTTCATGTACTGCTAGCAATTAACCCATACATTTTTTGGCTATTAATTAACCCATCTTAATCTCACGCGTATCAATATTTCTGACAATCGCTGATAATTTGATGAGCTTTCATATCTCATACATGTTGGAGGTATTCAACAGGATGCAAGGTATACATTCCACCCTATATTCATCTGCCGCGCTCCAGTAAATCCCAAAAAAACATATGGTGCTCTCATTAAAAACATATTGTGCTTAGATGGCTTGATGGATTTCGACATGTGCGATGGTCAAAGATGAGATATCATCGGGTTTTATATAAATATATTTTTAATTTTTTTACTTCTATTTCATTTTGAAACCACCACGGTTCATTATCTCATCCTTTGCTATGATTAACAATCGAAATGACAGTTGAAATGACAGACCTAGTACGATGAAAAGCAAGTCTTTCATTTTTCTTACAGTACTAGCTTCTTAATTGTATTTTGATTATAACTAATTATAACTACTGTCACAGTTTCAAGTGGGACAATGTAGTTTAATTTTTATTTTAAATGTAAATTACGCAGCAAAGACGTAATCACGGAGACAAAAAAGTCTTGTTTTAAAATAATCCGTCTTTAACACGAAAACTTGAATTGGTTGGCCTTAAATTATGATATCACCTTCTGTCCTCAAAACTTTTCTTGACGAAATCTGACCCGTTACAGGAAACAACTTCAACAATTTTAAAAGTTACACGAAGTTTCAAACTACCGTTGGGATCCAAAGTATGCGACGATGATGGTATTAGCAATATTTTTTCCTTGCGACAAGGACTTCAGCCCTGATTTTTTTGTAAATCATATCGTACTTTTAAAGCTTGGATTTTGTGGAATGTTAAAATCAACAGGTTTTAATTACCTTTCTTGGTGGACTTTTACCAATTTAAATACAGACCAAGAATAGTAGCCAAATTATTATTTATATAAAATAATCTTGACTTCTGTATGTCTGGCAGCATATATTCAATGTCACCAAATAAATTCCTTTTTAGGTGGATAACGTTAGTCAAGATTCTAAAACATACCATAACTTTAAGTTTTTTTTTATAGATACGTATAAATAAATGAAATTGGAACATCTTTAATACCTATAAGAAATTATCAGGCTATAATATGTTACATGAAACTTAGTAAACAACTTCTTAAATAATAGAGGAAGAAGAAATGGGTCCGTTAATATATCAGATTACCTTAGAAAAAGTCTCCAGAGAAACTGGCACGAATTTCGCAGCAGTTATAACAATAGGCCGCTGGGTTTTTGCTATAAATAGCACCAATTCTTTCTTGAGTGATGTTGAAAGCTCTATCCATGGGCAACAGAAAACCACTGTTGATACACGCAAACTCTATAATGAGAAACATTTTATACAAACTATGAACATTTTTTTACTAATCTAAACT
The DNA here is from genome assembly GCA_947561695.1 of Tyria jacobaeae. Lineage (NCBI taxonomy): Eukaryota > Metazoa > Arthropoda > Insecta > Lepidoptera > Erebidae > Tyria > Tyria jacobaeae. The sequence continues at coordinate 11,985,475 of OX387221.1, read as the reverse complement.
TAAACCACAACACAATTACCCAAAACAAAATTTTGAGGCCGTAACTACTTCTTTGTGCATACTATGAAATATTACAAATCGCGTATACAAAATGCGTATTCTATGCTAGCTTATTACTTACAAATATTATACTATACATACAATATATATCGGCATGATTTATAATTTGATACATACATATATATATAGAGACTCCACAAAACTGTTTAAAATAGTTTTGTGGAATTTTTTACTAGAATAAGGCTTAATAATTGTCGCAATAAACATTGCTAAAGAAAAATTGTTCGCTTCTTGAAGCTGGACATTAAAGTGGCTGGCCCACCATGAAAAATATCACTACTCGAATATTTAAAATCCCTACGTTTAATCGCCAATCAGAGGTATGTAAACTCACAAAATCATCGAAACGGAAACCTTAATTTGTTATTTAGTGTGGATGACACAAATTTATGGCATCAGAAAGCAAATCTGTATCTAAGTTATTTTCACTTACTTTAGCCGTCACAGAATTGCCGAAATAGCAATCGATAAATAGATTACCAATCATTATGAACAGATAGGCTAGTATCCAAGACACATCAGTGATTTTCTGCAGAGGAGATTCAATCTGTTAATAAAAAAGTAAAATGCGAGTCAATATGCATTAAAAACCTTAGCTACTACGTTTAGTTACTAACTAACAAATTTTAGTTCTTTAATTATATTAGAATCTCTATTAAGTTCTTTATCATTTTTTTTCTATTAATAATAATTTTCTATTAATAATGTCAATGATTGTTTTATTGTTACCGAAAACATCTGCACGGCAGTGGAACCAACTATACATCCATTCAACCACAACGTTGATGATAACTGTCCTCCAAATACATCTTGAATAGTGTTTACAAATCTGTAAAAAATCTCCATGTTTGTATTAAAATAATACTCGGATTACTAGGAACTCCTAAATGTAAAATTATTGGTCAACTACCGTACTATGCAGCAATGGTGCAGAACACATGACTTGAAAACATCTTTAAACGCTGTATTTACGTCACACTGCCTTTCAGCCATGGTAAGTTTAACGAGGTCTTTGATATTTTCCAAGTTATAAATTAAAACTTCCAATTGGCTAACTGTAAAGGAAATAAATTGTGGGGTCATTTTTTCCGTGGAAACAATGCACGCAATTTAATTGAAAAAAAAATCAGAGTACCAAGTAAATTCGTCTTTTATATTAAGTGACAATATGCAGCATGAGCACATAGGGCACATCATAGCCTGCACTTTATTTTGTTAAATATGTAACGAAAAATAATAGTTTTTGAGCATTACGTATATAAATACTAAACATGAATGGTAGGTAGAATACAAAAAAAAAATTACTTGCACAAGACATCGCAGCCCAGGGCAAAGTTTGGAGTGCCATGAACGTACCCAACACCATGGGTTTATATAATACCTGACAAAAATAAATAGATTTATTTGAATAATGAAAGCAGCAGAAAATCTATTCAATGCTTATACAACATTACCAACAATTAAAAAAATATGGATAGCGTTACTCTTAAAGAGATACACGACTGCAACACTCTTTAACTTGTAAAAGGTACTCATAATTTCAAACTATATTCATTAATATAATATCACATTTATGTAACCTTTTCTTGATCTTGATATTCTCAGAAATATTTTGCATTTATTAAGTTCGAAAATATCGATTGAGGACGAATCTCCAGAACCGAAATTAACAGTTATATTTTAATGATAGGTGCATCGATATCTCTAATCTTACCTGATAAATATACACGTAGGTAAAATACGATTCTTGGTTAATATCAAACCATATCAAATCCATTTTTAGAGGCAAATTTTCGAATTTTCCTAAACCTGGTACCACAACAACGTGAACTGTAAGAACAATAAAAGTTATTTCAAACTCTTTGTATTTTGTTAAACAACGTGATTATACCTAAATTATATGAGAAGACATAGATCATCATCAATTCCCGTCAGTATAGTTAGAAAAAAGAACCGCATGTTTCAATAATACAATATATGTACCTTAGGCAGAACAATTTTTGGCGAATCATTATATTTTTTAATGCATACTCAAAAAACCTATATTTATATTTACACAATTTTCCAATTCAAAGAACTTTACAATATTAACTAATAAGGGTAATAAGATCCATGTTCAAATTATATACAGAATACAACAGAGACATATCCCATGGTATAGAAAACATGCAAACTTGATGTAGATTTATATGTTACTAGATCTTGCGCTCGACTTCACCCGCATAGACCTCGTTCACCATCAAGTGGTCAAAGTGTCTGTGTACCAAATTTAACCCAAAGTTCAACTGTTTTCACAAAAATAGTTACAAACATAACCATCTAACCATCACACATCTCACAAATATCCCCACTTAAAAACAAAACATAATATAAATTAGTTAGTCTTTCAAATGTGTTATCCATAGTTACGCGTTTGATTGTCTACTAATGTTCAGAATTTGTTTTACGTATGAATTGAATTCTTATCAGTTTACTTTATAATCTGGCAAACAAATGGATAAACTACGGTTAAGTAATGTTTGCATTGCAAATGTAGATGAATATTTATAGTAGGGATTTAGGACAAATAATTTGTTTTCATTAGGAAAATTTAAAATTCACAACACATTTATAACAACAACAATTCGTACTGGACATGTCAATAAGATTTTCGTTATAATCTGTTTTATTTCACTTCTAATATCTAATAAGTATTGTATATTTTTTATTTTTATTATTATTGTATGAATTGTTACATTAGTACAGTAGTGTTGCACAGTTAGTATACAACTGAATTTAAGAATACATAGTAGAAAATGCTTTTATATTTGTTGTTGTTTCAAAAATGTTAATTTCAATTGTGATAAAAATATTAACAACATACATACATATACAAATTTCTTCAGAACTTTAACTTGTATTATTTTTTTGAATCTAGTTTTATTGTACATACCTATGGTTCATACAAAGGTTGCCTGTAAGAAATAGCTAAAGTGTGATTGCTAATGCCCATTGTAAATTTTGTGTATACTTTATCTGTACTGGTATTTTTGTTTTCTTACTGTACAATATAAATTACTTCTGTCCATCTATGAATTGTTGATAATTTGTCTTAATTATCTTCATCGATTCTATCATTCATGTCTAAATTAATCATTCAATCATTCATAATAAGGAGTTGCCTTAAAAAAATGCATATGTACCCAAAATACTTATTAGTTTTCCTTATTTTAATATATAGTCATTGCTTACCAAGTATATCTAACGCACTGAGTGATAGGAATACCCAAAAAAGTTTTCTTGTATATGCAATTGCTTCCTTTAAAATAGCTTGTTGAGGCTTCAAAGGAAATTGAAACTCTTTACACATTAGCTGCTCTGATAGTTGCATTAGTATGTTCCGGCGCAGGAACAAATCCAGAAGCCTTACAGATGCCAGTAACTCAGTCATAACTAAATTTATACTGTAAATGTAAAACTACGTGTTAATATTACATTTAATCTGCTTAGGACGATGTTTTGGGATGCAATCAGAATAAGTAGGTAATTGGACCGCAAAAGTATGAACGTTGAAATTAATGTAAGCTTATTAGGACTTCATTAGTAAATATATAACTGCTGCAAATAACAGAATGCTAGACGCTTGCATAAGTATCATTAACCTGCGATTTACAGATTTAGTCGCGATCAACCTGTTTAAATTATAGCATCAAATTAAACATTAGCGGCACGTATTCGCATTAACTGTACATAGTATTGTACAGCTTATAGTCTATAACCTATGGTCGTGGTTACATGATAAAAGGATTTTATCTTTCAAATGAATAACGAGTTTATTACTTAGGTGATGTGCCCAGTATTGATATTTTAGTCTAATCATTAGTTCAAAAGGGTGCTAGACTCTCAGTTGTGACCGCATTTGTGTTAGATTTTATAGAAATATCTACGCACTCGTATATTACCAATACGTCTCATTTGAAAGATTTAATTGAAAAAGGCTTGCTTACAGTCCTATTTAAGAGCTATAGCTACAATTCTTCAACAAAAAACGTATACTTTCATTCCAAGCATTTGAGACCTAAGCATGAAATCATGAACTGCTTAGCCAAATTGACCCTTCCACAAACGACTTAAAAGAACACACTAAACTACAATCTGCTTAAAACAGATTGCAAGTTATAAGAGTTTTTACAAAAGCAGAAAATACAGGTGGTAGTATTTATTTTAAAGTAATAATATAATAAAATTAGGTTTACTGTAGCACACATAGGTTATGATGTATGATGTTATGTATGTGACACCGCACATACATATAAATAAATGTCATTGACTTGCTTAAAAGAACATAGATTCAAATTATACTATCATGTTTTGCGCTTGCTTTGTGTAGTTCACGTATGTATTAAAATGGAGGAGTAAAACCTCCTCCATTTTGAAGCCTGTATAAAACATGAATGAAAGTTAAGAGAATACTTAAAGAAGTTTGCTTGAAAGACTCGACATATTTTTAGTGTATGTTACGCGATATCTTAGTTCCGATTCGCTTCGATTTGATATATTTTTTTTTTATTGAAGAAGAGTACTCAGTGTGAGTCCTGTTTAAAATAAAAAAAATATTGAACCTTTAAGATGGACCAATGAAGGATGAAAATACGGCTTATTATAATTTGTCTTGTCTCTATATTATTTTAAGTCCGTTGAATGCTTTGTTTTTATATATGAACAACATGGTATATGCCCTGCTAGAAATTTTTGTAAAAACCATTACATTTATATTTAGTTGGAAGTTAGAGCTACCTTTCAAACAGGCATTTGGACGAATAAAATTGGTCCTGAGTCAGTCCCAAGTATTTAAACTCACGATCTTCACTACTTATAATTCAACCGCTCTTATAAACTAAAACGGTTCCCCGTTTGCTAATACCAGAAGTTTACGTTTGCGCCTTTTAGTATTAAAAATTAAAATACTCTATATCTTAGAATGAGCAATTCAGTGATAAAATTTTACTTAAAAAAAATAACGGTTGCCAGTAACGTTGACAGTTAAAACCGTAACTCTTATTAAACAACATGCAAAAATATAAAGTTATGAGCATTTGTCATTGTAAATGACTATTTATCAAATATTATCTTCGAAAGAATGCTTTCAGCAAAAACACGCGGAAGTATATTGCTGAGGACATAAATATTTAAATGAAGTTATTTTCTACCACCAGCTATGAAGAGGATTTTTTATTTTTTTATTATGCAATTACTGAAAGGCAGGAGTTTTAACTATGTTAGAACTATTAGACTTCAAAAATTATATATGTTTAACCTCTTTTAGTTCTTCTTTTCACAAACTTTTCTGTCATCACACGATTTATGTTGACCAATATGTTAAAGCAAACAGAAAAGTCAATACTATGTTATATTCGCAATTTTTTTGGTAAGATAAGCTGGATAGCATCCTCTTACATTTTTTGAACTAAGGAGTTTTTTAAGGTTTATAGACTTTGTAAAGCATCTGCGGCGCTAAACAATTTATTTTTATGGTCTTACCATCATAATGCTGCAGTGTCTTGAGTTGATGATTGAACATAATTTTCATAATAAAGTTTTATTTGTACTGTTTATTAGATAGGATCGTTTCTTATGAAGCACTTACAGTACAGAATCCTAAATTCGAGGTCCATGAGGGGATGGGGACCGCTTATGCCATACGCAAGTTACAGCTGAATGTTACAAATACTTGTGGCAATTATAGTTTCTGTAATCTAAGATCTGAGATACCTTTTTATTATTTTGACTAGGATTGAAGTTTTTAGTTTTTAAATAAAATATGTAGCTCCTTACGACTTTGAAGATAGATTTATACAGTAAAATTATTGACTTTGTTAGTATTTTCACACCAATATAATTATCAGAATGTGGCTTGAGTACTTTTTCTCATTCAACAGTCAAAATATAGGTCAATCTGATAAGATTTGACCTTAACAAGTTACCAGAAAGCTCCAAAACCGGTGCTTAATTTTCGTTTGTCATGTATGGTGCACGCAATTTCTGTTTCACATCAGATTTATTATGTCGTTACAATGTAATTTATAAGCACGGAAGGGTTCTTTCCACTTTTACAAGTATTTCTTTTGTCCTCATTTCCATATAATCTAACCTATCTAAACTCATACTTAAGTAAATATAATAGCACGGTTGTTAATAAAATTTGCATCTGAATGAAAAGATAAGGCTGCCATATTATATAAAAATATGCCTCAAAGAAAATCTCGTGTTGATATTCTTCTGCGAGGTTTAAAATAATATTCCAAACTTTTATTAAACATTTTAGCTATGTGCAAACCAGCCAAATATTATATTTTACTAAGCCGCATTACTTGAAATGGTTTATTTTGAAAGTTGAAAAAATATATAATAACTTAAAACTTCTCACATCTTACACACGGTCGTCTGGTCCCAAACTAAACACAGCTAGTACCATAAATCAGTGCTGATAAGCATACTTATATATTTCTAAATACATACATATCACAGATAATTTTGACTCAATAAAGTGGCAACTTGCTTGTTAATCCCTCAATACCTTATTATTTATATACATTTTTTTATTTTATTTGTAAGCCTACCATAATGACTCCACTTTGCCTGATGGTAAGCAATAAATGGAGTCCAAGAGTGGTGGTCACCATCCTCATTGCTTGTCTAGTCAATGTAGTATGGTGACCCACACTATGGCGGCCTGGTGAGATGCTTTTTCACGCCCCGCTTAAAAGACCCAGGATCAAAGTGGGAAGGAAACACGTGCCCTGGTAGTAAATACCAATCTTCCAACGATCGGCACAGGAAAGAAGAGCCAAACCGTTTCGTTCGGGATCGCATACCTTCGACTCGCAAACGGTGACTCCTCAGGCCAGCACGTGTAGTCCTGTAGAAGAAGGGAGAAGGTGGGATCAATTGGAAGAGCTCGTCAGAACACTTCCCGTGATGTAGGCGATAGAGAACTGCCATAGAGGCGACATCTCTTCGCAACTGCAGGGGCTCAAGAGACTGGGTGACCTCAGGACAGTCTATAATACGGACTGCGCGTCGCTGCAACCGATCGAGATATACATACATACATACGGTTATATACCCTACTGGGTAGCAGAGGTGTATTAGACACATTTTGCCAACAATAACTTGATCCCACTAACATAACAGGGGGCAAGACTAGTTAAGCCCAGTCTTCCTCATTACTTCTCTAAAACAAAATAGCTCGTTTCTCATAACATTTTATGCCTTATTGTCAACCTTCAGTTCTATCTTCAAGGTATTTTCCTACAATATGAGATAATTTTGAACAATTAGAAAACATTAGTCTAAGTACCTGCCTCGTGAACAAAGCTACAAAATTTTAAGCACAAAAGTATGTCTACACTTGGTTCTATATGTTATAATAATTGTTAGCTTTTTCAACTGACTTCAAAAAAGGAGAAGGACTCAATGCGACTGTATTATTATTATTTTTTGATGCTTTTTATGTCAGTACTTTCGAATGGGTGAACCGGTTTTGATGTTTTTTTTTTATTTGAAAACTGGTGCTTCCCCTGTCCCATTTCAGTTGTCCAGTTCTGGCAATGGCATCCAGAAGAAAACCATATAAGTCTTAAAGTTTATGATAGACGCATTGAAGTCGGTTGTCTACTTTTTTAAAGTGAATTATATTCACATCGTCTCAAGAGAAATTATTAATAATCACTTATATTTTTCTACTACACAGAAAATTATGGTCCATTTTAGGAATTACGATAAATATTCTCTCTTTCCCCACCTAAAATTTCTTTAAGTGGGAGCAAATTGTACATCTTAAAAAATATTGTAGACGATGATTCGTTTAAAGATGTTTACGGTCCTTATATAATTTAATATTACAGATTTAATTTTTATACTTACTTACTTGAATTAAATGAGATATTATGCTAACTGTCTAGACAAAAACTAAAAAAAAAGACTTCTTTTCATTAAAAAAGTCGAAGCCAGTTTCTTTAATTCGTGCATTTAGGATTTGGGGTGTCATTTTGTAGAACTCCTTAAATATTTTTCTTCAGGTTTAAAGTTACATTAGATTCATTATATTTAGCTAATTTACCTAATCTATATACAATAAAATAAGTAAATTATTGTTCACTTACATGCCAGCCACCTCTTGAATCTCAGCATTGCCTTCTACGAGTAAGCGTAACACGTATATTATTTGACCTCCAGTAGGTATAATAAAAACTATTAGTCCTAGAAAGATTCTATTAAAAATACTTATCCAGAAACGAATGCTTTTAACAGGGTGAGATATATAAAACCACACGCTGAATAACTTCAAAGTGGCAATTTGTAAGGAGAAATGCCGTGACAAATCGACTTCAATAGACTTCATTTTAGGAGAATTAAAAGCGTAATGACGTCTTCATCAATCAGACGGCTGTATTTAATTCGTTTTACGGGCAAAGTTGAAGCTATATTTTGACAAGCGTTCAGTAGGTTATCATTTTGTTGAACTGTTCTGTTCTGTGCTTTGTATCCCGGCCCTACATGTGAGTCGTATATTTAATATATAATAAATCCTTTTATAGAGGGTTCTTATAATTTGAAATTTAATATAACTGTTAATGTAGACTGTACCTTTGTGAAGAGTGCCCTACGGCACGTTGGATTAAAGAAGGTAGCTGGCAGCGGATGGATGCGGACTGCCCAAGGCAGGGATGTTTGACGCTCCTTCAGGCAGGTCTTTGTCCAGAAGTGGACCACGATAGGCCGATGATGATGAGGTAGCTCTAAATAAGATTGATGTTCAGCAAGGATATTAGATGATGTATATGAATATCGCAAACCTTAATATACATATGTATGTGTGAAGTGTATACAAACGATTTCACTTTATTAGAGATATTTCATTTTTTTTTATAAAAAACAATACGTTCAGTCTCATACCAACAATTTTTTGTAATTTCTGGATGCTTGAAATACCCTAGATATAAATAAAATGGGATTAGGAATCTCACTGTATGGGTATATTTAGTACATACGTCGATCAGCGAGCAAGCATTTTATTACATCAAGGTTTTGGGGATTCCATCATAAGCGAACTTAGTATAACGAGTAAATACCTATATATTAGTTCACTATGTGAAGTAGCGATGTAAACTTCACTTGCGCTTTTGTTCTATATTCCTGAATTGAAGAGTCGTGTTTAATAGTCTATTTAAAACAAAAACTTTTGAATGCAAAAAAAAAAAAATTAAATTTGAATGATAAATATAGAGATTAGGCCATTAACAAAAACAAACTAACTAAAAGTATTGCAATTATTTAGAGTTATAATATCACTTTCCTGAAAAGCTTTTAATCGTTATTTTCCAAGTTATTACTTATGTTAGGGGAAGGAGAGATGTATTAAAAGCACCCACACTTTGCTAATTGTATTTTTTGATCAGTATATATATGTATATAGTAGTATAGTAGTAGTATATAAATATATATATATATATATATATATATATATATATATATATATATAGTATATAGATATAATATATATAATAGAGGGCAGTCCTATTGCCGTCAATAGAATTAAAGATGAGAAACACACATTAACTCACATATATAATAGGTAATACCTACTGCTGTCGAACAAGTTTTCTTACAGACAGAAGCATCAAGGTCGTTGTTGACGGTGCATGCTCCGACTCGAAGTCTGTTAATTCTGGTGTCCCACAAGGCTGTGTGCTATCACCCACGCTGTTTCTTCTGCATATCAACGACATGCTGCAGATTAGCAGCATCCATTGCTATGCAGACGATAGCACGAGTGATGCCCTTTACACCGGCCGCGCTAACATTTCTCGGGTAAACGTCATCGAAAGTCGATCCAAACTTGTGTCTGAAATCGAAACTTCTTTATCAAAAGTTTCAGATTGGGGTCGACTTAACCTAGTCCAATTTAACCCCACAAAGACACAGGTTTGCGCGTTCACCGCTAAAAAGATGCCATTGGTCGTATCACCTCAATTTGAGAGCACTTCCCTAACTGCATCAGCCAGTATCGGAATCCGGCCCACCGCCTGCAACTTTATAAGGCGCAGGTTCGGCCGCACATGGAATACTGTTCTCATCTCTATGCAGGTGCACCCCAGTACCAACTTCTGCCTCTTGACCGCATTCAACGGAGAGCGACTCGCATCATCGACTGCCAAGATATTTCTGATCGACTTGACACATTGGCGTTGCGTAGAGATGTAGCTTCACTCTGCATCCTCTATCGCTTGTATCATGGGGAGTGTTCAGAGGAATTGTTCGGACTTATACCGGCTGCTGGTTTCCGCCATCGTCCTACGCGACAAAATATCCATCCCCATCACCTGGACGATTGGCACTCCACCACTGTGCGCTTCTCCAGAAGCTTTTTGCCTCGCACAACCAGCTTATGAAACAAATTGTCGCCTGCCGTATTTCCGAACCGATACGACCTTCAAACCTTCAAGAAGAGAGCGTACCTCTACCTAAAAGGCCGGCAACGCACTTGTGACTCTTGAGTTGCGGGTGTCCATGGGCGGTGGTAGTCACTTACCATCAGGTGACCCGTCTGCTCGTTTGCCCCCTATCGCATAAAAAAAAAAAAAAAAAAAGCCACCTATAAATTTGCATAAGTGTTCAGAAATCTTAAGCATGACTAAATAATATCAAAACATATATCCACTGTATTAAACACAGACATTTGCAATGCCACCTTTTTGGGCAGTGACATAATACTTGCCTCCAAAACACTGTGTGTACTTTAAATGATGATTTTAGCTATACTAATCTTAAGAACATAAGCCAAATGTAATTTTATATTTATGAAAAGTAAGTTTTAAAGTCAGAAAAAGAAAAGACAGTGATTTACAACAAACGAGATTAGTATCATTTAAGATTTAAAATGTCACGGTACGTAAAGTCTCTACGTTTGAAACGTTTTATGCTACCAATAGGATTAAAATTTAATTAATCATTGTCAAAATTTTACTATCACGCGTTCTCTAAGACTAATAATATCATGTTAGTCATTATAAACTATTACTACACTTACTATATTCAAAGATAATGAAACAACTATAATACTACTTATAACACTTGAAATATTTCCAGAAGCTCTTTGATCTAGTGGAGCGTGCCAGCGCAGCATCCAAGTCATTACAATATATTCGTCAATTTTCTTCTACCCTTGCAAAAGCTAAAATTGCATGCAAAAAGTACTAATAGACTCGCTACGGCAGTTTTTATTCCAATATTCTTGACCTATTTCTCCCAATGCACAGCTATTCACACTCGTAACGAATAGATCTCGAGTAACCTAGTTATCTAGATAAAACTGCATTAGCATTGGTTAAGTGAGGCTTTCATAACAAAATAGACATTATTATCAAATAAAATATACATACCTAAGTAACTGAACCAACAGACCTTGTCCTGTCAAAAGTTCATAATATCCCATTTTTGTGGGCTACTTGGGATGTTTTCATCACCAAACCTTGAACTTATTAGTCGCATCAGTTAAGCAGTCTTCAAGTGATGTACAGTCAAACAAACATCGTTTCAATTACTCGATAATATAAATAAAAAATCCAAGACGTTTACAATTACAAAATAATGTATCAACTATGCGCGCTGGTAGTCAGCTTTCTACATGAATGCACCCTAAGGTCGCATGACCATAAACGATACACAATAATCGTCCCCTGTCCCAAGTACCTATCGCTTTTATCAGTGATCTATATTTTTTATGATACAATTGAACCCTAAACAATTTACTATATTCATTATCAGATATAATTATCGTAATTGTCGTCTAATGGCATAATAACATTTAAATTGTACAGAATTAATTTAAGTGCTTTCATATATTATGAAATCCAAGACATCTTTATTTATAAAATTCAGAACAAAACGGTTTGTTTGATAATTATCTTCTGAAATAAAATAAAATAACTGATTATATTCCAATACCTAAATCTTAGATATTCCTGGCCGTTGTTTCCATATTCATAATCAAAATCTCTCGAGTCATACCATTTACTATTTCGTATCTTTATAAACATAATAATAGTGAAAAGCAGTACCGTTTTCTGAATTAATACCAATACTGATATCAGTGTCAAAATTAAAAAAAAAATATATATATAGTAAATCACAATATCAATAATCGTTTATAAATTATTATAGACCTGAACTATTTAGTTAACTACATATAATATTGATTTCTACTTCATGTTGTCTCTGGCATTGAGTAATATATTTCCTATACCTATAAAACATTGCAGCGATTTGATTGTTTTATTAATATTATGATATATACATACATACGGTCAGGCCTGTATCCCCCAAGGGTTAAACAGAGGTCTGACAAATACCCACATGCTGCTAGTTAGAATTTGGTCCCATTAACGTAATAGCGAGGGCGGGCCTATTGCCGTCCACCGGACACTGCATGACTGTATATTCTCTTATACTGTCTGATAGATAAGAGTCCGATAACTTAGTCGCCTTTTACGACACCACCGGGAAGAGTTAGGGTGGCCCTATTTACCCCCCGTTGACCACAAGTCTTAGCGGCTATATATGTATTATTATGCTCAAGTAATTCATCCTAGATCTACCTTATCTCCGGTTACATTTTAATTTTATTTCTAAAACATTATTCGGGAAATTCTCGGCTCGACTGAAATATTACCACACACGGTCTTACAGAAAACCAATAGACAAACAACGTGCATTGTATTGCCGAGAGAGTGGGGGTACCAGAGAGGGTTCAGGTCCAACTCCCCCTCTCCTCTTTCCCCTCCCGTCATACCACCCGGCACTTACTGCAGTTGTGAACTCAGTTGATAATAGCGGTTACAAGAAGAGAAAATTACTTAATACAACTAATGTACATTTCCGTCATTATACGAGTACATTTTCGTAATAAATGTACTAAAAGTATGTAAGATACAATTATACGACACAGGCATTCCACAAAAACATTTCTAGAATATCAATTAAAATTAGAGTCAATATCAAATGTAGGTCATAACTATAAACGTGATATTAATATATTATCACAGATGATAATAATTAAGAAGGAAACCAGTTCATTTTCCGCATAAATGATAAAACTTTCTTTTTAATAGTAGGGGAACAATGGCATTTAAGGCGTTAACATTTTAATCACACTAGTTACGACAGTATTAGGCTTTACAGATAGCTTATGTTATCTACCTACAACTTTCTATATAAAATATTCACATGAAGTGAAAACTTCATGGTTTATAGTTTCACCTTTATAGTTGTAGTTTTAGTTTCATGTAATATTCTGAAAAACATTTCTTTTTTATTTATACAAACAGTTCCATAACTAGCACGACCGTTCTTTGGCCGAATTATCTAAATTGGTATAAAACAGACAATCGTTAAAAATCATAAGCAATTATTTTTTATATTAGGCCTTTAGTCTATAATAGCATAAAAGCACTTCAAAGAAAAAAGCAAAACGTTTTTCTATTACATAAAGAACCAACTCCGTATCACATAAATGAAACAAATTTAAATTTGCCACAGACTATGTTTACAGACAATATTACGCAACAATATTATGTAGAACATGAACTATTGCAGTCATGTAAATAAAAGCCCCAAAAAAATATTTAGTTATTTTTAATAGTTGTTTAAGGCACTTTTAAAGTTATTCATGTTTGATTTTCGAACTAAACTTTGACAATTCTAAAGAAATTATATTCAAGAACTTTCCACGTTTGGTCTGTAAATAATATATAGGTACACATACATGTACGTTGTCGGTTAGACAGTGCATTGCTTATTCACGAGATTGTTGTTATTCAGTTGTCACTGTCCACAAGGAATACTATGCTTTAATAGTGTTTCTACTATTCTCCTATAAATACCACTTCTAAATTACACTTCATTATTGCAAAAATTGCTGCCAAAGTAATCAAATTTTTGGCAGTAAAAAAAAAGTAATTTGATGCTGTGACATTCAGAATTATAGCGAACTAGTTCCTCTCTTATTTCCTTTTTCACAAAGTAATTATAAACTGTTCGTTTTTGTTTCCAAAGTATATACCAATTCTGCGTAGGTAGTAGTTACCAATTCTGCGGTACCTCCTAAATTGTGCCTTTGCTTTAGTATATGAATTGAAATGTCTAGTATCAGAAAAGGCGAATGGCGAACTGGACTACGTCATAATATGTGGGTGTAAATTGATACTATTTTTATGGTGTTTGGAAAGAAGCTAACTTTTTTATGACATACATATATATTTTTATAAATGTTTTTTTTTTTAGAAAGCCATCTTTATACACGTAATGGTTGGCTTGACCGGAGCATTACTGGCTGAATTGGCGGAAAACCAGCTGTGCTTTCCCTTCCCGTCCTCATTTGCCTATCCCCTGTTTCCCCTCCTTCCTTTCTCCTACCCTAATAATAGAGACCTGCAACTCAAGAGGCGTTAGTGTGCTACCCGCCTTTGATGGGGATAAGAGAAGGCGCAAGATTAGAGGAGGGAGTAATGGAGGGGAAAGAGGAGAGGGGGAGGGAAAAAATAGCCTTTAGATTTCAAAGGGGTACTTACGGAATTAAATGTGGCAATTTCGAATTTATTGCAAGGGAAAAGTAAATACCACAGAAATACTTTTTGTCAAATATAGCTTACTTATTGTCAAATATACTTACTAGCATACTACTGACAGACGATCAAACTATCGTTCGACTAATAGTGTCCATTTTAACGTTCATGTTGTATGAGTTTCTCTGTTTTAACCTAACTTCTAATTATATGAACATTTAACATACATATTGTGGTATATGGAGTATCGTTGGCAACCTTACATGATCCCGAGTGACTTAAAATTGCAGTTACATGGCGTCCAATTAGCTATTTTGACAACATAGTTGTGTTTGTTGACGCATCTGAAAAACTGGTTAGAACCGGCCCGTCGCTGTCATCTTATCGCTTTCGAGAGTTCAACGCCGTTTCGCTACACACAGCATAAGAGCACCACCAAGTGCACACATATATAAGACGCGAAAATATTTAATAAACGCATACTTATTCTACTTATTTGCATTGTAAAGGAACGTATATAAGTAAATGAAAATTATACCGGACAAAGTTTTTGTTAAAATCTTCAACAGTGTTTCTATTTGTTTTTAATAAGTATATTTAAACTTTAATCCTTAATGTTATTCGGGTTTTTATAACTTCTTTTTTATAACAAGGTAACAAACAGAGTACGAAACGAGAGTCTTAGTAAGATCCTTTTCTTTTATGCGATAGGGACAAACGAGCAGACGGGTCACCTGATGGTAAGTGGCTACCGCCGCCCATGGACACCAGCAACTCAAGAGTCACAAGTGCGTTGGCGGCCTTTTAGGTAGGAGTACGCTCTTTAGTGGGACCAAATGCCTACCTCTTATGGGATACAGGCGTGACGCGTATGTATGTATGTGCGTATATTATTTTGTACATATCTTGTGGATTAAGGTGTAAAGTGTTGTTACAAATTGTACGTTTTACTATTTAGTGTGTATATCGGGAATGCCGAGTAGATTTGAACACGATGGGGGACATTTATGAATGGGTGCAGCCATCATTATATAAAGCTTTTTCATAAATATGAATGTTTTTAGGAACCAACAACCGCTTATATATTTATTTAGGCGGACCATAAAGAGGTATCATAGTAATATTATGAATCTGCAAGCTTAAACTTTATTAACGTTTCTTTATTTTTTGTATCATTTGTACTTAACTTGAATAAATTAGACTAGAAATATTAGTAAACTTTCATTAAAAAGGCAACTTAATGCTGATTTAAACTGCAATTGTAAGTAACTAAGAATTAACAGAATTTAACCTTTAATTTGCTAGAACACAGATAATGAATCTTTAAGTGTAAGTGTTGTTGTCGTATAGAGTTGAATATATTAAAGATATGATTCGTACCATACGAAATACTATCAGACAAATATAATTGGAATTGCGAAGTTCAATCAACGTAAGTAAACATTCGTGTGTGCCTGACTATGAATCTTTGTAGAAAATTATAAGACAGTTCGCCTGAAGGACGCGGGTTGAGAGGGCTTATAGGGAGGAGGAGACTTACTGATAAATATATCTCTCTTTCGAACATAATAAAAGATAAGTATGGAATGTGGTGATTGGAAATATGTAGATCTTTTCAACACCAAGTTAATCTCAATATGATGAAAATCATAATTCACTATATAATGATGGCTGCACCCATTCATAAATGTCCCCCATGGTGTTCAAATCTACTCGGCATTCCCGATATACACACTAAATAGTAAAACGTACAATTTGTAACAACATTTTACACCTTAATCCATACATACGCGTCACGCCTGTATCCCACAAGAGGTAGGCATTTGGTCCCACTAACGTAATAGGGGGCAAGCCTATTGTCGTCAACCGGGCACAGTATGACGTACTGTCTGATAGATAGACAGTCCGATCGATTAGTTGTACGACGACCATACCGATACCACCTGAAAGAGATGGGGCGACCCTATTCAAAATATATATTTCGCTCTAAGTAGGATTATTATATTTAACAATTATTTGACAAAGATACCAGTTCGTACAACTTCTCGACAGCAGCCACGGTCCAGAAACGAATACCGTGTCCTATACGTTTATCGTAACCCTAAGGGAAGGGGTCCCCCCTTATAAGCGTGAGGAAAAGGGAAATCGGGAGAAAGGCCTCCGGAAACCTCACTAATTTCGGGAAAATGCAACGCTCAACAACCGATTGTCTGTGAGGCCGTTGTATCGCATTGGTCGAGCAGGCTGGCATTTGTCAAGTTGAAATATTGATTAAATATTATAATGCGGCCATGTGAATGCATAAATATATTATATACTATAAAAGATTATTTACCAATTCAAATCTTGGGCAAATCGATTACTAAAGTATTGCAGTATACATATAAAAAACAAATGTTCTTTCTAAGATTACATGCACCTCTCACTCGGTTCACTCCAATGAACCTGGTACTTGTGATGGAACTCCGTGTGGTACTAGTCGGTTCTAGTCCGAAATACCACTTCACCCTGTCAGGTTATGACACATTCCATACATACGTAAAACAACAGGACGGTGTATTTATTATCTGCGCAGTACTTTATTAATGACCACTCTAAAAGACATAATTTCACAATACTTTTTAGGCTTGATTAAGATAGAAGGAAGCTTTGCTTTTGTGCTTTGATGGTTTTTAAATTTTACCTTCTTAATTTAATTTTCAGGTGATTACAAGCAAGATATTCCCGAATTTAAATTGAAATCTCAAATTTATTTTTTATTTAAATTATGACATAAACACACATTATGAAATATAAAATAAATATATGCTTTATGCTGTGTTATCTTTATAATAAAACGTTTAATGATCTAAATGTGGCATGTGGCGGTTGTCACTTACCATTAGGTAACCCATCTGATCGTATGTCCCCCTATATAATAAAAACAAAGATAGTATCCACATAACACAGAGACTAATAACCTTACTACATAAACATACACATACTAACTATTATTACATTTGTGTCTCTCCTTGTTGATTACTTCAAAACACACAAGTTGAGATTTCAGTGTCGTTTATAAATCGCCTTACATTCCGACCCTAAAACCGCAACCCTTTAGTCAGTCACTTTGCAGACCTTTATGAAAGATTTTATGTCTAAACTGTCATGTTTTTGGTTATGTTTTACAATCCAATACAATCCACAAGTATATAGAGGTTTCATGAATAAAAACTGTAGTAAAATACCTTGTGTACCTTACATACGTATGTACCTAAACTATTTATATTATACTGCTGATTTATGCATACAACAACACTACTCACATTAACACCGGTTTAATTTTACACTAGTATTTCATCGGAACCTTTGGGTGGACACTTAAAAAGCTTTTTTTACCGATATAACTCTGCCAGCCCTACTTAGTAGGCCAACATCAGATTCTTTCTAACTAGGTTCAATAACACTCTTCTAATAATAATCCACGGCAATATAATAAGAATTTTATACACTGATATTTTATGAATTTTGGTCAATTCTTTCGGTAGTTTTTACTCTTTATATACGAGCAGAAGGAATACAGTTGCGGGCACAAAGCCAAAACTAACATGTACAACCTTTTTGTTCGAAGTAAGCTTATTGAACGACAATTCTTACGAACAGGCATTAACAATATATTTTTCTTTCGAGGTGATTTTTATTAAGGGAGTCCATTGCGTATCATATGTCCCGATAAAGTTATACACTATATCGAAGTTCCTCTAGCCTAAACCTTGTCACTATTGATAAAAGATTTCACTGGTGAAAAAGAAAAATTTACAAGTATCGGATTTTTCGCCTCAAGACTACGGGAACCCTGTTTACTTTCAAGATGACTTTATTCGTATCTTGAAGCTGGAAAAATATTTTGTTTACAAATTCTTTTCTAAGATAAAAAATAGAGATACTGTTTTTAAAAGTAGGATGAGTACATAAATTTATTGTTTGCAATTCTGTTGCGCCTGTAGGTGCGATTAAAATTATTGTTCCAAGGAAAATCTTTATCACTTTATATATAAGGTTTCTTTATAGTTGCCTACATAGTTTGTATAACGTTTTAAAATGTGTCACAGAATAACTCCATAAGATTAGAATACAATATGAAACAACTTTTGGGTCGCATACAAAATTGTTTTTTTCAATGCCGCAAATGCTTTGATCTGTATTAGTAGCAAACACGAGTATTATTATCGATTAAGAATAATTTAATAACTAATAATAATAATACTTTTTTAAACATTTTAATGTTAACCTTATTTATTTTATTATTATTATTCAAAAAGTATGTCTCTATTAGACAGAATTAGCCATGAAATTAATACTTAGTATTTATGAGCATCGATGAAAATCTCAGGATTCATGTCATAATACATCCACAGAAGCGAACGAATAAGTAAATAAAATTGAATAATTTACGAGTAGGTTTTACCACAGAATGTCACAGGGGCGGTGATGTGAGATATCAAATTATAAGTGGTTGTGTGCGCATGCGCGGTGGTCGCAGCCGAACGCGGCCTCCAGTCTGCTCGACGCTCGTGATCTTTTCGAACGGGCCTGCGCCATGTTCCAATTTTAATTTCGAAACTCGAACGACTCGTAAATGCAACAATAAAAATTTATAGACCGTTGGCAGTAAGTGCATATTAATTAAACATTTTACTTTTGTTTTCGAATCTTTATGAAACACGTGTGCTCTGTGAAAGTGAAAAACATTAATTTAAAAGAAAACTTTTGAGTATAATTCTTACGAACGACTTCTGTGTGTTTTTAGAGTTGTGTGGTGATGAATTGTTTCTGGATCATTTATTGTAGCATATTAATAGGTAAGAAATATCTTCATGTTAAAAGTAAGCATTCTATTAAATAAAAAAAAATTGAGCTAAAAATTAAGCAATATTTGCATGCATGATTATAAAACTTGTAAATGTAAGTATGTGCGTATAAAGCTTGTCTGAAAGAAATCGCCGCGAGAGATAAGACCACCGATTATCATGCCTGTATAACATAACATCTTTGTATTACTCTATTAAAAAAAAAACATACAGATAAATTAATATATAAGTTTTATACCTACTAAAAGTTATATTTATACCTTGTTTGTTTAATCAGGAGATATTACACAACTCACAGGTGTAATAATCCTGACACATTTGATAGGGGTTGTCTGATAATTCTTAAACAAAGTGGAAATAGGAATGAATGTCATTTTAGATATACTTGGTTTGGTTAACATTTTTATTTATATACACTTATCAAAAAAATTTCAACGGCACTGCAAGTACTATTTAGGCGGCATTTAAATAAAAAAGATGACTGATATCATTTAAAAATTACGCCAATAAATACCTGGCAGTTTAGTCTACACAATGTTGTACCACAATCCAAATTTGAATTTAAATTTTAGAATTTTCATGCAAAAAATGATTGTAGAGAATGTTTTCAATGTATATTCTGTCTGAATTTCTGCATTTAATCATATTTCTTTTTAGCAAAACAAAATCGTTTGTTTTAGTAGTGTTTGTTCACTAAGTAGTTAACTAAGCTCTGTGACATCCTAACAAAGATTTTTTTTCGGATACGTCGCCCACGGAAGCTGCCCAATTCGTCGCGTTGCTGTATTCGGGGTTTAATCAGTGTTTTGTAGCAACTCGATTGTATCTTAGCCTCTCTGCTGTCAATGGAGTGTATCAGCGTTATATTAAAAATGGTTTACTCGCCGTCCAGGATACTCGTATGGTAGATCAAGATCGAGTCACGTCTGACAAGATGACCGATATATTGTGTCAGTTTCTCTAAGAAATCGTCACTTTAACTCTTTTCAACTACAGCAGCGGCTCCGTGAGGTTCAAGGATTGCCTGTAAGTGATTTTACTTTTAGAAGAAGATTAGTGAAACGTGGTCTGAAACCTCATAAGCCACCTAATGGTCCAAAATTGTCGGTAAACCACCTAAGAGCGCGCCTTAACTTTGTACGTGAGCACTTAAATTGCTCATACCTTCAATGGAGCAAAGCTCTCTTTTCTGAAGAGAGTAATATCATGCTGTATGGTAACGACGGAAGAAAGAAAGTGTATCGAAGATTGGGAGAGCGTTTTGCAAGTTGTTGAATTGAAGAAAAAGTTAGTTACGGTGACATTTCATGGACGGTTTAGGGAGGCATAAGCGCCTATGGATAACCCGAACTTACTTTTGTATATGGATCGGCTTACCGTCATTAAATGGGTCACGTTACATTGAAGAGTATCTGAGCGCTGCCGCATACGGTACCTTACGCACACTCGAAGAGTTCATTTTTATGCAGGACTATGCAAGTGATCATACCGCAGGCGTTGTAAATGAATTGCTGAGCCATCCGTATTAGGTTTATGGGCTTGCGTATTAACGTACCGTTTATGGAAGCCCGGATATGAATCCCATAAAACATCTATAACTCATCCCGAGTTGAAGAGACGAGTCACAGTGAAGCATCCTACTCTGGAGACGCTTGGCGCGCTTAAAACAGGTTACAAGATGTGTGGGATTACATCCCCCAACTCAAGATTGTGACTCCATGAGGAACCGCATGAAAGCAGTCATTAGGGCCTAGGGAGAGGGAGGGAGGGAAGGAGAGGGATACGAGATACTGAATAAACTTTTTTTATTTTATGTTCTTGTTTATAACATTTTACAAATTCTACATACGAAACATACTGTTATTAATTTAATACATTCGTCGAACGATACCTTATAATATCCGCAATTAACTAGCATTATTATAATTTTTTGTTTAACCTAAACCTAAAATATATGGAACTCATACAAAACCAAACTTCAGAAGTCTTTCAATTTTTTTTGATGAGATGTGTATTTCATGGTTGTTTTTTCTTATGTAAATCCATATTTACCTAAATTGAGGTGATTTGAACTGCGCTTGTGAACCGTAAATTTTTTCATAATAACAACTAGCCTATGTGCTATTGTAGGCTATATATCTGTGCTAAATTTATATAAAAGAATATTAGATCCGATCCGCCATTCTGAAGCAGTAGTAGTAAACGTAAAAGTCGTAGAAGTAGTAGTAAACGTCCATTGTTTGTGCTGATTAAAAAGCAATTTAGGCATTTGCCTCCCACCTAGTTCAAACATCTTTTTAGGTAGATAAATTTACCTTCCTTATCTATGATAATAGTAATGGCAACATCACTTCAATCGACAATCAGCAATCTTTTACGTTTAATTTTGCTATCGCGTTCGTTAGGATATCTTGTGTAGCATATCTTTTTACAATTGTAACATTACAATCGATTGTTTCAATAAAATTTAAGAACTACTGGATACTATTATTAAGGTAAAAGTAGGCTTTTTTAATAGATAAGGTACGAAAAAACAAAACAGTTATTTCAGTTTGCTTGATCCTCAACTCTAAAACTGTGACCTAAGCCATAAACATATGCAAACAATTCCTTCCTCCTATATTGAACTACATGTGACCGAGTTTTTAAAACCAAGTGCGCTCTAGCGATTATGATTATGGGTCACCGTTTACCAAATCGGTCAGGAGGACTATATGTGTATATATATACATACCTAGTCTTGCCATAAACATTGTTATAAGGAAAAATCGTCTTTTTTTTTCTATTGCATAAAAATCTTATGGTGTATAATGTGTGTTAGTTCATATATTAATATTATAGCATTAAATTATATATGAAGCACATTCAAACTGATTTCCATTGGCTTTAATTCCTTACTACTAATCTTATGGATTGCTTTAGGTACTCTAAATTATCATGGTGTTTAGAGCATCCCATACTCCAACTAATACCAACCGAATTACTGTGATAGCATTCACAGCAATTCAGTTATCAAATTCAAAGATACAGTATTTTCATCTTGTAACAGTATTTAACGCCAGACTAAATCTATATGTATTTTGTATTCCGTAAAGCGAGAGCGACATGCTAACCGCATGCACCGCATCTAAGAAACAATTAAACAATACTCCTTATAGGTATAATAATTATGATAATTTTCTGCCAAGCTATAAAATTAAAATTAAATATATATAGATACATAGATATTCTTTATTGCACACCACATTTTACAATATCAGTCAGTAGGATACAATTAATTGTTAGTGTTACAATCGGCGGCCTTATCACCGACTGTGATCTCTTACAGGCAACCGCTTATGTATTATATTAAAAGGTAACGGCTTATTTGCGGTCCACAACTAAAAGGACTAAAGTCAATCTCATTTCAAAATGGTGATACAGTAGTAAATATTGGTTTCTTCAAAGTTATTTTAATATTAATTGATGTTTACTAAATATATATGAAGAGAGTTGTCGGGTTTCCGACTAGTGTATACTAAAAATAATATATATATATAGATAGCTAGGTCACGAAAATACACATCTATTTAAGACAAAATTTAAATACACTATAACTGTTTGTTTCTACAGTCATTGTATTAGCTAGACCTCTGTCTGTACTGACATTCTGAATAATATCAGTTTGGTTGGAGCTCAAGTCATGCATGCCTGTTATGCATTTTATATAGTAGACTGTTGCTATTTATGGATTTTGATAAACGTTTGCAAAGTTGATGCACAACAAATCTTAAATTAGAATATTTTTGCCATGCCAACCAATTTTATCTTATACATTAACTTTTTTTATGTATTATCAGAAATATTAAATGCTTTTCAATTCCCAAATATCTCTGAGAAAGGAAAATTAAAGGGGCAGTAGAAAAAGATGGTAAAATTTATTACATTCGACTTGTGCAATGTCTTTTCAGGCAGTAAATAAATATACATGAAATCATTAATAAATATAAAACTAAAATTATTAAACTATTGGAAGTTTACACTTATTATAAAAAGATTACATACATAGATACCAACGCTCACGGGATACAGGCAACGAAAGAGTAGGTAGCCCACATTTTGCCAATTATATACCTATAATATATACCTATATAACTATGTTAATTTAGTCCTATCCCTTATTAGCCTTTTACGAAACTCGCGGCAAGAAATAGTGTCCTTTTCTACTCTCACGGGAAACATGTGGCAATAAAGAAATAAAAAACTATTTATAAATAAAATAAAAAAGTATGAGTATAGTTTTTAATTATATAATTTCGTAAGTATTGGGCAACCCTTGTTGAAAATAAAGTCTTAAGAACTTAATTTTTTCAAAGTAAAGGGCAAATTGTAAAATGTATGTGCATTTCCATTTTTACGATGAACATTAAAAATTAATCCCCATAAAATACATCTTCGGGTGTAAATGGCAAATTAACATGTTTCTTTTGAAACTTTTACGTTGTACCTTAAAATAGGTATACCTTCAACGTTACTTTTAGAATTTGACTACCGATATAAAACAATACATTGTCTTGTAACTTGTAAACGTATAACTATTACGCATTTTCCAGAATTTTGCTTTGACGCTCTCGAGAGTTGGTATATTTTATCAAGTTCCTTATTATATACCTACATATATATGTATAGAGAGGAAGCGCAAATTATTATATGTATGTAAATCATGGTGGGATTTCAGGTAACTTGATTAAGTATTTAGACACTTTGTGTATATCTTACGATGGTGTAAGATATTTTTGAATAGATATTCCTTAGTAAAATAGGTTTTAATATTTGTTTATAATCTGGTTTTTATATCTAACAGCCACATTTTAAATAAGCATCAAATTCAAGAAAAAAAAAATATATAATAATAAATAATAATAAATACTCCACACATCTGACACACGGCCGTCTGATTCTAAACTAAGCAAAGCTTGTACTATGGTAACCTGACTGCTGATGAACAGACTTGTATATTTCTAAATACATACAAATTATAGATAAATTACACCCAAACACCGATCAAATTATCTTGCTCATCACACAAATATTTGTCCTGGGTGGGAATCGAACCCACGACTTTGGCTAAGCAGTCAGGATCGCTAACCGCTAGACCAACAAGTCAGTATATCATTCGACCTTAAAGATTTTCATAACAACACCTTCGGAATTAATTATCTTATTTACTAAAACCATTTTTGATCCACTGACGACTTGAATAGCACACACACACATTTATACATTGACTAACGCCTTGATCCCCGAGGGGTTAGTCAAAGGTGTAATTAGTGCCCGTTTTTTGGCTATTATTTAGCCCCAGTCCCGTAATAAGGGGGAGGCATATTGCCGTCATTCGGGCACTTTTGGGAATTAGATGAGTAAATTTGGCGTATGTTTTTTTTTTTTTGTTGTTGACAGGAATGGGAGGATGGGATGGGAAGGAAAGCGATATTGCTTATATCAATGGATTTTGGAATACGAGCAATAGCTCAAGCAAGTTAGGATCCAATACCTATAACTCGAACTGGCCAGTGCCGGGAAGTTCTATAATTTAGTCCTTAACCAAAAAAATCAGATTTAAATGTATCAACCTCGTTAAAATGTAATAGATCTTAGTAGGTATAGTTAATATCAATCAACATATTTTTATTATTGGTTACTAATAATTTCGTTCAGTTCAACATCGAGTATTATTTGTTGGTTCTTTGTTTAGGAATATAAATTCAAAATGTTACTGAAACCTATTTGAACGTGAATAATTTTATTTTAACATAAAATGTTGATGGACTGTCAAAAATGAAAAGAAATATTGATAACCGAATAATAATACTTTTATGTCATCATGATTAATGGTAATACGTTACATTTACGTACGTTTCCTTTTGTGCTTACATAATACAATATTTTTGTTATAAGCTTCTTATTACACGCGATACCTCTCAACCGTAACATTTGATGTAACTTATTATAAAATATAATGAATTCGTTCTTGTCGGTATATTCTAGTCTTAAATTGGATCGTTAGTGAACTTTTTCATTCATTTTTTACTTTATCTATTATATTTCTTTTATTTACTAGGCCCTTCTAACTAAACTAAGCAATCGATAGTACTAATATTGTACACGTAATGAATTACTTTCTTGTAGGTTTTACAGTAAATAAGGATTTGTAATTCAGTCCTCCTAGTCTAGTCCTAAGATACCTAATTGGTTTACTAACTGTTTAAGGTACTGCAGGATCCTTTTCTGCCAATTCTTTAGTCTTTAAAAAAAAAAAAAGACAACTATCACATTACTAATAATTTTCCTGCGTGGCGGGGGTTTTACAAACATTCAATCAATGGACACAAAGAACACCAAGACTCGTGACAACTACTTGTGAATCACACAAATTTTTGGTCCGAGTAGGAGTCGACCCCACGACCTCCGGTTCAACAGTCTGGGTCACTAACCACTAGACCAACAGGCTCGTCCGTTCTGCAAACAACTGTGAAAAACTTTCAGCATAATTTAAATTTTAAATTACACTGAAAATGAATATTCCCCTTATATGTTTGCTATATTGTACTAACTTAAATTTTATGAGGGCAGATCGAAGTCATAATTACCTTTCAGCATTATCATCATTCGTTTTTTCCATACATTCCGCCATCCTTACCTTGTTTTTGGAAGGTCTATTTGTTGTGGCTCCATAAATATCCCATAATTGATGTCCATTAAATCCAAATGGGGTTTACAGAACAGGATGAAGAAATATAGCAGATAGAATTTGATGTTGCTGTGCTTTTATTATTTGCATTGGGCTCAATATCTTTTGACGTGTTTTTCCTTGCAGTTGTCGTTACTGTAGAAGATCACGCAATGAAACGTTTTTTTATGATATAGGGGTATAGACGAACAGACAGAGTCACCTGATGGCAAGTGACTATCTGCGCCCAATGACACCTGAAACTCAAGAGTGATGTGTATGTGGGTGAGAAATTTGTTGCTCGCTTCTAAAGGTGACGGGGTGGCCTGATTAGGAAAGGACGGAAGAAGGGAGATAAAAGTACAGGAAAAGGAGAGGGGGATGAGGGATGTATTAAAATAATGACTGTAGTAGCGTCGGTTAAATAGACTATCTAACTGGGAGTTACACTATATTTTAGTAATTTTTCAATTTCTTTGTCATCTTTTTTTAATATTAATCTTAAAAAACTATCTCAATGATACTTACCACTAAAACATTAACAAGAATGATATTGACAGTTACAATTACGATCACAAAGACTACATTCTGCCACAATTACTGCCTTTTTTACAGCAGATAAGTATTAACAACTCAAAAGCTAGATAAGTATTTTGAGATGCTTACAAACTTAAATACAGCCGACTCCCCTTTGCTAGAATAGCACCCTTCTTAAATCCGATTCTGAATAGGTACTTTATATTAGATTTTCCTCTTTGTGACAGGGATTTGTGAAATACGCGTGACTACTAATTCAAAATCCTTATTAAATTAAGAAATTGGGATTAATAAAAGATTTCAGAGACACTTCGTTGTCAGTGGGTTTAAAAGAATTTAGATACTAGACATC
Organism: Tyria jacobaeae; assembly: GCA_947561695.1. Taxonomy (NCBI): domain Eukaryota; kingdom Metazoa; phylum Arthropoda; class Insecta; order Lepidoptera; family Erebidae; genus Tyria; species Tyria jacobaeae. Next base: position 11,958,364 of record OX387221.1, on the reverse strand, counting down.
AGATTTCTGTAGATTTACAAACATTTTAGCGTTTTAAAAATAGTGATAGAATTCAGTCTCTGCGAAATGTTTTCCCGGTGGCTACGGCTCTTAAAACGACTTAGCTTAGATTTCCGGCACAATCCGGTCTGATTGCACAAACGCTTTACGTGGAGCGTAAAATTTTTACTACCGCACACTGTGATCTGTAAAAGGCGATGTACAAATGATCCGTTTTATTATATAAAACTGACCGGTTTCTTCTCTTTCAGTAATTGTAGTTATCATTCATTTCATAATGGACAAAAGACTACAATTTATTAAAATATAAATTAACGATCTCTTTTCGGTTTTCTTGCTGACTTAGAATAAAAAATATTTTAAGATTATAGTTAGTTTACATGAAGAATATACATATCAGTCCTTAGATTATATAAGCTATTAAGAAATATCGAGTGAAACTTTTTATGTAAGACAGATCCGTCCCAAGACACGACAAGCAGACAGAGCACACATAGCACACATAGCAGTCATACACCTTTACAACTCTATGCCCACAACAGACACACACACACTCACACTATTTTGTAAATTTTTCATTTGTCACTGCAATATTGTAACTATTGAAATCAGCCATCGGTCACCAGCGATCCACAATCGAAATTTATCTTATGCTGTTGTCGCTTAATATTAATTGTTATTGTATTTCAGTTTTGGTGCCAAATTAACGATATTATTATTAAAATCACTGTAGACTGTCAGGTTCTATTAACATTATTTATATCATGAAATGCAATAAAATATTTAATTAAATATTTTGAATTATATGTGTATGTTAGTATATATATATATATTCTTCCATATATATTTTTTTATGTATGTGTATATTTGTTATGTATTTGTAACTATAGTAAATATATGTTACTACAGTTGTTTTCAAAAACAAGTAAATTCCAGATGTCTGCACCTACCTTATCGCTTTCTTCACCACCACAAGGTTGACTGGTAGAGAATGCCCTAGGCATTAAGTCCGCCTATGTACACGTGTGCATGAAGTTTATAAATAAATAAATAAATAACTAAAAGGCGTTCATAAGAAATTAACAAATGAATAAGAAAACAGAAACAACATTTTTTTCGTAAATATGTATTGCTTTTTTAATAAATCACATTCTACAGCATAGTTCGTGATATTCATCGTCTTTGTTCTTACCTTTTACTCGTAAGCTTACTATTATACGAATTTGCTATCGTATTTTTTCTACGCTTATTGGCTCTCTTATAATCCCTTGTTATATCGAACGTGAAGTAGCGAAACGCGATTCGTATACTTACTTGATTTCAGACTAACTTTTCCAATACTTTTCTATAAGGTAAAACTTTTTAGATAAAATAGGTGTAGTTTCACATTCAACCCTCCAAGGAGCTGATACAGATTTTCTCTCGCAGTGATTGCACAAACGCGTATGGAATGGCTTTAAAGCCTCATTCCGCGATCAAAAGATACGCAAGGCTCGGCAAATATATTAATGTTCGTTTTTTGAGGTTACCTTCACATTCTCGTCTTATAGTGAGCGTCAATAAACGTTTTGTAGTCGTGTGCTGAATAAATACCTGTATTATGATACCCCCTATGTATAGGTATACCGAGTATATCAATTATAAAGTTTTGTCGTAGTACAGGTTACAAGTACGTACTTGTAACCGACAAAACTTCAATTGATTAAATGCTTAAAATACATTTTAGCATTAGGGAGCAACATGGAGGTCACTTGTTGGTAAGTGACTACCGCCTCTTAAGGACTTCTGCAACTCAAGAGTCGCAAGTGCGTTGCCTGCCTTTCAGGGTACTTCCACAAGGGGAGGCACAGATATGTAAAATGTTAAAGTTGTCCGATCCTATATTCATAGCATCGTCAAAAATAACCTTTCTTAATGCATTGAGTAAACTTCCCTGCTGTAGTATTTGTATCTATATTACGTTGTCTCATGTACCCCAGAGGGGGCGTAACCGTCAACGTCAAGCGACCGAGCACTCCGAGTAGTCTGTCGTTAGACGCAGTACGAGTAGGACGTGCGCTTACGCTTGGATCTAGGTGTAGTGGTGAGCCAATAATAAACAATACCTAGTGTGGTTTCCCTGTTGTGGTAGAGAACACCACACCTGAATATGCTGGTAACTTTTAAATAATTGTTGATTTTGCTTTCTGACTGCACTCTTCTATGACGTTAAATAATAAATTTGATGTTAAAATTAGGAATAAAAGTGTTGTATTCTTATATACCTAAGGTCTCCAAATGAGGTCTAGTTCTCAATCAGAAATTATTTAAAATGACTTTAACCCTCCAAACATAAAAGGGTATTACGCGAAAAAATACATTCAAGCATTTTCACTGATATTAATTTGGCCTTTTAACATCATCACATCGAGATCTACTGGACTTAATACTAATTGGATTACACTAAGCTTAAAACATATTCTTATATAATTCTTTATATAATTACAATTTGGTTTTTAATTGTACTTGTTGATCTTTTATCATCATAGGTATGATTTCACTACATAAAACCAATGTTCATTCAACTGTTTCACCAACTGGTCACTAACGGCGTGATCGGCTCTCTGAATTAGCTATATGTAATAATTTTAATATGTGCCTGAGATACTTCGGAAACAAGTTTTTCCCAGGATTTAAAATTTAGCTCCTCTTACCTTTTTCTGTACTCGAGACTTCAAGATGCAGTTTATTTACATCATAAAGTAATAGTAGAGCCATGCTTAGGCACGAATGAGGTTTCCGGTGGCCCAACTCCCCTCTCCTCTTTCCCATCTCCTCATCCCCCTCTCTTCTTTCTCCTCCTCTCATCCTCCTATCCCTCATGATCTTCAAAGGCGGGCAGCGCACTTACGACTCTTGAGTTGCAGGTGTCCATGGGCGGCGATTGTCACTTACCACCAGGTGACCCGTCTGTTCATCTGTCCCCTGATGTCATCTGTTTAGGTATGATACAAAAAAAAAGATTAGTTTTTATGCCGAAAGACCTTCTATAACAATTATTTTTACCCCTTGGGAACAGTATTTCGCTTTTTTCTGCATATAAGACTGCCTATATCCTACGCTGTTGATGATGATGATGATTATCGTTTTAGAGTTAGGCGGGAAAGCGTCACAAACAAACAAACTTAATTTTGCACTTATAATATTAGTAAAGATTTTCAGGCGTTTTTGACAGTTTTGAACATTTACTTTTTGTATTCACTAAGTGGAGGGTGTATTTATTTGCACTAATAATCATGTAGTAAATCTGAAAAGTTTTTTGTTAGTTCGTTTGAATGGGCTAATCTAGTCAGGCCTTCAAACCTCAAGCTACGAAAGTAAGGAGAAGAAAAGTGGCCATAAACGCAGGTAAAACTGCTATGATCGGCTAGAACGCATATCAACCGGATCGGCTAATATTGTAGATAATAGTCAGATATAAAATTAATGTAACTTCACTGTTAGTTTCAAAACCTGTCATACCGGATTATAATAAGGTCCCTTTATTCAGTATTAACTAAGACAGATGTAATTGCTAGCCCGCTACTTTCTTCTGTCGCTGATTCTACAAGCAAATGGAAATAAGTTAGCTGAAGTTTTATTAACTATGAATAAAAGAACTTCGAAGTTTCCGCGCCACAGGGTCTATTTTACTATTATTATTTATGTACTTGTTCTTAGAATAACTTGAATAATATTTACGTAATAATTGTTGTTCGTGGAATGAAGGCTACTTGCTTGTGTCTGATTTCCTTGACTCAATATTGCTTAACTTTATTATTCCTGATCGAACTTGAGTGCTGAAATTGTAATGTTTCCAAGTAATGGAACCAGTGATAAAGTAATATTCGTTATCTTTAATGCGTTGATTGGTTATAATGAACTTTTTCTTCTTTTTGTGTTGCTGTGTAAGTAACTTTGACTATGGAATATTTTGATTTATTAGTTATTTCGTTTTCAAATAATGACGATTGCTGAGTACTCCTGTAAGTTTAAGAACTGATTTTTTAAGCATATTTTGTATTATGAAACCTTATACGGCTGCTTGAGAACGCATGTACATATATGTATCGATTTTTATAAAGAATACTAGTTTCCTCACTAGCTTTCTTCTTGAAATACAGGAGATAATAGTAGAATATGCCTACATACTGCATAAATTATCCTACTGCGTAAATATTTGTGTTGTATATCACCGAAAATACTTAATAAAATACCTCACTGTTGGAGAAATCTCAATGTAGCAACTCTTAAAAAAAATCTAGAAGATAAAGCTCATTATGACATCAATAAAATTTCTTAAAAAAAAAAAAAATTATATATGACTGAGATCAAGCTTATTACAAATTTGATCTCAAATAGTTGTTGTAGTTAGTAATAATTACATTTTTTTAAGGCTTAACCCTCGGCTACGAACGTTAATAATATGAAGTAAACAATAAATAAAATTTAGGGAAAAACACACACATGAAAGGGAAATCCACGAAGTTTGGACAGATAAACCCCTTTTTGTATGTGACAGCTGTATATTTAGGGTAGTATACGACAGTCAATAAGTTGTTTTGTTATGAATCCGTATGAGGTACAAAGTCTGTTTTTTAGAACAGGTATAGTTGCTATTAACCTGTGTTTCTTTCCAGTAACTTATCTTACCCGTAATTTTAGCAGACTTTAACATCATTACAGCCTGTTCAAGCCACAAGACCTTTCCTTCTTTGTAATATTTTAGTACAAAATATTTTAATTCTACTTTATTTTAAAGTTTATGCAAATTTCTTACATACGCCGACTTATTTTCTAATGCGTTTTCTCTCAGTGAACCTTTGTGTGATTCAAAAAAGAAATATATGCTCATAAGGATTAAGTTAAATATAAAAAAAAAAACTATTTAATACAAAAAGAAATAATACTAGTATATGTAAATACAAAACATTATAATATTATATTAAATTATATTGTAAGTAAGTAAGTAAGTAAGTAAGTACTCTTTATTGTACACTAAATATACATCTGATATTTTCACATAAAATGTACAATGGGCGGCCTTATCACAATGAGCAATATCTTACAGGCAACCTTTGGGTGGACAGGATTTTAATGATCTCGTATGGGTGGCTATGATGTACAGTTATGTAATGTGTGCTAGTTTAAACGCAAATATATATTAATCAATAATATAAGTACATAGATATAAATACATATATATAAACATACATACATACACCTACACACAAGTAAATATATACCTATAGTTATCTTAAACATTACCTTTCAAATAGTTGTAGTCTTTTAACATTTTTTGTAGGATCCTAATGATTGAGCTCGTCTGGTAGGTAAAAGTAGACCACAAAGTTTGCTGATAAATCAGTCGATATCGTTAGATAATCGTCTGATAGGTAAAGGTAGACCTTTACCTATCAGACGAGCTCAATCATTAGGATCCTACAAAAAAATGTTAAAAGACTACAAGGAATGCTCTAGCATTCCAGAGCCGTGCTGCTTCAACTGTGTATGATTTATCAGCAAACTTTGTGGTCTACTTTTACCTATCAGACGAGCTCAATCATAAGGATCCTAAAAAAAATGTTAAAAAACTACAAATATTTGCAAGGTAATGTTTAAGATAACTATAGGTATATATTTACTTATGTGTAGGTGTATGTATGTATGTTTATATACATATATGTATTTATATCTATGTACATACTTATATTATTGATTAATATATATTTGCGTTTTAATTTTTCCGATGATCGCAACAACCTCGAATGTGTGTCACATAGGAAATTAAAACGTTGCTTGAGATAAGGTGGATTAAGGGGATTGAACAATAAGTTATAAAAATATGAGTATTCCGACGAAGGGATACTCATATTTTTATAACTTAAATCGGGAGCCACTTCAGCAAATTGCGGTATTCGGATACGTGGTCATATTTGCGTAGGCCAAATATAAACCTTATACAAAAACTTTGAAGGTGCTCAAGCTTATCGAGTGTTGATCTGTGAGATCAGGATAACTGGCATCGGCGTAGTCCAGTATTAGGAGCAGGAGCGTCTGTGCAAGCGAAATCTTTGTAGTAGTCGGAAGGAAGTTACGCAATCTTCGTAAGGAGCCCGCAGATGCGAACAATTTGCGACTTACCTCTTTGAGTTGTGGGCCCCATGACAAAGTTTTATCTATTAATGTCCCCAAATTTTTTACGCTATCGCTGATCGGTACCGGCATGCCATTAAAATTAATTTGAGGCAGTTGTGTCAGTTTAATACGGGACATCATCCCGGGAATTCCCACCATAATAGGTAGGATGAAACTAACACTTTGGAAATGGTATAAATAAATATTTCGAAAAGTAAAGGGGATAAAACGCCACCCTGCGGTACACTGAGTGAGATATCACACCAAGAGGAAAGCGAATCCTCAATGCGGGTACGTTGGCGGCGACCAGACAGGTAATTATGAAACCAATCAATCACTATTGGAGATATATTAATTGAGCGTAGTATACCAAGCAGGATACCGAAATCTACACTATTGAAGGTTTTACTAAAGTCAAGAAGTGCAAGTAGTGTAATATTTCAATTCTCCATGGCCATCCTTATATCGTTGGTAATATTAATAAGAGCTGTAATCGTGCTGTGCCCAGGACGGAAACCAGATTGTTAGGAGTTTAAAAGGTTGTACTTTGATAGAAAGGAATTTAGTTGGGAGTACACGAGGCGTTCCAGGACCTTAGATAGAAACGGTAATATATGTATATATTAGGCGATATTCTGTAACAGTTAACGGTCTTGGCTTCTTAGGTAAGGGTATTATTTGGGCATTTTTCCACGTAGATGGAAATATACCACTTGAAATAGAATGGTTAAAAATGTTGCGTATTGTTTGAAGAATTAAATCTAAAATCAGAAGGACCGTATTTCGGCTAACACAGTCGTTTCCAACAGAAGTAGAAGAAATGCTTAGTATGCTCTCCCTAACATAACAAATCACACAATCAGTGAATTGATTAAAGACAAAAGGTGGATAGTCGGGAGCTGAAAGCTGTGAAAGATAACGCAAAGTATTAGTTTTGGTAGTGACATCAAATAGTAACATAATTATTGATTTGGTCGACACTTAAACTTTGTTTTGGCTCTAGCTTTCTAACTTAATAAATCTTTAATCTCTTTAGTAAGCCAGGGAGATGGTAGATGTTTTATCTTCACGGCCCGTATAGGTGCATGTACATCATATAAGGATATTAAGTTCGCTGTAAGCATGCTCACCTTTTCATCAACAGAGTCAGAGTTGTAGAGGGGTTCCCAGTCAATTTTAGTAGTGTCATCATTCGTAATTCGTGAAAAGCTTCGGCTTTTCAACGTCCATACTACAAAAATTACGCTGCATTAAAATTTTGGACTTAGCCTTAGGGGAACGAATTTTGTAAGAAAGATATATAGGATCGTTAAAGGAGAATACGTCTGCCGAGCACTGACCATATTTTGCCACATGCGCAGTCGACGAAACAAAGATGAGGTCGAGAAGAGAAAGAGTGCAGTTTGGAAAATTGTGAGTAGCATAAGGTTACAAGATTCGATAATGTTGCATAAAGTCTTTTTTTAAGACTCATGTATTAAAATCTCCCATTATAATGGTATGACTGTAAGGCGGGGTAAACTTTTCAAGGGTATGTTCAAAAGAATCGAAGAAATCGATTCTTGAGGAAGGACAGTAATACACACCTAGTAGGATTTTAGGACAAAGCTCTACTTCAAAAAAGAGGTGTTCCCCGCATTCGAGGGCGGCGGCTGTGCTGATACATTAATAATATTGTTAGGAATATGTTTACGTAGATATATAGCAACACCGCCGCCCCCACCAACCGTTCGGTCATTTCTTATTCGGTAAAAATCAGGTAGAGAATACGAAAGAGTAGATAGGCAAGGTTTACTCCACGATTCAGAAATGAGAATAGCTTGGATATTCTTACAGTCAAAATTGGCCAGTATCTCAGGGTAATGGGCCGGAATACTCTAGGCGTTAATGTGGACTACATTGAAATTTCTGGGAACATCAGAAAACTGTAATTCAAGAATGTCTGCAAGTGACGGGACGCTTGAGAAACTGTCATTTAGGCTATTCGCAGTTAGAAAAGTATCGTTATCACTGTCTAAGATATGTGACATTAATATACAATATAGACGAATTAATAATAGAAATAATAAAAAATCTAAACAAAATATAAAATTTTAAACCAACAATTTACTAATATTATAAAATATCGCAAAATCCTATTCACCCATTTTTCTTCTTCTTTCTTAATTTCCTTCTTTTATTATTTAAATATTTTTTTTTTAAATTTAATTTATTAAAATTAAGTTTTATATTTTGATAATCCTTCCTAAAAAAAAAAAAATGTAAAAAAGGATAGGTTATATGTTTTTTACGTTATTAGAAACAAATATTTTCTTTACCATACCTAAATTTAGTGTTTCTAAGTAGTACAATATTTATATGTTTTAATTACAAACAGTTAGTTCCTTAACTTATAATACTTAAGTTATACTTATATTAAATTAAATAGATTTTTTTTTGTATAGACTTTTTGAAAATGATGCCTGCCTGAGCTAGGATAAACCTGTTTTAGGTGAACTCTTGACTTAGAATTTGTAAACAGCTTATTGCTTAAAATAAAAGTAACTCATTATTATAGAAATTAAAATACTACACGTAGATTCACCTTTGTACGTGTATACCAATACACGTCCATACCTCTCATTGTGCCTCTCATTTGAAATATAATATATTTTTTTATATCCGTATTTAGTGTTAGTAGTATTTTATATAGCCAGTTAGTTACCATATTAAAGCGATATGACATTTAAACGAAAGCCCAGTAAACGTCATTAACCATTTATATACACCAGATTCTCACTGAAACGATTCCAGAATCTCACGTATACCTGTGACCTCGGCCACAAGACACGATGACGGAACACTATGTGGTTTTAGTTGGTTCGTCCGACATTCCACCTTACCGGCCGGTGGAGACCCGTGGGGGTTTCCAGACAAAAAGAAATGGAAATTTTAACTACGATATCAGTAATATGAACTGTCATGATATAAAAAGTAAGACTAGTGTAATGGCAAAGACGCGGGAAAATTAGCTATACTCTATACCATAAATCAGCAAATGATATTATAACGTTAATTTTTTAATAGTTCAACTGCAACATATAACTTTAGCAATTGTAATGCCAGTCATAAGAAAACACTAACATTCTAGCCCTAATTGACAATATGAATCTACGATTTGCAAAAACTAATTGCTACCTACGATATCGTGCTATTATAACATTATAATAGCACAATAGCGTCGGTAAGTCCTACCATGACGAGTAGTAAGAGGTATATGTATAAGAATGTATAACCATTACTTTTAAGGGGCAATCGTCTTAAAAGTACTAGTATACTTACAGAAAAAAGTTTGTATTGAACAATAACGTAAAGGTTGATTCATTCTCTTTTTTCCATTGAGTTTTTAAAACATAAAGATCAGCATAAGAACAATCAACTTTACGGGTCTTTACATCTATAACAAGCTGTTGAAAGAGTTATGAGCGACATCCCACCAGAGTATATCTTTAATAATTATAAAATATTTAATGTATGTACATAGATATCGATGGGGTAGGTAGAGATCCATTAAATTACAAAGATTTCAATCAACAGTCCAATCCCTTACTCGTATTCCACGGAGAACCACATGATGTATTATGTGAGACGAATACTTAATTTTTATTTAAAACTAATTTGGTTCCAACAAACATGTATACTCACAACATACTTTTCTACTTTACAGGTTTAATCGATAGGATCTGAATAATTGTGACAAGTGAACTGTGGCTAATGACGCTTAGAAGTGAATTTTCACAATGAGAAGTGACTTGGTGAGGTCCCACTAATTATGTGAGAAAAGAATCATGATGCGGCTGATGGCGTTGGTGTATTTTTTCTGTTACTTAGGTAAGTTTTTTAAATAATACGAACACATTTACGACAAAATGCAGTTCACATTCGAGGTGATATTAAAATAATATGCATATTAAAATATCTAATAAAAAGTAACTCTGCTATCTAATGAGCTGAGTTGGAAGCGACTGCTTAATTGGGTTTCCGACATCTGGCAACCGGGGAGCCATGTGAGCCAAACCATTGCGCTAGAACAAAATTTACAATGCTAAATATTATTTAGTTTTAATAACGTGAACTCGGTTGTGGTGAGTAATGGCACGTTAACTTACAGGGAAAAACTAGGAACCAGCGTATTACTGCTAACACACAATTATACGTACATATAATCCCTTTGAGGATTACGGATTCAGATAATGTGTTGCCTATGCAAATGTGTTCTGTTCTTTAGGTTAATTGAAATTGAATTTTACTAAGCAATATTCAGTAGATCAGTGCAGAATAGCAGCACAATAAAAACATCTTATTAAACTCTCTTAATGTTGAAGAAACATATTGTTGTTTAGTTTATATCAATAACTATTAATAGTTCAGCGCCAAGAAAACACAGGCGTGCGCGTTTTCATACAAAAAGTCTCCATTCCTTCCCCTTCCTACTCTTCAGAACACTCAACTGCCACTACAGGATAGGTTTAGTATACTGGGTATGGACATCTGTCGGAATCTCAATCACTAAGGCGGCCTCGCGGAAGCTCGGTGTATTAAACAAGGTGAGACGGTTCTTCTCGCCCGAGCATCTGTGTCTTTTATATAAGACCCAGGTTCGCTCCTGCGTGGAGTACTGCTCTCATCTTTGGGATAGCTATGCGCAGTATCTGCTTGACGCTCTCGATCGACTGTCCTGAGGTCACCCAGTCTCTTGAGCCCCTGCAGTTGCGAAGAGATGTCGCCTCTATGGCAGTTCTCTATCGCCTACATCACGGGGACTGTTCTGACGAGCTCTTCCAATTGGTCCCACCTTCTCCCTTCCTCTACAGGACTACACGTGCTGGCCTGAGGAGTCACCGTTTGCGAGTCGAAGATATGCGATCCCGAACGAAACGGTTTGGCTCTTCTTTCCTGTGCCGATCAGTGAAAGCCTGGAATTCCCTACCAGCGCACGTGTTTCCTTCCCAATTTGATCCCGGGTCTTTTAAGCGGGGCGTGAAAAAGCATCTTACCAGGCCGCCATAGTGTGGGTCACCATGCTGCATTGACTAGACATGCAATGAGGATGGTGACCACCACTCTTGGACTCCATTTATTGCTTACCATCAGGCAAAGTGGAGTCATTATGGTAGGCTTACGAATAAAAAAAAAAAAAAAAAAAAGTTCAATAACAACTACGCTACGGGCACAATGCACGATTTTTAGAGAGAAAATATATACCGCTATTAAATGATCTTTCCATATAAGAATTTAAATTGACACACTAAAATATACATGATCGGTTCGATTCGATTATCTTTATCAACACTCCATTTTAATATCATAAAAAATATAACACAAATCGACGCGAATATTTATGTAAGAATGAAAGATTCGTAATTCAAATGTAATAGAATGTTTTTTTTTTTGTATTTACGACTAGACTTAGTAAAGAACGCTTGATTTTGTGTGTTGTCTAATATTATACAATTTTTACTAAACCTTTTAGTATATAAAGGTTTTCTAGATTTTCTTATCGCCCCACTATAGATGTATGTAAATATTCGTGATAAAAATAAAATTTTGAGTTCAGGTGCCTACACAAGAAGCAAAAAATAATTAGTTTACTTAATAATCGATGACATAACCACATATATTATGCAAGTTATAATATAATTAATGTAATTATTACTCGTTTCACGTACAAACTACGTTCAAATAACTACTTGTCAAACTACCAAATACTCAAGGTAATTAATGATGCTCCGAACATAAATACTCAAATGCCACTCAAATCAGTGGAGTTACGGTATTTGGCGTCAGTTCAGACGCTGTTAAGTCTTGTGCTGTTGCTAGAAAATTTATATCAATAGATCGCGACTTAAAAGAATTGCACATCTGAGTATTTTTGTTAATTATGTGGTGAAGAATAAATGGTGAAGTCGCAAATTTTCAAATTGTATTAAATATACTGCTATGCAAACTTACTGTTTTATGTGATTACACAAATGTGGTTTAAACATATATTTACAACGCGGTATCGCGGGCAACCAATACTAGTTTAACTCATAAGACAATACTATACAAAATATATAAGTTACTTAAGGAGCCGTGATTTGGCAAAAGCGAATAACCTGTACGTCTGGATAAACCTAGGATAAATAAGGCTCAGAACATTGTCACACTACAATGACGCAGTATTAACACACATTTCTATATTATTTTGATCTGGTCTGTATGAGATTCATTTTTAATCATTTTTATCAAAATTTGAAATTAGATGAGGTATGACTTCCTAAATCTGTCTATATATGTAGGTGATTATTCTGATATAATAACAGCAATTAAAAAAAAGTGATTGATGATGACTGACTGATAAACCATTAACATAAAATATTCTATAATTACTCGTAAACTATATAGATATAACCCAGAATGCATTCAATAAAACATATAATCCAGTTTTGTGTCTTGCATAACATATTAATATCTTTTACCCTCCTTGAAATATTAAGAAGCTATTCTTGTACTTACACAAATTGTTTGAAACTTTAGGCATTATAGTGTTCATCCAAATTACTTTAGCGACATCAGCGGGTAAGCTACTGAGGCAGGCAAGGCTTTATTGAAGCTGCGCTAAGACACGAATACAAGTTACCAAGGCAATTAAATTACCACTTTCATCAGAAACTGTGTGAAGTTACTGAACTACAGCGTATAGAATGCTGAAGCCTTGAGAATTTGATATAATAGATTCGATATGGCTTGCGTTCTGCGATAAGACCTATTTTAAGAGTCCTGTCCTCATTTTTAAAGCTCTTTTTAGCATGGTTTTAGCGTAAACTTTTTAAAAAGTCGTTGGTTTAAATTTATTTTATAATTCATCTTATCTCTTGGAGTTTTTGAACTTTAATTTGATCTTCTCTCTTAGTACAAAAACTTTAACTGATATTTTCGAATAATCCTTTAACTAACCACTTTTACCGCTTAAATGCACCTTACTTGTAAGTATCTTCCAAAAAGAAGCTATCTATTTATAGATTACGTATCGCCTGTAATATATTCAATTAACTAAAAATTAATATTCGTTAGTATCGTATGTTCCACAGTATTATAGCTCTAAAATGGCCTTGTGTATCTTTTTCAGAAAGCCTACATTTATGAACAAACTCGTATTTTGGGCTAACATAAAGTTGTTTGCTAGCTGTAATATCCAGCTACCCTACGCTCCGTCTGTGTTTACACAAACACAGTTTAATTAATTTTGTTTTTATATTTTCAAAACGTTTTATACGGCAATAAAGATATAAATGTTTGCAAACAGCTACTAAAAAAGAAATATTGAATTACATTTTACAAGTAGAAAAATACTAAATGGAAGTCAACATGTCTGAAAACAAATAATGTAACATTGTTACACTTATTAAGTGATTCTTATTTTAGGTCTTGATATCAAAACACATTCCTTTGACCACGTATGGTGCTGACCCTGTGGAAAGATTTTGCAAAAGCTAAAAACACACTCAACTAATTAATTATTATTATTATTATTATTATTTATAGTCGCCCCCACACAGCCAGCGGATAGAACGACACCAAAACACACGATGAAGACGAATGCAACTACTACGAAAAACCATGTTCTTTATTTCGCCCAAAGATGTACTACCCTCAACCGGTACAACTCCCTAGACCAAAATGTAATAAACCAAGTATCGTTTGTATGCAGTAAAGAAGTTGGGTGTCTAATAGTCTTCAGTTGTTTTTATACATTCTAGCTATGGATCAAGGACTACCAAGCCTGGCCCGCTAGTAACAAGCCCTAGCCCGCGTGCTCCTCGTAATACCTACCTACTCTACCTAAGGTTGAATGGCTTACAGCAGGGCCAGTATAGAGTAGGTATTGTTAATTCCTCGTCAGCAAGCTGGCACAGTAGTAAGTCCAATATATTCAAAGATTACGGTTCACCGACTCCAATCTGCTGATTCGAAAAACTTAACCTTCCATGGGGTGAGAACAAACTTACTGATTATGTACAATCCAATTCTGCTGACTATTTAGGTAGCAAATTGTGTAGACCGTCACCCTAAGTAGATTTTATACCGGCTTATCCCGGATTATATTCAGTAGGTCTAACTAAATATAAATTTGAATATATTTGTATTTCTCCCCAACTCCTGTTTAACGTGTCAGTTCTGCTAGTGCCCGGTGTAGCGATTTAGACGGTTTTATCTATTTGTAAGAAAAAAATCAAGAAAATATCAAATATAACCGAGCGTACTCAGGCATGTATGGACCGGCATGATCGGAGTTATAGATTGTTAAGTAATGCTTGTTTTGTTTTTCACCGAGTGAGTGAAGGGACCGGAGACCCAACTTCCCTCAACGCTTTCCGTTCCTTTCTTTCCCCTCCCCTTTTGTGTTTCCCCCCGTTGCCCCATTAAACCCCTCATAGCCGGGTAACAAACTCGCGACTCTTGAGTTGCAAGAGATCATGGTCGATGATAGTCACTTACCATCAGGTGACACGTCTGCTCGTTAGACCACTTATACCATTAAAAAAATATATACTTGTTAATTCTTTACAAGAATATCTGATATATACATAAAACAACCCCCACTTGTATGTAAGCTATTGAAAAATTAAACAGACACAAACATTTTATTGAACAGGATACACAATACAAACAAGTTACATAATCAATCCGGTACAAAATATCTGTATGAATTAGTATCTTCCTATATGAATTATGTTTAAGTAAAAAAAAATGTAGCCCAATGTTTTATTTTGGGTTACATGTATACAATGTTAAGGTGATGGATACTGCTTAACGGGCTTTATAGACGGGCTAATTTTCTAATCAAATTAGTGAGATTAGCGTGTTCCAACAAACAAACTCTTGAGTGTGTATAATATTATTCTATTGGTATAGATTCGTGTACTAATTATACTATGTATTAGCTTCCACCCGCGGCGCCTCCCGTGTGGTATGTCGATAAATAGTAGCCTATTTCTTTCTCCCGGTGGTGGTTTTATGCATTTCCATAGATATATGAATTACGAAAAACTTTAAGACTTACATATTATATACTTACTTACCAACATTTGGTACTTTTGTACTTACTTACCAACTTTTGGTAATATATAAGAATTGAAAGCTTAAAGTAATTGTTACAAAATTTATTATAAATTAACAGTTATTTATAAACTCTCGTGATTAATTAAAGTATTACCAGAATCAAATATATTCTGTAATTAAAGAATGGTTACGTGTAAAACGGATCTCTGACATATAAATAATACTTGAATGAAACTATTTATTCTTATTGAAGTGGTAATTAATATACTTACCTACTTTAAAGTATAAAGAAATTGTGTCTCAAATGAGATGTTTATTAAAAACGAAGGTATCCAGTGTAAAATAATATTGTTGTTAAAGGACCCATCCAGAGCGTAGTTTTTAATCTCTGATATTGTAAACTTAATTTTATACAATAAACGTAGAACAAGTAACTTTGATATTTATTACTTATGCAATAATTATAAAAAAGTGTCGATACAAATTCCGTTTCTACTTAGTCGTAACTTTATTGGACGTTTTACTTATTTATTACAAATGCTCGTGTAGAAATATATCTCATATCTCTTCCCATATGTGTCGTAAAATGCGACTAAGGGATCGAACTGTTATCTATGAGATAGTATGTTGTATACAGACATACAGTACCTGGTCGACGACAAAAGGTTTGTATTGTATTACGATAGTATTACCAAATCCTAATTGGCAAAATGTGGGTTCACCCTGTCTCTTTATCCAGAAACATAGTGTGTGTGTGTCTGTGTTTTTCCGGGCGATTTCGGCTACGGTGACTACAGAAATTGTTAGCAGAGGAGATAGGATGTTCCGCTTTGGCACGTGCTTATGATGTAGGATAGAAAAAGCATGACACAAACATTTCGTGCTCAGAATATAAAAGTTCATAAGTACAGAACATTATACTAACTAGATACAGTTTAATAATTACCTGTCCAACAGAAAAACAGCAATTTTGAGACTTGTAATCCTGTGAGTCGGAGTAAACGTATATGTCCGCGGTTTTAATATCGATATGCAACGATAGTAACTTTAAAGTATATGTAACTTTACTGGACAATCACTCCGTTAAAGTTATTTAAATATGTTTGATAGTATATAATGAAATGCGATATTTTTACTACTATAAGATATATCTTTTTATCGTTTTTACATATTATAAATATATTTAATTATAGGTACACTGACTAAAAGATGAAATATGATAAAAATAAAAAAAAAAATATAAATTTAGTTTCTGCGTGATAGATTTTAATATACTTAATACATATATTAGGGATGGGTGGTGGGGTATTAGGGTGTCCTGTTAGTTTTTTATTACTGTTTAAGGTCACGAGATTTGGTATGTCTACCACATTATAACTTACCGGTCTGGCCGGTTCGTTGCCTACTAGCGTATACAGACATAATGTATAATATTAATGGTGCAACGTCCGTTGATATTATAAATTGACCATGACAAAGCTATACTTGTATGTTATGAAAGGTGTGTAGACCTTACTTTTTCTAAGCTTTATAGATCATTAAAGGCATATATTATACATTTAGACACAGTGGTACCGTATTCGACAAAAGAACATCTCAATTAAAAAAAAGTTTAGTTTACTTAGTTTTTATTATACACACATACACTCACTCGCTCCTTTTGAATATTTACGTAGGGATACATTACCATCCACTGGGAACTGCAATATATACTTATATGCTATCTGATCAATAATATTCTAATCTCATAGTCACCTTTTACGACACCCAAAAGAAGAAATGGGATGGCCCTAATCTATTTCACTTAGAATCACACGGCAAAGTTTAAATAATAACCTCCGTCCCAAAAAAAGAGGTGTTATAAGTTACTCTTGTCTCTCTGTGTAAGTCTAGGGCAGCTCTTAAACAAATGGACCAATTTTGATGATTTGAAAGCCGAAGTGCTCGATAGTGATCATACCTATGTCACAAGAAACTCTGTTCACCCGTTACAGATCATCGGCTCTCCAAATCGTTGGAGGGGTTTTAAGTCGGGGACATATAAAATTTAAAGTTGTAATCTCTCATATATTTACTGGCAACATATTCATAGATCTCATAAACAACTCTTAAGTTTGAACACAATCTTTATTTTTAATCCCAGCACAATTCTGATTAAAAGTAAATAAAATACACAACATTTGAAACAGTTATTTCTAGGTAGCTGTATGTTACAAGAGGTTATAAAATCACATTTGTACGTATGCTCCCACCTCTTGGCATTTATCAGGTTAGTTAATAACTAATTTTAGAAAAGTATGTTTACTAAGTCGACAATATTATTGGGTAAACAAAATTGAAATTTCGAGCAATTTTCTCTTATCATACCCCTAAGTTACTTATACGGGCAGAAGTTAATTTAGGAGAAATAGCACAGCAAATATGATAAGGCTACGGAAGGTTGCCGTGCCTATACATAAAATGCCTTTTAACTCGAGATGCGCAAGAAATAGCTACGGTTAAATGAAGGGATGTTTATGGGATGTGTGTGATAGACAACACAAAACAAAAGAAGAAAAAGTTTGGATTACATACCTTTCATTAGTGTTGTTAGCTTTCACAATACCACCTTTGATATAGAAAATTTCAACGCCTATTTTCTTTTTGTTTGATGATATCGTCTTGTAGATATTTCTATTTTATCCAATACATAGCCCTTCAACTCTGACAAGCCTCCAGACAATATAAGTATACGTGATTTATAGTCACGTCTTTGTCTCTTACAGCAATGTATTATCCTTTAATAATAAATCGGAGTTCAGAGAAATAAAACCCTTTATAATGCGTGACCTAAGTCTGACACAGATTACTATTTACATAGATGCTTATTTTTGATGAAGGATCAAGAATATTGTCCATTGTCATCTAATTGTCTGATGGGTAACAAAATTACTTCTTCACTCTTGAATATTCAGGATGACCTCATCCTCTTTGTTTTGCCAATTTTTTTGCCAATGGCTTTGTTTACATTATATTGGATTTTCCCAATAAAATTGCTACACATATTACACTTCACTAGCTTAGCAACTCACTATAGACTCTTCCCGGTCTCATCGGGGTATGACTCTGCCATATATTCAGGTCAAATAAAAGAAGGCCATAGTAAGTGATAAGATCCCTCCATCAGAGTATCAAACTAATGCAAGATGTCAAGGTGTACAAGCTACTACTTCTATTTTCTTTCATCTAGGAACTCTTTGTGCTGCTCCGCATCTTTGCCAATTTGAAGAACCAAGCAACTGATTGACACTTCTCGTGACCAGAACGCTGGCCTTAACTGTGCACAACGACTAAGCATTGCTGCACCTGGTAAGGCTGCCAGCCTCCTGGAAACGCTAGCAGTAGATGACGATGCGGAGGAATGCATGTTTGTGAATAGTATTTTTAATTTATTGTTATGTTTTTATTTATTTTAGTTTAAGAAAAATGTAAATATGTATTTGGAATCATGAATATAGTATAGGAAATAATCGTATTCTTATGTATGAGGAAATAAAGTTCTCCCATATTAAGTTGTACCACCGTTGTACCCGCTATATACGAACGAATATTATTGTTTTATTAGAGATTTTTACGTGCGAATTTTTAAGATAACCATTTAAGAAATAAAAATAAATAAAATAATGTTGTATTTGTAACCTAGATACATAATCACTTGTTCATTTGACCTATTTAATACAAATCTTCATGCTACTCTCTGTTAAAGTAAACATGAAGTAAGTTTACAAAACAGTTTACTGGTTACACATATTTAGCGCTAATGAAAAGAGTTTCAAAAGACATTGTTCTGCGTCCATACACCATTCACCCCAGAACCAAGAGTAATGGAAAAATGTTTGTTATATTTGAAGTCAGATATGAATTCTTATCACATTTTATTTAAAAGAGGAATCAGGCAGTAAAATTCAGAAATGTAAAAATAAATCAGTTTCTTAGGTTATATTAAAATAATTAATTCATTATTTTGTTATGTATTTCAATAGATTTTGAGACGTTCAAATACTTTTTATACATACTATTGATAAATATCGAGACAGTCAATAACAATCTATAAATACGGTAAGTATCTACATGTTCAACAGAGAAAGATTTGCAGCGGTGTGGTAATCGAACCTACGAACTCAGACTTAACAGACCCTTACTGTCAGTGTCTAAACACGAGACCAACGAGTTCGTCATATTACTTACATAATATATTATTTTATGTTAGTATTTTTACAGATATATACAAACATAAAATATATGTAGGTTTCCACCGAAGAATTGTGCAACGTTTGTGAAATTCCTACTATAAGGCACTCTTTTGTACTCAATACAATATTACGACAACATACTGCGTTGCATTTTGAAGCACATCTACTTGGGCGTTCGTACAGGTCTTACAGGATCTGCCCAACATATTCTGTTAGACTGCAAGACAACTGCAGAGTTCGACGCCAGTTCGTCCATTTTGTTCCTATGGTATACAACAATGTTAATAAAATATTAAACATTTATCCACATCTATCTAGAGAGTGTAAAAGACTTACTGACCAATGGTTAGCTTCACTCTCATATGAAGCATTCGAGAATTTAATTAAATGATAAGAATGCCTGCATTTCACTGTTTGCATGCACTCCTACACACACAAACATTCACACATACACCCATACACACACACGCGCACACCCGCACACACACACACACGCTCACAAACAAAACATCTTACTTTTCCGTTTGGTTTAGTAATTTTAATGTATTACATATACCCTAAGATTCAATATGTAATCTGGTACGTAGGTTCCTGGAGGTAGGCCGTTAATAGCCACGACACAGTTTTTAATTAATGTGGTTTTAATGAAACACACATTATCGGTAATAATTTCTTCATGTTCCAAATAAAGATTATTATTATTATTAAAAAGGTAAATTATAATCAATATAGCCATAATGCAAGAAATAATATGGTTTGTCTATTATGTTAGTAAAGCAAAATATTAATTATGTAATCGAAAACTTCGGTTGTGGTAATTGTTAGCAGTAAATTGCTTAGCGTTAGAATAAAGGGTATAATGTGCTTACCGAACTAGGTGCTGTCCATTATTTTATAAAGAGAATAATTTACTCATCTTCTAAAATCACAGAACCGGCAGCAGACTCGCAAGTAGCCCAATATAAACATTCCAATTCGTATGCTTAATTCTTATATCCGTTATTAAATACCGGTTATCATAAAAGTAGTACACAAAGACCAGAAATGACAGCCAAAGTATGTCAGCATTGCAAGTAATCAGAGATTTTTAGAATAGCCGATTAATAAAAGTAATGTCCAAAATATCAGAAGAAACCAGAAAAATACAAAAAAATATCGAAGAGACAGCAACCTGAGGTAAGAATTAGGGATGTGAATTATTATTATATTAATAATATTGATTGTATCAAAAAATCGTTTTCGATTTCAGTAAGTTTCGATTTCGTTTTCGATTAAGTCCTAATGGGAATGAATAATATAGATTAAAAAACAACTAATAATTCTAATAAAAATAATAAAACATATTCTTGCCTCCACCTATTCATCATTGATCATTGAATTGAATTATAATATTTATTTATTTGTATGGTAAAAGTTAATAATAATGTTGATTGTGTGAAAAATCGATTCCGACATTGGCCAATGTCGTAACATAATATGGAATCGGATTACAGGTACCAAAAAGTCTAAACAAATATTCTATATAAATAATATACGATAGCTATTTTCGTAACGATGCTTAATTTTTCATTCATGCGGTCCCGTTCCCCATACACCTACAATCGTAGAGTATCTGGTAGCCCAATGGAAAGGGTCACTCATATACGTGACTTAGGTGTAACATTAGACTCGTGTTTAAGTTTTTATATACACATTACGAACATTTGCTCCCAAAGCCTTAAATCACTAGGCTTTGTAATAAGACAATCTAGATAATTTCAGACCAGGAGCACTGCTGTACTTTGCGAATGTGCGCAGAATTTGGACTATAATTCCATAATCTGGGACCCACATGAAGTAAAGTAGAGTACTACAGGTAGAAGATTTTTTTTACGATTCTTATATAAAAAGTATGGTTTCTATCCTTACTTGTATCCTTCTCCCTTTTTGTCAGGTATGGTAGGCCTAAACACCCACACCCTAAGTGTGCTATATTAATAGATTATTATCTGCTTTTAAATAAATTGGCTCGCTGTTCGTTGTTAACACCGAACCAGTACACGCGAGTGCGCTCGTGCCGTCTGCTTGCTGCGCCACAGGTACGAATGTGTACAGCACAAGATGTGCCTACTAGTCAGGCAATTACACTGCTCCCCTCCTTGATTACTTTCTATCCAGAAGTTTACATATTTTTTTCTAAGATTGGTATATTGGTTAAATTGTACATGTTGGTCTTAAGTTTTAAGTTACAATGTTATTCTATATTATGATGGCTCGTTGTACGTATTGGGCAACTGTTTTTATTTATTGAAGCATTTATTGCACTTAGCAATAAGTGCTTGAATAAATAAAAACATAAAAAAATATGAATAAATAACGATGATAATATATATATCTATCACGTACTTATTTGTAAGCAGTATGTAAAAGCCTACCTTTAGGTAATAAGACGATTATTTTTCTTAGTAATTGATTTCTTTCAGTTTGATTTGGATTGAGTTGTGCATCTTTAGTCGGATGACATATGTTGAAAAATATGGGATTATAAAAATCAGTGCAATATACTTTAATTATTTATTGAGAATAGGTAGTGGTTGGTTTGGTACAAATGTTTGCCTCTAATTTATGAAAATAAATAAATATTTAGTTGGTTAGTTGGCCACAAGTTAGTTGGTTTTAGGGCGAGATACGGCAATGTCCTTTGACATGAAATTTTTTATATAAAATATCTGTAACTAAATAAATATGACAACTGTTAGGATTAGTAAAAAACAGATCAATTAGGTACTTTGTTTGCAGTAGTTTTAAAGTGTTTTTAGTTCCATTTCATCAATTTTCGAAACCGGTGACCTAATAAATGAAAGCCATAAAGTATTTCAAACCGATCGTGATATCGCGCGATCGATCACGATCGTATAAGAAATGAAATAATATAAAAGTTACACAGTTTTGAGTTTTATTTAATTTATATCTGTGTGAGTCTAATTTGTGTTGTTATCCACCACGTAAATTGATTTATTTTTTAGTATAATAAATAAAAAAAATTAAAAAATTAAAAGAGTATATCGTTTTTCTAAACTCATTGAGAGTGCGGTATCTATCTCAAGTTGTGTTCTATCTATGGTCCGCACTAATGCACGGCTCGCGTCATACCGATGTACTCTCATTTAATAATAGTTATAGACTGTTTGATTTCGTTTTATCCACATTTTTAAATCTTTTAAAATGCTCACTATTATTTCTCCTCACTATTAATGTTACCTTTCTATGTGCGAAAAAAAAAAACAGTTAAATAATTGAGTGACTTTATCTATAACCATTATTATTAGTTGAAGAAGAAGAATGAATTGCTGATTGATTGAATTGAGGTTAGATTTGAAGGTGATTTCACTGTATAAAACAAAAGTTTTTTCAATGCTTTAACCCGATTGGTAGCTCAAAGATGTGATCGACCAGCTTCCTTAGCTGAATTTAATTATTTTATTCGTCACTTAAGCCAAAAATAGTTTGTTTTAGGTTTCAAAATTTGTTATATCATAGAATGTCATTCTTCTGTTTCTCCCTGTTGTTTTATTACGTGAAAAGCAGTGAATAATTTATATGCGGGCATTTAATACCACAAATAACTTTAGTTAAGGATTTTTGTTAAAGTAAAAGTACGGCACAGTTAGAATAGAAGCATCCTTCTACTCTCGTAGATATCGTAAAAAGCTACTAAGGTATCAGACTGTTATCGGATGACGGCTATAGGTTTACCTCCTATTACGTCAGTGGGACTAAAATTGTGTTATCAAAAAGTGGACGTTAGAGTTATCTCTGCCTACACTTTTAGGGATGCAAGCTTGAGTGTATGTATTTATGTTAGGAGTAAATCATTAGGAAACGTACAAATTCACATTACCCTATTCAAAATATACACAATACTGCGTTCTGCATTATATGTAACGAAAAGGGAAGTATAGAATAAACATAGATATTTTTGGGTTAAGAGTTTTAAGGGTAAAAAACGGACTAAGGAAACAAAATATCATATCAAATCTATATCATGATATAAATATTATATGATTTTCTTAAGCACAGTTTTACAGTAATAGTAAAACTATAGGTATTGCTGTAGTTCGGGAAGCCCGCTGGTTCTATATGTTGTAAGCGAATATGAAACTACAATTAGTTTCGTATTTTCTTTAAAAATACCTCATTTTACCTATACCCCAGTGTATTGAATGAGCTAGAGCTGTGTATTAACACAAGGTACAGTTTGAGAGATTAAAAAAAAATAATCGTAAAATTATACAAAATATATTTGAACTAAGTAAGCTAATTAGTAAATGTCTTGCACAGCCTTTGTGCCTCGAATTTATGTTGAAATTTTAATAAAGCAAAGTTGATTATCTGGGCAGATCATCAGCTTCAGATTAAGTACTCAACCGGCATCGTTGTGGTCGGCAGAGGCGTTTCGAACGGTCCTCGGGGGATTCCCCACGGAAAAATAAAAAAAAAAAACGTTTCGAAAGCCTACTTTTCTCAGTACTGTATTACTGTATCTATATATACTGTCTAACAGATAACAGTTCGATCCTGTCGTGATAGGTAAGGATATCCACGCTAAGACCTGGTACTTATGCTAGGGTTAGTATTTGGATGTATTACTTTTTTCTATTTACCTTAAGCTGTAATTGTCTCTTAAAGTATAAAACACGTGCAAAGTAATCTAAACAAAAAACAATTTCATTTAAATATTAAAATACATAAATGTCATTAACTATTTTATGAGGATGGCCTCTCATGCGCTACAGATTAAATTTGCAATCGACAGATTTAAGGTAAATTCTTTGCTGCTAATCACATAGGAATGTGCAATAACTGTCTCGATCACAAATTCTCTGAATAAAGTTGAAAGTAAAATTGTGAGCGCGGATATAGGGATTGCCTGTTGCACTTTCAAATATTATAGGTGTACTACCTACGTAATCACTTTGCAAGCCTGAGTTTCTAATTATTTATATAAATATAAAACAGCACCAAACCTGAAGATTGTGAGTTCATATATAAAATATCACTCTAAAATAACTAATTTGATATACAGTACTCCTGGAGATTTGAATTTATATATAATACCACATTTCTTTAGATTTTACGTCATACTGTTAGAATTTTATGCAATCAAGTTTAAAAAAGCGCAATCTGAAACCCTTTGTCACAGTACTCACAAGACTAACTCACTCTTGACTCTTTCAATACTAGTTTTGTTTTGTTTCGTTGATTAATATTATCTTGTTCTTGTCATCAAATATATATATATATTTGAAGGGTTTGTTATTGTTTTGTGTGTGTTGTATTAGATATTATCAAAACGATGTCATCTGATCTAAATAAATAATATAAATATTACTAAAACTCGTCAATAGCTGCTAAACATTCTTTGATTTGTTTGAACATCCACTTGTCTATTTATATAAAAAAAATTGTTGAAATGTATGGTAGGTATGAATATTTTTGTATGGTAGGCTAATATAAAAAAAAAATAACAATACAACACAAATAATTACACTGGCATTCTAAAATATCACATGGATCTCGGATCGGATTTATTTTAATATTGGAAAGCCTTTTCGTATTTTGTATCTATAAAATTTGGAGAAAAATTTCTTTGGTTGTACTGTTTGTCTGGCTGGTTTTAACATCAACGGGATTATTATCAATAAGGACATTAAAAAAGAGTAAAATACACTTTCTCGCTACTTTTTGGTGGTGGTCACAATTGGTTTTATTACAAAAAAGGAAAAATGCGACTCAAGCCTCTAGAAAAATTCTGACGTTTATGGACCTAACTTAGTGTCAGTGGAAATAGTTCAAGTAAGGTTGAAGTGTTTTCAGTCCGGAAATTTTAATGTCTAAGACGAAGCTCGCTCTGGTCGTTTTCATACGGATAAAGTCGATGCCATTTTTAAAAAGTTGAGTAAGAACGGCATATTAATTATTACCACATAGTTGAGGAACTGAGGATTGACCAAAAACAGTTTTGATCCATTTGAAAAAGTCTGGCTGTACAAAAACCTCGATATTTGGGTGCGACACGTGCCTAATGAATCGTTTACTCATTTGCTATTCTCTATTGAAACCTAATGAAACTGAACTATTTGATAAAAGGGTTATAACTGGTAATGAAAAATGGATCACCTACGACCACGTGTAAAGAAGATCATGGTCAAAGGATAGACATGCTCCACAGACTACCGAATAACCCGCAATAAGGTGATGCTGGCGTATGGTGGGATTAGAAGGGCATCGTTCTTTATGAGCTTTTACCGTCAGACAAAACAAACAACTAATTAGATTCTCTAGAGAAAAAAGACCGGAATTGCTTAACAGAAAAGTAGTGGTCTTTTGTCACGATAATGCCAGACCATACATAATTATCTTTGGCCACTTAATTTAGTGAGCATGATTGGGAAGAGTTAATGCATCCACCATGTAGTCCTGACCTTACACTCTCAAATTTTCACCTGTTTCAATTTCTTCAGAATCCTTTGCGTAGCGTTATGTTAACATCGAGAAAGGACTGTCAAAACTACTTTCTACACCGACGGTATTACGTCACTACCTACAAAATGGCCACAAGTTGTAGAACAAAATGTCACGTACATATTATAATTAATTTTGATTATACTTTAAAAAATCTGTGTTTAATTTGTATATAAAATACGACGAAACCTACCCGACCTTATCTATCCCACTACATCTTAAATAATGTCATAACTCAAATAATATTAATTTCCAGAAAGAGGCGGTTAAATATTTATCTTAATATTACTTGGGTTGTTATTTAATTTTAGACGAGGTGCGAAATAAATGTTCATATTAAACATTAATCGATGCAATAATCACAAAGTCTTTGTTAGAAAAGAATTAAATTATTCTGTAATAAGATAAGAAGTGTACGGCAGGATTCCCCAAATCTGATTAACTCCAGATAAAAGTGCCTAATTCCGCCTGTTACGATATTATATTATTCCAGCGGGGCTTTACAAACAAAGATGTTTTGAGATAAAAATACAGTTTATATTTATAAGTCATAAAAAAATAAACTTTAAGACCCGTTTCTGTATGTGAATTAAATGAAGCTCCTTATTTGAATAATTCACTTTTTATACAAACAAAGGACTTAATAAAGACACTAATTGCAGATAATGCTTAAACAAAAACGTGTTATAATTTTTATTAAAAATAGTTAAGTAGATCTACAGTGATCTATGCTTCATGCATAGTCTATGACTAGTCTACTAGGCAGCAGAGCAATCGCATTCTGAGATGTTAATGATCGTGAGTTTTAAGGATTATGGTTTAAAGATAAAATAGAACAGAGCAAACTAGAATAAAGCATATAATCAGGTCCGCGTTTTATCCCGTAGAATATAAGTTAATATGTATAATGTGATTCAAACATGGAACTTCCGTCTGCGACAAAAACCGGAATATGATGTCATGCAACTTTTAAATATTCAACACCAAAATACATAACTTTTTAGCGAGTGCTCGACAAAAAGTTTTAATCAAATTGGCCCTCTGGTTTCTGTTAATGTTTTCACCCACGTTCAAATAAATAGGTGATATTTGTCACACTTGTATACCAAACGCGATGGTCGTAAAAGGTGTAGGTAGTGATACAGTTACGAGTATTATTTTACACACACTGTTCTAGTTGATATATTGAAGTAACTTATTTTGTAGGAGTAAATAATGACGTTGGTCTTGCTTATAGATATAGAATAGAAACATTAAATAGTACATCTTTTAACACATGAACTACCTATTTTTAAGGTATCAAAAACATCAAACTTACTAATATATTTTACATGTCTTAAAAGGATGCGCCTACTAATAGTTTTTGTTTGCCTAGCACCATCAAATATCAAAACAGGCAAATATAAAAAAAATAACCGTGAACCATAACTAATGCACTTGGCATTTCCACACGCCTTATTTAAATCGTATTGACATAGGGAAAGTGGTTCGCTCTGAAAAATCGATGATACACATAAAACGAGTTATGTAAATCTTTGAGTTTTTTTATGTACTTGTCTTGAGTTCCTTTCGTTATTATTATTTACTTTTGAATTAACATTTAAAAAGTAATGACGATTTATGGACTATCAGAGTCTACATATTTATAATAAAATAAAAACAATTTCATCAAATAGATACGAAATAGAATAGAATAAACTTTATTGTACATCTTTAAATAAAACTCACAATGTGTATACAAAAAAGAAATGTTCAAAGAGCAGCCTTATCAGTAAATACAATATATGGATGGATGGACAGAAAAGACTAGATACAAAAGTACATAGATAAGAACGTATAGACAAGTAGAGAGAGAAAAGCATTAAATTTAATATATAAATTATTTATTGTAAATAAATACATATCACTCATTTAAACAATACATATCAAGTTTATATAACTAACTAACCTATGCTATGGAAATACCCTACTAAACTAAGCTTTGTGTAGTATGTTCATTTGTGTATATATGTACATACACATACAAAAATGAACATACTATCCATAACTTTCTGTCTATTTTCAAGTTTATATCGTGGTAGATCCATGCTTGATTTTGAGCTTGTTTGGCACTAATAGATCAGCTCCACCAGTGCGATACGACGGCCTAACATAAAATCGGTTTCTTTCTCCCTTTGTCTACACGACAACACGTGCTTTTCTGAGGAGTCACCGTAAGAGTGGAAAACATACGATCCTGAACTAAACGGCTCGGCTCGGTAAAGCCTCAAATTCACTACAGCACACATGTTTCCCTCCCACTTTGATCCCGAGTCTTTTAAGCGAGGCGTGAGAAAGCCCGCCATAGTTTGGGTCACCATGCTCTAATGACTACACTTGCGATAAGGAGGGTGACCACCACTCTTGGACTCCACTTATTGCTTTCCATCAGGCAGAGTGGAGTCATTATGGTAGGCCTATATATATGAAAAAAAAAAAGGTTTCCGGACTCCCAACTACCCCCTTTCCTTTTTGCCCTCCCCTCGTTCCTCTCTCCACTTTCCCATCTCCTCATCCCATTCTCTTCTTTCTCCCTTCTCTGTCCCCTCTTCTCTTCCCCCTCTCCTCATCTCCCTCTCATCTTTCCCTTCCCCGCATCTCCCATCTCCATCATCCTCAAAGGCGGGCGGCGCACTTACCACTCTTGAGTTGTAGGTGTCCATGGTAATAGACAGTAACTGTTTTGTTGGTATTACTTCTCTGGAACTTCTTTAAATAGTCTCTTGAGTTAAATTGATGAGGAGTTGATTCCACCTGAGCATATGCAAGTTCATTGATCAAGTGTTAATTTATATACGTTATGTCCTTTGTTTAAAGTGTTATTGATTTTATACCGTCTTTCATAAAAAAATATCATAATTATATTTTATTTATTTCAGTTTACCTCAAATGATCTGGTATGTGTTAATTTTTGGACTCGAGCCAGAAGAGCTATATCTCAACATTCACCAGCATCTTCATGAACCCAATGTCTACTTACAGAATCACCTAAAATTGAAGAAATGGATACCGAATCTGTCCAAACTGACGAAGGAACTAGAGGTATTGTTGAACCAGCTGTACCACACCAGGCAGCAGCAGTAGCTAAATAGCTATGTCTCGGTCAAATTATATAAGGCACCCATCAGTCAGCACCTGTCAGTGCCTGTTTGTTTATGGACAAGGCTGTTTACTGGTTTTGATTATTATGTTTCCCTGACAATTTGAATATGTAGATACCATTTGTTTAATATGAACCAGCTGACTGATGTGGAAAACTATATATACATTTTCAACGGTCCAAATAGGAGACTTTGCTGATTTATTAAAGCGGTCGCAAGCTGTTATACTTAATATTAAGATAATAATAAAAATAGACTGGAGACTTTGAGGATCTCGTCATTACTCAGTATACCAATAATTTATCTTGGAAGGTTAATGCGAATAGTAAAAGAAATAATAATCAAGATTTTCGTATTAGTCGTGATGAAATCTCTTCTAGAAACTTAATCTTTCCAAATGCACTTTTTGCAAGCGAAGAAATAAAACCTATTGTTTTTTAAGATCAGTCTTATGTTTACACATTTAAAAAAAAAATAATACATATTCGAGATAGTGAAACACAATTGCGTACATTAGAGGCCAATACGACAAGTTGTGCAGATGGGTGGTTGAAGGTTTGGTAAACGGTACGTTTAAATATTTATTTTAATTGCTTCGACTAGAGTTTTTTAGCAGTGCTCTAAGACATATAATAATTGATTCGATATCGGAAGTTGATAAGATGTCAAAAAAAGGAAAAGTATGGGAGCATTTAGGAGGTCGTTATAAGTTAGTACATACAGAAATAGACTAAATAGAAAATCCAAGAGTTCGTATAGAAATTATTTTTTTTTAGCGATAAGGCCGCCCATTGTACATACATATATTTTTTAGTGATATTCTTTGTACCATAATTGTTACCTACGGCATTAAGTCCGCCTTGAGAAATATTTTAATTGCAGGAAGTGTAATAAATAAATAAATAAATAAAAATAATTGTAATTGGTTTACTGTTAAGTTTATTCTAATCTAACATTAAGTTATAATATAAGTAAATACAAAATACAAAAAGTCAGAAGAAATAACACTAGCGGTAAGGTAAAATATAGTAAAATTAATTGCTTATTCTGGTATTGTCAATCAGCAAGGTACCCAAAGTCAAATACTTCGCCGATAATACACAAAAAAAGTAACTTACTTTACTTTGGAGTTAAGAAGGTAATTCTTGAGATTCTGGACTAGAAGTCAAGAATTATAGAACGTGAAATACTGGTTAGTGCAACAGAAATGTAAATGTGGTTCTATAACATCGGTAACATAATCAAATACACTTTGACTAAAACAAGTTAAATAGTTTCCCCAAATTCTTATTAACACAGAAATCGTGTGCACTTACTAAACCAAAATCACACTTGAATGATCATTGATCATGCGAACCATTTTGTTACAGTTACGTTCAGGAAAATATTGGGTGAAGTCTGTCAGCAAATCGCTCCCCCAACCCGTATAATTCAGGAAACTGCCTCAGTCAATTTCCGAACGTATAACGTATGAAGACGTAATCGATAGCTTGGTTTGGACTAGTAGCGTGAAAAAGTCGGGCGTGCTTTTAATTATATACTAAAGATACAATTAGAAGATAACAGAAATGTTATTCATACCCTGTTTTTATTCTTTCTGTAATACGACGCGACTAAATTTTCGCAGCTTTGAACACCGATTCGAAGATTATACACCTTTGTCGGGAAATTTCACTTACGGTTGTTATTACGGATTTATTACGGTTATATAGATATACGGCTGAACCTTTGGTTTTAAACAACTTCAAAAAAAGGAGGAAGTTCTATGTTTAACCAAATATTTTTGATATTTCTAAGTTTATATTTTTGTTATTAACACTGAAGATTTAAGAAGGAATTGCTGTTTTACAGATATGTATTGATTCAGACAAGTAACACTTAGTGAGTTCCATCCATAATTTACTTGCTTGCAGGGCGCCTTATATTCTCAGGATTTAATATGTCATATCATATAATGTCTGGACGGTAGAATTTAGTCTTACTACAGGAGAAAGAGAAATCCAGAACAAATAAAAAAGTACGAAGCTCTCCAAGTATTTGGACACCTTATTTGGACACCTTTCATTGGGTTTTTGTTTTTAATCACGCTGATCACGAAATCTCTCTCTTTTTCTTGTTGATCAATTTTGATTCGATTGTCAAGCATATAGTTTTCAACTACGTTTACATGCGATAGGTCTTCACTAGCCACACAAACTCGTTTAAGTCTTAAGTCATTAAGCACAGAGTTAAATGGGATGCAGAGATCGTGCGTAATTTGCCGAACGCTACCAATCAAAGTTACATCTTTAGATTGATCTCCCTCGCGAAATTGGATCTACTAAATTGGTTCCAGGTTGGACAGCTTTTTTTTTTTCTTTTTTTTTTTTTTTTTTTTTTTTTTTCGTGTGGAAACCCCCTCGGGCCGTCATTCCACCCGGGTTTTCGGTGGAACGGTGTGTCGGAATCGAACCGACTAAAACCACACGGTGTGCCTTACTGCGCTTAAAATAGGAGGAATCCGGGAACAGCTTTATTAAGACATCCGGACCCCTCCTAGCGCCTGCCCGCACTATGCGGGCACCACCTGCGGGTAACCTATCAATAAGGCGGCGTCCAGACACACGCGGACGTCACCCCCTCGCGGCTAGCTATATGGCGGATGGAGGGGAAAACCCGTCCCGACCACCCGCAGCCACACTCAGGGCGGCATGAGGCGCTGGTAAGCGCGTCTCCGCCGCCCGGTTCGCCGGCGGCGAATTGGGTCCGAGTGGAGATTATCCTCCCGGGCCCGCTCCGCCGCCTCCTTCTGTGAGATGACCTCCTCACAGAAGGCTGCGACCGCGGTAAAATTCCTGTCACTGACGACCATGGAGCGTATAATGGCCGGCAGTGACAGATCCTCTCCAATGACTGCAGTGAGGGCCCGACGCTGCGTCGCCCAAGCGGGGCAATCCGCGAGCGTATGCTGGGCCGAGTCCTCACTACAGTCGCAGTGGTGACAGGCGGGACTCAATTCTCTCCTAGCGACCGAGTGCAGGTACCTTCCGAAGCAACCGTGCCCGGAAAGAACCTGCGTTAGTCGGAAAGAAAGGGTCCCGTGCTGCCGCCCTGCCCACTCGACGATGACCGGCTGGAGCGCCTCCACGGTGGCTAAGCCAGCACGTGGAGCCTCCAGCCGGGACGACCAACGAGCCATAGTGACTCGGCGAGCGGCCTCACGCCACTCGCGTACCTCTTCGGGCGGGGGTCGATTGCCACTACCCGCCCGGAAATCAGTCGTCCGCCGATATACTTCGGCGAGCACTTCCGCCTCCAAGTCCCACGGGGGAGTTCCGGCCAACGCGCACGCCGCCTCCGTCGACACGGTGCGGTAACCGCGTATAGCTCTAACCGCCATGACCCTCTGAGGGCGCCAGAGGCGTGCCCTATTCTGGGCGGTCAGAGCTTCCGCCCACACCGGTGCACCGTATAGTGCCATTGACCGGACAACCCCCGTGTACAGCCGTCTTGTTGCGACGCTGGGTCCACCCAAGTTGGGCAAAAGTCGCCCAAGGGCGGACGCAGCGGCGACCAGCTTTGGAGCAAGCTGCCGGAAGTGCTCGTCGAAGAGCCACCTCCCGTCAAGGATCAGGCCCAGATATTTAATATGGGCCCGAACCGGTACGAGGACCGAGTTGACCATGATGGCAGCGCCAGCGGGTGGACCACGACGGGGACCATGAAATAAAAGGGCCTCCGTCTTGTCCAAGGCCACCCGCAAGCCTAGCGCCTCGATGCGCTGGACCACCAGTGAGGCTCCCCTGGTGGCCAGGCGCGCCGCCTCCTGAAAGTTCGATCCCCGGGCTGTGACCAGAGTGTCATCGGCGTAA
The DNA here is from genome assembly GCA_947561695.1 of Tyria jacobaeae. Classification (NCBI taxonomy): domain Eukaryota; kingdom Metazoa; phylum Arthropoda; class Insecta; order Lepidoptera; family Erebidae; genus Tyria; species Tyria jacobaeae. The sequence continues at coordinate 11,925,397 of OX387221.1, read as the reverse complement.
CAGATTACGCCCAGCCCGGGGGGGAAGTCACCACGAAGAGCCCAGTCGTACCCCATGTTCCACAGGAGTGGTCCAAGGACAGACCCCTGCGGAACACCGCACGACATGGGCCGATGACATAGGATTCCATCTCGGTCCTCGTACATGACGGTACGCTCCTCTAAATAGTCTGCCACTAGTCGCATCAGGTACTGTGGCACTCCGTGATAGCGGAGAGCTTCCCTAATGCAACTGAATGGCAGACTATTGAATGCGTTGGCGATGTCCAACGACACCGCCAACAGTACGCCGCCACAGCTCACAGCCTCCTCGGTCACGGCTCTCAGACGCATTACAGCTCCGATCGTCGAACGACCTGCTCGGAAACCGAATTGGGCGTCCGACAAATCGGGGCCAACCTCATCCAGGTGCCGGACGATGCGGGCAGAGAGTACCCTCTCAAACAGTTTACCCGCCTCGTCCAGCAGCACAATGGGCCTGTAGGCCGCGACCGACAGGTTGGACAGCTTGTTTTAACCGTACATGGACTTCAGGTATAGTAGAAATAGTAACGCATTCCCACAAAAGGAGTTGAGGAAGTATGAAAGGCTATCAAATATTAAGGCAATAATGGAAATATTACATTAAAATTTAAAATGGTTAGTTTTGATTAACTGAGTGTAATCTTTTTACTTACATAATTATTTACTTTAGTGCCACAGTTATGATAAACTGTGAATATTTTAGTTACAACAACAAGTTACAATTTGTTTGTTGATGATGGTTGTAGGTAAATCAAAAGGAAGAGCTTATTTCATTATCAATGAATACATTGTTAAGAATATTATCAATAACTTCTGATATTTGGAACTCTAGAAACGAAGATTTCTTTTCCATTTCTATTTCAAAATACGTGTTTCTTAACTAATTCACTTGGCTTCATTATAAGAATAAGGTTCTTGAAATGAACAATCAATTCAATAAAAAAATATATGTCTATGCTTAAACAAACGCTATAGGATCCTGCTTTTTATTTTAAAATACGTTAACATAGCCGCCATTATAATCTTTCCTCTTTTGAATCTTTTGAGTATACTTTGGGCCTAGAAATAACAATTGACATTTAAAGGAAATGACCCATGTAATATAGAGATGATAGATAGTTCGTTCACTTTGAATTAATAAAAAAGATACAAATTAATAGCTTTTTAAAAAAATTGTATACTCACGTTTAAGTTGGAAAGATATTAATCGAAAGCTAACAAAACGACTGCAATCGAAATCAATTTCTTTACATTTCTACTATCAATTTCTTGTTGCAAGCAGTAGTAGATACAATTAACAAAGTATTAAGCTATTTATATAATCTAATTAAATCCATGTTATTAGTGTAATTTATATTACAAGGTATATTGCAACTGAAGCTTGAATACGTCCTAATAGCTGACGATCATTGTGCTTACTTAGTACCTGTCTACGCAAACAACAAGTTGAGGGATGATGTCTTTAGTTTGAACATGTATACTGCACTTGTGTTATCCGGCTTACCGATCGCGATAGAGCACAGGGAGTTGACAGTTTGTTAGTCTAACGTCGACGAACATCATTAATTTGCTCGGCCCCTTAGTTGACTATCTCAACTAGGTTGGATATATTTACGGACCATTAGTGGTTAGTATTTGTTTTTCTTCTTCTAATCCTACATTTGACAAGTTAAATAGTAATTTTAATATTAACGAAACCTTCGTATGTGCACTGAAGTTATAGGCCGAGAGGCGTAATAATAAACTTCAACAAAAACGTAAAACACAACACGAAAACTCAATGATATCTGCCCAAAAGAGAGAAATATATAATTCTCTAATTAAGGAAGATAACAATTGTTTAATTAAAGTTTAGGATTCTTCTGACAAAACCTTTCTAACTTGATACCCTTCAAATAATCATATTAATAAGGGAAATATTGAATATGTATGTAAGATTAAGTTCAAGATTAACAATACAAAAGCGTATACTCCGTAAGGCTAATAACATTCTGTTATTATAAAATTACGTCCGGCCGTATTACAAAGTATGGTAAGAAAAGTTTACTTTATTATGGTATAAGATATTAATTTAGAAGGTGATTATAATAATATGTTCTTTTGGTCAATAGCACCGAGTAGAGGACTAGGATTACGTATTTAAAACATCAAATTCTTTTAGGTCATCTTACTAATATTTCAAAGAGGCTTTAATGCTTAAATCTGTAATTCCCCAGATTAGAATTATATATACATAAATAGATAAAGGTAAAACTTCTTTTGCTTCTTACTTATTTCCAACACTCGCTTTTATGGTGGACATTTTTCTGTTTACTTTTATTTTTGATAACTGGATTATCTGGGAATATGGTACCGTCAGGGTACGTTTCAGTCTAATCCGTCCCTGTCTTGGCTCACTTGCCTATTTTTATATTGTGTAGGTAAGTCAGTTGCTCGTTGGCCACGACCTAAACCGATTTTATTTTGTGCCAAGGGTCGAGTGGGAGTAAGGGGATGAGAGGTCGCGTATGAAAGGGGTTGCGTTAGTGGGCAATAAGTAACTTCCTTCCTACTTTCCTTGAGAAGTTGGACGCTACAGGAACAGTTGTGATTAATATTACTATAACACTCGAGCACTTTGTAAGTTGTAAGTACTTTTTGATTTAGTGCGACCATTATTTCGGCTGCTTTCGATTATCTTTCGACGTAATTGTAATAAACAAAACTTTTAATGAATATGTTATGTAATTTTGTACTCGTAAATGTGCAAAATATTTTTTGATCATAAATTTATATTTTTGATAAACATTAAAAGTGCAAATATACCTTTTTAGTTAAATCAAAACGCTACTTTTAAAATAATTGTACAGAATACTTGACAATACTATTAAAATTCTGTAATGTGATTTCTGATTTTTAATATTATGTTAACTATAATTATTTTAATATAACAATAGCTATGCTTGATTTGTAAGTCAAAGGAATAATAGTTTCAAGATGACCATCCCTCCTACGCAAGTCTTATTTCTGATGTAAGAATTTCCTAAAGCCTAGAATTATAGTGGATTGACCGAAAATTTATATGATGACGACACAGTATCGATAAAGAATAAATAGTTATGTATAGAAACGCGTTACGAAAGCGTCCGAGACTCTGGGATTTGATCGTCGTTTATATGAATATAAAGTAATGATACCTACTTATATTTTACGCTCTATCGTTTTGTATTTTAGTACCATCGGAGTTCAAGTGCAGAACCAAAATTTTTGTTCTAACATTATTTTATTGGCACAAAAGGTTCAATCCCACAACCATACTGTTCAGAAGCTATAATTTTAGTTTCTCTAAAATTGAATATGGAGTTTGAATTGGCATGTTCAAAAAAAAAAATAACTAACATCTAGTACTTTAATAGAAGTTTTATCGGAATATTAACCCTTTTTTATAATGTACGAAATTATTAAAATTTTATAAAGGTTAGTAGATACCCGCAATTTTCACAGAGGATATTTTCCTCCAATAAATATTGAGTAGAACATGGTAGTTGTGATCATTTTACTTACTTCACTTTTACTTTTAGATTGTTCCCTGCGACTTTGTTCATGGGGAAATATTGAATCTAAGATTTTTTTAGGATAGAGTCCGTTTCAAACTCTAATCTTTTTCTGTGCTAAATTTATCCAGCTCCGTTACGGATCCGAACATGATTTATAATAGTAGCTAGGATAGATATGATGAATGCGATTTATCGTTTACTTTTATTAGTAAATTTTGTAAGTACAGGTTTTTGGAGTATTGTGCACTATGAAATAGTTGTGAACAACTCGGTTTAGCTAGAAGACCAAGCTGAGTGACTGATTCAAAGTTAAAAGGAACGCTTGCGTTGCAAGAAAATTTCTTGAAATTAGTGAGGTTTCCGGAGCCCCATTTCTGCCTCTTCTTTCCCCTCCCCTCATCCCCCTCTGATGGATTATGGAATATAAGTAGTACTCAAGCAAAAAAGGGTCACATACCTGTATCTCGAACTGGCTGGTGCCGGGAAGTCTGAGGTCTCTAACTTTGTAAAAACTAATAAAATAATAATTTAAAAAAGCTAATATTCTTTTTTCTTGTATAAGCTATATCCCTTTCCTTCCCTTTCTATCCTCCCTTTCCTGTCAATATTCCACAAATTTTCCCATTACTAATATCTGTGCGAAATTGAATAAAACCAATTAATTAGTATACATAGTTAAAACTACTAGTATCAAATAACAATAGATAGGCTGCATTACTCTAGTTAGTTTGACTCTCATGATCTAAGAATCAAACTAAAATATTTGTGTTTGTAGAGAAGCATTCTGATTGAACTTATTGTTATAAGTGCTGGCTGCTCTTGACTCACGAATGAAACTCACGCCTTCAGTGTTTCTGCGATTTATTCCAAACGATGTCTCCATTATTCCTGAGTGTTTTAACGTGACAAAACTGTGTTAGGTGCAGTAATGTAGAGAATCACGTTGACTACTAAAATTTGCATTAGTAAATTGTGTTTTTCTGACGTTGTTATCTTTAGCTTTATAAAAATCTGTTTTTACGTGATGCGTGTACAAACATATAGACAAAAATTCTAAAAGGTGTTGTATGGCTTCTATTGCACTAATAAAGAGAAAATTAAATTGAAATATCGTAAAAAAAGTTAAAAGAAAGTAGGTTTAGAGTTAGAATCTTACTCGTTACTGGTAACTGGTACTGGGCCTGGGACGGAGCACAAAACACCGTGAGTACAGAAGATAAGCTCATGTATGTACAACATGTTTTATACCCACACTAAGGGCTGACAATTCCGACTAAAAGGTGTGATATAGAAAAATAAACACAATGGTGGTGGAACTCGAATCTAGTTGTTTGTTTGTTTGATTGTTCACAATTAACCAGGAAGAATATAAATAAAAAAACAATAATAAAGTAATTCATTTTATATATTTTATTTTTATTTCAAATCTACTACCGATAGTGACTTTAGATTATTTCTACATTACTATATTTTATTATATAATACATTTTTATTCTTATGTACAGATTTTTACAGCAACCCAGTGGAAACAAATGCAAAACTTATCGACGGGCGCAAAGTGAATAAAGTTAAATTCCACACAACATGTTTTTTTTTTCTTACGTAAATAAAGCTAGCTACGTATGTTTTGCCGAATGATACGAAGTCATTGCTACCAAGTTACATTGGTCGCATTAACGGGTATGGCATCCACATAATGTCATCAGTCACTTGACACGCGCTGCGCCGGCCAGCTTACATTTACAATTAAAAAAAGGTTTTGTGTCTGGTAATAGTGTTATTTTTAGGTTTTATTGTAATCTTCATTTAATTCCTTGACTACAAATCCTGAAAATGAATAAAGTACGACGCAAGCTATTGGTGCTCTTAGGAAGAACAAGAAAACAACATGATATCATGGAAACAGAAAAACTATTACAACTTACAAAATATAATAATATAGAAACTATGACTAGTGTCAAATTACATTAATATGTACATATATATTAATGTAATTGTGGTAATTAAATTTACAAATTTCTTTTTATAGTATCCTGCTTCTATAACTTAACAAATAAAAAAAATAAAATTCGCTATTCGAAGTCGAATTAAAAGAACCACTAACCGAATAGCTATAATTAGGCTTAGTTCATATGACCGCGCGGCACCTCGCGTCGCCAAGCGGTGGGAGTGTTCAGATGACAGCATTGTTCGCGAGCCAGTCTGTCATCAAACTTGATTGAAAATGGACGTGGAGGCGGCGATTTTGATATGGATTCTGTACCGAAAACTAAGACATAGCAGAAGACAAAGATGATACTGGTTGCATCCTATTTTAAGGCCAAAAGTTTCTTCAAGCCTGTTTATAAATTTACATACCGACGTGAGATTACACGAAGAATATTTTTTTTACTATTTCAGGATATCGGTTGCATCCTTTAATTTTTTATTTTATAAAATTAAAGAAATAGAAAGAACTATACCCAGTTTTTTGTTTTTCTTCAGAATCATTATTATTATTCATTTCAGAATCATTATGAAAATTAAAACAAATTCTTCCCAAGACCTTTTTATCATTTTATGATAATAGTCCTTGGAGTTAAGATTCCAAATAGCATCTATTTTTTCAATATAACATCATCGATACATCATCTTCGCTACTCATTTTAGTAATGTAAACGATAAACACTTTAGTTTGACCGTGCGGTCGAATCAACTTAGCCTTATTATTTTTGGATGCACGAAAATTCTAACAAGACAAGTGCCAGCAGCGTGTGGCACTCGAACTGTTCTGGCAAGTTTTGAGATTTTGTTGACCGTAAACGGTGTATATTTGTGCGTGTCTCGAGCGTCTATCATGAAAATTTACTTCTGTACTGTCTGTATTTTGTGAACTATTTAGGTGTGGATCTAGCAAGTGAACATTTGTCTAAAACTTTCCACTTTTATTTTATAGTAATTGAAACAAATTATTTTATTTCTTTTTTATTATTTTTTATTGACGAGCCGGTTGGTATTGTAGTTAGTGGCTCTGACTGTTGAACCGGAAGTCGTAAGTTCGATCTCCACACGGGACAAAAAGTGTGTTCCGCAAATAGTTGTCTCAAGTCTGGGTGTTCTTTGTGTCCGTTGATTGAATGTTTGTAAGGCCACCCGCTACACAGGAATCGTTCCTAATGCAGTTTTCTTTAAAAATATAGATAAGGAAATAAAAAGATTTCCTTGATTTCGCTTATTTTGCATCAAGTGTTTGTTTTTATTAATACATTACAGTCAACGGCAACTGTTTTATTAAAAGATCTATTACGTTGTTCTACTTATCAGTTAGATCTTAGAGACATGAATGTATGTTTTTGTTATTCTTATTATTGTAATTCGCGCAAGTTCATTGTCTTGACTCCTCAGGAAAACACGTGTTTTCTGACTGCACGGATGGCGTAGTGGTTTAAGTGGTCACCTCGCCACTACACTGCCACGCCGAGTGTTGTGGGTTCGATCCCCCTCAAATTGTTGTTCTGGGTCTGGGTGTTCTTTGTGTCCGTTGTTTGAATGTTTATAAAGTCCCCCGCGACACAGGAATTAAGCCTAGTGCGGGAGTTGTCTTTTTAAAACAAAACAATACTGGCTTCAAAATAAGAGCGAGGCTTGACTGTATTGTTTTGTGTGTAAGTGATGTCTTCCCCGGTTATCAACTAACTTTAACTATTTTTTACATCTTAGAGTTAAACTTTAAGTTGATCCACAAAATTGGCTAAACAATGGTAGAATTAAAATCACCAAGCTATGTAGGTACTCAGTTTTTTGTATCGAAGTTTTTTTTTGTCAGTAATAATCATACTTCATACAAGCTTTATTAAATAGTAGAATAAAGTTGTGCGTTAAAATTTATACTTACATTGCACTTATTTATGGATCGTGCCAACCGTGAGGGTCACCGTTAAGGGTTTTATGAATATCATTTGAGTGCAATTTATTTCTAAGAGTGTTATAGGTTAATTAATCAAACGTAGAAACTGCTTTCTTTTTATCAATGTTAGTTAAAATTAAGTAAATGAATTTTACAAATCTGTTTTGTGTTTAATCGGACGTGTAGAGACCAGACTTGTAACACATTAATCCTCAAAAGTTATTGAACTTTATTGCTTTGAAGGTAGAAAACCAATACATAGTTACTTATATTAATATGTTTTTGAGTTGTCGCTTTAAAGCAGAAGATGACTCAATTTCCGCCTAGAAATGTGATCGATAACCAACGGGTAATGGGAAATCGTCCATACGTTCGCTTCTTGATACCTATCAAGCTAATATCGCATATCAAGGACTAGATATTATATACAATTTGAAATTACAGTGTATATACATGTAAGGTTGTATTTACTTTGCAATCGAGGCACTGGGAGACTTTCAAATGTAATTACGTAGTTATTAGGTGGCAATTTATTTTAGTAATTTCTTAAAGTTGTTAATTCAAAGAAATACCTGCGCAAAGGGTAATTATTTTGAAAATAATTTAAGCAATATTGAGGTAAAACACCTCTTCACCTCATTCGGAGAAATTTAATATACTTTTACTTAATCATCAACATTATTCAGCCTATCGCAGTCCACTTATGAATATAAGCATCTGCCAATGTGAACCATAGCACCCGGTACACCACTTTTCACATCCAGTCTATCCCAGCTCCATTTTTCTGGTCGTCAATCCATCTGTCTGGGAACGGTTACCTTCATGTTACCTATTATATTTTTACTTAATTTTTTATTTACATTAAGTTGAAATATCTTTATTTCATAAAATTGCCCAACAATTATTTGACATCGTCTTATTTAAAAATATTTAAAGTTATAATTGCCTTGTCAAATGTAAAATGAACATTAAAAAGATAAAATAATTTTGTGTTTTGTGTAAAAGATAAATTTGTGATTGTGTTTATCTATAATATAACCGCCCGTTTCCAAATGGTTGAATGCCTTATGAGAAGAAATCGGCAAACAAACTCATGACCGTTCTTTTAAATTACCAGATAGATATTACAATATCTCGTGTACAACATATACTATTCAATAAAACACTATTTTATCGTGTGCTATTATGTTGCTAAAAGTAAATAAACTAAAAGTAATTTAGTTAGGCAGGGAAAAAGAAGTTAAGAAGGAAGAACAAAGGTATACAATGAAAGAAGACAGAAAATGAGAAACATATTAGCTGACGTTTCTTTGTACTGATTTGAATCTCTAACAGTTCAATCAAAAGCGCTTCTATCTTCCATGTAATGTAATCTCCCACTTAGTAATAACCTTTAAAGCACAACTTTTGTTTAACAGTGGACTTAAATTTGTTTAGACTTAAAGTTTTATATTATTAGGGATTTTATAATAAAATCACACGCATTGACCTAGAAACGCCTTATTAGTTTTATGGAGCTTGGAAGCAGGTACAACAAATTTATGTTTATTACGTGTGTTATAAGAGTGTATATCACTTTTTTTAATAAACCAACCTTTATTTTTATGAAAGTACATAAATTTTTCATAGATATACTGACATGCCACTGTCATTATATTTATTTCTTTAATCCCTGCCTCAGCGAATAAAGGAATGTTTAGTATAAATATTACATAGAACTTTCACTTCACTTTCAGAAAGCGGAAAGGGAATGTCCTCTTTTTGTATAGGTACTGGTTTATATTTAGAGTTAAATCTAACAGGAAACAATTTACACTGATATTAAACTATTTACTTACGAAATAACTCTCAAGAACACTAACAAAACACCTAACTATAAACTAAACTGTAATACCTTGACGTCCAAATATGTGTATGTCGGTAAAGTAATTCATGGAATATCTGCACATGACAAACGGAAGAGAGCAAAGTTTCGATTCCCAGTGCCATTGCTTTCTCAACAAAATATCTAGATATTTTTCCAACGGACAACAGACCGCTCTACACCAAAACAAACAATGTCTGTCTACTGATTTATTTGCAAGTGCAAAATGTGAATCAAATGTAACTTCGGTTTGTTTGATCACAGGGGGATAAAAACTTTAGGTGTTTTTTTTTACTTGAAAGTAAGAACCAATAACTGACCATTACATTTTAGAACACAAAACTACACAAATTTCGGTCTGTAAAAAGTCTTAATTTTTTTTACATCATTTTCTAGAACATTAATCTTAGTCTATAGATATCATATGTGTCAATAGTAATTATTTTTTAAGGTTTTGATTTTACTTTATTTACAAAGGCGTAATTAAGGCTCACATTTTGCCGATTATAATTGCCCTATGCTGTCATCCGGGCACTTTTCGGATTAGATTAGATGGGAAAATTAGGAGTATATTGACATAATAGGGAAGAGAAGGAAATTGCTTGTATGGATGAATTAAGGGTATAAACAACATTAATAACCAACATTAAGCCTCACATACAATGTATTATGTATGTATATTCTTTATAAGTCATTATTACTCAAAAGGTGACTAATATTGGTGGTTCGCAGTCAAGTCATTTCACTCAATAGTCATTTCGCAATAATTTTTTCGATTATTTTTCTGTCATCAGAGTTAATTTGTTTTGTATACAAATTAAATTTATAATACATGCATGTATGCATAATAATATTACTGCGGTAATATATATCTTTGTTGTATGCAGGTATTATTTTCAGTGCCTAATGACTGATCCAAATTCATAACAATATGGTTCACTCCGAACGGTTTTACTCTCGTGTGTATTTCTTCGGTGATGCCCGACTAGTTTCATCCCGACGGGAGAGCTTTCTCAAAAGAGTAAGTCGTCCAGCTGCGACGGACGTCACATACATAAATAAATCTGTGTGATTATTATAATTCATTTAAAATAATATGTAAATTAAAATAATCAAACAGATTTACTCAATAGTTAGCTAAGTGACAACAAATTAAATAAGAATATAAATATATCTTCAAGTATCTCAATTTTTTAGTTGATGTATAAACTTCAACATCAAGTGTATTCAATGTGTGCTCGTGTATATGTATATAGTGGCAATAGTGTGATAGCGTCCTTAATACTAGTAAGTACTTTCATGAAAGATGGGTTTGGATAACAGAGACGCAACACAACTCGTCTCGATTAACCGCGTAAGGAATTTTTTTGGAACTTTTAGCTTACTGAATTTTAGTTGTTTTGTTGGGTTTTAAAAATAGTTGAAATTCATGTAGCAGATGTCAGATGTCAGTAAGAAAACGAAGGGAGCATTCATTATTATTATATTATGTATGTATGTATATATGTACGTATATGTATTTCTGATGTTCCATTGTCACTCCACGGCCTAGAGACCTGATGATGGATTTTGATATGTGAGGTGTTATTTAAAGCGTTTTAATAGTAGGGCTAACATAAGGTATCATATTTCTGGATAACGTCAGTAAAAATAGAGAGAAAGTTATTACTAGCTTAGGTTTCATGTTTACAATACTCGACTGCTTCATTAACCATTTTATTAACTTTTATGTATCGAACTTTTATTTCAAAGGAAATATGAATTTACCTTAACCTAATTATTAAATCTAATTTAAATAGTAACAATAAAATTATCAAACGATATTTAAATAAATTTGTCGGTAAACATAAACCTACAAGAGTGATGGATTTAATCGAACTTTTACATCATTTTAACTCATGTGCAAACATACTTTTGGAAACCTCTTAGCAAATTAAGCGTGCCCTTTGAGCCGCCGCAGAGCTAGCAATGACTCGAATGAGTTTACATTACTGAGCATTATATCTATCTTGGTGATATAGCTAAAACCAAACCCGAACATTCTATTGAGTTTTTACGTGGTAGAGCCATGCTTAGGCACGAATGGGCCGGCTCGACCGGTGCGATACCACGGCCTCACAGAAAACCTGTTGTGAAGTAACGCTTGCGTTGCATTTCCCCGAAATAAGTGAGGTTTCCGGATACCCAAAATCCCTCACCCCCGCTGTTAACAAAAAGGATACCCCAGGGGGGTACCAGTGCTAGCGTTGGAGAATCCCCCCCTGGACGTCCACCCTGGATTTTTGTAACATCAGGGGCTTACATTCTAACCTCGACACTGTCCACCACCACCTTGAAACAGCAAAGCCGGCCTTGCTCTTTTTAACCGAGACGCAGATATCATCTCTAGCGGACACATCCTACCTCTGCTACCCTGGGTACGGACTGGAACACTCCTTTAGTCCTAAGGCTGGTGTATGCGTGTACGTTAGAGATGATATCACTTCTCGCCGCCTCGGCAATCTTGAAGGTAGGGACCTCTCCATCTTATGGCTACGTGTAGACTGCGACGACCATCCCCGCATCTACGTATGCCTCTACAGGTCCCATAGCGGTGATGCCGAAACGGACCGACTCATCGACCACGTCCAAATGGCTACAGACTCAGTGCTCCAGCAGGTCCCATCCGCAGAGATCATGATTCTTGGCGACTTTAACGCCCACCACGCCGAATGGCTTGGTTCGCGCAAAACCGATCATGCGGGTAGATCTGTTCACAAGATCGCCTTGGTATATGGCTTGACGCAGCTGGTAGCAACGCCTACGCGAATCCCAAATGCAGAAAGCCACATGCCTTCACTGTTGGATTTTCTGTTGAGCACACATCCTTGAGGCCCATCTTGGCTCTTCGGACCATTGCCTGATTAGGAGTATAGTGCCACTCGTTCACTCGCTCCGGCCGCGAGTTACAGGCAGTCGCCGCGAATGGCACTATAGGTCACCAGACCGGAATGGAATGCGAAAATTCTTTGCATCCTACCCATGGAGGCAGGTTTGCTTCTCGCCGGATAGTCCCAATGTCGTTGCCGACTCTGTCGCGGATGTTGTGCTTGAGGGTATGAAACTTTTCATTCCATTCTCCCTGATTCCCACTGGTGGCAAGTCCCAGCCCTGGTTTGGTCGAACCTGAAAAGCGGCGTCCCGCCGAAAGCAGGAATGTTACCAAGCATGGGCTAGTGCAGTGACAGCACGGGATGTAAAGACCAGCATATTAAAGAAGCAATTTAACTTTGACTCCAGGAATTACTGTTTTGAGGGATCAAAAGAGTAATTGCTGAGGGAAGTCGGCTTGCAACGGCAGAATTGGCGAGAGACTAATGAGTCTCCCTTCCGGAACTCGTGCATTCTGGTCTCTTGCCAAAGCTGTCCAGGAGAACTTTTGTAAGCCATCCCTTCCACATCTGCACATAGGAGATAATTCGTTGGCCCACGACGCTAAAGAAAAAGCCGATCTTCTGGGCAAACTCTTTGCGTCCTACTCGACCTTGGACGACGGGGGAAACGCAGCGCCGACCATACCGCTGTGCGAAAGCCGCATGCCGGAAGTCCGGTTTACACAAATGCAGTACGTAAAGCGCTTCTTTCCCTCGACGTTCTTAAATCAAGTGGGCCCGATAGAATCTCTCCTATCGTGCTGAAGACGTGTGCTCCAGAGTTGGCACTGGTTTTAACGCACCTTTATCGGCTTTTCTATTCTCTTGTCGGACAGCTCTAGTGTACCCAATCCCTAAAAAAGGAGATCACTCGGATCCGTCCAACTACAGACCCATAGCCATCACCTCCTTGTTATCCAAGATAATGGAATCCATTGTTAACTGCCAGCTCCTCCGGTACTTAGAAGACCACCAGCTCCTCAATGATCGACAATACGGCTTCCGTCGGGGTCGTTCAGCTGGTGATCTTCTTGTTTACTTGACTCACCGGTGGGTACAGGCGATCGAGACCAAGGGGGCAGCGTTGGCCGTTAGTTTGGACGTAACGTAGGCCTTCGATCGGGTCTGGCATAAAGCGCTCCTTGCGAAGTTTCCTTCCTATGGGTTTCCCGAGAAACTGTGCAATTGGCTCACCAGATTTCTTACAGACAGAAGCATCAAGGTCGTTGTTGACGGTGCATGCTCCGACTCCAAGTTTGTTAATTCTGGTGTCCCACAAGGCTGTGTGCTATCACCCACGCTGTTTCTTCTGCATATCAATGACATGCTGCAGATTAGCGGCTATGTAGACGATAGCACGAGTGATGTCCTTTACACCAGCCGTGCTAACATTTCTCGGGTAAACGTCATCGAAAGCTGATCCAAACTTGTGTCTAAAATCGAAACTTCTTTATCAAAAGTTTCAGATTGGGGTCGGTTTGCGCGTTCACCGCTAAAAAGATGCCATTGGTCGTATCACCTCAATTTGCGAGCACTTCCCTAACTGCATCAGCCAGTATCGGAATCCTTGGCGTCGATATATCAAGCGAAGTCCAGTTTCGCGGTCACTTAGAGAGTAAGGCCATATTAGCCTCGAAGAAGCTTGGTGTGCTAAACAGATCGAGACAGTATTTTACTCGGGCCTACCGCCTGCAACTTTATAAGGCGCAGATTCGGATGTTATCATGGAATACTGTTCTCATCTCTATGCACCTGCATACCAGCTTCTCCCTCTTGACCGCATTCAACGGAGAGCGACTCGCATCATCGACTGCCAAGATATTTCTGATCGACTTGACACCTTGACGTTGCGTAGAGATGTAGCTTCACTCTGCATCCTCTATCGCTTGTATCATGGAGAGTGTTCAGAGGAATTGTTCGGACTTATACCGGCTGCAGGTTTCTGCCATCGTCCTACGCGACAAAATATCCATCTCCATCACTTGGACGATTGGCACTCCACCACTGTGCGCTTCTTTTTGCCTCACAAAACCAGCTTATGGAACAAATTGTCGCCTGCCGTATTTCCGAACCGATACGACCTTCAAACCTATAAGAAAAGAGCGTACTCCTACCTAAAAGGCCGGCAACGCACTTGTGACTCTTGAGTTACGGGTGTCCATGGGCGGCGGTAGTCACTTACCATCAGGTGACCCGTCTGCTCGTTTGCCCCCTTTCGCATAAAAAAAAGGTTTATACAAAAATAGTGAAGTTGAAACATTTTTTTTATTATTAATGTTAAATATGTTTTTTTCTTAAAGAAAATAATGGACATGTTAGTAGCCTCTTCATCCACGAAGAGGTGATGCTGATCAAAGAGGCGGCGGAACGGGAACGGGAGAGGACTAACACTCTCTCGTCCCGCAGAGGACGCACCAGGCGCCGGAGGGCGCAGAATGACCTCCGACCTCCATGAGCGCTGGCCTGGGGGTAGCGGATCGGGCTGCCCGCTACCCTAGCAGAAGCAGGCCTGAGACGGGAGCGCGTCGTGTTCTACGCGCGCCTCTCTAAGTTGGAGGGGGGCTAGGCTCCCCGCTTTCCACGGTGTGGTCGCCTGAGCATCAGGCGACCAAGGTCTGCAGGGGTTCTCGGAAGCATCCTTCTTAGGGTATACCCGGGTCCTCTGCGATAGACCTCGTGACGCAACACCGTGTGGTTTTAGTCGGTTCGAGTCCGACATACCACTTCACTGTTGGCTCCAGTGAGGTGATGACCCGTGGGGGTTTCCACACGAAAAAAAAAAAAAAAAAAGCCTCTTCATCCAAATAAAATTGGTTACTCAACATATTGATTATTTTTTAATAGTTTTATTTAATTCTAACGGTATTATTTTTCGTATGGTATTTTAGTATTAAAACATTTATATTATTCTGCTAAAAGCAAGTTTAAGGACATAATTTGTAACCTACCTTTTTATGCTGCAATCATTAACATTTCGATCGTTTATAATTCGAACCAGCAATACGTAGCTACAGTGAAATTAGTCTCGAGAAATTTTTGCATATGTAGTGGTGTGTATATTACTCAGATCTTAGAGCGCGTTTCCACTATATCGTTCTGGCCTATACAAAAATGTTTCGATATCCTAACATTACTATTTAATTTTATTCTTATCCCTAGCAACACTCTGATTTTTGTTTTCAATAAAAACAAGTTTTTATTTTAAAGGAAAAGGTTTTGACTTTATAAAACAAAAAAGGTGTGTGCGATTCACACACGATAGAAGTGAAACTTTTTTTTTTCCTTTCATCTAGGTTTTTAAAACTCCGAGGGGCCTACGGGGGGGTCAACTTTTTTGTTATTTTTGGCCTAGGACGCACCGTTTCCGAGATATTTCAATCTAAAGCAAAAAATCGTCACTTGATAGTGGAAAGTGGAAACACGCACAAAACCAGAATAAACCAGTTTACGCTGTCCGCAGGTGCCACGTGCAGTCCGGCGTCAGTCGCTTGGTACTGTTAGAACATAAAGCACACATTTCATTCAAAAATTATAATTATTACGTTAATTGTTAAATTTTGTATTTGTTGATTGTTGTTATTGTTTGTTATTATTGTTATAATATTTGTTGAAGTGTTTAATTTGTGTGTAAGTGTTGTAACTTTATATTGTTAATTCAAAATGGCTCCAGTGTTAAAACATGGTCGAGACAAGCCTTTGACTTCTCAAACTAAAGAAGTTTTGTACTGTTTGTACAAATATTTCGAAAATGAGTGTAATAACAACCCGAGCAGTATTATGACCCCCACTCAATTAGTTGCTAAATCAACAGGAATTTCAATAGCATCCGTCAGAAAGGTAGTATCAGAAAGCAAATGTCGTCCTTCAGATCAGGAAGTAACATTTAAATCTCCTAAAAAGAAACCGAATCGTAAACCTAAAATAGTAATCGATAACTTTGATCAGCAAGTTATCAGAAGAACAATTCATGACTTCCACATCACAAATAAAGAAGTTCCCACTTTGAAAACTTTGCACGCAAAATTGAAAGAAGATATCGATTATAAAGGTTGTGTCAGCACGTTACGAAAACACTTCATGTCATTAGGTTTTAATTGGAAGCAAACAGAAGATAACCAGAAACTTCTTATGGAAAAACACGAAATTAGATACTTGCGAATTAATTATTTGATGAAAATTGCTGAATATCGCGAACAACGCCGACCAATTGTTTGCACCGACGAAACATATATACATACATCACATACCCTCTCGAAATCTTGGTCAGATGGAAGCACTTCAGGTTTGAAGCAACATATATCGAAAGGCAACCGCTTAATCATTGTTCATGCCGCTGGTATGGATGGCTTTATACCAAATGCATTGCTTATGTTTAAAGCCAACCAAAAAAGTGGAGATTACCACGACAATATGAACTATGACAACTATTTAAGGTGGATTCAAATTCAATTAATACCCAACTTACAACCAAATAGTGTTGTTATTATTGACAACGCACCATATCATAACTCAATACAAAATCCTGCACCGAATAGTAATTCTAGAAAACAGCAAATGATTCACCAGCTGACATTGCGAAACATTGAGCATTCATCCACGTTGCTTAAGCCTCAATTATATGAACTGATTCTGCAAAACAAGGCGAGATTTGTAGAGTACAAGATAGACGAAATATTACGACAGCACGGTCATACTGTGCTGCGTTTACCACCATACCATCCGGAGTTTAATCCTATAGAAAATATATGGGGGATAGTGAAAACATATGTCGCAAAAAAGAATGTCGCAATGAATATGAAGGTTATAATGTCATTAGCTGAAGAAAAAATGAACGCCATAACTGTAGAGGAATGGAGAAAAGTTTGTCTGTGCATGCTATTGAGGAGGAAAACAAATATCAGGGTAGAGACGCAGCTTTAGACACAATATCAGAACGAATCACAATTAATTTAAATAATTCATCTGATGAAAGCAAGGATGGGGATGATTGTGATATGCCTGGGGTTGATGAATTATTAGAATAAAACATTTATGGTCGGAGAACACCTAATTCATACACGTCTTCACTGAAGTGAAAACCGGCATTCACTGCTTGTAATGTTTGGAACTGGCTTGTCTGCCTCATACAGTTCCATAGATTACAATGCAGTGGATACACATTTTCACTTCCGTATTAGTACGTAGTGCGTACGCGTGTACCCTTTAAAAAAAAATAGAAAAAAAAATGTTGTTTTTTTTTTATTTGCTGACCATACACTACTACAAACGCAAAAATTTCTCCAAGCTAATTTACCTGTACTAACATTTTGAAAACGTTCTTATAACAACAGCTACAATCATACACAGTGACAATCTTTATTTCAGGTTCATATGAACAATCATATGAACATGATATGAATAGTCATGTCGTGACAATACAGGGTAATAAATGTGTATTGGTTTATTTAAAAAGCCAAGAATCATGAGTCATGATAATCATGACTCCTTAGAAGATAAACCCATTTCGTTAATTTGATAAAAAACTATAATTGTACTCGTAATATAATATTCTATTTTTTTAAATAAAATATTGTTTATTTATTGTAATATTACAAATTGATTATGCAGTCTTTTGCTAGATAGAGCTTTATTGCCGGGCAATGCTCCCAACTTTAAACATATTGGAGAGAGTCCAACTCATAACACTATAATATCTTTAGAACAGTCGAATAGACGCTTATCGTTTTGGATAATTTCTGGCTAACATTAGTTTGAATAAACAAAAACGAAGAACAAATTTTAACTATGGGTTTTGATGTAAATATCTATTATTTTCTCATCGTTTCCCTCGAATTACGTTGTTATTCATTAATGAGTTAATAACGGTTAAGCGACTCTGAGTACCTATTGTTAGCCTGATCTTGAATAAGCATAATTTTATGGTAGCGTTCGAATAAAAATTGAAGTCATATTTTTTTTATATATTTTAGTGAGACAAACGGGAACAGGTTGGTCACCTGATGGTAAGTGACAACCTCCGTCCATGAACACCTGCAACACATCAGTCTTAAGTGCAATGCCCGCCTTTGAGGTTGATGAGGGATGGGGAATGCGGGGATGGGAAAGAAGAGAGGGGGAATGGGAAAGAGGAAGGAAGGATGAGAGGAGAGAAAAGAGGAGAGGGGGAGTTCTGTCTCCGGAAACCTCACTAATCTCGGGGAAATACAATGCAAGCATTGCTTCACAACCGGTTTTCTGTGAGGCCGTGTAATCGCACTAGTCGAACCGGCCCATTCGTGACTAAGCATTGCTCTACCACTGTTTATATAAATATACCATAAAATATAAAATTCCTTATTTTACTGGTTACCGTCAAGGGTTTCAGTAATCTGCAAATATTTCTTTCATTGTTTCGATTGGCTAGATTGGGCCATAAACTAGCATTACGTAATGCTTCTTTATGGCCGAATCTTTGGTATTTGAGTGTCTATGTGAAAATACTTATCTTTACACCTTATTTTAGTCGCTATTGTATAATAAAGATATTCAGTTTAACAGAGCAAAAATCTGTTTTAATTGTAAATTGTACAAGAGATTTTTATTTTTTCAAAATATAAAGCACCATTAAAGTCAAACCGTTACAAAGCAAAATTTAATGAAATATCTTAGGGATTGGACTTATCTATGAGACAGTACGTATACAGTCTGTACTCAGTGGACATAAATAGGTTTGCATGGCACTATGTAAGTGAGACACACTTATGGTTGGTCAATAGTGAGCGTTGTGTACGCCACTGCCTACCTGTTCAGGGATACAAGCGTGAGTGTATGTATGTATTTATGTTAAAGATTTCAGTTGAAATTTATGTTATTCCACAGAATTACGCACTGTCTTATTATAATATCTTGACCCGATTGTAACTAAGTGAGGTTGATTAACAAACTTTTTAGCAGTTTTTTTGTCTTTTAATAAGAATATATGTATATAAGAATTATTAACCGATAAGAAAGATTACGTTATATATATATATATATACCAATTTATTATATTGCTTCTTTTTTTGTTTTTCAGTTGTACTGATTCTTTAGAGTAATTTTTTCAATAACTAAAATTTTACTTAAGTACATTTTTTTACACAATAAATTTTGCTTCAAGTCCACTGCAGGATAACCGGGATATAGTATGAAGTACCTTATTCTTATTATCGTATATGTATCGTATGAAGTATTCTTTAAATTTTGATAATTTTTGACTGTTTAGTAACGGTGTTAGTTATTAGGTACACCGTGACTAAACTAAAAGTCCTATTGCTCCTTTAAAGTTAAAAAAAGAGCAATAGGACTAACATAGGTTTATTAGGTAAAAACGAAATATAATAAATCAAAGCGATCTAAAGTAATGATAGTTCTAACGAACAGTACTCAGAAGAAAATCATTCATCATTTTTAAAATACATAATATATGTTGTAAGGTTGAACAGATCTACCGTGTCAGGAATAACTTTGCCTTCTAAAATGAATGACTTCATTAACAGTACTTTACTTATTCAGCAAATTGTCGCTTACGTTAATTACTTGTACTGAGATTTCCATCTCAGTGTTGCTAATCAAGGACACCCTTATATCTCTTTGTCTTACTAGGTGAAATAAATTGTTTATATAGCAAAGCGATGTTTCGAAATCTTCTTACTCCATAACACTTATAAAAAGAGTTAGATACATATAAGTAAAAATATAGTACGTGCAAATTCTAGCTTTTCTTATATGATTCGACGTTGGTTACCACGGGTCATCATGGTACCCATCCTCGTATCATATAACCGGAGCCTAAAGCCTCCTAAGCCACCGGAGCAAACGTTGAGGTGGTATTTCGGAATGAAACCTACTAAAAGCACAAAGTGTTCCGTCAAAAATAGCACTATTGCAAGGGACCCTGGAATACCCTAAAAAGAAGGACTACACACATACATAAAAACACACATACTAGTAAAGTTCCATTTAACAACGTAATTTTGTCATTATAAGGTATTATTTTTATTCTAAAACGTGTGCAAGATAACAATTATTTTATTTTTTGACTAGCTTCCGCCCGCGTTAATAAGGACTTTGGTAATCAAAGTATTTTGTTTGTTATTTGAATATTTTGATTTGTAAGTTGTAATTTTCTTCGTTTTTTCTCGATTTAATGTATTTTTTTAATAAGTGACAGAATCGTAAAAGCTGCTAACCAGTGTTTGAGTTTATTAATTACATTTCTTCATACAAAACTTGTTATTCGTTAAGACATAATGTCATACCTTCCAATGGTTGATCCTTTTGAGTATTTCATGTCAGAGTACTCAAACTACTCCTGTTTCCGATTCGATCAAACATTTAAGCGTAACTAGCGAGTACTACTATCGACATTCTTAATTTGTTTTGAGGACTTGAATTTAATCAATAGTAGTTGTGATATAAGATATGACTTCCGCGAAAAACATTGAGAGGAAATAATGCAGTCGGGCTTATTATATTTTTTTATTATTATTTCTTTATTTTTTCGCACCGGGGGACTTATCAAATATAGAGCAACCAGATTGGGACAACAATTTGTGGATCACACAATTTCTTTCCCGTCTGGGAAACAAACTCACGACCTGGTTCAGAAGTCAGAAACAGTCACTAACCACTAGAAGAAAGTTATGTTCGTAAAACCATTGTTTACAAACCGAACCAAACTGCATCGTTGCAATCAAACGTTCAACTGCCGAACCACATACGTAATCAAGTATGGCCGCATAGGTCATAAATATATATTGGTACCACTAATCTTGATCGCAAACATTTTTACGTATTTTTTAATTTAGGATGACCTACACCTCTATTTTCTGTAAGTAGATGACATATTTAATATATATGTTAAAAGCCAAAATACAAACAAACATGAGATAGATTACGGGACATACTAGTATATATTCAGTAGAAGACGATTAGATAGCGTGCATATTTTTAAAGTGCAATGTTTTGTTGAAACATTTGTAATTTTATGCGTTTAATAAATGAAGGCCCATATTACTACTGTCGGGATATCAATCCGCGTGATTACATCGAGAGCGTCACTAAGGCGGCCTCGTGGAAGCTCGGTGTATTGAACAAGGTGAGACGGTTATTCTCGCCCGAGCATCTGTGTCTTTTATATAAGACCCAGGTTCACTCCTGCGTGGAGTACTGCTCTCATCTTTGGGATGGCTATGCGCAGTATCTGCTTGACGTTCTCGATCGGTTGCAGCGACGCGCAGTCCGTATTATAGACTGTCCTGAGGTCACCCAGTCTCTTGAGCCCCTGCAGTTGCGAAGAGATGTTGCGTCTATGGCAGTTCTCTATCGCCTACATCACGGGGACTGTTCTGACGAGCTCTTCCAATTGGTCCCACCTTCTCCCTTCCTCTACAGGACTACACGTGCTTGCCTGAGGAGTCACCGTTTGCGAGTCGAAGATATGCGATCCCGAACGAAACGGTTTGGCTCTTCTTTTCTGTGCCGATCAGTGAAAGCCTGGAATTCCCTACCAGCGCACGTGTTTCCTTCCCATTTTGATCCCGGGTCTTTTAAGCGGGGCGTGAAAAAGCATCTCACCAAGCCGCCATTGTGTGGGTCACCAGGCTGCATTGACTAGACATGCAATGAGTATGGTGACCACCACTCTTGGACTCCATTTATTGTTTACCAGCAGGCAAAGTGGAGTCATTATGGTAGGCTTACAAATAAAAAAAAAAAAAAAAGTAGTTTGTTTTTTATGCTAATTAACAAGAAATGGAACAACATAAAATCTATTACGATTTTCTACCCATCCATTGTTTATAATAAAGGCGAAAATAGCACAACTGATCATTATAAAATGTCGCATATACGTTGTCGGGGTTACAGATAAGGACAGCCTTTGAAATCTGAATCTGAATCTTCCTTTGTTCTTTTTGTCTATGACTTTTGACAGCCACGTTTAGGTACAAATTATGTATGTATATGTATTAATACTTACATACATACACTTAAGGGATAGGCAGAGGTGTATAAAACACCATCATTTTAGCGATAAGCTAGCCTATTTATATTATTGAAACACACTATCTACTACTACATATTTATATAGATATCAATCGTGTTCAAAAAAAAAATGCTCTCTGCGTACACAGAATTATACAGTCAAAGTTCCCCAAATGAAATAAAATGATCACAAGTGAACTAAGTACTACCATATGTTCTAGTCTGCAAAAGTCTGTGTATTGCTCCTAGGGGAACGCTTAAACTACGGTAAACGACCTCCTATAGGTACTAAGAATCATTTAGTACGTGCTATTTTTACTTACATTGGCAAAAGCTTAAAGAAATCGAAATGATTAGGTATCTGATTTATGTTAATCATAATACGAGAAAGGTAAAGTTTATTAAAGTAGAGAACCGACGCATTAACAATTTAGAAAGAAAAAAAAAATCATCATCTTAGAGCCCTGTCTAGAAGACTAAAGCTCCTTCTTAATAAAACAAAATAATTGTGCCGAGGGACAGTGGCCCACATTTTAGTCTTTTCTTTGCTCTCTAAACAGAGAGCACAGTTAAAAAACGGAATTTGAACCCTTCAGATTCTTATATCATTCATAATCTAATAAATCTCTAATGCATCTAACGGGGTTGCTTGAGGTCGCGTAAGCCTCGGAAATTAACGTAGTGGGGATGGTAAGTTTCTAGATTCCTGTATTAGTTCGAAGGCCGTGGTAACCTCTGACATGACTTGTAACCAACACGTCATGTCAGAGGTTACCACAGAAAAAACAAATAAAAGTCTGTTGATATGGTAATTTATTACTAACAAATTATGAATACAATGTTGTCTTTGAAGTTAATGCTTTTTTTTTATTATTATGTTTTTTATTTTATAAAATGTATGTATCAAAGAAATAAATTAATTTACACAATCAAATCACTCAACACGAGTTTTAAATGCTTAAAAACAAAAAGTGGTCAAATTAAATCGTGTTGACTATACTTGCTACTACGCTCACTTAAGCCGTAAGCTTTGGTAATCCACAAAAATAAACACAGCTACATGGATTAAAGTAAGAAACATTGCAGTATTTAATTATTAGTAACCAGTTTATTTATATTTATACACAAGTACTGTCAAGGGTATTGGTATTGGCATTGGGCTCTGTTTCCGTATTTGGACTCTAAACTGGTCCATTATGCGTTAGAGAGAGGCTGAGTAATTGAGCCAGTCTAGCTCCTTCCAGAAGTTCAGAAGCCACCTGGGGCGTTCCTGCCACTATTCTTATGTCATGTCAGTCAAGGCTTAGCTGTCTACAGGTTAGCCGTTTCGAGATACCCGTCAGCACCATTTTTGAGTTCCTGCAGCTCGGAGTATTGGTCGACCATTGTGTGCTTCTCAAGTCCGGTGCCTAACCCAGTAGTGGAATTGGTTCAAGGGTATAGTGGCAGCAGTGTAGTTGGACCTTTTTTTTTATTATTATTTTTTTTTTCGTGTGGAAACCCCCGCTGGTCATCACCTCACCAGAGCTGAGGGTGAGATGGTATGTCGGGCTCGAACCGACTAAAACCACACGGTGTGCCGTCACAGTGGCTATTTCGCAGGGGACCCGGGATACCCTAACAAGGAAGCCTTCGGGAACCCCTGCAAGCCTTGGCCACCTGATTAGCGGGTGACCACTATATGGAATTTGGGGGGCTTTACCTCCCTCCGATTCGAAAAGGCGCGCTCGGAACACGGCGCGTCAACGTCTCGGGCCTGCTTCTGCTAAGGTAACGGTCAGCCCGATCCGTTACCCCCAGGGAAGCGCTTATGGAGGCCAGAGATCATTTCGCACTCTCCAGCGCCCACGCACTCTCGCTTTGGACCATAGACATGACCATGGTTTCCATCGAGAGGCTACCCACTCCCGTAGCCGCTACAAGGTCGACACGCTGCTTAGTCCATGCAGAGCACTCCACCAAGGTGTGGAGTGCGGTATCCTCGGCAGCCCGCACAGTGGTGGCACGAAGACGCTGGCTCCCGGCCTATGCGACACAGGTACTTCCCGAAACAGCCTTTTCCGGTTAGTACCTGCGTCAGCCGGTAGGAGAGAGCACCGTGCTGTCTCTCGAGCCAATCCTCCATGACGAGCCTTATCGCCACGATCGTGACGTGCCCTGCGCTCGGTCGCCCAAGTCATTCTTTCCACTGAGCCAATTCACGAGGAGCAAGTCTCAGATCCAGCTCCTGCACCTCCCTGCGCCACCAATAGAGTGTTGCAAGGGATTTCGCCTCCAGGTCCTATGGCGGAGTTCCCGCTAGGAGACTCGCTGCTTCAAAGGAGATCGTGCGGTATCCTCTTATGACCCTGACGGCCATAGCCCGCTGTGGTCGTCGCAAGATTGCAGCATTGCAGGTCGTCAGGGTCTCCGCCCAAATGGGGGCTCCGTATAGGGCTATGGATCGCACGATCCCAACGTATAGTCTGCTACAGGAGGCATCGGGCCCCCCTAACTTGGGCAGCAGTCATGAAAGTGCGGCCGCTTTCCTCGCAAGCTTCGGAAGTGAGGTCCGAAGCCCCATCGGCCATCTAATACGTGTCCAAGATATCTCATCGGGGACTCGATGCCGATGCGAATACCTCCCACTATAAGACTGGATCCTCTGGGTGGTCTCATCCGAGGCCCATGGAAGCAGAGGGCCTCAGATTTATTGAGAGCTACTTGAAGACCCAGTCGCTGGATTCTTGTAACGACTTAGGCGACCCCGGCCGTGGCCTTAATGGTCGCCTCGCGATGAGTCTTACCCCGCGCCGTCACGAGGGTGTCATCGGCATAACATGTCACAACGACACCCCCTAAGAGCACACCGCGCAACACCCAGTCGTAGCCAATGCTCCTCAGGAGAGGGCCTAACACCGAATCCTGTGGAACACCGCAGGACATATTTCGCTCACCGTGTCCTGCCCGAGTCGGGTAGGTAACAGCTCTCTTGGACAAGTATGCCCCGATAATACGGCGGAGGTAGAGAGGCGCTCCGTGATAGACGAGCGCCTCCCTAATGCAACTCCAAGGCAACGTGTTGAAAGCATTGTCGATATCAAGAGATACCGCCAACACCACCTCGCCCCGGGACACTGCTTTCTCTGCCAGGGCTTTTACGCGCATGATCGCTCTCGCATGATCCACAGTGAAACGCCCCCTGCGGAAACCAAATTGGTTATCCGCCAGGTCCGGCCCCACTCCAGAGAGATGCTCAACGAGGCGACCCGCAATGATTCGCTCAAAAAGCTTACTCACCTCGTCGACCTCTTTTTCGCTAGTTCATCATATCATAGTCATTCATTTTTATTAGGCCCGGAGTTCATGGTACTGCCCTGTAGGGTTTTTAGTACGGTCATACTGTCAGATTGTATATCTCTTGACATTATCGTAATTGCGGCGTGGGTGGTGATTCGTATTGGAAAATGGGACTGTGGCCCTAAAGCTGATATTCTTATGTTAAGGTCTTGTGAGAAAATTACGGCTCCTGTTCCCGTTTGTAAAATAAGTTAAAATGCTTTAATCTGATGGCTGCCATATCTGCTTACTGCTGTATATACAGGTCTAGCGGGGCTAAATCCAGCGCCACTTCTAGTGCAGCGGTAGGTGATGTCCGCATGCAAGCTGTGACAGCGGGCATGCAAGTCTATGGAATTGTTGCATCTTGTTCTTGACGGTGCTTAGCTCGGTTCTCTGCCACTAATGGCAATAGCACCATATGTGATAGTTAGATATTGTTCTTTTGACCGTTTTATATAGCCAAAGGGTTCTAGAGTTTTAGTGATAGCCTCCAGTTTTCGTTAAGGATTCTTGTACATTGGCTTCACTTATTTATTTAAAACTGTTTGCACTACAACATTGTAAAACGGCGAAATTAATGCCACAGGCGTTCTCTACCAGTCCTTAGAGTTGTGTAGAGATAAGTCAATAGGTGCACTAGAAATAGAAAGAAAGAAGATTAACTGTGAACATTCACATGAATATATAATATAATATGATATAATATAAGTATAATATATATAAATGTATATATACAAAATAATATATATGTATATGTGTGTATGACACACAAACAGACGTACTTGTTACCAACCGTACCGTTGTTGTGATGGTTCTGCCGACTTATGAACTATGTGAGCTCGTACTTTCGCCTTGAAAGAGAGGCGACTAGATGCTTTTCTGGTTTCAGGCGGTATTCCATAGTAGGACAGACAACACACGCGGATGTATGTATGTATTTAGTTTTGCATCTACCTGTTCCATAGAAGTTTGCTATCTAAGATCACTCCTAGGTATTTAACCTCCCTGGTTAGAGCTAGACGAGTTCAAAATAGTTTAGGGAGCCTGAGGTCACCTAAACTACGTTTCTTAGTGAGCATAATAAACTCCGTCTTAGACGGGTTCATTGTTAGGTTGTATTTTACGCACCACTGTTCTACGGCATTTAGTGTTTTTCTCATTTGGTAACAGATCACACTTACAAAGGGACTACTTATGAGAATGGTCAGGTCGTTTGCATAGCCCACTGTGAGGAATTTACGATCATTGAGTTGTATGATAAGCTCATTGACCACAACACTCTACAGACGGGGTGAGAGGACTCCGCAATTTAAATTGTATTGCCCTGTATCTAAGCATGTTGTCGATCCATCCGGCAACTGTGGGTTCAACTCCATGTCTTGACAGTGCTTCTCTATGCTGGTAAACTTAGTTTTATCAAAGGTGCCTTCAATGTCGATGAAGGTTCCAAGAGATTGATGTGATTGAGTTGAGCCATATATATATGGCACATACGTAAGTACTGTACTGTACTGTACTTACGTATGTGCCATATACGCAAGTGACACTAGTTGAGATTTCAGTGCTTAAAGACAATACGTAAGGTGAATAGGAGTTTATTTCTGTAATTATACATACTTTATATAAAAGCACTGTCACAATAACCGAAATTCAAATAAGTGTTTTCTTTATAGTGGTATTACAACTACCATAATATTCGTGCTCATACATAATCAAAATCATACCTGGTCTCACCTACATAAAAAATAAAACGTAAAACATTCGGAGATATAGTAGTACGGGTAAATTTACTTGCTCATAAAACACGCAAAGGACAATATGACGTCGTATAATTTCATTCCATCACACTCCATCTCATATAATAGTTCTATTTGCTCGAGAAAAACAAGATTGGTACCATTTGCCCTTCGTATTTATTCCCGATATTTACAATGCTATAAAGCTTACCATAATAAAAATATTTTGTTCGGTCATTAAGACCGCTATAAAAGTACTTGGGCCTTGATGTACCTACGTGCTGGCTAGTGTTTGGGCTCCCACTAATTATGATTTATTTACTATATATATAAGTATTAGCTTCCCATCACAGCCAATAAGAGGAGTTCAAAATATCGCCTATTATATTAATGTAGACATATTTATGTTACGGCCTCCTTCACCATGATATTGAAATATGTATAGTGATAAATAACGGTGTTTCTGAAGGTACATACGTAATTGAGCTATATTTTTCTTCAAGAGTATTTATGGATGGATGGAAACCAACGGTATTACTTTTATTGTTTCAAGTTATCATTATTTAGTAAATACCAAGTATAATATTCGTAAATAAAAAAAAAACAATTTTTAAACTTTAACGATTTAGAGGGACGATCAATTTAACTATGGTCAATACGATCAATTTGATCAATTTGACGGTGTCTAACCCTAAATTGAAAGCCTATCGCAAAATTGATCGTCTAATTATAAAAAAAAAAAATCTCATAATTCTTCATTCTTGTTTTAAACGTTGTGCTCTTTTTATTACAAGGCAAAACCCAATATAATACAAGTAATCTTGTAGAAATAATTAAATGGCTTCTTGCATGGACGCAACCAAAACCCTGAAGTCTAAAGTTAGTTTTAATAACCCATCGGTATTAGACTACTGAGCTATCGTTCAAATAGGTAGGTTTTAAAGGCCAGTCCCATTACTAAAATAATATTTTAGTTAGAGGACTTGGACTTCCCCCAATATTATATGTAGATTTCAGAGCCTGAATGACGTGCTCGAGCTACTCGTGCTAGCTTATACTGCTGAATCTATTTTCTTACACATCCTTGAATACACTCCTAATTGTGGAATGTTATCAGATAATAATTATAAATGTAATGTGTAAATAATAATGCTTCTGAATAATATAAAAAGAATATATAGAAAACCTTGGTCACACTACTTCTAGTGTCCCTAACAACAGCCTAGTAATTCTACTCAATGGTACATGAAACTTAGTTCAACTTTTTGTACATAAAATGTATGCAGATAAAGTGCTCTATTTATTTAAAATAAAACGTATATATCTACATCAACCTATTCGAATAAATGTACTTAGGCACTTTAGCACACGGAAGGACAATCTCTTCGCAATCGTTTCATTTACAAAATAATAGGCATATCATTATCATATTTTCTTCGTATGCCAACAATAGGAGTAATGGGATCTTCTTTGGCATCATATTGACCCATTTGACTGAATTCGACTTTTATACAATGCGTAATAGCAGTACACAATAGTCTTCATATATTGAACAAGTGTTTTATTGTCGTAAATTGCTTGTAATTCCAAAATAAAAGTAAAATCTTTTGTATTTCTTTTTTGTACGTTTTCGTTTTGTACGTTCTTTTATTAGAAGAAACGATAAATTTTATTGCTGAATGTCAAGAAATAAAAAAACTATTGCTGTGTTTCCGATCTACAATACATGTAATATTAAAGATTTGCATGTCCTATTTAAAGTTAGGGTTTGTTCTTACAGTTTTCTGTGACATTTTATTAAAATGTTGATGGAAATGCTAACTTTTAAGAAAAGTATATATCATCAACCCAAAAAAAAATTTTTGACTAGGACAGCCACACTAGGCAGAACCTGAAATGAAATGACACATCGAGTAGTTAATTACGATGTAGATATTGTAGTTCTCCGCATAATTTTGGCAGAAGTGGCAAACAAAAGTAATTGAAATACAGTTACTATTTCTACTCTATATATATCTATATATATATATCTATCTCTCTATATATATCTCTTAAATATATTTTTACTGATATCAGACCTACATGGACTGATTCCCATCCCATTTTTCAGTGTCATGAGTGTGTTACATTCAATAGTGTTGCTGTATTATTTTACTTGTATTACTCACAAACTATGTGTTTAGTTAGAGGTCTTGGACTTCCCGGAACCAGCCAGTTCGAGTTATATGTAGATATGCGACCCTGACCTGCTTAAGCTATTTCTTAAACTTCTCAATCCATCTGTATATGCAATTTCTCTTTCCTTCTCTCTATATCTACCTATTCCTATCAATATTTTTTTTTTTATGCGATAGGGGGCAAACGAGCAGACGGGTCACCTGATGGTAAGTGACTACCGCCGCCCATGGACACCCGCAACTCAAGAGTCACAAGTGCGTTGCCGGCCTTTTAGGTAGAGGTACGCTCTCTTCTTGAAGGTTTGAAGGTCGTATCGGTTCGGAAATACGGCAGGCGACAATTTGTTCCATAAGCTGGTTGTGCGAGGCAAAAAGCTTCTCGAGAAGCGCACAGTGGTGGAGTGCTAATCGTCCAGGTGATGGGGATGGATATTTTGTATCGTAGGACGATGGCGGAAACCAGCAGCCGGTATAAGTCCGAACAATTCCTCTGAACACTCCCCATGATACAAGCGATAGAGGATGCAGAGTGAAGCTACATCTCTGCGCAACGCCAAGGTGTCAAGTCGATCAGAAATATCTTGGCAGTCGATGATGCGAGTCGCTCTCCGTTGAATGCGGTCAAGAGGCAGAAGTTGGTACTGGGGTGCACCTGCATAGAGATGAGAACAGTATTCCATGTGCGGCCGAACCTGCGCCTTATAAAGTTGCAGGCGGTGGGCTGGAGTAAAATACTGTCTCGATCTGTTTAGCACACCGAGCTTCTTCGAGGCTAATATGGCCTTACTCTCTAAGTGACCGCGAAACTGGACTTCGCTTGATATATCGACGCCAAGGATTCCGATACTGGCTGATGCAGTTAGGGAAGTGCTCTCAAATTGAGGTGATACGACCAATGGCATCTTTTTAGCGGTGAACGCGCAAACCTGTGTCTTCGTGGGGTTAAATTGGACTAGGTTAAGTCGATCCCAATCTGAAACTTTTGATAAAGAAGTTTCGATTTCAGACACAAGTTTGGATCGGCTTTCGATGACGTTTACCCGAGAAATGTTAGCGCGGCCGGTGTAAAGGGCATCACTCGTGCTATCGTCTGCATAGCAATGGATGCTGCTAATCTGCAGCATGTCGTTGATATGCAGAAGAAACAGCGTGGGTGATAGCACACAGCCTTGTGGGACACCAGAATTAACAGACTTCGAGTCGGAGCATGCAGCGTCAACAACGACCTTGATGCTTCTGTCTGTAAGAAAACTGGTGAGCCAATTGCACAGTTTCTCGGGAAGCCCATAGGAAGGAAGCTTCGCAAGGAGCGCTTTGTGCCAGACCCGATCGAAGGCCTTCGCCACGTCCAAACTAACGGCCAACGCTTCCCCCTTGGTCTCGATCGTCTGTGCCCACCGGTGAGTCAAGTATACGAGAAGATCACCAACTGAACGACCCTGACGGAAGCCGTATTGTCGATCATTGAGGAGCTGGTGGTCTTCTAAGTACCGGAGGAGCTGGCAGTTAACAATGGATTCCATTATCTTGGAGAACAAGGAGGTGATGGCTATGGGTCTGTAGTTGGACGGATCCGAGCGATCTCCTTTTTTAGGGATTGGGTGCACTAGAGCTGTCTTCCATGAGTTCGGGACTACGCCAAGAGAGTAGGAAAGCCGATAAAGGCGCGTTAAAACCGGTGCTAACTCTGGAGCACACGTCTTCAGCACGATAGGAGAGATTCTATCGGGCCCACTCGACTTATGAACGTCGAGGGAAAGAAGCGCTTTACGCACTGCCCTTTGTGTAAACCGGACTTCCGGCATGCGGGTCTCGCACTGCGGTATGGTCGGCGGTGCGTTTCCCCCGTCGTCCAGGGTCGAGTTGGACGCAAAGAGTTTGCCCAGAAGATCGGCTTTTTCTTTAGCGTCGTGGGCCAACGAATTATCTCCTATGCGCAGAGGTGGAAGGGATGGCTTACAAAAGTTCCCCTGGACAGCTTTGGCAAGAGACCAGAATGCACGAGTTCCGGAGGGGAGACTAACTAGTCTCTCGCCAATTCTTCCGATGTGAGCCGACTTCGCCCCAGCAATTACTCTTTTGAGGGACCTGGAGGCAAAGTTAAATTGCTTCTTTTTGCTTTCACAACATCGGCGACAGAGTCAGCAACGACATTGGGATCATCCGGCGAGAAGCAAACCTGCCTCCATGGGTAGGATGCAAAGAATGTTCTCATTCCATCCCAGTCTGCTGACCTATAGTGAGATACGCGGCGACTGCCTGTAACTCGCGGCCGCAGCGAGTGAACGAGTGGCACAATACTCCTAATCAGGCAATGGTCCGAAGAGCCAAGAGGGGCCTCAACGGATACTTTGTAGCCGTCAGGATGTGAGGTCAGCAGAAGATCCAACAGTGAAGGCACGTGGCTTTCTGCATCTGGGATTCGCGTAGGCGTTGCTACCAGCTGCGTCAAGCCATATGCCAAGGCGAAATCGTGAACAGATCTTCCCGCATGATCGGTTTTGCGCGAACCAAGCCATTCGGCGTGATGGGCGTTAAAGTCGCCAAGAATCACGATCTCTGCGCATGGGACCTGCTGGAGCACTGAGTCTGTAGCCATTTGGACGTGGTCGATGAGTCGGTCCGTTTCGGCATCACCGCTATGGGACCTGTAGAGGCATAGGTAGATGCGGGGATGGTCGTCGCAGTCTACACGTAGCCATAAGATGGAGAGGTCCCTACCTTCAAGATTGATACCTTAGGAACAAAGGAGTGTTCCAATCCGTACCCAGGGTAGCAGAGGTAGGATGTGTCCGCTGGAGATGATATCTGCGTCTCGGTTAAAAAGAGCAAGGCCGGCTTTGCTGTCTCAAGGTGGTGGTGGACAGTGTCGAGGTTCGAATGTAAGCCCCTGATGTTACAAAAATCAAATGACAGGGGGTGCCATGGTGTGCCTTCTCTTGTCCCGAGCAGATTTTGAGAGCGCAGTTGAGCCCCCCCCAGAGTACGAGGGGCAGCCTGGGCGTCCACGCTCAGGCATAATCCGTACTGAGGGTGGACGTCCAGGGGGGTATTCTCCAACGCTAGCGCTGGTACCCCCCTGGGGTATCCTTTTCGTTAACAGCGCTATCATTAGGGGGGTGGGGGATTTTGGGCCTCCGGAGACCTCACTCATTTCGGGGAAATGCAACGCAAGCGTTACTTCACAACCGGTTTTCTGTGAGGCCGTGGTATCGCACCGGTCGAGCCGGCCCATTCGTGCTTAAGCAAGCATGGCTCTACCACTACAACCCCAAATTATCCCATAAAACTACTTCCCATAAAATAAATGAATGATATATTAGGTATTATTGTCACAATGTGGTCGTTTGATTATATCCGTTGGTAAAATAACCAAACTATATTTTAAATTGTTCTAAACTTCATGACAATGTTTACGTTTGTCCGAAATTATTTTAGTTTTAACCATTGCCTGCTACGTAATTTATTAATTGTCACTTCTGAAACCCTTGGTCTCCTGCTGTAGTCACTGTAGATAACCATGTTTATTGGGACATTACACAATATTATCACCTGTATACATTTTCTTCAGAATTTTTATTGCGTGGGGATATATCCTTGGTAATTAGTGGTATGTTTTAAACTATTGTTAAGTTGGTTTAATAAAACGGCGTGACATTCTGAATGTGCAAATACATAAGTATAATTTAATCAAATAAATATATGTCTACAGTGCTATGCACTTTCTGCCTCTTTAAAATGTAGCTTTTTATTTTACATTGTGATGTTGTTTTTGTTTTTTTTTAAATTAAACTTTGTGGAACAAAAATCTGATATAAAAATGAGTATATTAACTCAGCATCCATTATGTGAACTCATCTATGATCTTAACTGCCTTCCTTTTTTCCTTTATAAGGTTTTGTTTCTCATTAAATGCCGACGTTACTTTACACTTGTGGGATAATAAGTCTAGACAGTTTCAAAGACATCAGCTTTTCCTCTCATTTCGGTATTTGGTTTATTGCGCATAGTGTAGTTGTACTACTCTATCAATACAATTATAGCAACTTAAACTGTATTGATTGAGTTCCAGTATAATAATACTTCGAATATCAATGAATAAAATAAAAGTTCATGAAAATAAAGCTTTCAACTATATTTTATTAGTAAAGTCAACCTCATAACCTCTTAAAATATTCCGGTTCTATAGATAAATAAAATCGATTGGCTACTAAATGTCTTATGTGAATTTCAATGAGCAAGCTTTTATAAGATATTTATCTATATACATAAGTACTACTAATATCTGAACCCTTTAATATGCAAATGAAGCTCTTAATTGAACAAAAATTAGAAGACGCCTTAGACAATTATTTTATAATTGTGTCCTAAGGCGACAATCATACTTTAGAATAAATTTGACTTCAATAAGGTAGGGTTTACCTTTCTTTGTATATAATAAGTTAAACTCTATAGAAACTGTCACTAAAGTCGCTTCACGAAACCGCAAATTATATATTGTATAACCCCCGTCCATTTTTCTATATCATGTTGTGTTCATCAAAGTAATTAATTATTATAAAATCTATTATTAAAATCGCTAAATTAAGTACTTAATGGTAAGAAATTAGACGAGGACTGATAGGTTGCTATAATTTTTATATTTGGAAATAACCGTGAGATCGTTGAGTGGTAGAGCTATGCTTAGGAACGAATGGGCCGGCTCGACCGGTGAATTAAGCCGGACAGGAAACCGGTTGTGAAGTAACGCTTTCGCTTTCTACTGCCCGCATCCCCCATCCCTCATCACCCTTAAAGGCGGGCAGCGCACTTACGACAAGAGTTACAATTGTTCATGGGCGGCGGTTGCCACTTGCCATTAGGTGACCCGTCTGTTCGTCTGTTCCCCTCGGCCACGGCCCCTTACCACGGCCTCGCAAAAAACCCGGAACAATGCTTGCTTTGCATTTTGCAGAAATTAATGGGGTTTCCCCTCTCTCTCTCTCCGCCCTCCTCTTAGCCCTTTCCTGTTTTCCATCTCATTATCTCCCTCTCCTCTTTCCCCTTCCCTGAATCCCTCAAGCCGGCCTTTGAGGGTGATCTCAAAGGCGGGCAGCGCACTTGCAACTCTTTAGTTGCGGGTGTCCATTGACGGCAGTTGTCACTTACTATCAGGTGAGCTACCTGTTCGTCTGTCCCCCTATGTTAAAATAAAAACGTAGTTAGTATTTCATAAAAACCGTACGGTGAATGTTCCTAGTGATGGGTATTGTTACGTAATGGTCAGGATAGTTAGAATCCATGTTAGCGTATTGTGCTTTAACCATAACAGTCGCAAACTTAATTCTAATTGAGAAACGAGCCGCTTGAACGCAACAGCATCACAATTAGGACCGTTTGAAGCAGAAGGGTTATATCCATATTAAACTTTATACATTATTCATTATGTTATGTGGTCTCGGTGTCGCTTTAACGATTAAGATATATTCAAATAGAGCTAATGTCAGCCTGAGATTGGCAGCCGTAACTAACCGTCTTTCTGTCAGTGATTATTTGGCTGAATAAACTAATGTATCTACCAAGATAAATTTAGATTTAGAGTATTATGGCTAAGGAGGCGAAAAAAGGTTTTGTTTTTTTTTTAATTTGGAATATAATGTATTTACATAACATTTTTGTGTTTAATAAGATTTAGACAATGCTTCCTTTTCGTTTTTTAAAACAAAATAAAAAGATTATCTTAAAAAATAATAGGTAGGCTTTAAGGGTTTAATATTGCCATTTATTATATAATATGAAATATGTAAGTATAAGCACGTTTTACTCATGTATCAGTACATACCTACACATTTTTGTAATAACCGTTTGACTGAATTATCGTCAAATAAAAACAAAATGTTAAAAAGAACACGGTGTTCTGCTGTCAAGTCTGCTGCTGTTAATTCGTTTAAGTAAAAGGTCAACACGGTATGTTTTGTAGGAAATTTTGTATGAAAGTTTGAATTCTGACTTCACACCTAACTATTGAAATATCATTGTTAACTTTTAATATTGGTGTCAAAATTTTAAAATATATATATGATACTTGAAAACAAAAGCAAATAAAAAAATCACAGTCCTATATCAAACTTAATTTTAAGAATTTATTTTAACCCCCGGAATGTCGCCTGCTCTTCCGTATATATGTATATGCATCGTACATGGGGGCGTGTCACATGCACATACGGGATGCAAATTAATATTATGACGATTTGTTTACCTATTTTTACCTAAAATATTTTTTTCATGATAGTATTACACCTAGCTAGGCATTTTAACAATTACTTTGGTTGAGTAAACTTAAAAAAAAAAAAAATTATGTGCCTTCTATTAAGTTCAAGAATTACATGTAATAAACGTTTAAATTTAACTAAATAACTAATATGTACTATTAGCTGTATGTATATTCACGTAATATATTTTCTCAAACACACAGTAATGACCTGATTAGATAAATCGCGAAGTTTACAACCAACTTCGCGATTTATCTAATCAGGTCATTACTGTGTGTTTGAGCAAAGATATTACGTGTATATATAGCCCCGGTTGCCCAGATAAGTCACCCTAATTATGGCACTATATACCGCTGCGTTATATACTAATGACCTTTTGTGAGTTCTTCATTTAAGTACATTTTGAATTTGCAATGTTTTCAACATTATTTTTGCTAAGAAATATTTGAAAATAAGAGGATAATATCCTGTTTTAAGAACACTTAACGCAAACTAAAAGTTTTAAGTTTCTTTAAAATTTTCAAATTAACATCACCACAATCAAGTGTGCACGAAGAGCAAGGAAGCAAAATAAATAACAGACTGTCTAAGCTCAAGCTCGCTGTGTGAGCAAACAAAACTACAGCACTTAGCAAATTAGTCAGCTATGAATCTTGATAACTGCTTTTAGTTTTCAGTAATTTTTTTGTTAAAAAATAATTCGGAAAATAAATCATTTTAAGATGATAGTTTTCTTATGCCAACAATTACAGTTTTAAACTGGTTTTTCATGCCTAAACTAATTATACAAGTATAATTGTTTTTCTTAATTCAGCATATTTATAGGTCTTAAGAAAGCAATCATTGATAGCAATATAACATATGCGTTATGGCCTTAAATAGAGGTGGGAGCTTTTAATGCCAACTACCAGAAACAGAAACTTTCAAGAAAGCAGAATATATTACATAAAAAAAAAATGTTTTTCCTTTAATACTCTTTAAGTCCATAATACCATTGTTTACTGGTACCATCAATTCAGTAGGGTTTTTGAATTTTGTAATAAACTTTTTTTTTTTCTTTTTCTAACGTGTGGTAATCCCCCGGGGATAAAACTCGATGAAGTGGCTACGTCGGAATCGAACCGACAAAAACGACACGGTTTTCCGACATGGCTGTCTGCGGCCGGGGGTTAAGGTATAGCCTAGGAAGGATCTCCCTTGTACCCCGACAGATGTGACCATCTGTTTATATAAAAAAAGTCTTCTTCAGGCCAGCGATCATGGAGGCCGTAGATCGTCTCTACGGCGCCTGAAGCGTCCTCTGCGGGACGGGAGAGTGCTAGCCCTCTCCCATCCCCTTCCCGCCGCCTCTTTGGCGTACGTCACCTCCTGGCAATATGAGGCGGCGGAATCCCACGCGCTCTCGCTTTGTGCCATGACCAGCACCAGTGTGTGGGACAGTATGCTTGGGACAGCCTCCGCAGTGGTGGCACGCAGGCGTTGGCTCCCGGCCTATGCGACACAGGTACTTCCCGAAGCAGCCATGCCCAGTAATCACCTGTGTCAGCCGGTAAGAGAGACTGCCATGATGCCTCTCAAGCCTTTCCTCTATGAGTGCCTTACAACCAAAATTGTGGCGTGTCTAAATAAATTTTTATTTATAAAATTTAGTCATGTAATGTAATGCGTGTAATGTGAGAGGCCTATGTCCAGCAGTAGACTGCGATAGACTGATGATCAATAAAATTTTGTCATAACTACACTATGACATTTATATTTTTTTATTTATTTATATATTTCATTTTTTAAAAAACTTGTAATATATAGTTAAAATAGATTTGATAATGGTAAGAGTAAAATTATGAAACTAAGAATTGGCCATAAATGCATGGTCTTATCACAGGTATATACCTTGAAAGTATAGATATACCTATATCTATACTTTCAAAGAGCTCTGGAATGTATGTATGTGTAATTTTTTCACAATTTTTTTATTTGAGAGGAATTTTTGAGCTTAACTCTCATGTATTAATTTGGCTCCTTTTCTTTCAAATATATTTATTTGTTCAAAGTTATTATTGTATTAAAATAATTATAATCTTTCTAAAAATCGGATTCATAATACAATTTTTATTCTATCAACATCGAAGCAGTTGCTTTCGTATTCACTTTGTCTTTTAATTCGGATAACTCCGGGTAAGAGAGCGCTTAAGCGAATTAGATAGAGCTTTCAAAGTCTTTTCTTAAGCACAAGTGTGCACGTATTGCCGTTAACAGGGTTTTAACGAGTTTTAACCTTCTATAAGGCTCATTGTCTAGATTATATACTGTTAACTTTACACTGTACCACTAAATTTCAAACCTATTGTGATAATAGTTGTAGTAGTGGTATTTTATTTCATATTTTTTTATTTATACATTATTTTAATTAGATAAGACAACTCACACATTAGGAATAATTCCTGGGTCGCGGGGGGGCTTTACAACAATCAACCAACGGACCAAAGAACACCCAGACTCGGGACATGGATCACACAAATTTTTGTTCTGTGTGGGAATCTAACCCACAACCTCCGGTTCAGCAGTCAGAGTCACTAACCACTAGACCAACAGGCCAGTCGAGTTTGCAGTGACAGGGGGCGCAATTTCGAAAGTTATGCGCGTATATATACGTTTTTCATCAATATACACATTTGCACATGTGCACATTTTAGGATTTGTTTTAACGAGTGTACCTACCTATTTGATCCATAAAAATCAAAATAGAAGTTTTTTTTAAACTTGATAAAAGGATGATATGATATGAAACAGAAACATATTCACTGCAAGTTTTACGAATTTAATAAAATATTTTCATATAATATAATAGATGCAATATATACATATATACGCTCACGCCTGTATCCTCTAAGGAGTAAGCAGAGGTGTATAAAACACCCACATAACGTAACGTAACGTATAAGCCTGTATACATACTGTCTGATAGATTGTAAATGCAATAACCTGTTTATGGTTGAGGCAAATCACTTATTTTATTTCAACATAGTAACATATTTGCACCAATATAAAATTGTATTAGTGTACGTAAAAAGTATGTCATGGCTGCCGTAGAAACCAAGTCCTCTATGTCCTTTCTTTGTATCCCTAGCAACATCTTAAATTTCATATTATTAATTATTGGAAGGAAAAAAGGGTTCAGTTGCTAAGACATGAAAGTGTGACAAACGGGTGGACTTTATAATATTAATCAGTATTCTAATATTCTTGCACACCCCCTTCTTTTCGCTTTTTTTTACTTTTGGAAACCCTCCCCTGGGGTACCACCTCATCGAGTAAAACTTGGCGAAGTGTTTATGTCGGAATCCAACTAACTAAAACCACATAGGTGTTCCGTCACGGCTGTCTATGACCGGGGGTCAAGAAAGGATCTAGGCCGACCCCCGACAGGCATAAGGGTATGTTAAGCGCAAACTAAAATTGTTTAGTGTTATTTACATGTTTACTAGAAATTTTGCGAAATGGATATTTCAATATCTTTAATATCAACTCAATCTTTAATAACACAATCTTTATGGTATCAGCAATTTTTTGAAATTTAATAAAGTGTTATAGATTGATAAAGTTTTTATATTTCATGCTAAATTGGTACCGAGTTATGGCATTATAATATTCGATGTGAAAAACGAGAAGGTTAGTGATATTGGCAGCTGTCGGAATGATGGACGCCCAAGCCTGAAAGTGAAACGTGAGTCCGCCCTCAATCTATTCAATCCACGGACTATTCGTTAGAGGTCAATGTCAGGCAATCCGATAAAGACGCTTTGTGGAAGTAACAAATTGACCTCCTTACTTCAAAGAAAGCTTAAGATTATTCTTTATATCAGGAGAAGCTAAAAGTATTAAACATCCAACCACAGTTTTTAAAGAACTAATGGCAGTTGTTGCATATTTTTAATCAATAGATTTTATAAAATATATTACTAGTTGTTGCCTGACTGACTTCGTTTGTATAATAAATATTATGGACATTAGGCTTCTCAATAAAATGTCACGTTTCTACTAGTATTACGCTCTATAATAAACACTTGTTATATATAATTGATTCTATTTCTTGTAATGGCAGACTTTAATGAATGTTAAAAGAAAAACTACTAGCTACTTATATTGTTACTCACGTGATTAATCTTATTATTTTTGCCACTCACCTGAGCGTGCCCCAAACAAATTATAGTTATGACGACTTGAATTACTTAATAGAAGTTTGATGAATTTTCGAATTCACGAAAACCCTTGTCAATTTCAATCAAAGGACAATTTTCTCTGCACAAAGGAGTATATTTGGGGAGGTCCAGACGTTATGACACGGGTGTTTCATATATCAGATTTTATTCCAAAAACTACCTATTTTTAGATTTCGGTGATATTGCTGACACGAACCATTAAGAGCACTATTTTTCTTTATTGAATAACAGCAGGTATCTTTCGAGATACCTATTAGATTAGATCTTATTTCTTTTTTGTTAAATACGTTGTATTGTGCATCAATAATTGTTTTTAAAACAGCAACTGAAAGGAGTAAATGTCAAGAGATTGATGAGATTGAAGTATTCGCGAATGATTTTAATGAATATTATAATACAAATAAATTCTTATTAATATCATTCTTATTAATAGTTAAAATATACATGATAACTATTGAGATTTTCCATACTTACACATTGTCAGGGGTAAAAATTTTGAGATCCCAAATACTTATATTAATAAATTTATACCAGTCACTTTGACATTTTTACAACGACACTTTTCGTTTTGTGATGTGACGCTTTTAATTTAATAATGATTAAATTGATTGGTGAGCTATAATTAAACAGAAGACTATTTGCTTCGACTGATAGGAACCCTTATAATAATTAAGAGGCTATTTCATAACCAAATTGGAATTAATTTATGCAACAAAGGAGAGGGTACCGGCCATTAATTGAACGATGTTGACAATTATTTGGCATAAGTAAGTTATGATTAGCTACTGCTAGCTTTTATATTAATTTTACTATTATATTATACTCATAATAAATAAATAAGTACTAAATCTGAAAACGCCAAAGAGGTCCATCGACCGGACCGGACCGGATACTGTGATTTTTATTTTTTTAGGGGATAGAGGGGGCAGGGAAAGGGGGGAGAGGAAAGGAAGGCGGGAAATGTTGTTGGGCCTCCGGTAACCTCTGTCACACAATGCAAGCAATGTTTAACAGTCGGTTTTCTGTGATACCATGGTAATACTCCGGTCGAGACTGACCATAGATAGATAGATATATAGATAACTCTTTATTGTACAACAAAGAAAAAATTAAAACATAATAATAGAACAGTTTGTACATATTGCTATAAGTCTTATGAGCTAAAGTTAGATATATATAGGTATATAGGTGCCGAAGCATGGCTATCTCACCTTAAAAAAATACATTAAAAGATGGAGGAGGTTCTATTTTCAACGGTATGAATATTTGTATGTATTTTAATCGATTTCTGCACCTATTTTCGACCTAATTTCGATTTTTTTTTATATTTGAAAGTGTATGGTCCTGCGGTATACACTATAACCAAATTGGGATTTGATCTTTGATACTGCATATTTTTACACTTGCACTTCTTTTT
This sequence comes from Tyria jacobaeae, assembly GCA_947561695.1. NCBI lineage: Eukaryota > Metazoa > Arthropoda > Insecta > Lepidoptera > Erebidae > Tyria > Tyria jacobaeae. The sequence goes on along the minus strand of OX387221.1, from coordinate 11,884,052 downwards.
TTAAAAAAGAGCATTGAAGGCGGATATCTGCTATGGTCACATAGTAACCAAGTCAGGATTTGATCATGTGAGCTCAGGAAAAAGGAGGGAATCTCTCAAATTGCATAGGCACCAACAATATTTTTTTCATATACTTTCCAAAGATATAAGATATTTGCGTATTTTGTTTCTATGCTGATGGAAAGAACCTTAACAGTTAGGAGCTACGGGATAATTCTTTTAATTGAGTTACAAATAATTATTTAAATTGCTCGCTTTACAATTTATCATGATACTAATTGAGGAGAATATTTGTTGATTAATACAAGTGATTTTAAACTAGGCTCTAGGAATAGATATATTTTTTTTTATACGATAGGGGGACAGACGAACAGACGTGTCAACTGATGTCAAGTGACAACCGCCGTTCATGGACACCGGCAACTTAAGAGTCGTAAGTAAGCTGCCCGGCTTTGAGGGTGATCAGAGATACGGGGATGCGGGGAGGGGAAAGAAGGAAGGTTATTACTATATATTTATTAGTAAATAGGAAAGAGGATAGGGTGGAATTAGTGGAAAGGAGAGGGGGAGTTAGGCCTCCGGAAACCTCACTCATTTTAGGGAAATGCAACGCAAGTGGTACTTCACAACCGGTATCGCACCGGTCGAGCCGGCCCGTTCGTCCTAAGCATGGCTCTACCATTGTAAGTACCACTGTCAGTCTAATAGAATGTTTGTGGAGTGCATATAGAATTTTATCTCATTTTACCAATTCCATTTTCTAAGTATTTTATCTCTTAGAACGAAGAAAGAACTTTTTAATTGGCAACTGAAGAGCAATATTCTTTGAAATATTTCTTTATATTAATTAAAAAAATTAAGCGTTTTTCATATTTTTGACATTATAAAAACAGCGTGTGTGTATATTCGCTACCTTAGTTTTTATCTCTTTCGTTTATTTAGTCGACTTTCAAATTATTTTTTCGACTTGAAAGATATACACTCCGACCCGGGTCCCATTGTAACCAAATAAGGTTTTGTTCATGGTATACCAGAAAAATTACAAATAAATTCTTTAATTTTAAATTTTTGTACTATTTAAAGTATTACAAACAACGACACAGGTTAAATAGTTAGTAATACTAGGTCTGATTGGACTCCCCTATTATTTACATATTTCTTAATTGCTACATTGCATACCGAGGCTAATGTAAGTACGAACTGTTAAAACGAGTTTATTGGTTTGTTTATTTTAAGAGTTAATAGATAACTTTTCATAATAATGAACCCCATATATTGGAAATATTTAAATCTGTGAGTAAACTTTAACCTTAGCCTTTAATACACTTATATTTTTACAAAATAAATAAACTTCAAGACAGTCCTATCATTGTCTGCATAAATCATTCAAGCGAAATGATATTCGAATTTGAATTTATTGGAATACCAGCATTTCGCTGTAAAGCCTTTACAGCTCAATTCATATTTCTAGTGCAAACAAGTCCAGACTTTCGATACTTATTATATTCTTCGCATCTGCTGATTAAGATAAGAGTAGGTATATTTGTTTTCTTCATATATTGTTATTCTTAGATTTAATATTGATCAGGTAGTTATTTTTAGAAATTCAAATAAATTTATATGTAAAATGAAAATGTCAATTTGAAAGACACACTGCAGATTTTAATTATACAGTACCTGGATAACCGGTATTTTTTGGTAAATCGTGTAAAACAACGAAAAAAAAAGTTAAATAAAATAATCATAAGGACTCGAACCGGGGTAATCTGGTTACAGGACCGCCTTATTTCCCACCTGATCTATTACAGCCCTATAGAGGATGGCGAAATTTACCTTTGTATACTAATGATATTGTAGCAGCTTTTCATTGCCTGAAAACACGTATAAAACGACGTCTTCTAAAACTGAAACCTAGCTAGATCGATTTATCGCCCCCGAAACCCCCTATATACTAAATTGCATGAAAATTGTTGGAGCCGATTCCGAGATTCCAATTATATACAAGAATTGCTCATTTAAAGATATAAGATATCACTAATGACAATAATTTAGGAATTTCCCGTAGAATTTGCTTCACGGGAAATGCAACTCCAAAATCATTACAATCAGTTTTTTTAGACTCCACACGTGTATAGCAATACTATCAGGTGGACCAACACTTAACCGATTAGTACGAAAACATAATGAAATCGTAAGATAAACACAGCGATAACGGAAAAAGTACACGTGTACTGACCGAAATGTTATTTTTAACTTTTAATACCCAACAAATATCAAACAAATAATTACAAACTTGAAATAAACAGTTGCATTAAATTTGAATGAGCTGTATTTTTCACTCTTTGTGTCCGTTATTTGAATGTTTGTAAAGTCCAACGCGATTCAAGAAATACTGCTACTGCGGGAGTTTTATTTATTTATTTAAAAACTACATGCTCACGTGTACATAGACGGACTTAATGCCTAGGTCATTCTCTACCAGTCAACCTCGGGGTGCTGAAGAAAAGCGATAAAGACATCTGAAATTTTCCTGTATTTTTAAAACAAACCATATACATGTAGTATGTACTATACATACTATTTTTTACTTTATAGAATGTATATATAGATACAAATACATAACAAAAATACACATACATGAAAGAATATATACACTTACGTGCATTGTGGTTATTCTGCTAATTCAGTGAGGAGAAGTTCACGTACTTTGTTCTTAAACTACTTTTAGCTATTCTAAGCTCGAGAGGAAGCGTATTCCAAAGAAGAACTGCTTACACGAAGAAAGATAAGTTGACAACGTTAAAGCTATGAGCAGGTCATAAGGAGAGTAAATTGTTTAAAGAACGAAGGTCCCTGTCATAAGTAGTAGCACAAAAATTTAAAGTAGAGACTTAAGTAAGAAGGAGGAGTCCTGACATCCTGACGTCCCTGAAGATAAGATGAGAACCATTCCAGTGCAATCTAGAACTTTAGACAGGAAGGGGAGAAAAGAAATAGGACGAAAGTGGTGTGGAAGAGAAGGATTATTTGTTTTGGGCAAAGGTATGATATATGCTTTACGTTTATATCATGCTGATTGAGGGAAAGGTTCCAGAGTCAACACTCTGGCGTTTTAACTTTTCCCTTGGAAAAGTTTATTATATGGGCAATGACATGAATAATATAATCTAGAATGGGGACAACCATGCGTAGACTGATGCCATCACAGCCCATAACTTTTTATATCCTCAGGAGCCACTAGGTAAACAGTAAATGGGTCAGTAGTGAGACTTGTTAAACTACCTATATGGCTCAAGGTTTTGTTTGATGATCCATTTGAGTTGCGGATGTGAAATATCGATTGCTCTCATTCAAACCAATTGTCTTCTGAAATACTGGATGTTGTTGTTTGCCAATACCCAGAGTATTTAGAAACTTCTAGATACAATTAGAGGATAAACTACGTTGAAGGATGTGTCGGCGTTCTGCCTTTTTGCGCCTTAAAAAGGTTCCAATTCTCTTCAGAACGATCGCGAACTCTTGAACTGAAGAAAAGCCTAGTCTCTTCATCTCAAAGCAATTTTCATCTTTTACGTCTATCCATGGTGCCGGTGGACGCTTTAATTTTACCTTCCTAACCTCCCGTGTATGTCGTACAACCTAAAAATATAGCCATTAAAAATCATTTGCGTCAAAAGTCATTTACATTTGTGACTGCTGCTATACTTTCAGGGCATAGGAAAGAAAGATCAAATCGTGATGGAAGAAACCGGGAGCAGGATATGGGCCATGGGAGGACATAAAGTTTGGAGCAGAGGTTAGTATCAAGTCCAGCCAGGTAGCCTAATGCTCAATGTTGTGATGAGTTGCTTGAAGGGGCAGGACATGGAGACTGGTAGATAGAACGATCTGAAGAAGACTACGTTTTCGGGGAGAGTTGAGTGCAAGGAGGTCGGTGTTAAAATCTCCCATGATGATGTGATGTGAGTATTCAGACCATATAGATTCCAGAACTGTTTCGAGACTGGAGAAGTAGTAAACATAATAATGGCTCCCTTAACACAAACCTCAAGAGATTATTCGACAGAGGTAGACAAGCTAGAAGAGGAAGAGGCAAGAATTTTATTGGCTAAGAAGCTGCGAAGGTAGATAGCGACTCCGCCACCTCTATTGTCAAGACAGTTATTACGAATGAGAACAAAGTCTGTGAGAGGATTTAAAGTCGAAGGGAGGTTTGGTTTGAACCAGGTTTCAGATATCAAAATAGCATGAACGTCAGTGAAAGTCTCAGTCAAATCACTAAAATGAATGGGAACACACTGAGCGTTAATGTAGCATACTTGAAGGTTTAACCGAGTGCCACTGATAAATTCATAATCGGCATCGGAAAATTCATTAGCAGAAAAATATATTTCATCGTCATCAACGATAATTAAAAAGTACTATAAAATATTGAACAAACTATAGATCATAAAAATATATATTCTAATTATTAATTATAATTTGATACATCAAGAAAAAAAGAAAAACTTAATATAACAAACAAAAACAAGCCTTGGTTCGTAGGTCGTATTTTTACACCACCCGCCGGATTATACAGACATATAAATACTGTAAGAAATAGATATATAGAACAAAAAGAACACATTATATTATATATAATATAAAAGTAACTACTGCACATAATACTACTTAAACAAGTTTCTGAACGCATCAAAAAAATAATTGACAGGTGCCTTAGCTGTCACTAATAGACTGTCACTCACTACTCACTATAGTATGTTTTATTTAAGCGTTATTTTCTTTGTATTGATTTAAATAAAGGGTAAACAATGAAAAGTTAAATGTTTAAGGTAATAACATATAGGTTATTTGTACAGTAATTCTAAATAGCTTTATAAATGAATCATAACTGGATGCGATATGTATATACATACTACTAGCTGACCCGGCAAACGTTATAAAATTATAATTATTATAAAAAATCTGTATAGGGTCACCCTTATCATTTAGGGTTATGAAAAATAGATGTTGGCCGATTCTCAGACCTACTGAATATGCATATAAAATTTCATAAAAATCGGTCAAGCCGTTTCGAAGGAGTATGGTAACTAACATTATGACACGAGAATTTTATATACATATAAGATATACTATGATCTATCTAACAATGACAATATAGAGCAGCCGGCAGCCGACTCTCAAAATAAGATTATTAGGTTCTGCTTGTACTTTTTGTGTTTTTGATTGAACTCACGATACCATTGTCACTCTTTTCAGCGGGAGTCACCTTTAGAAACTCGGTTATTAAGAGTTTGAAAGCATTAGGTTGAACACATTGTAAACTCGAGGCGGCGCTACCGAACTCATCTAAGAACAAGTCCAAATTTTTAGCACTCGAGTTTGTCAAAGGTTTAAAGTTTAGTATTTTATCAAAATAAGCGTCGGCCAGATTCCGCTTGTCTTGGTACTTGTTGACCAATGTGTTCCATATGTTGTAGTAATTGTCTCCGTTCGGGACAATTCCGGAACATACAGACAACGCACGACCAGATAGCTAACTAATTAGATATTGTACTCTCTCGTGATCCGTAAGCTCAGAATTGTCATGAATTGTTTTCTAAATGATTCATAAAATATCGGCCATTTAAGTAGATCGCCGTTAAAGCTAATTAACTCTAATTCTGGTAGCTAAGTCATTTTTGAGGATGGTTTTCTCCTCTATTTATACTAAACTTCTCCGCTACATACTTGCAACGACAATAATTATCCTCGAATGAGTTGATAGACTGGTAATATACTTCATACACGGGATTCAACTTAATTTCGACGTCATTAATGTCGTCAATAATGCCGTAAAATTGTTTACATATTTCAGTTAAACTAGTAACAGACGCTAAAAACACGTAACGAGCCGTTTTATCTCCCAAAACAGTAAATTGCTTCGCGTTTACCATATAACTTTTTAAGCTTAATTTTAGTTTTTCATTTTCATCTTTAAGGAAGGACTTTTATGAACTACAAAATTATAGTTCTTAAAAGTTCTTCCTTATAGTTTGACTGCAACACAGAGCACTATTGCGTCTAGTGACAGAGCTAGTGCTACAGAGCAGTGAAACAAGCTAACTACCTTCCTTTAAATTATTTTAATGAAAAAGTATCACCGATTATTTCATTACTTTAAAATATAACTTCTTAGCCTATTGAAAGTGGAACTTAATTGTAATGTATATAAAGTTAACAGGTTAGGAACTGTAAGTTAAATATAAAGCGGAGCGTATGAATGTCACAATGACGCATTGAAATATTTTATGTGAAGCTGATAAAAGGGGAATATGTTATAATATGCGGTTTTAATATCTAAATGAAGGTGCGGCCGAAGGACCAAATTATATTAATATTGCGAGCCGTTATCAAACGCGTGTCGCGGTTTCCGGTCTCATGTAGTACTGGCCTCCAAAGAAAAACTACCTAAAATTTTTAATAAAAGCGACAAACCGGAGAGGATTGGCGCAAACAATTATTAATAAATCACGATATTACGATAGTACGTGTGATGCTTTTACTTTACACTGACGCGCTAACATTTCCTGGGTAAACGTCATCGAGAGCCGATCCAAACTTGTGTTTGAAATCGAAACTTCTTCAGTATAAGTTTCAGATATGGGTTGACTTACAGGTTAGCGCGTTCATTGCTAAAAAGATGCCATTGGTCGTATCACCTCGCTTTAAGAGCACTTTCCTAAGTGCATCAAATCCTTGGCATCGACATAAACTACCGCTGACTGACTAAACTAAAGTAAGCAGATACGACCTTGAAACCTTCAAAAAAAGAGCGTATTCCTACCTAAAAGGCCGGCAACGTGCTTGTGACTCTTGAGTTGCGGTTGTCCGTGGGCGGCGGTTGTTATTAACCATCAGGTGACCCGTCTGCTCGTTTGCCACCTATCGCATAAAAAAATCATACAATCGTACATAGATACGCTAAAACCTGTATCCCCCTAAGAGGCAGGTAGGGCAGAAGGCATCCACATGAACCTGATCTATCTTGATCTCCCCCAGGTCTTCCTTATAGCCTGCACTTCGGGAACTATAGTCCGATGCTAAGTTTACTTTGGATAGTCACGTTTTTGCTTTGGAGATTCCAGTCTAGGGCTAGCCTTGGTACATGGTTAGGGTCCATTCGGAGAGTGTGGCTAATCGAATTCCATTTACAGTGCTCCATCTATTGGTCGATCGCAGTCTCGTGGCAACGTTCCCAGAGGTCGTGGTTTGAGATTTTGCTTAGGCCCGGCCCGGCCCATATACCAAGAATACAGTGGAGATAGCGGTTTATACATACTTGCAATTTTTTTACATTACATCAAGATCTTTCCTTAGTATATATTACTCCTCACAATACTAATAAGTACATACTTTATCGCTAAAATTTCAGGCTCCTTCTCCACTTTCAGAAACTTTTGAATAATATTTTATCTCAGACAGTTATTTTAATATGCCTACACGGCTGGTGTTAAGCCCTTACAAACGTCATTAATTTAGTTCTCCTGATAGTATAAAGGCCCATCTACTTATTTCGGTCATAAAATAGCTTATTTCGTTAATTGGCATTTGTATTTATCCAAAGAAGCACAATTATGGATCCTTTAAAAGAGGCGTGAATAGGTTTCTCTTGGAGAGGCATCTTTGTCTTTATCGTAACTTCCCACCAGGTATAAATAAAAAAAAATATTAATAGGTAGGATGTATTAAATAAAGCCTTTAACCAATACTTAACCGTGATCGTGACAAATTGTATATTATATATGTTATTAAAGATACAACCAACTAATAGATTTATCTCTTAAATAAAAAAAACAATATACCTTATTACTAAAAGGTAAGTTATTTGAATTTTTACTTGGAGAATACATTTAAAACCAACATTACAGTAGATTACAGTAATAGCATGATCTAACAGTTTAATTGATATACTTCAGTTTCTTAAATGCAACTTTTTTCTATTTAAATGACATGTACCATTTCAAAAAGATTATATAACCAGCACAGCAATACGGTCACACTGAAAATTTCAAAAAAAAAAAACGAAATGGAATGGTATAGAAGCCTGTTAATATTTTTATTGTTATTTTGAGGTAGTCTCCGTTCCTTTCTAAACAACGTCGCATGCGATGGAACCATTGGCTGAAGCAGTGAGCCCATTCTTCTTTAGGCCTTTTTTCAACGTAGCCTCATACTGTCAGGGTTCATAAAGCAAATTCCTCTAAGTTTATCTTTTATTTTTGAACATAAATAAAAGTCACAAAGTGCCATGTGGAGACTGTAAGGAGGACTCACTAACTCCACACAAATATTCGATAGTCTTATGGTGGGGTGGAGGAGGATCCTGCTTCTCGGGCGCTGCTGTCTAATATTTTCCAAGTTAACCGGTAAAAATGACTGACATACCAATCTGCAGTAACATTCCTTTTATTTTCTAGAATGATTGTTGAGAAATAACCCCCTCGTCCAAAGAATGAGGCAATCATCTTTCTAATGAAATTCTTTACTTTTGTCGACAAATCTTCGAAAGGAAACGTCCATTGGTGACGTCACGGACGCTGAGCGGTCGAAAGTTGTCTGTGTGTTAGCAGCGTTTATTAAATTAAAAAAGGTTTCTTCTTACAAATTAGGGGTGCTCAGAGTTTATAAGTGATAACAGTGATATCATAAATGAATAATTTTTAAATTTAATAAGACTTTTGAAACGAAGAATAGTATAGTTGTGGACTAAAAATATTAAGACTACTTTAGTATAAAATTACAGCTACGGTGTGCAAAGTCTGTTACCTGCGGAAAATATTTGGCCGTTAAAGATGTGGCTGCCTGCATAAAATGTAATAGAAAGCATCACCTTGCTTGTTCGCATTTGAAGGACTCACCTAAGTCTAAAGGCAAATGGTTGTGCCAGTACTGTAATAAAGCGGCTACTGCGGCGAACATCAAAGTCAGTTCAGTTGAGACGGAGGATGAATATGGGCTTAATAGTCTGACCTGCGTCAGACTATTGTGGCATGCGGCAAGCAAGTTGAACTCGATACCGAGAGTAGACTTGAGGCTCTTGAGAAACGACAGGAAGCTTTAACCTCTGAGGACTTACAGTAATAGTTCGCACAGACGGTGACACAGCTAAAATTGGAGCTCAACGACCGGGAGCAGGAGTTGCTCTCCTCTGACTTGGAGATAGCAAACCTCCCGGAAGACGGTTCTGAGAATGTGATCCAAACCGTTGATCTGGTTTGGAGGAATCGGATCGATGATCGATTTCAGGCCTCTAAAGGACATATTACCTGACTTATTTAGTCAAGATTTGGGCAGAATAGATTGTGCTTACATTGCAGCCTTGAACAATGTGTGAAATGGTGTAAACTTTTAATTCAAACATTCTGAAATTATTTGATCTTAAAAGCCCCTCTTAAAAGAAGTTCAATAAAAGAAAATAAATATCCCTGGATTACTGACACTGTTAAGGATATGAGCAAGTTACGGGACAAATACTACCACAAATTAAAAGGCAGTAATTCTAAAAACCACTATTATAGTTACAAAAACCTTAAATTTCTAGTGAAAGCTGGTATTTACAATGAGTAGCAAGGTTATCTCATATCTAAAATTCATATAAACATTGGTAATCCAAAAAAGCTATGGGAAAACATTAAATCTGTATCAAAATACAGAAATAATAAAGAAGATTCTTCTACAGTGATCTTGAGGACATCAATAAACAATTTCTAGATGTTCCAGGTACTAGTAATATTACTACATCAGAATTAACATACTTTGAATACCACAGATATAGTTCTAACTGCTTCAAACTGCAAATAACTGATAAAGCTGAAATTCTGAAGATTGTCCAGAGCTTGAAGTCGAATGCCTTGGGAGTAGATAACATCTCTCTTGACATGCTGATTTTGGCACTTCCACATGCTCTGACCGCCATTATTGCTATTATTCACAAATCTCTGACATCTACAACATACCCGGACCTGTGGAAAGTAGCAATAGTAAGACCTATTCCAAAAATTTTCTTATCCTAGCTCAGTTAAGGACCTAAGGCCTATTAACTTATTACCATGCTTATCTAAGATTCTGGAAAGGGTGGTATGCAATCAATTAAGAAAGTATGTTGAGCAAATAAATATATTACCTGAAAAATAATCTGGTTTTCGCACGGGACACAATACTACCACAGCCTTAATTGACGTGGTATACAACATCTTAGAGGCCCGGGATAAAGGGATGAGCACGTTGCTCACTGTTCTAGATTTTTACTATTCAAGCTTGCATATTATGGATGTGACCCAGAAGCTGTTCGTGGGTTTGACAATCATCTCAGCAATCGTTACCAATATGTACAGGTGCCAAATATAAATTACTGCACCCATAAAGTGTCATCACTCAGTCCACTGACCAGAGGCGTTCCTCGAGGATCCATACTCGGCCCTCTTTTGTTCATTATTTACACTGCAATTGCACTCATTCTGTCCAAACTGAATTATTCTGACACGATTTATGGGTCCTGCCTTCTGGGTGGAACTGAGAGATTGATACAATGTGTGCAAAATGCATGTGCTCGGTTCTGCTTCTATGCGCCGCCGCGCTCGCACGTAACTCCATTACTTAATGATAGGAACATTATGAATATGTCAACACGCAGGAGTCTCCATTTTTCTACGCTTCTCTTTGGTGTCATTTTGACTCAGCGGCCCGAGTACTTGTTTAAGCACAGATAGAGGCATGTTTTAGCTTACACTTTAATTATTCGAAGTAACTCACTTACAGTAAATGCACGCAAGTTTTTAGTGTGATTAAATATGGAACGCGATAAATATCATTTTCGTCATTTACTACTATACTTTTTCGATTCAAGAAAAACAGCAGGAGAAGCTCACAAACTTATTGTAGGTACGTATCATGAATCTACACCATCTTTTAAAATATGTGAATACTGGTTTCGACGATTTAAAAGTGGTAATTTTGATTTAGAGGATAAAGAACGTAGTGGAATAACAAAAAGTTTGAAGACGGTGAATTGCAGGCGTTATTGGACGAAAACCCTGCCCGCACACTAAAAGAGTTGGATGAAGGTAAATCAACAATTTCTGATCATTTACACGCAATGGATAAAATTCAAAAACAAGGAAAATGGGTTCCACATGGTTTATCAGAATTAGCGTTGCAAAATCGGGTAACCATTTGTACTTCACTACTGTCTCGTCACAAAAAAAAAAAACTTTTTTGTATCAAATCGTTACTGGTGATGAAAAATGGATCTACTATGATTATCGAAAACGTAGGAAATCATGGGTAGATACTAGTCAACCGTCCATATTGACTCCGAAGCGTAACATTCACAAACATAAGGTAATTTTATGCATTTGGTGGGATATGAAAGGTGTTATTTATTATGAATTGTTAAAACCAAATGAAACTATCGCAGCTGAGCGTTATTAACATCAATTAATCAAATTGAGTCATGCATTGAACCAAAAACGTCCTAATTGCACATAGGAAACAAAAGGTAATTTTACTGATCGACAATGCTCGCCCACACATCGCAAAAGCTGTAAGAGATACACTTTCAGATTTTCAGTGGAAAATGTTACCGCATCCTGCATATTTACCAGATTTTGCTCCTTCTGATTACCGCATATTTCGATCTATATAACACAGATTTGCAGATCAGCACTACAAATCTTACGAATGTATTAGAAAATGGATCGACGAATGGATCACTTCAAAAGATGATCAGTTTTTTGATTATGGAATCCATTTGTGGCCCTAAAAATAGCAAAAAGTTGTAGATAGTCATGGAGAATATTTTGAATAAAATATAAATTATCTTTTTTATAATACAAGAGTATTTTACATTTTTAATAAATCCCTCAAAACTAACCGGAACACCTAATATATTCCAAAAGATTGCTCTCTGTCCGTGATATTCACTTGGTGTTAGCATAATACCAGCGCTGCTTCTTACGAGGTAAACAAAGCAGAGCTAACGGCCATTTAGGCCTCATACAGTGGTACTTGTTAGCACTAACGTTTGATGAATTTGTTATCCTTGCCTTGTACGAGTACAAAATAAATATATTTCCTTTCTTTCTTTCTTTCTTTTCATTGCGCAGATTGTGTTTTGGTTTCAGGTTCGCAACAATAACATATATCCAGCTTACATCACCTGCGACAATGTCATATAGAGCATGCGAGTCACCTCCTTCATACTTTTTAAGTTCAACGACACACTTTCACTCATCCAAACAACGTCTTTTTTATCTTCCGTAAATTATCTGGTATCCATCTAGTACAAATCTTTCTGACGCCTAAATGTTCATATAAGACTTTTCGTACTTGAGTCATACCAATGCCTAAAAAATAATATTTTTTTATCGATTGATGTTCCCACTCACGTGTGACGCACGTAGAAAGAAAAAAATCTCTTTTTAAATTTATTTATCACGTAAATTTACAAGTGACGTAAGTCACTTTTACCTTAATATACCGAAGATATCGTCTGCAATCCCAGACAAATCGTGTAAAGAGGCTTTTAGCCTTAATAGTAAGAAGAGATCATCTGTTTGTCTGCACAAAGTCGACTTGGGTGAAACGTCGTCGGGAATTATTTGTGAGTTTATTGTGCCGAAGAACCAATGTTTGCTTTGTCGTACACCGTGTCAAAGGATAGTGTTACCATATCGAGTACCTTCCCTGTAAAGAGCTAAGAAATGTAGATCTTCCGTAAAGTAGTTCTTTTTATTTATTGGTATTTAGTTAATACTGACTGTAGACTTACGTCCATTTCTAAACGGCTTGATTCGAGTGGTGTATGAAGATAATAACTTTACTTTTCTCTAGATGGATCTTATTTTAGTTCGTATTTTATTCACGAAGGGCTTTTACATTAAGTTTTAATAAAACGTAGAGGGTGCTTGTGTAAGTAGCCTTTATGTTCTTTACTTTGTATAACAAATATCCCTATCATTTAATAAAATTAAGTCAAATATAGAAAGCCTTTTGTAAATCCTCTGTAAATATAATGATAGATATTTAATATACGATACTAAAAACTTGAACTGATGTTGAAACAGAGCAGATATCTATATTATTCTATACATATGTTACGACCCGAATTTGTTGTACACGAATCACTTACCCAATACGAAATGTGTATTTTTTTTTTCTTTCATAGACAACTCCCGCTCTATGAACAATTCCTGTGTTGCGCGGGCTTAACAAACATTCAATCAATGGACACAAAGAACACTCAGACTTGGGACTATTTGTGAATCACACAAATTTTTGTCCCGCGTGGGAATCGAACTCACTACCCCCGGTTCAGCAGTCAGGGTCACTAACTACTAGACCAATAGGCTCGTCAAGTTAATAATAAGTTAAGTTGATTAATCGGGTTAATCTCTAAATAAAGACAAATAAGTTAAAGTTTCCAAGAATTTTATAATAATACTACTACTATATAAATACTATATCTGTAGACATGGAATACGGACTTAGTTCACTATATCCCAATTCTGTAATTGGGACGGTTAAGAAAAAAACATTACAGTACAAGTCAGTTGGGATTTAAGACAACTTTATCTCCTCATAAGAATACAATTAATCACTTACATGAGCAATATTTTTACTGGAACATTAAAACTATGTGATGATTTTCACAAAAATGAAACTCCAAATACACAAATACGACAAAAACGCAAAGTACATTTTCAAGACGAATAAATAATATATTGTAAGTAATGTGAAATAAAGTCGGTTTGTAATTTTCTCGACTTCAATTTTACACAGATTATTTTATTATTTATTACTAGACTAGTCCTACATAAGGATATCGATACCGCTAGCACGAACATTCGACAGTTACGTCAAGTACCTAATCGTAAGGAACCCACTATATTAAGAACGTACTCGTACTAGCGCTATGGGTTGCAGGGACCCTTAGACTTTGCTATCGTAAACACTGCTCTACAATAAGTAGTAGTAGCTTAGAACACACTGCTAATAGAACGAATGATTATTAATGAAAAGTTCAGGAACTACCATTCTTGTAATTGTTGAATCATTTATACAGCTAAAAAAAATAATGTAAGTCATGATTCAATAACACATATTTTTTATTAATGATAAACATTAACACAAAGTATTCTCTAAGTTTCCTCATTTCTGAATATTAATTATTACTTTTGACAATATATAACGATGCTATAAGAAAAAAATATATACAGGAAAAGTAAGAATGCAGTAGCAAAGAACGAAATATATTCGTTCGAATTTCTAATAATTTGTACCTAATTCTAGAAATGGAGACGTATCTAACACAGAAAGTGTTATAAATCGAAGACTGGCTGGTGGTAGAAATGGAAGGATCTAACAGAGTTAAATAAACTTAAGGAGTACTTTATACTTTTAGGTTTCAGGCTAAGGCATATTGTGTTAAAGGTAAGCTGTAGCTTTAGCTCTACCTGTAATAAATGATATTGATATAGGCAAATATAAATAATACGATATATCACTTAATAAATCTTTATATATGTATATAATTCTTCTGTGAGTGTGTATGTCACTGAACTACTCTCAAACGAATGAACGGATTTTGATGAAATTTTTTGTGTGTGTTCAAGGGGATCTGGGAATGGTTTATATTCACAAATCAGCCCGGCAGTTGGCGCTGCAGTCGGTATCTAGGTTATTTATCTATATTGATCCTAATCGCTTGAAATATCATGCAGGACAACGTCTGTCGGGTCCGCTAGTAAATACTATATAACAAATGAAAAAATTAAGGTGTTCACTGTAAAAGATCCACAGTCCTGCTCACATAGACAAAAAATATAGCGCCGTATTACGATTACTTAACCAGGAACGAAAAAAATGAAATATTTTTATTTATAGTTCTTTTTTAAGAAATCTTTATTTTGTTTACGCTATAGTATTATCTGCAAATAGTTAATTACAACACTAAATAATTAGAAACTCAGAAATGCTCAATTTTGATGCCTTAAAAATAGTACTTAGTCTCTTCACCACACCGGAGCTGACGGTGAAGTGGTATGTCGGACTCGAACAGACTAAAACGACACGGTGTTCCGTCGTAAGTGGGTCTATTGCAAGGGACCTGGGTATACCCAAGAAGGGATGTTTCCAGGAACCCCTGCAGACCTTGGGCGCCTCTTTACCAGGGCGGTCACCCCCATGGAATATGGGTGGCCTAGCACCCCTTTCAGTTTGAGGGGCATGCGTGGAACATTCACACCACCGTCTCAGGAGTGCTTCTGCTAAGGTACGGGCAGCCCTACCCGTTACCTCCAGGCCAGCGCTCATGGAGGCCGGAGAACGTTGTGTGCTCTCCGGCGAATGATGCGTTTACTGCGGGACAGAAGAGTGCTACTTCTCTCCCGTTCCCTTTCCGCCGCTTCTTTGGCCTGCATCACTACCTCACAGTATGAGGCAGCGAAATCCCATACACTCTCGCGCTGGACCATGTGCATAACCATGGTCTCCAGCAAGAGGCTACCGACACCTAGAGCTGCCACAAGGTTGGCATGCTCCTGCATCCACGCAGAGCACTCCACCAACATATGGAGTGCGGGATCCTAGCGACAGCCCCCGCAGTGCTGGTACACAGACGTTGGTTCCTGGCTGATACTACACAGGTACTTTCCGAAGCAGCCGTGTCCGGTGAGTACCTGCGTTATCCAGTAGCACCATACCGCCATACAGCCTCTACAGCCGATCCTCCATGATGGGTCTTACCGCCACAATAGTGATGTGCCCTCCCTTTACTAATACTAAAACGAGTTGGAAAGTGCCTATCCGTAAGACTACGTACCCTATATTACAACATACAAATTCCGAATATTACAAACAAAAAACGGTTTTTTTTTAGTACGCCGTCCACAAAACACATTCAACACTAGGTAAACTTCGGGCACGTTGTGAACATTAGGTATATCATATAACAGAGCGTACGCAACTGCACTGGCGGTACAGAACTTTTCTTCTCATAACCCTAACCTCAGTAGTGAATCAAGGCCTAAAAACATAATATATATGTACATAGTTAACTATTTAAAGTTAGTAGCGAGTTATTTATCTCATTAAAAAAACATCCCTACACATAAATCAAGTTTCAATTTAATTATGAAATAAGTTTTATTCAAAAGGAAGTGCTCATAAACTAGTTACTCTAATAATATTTGTGTACTTACAAAATAGAAATGTGAATTAACAACGTAGAACAGACTTTACCGAGCTATGACTGCGGAGTAGGAGAATCCCCCTAGTAAACATATTAGTCCTTTCAAGCATGAAATTTCCATAAAATTTAGGTGGCATTGAAACTGCTACCAATTAACGATTTCCGAGCACACACACAAAAATTACATACTTTAAAATTTCGTAAATAAATACAAGGGAAGAACTTCTCTAGCTAAGCGTGACACATATATTATGTGTTTCTGAAATCTCAGAACTATAAATATATATAAATAGAAAGGGCCACCATTTACCAATAAATTAAATAGAGATTTAAAAATAAAAAGAGTTTTTTTGTTGTTTTTACTGACTTCAGCTATCTAACATATTTCTCATTGTAGTCACGACTATTCAAAGGAGAATTTTTATTTGTTTCTATGGTTCGATTTATTTAATTTATGCACAATTACATTCGATTTTTTTTCTTGAGACGTAGACAGCTGATCCTTTCAGTGCAACTAGTTCCTAACATTGTAAGAAGAAAATACGTTTTGGCGTTGAAATGTAAAAGTTTATTTTCAGTTTTACAAAGCCATTTTTATTTAATGAGAAACAAAGTGTAGGAACTACTTAACATACTCCTTGAGAAAGGTCTCCTGTCGAGACCGAAACTAGTCGGGCATCTTTGAAATACACACGTGAGTAAAACTGAATATTTAATTTAAAAAAAATGTAGCAAGCAGAAAGTAGACTGTTGACCATTACAAAACGAAACTAGAATGCTTTTCCTACCTGAATGTCATTGTATGATTATTAATATCTTATTTATACATAAGCCGTATTTTCAGACCCATACGACCATCAAACCTTCAAGAAAAGAGCTTACTCTTACCTAAAAGGCCGGCAACGCACTTGTGACTCATGAGTTGCGGGTGTCCATGGGAGGCGGTAGTCACTTACCATCAGGTGACCCGTTTGCTCGTTTGCCCCCTATCACATAAAAAAAAGCAAGAATCAACTTCAATTGAAAAAATGTAGTCCTCTTGAATTTTATATCAAATCAAATAACTATAAGTTTATCTTTTTTTTTAATGTTAATAACTTATTAACCTTTTTAATTAACGGTTCACAAGAAAACTGACTAAGCAAATACACTTTCATAAAATTTAAAAATCTCGTATAATTTTGCTTTTTTAATATTAGTTTACTCAAATGACGAAGGTGTCTAAGCACAAATTAATTTTGTACATGCTCTGATCAAGTTGGTGATGTTCTTATAAAAGGAACAGAAACCGGCTGGCTTATATGAAAGGTTTGATGACAGTAGAGGTCATGCGGGTATTCAAATTGGATGCTGTTGTCCATAAATACATAAACTCCTACCCTACCCCAAAGGGATAGGGTAGGAGTTTATGTGTCCTATATATAGGATACATAAACTCCTCCTAAATTTCAACTTTAAAAACAGATGGAAAGAAGGAGAAGAGGAAGGAGAAGAAGAAGAAAGTGGACGATACCTCATCTAACGATGAGGAGTTTTTGCCCGGGATGCCTATCTCGCAGGTGCTCTCAGAAGTCAATCTGACTTCTGGGAGCAGATGAATGTCGGAGCGAGTGCGTTCCAAGTCCGTCGCTAATGTAGCGGGTGGTAGTTCCGGTGCGACGCCGGACGCACCGGAACCGATGGACACCGAGGCAGACGGCCGTAAGCGCGGACGCCCCCAAGGTTGCGAGAGTGACATCGCTCAGGAGATGTTGCCTCCTAAGGTGGTAAGCAGCCATAGGGGGCGCTCGCGTACCCCGGTGTCAGCCCCGTCAGGTTCCGTCTTTAGCAAGGCGGAATCCTATAGGCGGGCCAGAGCCGACGGCGAACTGCAGGCGGAAGAGGAGATCGCTGGTCTCCTGCTAACAATCAGGGAGCCGGTGGAGGGGGATTCAGTGCCCCAATCACCGGCCTCTTTGCAGGAGAGGGCGCACGCGGCAGTGGCCATCATAAACAAGGTGGCTACCAAGTCCGTAAACCTTAAGGGTCCCTTTGTCAGGGCCCTTAAGGACTCCTCTTCCGCAGTGGCGGGGGTCATAGAGACCCTAATCGGGGACGTGTCTCGCCTCCAGTCGGCCAACGATCACCTGACGGGGCAGGTGGCGGAGCTGAGCGCTCAGTTCGCCCAATTCAGGGCGGAGCGCCCTGAGCGAGAGAACCCTGCTCCGTCTGCGTCCCGGCCGGCCCCGTCTGCGTCCCGACCGGCCCCGTCTGCTTCCGGGCCGTCCCCGTCACCGGAGTTTCCGAAGACGTCCTGCAGCAGATGCTGCAGTACATGCTGCAGGCGATGGGAAATCTGGTGGACGGGCGGATTGCGGGTCTGGAGGCGAGGCTGCCTCCGGCCCCTGTTGTTCGGCCGCCGCTTGCGGCGCCGAGGCCGCAGGCCGCGTCGGCACCGACCACATTTTCCGTGGTGGAGGGTCGAGTATCCTACGCGGCGGCGACGTCGGTCCCGGGTTCTGCCGCCGCTCGCAAGACGCGGCGGGGGGCGAAAGCTCCAGCCGGGACTGCTGCGCCGAAGACGGGATCCAAGACGGTGGCTACGGCTGGAGCGGAGCTGCCTCCGCCCCCCACTCCAACACCTCTGCCTGGCCCCTCCACATCTGCCCCCTCCAATGAGGGTTGGCAGGTAGTAGGGGGGCCAAAGTCGAAAAAGTCCCGACAGCGGGCCAAGAAGGCTGCCGAAAAGGCGGCCTCTGGCCCGCAGTCGTCGTCGGTGGCGGTGCCCAGAACAAAGCCGCGGAAGCTACAGCCGCCTAAAACCGCGGCTGTTGTAGTCACCGTGTCGCCAGAGGCGTCTACCGGCGGGCTGTCCTACGCAGCCGTCTTTAAGACGGCACGGGACTGTCTCGCCGGCAATTTCGGGACGGCAGGGGTCCGCTTGCGCCTAGCCCAGACGGGAGCTCGGGTCCTCGAGTTCCCTGGGGCCGATGGCGCAAAGACGGCGGATACCTTCGCCGAGAAGCTGAGGGGAGTCTTCGCAGCCACGGATGGTGTGAAGATCTCCAGGCCCACGAAGTGCGCGGAGCTGCACATTTCGGGCCTGGACGACTCCGTCACAACTGATGATGTCCGCGTTGCAGTCCAGGAAAGGACGCAGTGCAACGCGGAAAACATCAAAGTCGGCACCATCCGCCCCGGTCCGGGAGGCCTTGGTGCGGTGTGGATCAGCTGTCCCGTAGCGTCGGCCAAAATTTTGGGCGACGCCGGCAGGATCCTCATCGGTTTCGTTAGCGCCAGAGTTACAGTTCTGGCGGCGAGACCGATGAGGTGTTACAAATGCCTGGTTGCGGGACACACCCGCATCAAATGTGGCAGCTGCTTCGACTGCAGCGGATTATGTTTCCGCTGCGGTCGACCGGGGAGAGTGCTCTGCCGCCCCTCACTGCCCTATGTGTGCGGCGGCAGACGTCGGGGACTAGCCTAGCGGCCCAGGCTGCCTCCGACGTTGTCCGTCTGTCCACGTCGACGTCCATGGAGGTTGTAGAGACGATCCAGTAATGGACCACGTCTCCAACCTCCTTGTCCAGACGAACCTAAACCACTGCGCCGCGGCGCAGGATCTCTTCCTGCAAACCATGGCATAGTGGTCGATCGGTGTTGCCGTAGTCGCGGAGCCCTACTTCATTCCTCCCCGTCCAAACTGGATGGGTGACTGGGACGGCTCCGTGGCAGTCGTCGGTTCCGCGGCGGCTCATTCCCCGCCCTTGTCGCTTAGAGACAAGGGCTCTGGATATGTTGCCGCCGAGTGGGGGGGGATCACCGTTTACGGTGTATACTTCTCCCCCAACCGGAGTTTGAGCGACTTCGAGGTCTTCCTTAACAGCTTGGAGACCTCGATGCGGCGATTAGCGTCTGCGCACGTCCTCGTGCTGGCAGACTTCAACGCAAAATCCATTGCATGGGGGTCCCCCGGGACGGACGCCAAGGGCGAGGCCGTCGAGGAGTGGGCGGCTTCGGTGGGCCTCTGTTTACTAAACAGAGGCTCCACCAACACGTGCGTGCGACAGCAGGGTGGGTCGATAGTGGACCTTTCGTTCGCTACCCCTGCTGTTGCCGCACGAGTAAGGAACTGGCGTGTCCTGGAAGAGGTTGAGACGCTCTCGGATCACCTGTATATCCGATTTGAGCTCTCCCGGTCCCAGGGCCCCAGTAGGGGTCACGCGGCGCGGCGTAATTCCCGTTTTCCGCGGTGGGCTGTTGCCAAGCTGGACAGGGACCTACTAGAGGAGGCGGCCATTATTCACTCTTGGCTGTCTCCGCAGGCCCCGACCGAGGAGGTCGATGCGGAGGCTGGCCTCTTTCGCCATGCGATTACGCAGATTTGCGATGCGGCCATGCCCCGTATCCAGGGTCGTCGGCCTCCAAGGAAGGAGGTCTACTGGTGGTCCCAGGAGTTGGCGGACCTCCGTGCGGCTTGTACTCGTGCCCGGAGGTCCTACACTCACAGCCGGCGGCGTCACCGCGGAGACGGTGAGGAGGACCAGCTTCACGAGGAGTACCGCGAAGCGCGGAAAACTCTGAAGCTGGCCATTTGCCGCGCCAAGGACGCAAAGAGAAAGGAGATGCTGGAGAGTCTCGACCGTGACCCCTGGGGTCGCCCATACCGTGCGGTGCGTCAGAAGCTCCGCACGTCGGGCCCCCCCCTTACCGAGACTCTCCAGCCCAGCTTCCTGCAGGAAGTGGTCGAGGGCCTTTTCCCGCAGCGGGCGGAGCGCACACCCCCGTCGATGGCCTACGCGGTCGGAGACGACGGGGGTAGAGAGGACGATGTGCCGCCCGTTAGGGAATCGGAGGTTGGGGCGGCTGTTCTACGGATCCGTTCCAAGAACACCGCCCCCGGGCCGGACGGGGTACCAGCCCGAGTGATGGCCCGAGCCCTCGACCATATGTCGGACCGCCTCAGGGAAGTATTAGACGCTAGCCTGGCGTCCGGACGCTTCCCAGAGTGCTGGAAATGCGGGAAGCTGGTCCTGTTGAGGAAGCCGGGACGGCCTGCCGATTCGGCCGCGGCCTATAGGCCCATCGTGTTGCTGGACGAGGCGGGTAAACTTTTTGAGAGGATACTCTCTGCCCGCATCGTCCGGCACCTCAGCGAGGTGGGCCCCGACCTGTCGGACGCCCAATTCGGGTTCCGGGAGGGGCGTTCGACGGTCGATGCCGTGATGCGCCTTAGGGCCGTGACCGGAGAGGCAGTGAGCTGTGGCGGCGTGCTGTTGGCGGTGTCTCTGGACATCGCCAACGCATTTAATAGTCTGCCATTCAGCTGCATCAGGGAAGCACTCCAATACCACGGGGTGCCAGAGTACCTGAGGCGGCTGGTGGCAGACTATTTAGAGGAGCGTACCGTCGTGTACGAGGACCGAGAGGGCGTCTTGAGACGGCGACCCATGTCGTGCGGCGTTCCGCAGGGGTCTGTCCTTGGACCACTCCTGTGGAACGTGGGGTACGACTGGGTTCTACGAGGTCGCCTCCCCCCCGGGCTGGGCGTAATTTGCTACGCTGATGACACATTGGTCACAGCCCGGGGAGCGAACTTCCAAGAGGCGGCGCGCCTGGCCACCAGGGGTGTTTCTTTGGTGGTCGGGCGCATCGAGGCACTGGGCTTACGGGTGGGTGGTCCGGTCGATGGCGCTGTATGGGGCACCGGTATGGGTGGCGGCTCTGACCGCCCAGAATAAGGCGCGCCTCTGGCGGCCTCAAAGGGTATTGGCGGTCAGAGCCATACGCGGATACCGCACGGTGTCCACCGAGGCGGCGTGCGCCTTGGCTGGAACACCCCCGTGGGATTTGGAGGCGGAGGTGCTCGCCGAAGTTTATCGACGGGTGGCTGAATATCGGGCGGAGTATGGCTTTCGCCCTCCGCCCGAAGAGGTACGCGAGTGGCGTGAAGCCGCCCGTCGAGCCACGATGGCTAGTTGGTCGTTCCGGCTGGAGACTCCGCGCCTGCTGGCTGGCTTTGCCGCCGTGGAGGCTCTCCAGCCGGTCATCCTCGAGTGGGCAGGGCGGCAGCACGGGACCCTTTCCTTCCGGCTGACGCAGGTGCTTTCCGGGCATGGTTGCTTCGGGAAGTACCTGCACTCGGTCGCCAGGAGGGAACTGAGTCCCGCCTGCCACCACTGCGACTGCAGTGAAGACTCGGCCCAGCACACGCTGGCGATCTGCCCCGCTTGGGAGTCGCAGCGCCGGGCCCTCACTGCAGTCATCGGAGGACATCTCTCGCTACCGGCCGTCATACGCTCCATGGCCGGTAGCGATAGCAGTTTTACCGCGGTCGCAACCTTCTGTGAAGATGTCATCTCGCAGAAGGAGGCGGCGGAGAAGGCCCGGGAGGACGATATCCACTCGGACCCAATCCACCGCTGGCGAACTGGGCGGCGTAGGCGCGCCTATCAGCGCCTCATGCCGCCCTGAGTGTGGCCGCGGATGGTCGGGACGGGTTTTCCCCTCCATCCGCTCTAGTAGCCACCCGCGAGGGGGTGACGTACGCGTGTGCCGTGCGTCGCCTAATAAGAGAGTTTAACAGCAGACGGTGCCCGCTTCAGTGTGGGCAAGCGCTGGGAGGGGTCCGGATGTCTTAATATCAGCAGTTCCCGGATCCCTTCCGTGTCAGGCGCAGAGTGGCACACCGTGTGGTTTTAGTCGGTTTGATTCCGACACACCGCCCCGCCGCAAACCCCGGCGGGGTGACGGTCCGAGGGGATTTCCACACGTTAAAAAAAAAAAAAAAAGAAAGAAAAAGGAGTTTATGTATGCATTCAATTGAAAATGAGATACTTTTATTTCACTTATGTTTTCTTTCATCCCATCGCATCGACGTATATTAATTTATGACGAATTTTTCAGTCATAAATCAATATACGTCGAGGTAGCGATATTATTTGCTGTTATATACATTGCTCCGCCTTATTTTCACCTCAGTGTCCTATTTGTTTCGAAGAATTAATACGTATCTCCTATTGACTGAATTTTACTAACCTTATTGATATCGTTAAGTTCTGAAAAAGAAGCTTATTATATTACTTTCAATAATTTCTACCTAAATGCTCTAAATAACACAAATTACAATCAATAATATATTAAAAAGACGACCACAAACATTTGCAATCCAATATCACGCAAAGAAGGGTCCTGAAATTTTGTAAGCATACAGATAGTAACATCTTTGAGTATAAAAAGGACATTTTATGTAAATGAAGTGCTCGCCGAATTGCACCCCATGGACCTTGGCGACGATAAAGTGAAATTAACTATCTTACAGTACCGAGCTGTAATAGCACATGTTACCTATTTTGGACTTTTTGTTGGTCGACATCGTTTACTATCGTACTACTTTGAATAAATTGTTGAATTTTCTTAAGTTTATTTTAACTTATTTTAATTTTTACGTGGAAGAGCCATGCTCTTACGTGGTAGAGCCATGCTTAGGCACGAATGGGCCGGCTCGACCGGTGCGATACCACGGCCTCACAGAAAACCGGTTGTGAAGCAACACTGGCGTTGCTTTTTCCTGAAATTAGTGAGGTTTCCGGAGGCCCAACTCCCCCTCTCCTTTTTCTTCTCCCTTGACCCCCCTTTTAACATCGCCTCATCCCCCTCTCTTACCCTTCCCCGCATACCCTCATCCCTCATCACAATCAAAGCGGGCAGCGCATTTACGACTCTCGAGTTGTAGGGGTCCATGGACGGCGGTTGTTACTTACCATCAGGTGATCCGTCTGTTCGTCTGTCCCCGTAAAATATATACAAAATAAACTTATATTTAAATGTTGCAATAGGCTAGTGCATGTGTATAGTTTTGTATATTAATGCAAAATTTATAAAGCTCATTAAATTTGACGACTTGAGCGACTTAATTTGAAAACTTGAGCGACTCCAAAACGTCTGCATAAGATTCATATTCGGGTTACGGAAATATGATCATATCTCACAGTATCGTTCAAAGCTCAAGTGGCTACCTATACGCCTTCGCCGGAATGTTCATATTCTTTCTCTTCTTTACAGTACTCTGTTCCATCCACATACTCCCTCTTATCTTAAAGAACGTTTTGAGTTCTTACATAACACACATGGCAGGAACCTGAGATCGTCAGAGAATTTGAAGCTGAAAATGCCCAGACATACCACACAATTCACTGACAAATCGTTCTCGGTGCAAGCAGCCAGATAGTGGAATAATTTACAACTGGATATTCGACAAGCCAAATCCATACTTATATTTAAAAAGCAAGTGGTAAACTACTTCTTGTAATTATAAATATGTATGTTCCTATTTATATATGTATATATATATATATATATATATATATATATATATATATATATATATATATATGGATATGTATAGATTTATTTACTTATATGTTAGTATTATATATGATATTAAGTACATATATTCATGTTATTAGAATAGTACACCTTAGACTACCCCTAATTTGATGTCATAATATCCGTATAAAGGTTGTCTGGAAGAAATCACCGTGAGTGATAAGACCGCCAATTGTTATACCATAATACATGCATGTCTATATATATTTTTTTTCCATTACTTGTATGGTGTACAATAAAGAGATAAATAAATAAATAAATAAATAAATAAATTTGTCGTCTGAAATCTGAACTCATTTTTCTCTAAAAACCATATACGGAATTTTGCTATATTGTTTTACATGCGATTGTCGATTTAATTGTCGTAATAGTGAGAGTGACATAAGGTATAACATTTCGAGACAAAATCAGTAAAATAAAAAGTTAGTTTAAAATACAGGGGGCATTTTGAGTTTGATACCAACATGGTCATTATATTGTTATAGACTGTTTTTGTTTTTTCTTTCGAAATACTTGACATTAGCTGAATCTCTGTGTTAAATCTACACGCGAGAGAGAGTCCATAAACAACTAAAAATAAGAAATAGAAGTACCGGTTCTATACTTCTTTTCATAGTTTTACGTGCTCATTAAAATAGGCTACCTACCTGATACACTCAGGAAATATACATTTATATATCTGCTGATTCAGTTGGTGCACAAAATAAATAAATTACAAAAAAGGTGAGACAATGGCACTGTTAAAATAGCTTGCTAGGTAGCCGGTTTCCTAGACTGTGCTACCGATATAATTACAAACTATAACGAAATCTCCTAAATCTATATTTTTTAGTATCTTAATATTCTAAATTTAAAGCGTTAATGATTAGTGAATTAACGTTTCGTCTTGTATGTTGTTAATGTAGCATTCGTGTGTGTCTTGTACGGCCTTTGACTGTTGTCAACAAATAAAAATTTTATATTTTCTTAATAAGTTAACTGTACTTATAGACAAACACGTATTGCACAATACAAAAAGAAAGCTATTCTTGAATTATACAAATTTTGACTATACTAGAATTTGGACTCTCGCTTCCAATTTATTTCTAGGTTCAAAACTTGACGTGGTCTAATTAAAAAAAAAGCTATCATTGTGTCCCCTTCAAATTTGACTGGCCAGTTGTAAGGGTTCGAGTCTCTCTCACACACACATATGGGGTAGGGGTTCTCGGAAGCTTTGTTCCTAAGGTATACCCGGGTTCCCTGCAATAGCCGTGACAAAACACGGTATGGTTTTAGCCGGTTCGAGTCCAACATACTTCTTCCCTGTTAGCGCCAGTGTAGAATATTCGAAATTGCGAGGTCTTTAATCCACTTAAATATTACCAAAAAGCGAGTACGACACAATTGCTTAGTGAAGTGTTATTACCTTACAAAAACATTTCAGCTTTATCCAGAACTTAGCGGAATATTGAATAAAATTAATTTGATAACAAGATAATGAACTGTTTTAAATATAACACTTTTTTTTCTTTAATATACATTTTAACACTTTGTACAAATTAAGTAATACTTTTTTACTTTCTTTGAGGTAAGGTAATTGGAAAATATTTATCAAAATGTTCGATATTGTAGTCTAAGGTTGCTTTTACACCCAGTGGTTAACAAGAAATATATTATTGCGTAACCCAAGTAGCTAGTATTATTTATAATAAACATACATACATACACTTACACCTATATATATCTCCTTTAGGACATAGACAATATACAATATCCATATATATAATAGACATGTATGTACGTACATCGAGATACATCTCAACTATCACATTTGGCAATAATAATTTAGTCTCTCTTCGTAATGCGTCTGTTGCCATCAACCGGGCACTGTATACTTTCCACGGTCACCTTTTACAATACCCACGGGAAAACAGGGGATATTCCTCTCCTATTCCACTCTACCAAGAATCACGAGATTAAATATACTTCTGTGCTGTTAAAACTACTGTAAACAAGTTAGTTCAGATATAGTAAATTGATTGTTATTTCGTATGCTTTAAATCTGCATTTAAATTCCTAAGAAAAATAATTAGCTTAACAAGTGATAACATATCTACAAGCATATTATCTGTTTCAGATTTATCGGCAGGTGGTGGCGGCGAGTCTACTGACATAAGCTCGACTACAGTTACCTACGATGTTAATTCTACACTGACGACTGAGAGCGTTGGCCAGCCGTACTTTGACAATGCCACCAAACGTGACTATACAGCGGCTGTCGGACAGCCAGCTTATCTACACTGTCGGGTGAAGAACTTAGCTGATAGAGCGGTAAGTACTTGCAAATACTTTCTATATTGACACCAAAAGAGATTACTGTACTTAATACTGGATAGTCAAATGATTCTTTCTTCTTTCTTCTGTAATCTTCGTAGTGTTGTATGCTTAAGTAGGCTTAAGTGGGCCGGCTTCACAGAGAAAGAATTAATACTACCGTTTTACAGAAAACCGCTTATGAAGCAAGGCTTGCGTTTTTTTACCCGGGTGAGTGCCACAGGCCCAACACCCTCAAAGGCTGACAACTCACTTGCGACCTTTGAGTTGTAGGTTTCCAAGGACGTCGGTAGTCTCTTATCATCAGATGATACGTCTGCTGTTTGCCACCCAACATTTTTTTTTATAGTTTTTATTGATATAAATTTAAAAAATCTGGTTCAAAATTTCATTCATAGATTTGTTTTTTTTTTTTTTTACTAAATTGAACAGTCGAATTTAACCCGTAAACAAATATTTTGATTTTGAATAAACAGAAAGTGATACAGCATGTAATGATTATGATAGTTTATTAAATATTTGCAAAAATTACAAATGTTGTTAAGGTATTTACTTAGACTACAAATAATCCTTTGATCTTTTCACGAAGTACGAATGTAATGCACAGTCGAGTATGCAAACAAAAGAAGTAAATGCTTTATAACTCATTTAAATCTCTTGAACTATCTTGGAATACTTATCTCAGTATACACATAGTATACTTTAGGCAGTAAATATTAATTGACGTATTTCTTATCTGATGAACAATTACTCAGGGAGTTTTCCATTCTTGCCACGTTATATTGATACTATGTAATTTTGCTGATGATAAGTAAAACGAACATTAGTAAGACACTAATGTGGAGGAACATATGTTAATGTTCCTACAATACAAAGTCATGCTCTTCCGCCAAGGGGAGAAAATCAAACCAGGCAGACCGCCACTCAACGGTTGATGTTTGAAAGTTATATTGTAATTGGCACGAGAACTTTTACATCACGATGCAAGTTTTTACTAATTCAGTTCGTTTTCGCTAGATCGCCACTCTAACAATAGCAGTCATACAAAAAGGCACCTAAAGCTTTACTCTCTGATGCTACTAATCTATTACAATAAATGTTGAATTCGTACCATGAAAGATGGCTAGTGCGAAATAGATCTATTATTGTTGTCAAATCTACATTATAGATGAATATAATATGAAATCGTGTCAAAGTTGCTTATTTGCTGTTATTACAGAATATTAATATTATTATCCTTTCAGAATTTATATCATCATCATCATCATCAAAAAACAGAAGGCCCCGCTCCCCCTCTCTTGTACTCTGAAATCTATACTACTCGTATACTAGTAGTATAGATTTCAGAGTACAAGAGAGGGTACGAGTGTACTGTAAAATAATATAATAATACTTGTAATATACATAACTATAAACTATGTACTACTTCTTATATAGTCAGATATTGATAATAAGTTAATGCAAGTCGAAGTAAAAATAAGTGTACTGTCAGAGAAAATAATTTTACAATAATCTACTAACCTACTTACTAGTAATGCTGACTAACTTAAACCAACTTTTATTTTCATGCGGTATATGGGGTAGTATACGAGTAGTAGTATAATAGTATACGAGGTAGTATAGATTTCAGAGTACAAGAGAGGGGGAGCTGGGCCTTCGGTAACCTCACTTACGCGGTAAATACAACGCAAGCATTGTTTGACAACCGGTTTTCTGTGAAGCTGTAGCATCACTCCGGTCGAGCCGGCCCATTCGTGCATAATCGTGGCTCTCCCGAGGTTGAATGTACCTACCATATATGTATATGTATATAACGAAAAATAATATAACGAAAAAAAAATTTCTTATTTATAAGAAACCTAACTACCCTAAGAACCTCTATAAAAATGTTTGTTTTTTACTTTTCGTTCGTTGTTTTCTACAGTCTAGTGACTAACGCATGGTTTCGGAATGGCTGATCACTGATCAACATAATTACTGATCAAAATAATAAATTAAATTAAATTAAAAAAAAAAGTTATTTAAATATCTCGTGAATACCGCATCAATTGTACTTTTATATCTCGTTGTGCTAATATTGCGTTGACTGGACATATGCGTCTCGTAACGGTGTCGTGAGTTCATAGATTTTATCTCATCTAAAAATATGCGCACCGCGCTAAAAGAAGTTTTTACTTCAATACGTACATATTTTTCACGCAATTTAGAGATTAGACTGTTAACGTGTTATTATAATTGGGTGTGAACTTATATGACTCTTTAAATAATCATATCAAAATGATTGTGATGGAATGTTCATAACTCTAGCTGTTTAGGTTAAACGAGATTTTACAACCTTTGGTGGCGACATGATTATTTATGATTTTATTACGATTATTGTATAGTATACGTATGACTAGATCTACTTTTTCTTTAGTAATTGTAATTGGTTTCTTCAAGCTATCTATACATATGACCTTGTGAATTACATAGGTGTAGCTTTAAATAATTTTTAACAGCAGTGAGGCCTTGCTTAGGCACGAATGGGCGGTTCAACCAGCGCCATAACAATAATAATAATTTGGGTAATATTAGTAACATTATTTTACAAAACAAGGAGTGCATCAACAAAATAACTGCTGAAACGACAAGTAGCGTTTACGATGTCCGCACTGAACCATTTCATTGAGAACATACGAGCTATCCGACTATTCTCTAGGGTAAACTAAACGGAACTTGCAAAAACGGAAACTACTGTATACAAAAACTAAAGTAACAGATAGAAGAAGAAGCAGTAACACAAAGATAGAAGTTTTATTATCCGAACTTATGTACCATTATGTATATTATGTACTGTATGAATGGTATAACTCAAATTCTTAAGTCAAAGGCAACATTTTTCTTGAAGACAGAACGGATGAAACTTCATTTCAATTCACGGTTTCATAGAAGATTCAACAGTCAGTTAAAGTTTCTTATCATATCCATCCCCATGTGACTGCAATCAATCCCTACTTTTTTTTTTTGACGGGCCTGGTTGCCTAGTTGGTGTTTAGTTTCCACACGCAACAAAAATGTGTGATCCAAAAATAGTTTTCCCGAGTCTAGGTGTTCTTGGTCTCCGTTGATTGAATATTTGTAAAGGCCCCCACGACACAGGAATCAGTCCCAATGCAGGGGCCAATAATGTCTTTAAAAAAAAATTAAATGAATTATAATCGCTTTTCTTTTATTTTGTTATTTTGTCAAAAAAAAAGTAGGGATTGATCCCTACTTTTTTTTTTGACGGGCCTGGTTGCCTAGTTGGAGTTTAGTTTCCACACGCAACAAAAATGTGTGATCCACAAATAGTTTTCCCGAGTCTAGGTGTTCTTTGTCTCCGTTGATTGAATATTTGTAAAGGCCCCCACGACACAGGAATCAGTCCCAATGCAGGGGCCAATAATGTCTTTAAAAAAAAATTAAATGAATTATAATCGCTTTTCTTTTATTTTGCACCTTAACTTTACGATGAAGGTAACTTACCTACAAATAATTCAAAATGAAGAGAGTGACGAGAACAGTTTCAAAATAGGTGCGTACACCCTCCTATATCAAATGGTGGCTTTTGTAAAAGTGACATTGTGAACGTAAGTAATTACCTACTTCATTGAAAACGTAGCTTCTGAGTTCTGTATGAAGGAAAAGTTTTTTGGAAATGTTTAGATAAGGAAAGCCATTTATTTTAATGAAAAATGAGAGAAGATTTAAGATGAAGGAATATACTTTTATCAAACGTACATATTACTATACAATTCATTGTTGAAGAGCATTTGGTTTGACAGTAAAATATTTTATGTTTCACGGATTGATTGGTATGTGTGTTGATTGTCACACATGTCATTTTACAGTAATTGCAGTATATCGAAATTACTGTTAAATCTTATGCCACGCGTAATAGGTACTTAATACTAACAATGTTTCTCTCTAAGTTATAGTTATGATTGAAGCAATTAAGATACGATATTAGCCTAATTACATTCAAGCTCTTGTCGTCACCGAATGTTCCGTCAAAATATTCATACATATAATGCCATAAATAAAGTATTACCCGTCTGCTATCTACACTATAAAAGTAAAAGTTTTCAGTCCTATATATGCGTACTGTGTTCTCAAAGGGGTAAGTAGATGCGTATATAACGCCCACATTTTGCCGTTAATAATTTAGCCCATTTACATAATAGGGGCAAGCCTATGGCCCGTCATCCGGGCGCTTTTGGGAATAAGATGTGTAAATTTGGGGAAGTTACTCAAATTGTGGTATATTGACAGGAAAGGGAGGATAGAAAGGGAAGGATAGGGATATTTCTTATACAGATCGATGGGGGAGTGTAAGAAACAGCTCAACAAGTCAGGGTGCATACCTACATATAACACAAACTGGCTGGTGCCAGGAAGTATATATTTATATGTGTGATTATGTATAATAAATGAATTGCGTTTATAACATGAATTATATGTTAAAGTTATTTTTTTGTTTCATTTAGGTCTTAGTAATAGGGAGTGTAACTACACTTTCAAATAATCTCAGTGCAATCTCTCAGCACAATGGAGAAATATCTATTGTGATGAAATGTTTCATATTAGAGATCAATCAGATTACCGGATAAGACGCTTAAGCGGAGAATATTTTTGATCCCGCAATTTTGGTACCGCATTTTGATATAAAAGACAAAACCCGAAGATCAATCACCCTTACTTCTAAGGTACAGCTGTGTCTGTCAAGTCCATTATCCAGAGATCGGAGATAGCGTGACGTAAATATTTGATATGTAGACCTTTTGGAAATATATTAAGTACGAGTAAATCCTCAATGTGTAATATACTTTATAGATACTTCATACTTACTAACTGAACTGAAATTTTAAATTTCAATACAAATATAAGCTCTGAATGATAACAATAGGAGACACTACTATTATCATTAACTATCATGTACATTCCGAACTATTGAACAGACATATTCGTACTAATACTTTTACTTAAAATGTTAAATAAAATAGACAATTAGTTACCTACATAAACATACTACCGAGTAATGCACTGTTTGTTCGTTGTCTCAACAATATTTAATGGTTCGGCATTCAGTCTCTTTGTCTTTAACAATGACCTATAAATTGCAGTGCCACCTCTCAGCTCGGTAACGGTTAAACCACCCCATGGCTGCACTGCGTATTATAGCACAGGCATCGGCTCGTCAGGCGTGTAGATTACTTACGGGTCTTTTACTTGACCGACTTGACTATGATTATGTTTTATACTGATATTATTTATCTTTCTGTAAAAAGGTGTTTATGAACTTAAAATTATTGTTGAAGAAATTATGACAAATATATAACAGGTAACTAATAGACTTTGAGTAGGAACGCATTTCTTTAATTACATTATCCTATTTTCTGATAATATATATGATACTATTTATAAATAAATTAAGTGAAATATATGATATGATATCATAATTCAAAAGCAATAACCATTTTCAGCAGAAAACTGCAATATCGCGCCATAAAACGTTCAGCGTTTATTCAAAAAATCCTTTACAGCGTAATTCGCTATTTCTGTACCATATCGCAAATATTTTCATGAAAAGTGTTCATCTTAGCATTTGAAAATATAAACTCATTCGAAAATTTGTTTTTAAAATCGTACCTTCTACAAAAATGTCTGAATACGACTGCACGCTAGAATATTGGGGTATGTGAACATCTCAATTCTGACCAAACAGAATAGCCTCTTTAGAATAAAGCAATGTAGGCTGCAAATGAAGCTTTCATAATATGATCTTCCTGTCCTTACAGCAAGTACTTACGCTCTGCACAATAATTATGTGTATTATCGTGTATACTTCTTCATATTGCTAAAAACATTCATTATTCTAACGATACCCCATAGTATCGTTAAAGTCATAAATATAAATCAATACTGCTGCGTTTGGCACGTAAATACTTATGATAGATGTTTTGATATGATAGATGTTTAAGTTTTTTTTAATTGAACTTGTTTATCCCAAAACTTTTAAGTAGGACTTCTTAGACACAATAAAAAACGGTTGAAGGTTTGTCATAGACAACCACAAGACTCTTTATTTCACATTATATACATTATAAAATTATGTTTACATACTACTACTATTTTGATATAATTTCATCAATAACCTTGCAGCGTTATTATCTGTGTATTTAACTATCTCATACTACTTTTTTGCCATCTAAAACATTTTTAATTCTGACGTTAATTTCTGTTTTTTGTACCAACTCTGTTATAGTAGTTCAGAATATGTGTACTACCTATAGCTAGATATTTTGTTCGCCCTGATCCAATATCAAATTACATAACATCCATTGGTACTATCAGAATACAGACGTGAACATATGTAGGTACATAAAATGCCGTGAGTGTATGTATGTAGGAATATATACATTTCCTTCCTATAAACATTGTTTAATCTTTCAGTCAAATGTAGCAGTTAGTTCAAATCTAGTAACACAAATGTATGCGGGTTGAATACACAATGATAATGCACAGAGCGAATTTATGGATTTCGGCTTATGTGTAAATTAACTCAACATTTGTATGCTAATCCTGTAAAATCATTTCGTTAAATTACGAGTGCTCAAGCCAGTTACTTAGGAAATTAATTTTGTGCTAGTGATTTTATAATTGCAGCAAAAAATACAAAATGCAATATTGTAAGTATAAGAAAGCTCTTTTAGTTTCTTTATTTCTTCACATAAACATGTCCGATAGATGTGATTCAAATCTATTCCTATAGATATTTGATTATCATATGAGAAGAAGTAATATTTCTATATCTGTATGTATATTGTGCTTATTATAATAAGATTTAGTTATATCCAATTATCAAAATAAATGTTGCAGAAAGTGTAAATAAAAAAAATAAAAAATAAAATAGTATTGCCTGTATGATTGATCAGATATCACTTGTTAAACAATAAACACTTTAAAATACAAATATATATATATTATATACCCATATCCTTTAAAATATAGATAAAATGTATTAAAACAGAGAAACTTGAAAAGAAAAAATCACGTGTGTTGCTATTTGCAATGTTCGTTAAATTTTATACCTACTTACTAGTAAACAATCATATGGCCCTAGTTAATTAATCTCAATATCTTGACTTAAATATTAAAACTTCCAGGCTTTGAATACAAAAATCTTTAAATTTTGCTCATAAAATAAACTTGGGACGGAAAGACAAATAAATGTAATATGCCGTAATATATGTATCATACATTGCCATATGCCGTATTTTATGTACTCACTGTATATTTCGAATCTAGTGAAGCAGGAAAAGGGCCTGAACTGATTCTACAAGTTCATAACCTTAGCTGTTTATGTGTTAGGAAAAATAAAACGTTGCTATATAGTGTTGCGTTCGCGGAATGTATAATATACTACATCTAACTATAGGAAAAATGCTCTCTCTCCTTCTTGGAGAGAGAGCATTTTTCGAAATGACGTAATTCATGTATTGTTGGTGTATAGGAAATATTGTTGTAAATTCCTTTTCGCATGACTATATCTTTTATGTATATTTTGTAGACAGTTTATCATGTGAATAGATAGATAAATAGAGAACACTTTATATGTTCACAGCTATTACAGGACAAGTATGATTCAAAATCATTTGTCAATTTTATAATGTACAAAGTTCGGCCTTATTACAAATTCCAATCATTTCCTAGCAACCTTAGGATGGATTAAATTGATTTGAAGAGACGATGAGAAGAAGAGATTTGGTAGTTTGAAGTATATATCAAATACAAGGAAATCTATAATAAAGTACTACACGTTAACGAGATTCTATACATTTTTTTTAACATGGTAGAGCCATGCTTAGGCACGAATGGGCCGGCCTGTCCACGGCCTCACAGAAAAACTGTTGTGAAGCAACACTTATGTTACATTTCCCCGAAATTAGTGACGTTTCCAGAGGCCCCACTCTAATTTTTCCTCTACCTTACCTCCCTTACCCTCACAAATACATACCTACAGCATATTTTAATATGTAAAATATGAAACTAAATTGATAGACACATTATCTTTAAATATACATTTATTGCGCTTGCCTAATATTAAGCGGTATCTGTCGCTTTTTTCTTTTTAAAGGTTTCTTTCTCGAATCATGCAACAGTACTATGTAATATTTACGAAGGTGGTTTCTATGTGAAACTAGTTAATAGAAAACAATTGCCTTTAATTTAATTTTAATACTTCTATTGCCCTTTTCTGTGTATGCAATATTTCATGATAATCAGTTTAGGGGTACATAAAGGTAAGGATTTCATAACTGATAAATCCTTAACTCTTTTTCCTTCTAAATCCTTACTGATAAGTAAGGAATATCACGAAAGTAGATGTTCGCAGGGCTTGGTGTGTTGTCACATGGTATTATGTGAATAACAGTTGGGAATAAAACCCTTTTTAAAATAATTAAAAAAAAAACAAATATTCTGTAATATTACAAATACCTTTAAAAAATAAATAGCATGTTTTAAGTTTATATGACTTCAGTAGTGCTTTGTATGAAAGTTCGTTTTATAAAAAGAGAATGTGAACAGTGACGCAAGTCCACTTCTAAACAACTTTATCTAGCTTCTAACTTATCTAGTTATAAGTTATAGCAATGTCATTAAGGGCAAAGATACAATGTGAAGGTTTAATCGAACAACTCGTCGAAAAGCACTTGAACATAATTGATCTTTATTTTATTAAAAAAATTGAGATTTTTATTTATTTATTTTTAAATTACGTCTAATCTTATCTCTGCTGCCGGACAAATTTTTATTGAAACAAAATAAAAATGAAATGAAATATTAAAATTAATTATTTCACATTTTTTTAAATGTGTGCAATAATTTCTTTACGCTAAGTATACCTGACATCAGTTTTTAAATTATTATCTAGGTAGGTATTACATATCGTTATACATAAAGATTATTAAATTGAAAGCATATTTCTTTTAGGATTGCTAAAAACGAGAATTAAGTCCCACTGTTAAGATGTCAAAGGCCTTGATGATGATGAGGATTAGGACAAAAACAGATTTCATCTTCCTGAAATTGGAAAATATCACTTTTTCCTTATTACACTTGATTAAGGACGCAATCACAAGGATCACCAAACGGTAAGTGAGTTCCTTCGCTTACCGTTTGCGTGCTGTCTTCCATTCAGGGTAGGGAAAAGGAGAGGGAGGAGGGCCAAGAGGGATAGGGAAAGGGGTGTGGCTTCCGGTAACTTCACTCACTTGGTCACACAATGCGAGCATTGTTTAACAGTCGGTTTTCTGTGAGGCCGTGGTAATACGCCGGGCAAGCCGGTCCATACGTGATAAAGCATGGCTTTCCCACGTTAAATGTAAATGTTTAAATGATATTAACACTAAATTTGTAGTAGTAATAGTAATAGTAGTAGTAGTAGAACAGTAACATATTAAGGTATTCTCTTTTAATGAAACCATCAACTCCTTTGTCACTTTTTGACAAAGGAGTTGATGGTTTCATTAAAAGAGAATACCTTAATATGTTACTGTATAGTAGTATATACCCGGTAGTTGATACCCGGTCCTTTGGGAAATTTACTTGAAGAAATAATTTAGACATAGCAAGGGGGCAGAATAATAGTATATACTATTTTATAGCAGAAATTCGGCTTTTGAACACATCTAAAGTGCCTACCCAAAATACAAAATAAATATACAATAGAGGGATAGACAACGAGTGCCGAAACTAAATCCTGAAATAATTATAGGAAATGTGTTGACATGCAAAACTGCATTAGTCATAGATATTAACAAGTTAAGTTTGAGTTAAGGGTACGTAAGATTTTAGTCTATCAAATATTTGTATCAATCTAATGCAAGCTTGTACTTATTATATTGTAATATTTTAGCATGATAATACTACTGTTTCCACACATATAATTATCATACATACATACATATCCAGCGTGTATATACATAGGTAGTTCAATTAATAATTTAACTGAACATATAAATTATTACAGGACAATCTGAATTGAATACTAACGAATGTAATCTTTCAAGTTTACTATTAGATTTCATGGTATATTAAGGTTTAAACGTATTTCTTACTTGAGTTGGACAATGAGCCTTCATGATATCATAGCATATTATAATTATGCAGTTACGCAAGTTATGTAACGATATAATAGATCATATATTAGTGCCTTAAATTATATTAGAAACACCATATAATGACAATTGTATCATGGAATAAAATTTAGACTACGTAATACTTAGTATATGCATTTATATCTGTAAGTTATTGACATAGATTTTCGAATAACATTTGCTCAAACTTTTGTAATGAGTTAGAAAATAAATATCAGGTCTTATTTTAATTAGTTACGCATCGTTAGAAAAACATATTTTAAGAGAAATTTTCACGAGAACAAAGTGGTTTAAATAACTTACTGAGTCGCACAGGAAGTCGAAGTTTATTAATAAATTTAATTTTTCGAGAGAATACTATTGAGTCAATACAGTTATTTTAAATGTTGTTATGTCGAACTGTGTGCGCCGATCCCGGAGGCTTAGTACTTTATATCGAGCTAAAGATTCTTTATATGAGCCTGAAGAAGCAGAGTTACGATAGTTAAAATTTCTGATTATTTTTTTCTGGACGTTTTTAACTGTTCTATATGTCCTTTGTAAAAGGGGTACCAAATAATGATATCAAAGTCGAAGGTACGGTAGTTACGTTATATCAAAGAATTTAATAAAAGTTGATTCTTTTATGTTCAAAAGATTACTAAATTCTATTTGTAGGTGCGGAAAGAATCCGTTATATGGATTCTCACAATTTTATATAAATTCTATGACATTGAAATAGTTTATCTTTTAAACCATGTCAGTCGAGTGGTTCTTGGCGGAGTAAAATAAGGCCACCCCATCTCATCCCATGAGTGGGTTTCATAGCAGGTGACTAAGAAATCAGTTAGTATGAGAATAGGATTGCCCTTACGTAAGTAGGACTTAATTATGTTTGGCAAGAAGTAGGCATTTATGACGCTTCTGCCCCCTTTTTGGACATTAGTGTGAGTGTATGTATGCATGTCAGTTGATACATAACTAAAAGATACACCAACCACACATTACAATAGTTTAGCTAAGCTCGACTTTACAGCTTCTTCTCTTACTCTGAAATAGCTGGATGGATTTACCTAAAAGTTATTAAAAAGACTATGTTTTAGACTTACACTAAGGCACACATAAATCTAGTATCTTTTTAATTTTTATTATACAGCCATTGTTCAGTGTGACTGGAAGTTTTAGAAAATAAAAAAAGAATGATATAGTAGCCTGCTAATATTTTAATTATTTTTTGTAGTAGGGTCCGTTCCGTTCTAAGTAAACACGAAGCAGCGAGCACACTCTTCTTTAGGGAAAAATAAACTAACCAGGCAGTACATAGATTAACAGACTACATATAGCTACTAATCAGGACATGGGTTTGCACTTCATGGGATCTTTCTAGACCTTGCCTTAGCTTTTGACACCATATCTTGTTCTATGTTATTGCACAAACTTGAAGCCCTTGAGATAAGGGGATTACAACTTCAACCATTTGCTGAGTATCTCAGTGATCGAAATTAGTGTGTGAGAATCGGATTATATATGAGTTCTGAACTACAAATCATTAGTTATGGCTTTCCCGAGGGAAATAGTCTAGGGTCAACAATTCACCTTATACATTAACGACCTCTGCAGTTTTAAACTCCAAAACGGAGTCTTAGTATTATAATCACAACGATACAAAATAAATCACAGGTTCAGCTGTATAAAAGTGCACAAACTGGCTCCAACATGGTATCGAACGGGCTACACACAAATGTAATAACATTAAACGCCGGCAAAACTGAAAATACATTTTATTCGCAACTTTTTCGTTAACACAGTACTTACTAATCTAAACATTTACAGACACTGTATGCGCTTGCCCTATGTTAATAAAAATAGACCATATTAAATATCTGGGTAACCCACCATTCACGCAAATCTATAATGCCGTAAACATATCGATTTATTGGGCACTAGAATACGTAAATTACTATACATATTTAAGGACGCCGACTACACTTTAATCAAGCAAGTAAATTTAGCTCTGTGTCAATCCATACTTAAGTTATGCTATATGTGTAACTTCTTGGGTTCACCAGCATAGTTTTGCTGCCTTTGGAACGCTCAAAAAGAACAGTACGAAAGGTAGCTATGTACTTTCCTTCCATTTACATTTCCCACACATCTGCTTTACACGGACTGTAAGGTTCTTACAGTTCGCCAATCATTCATGATGCAAATCATTCTAAAGCAGCACTCGGAACTACCATTAAAATCCTTACCTTACCTAAGGAGAAGGACTGAGATGATTTGTATCAAAGATACTAAATATATACTACGTGAGACACAAACATCGTGTAAGTATGTTGCTAGAATATTTAGGTAAACTGAATTATACAGACACAGAAAAACTGCCCGAAATGTATTTATTGTTATTATATAAGCAACTACTGTATACTGTTAATTTGTATGTTATTTAAATACTGCAGCACGCGTATTTATTCGTCTTACTTTAAAAAATAATAAGCCAAGTGATAGCCTGAAACACATGATACACCTGGTTCAGGCAGGCACATGCTTCATTAAAAATTTTATAGCGGATTCGTTACTTTTGACATATTTATGAACATAAATTTATAAATTAATTTTAAATCATTAATGAATTTTCTCAATAATGTATAGATATACAATTATATAGGATTCTAATTAAATAAGATGTAATCCCAATATTATAAACTTTTTTCTTGTTTTCTACTCCGAGACTTGCGAGTTCTTTACCCCTACTTCCTGTTCCTACCCATTTTCCTTCTACAAATCTTCCTTTACAGCGACTACATTCCCAAGGGTGGCGTCAGGTAGACGGCTGGCCGTAAAAGAAACTAGCCAAAGTAAATTTGGGGCAATTGTGAGAGGATAACCAAACGAAATAAACCTTTAGTTTTCGGTATTTAAAATAATATTTTAGAATTAGCAACATATTCTTTGTGTCAAATGAAATAAAATATGTAATATAATATAATATTTCATGTGCTAGTTTATTGTAGTGCATAATATATATTGTTAATATATAATAAATCAATTTGTGATACCAAAAACAACCAGTAGCCTTTAATGACTGTATTGTACAAATACAATTAGTACACAAGCTAATTAAAAATTACCTAATTAATTATCTCAAGCAATTGCCAGCATACACGGCTATTATGATCCGTAAATTTGATTTATAGTTTGTTTATGCTTCCTAAGTTATTAGAATATTTCAGTGATTTCAATGAAACCAATTACGTGTTGCTAATTAGTTTTTGGCTTTGAGTGCTTCTCGTTATTGCATAAAATCTTGGTGTTGGATTGATTAGAAATACAAGTACTTTGAATTATTTTATTAATCCAAATATTAAGTGGTTTTAATTATTTGAAAGGTTTAGTCTATATACCACTGTAATAAGATAGCGAGAAAGTACCCGTCATGCGTTTACGCGAAGTTATATAGTTTACGAAGCATCCATA
Organism: Tyria jacobaeae; assembly: GCA_947561695.1. Classification (NCBI taxonomy): domain Eukaryota; kingdom Metazoa; phylum Arthropoda; class Insecta; order Lepidoptera; family Erebidae; genus Tyria; species Tyria jacobaeae. Next base: position 11,843,504 of record OX387221.1, on the reverse strand, counting down.
AACGCGAGTTAAAAGAATGATAAAACGTAACGCTTACACCTCATAACATAATTTAATAAATTTAAAGGATATCAAGAAGAGGAAGAGAATATACTAAATGGTTTCCGTAAAAAAAATATTATATTTAAAAAATCAAAACGATATTATATAATACAATACAACACAATACGTACGTTTACGTTATCCGTATACATATTAAAAGATAAGGTGGTAATGTAAAAGTTCTTGATCTTCGTTCTTGATATTTTGTTGTTTGCCTGTTAGATTTGGCGTTCTAGCACCCATAGTCTAGTATAGATGGCCTGCTGATACTCATCTCTACAGGTATCAAATATAATTAGCAATTAATGAATACTGAATTAATATCAGCTATTAACGTCGAGGTTCCCAGAGGCGAAGAAAAACTAAAGTAGCTAAGTATATTAATAATTTATTTGGATGTATACATACACTATTTTTCCATAGGTAACTACATACAATTGTAAGAAACAATCCTACTATTATACTATAGGTAATCTATCCAATTCACTACAAGTAACCGCGTTGATGTATGTAATTCGATCATTATTTATTAGGTGGACCAATGGCGTGGCGCGTCTGGTGTGACGTGTCACAATAGTGTCTGTTTATTAATTTTATTCAAGTGTTTTTTTATGGTCCATAATAATAATATATTATTAATAATAATATAATATACTTATATATATATTCATAGTTACAAATTGCTGATGACGATTATTATGTGCACTTTTATATTTTTAAGTAAGAAAATGAATAATAAAGTACAAATCGTTAACAATTTAGCGTATACTTTCTCATTGTGAAATATTTTGCAGGGTTTGTAATAATCTGTTCCGGTTTTATCACCAATAAATTGTAAACCACGTCCCTCGGTAGTTCTGCATCCCTAAAGTTTAGAAGTCAAGTTAAGAAATATCGCAATTATGTTATTTATCGATAAATAACTACGTCAAATTTTGCAACAAGATAAAGAAATCAAGAATACTAACGTTAAACCAATCAGAGCTGTGCGTTGCAATGTACCACCTGACGCTTGACACTTTCGTATCAGTTTACAATTTTACGATTTTACATCGATACATATATTATAAACAATCGAGAAATAATGTAAACAATTTTTGGCACTTTTTTTTTTTTTTCATTTCTTTATATATGGTATATTCAAACTCAAGATGTCACTTACATCAAAAAGTTTTTATTGAAAAATGCTACAAAATTTTTTTGATGTATGGTAAAATAAAACTTAAAGCCATACATAGTTGGAATGTCAGTCACCTATGTACAGGATTTCATTTTACAAGTAAAGCCGACGAAACCTTGGATCCTAATGCCTTTCAACAAGACAATCTTTTGCAAACTCTGCTTCAAATCGAACATAAAAGTGGTCAAATGAAAAACTAATATAAACTCACTTGCCGAAACCTTTTTATTTGTTCTTTTTCATCACAAAGAATTCCCAATACAAGTAAATCCTGAACTATTTTATAGCATTAGAACAGCTGCAATAAAACCTCCTACCCGGTTTTATTCCTGTTATAGAGCAACATAATAGTTTTAGTTACACTTTAGTCGTCATTTTCATTTCGAAATTTAATATCATATCTGCTTTTGATACTCTACAAACAATTTGAATTACGCAGTAAAACGTTTAATATAACTAAGTTTTTTTTTAATTATACGTTCGTAAAAGTACTATTCGATACCGGAAACATACATAAAAATAAAATTTGTGTTAACCAAATAAATTTCAAAACATGTTTATTACAAATATCCTACACCGACATGTTGATTGTTGTTTGTAATAATTTCACGAACGATAAATAACGTTGTAATATCAACAATTTTTGGATAATCTTGGTCACACAGCATAGTCATAATTTTGAAACACAGTTACCGTAAAAATTGAGTAAACGCGGCAAAGTCTCTATTTGTCGGCAACACGTCACGTTAAACATCTCGGATCTAAAGCTAAGAATACATTACAGTAGACTCCTCACACTGTATGAACCAAATGAAAATGAAAGCAGCATAATCTAACCCGCAATCGTTTTCTGAATAAAACATTAAACGCTTATTAAAAGGGGTACTTTAAATAAAAGCAAAAAAGGATGGGACGTACTGAATCTTTTTGACATCCGTAATGACTGAAATTAGGGTTACGAGAGGCCTTAAATGTTTTTCAAATTATGAGTTTATTACCCGGAAACACTTTACAAAGGGCAGTCTGCAACAATAAACGAAGCAAATGTTTTAAATACCACATTTCTTATATTTTCTACTATAGAATAATGTAAGAAATAACCAGTTCATTCGACGATAATTAAATACAAACCTACCACACAGTGGTTTTTTCTTATACAGAATTTTTACACTGCTTAAACAAGCAAATCGAAAAACGCCAGCTCAGAAAAGTCATTTTATATAGTTCAGGAAAAAATGTGGAGCCACTAAGTAAAATTCAACTAAACGCGCAAGTAATAAAACGGCAAAGGAATTCTATTAGACATCTCTACTGAAGTCTTCGCTTGGGCGTATATTGGCAATGCGACTTAACAGATTGTATGTGGGATTTGATTTTCCGTACAAGCCCTAGTAAGTGCAATAGGAAATGTCGCGTGAGCGTTGCTGTCGAATAAAGCAAAGAGAATTGGGTCGAGGCCCGTGAAGCCACACATTTTGGAACATAGCCAGCCACAGTAGAGGCGATTTTGTTTTATTTCGTAAAAATAAAATACTGTATAACGATTTAGGCTATATAATAATGGCGTTTGCCGTTTATGATTATATGTCACAATGGAACAGCGGTTATTGGGCGTTCTGTGAGGATTATTCATTGGATTTTTAGGTTAATAAACAGATTAGAGGGGTAAGGGTCACGCGGGTTTGGGATTTGGTATTCGGCTCGCTCGCATAACTGTCTATAATATAATTTTTATCTAGCAAAAGGTCAACCAGGTAGGGGCTTGGATTTTTTCAAAATTTTATACAGGTTATCGTTATTTTATGTCTCGTTTAACTTGTAATGTTTACATACCGGTCGTGATATGAAAAATAATTTAAAATTTGTTGTAATATCATACTAGCAACCAAGAGACTTGAAGTTTACGTTTCAATTAGCTTACTTAGGTACTTTGAGTAAGTCCAGAGAGTGCGTCTGAGGAATGATTTATTTACTTACGTAGAGTATATAAAAAATGTAAGATTTTTAAAATTCTGATCTATATAATTATATCTACATAATTTAAAGAATTATTCGTTTGTTTGTTTGAACGCTCTAATTACAGGAACTACTAATCCGATTTCAAAAAACTTTTTATCATTAGATAGCTTGTTTATTGATTATATACATGCTGTACCCACGGGAGCGGAGTAGTGACCATAAAGTCAGTAGGGGCTACTATAATAACAGGCATATAATAGAAGTGAAAGAAGGTAACTTTAAGTGATACTTGTAATAATAATATCAAACAAAAGAATCTGTTATTTAATAGTTTTAATTGACGGTACATATATGCAATATAAGATAAGAATTAATGTTCATAGTAGAAACTACAAATAAAGTTACAACACACCTTACCTCGAGAACTCCGACACCGTCACGAATATATTTTTTATTTAAATTTTAGTTCCTAATAAGTCGAACCAACTTTAAATATTTTTATAGAAAAAAATATTATCTATAACCCTATACTAAAATATAATATACATAAATGAGTTGTAAAGGGTACTCATTAGAGTAAGATTCTGCTGGAAAGGCTAGCATTTAAAACACATACACTCTCCTTTTAAGTTAATATTAATTTATATTTGTCAAACAAAATTTTGCAAAAAAAACTGAGTTCGTTTGGTAAATACATGCGACAATTTTCTTTTTTTCTCATCATTAACTATATCCTGTTTCAGGGTTCTAACTAGTATAATTTGAAATTAACTATGGAAGCGAAGATAATTGTATTAAATTTAAATATAAACGTATATACATGCCCATGACCCGTCTGCTCGTTTGCCCCCTATCGCATAAAAAAAAAAAAATACTTTTTGCATCTATACAAAAGGCACAATAGCACATTAAGAAGTCTCCACCACCACTTCATATATGTATGTACATCATTATTATTGTGCAATTGACTTTAAATTAACTTTGAAAACTGTTTGTCATCGAGAGAGCATTGCCAAAGTGAATAAGTAAAATTGTTTTGAAATACTTTCTCATTTTAAATCATGTTGCTATAGAGCACAGGCAGTTCTACTAATATAATATCGAATTCTCCCCTTAGACATATGATTCCTGTGTCACGAAAGACCTGAATACTTGACATACATGCAAACAATTGATACAAAGAACACTAAGACTCGGAACAACAACTTGTAGATCACACGAATGACCTCTGGACCTCTGGCCCAGCAGTCTGTATTGTTTACTTATAGTACACACTACAGGTCCACGTGATTTGTTAATATATCTGGTTATATTGTGCTCTCAATTACTGGACATTCAGGCTTCAGGGTTTACCCGAAATGAAGTTACAGGGGACTCAAAAAATATCCTGAATGACTTGGAGAAAGAGGGTAGATTATTACAGACAGATACAGATTACTTTAACCTCTATGTATATTTTAGTTACTTATTTCTCTAAACATATTATCGAAATGTATTATTTATTTATGTTACTGCTGCTTAAACTAGGATATTTTAATTTCCGTAATCAATTGCAGAAGAGGATATTACTGTCGATGTGCCAATCTTGTTGATTAACTCTTTAATCTAAAACGTACGTGAGGAGCGACTGCGACTAATTGCTCACAGGTTTATATAACAAATTAAATTGAAATAATCTTTTAGAATCAGAGTCAAACATGTTTAATAATAGCTTATAAAAATGTTATATATTTATACGAAGCTTGATTCTGATTAATAAATGTGTGTGAGACCAAGTTTAAAGCTTGTCAAGCCATTAACACCAAGTAAATAACTGAAGAAAGGTCAAAAAAATTTATGTAATGTTAAATTTATTACAACCGGCCGAAATCAGGAAAGTTTAGGTGTAAAAAAGCGTATATAAATGAAAAGACCTCGTCACGTATTTCAATGTGAACTATAAAGACCCGAATGCGGTTGTTACAGAATATGGGATAAAACTAAATTAATGTATAGAGCGCGTTAAAAAGGCTGATATATCCCTTGAAAAAGGATGAAGACGAATTACCCAATATCGTTGGTTTTAGGATGTGACAATGAAAGGTTTGAAATTTCATAAATTTAGAAAATGTTTTGTGACGTGTAGAAAGTAGATATGAGTATTTATTCTAATGTTTTAAATGTTAAAGTAGCTCTATATCTCTATCTATGTGTTACCTTTTTACGGCCAAACGACTAAACATTTTTTTACATATGTATAGACTTCTTTCGAACTTTGGAGAAGAACATAGGTGGCTTTTCATCGTCAATAGCACTTGTCAATCAATCTTCAGAGGCTTTAAGAAAAAATAACTTTATCTATTGTCTACCATAATTGTATCAGGAAAAGAATGTTATCAACCCATAACAGAATAAGCAATACTGACGTAGAAAATTTGAGATATTAAAGGCACTGTACGTAACTTAAAATACCTCCTAAATTTATTAACAATAATAGAGAATCCATACTTACAATATACTCGTAAATCCGAATGTAACTCTGTTTGTCTGTCTATTATGGCCGATCCCTTTTACTTGTTTGAATAACTTATGATACAGAAATAAATACGAACTTGAGAATAAACAAAGGATGCTTTTTTGTCTAAAAAAAAAACCTAACAAGTAGCAAAACAAGCAAAGTAAAGTTTTGCATGATAGACCATGCATTTGCCATGTCTATTGCATTTTCATGCCTACAACGCGAAGAGAGGTCAGCAAGATGCGCTGTTGCCACGGTGATTTTGAGACAGCTCTCAGCGATAAGAACTCGAATGCTTTGTTATTGTAAATCATGAAATATACATATGTATTTTTTCTGGCATAGGGTGAGTGACAACGCGCAACGCAACGGCCACCTCCTCCTCAAGACTTGTAAGTGCAATGCCCGCAATAGGTTGATGAGGGGGAGGGGGGTGAAAAGAGAGGATAACAAGAGGATAGCGTTTTAGGTTTTATGCCTCCGTTACCCTCATTCACTCATTAAATGCAGCGACTGGTTTTCTGTCAGGCTTCCGTATTACTTCCGTATAGCCGGTCGTTCGTGCATAAGCATGGCTCTTCTACGGTGATAAACACATTTATTTTGTAATTACTTTCAAATTGAGGCTTTACTTGTTATATCGAATTCTGTTCTCTTCTTTTAAATCTAACTATACATATATATTTATGTATGTGTAATAAAATAATAACAGGTCAATGTCTGTATATAAAATTAATAATAAAAAAATATGCATGACGAGTCTCCGTAAGATATATTTGCATAATATGAGATATTTGGATAATATATACCACAACTTTTTCTTTTTGAAATTCTTAAAAGAAACATCTCCCTGCATGTATGTTTGTATACGAATTAGAACGTGTTTTTCACATTTGTATATCTGAGGGCCTATCTAAAAGTGTACCAGACATATTCCATCTTGATAAGCCACCTAGAAGCCGTGCCGAGAATATTCTTTACACATAATTTATAATAAATTATGAGAAGTAGTTTCTTTTACTATGCCACATAATGCCCTTTACAATATGGTCCCACTAATTTTATAGAGGGCAAGCCTATTGCTATGCACTAGACACTTTAAGAATTAAAGTGGGGAATAGAGGGAACCACACAAATGACGGGATAGTAGTAGCGCATCTAATAAATATTAAAAAAAAACAATGCAAAACATAAATAACGTTTTACAATGGCTAGGTTTTGGTTAAGTTGGGCCCTGGAGAACAACGTGCACTTAAACTCAATTCGCTTTCGCCCTTTCGCCTATTCGGTTTTCCCCTTCACCCGTTAGTGGCTAGAAGCGAAGAGGTGACATTGGTTTGCCTCGAAGCTGCCTAGTCGAGAGTTAGAGAGAAGGTGGTGCCCGTGCTGTTACGCGCAACAAGCGCCAAGAGTGATCCGGAAGTCTTATTAAAGCTGTTTCCGGATTCCTCCTATTTCAAGCATCATATGGCACACCGTGTGGTTTTAGCCGGTATGATTCCGACACACTGTCCCACTGAAAACCCCGGTGGGATGACGGCCCGAGGAGGTTTCCACACGTAAAACAAACAGGAAAAAAAAAGAACTGCGACCTGTTACTTGGTTGGAGCAGCGGATCTATATATATATTAAGTACTAAATGATTATTTTAATAAACGATAGTGATAAAATAGTAATAAATATAAATATTCTCGTAAATTATTGTAATATTTTGGTAGGACTTTAGGAGGTAATTATTTTGTTGCGCAAGGAGATTTTTTTAGTAGTATATTAAGATTTTTTTTAAAAACAAACAAAGATTTTTTGATATAGATACAGCTAAATACTAGCCAATCTATTGACTCTGTTTAGATAAATTAAAAATGATTATGTACTAAGAACCCTTTTTCTGTGTTATTAAAAAATAAGACAAAGTATTCTTTATTTTTAAAATTTATTTTACTTTAGACTGATGGATATCTTAATTAGAATGTATGAATGAAACGAATACATGTTATTTTCATTTTATGCTTATTAAACGAAAGTGCACATAATCATTTACTGCAAACCCTTATACGAAACTGACAGCGAAGAGGTATTTCAGAGAGATCAAGAAAACACGCGTATACCAGCATCCGCCTAATAATATAATATGCTTAACAGTATGCTTTAAGCTCAAAATAACACATTTAGTAAGGTTTAAGACCTGGGCGTCATGTAATCCTACGTGTTGTTCGAGAACGTCGTTTAGCAAACTGCCAAGCACCGAGTGTGACTTAAGCACTGTTTAAAAAGCATCGCCTGTCATCTTGTAAGGTGAGCACCAGCATATTTAAAGTGTTCGAAGCTGAGATATTCGTGACCGGTTGATTTGCCCCTTTTCATGTTACTAATAATTTGAGTGATACTTTTTACGGAAAAAGTTTAGTTTTTTAATCACAGTGGGCTAAACATCTATTATTGGATGTTAAATCCACTAGTATCAGCAACTTAAACTGTTGCTTTAACAAATAGCAATCATTTTATGTACAGGAACGCTAACAGGAACACTAGTTTAATCGTTTTATGGTGTTCTTCCAAAACCGACTTTCCCTTTTCCTATGCGGCGTGATTTCAGGCAAGAAAATCCATTTTTTTTGTTTTTTTTTTTTTGTATTCTGACATCATCAACTCATCATCAACTCTGTATAGCAACGCTGGTAAGTTATACTATCGTATAAGGTCTGAAAATGTTTCTTAATATTTTTTAAATATTCAAGAACAAATTCAAAATTTTAATTACATTTTTTTATAATGTGTGCCATTTTTTGATAACTTGTTGCCATCTTGTTGGTAGTGACATAATCCCGATGCTGTATAAAACATGGGATTTTTAATCAAAAAATCATCTCTTGATGCTAACCCAACAGTACTAAAAGAATTCTGAAGATACTGAACAGGTGAAATGCTGAGGGTGCAAATTCAGTACTATAGGGTGGATGCACTAGCACTTCCCAACCAAGTTCTCTCAATTTTTTTTGAGGGGCAAAATGTGTGTGGTCTTGCGTTATCATGATGATATACCATTTTTTTTCTGTGGATGAATTCCAGTCTGTGGAGCTTGACTACCCCTTAAACACGATATTATTTTTCACGTTCTTATCATAGGTGACCCTCTTTTCATCACATCAAAAATTGTTCAGTTTCAGTACGTTTCAATAGAGATTCGCAAATGAACTCGAACTCCAACTTTTCAAATTTGTCGAAACTATTTTGTGATCCTCAGGTCCTATCCTCAGGTCGTCGGCAACGTCGTAACTACGAATGTGCTGATCTTGTTTTTTTTTATTTTTTTTTTTCTAAAATGGCATCGACTTTATCCGCATGACTGCGACCAGGTTGAGTTGCATCTTTGACGAAAAATTCCCAGACTGAAAACGCTTGAACTACTTCTTCTTCTTCTTATTTTTTGGCCTTTGTGGAGATGTCACCACAATTTTGCCAATGTCAAGTTTTTATTATTATTATTTATTTATGGACTCTTTCTCGCGTGTATATTCAACGCAGAGATTCTGCCAATGTCAAGTATTTCTAGAGAAAAAAACAGTCTATAAAAATATGATCGCCATGTTGGTCGAAAACCCAACGCTTGAACTAACTTTGTGCTACTCTCATTGACACTGCATGACGTCCACAAATGTCACAATTTTTTTTAGTTTAGAATTTCTTGGTTAAATTCACTCATTTTGGCGGACTGAAAAACAAAAGAAAAAAGGCGGGATAGTATTTTATTACTTTTTACTACAACCAACAAGATTTTTCTACAATTTTATACATATAAAATTCGAAAATACCTTTTCCCTATGACATGACATTAAAATTTATCAATTATTAAATAATGGACACAATTTTTACACATGCACAGGGTTTGTAAGAAGGAATAGGATCACGGAGTCTCTAGTCGCATATATCATGATACTTATCAATGCTGATTGCTCAAGCTGCCTCATACATGTTTCTTAATATTATTACCTATCTTGAACGACGTTTCCTTTTTATTAAATGTATACTATATCGATCTCAAACTCTGTTACAACATTTTCAGTAGGTAGGGATGTCACTTTTAAATTCTACGAGGGTTTATTTTGGATTTATTCCTATTTATTAGTATTTTAACTTTGAACTCGAAAGTATTGTAACGTTAAAATACTTTAACTGGTATTCCTAGACATATAATGCTTCGATATGTTGGATATACGAGTATGTGAGTATATTTAATATTCTCAAAACACAACTTTTTAGGTGTTGTATATATTTTCGAAAAACGTAGACAAGAAATTTACTTATTCCTGTCACCACGTCTTAACCACGTCTTGCACTTCAAAAGCTTCACGAATTGTAATAATTAAATGTCTTTTGTATTCTAAAATTGTAATGAATAAAGAGCTTGAGAACGAGGGAGGATCAGTCGATTTACGGTAGTAATTAAATTTTGATCCAACATTAAAGAAAAGTAGTCCAATTGTATATTTGATAAAATTAAAAAGCAGCATATTTTTAATAAACAGTATATATGTATATTATATTACAGTACTACTACTACATATTACTGTTTATACTTGCTAACAAGAACGAGCCATGCTAGAACACGCTTTCGCACATCATCGAGTGAGTGAGGTTACCGGAGGTAGAACCCCCTCTCCTCCTTCCTCTATCTTGTCATCCATTCTTCCCCATTTCTTCACTCCCCTTCTTTCATCTTTTCTCCATCCTGTAGGCACCCTCAAAGTCCAAATCCGGTTGTAGCCGCGTCGATTTCTCCGTATCGTAACATATCGTTGCGTTTTATTACACCATGTGTCCTATGAAATCGTATTTTAGAACTGGTATTCCATAACAAATACAATTTTAAAGGTGTTCTGGTTTTTTTAAACTGCATCAAGTAATTTCAAACTTAAAGATTTTTAATGGCGACATTATTTCAATTATACTGCTAAAGTTATGTAAGCCTGCGTAGTAGACGCATCTGTACTGACTGAAGTCAAGATACTCATTCTATAGTTTTTTTCTTATAACGTCTGTTTATGTATGTATGTATTTAGTTTCCTTATCCCACCATAAGAAACAGCTTAATGTCTGAAGAGATTTTTATGTCTTTCATCATGTCTAGTAATATTTGCTGAATAGTAATACTACTGAATTATTTTTTCTAGCAAAAGTAATTTTTTCAATTTTTTTTTAAATAGTATTCTGTTTAATTCGGTTTAGTCAGCCTACAATATGACTAAACCATACAGTAATTATGTACTTAAACAGATTGTCAGACAATGAATGTACAATACTCCATTATTCACAACTGCAGCAGCAATTATGCTAACAACATCGCACTGTTTAATTATAGCAGTTTTATTGTAATGATTGTTTTGAAAATGAAATATTTCTAATTGATAATAATGTATATTTTACTTACGTTGAGTAATTTTGTTCAAAATACCAGCATATTTTGAAATGTAGTTCTTAATGAAATGAAATTATAATATTCATAAAAGAAAAGTTTAAAGATATTTTTTAATTTATATTTCAGACACGTTTTTTGTTTATTTTGTACTTCTTGTTATCTTGGCAATATCTGAAACTTAGCAAACTAGTAAATAACGGTAGTGCAGTACCACAGTGACGCCCCAAGCTCCTCTTGGCTAGCGTCGGCATTTAATTGAAGGCTCGTTCCGACCAACATTGTTTAAAACGACCGCCTTTCCTCTAGGCAGTTTAGTAGCCAGACCTACCATCAGGTTTTGATTAAGTGTCGTTGAGTAGAACACGGCTTTTGGGATACTTTGATCTAAGGTATACCTACTATGATGAGAGACGTTTGATTTAACCCAAACACTTTTTGAAAATTTGATTTCATTTATACATATTTATACGTGTTACGAGTATATAGTGATTACACACACCATAGAGAATCAATAATAAGCTATGATTCAAATAGTTATGGTCGCACATACAAAAGCTACCTAGATGCCATATACAAATTACAAATTAGCATAATTATAACTACTGTACCAAAGCACATAAGAAACAAATATAAAGGAGACGAAAACGGCCTATTAAAACACTGCCAAATCAAATCGGTTTTTAATAAAGTTAAAATGCAAGTAATGTTTAATAAAGTTAAAATGAAAGGACGAATACCATAACATCGAAAAAATTCAAAATAAATATACACCCAACAACTTACGAAAATTAAGTTATATAAATAAATATGCACTACCTAAATGGAACAATGAATATGGTAGAAGGACTTTAAATTAAAAAGTATATTTAAGTAAGTTTGTAAGTAAGTAAACGTGCAATCAAATTGTATTTTATTGTTCAAAACTAAGAATTGTAGCAGATTGTAGCTATTTACTAGTGCTGTTATAATCTTTTACAGGTTTAAAGCAGGATTATAATTGTTTTTCAAAAGGTAGGCATCTGAAACGCCCACTTTTGTTAAGTTTTGTACTATTGTTAATCAATTAATTACAGTGTTAGGTAATAGTTAATAAAACTATAGGTAATAGTTTAGTTGGTTTTGTTTATTCTATAGTAAATTATGTAGCGAAAGGATGTGTGCCCGAAAAGACTTTTACGAGATTATACAAAGAAATCAAAAATTTCTCTACTTCTTAAATTAGTCTAACTGAACAATTGGGTAGATGACTATGCTTTCATTAAATTATTTCACTAAGTCGGGCAATAAGATTACTATAAATAGTTTATAATTGTCGTTTTTTATTTACAAATTATCATTAAAAGCTAATGATTTGACAATACATATCCGTGAGTCCGTGAATCCAGAGGCCATTCTAATATAGGCAAATGTGTAACCCACACACACACACACTTTTTTTTTAAATATAAACTAGAAAGAGAAGAAAAAGAACAGGTAGTAGGTAGGTTAATCAAATCTTCTAGACTTTAAGCCTCATTAAGTAGCAGGTTTTACTACTTGATTAGCACTAGTAGAGCCATGTTTATCCATGAATGGGCCGGCTGGACCGATGCGATACCACGGCCTCACAGTAAACCTGTTGTGAAGCATTGCATTTTCCCTAAATCTACTTTCTCCTCTTTCCACTCCCTCATCCCCCTCTCCTCTTTCCCATCTCCTTATATAATGCAGTTTTTTTTTTTTTTTTTTTTTTCGATTTTTAATTAACCGCACGTCGTCTTCAATCCTCTTTCATCGAAGCGTGATAGCCGCAGTGAGTTAAAAAGAGTAAGGAAAAGTATAGTAGGTGAGTAAGTAAGGCAAAATAACTTCTTAAATACCGCAGACTTTTTCATGTAAAGATTTCAATACAGGTTTCTTTATTGTTAAAATTTTGAGCTTATAAAATATGTGTTACACATGTGCTGATATTTATTTATTAAGCTAACAATTGTGTAACAGACAATAGTAACGCGATAGAAGAATTTATATAGATTATTAACATATATTTTCTTTTTTCCTTACATTATTAGCTATTCCACATATTATTTTTAACTATTATTTATTATATTTACTATTCAAAAACGAAAAACCATATGTTTTTATTTGTCACCAGGTTTCATGGATCCGTAAACGTGACCTACACATCCTAACAGTTGGTGTACACACATACAGCAGTGACGCGCGCTTTGCAGCGTTACATACCGACGGCTCGGATGAATGGACGCTACGCGTGGCGCCAGCGCAACCACGCGACTCGGGCTCCTACGAGTGCCAAGTGTCTACCGAACCGAAAATCAGTTTGTCTTTTAGACTCACCGTTGTAGGTAAGCTTTATTCAGAATAAAACTTTTTAACAAAGATTCCAATTTAATTTTAATATCTATAAAAAATCTTTCGACGAAAGTCTTAAGTAAATAATTTTTAATTTATTTTGAAATGCAAATTAATTGTACCCTTTTTCTAAAAAAGAGTTAAAGCACGTACCTACTTTTTATAACTTTTCTAATGGCTATTAGAGTCTCTAGAACTCTATAAATAGGGTTTAAGTTGTGGCAACGTAAAAGTAAAGAACAGTGGTATTCTTACATCTATTGTATGAATTGAAATTCCTTTTTTTATGCTTAGAACAATAGTTGCAATAACAGTATTGTATGCACAGGCATGTATTGTAACGAAATTCTAAGTATAAAAAAGGAATTTTAGTAATTTGAATAATAAATAAGTAAAAATTAACAATATATTAATAATAAACATTGTTATTTATGTTGAGTACGTTCACTTTTACTCACTATTTATTAAATACCTGCCCGTCGCCTTTCCTTTAACACAGTTAATGCCTTAATGTAATATAAGACCCAACAGATAAATTTTAATGCAAGTAAATGAATATAACTAACCTTTTACATACTAAACAAAGATAAAAAAGAAAATAATGTCATAAATTAGCTTGTAAAACAAATACCTACATTAAGTTTTAATCAGGCATGTGTTCTCAACAATTCTGTTTTAATGAAATCAATGGGAGCAAAAACAAAATAGTTATACTAATGTTATACATAATTAGCTTCTTTTGATCGATTTGGTTAGAATAGTCGTTCATTTCAGAAAGTTTCACATACCATACATTCACCATACATATTGAAACGAATAACATCAATGTAAAAAATAATAATTACGTTGGTAGCTAGCTGCTGGATAGCTAGGTTATTTGACTCGTTCCTTGCTATAGTAACAGATTTTTGACAATATTAATAAAATTATTTTATTTATTGAAGGATTCAGATGATTTCTGTATGTAAATGTACCTTAAGATAATTAATGTAAAACTCTAATTGAGAACGTAAGCCAGATAAGGCAGGTATGTCCAACATACGAAGGTTATAGACAAATATAAGTAGCGAAAGGATGGATCTAATAAAATATGAATAATAACGTGAAGAATCTCATGTCTTCGGAAGATGTTTATTTCTCGTTTCTTTTTCCTTATTTTCAACGTCAAAATGAAGTTATTGACAGACGGAAAAAGTTGTAGATACCAGAAATGGTTTTATAAGTTGGATCGATTAATAATATCTACATTAAATAATCATAAGAAATAGGTACCTAAAGTATCAGAGTGCACTCATAATTATAACGTTGAACTAAGTTTTTAAAGAAACCTTTTTTGATATTCTTCTGTAGGTATTTTCTGATAAAGCCGTTAGACATGTAAATGTTATATTTTCATTACTTATAATTTTTCAATACGGTTTGTACACTCAATACTTTATTAATTCCCAAGTCACTTGTAATGAAAGTGCATACCTAATTGTGTCCATCTTAGTACGTTAAAATCTATGCAAAAGTTGTTCTTAAAAATAATGTTGCGAACATAAACATATTTATATATACATATATAAAATAGCTTGTCTTATTGGAACGAAGTTCCTTATGGGGCGTTGCAGAGGGGTACCCTAGCCAGCAAAAACGTCCGTAACGTTAAAAAAAGCGTGAGATTTTTTTGTATAGTCTATGTATGATGACTATACAGTGTCTAATAAGGGTGACTGTTATTATTATTGCAGGTAGATATTTAACTTTTATTTGACAAATAGGAGCATGTTTGTCATATAAGCCAATTATATTATTGGAAAAATAAGTAAATTTTTCGTCAACACATCTAGAGGTGAATAGCTCGCTCCAGTCTATGTTGTCGGCATCTCTGCGAAGATCGTCAAGAACCATATTCCGAAAGTACTGTGTGAAAGTACTTTAGCTTTTTTAGGAGTTGGGATTTGATAGGAAAAGAGCAGAAGATTATGGTAGGAAAAGGAATCTGCAGAATACTGCCCATGTGCAGCAACGTGTTCTAATGAGTATGAGATCAAGGAGAGATAAATTTCGGTTAGGAAGATAATGTGTTTGATTAAGTGGGAGAATGGATAGATTATTGGATTCCATAACAGATCGGAGAGAAGCAGAACGTGAATCGTTTTTAAGTTAGCAGATGTTAAAATCACCCATGTCACCCACTATGTCATGTCTGTACGTAGGTGTTAAGTTTTCGAGGATTATTTCGGGTGAAGAGAAATAGTCTACTCGTAGCGAAGGACTATATATAATATACACCGTAAAGAATTTTTGAGTGTTGAAGGATCACTTCTACGAAAAGGTGCTCGCCAGCGTTAGTGGATGGTGTCTGAGATAACATACTAATGATGGAGAAGGAAATGTGAGATCGTATGTAAATGGCCACTCCATAGCCTCGTTCACAAGCACGATCTTTCCGTATTAGCTGAAAGCCAGGTAACGAATACGATGTAGTAGATAAACATGGTTTAAACCATGTTTCAGATATCAGAATTGTATGGATATTCGTACAATTAAAGCTTGTCAGCATATCAGAGAAATAATCCGGAATGCTTTGGGCATTTATGTAAACAACATTAAAGTAGTTAGGAACATCAGAAAATCTAGTCGAGATTGTATCTGCTAGGGCAGGCATACTGGTAAAACTGCCATCATAGCTAAATGCCGAGAAATAGTTTTCAGTGTCGCTGTTGGATGCAGATGATGTCATAGCGAATGATTAGAAAAAATAAAAATTAAAAATATCTCACAAACTTATAGTTACTTTGTGAAACACATTTTATTTTTATTTAAATAAGCAAATAAAATATTATTAGATGTACCCTACTTTACGAATACACTATGCAGTGCGAACCTATAAAGACACGGTGTTTGGCTATGGTCGCTCTTTTGCTGTTCGAGCAGCGCTCGGTAAGGACACGTCTTGATAGGTCGTGCGGCATACGTCAGCCATATTTTGTTATTAGGTAGGAATACGCTCTTTTCCTGAAGGTTTGAAGGTCGTATCGGTTCGTAAATACGGCAGGCGACAATTTGTTCCATAAGCTGGTTGTGCGAGGTAAAAAGCTTCTGGAGAAGCGCACAGTGGTGGAGTGCCAATCGTCCAGGTGATGGGGATGGATATTTTGTCGTGTAAGACGATGGCGGAAACCAGCAGCCGGTATAAGTCCGAACAATTCCTCTGAACACTCCCCATGATACAAGCGATAGAGGATGCAGAGTGAAGCTACAGCTCTACGCAACGCCAAGGTGTCAAGTGGATCAGAAATATATTGGCAGTCGATGAAGCGTGTCGCTCTCCGTTGAATGCGGTCAAGAGGGAGAAGTTGGTACTGGGGTGCACCTGCATAGAGATGAGAACAGTATTCCATGTGCGGCCGAACCTGCGCCTTATAAAGTTGCAGGCGGTGGGCCGGGGTAAAATACTGTCTCGATCTGTTTAACACACCAAGCTTCTTCGAGGCTAATATGGCCTTACTCTCTAAGTGACCGCGAAACTGGACTTCGCTTGATATATCGACGCCAAGGATTCCGATACTGGCTGATGCAGTTAGGGAAGTGCTCTCAAATTGAGGTGATACGACCAATGGCATCTTTTTAGCGGTGAACGCACAAACCTGTGTCTCTGTGGGGTTAAACTGGACTAGGTTAAGTCGACCCCAATCTGAAACTTTTGATAAAGAAGTTTCGATTTCAGACACAAGTTTAGATCGGCGTGTAAAGGGCATCACTCGTGCTATCGTCTGCATAGCAATGGATGCTGCTAATCTGCAGCATGTCATTGATATGCAGAAGAAACAGCGTGGGTGATAGCACACAGCCTTGTGGGAGACCAGAATTAACCGACTTGGAGTCGGAGCATGCACCGTTAACAAGACCTTGATGCTTCTGTCTGTAAGAAAACTGGTGAGCCAATTGCACAGTTTCTCGGGAAGCCCATAGGAAGGAAGCTTCGCAAGGAGCGCTTTGTGCTAGACCCGATCGAAGGCCTTCGCCACGACCACACTAACGGCCAACGCTTTCCCCTTGGTCTCGGTCGCCTGTGCCCACCGGTGAGTCAAGTAAACGAGAAGATCACCAGCTGAACGACCCTGGCGGAAGCCGTATTGTCGATCATTGAGGAGCTGGTGGTCTTCTAAGTACTGGAGGAGCTGGCAGTTAACAATGGATTCCATTATCTTGGAGAACAAGGAGGTGATGGCTATGCGTCTGTAGTTGGACGGATCCGAGCGATCTCCTTTTTTAGGGATTGGGTGCACTAGAGCTGTCTTCCATGAGTTCGGGACTACGCCAAGAGAGTAGGAAAGCCGATAAAGGCGCGTTAAAACCGGTGCCAACTCAGGAGCACACGTTTTCAGCACGATAGGAGAGATTTTATCGGGCCCACTCGTCTTAAGAACGTCGAGGGAAAGAAGCGCTTTACGCACTGCCCTTTATGTAAACCGGACTTCCAGCATGCGGCTCTCGCACTGCGGTATAGTCGGCGGTGCGTTTCCCCCGTCGTCCAGGGTCGAGTTGGACGCAAAGAGTTTGCACAGAATATCGGCTTTTTCCTTAGCTTCGTGGGCCAACGAATTATCTCCTATGTGCAGAGGTGGAAGGGATGGCTTACAAAAGTTCCCCTGGACAGCTTTGGCAAGAGACCAGAATGCACGAGTTACGGAAGGGAGACTCACTAGTCTCTCGCCAATTCTGCCGATGTGAGCCGACTTTGCCCCAGCAATTACTCTTTTGAGGGACCTGGAGGCAAAGTTAAATTGCTTCTTTAATGGCTGGCTTCTTTAACATCCCGTGCTGTCGCCGCATTAGCCCATGCTTGGTAACATTCCTGCTTTCGTCGGGACGCCGCTTTGCAGGTTCGACCAAACCAGGGCTGGGACTGTTGTGGATTTGTTTTACTGTGGATCTGTTATGTATTTAGTGGATTACCTGTATTCATATTTCTAATTATAAAATCGTTCGATGTGAACTGTTTAGTTTAAATTATAATAAGAAAAATATGGAACTGAGTTTAACCTACCTCCAATTTTATTTTTTTATTTTTTATTTAATCCTCACTCCTGGTTTCTAAAAATATATATTAATTTATAAAACAATTCGCATAGTATTAGTTAGTAAATTTATGTTACCTTTGACTTCACCAATAACTGTATCCGTCTGCCGGTTGTATCTTAACAGAAAAAAACTAAATACATTTAAAAAAAATCCTAAGAACACACAAAAATTAAAACGTTATAAACACATTTGCAATCATTATAGTATTTAACTTTATCCGTGTCCAGACCAAAACTATGTAGTTTAAGCCGCTAATATAGCTAGGTATACACCGACAAGAATGCCGCTAATATAGCTAGGTATACACCGAAAAAAAGTCCACCCCACGACATTGAAATAAGAAAAAAATGGTTTCAAACAATTTTAAGTTTTCTGTGTTTGTCGCTAAACCGGTTCAAGACTGCCTCTGATTGTATTTTTCACCAATTCGTTTTCTATATTTACCAAAGATACTTTAGAGAAACGATTCTGAAGCACAGTTGTCCTCAGTCAGGTTTTTATTCGCTTCATTGCAGAAAAACTTCTTTTGCAACTGGCGGAGCTTACAGGGAGCGTTATTGCTGCCTGAAGCAGTTTATATAAATTTGGGCAGTAGTCCTTATTTATATATTTTTTTTTACAGTTTCTGTGTCTACCTCATTTATTTAAATACAAACAGTTTTTTCACTATCATTGCCTCGGCCTTCATCGGTTTTTAAAATATCTTTATAATTTTTAATAAAATCACCTGCATTCTCCATATCTAGCTTCGGTAAAGCGTCTACTGCATTCGTCAATGGGATATTTTCAAACCGCCATTTAAAGTTGGCAATAATGTTGTCCGATGCCTGTTTTATTATAAATATTTATTTTCCAGTATTCCTGGGGCTGAGTGTCTGTCGGCAAATCTAAGATGTTACTTTCTCCAACCGTTGTCTCTATATGGAAATCCTTTACCTGACGCCTCCTTTTTTAATACTTGGCAGGTTCTACAGAAATGTTATGTTTCTTTGCAAACTATTCGATCTCATCCCAAATTTGAAATTGATTTCTAGATATTTCAAAGGTGAGAATTGTGCTGGTTATTAAATCACTGTTTTTGTATCTTTGGTATGAAAATATTTACTCAGAACATTAACTGTAGCGAGAATAGAGTGAAATATATGTAAGGATATGATAAACTCTTGTTTATTTATAGTTGTTAGCAGCACTAGAGCTTCTATGGCATTTTTGTCACGACTCTCCACGACTTCTTCATTCAAAGCCATTTTGATGGCTTCGAAATTGGTGAGTACTGCTTGGCAGTTTTTGAAGCGAAAACTCCATCTCGTGGTACTCAGACTCCACATTTCGTAACTGGTATTGATTCCGAAAGATTGATCCGATAGACGTATCTTAGCAAGGCTGGCATGATGTCCGGGTTGCGAAAAATTAATGTATAAACATTCGATTGCATTAAAAGTCTTTACTAATGCAACGTTAGCGCAGGAATCTAATAATATATAAATTGATGTATATATCTTGAGGATGTGTCTCTTTTATAATCGCCTGCAAACCTTGTTTTTGCAAGAGCAAGAATCGGGACATCGCCAAGTTGGCTTTTATTCAGTGTTTCGAAAATCAGCGTTGGCAATCCTTTCACATCTCTAGACGTCAAACAATCGATAAAACCAATAAATCTTTCATCCACATTTAGGTCGATTATGTATCTGATCGTAATTGATAATTGTTCCTCTTTGTAACATCTCGCCTCGTCTACACTCAAGGCGAAAAATCCACACGCTTTTATTTCTTTGACAATTTGTTCTCTGGTTAGGCATGCTATAATTATCTAACACTCACCTTGAAATGTCTCAGTTCTCTTGTTTCAGTTTTACATTTGAATAGGTATGTGAAAACTGCCCCGATGAATGAATCAAATAGCGACATCGCGAGCGACGGTGAATAAAGTGAATGGCGGTAGATTACAGTACCTAAGCTTAAAGTACCTAAGTAAATAATAATAGTTAGGTACATATATCATATCAGTCGAATTATGAACAAAAAAAAGGTCACTTCACTTATTGTGTCAAAGAGTACGGTAATCAATCAACAAGGTTCAAGCACACATCCAACACAGAGTTGAAGCTTGAAGTGTTTGTTCTTATAAGTACCTATTTTTTTCTGATTCCATACCCCGTCCCTTGCCCCCGCATCAGTCACCTGATTCTGTGATTCACCTCAGTACGGTATCGGGACCACATCGGGACCAACGCCCACTCGTGCGTGCCATTGCATTATAGACACTATCCTAAGTTAAAAAGACTTCAATGAAAGCGGGACGATAGATCATGCGTGTACAATTAATTATATGCAGACTGTTCGTTTGTGTGTGTGGATCGCAGGTTGGCGAGCGAGCTAGACTCAAGTGACCTACCCACCCTGCCCCCCTCTAGCTACGCCTATGAATAGGAGGCAAGATAAGATAATAGACATATTACAATACTTAAATAAACACCAAATCACAAACCACACACGTTTACAAATATATCAGCTGTGTCGGAAATAGTCTACATAAATCATCTTAAATATATTTTTAAATATACTAAATACATATTACACATTCAAAGGTGACACGAGTTTGTGAAACATTAATTCGTA
The DNA here is from genome assembly GCA_947561695.1 of Tyria jacobaeae. Lineage (NCBI taxonomy): Eukaryota > Metazoa > Arthropoda > Insecta > Lepidoptera > Erebidae > Tyria > Tyria jacobaeae. The sequence continues at coordinate 11,822,366 of OX387221.1, read as the reverse complement.
ACAGTGGTGTTGTGTGAAACTGACCTGCACGAGGCGACTAAATTGCTTCTACAAAGTTAGATTGGTATTACTAGTACGGAGTGTACAAATGCAGGTAAACTTAAACCGCCAGAAGTTTTCGTCGCCTTTTACTGCCTAAGAAAGCTCTTTTTATGGTGGTTGTGTTTATCGTTGAGAGGTAAAAGTGTAAAAGAGTCTTTATATTATGGTTTGTTGCAGTATCAAAAGCAGAAATCCTCTCAGGTCCGGAATTGTTCGTAAGAGCGGGTTCCGATATTAACCTCACTTGTATCGCCAGGCACGCACCGGATCCTCCCAGGTCAGTATGTTTTAATTATCTATGTTTTATAATTATTATACATATGGTTGATACGTCTATGCCAAAATGAAGGGTCTCATCAGTCCTTATCTCTGCTTATTCAAACATGCAACGTTGGCTCCGATATAAGAGTTGACATATTGCTTTATCGGATATAGCCTTTTATAGGTACGTACGCTATTAGCATATTAATGTCAAGTTTCCGCATGAGACACAAAATTGTATTTATGAATGGGAAGTTTCTAAGAGAGGTCACGTATAAAATGAATACTTTCATCTAACTCGTAAGCTCAAAAAAAGCTCTGGGATTGTGAACGTGGTGACAAAACACTACAATAAATACAGTATGTGTATTATTATATGCTTAGAGCATACGTAATAGAGTGCTACACTATCAGTTAAGCTGACATTTTGTTTGTTTCCCAGTTTCATTTACTGGTACCGAGGATCCAATGTGGTGAATTATGCCCAAAGGGGAGGTATAAGCGTTGAGACGGAACAACGTACCCGTACCAGTCGATTGCTCATAGCCCGCGCCTCAACCAGGGATTCAGGCAACTACACTTGCGCTCCTAGTAGTTCAGGTAAAGACAATAATTTATATACCACGTTCACTATTTAATATAAATTGTATTTGTTCAAAGCGTGAAAATTAACGGCTACCTAAAGCGCCCAGCATTCTAATTTGATTATTTTTATGTTACAATTATTTATTCAAGCATATTGTAATATTTAATAATCAACTTACTATAATCAAAGATATATAAATGGATCTTGGAATACAATTTGTAGTTTCATAGTTAGTTTATTCGCCACTGTAGTAGGATTGAATATGTGTATAACTTAAAGGAATTACACATTTATAAGTTTTTTTAGATGTGGCTATTCGCTCCATTGAAGCGTGCGTCATGTTTTACATAGCCAAGAATTACCTTATATGCATGCACACATCGACCGCAAGACAAGGTTATATTATATAGGCTATACATATTTGACTTTGAAGAGAATATTCCGTAAATTGATAATATGGAATATAAAGTATGTCGCGGTTGTTAGACTCTTCACTTAGAATACGACAGAACAAAGCCGAAATTATAGAGTCGTTTAATCAGGAGGTGCGCAAAAAAGTTCTTGATAAAGTTGTTGTACAAGTAAAACAGCTAATCTTCCGCCTTTGTTTCTTACTCCAACTTTTTTATATGAAGCTTACAAAAAAGCAACTGTACAAAGAATTTTACTCAAGCGCGACGTATGGGGCAAAGAAAAAAGCGGTCCTTCTACCGTAGCTCTTCATATAGTCAATTATTGTACACCTACATTTTTCACAGTACACACTCTACTTATCTCCGTCTATAGCCGTGCTTAAACCATTTGTCTTTTTCCACGCCTTTTCCCCTCAAGTACTGAATCAACGTGCTCAAATTCACTTTATACTCAGTGTTCTTATCGTACATTTGTATTCCTTACACTCCATTTATATATCAAACATAATTCTTGGAAAAAAAATGTAATCTTATTCGGTTACGCGGGTAGCTTTCAAATCGGAGAGCAGGCTATTTGGTCTTTTTTACGTTTTTCCATACAAATAAATCGTTGTCGTATGATTTAATTTCCGTTTTGCGATACTTTTGTTGAATTTTCATTTCCCCTCTTAAAGTTATGTAAAGTCAACTTTTTTTTTTTTGTGTGATAGATTCGGCTTCGGTGGTGGTCCATGTTGTGAATGGGGAACGTCCAGCCGCCATGCAGAGCAATAGTCACAAGATTGTACCATTGCCGCTATTAATTCTTCTATCATTTAGATCATGCCATAACAGATCTTTCCTCACTAAGATCTTACAAATTCTAATATTATTACAGGACACATTATTTTTAAATTTTGATACAAAGATCAAGCCTTTATGGAACAATTATTATATCAGACGGTTTGTCACGAGATGACCAGTAAAACCATGTTAATATTTGCTTAAATGCATAGCATTGACACGCAGTAAGTTTTTAAAACTAGATAAAGTCAAACTGACGTATAAAGAAACGAATTATTGTAATAAGTATCTCTTACCACGACAAATAGTTTAATTGTAATAAGTACTTCGTATGTAAAATAAAGAACAGCATTAAATAATTTTGGTGTACGAATCTGTATAAAGTTATTTATTAAGACTAAGACAATATTTAGGTCTTATCCTTTAATTTATTCATGTTTATTAAATATTTTTAACATTAATGTAATACAGTCACATTTGTAATAGAAATAATATTAATATACTACAATAAAATAAGTTTTCATCTTTTGAGTGCTCCACAGAAATTTTTATATTATTTCATAACTATAAATATATTTAATAGCAAAAATTGAAAACATCATGTATCATCTCATAAGCTATATTTTTGAATTAACATTGTAATTATTGTAATATTACATTCACAAATCCATGAATTGTCGTAGCCATATATAAGTAAAGTATGATAAATTGTAACAAACCAATCTTTACAAATACTACCCTAAAACAAACATCAGGTCGACAAATTCAATATATATATATACATATATATATTTACAGCATATCGTATACCTAATAGACTCGATATTGTTTTCTTTTGAGCTGTATCTATACAAAAATATCACTTAGCTAAAAATATATGACATCAAATTACAAGTAAGTTTTATAGTGTTAAGTCTGAAAAATATATTAGACAACTGTAAATACCGTTTGCAAATAAATGCGTTTTACGTGTTACATCATTGTTTATTTTTTTATCTTAATAAATAGCAACTGTTATATAGTTAATAAAACCCTACAAGACAATCCTTTAAGTATTTTCATTTTGCACGTAATTAATTATTACATAAAAATTATATCAAAAAAATCGTGTAATTAACCACACCATTTGCGAATGTTATAATGTGTAGTAACTTCTGTATTAATAAAGTGAGCTTTTAATTTGTATGTTTAAAATCTATATATATATATATCGACTGCTAGTTCCTGAGGAACTTTAAAGATTATTTTCGAGTATTTAATGAGAAATAACATAGTGTACAAAACATCACACTGAGGCCGTTTTTAGCGGAGGAGTGAGTATAAACGCATATGTGGCGAGACGTGTCCCGCGCGCGCCTCTTAAATTATATTGAAGGGGGGTGAGGCTCCCCGTACTTTCCGGTGGGGCCGCCTCTTGCAAAAGAGGTGGGCCAAGGTCTACAGGGTTTCCTGAAAGCATCCCTTCCAGTATACCCAGGTCGCTTGTAATAGACACACTTGTGACGGAACATAGAGTGGTTTTAGTCGGTTCGAGCCCGACATACCCCTCCACCGTTGACTCCGGTAATGTTTCGACAAGTATTTATTTAATTTTAAATGTGATTGTCTAATGCCTCATAGTTTTATCAGACTAATTTGTCAGTCATCAGTGAAAGGCACAGCTCCCTAACGGTTAGGAGTTAGAGCATAATTCTTTAAATTATGTTGCGAATGATTCTTTAAATTGCATGTTTGGTCATCTACTTTTTTGAAAAGTTAATTACTATTTTCGATTCAATTGAAGGTCCGAGTTTCAATAGAAATAATAAAGAGCGATACATACTGGAAACCGACGTTGCGTGCCATTCTTGCCACTGTTGGACTCATTTCATTTAATTTCGTTGCTGTATTCATGCTACCAGATTGTCAGCAAATCATTCATTCAAATAAATTTGAGAAAGGCTTAAATGAGTAGGTGTTTCTATAATGAGGACACAAGCATTCTTCTACGAATATGTACGAGTTTTATTATTACCAAGTTTTGTCATCTAACACACTGTTTTGAACTATAAATAACAAAGTTCTTGTATCAATTTTAATTTCCATTTTAAAATTACATGGTCCGCCTCGGTTCTGTCTATAATATGTATACTTTTTTTTTCATTTTTTTTTTAAGTTGCATGCACATATTTTCAATGAGTTTTAGCTATGTGGTTCTCTCTAGAGAAGAATAGCATTCCTTCCCGTTGGAGTTCAGTTGTAAAAGGCAACTTAGGGATAGGACCGTTATCTATCAGAGTAAGTATACCTACCTAATATAGTGTATATACAGTCCGGATGACGGCAAAATGCTTGCCTTGCTTGCTTATTACGATAGTGAGATGAAATTACAATTGACAGAAATGAAGGTTTAGGAGTTTATATATACATGTATAAGTTTGTTTGTTATCGCGTTAACATTAGATACAAGTGTGTTGTGTATGTGTTTATTGGTGTTTTCTTCTTTCATGCTGTAAGAGAGCAAGGTTGCGACGTTTGTCATTCTTAAAAAGGAAATATACGCTACGGAAAGGAAAAAATATATGTTGCCTGGAATATATCAAATACCAGGTTTTAGGAACTCTGAATAACTAAAGATTAAAGCAAATTGGTAGCAGTAAGTCAACCAGTCGCTTAAAGTAAATCAAAATTTGCGTTGGAATACGATGGTTAGACCCATATCAGGGAACTGAATATAATCATATATACACATATATATATTTAAATTAGCATACATTAGTCATTACCAGTTATTTATAATTAATTATTTAAAACCTTGTTAATGAATCACACATATTCGTACAAAGTGAATTAAGTAACCTAGAATTGTACGAGTAAGTAATTATTGGGTTCTATTTCCTAAAACTAAAAACTATAACAACACAACATTTTGTGCCGTGTTGGCTTTAAATAAATCGGACCGCACTAAAACTCACTACAAAACACGCGGTACAACCTTGTTGACTGTGTACATAAACTTTAATGGTAGAAAATAATTAAACATTAGTTAAAATGAATGGAATACGGGTTGAAGTACCTACGTCTTTACTGCTTCTTTACCCTCGTTATATATAAATCCTTAGTACGTAGTTAAGCATCGAGAACACAAAACATTTCCCGAGCACACTAAGTGCCTGTCGATATCAGCGCAGATCTTAGGTTGTGTCTGATTTACTCTGAAATTTTAATTATCTCTTGTACCTTAACTAACTGAAATCATCTTAAGTGTATGTTAGGCTCAATAGACCAAGATGTTTCAAGTTTACCTGTTAAACTTGGACAAAACAAATACGCCTATCGTTTCGAATACAAGAGCTTCCCGGAGGGGGGGGGGGGGCCACTGTTTATTTAATATTAATCGTCAAAGGACACGTTTAAGGGGGAACTTTTAAACAAAATAGAATATCTATCCGTAGGGCAGTTTATGAGTTAACCTTTCGCAAATATGTATCGTAATATATTTGTAAAATCTAGTCACATTTTAGAAATATTCTTTGCCCAAGCCAAACAGCGAACTGGGATCAGTATAGCTAAAAACAAAGATTTAGGCTACAGAACCTGGACTCTATGACTCTGTCAACTATAAATAGCTAGGTACTGTTTACTTTTCAAGAATATTAAAAGCATACTGAGATAGGCTTGCCAACATTGTTATTGGAACAGTATTTCCAGTTAAAATTCTTACTTAATTGCAATGATTTTTGTCACTATTGCCCTACCTTTAGTTTGACTCAAGCATTTTAACAGAGTCCAGAGTATCGTTCTATATAATCGTGATAACTTAAAAATGCTATATTTAGTATAGATCTATATACAGTACAAAGTACAGTTTTAATATCAGGTAACCGTTGTGAGTCTCGTATCTTAGCAAGTTTATTATATAATGTAATCCATCAACAATGTGTACTTTAAGTTATATAAAGCGGGCAAAAAGTAGCATACAAAGGGGAACGAAATAAATTTAATAAAGAGTTCTATTGAATTTGTAGTGAATAAGTGTTCTGGAGATCGATCAATTATTCAAGGGTGTGTATAAAACCCCTGAGACATTACATCAATTAAACTAAAAACGTTTTATATAAATCTCCTACAACTGAAGTACCTCTCCTACTACAAGGAGTTATGTAGTTTTTAAAAATATTTTAAAAACTACATAACTCCTTTGTGCAATTAAAGGGTAAGACGTGCAATTTAAAGACTTATTTGTAACAAAACGTTATTTCAAGAACTTCAAACCTTGAACTCCTGACCGCTGTGAAGTTGTACCTTCCACCATCAGCTCATTAACAGAAGACACTAATATATTATTAATTTTAAAAATTATAGGAAAAACCCCTATAAAATTTGTGGCTTGGTCTAGATTTCAGTGGGATCTTACGATCGAATCTGTTACAATGGGACGACCTCAAAAGTATACTTAAGCCAAATAAAAAATCAGTCTACGACGTGATATTAGCGGACATATCGATTATTATAAATAGAAAAATACAGTATGAACACAAAACCTCCTCCTTTTTTGTAGTCGACTAAAAGTGATTTTCTTTAATGGCAAGAACATTTTACGAACATTAAAAAAGAAAAGTCAACAGCATTATTGGATAGTAGTCACTTTTTTATCTTTTTAGCTATAAATATAATACGAATGCGGCGCAGTGTCGTGTTTCTTACAACTTCAGGAGAGACCAGACACGGTTTCACAGGGCCTAGTTAGAAATTTTCACAAAGCCTTGCCAACTCGCATTTCTTTAGCGTAGAAATGTAATTTCGCTGCTGGGGATGAGTGAAAAAATAATTATAAAAATATCTCAGAACACAGTATTTAATTAAATAGGTAAAAGAAGAGGTATAAATAAGAAGCACTAACGAGCTTAGAACTGTTGGAAATTACATAATAGATAGTACCTACCATTATTATTGTTTGTTATCTAAAACACGAACTGATCCACGTATATTCAACTTAAAGCTTACAAAGGACTTGTAATTTTGCCAGGTTGTGAATGTCACAAATTAGCCATTAATTAAAATAATTTCACAAATGTACGTCATTATTTTGTAAGCCTTTGTGATTGTGACCTCCTTGTTAGCTGTCATCGCCGACCTTATCTCATTTGGAGAGATTTTTTTTTTAATAAAATAACAAACAATATTAACGGTATGAGCGCTTGATATGAATTTTATTTTCTTTGTTAATAGTGAAGCTAAGTTTAAAAAACTTTTTTATAAGAGTAGGTAGTTTATTTTAATGCATTTCAATTTAAACATTATTCTCAGGGAATATCTATTCTTTTCCTACATATTAATTCTGTCTTTGTGCTGGATCAACATTTTAACTATTATATTAGTTGATATAACGCGAGACTTAAAGACTTCTTAAAATAAGTGGAGATAGAGTATTTGAACAGACTATGTGAAAATATGCGTTTCATTTTATACGTAATATTTTGGTCACGTACATATATCTATCTACTATTATTACTATCGTCAACCAAACAACTCAAAACAAGAGATAAACGTGTACAGAAAATAAATAACTCTAGAGTTTGTAGGAACAATATTTTATACTAAATTCCTTCGAGAATTTCTAGAAACGACTTCTAAATGGAAAATCAGCATAATTAAATGTCAAGGTTTAGAATAATATTATATGTTCGTGGAGACGATTGAGTTCAATTTTAATTTTCTATGGGCGAATAAATTACATCGAATCATAACACACTTTAACATGAACTCCTTTTTATACCCAAAGAAATTTGCATGGATGTCTTGGATATAACACCCTGGAGACTATAAGAGGGTCTAAAATCAAATAGTAAAGGCGTATAAAATCCCTAGGGGCAGAATACATTCACCAGATCTTCTCAATGAGTTGTCACGACTTTTTGCCGCTAGCAACTGTTGTTGAAAGCAAGTAACATAATTTATTTGCAGTACCATCTTTTTGCACTGTTGCCAGAGTTAACTCGCCAATACCTCGACAACCCATTGCGCTTAACAGTCTTCTCCTGGATTCGGACTCGACTATTAATTTCTTTAATGATGGTTGGGCAATGATTCTGTTTGAATGTTTGACTTACAATGTGAAAGATGCAAGATTTTTGTGTTTTGTTATTATAATTGGCCCATAACCGTTCTAATTAAACGAAATTAATAAATTGTATGTTTTATTTCTATTGCATCTACATATTTCTTAGTAATCAATGTTCATAATCGTTTATAATGTTTGCATAATAACCGTTTTTGAACAGCGACAACGTCCAGCCGCTGGCCTAATGCTATTTCAATCAGATCGTTTAACCATTTATCGGAGGGATATTGTAAGTTACACTTTCTAGCTCGTCCCTAGATTTTGCGAATTAAAGTTTTCAACTACAGTTATCAGCTCTACAGATTATAAATGGTCCATATAAATGCTCTTTGGTTAACCTAAGAATTATTAATTCGGAATCGTAACTTACCGAAAAAGTCAGTCAAAACCTTTGCCGTATTTGAACATGTATTTTTTAGAAATCAATGTGATTTTTAAATACAGTACTTATAACAACTGTAGCTTTATTTAAAAGTAGCTTAGTTTATTAGGTCTTACTAAATAGTAGTATTACATCTACATATGTACGAAAAAAAAAGCCACTGTAAAAATTTTGCTTTTAATTACTCTTTAGAATTTCCTTTGTATTATAATAATTTTGATCTGAACACACATTTTCTATACGATCTGCGTTATCTGTTTTTTTTACCGTTACGTAGTTTTTTGTATGCCTCTACTAAGCTTATTTTACACAAAGGATTTTTATCGTAATTCTGCTTTACGTTTCATTTAGTTGGTGGCTGGTAATCGTTAATGTCAGTAGGGATGATGAATCTATTCCGCTTACGTCCTATAACGGTAAATGTTACAGTAAGTGCGATATAAATAGCCATAATCAATAATGGCAATCACTTTTATGCTGTTACAAAAAAATTGTAATAGCCTGAGAACATTGCTACTTAGAACTATGCCAAGTAATTGCCATATAAAGAAAATAATTTCAAAAATGTACACTTGATGGTTATTGTCAAACATGAGGGATATTCAGGAAACAACTTGATATTGATATTTTTTACCGGATAGCATACAAACATAGTCTTAGTCATAGTGTTAATAGTAAGAACACGAATATGATGTAAATTTAATTAATATTTGGTCATTGTTTGATGGTAAGCATATCTTTATATATATAATTCTTCTGTAAGTGTGTATGTCACTGAACTACTCTCAAACGACTGGACGGATTTTGATGAATTTTTTTGTGTGCGTTCAAGGGGATCTGGGAATGGTTTAGATTCACAAATCAGCCCGGCAGATGGCGCTGCAGTCGGTATCTAGGTTATTTATCTATATTGATCCTAATCGCTTGAAATATCATGCAGTACAACATCTGTCGGGTCCGCTAGTATTAATATAATAACCATCGTATTTTAAATGCGTCTGCAATCTTACCCGATAACAATTCAAAAATGTTGATATATAGCTGTTTGTTTTCTCTATTATTTGGCGCTTCAATACCTCAGTTGTGGTTTTTTCAATCTACATACCGTGCGTGGTCTCCGGAGATGACGATCTTTACATGCAGGTGGATGGTTAAGGTCTTTTGTTTTAATCTCCATGATAAAATCTACATCTTCACTACACACACATAAATCACTTAAAACATTGTAAATAATGACACTCAAAACTGTACTGGTATAACATAAATTTTAACAAAAAATATTTTTTCGCCGTTATATCATAGAAAAATATATTTGTAATTGTAATTATGTAATTGCAGAAAGTTTAAAAGAATTTCTCAATTTTACTAGAAACATGCGATTAACTGTGTTCACTCATTATTTTCACTAATATATAAAATAGTGAATTGTTACTGACAAGCGTTTAATAACTAATAAATATACTAATATAAACAAGAAACACTGAACTTTACTTCCTACAATTAAAAGTAAATAGTAACGCAGAGCTTTGACTAAATATTAGGCAGAAGCAGTGTTATTGTCTCCTCAAAAAAAAACGTACTTGATTTTTCGGCTTTACACTAAAAGCCTTCGAGTACTATGATATAGTTTTGGAAATGATTTCTGCTATAGATTTCAAAACTTTTCATACACCTTTTCTCTTACTGTATCTTTATTTGATATAGAAAGTTGACATTTTCTTAAGAAACTACGAGGAAAATGTTATAAAGAATCATAAAATTCTACACTGTGAAAGCGTTGTACCGTGAACTACACTTTCCGATTTCATATGCATCACGAACTTCACCACATTTTCAGAAAATAAAATTTAAACTGCTGAATCTGTGTTTATATAAGTAGCTATAAAATCCGTGTTTATATAAGTAGCTCGTAAAAAGTCGCACAATTTAAATCGAATAATTAAAATAATTATGATCATATTATTTGAGAACCACCAGGGCTTAACCTGAATAAATAAACAACAATGCAGTTAAGGCAAATGAAATAGTTCTAAATTATGATAACTCTTATTTTTATTGTGTCTATTGTATGAAAGGTTTGTATGACAACGTACCTACCGATACCCGTAAGTAAGCTGTAGGTACGTTGTCATACACTCATGCATATATCCCCAAAGGGTAAGGCAGCGGCGGGTATTATGGTTCACTTTTTGTCAACTGTAACTTACTCCTACTTACGTAGTAGGGGGCAAGCAAGGAGTATTTAGCGTTAGTTAATTAATTAATAAAAAATAATACAAATCTTTGGGCCCCTTTTTATATAAAAGAAACATTCTATTTTTAAATATAGATGTGGTCCATCCCACCCCGGTGGTGTCGTAAAAGGTGATTATTATCATACATATGCATGTTATTATACAGTGCCTGGCTGACGGCAATAGGGTTGCCCCTGGCTTTACGTTAGTGGGACCAAATTCTAAATGGCAAAATGTAGGTGTTTAATTTTACGTATAATCATTTCAATGATGCCCTCATGTGTCCTCAATGTTCACGTGTATTTACCACAAAAATTGGGTACATTAGCCTTTGAAAAGCAAAACATCCATGCTCGTAAAAATATCTCAAAGTAGCTTAGTCGCCGTAGCCAAAATCAGCTAGGAATTTTATTATTAGAATAGAGGTCTACCTACCCCTTAAGGGATAGAAAAAGAAGACGGGCGTGAGAGTTTGTATGAATGTGTATATTTTAAAAGATTAGAAACAGGCCGGCTCCACGTTGAAAACAGAATATAAAATACAATAATAGAGGTAACCCAGTGTCCCCCAGAAAACAGCATTTGGACAAAAGCATTTGAATTACCATGCTCCAAAAATTTACAATAAATGTTAAACACTTTTCAAAATCAGAAATATGCTTACTAATAAACATAAAAATATAGTACTTACTTGATCTTAAAGGTTGGGATACGATGATACGGAAAGGATTGTAATAATTGATAAGTGGTAATTATTATAGACACGCACAACTACACATATACACTCGCGCGCACACTCGCACACACTCTATGGCAAAAAAAAATCTATTTAAGTTTTCTTTTATTATTTTGTAAAATTTGTTTAGAAATTATTATATAAATAAAATTAAGTTCCTAAGGGCATAACAAATTGTAATTATTAATAAAGGGAGGACACTGGCTTTTGTAATATAGTTCCTACTAATACAGGAGATAGAGTAATGTACCAGTTTGTGTCTAATAAATAGTTATTACTATTATTATTGTTTATGCCTCCATTTTTTTATCACTAATAATTTTTACCAGCAATGATTCTTTGTTTGCCCGTTTGAAATAAATAATAAATGGCTCTACATCCACGCAGTTAGAATAAATTAGTAGTGTAGTCTGAAGATTACTTTCACTTAAGACTTATACCTACATTCTCAATCACAAATCTCCAACAACATGACACAAATGACAAACAACACATTTTACTCAGTCGTAAGCCTGATTATGACTTTATACCCGAAACAGTTTTCATAGATTATATGAAAACTCTAGCGAATATATATTTAGATAAAATATAAGTATACCCAAAATACTTTTTGCAATTATGAAATGACTAAATTAGAAGTAGGATATAATACTTGAGCTTGTATTTTTACTCCATATTATGTGAAAAAATATACCACCATGCATAAACCTTACATAGACCGTGACAAGACTACACTTCCCTTAAATTCCTTCTAAAAAAAAAAAAACAACAAACGAACCTCTGTGTACCTAATAAAAAGGTATATTTGACTTAAAATATATATATAACCGCCACCGTCACCACCAGATATCAGCTAATCATGATAAATTGTAATTTTTCATGCGCTCATGCCTATATCCTGTAAAGCATAGCCAGAGGTGTATAAAATAACATTTCGCTAGTTGGCATTCGGTTTCACTGACGTAATAGGGGGCTAGTCTATTGCTGTCAACCGGGCTATGACTGTAACCATACTGTCTGACACAACACAAAAGAAGGATCCCCCAAACTAGGCGAAGTGATTATGCCTGGCGGACCACGGCCCAACTGTTCGCTAAGTCATCACAACAACTGTACAGGGCGTATAGAGACTGGATAGAGGCAATGGCCCCCTGCCAGCGGTGTCATCTGCCACCCCTATTTAGGGGGACTTACGTGCAACCAATCGGCGTCATGTCCGGAGCCCAACGGCTAATCGGCGCGAGAACTTTACTATCGAGATCCAGGATCGTACCACGTCATTAGTGTCTCTGTATATGGAGGTCGCCATATAACTATATTTTTCATTCTTTCATTTTACACTTTAGAGGTAAAATACTTTGCACAATTTTAGGCATTAGGTTTGTCTAACAACTTGTCAATTGATCTTGGAACATGGTCTTCCGACTGAATATAATTGACTTTAGACTTGGAATCCAATCTAAGTCAAAGTCAGTCAAGTTTTAGTGTTGTAATGATTGGTTAACAGCGTAAATTTCTGTATGAAGATAAAACACAACATTGTAGGTTATCGTTGCTAATTAGTTATTTGGATGATTAGTAGATGTATAACAGTGTATAGATATTTTATTTAATTTTAAAATCATAGCACTTTAGAACTTTGGTTACAACTACCGAGTATCTTAACTTAGAAGCTTAATTCTCAGCTTCTTTTTAACAGCTTCAAGGTACAGCAGACATAAAATACGATGGTAAATGAAACGTGGTTGATATCAATTTTATTTAGTTCTCTTTTTGTCCCTGAGGCTGAGTTCCTTAAAAACGATGAGATGCTAATATAAACAAAAATATTTATATAAAAAAATATAATATAAACATTTTCATCTAATGTCCGCGCTTTTAACATTGTGAGCACGTTTTCGGCCAATGAGAATAAAAATATAAGTCGGCCGTGTAATAGGTAGCTTAAACAAATACGAGTCCAAATTGTTTTGTTAAACTAATTTCTACCTTACGTATATTCAGAATTTCGTTTCAAAAAGTCATTTAAATTTAAAAATGACCCCAAATACTAGGGTGTCGGAATTTTTTGTTACACTTGACAATTATCATAACATTGTTTGTATAGGGCACAATCTGAGGTTCTAAGCCTAATAAAGGAAACATTCCGGTTATGATGATCCCGCATACTTATTTTTGTAATTCGCAAAATGTACCGCCAATTAAAATAAAAAAAAACTTTTGTATTTGTTCTCTCAAACCTTTGCTAAAAAATAATGCCATAGGCGACGACAAAAGAAAAGAAAAGGATATCATTTGGAAGAATTGCTTTCCTTTGCTGAAATATTTTGAAATGTGTATGTTTTTCTCGTTATTAAGTTGAGAAACTGCTTGTAGGGCATTTTTCGTTATGAGAACTTTACTTATTTGACTTTTGTCAAATGAGTTAAGTAGATGCAATTAGTATCTTTCAAAAGTTTACGAAAGTAGCAAACCTAGTTTGCTACTGGAATTAGTTTCGGTCTCGACAGGTGGCCTTTTTCAAGCAGTAAGTCGTCTAGTCGCGACGGTACCGGACGATACACTACTATTGTAACGTCCGGTACCATCGAAATATGATTGCTGCATAAAACGTTATAAAATTCACTAGTTTTTGGAATATATTTGAAACATCAGTATCATACATATCATATCGAAGTCATAATGTCATTTACATGTCCATCCTTTTGTTTCACACGGCACACGGCAACGAAATACCTGACTGTAATAGGCAGATTGACTATAATGCATATCATAGCACTTACCTGAGAAAGAACAGGCATTATGACGGAGACAACACAAAGGGGAGCCTCCGATCAGGTGAGGTGATCATTCCTTACAGACCGCGACCGATTCAAGATTTGGGATCTTACTTTGTGATTGAATTCAACTGAATTATCTAGTAACCATCCTGGTTGCTAGCAAATTCAGTTAATTAATGCTTTTGGCTGCATGTGCTGTAAGCCATATATTATTTGTATAATGTTTTATCTTAACTTCTTTAGTTGCTTAAAAAAAGATACATTATGTACGATATGATATTCTAACTGACAGTTTATATATTACAAAGCCACTTTAGCTATGTTTAAAATTAATAAGAAAATCAATATACATTCATAATTATTAAATTCTTGGTACATATACATTTAAGTAATAAAGTAAACACGTCAAACATTCACAATATTTATTTTTCATTGAAATATATGAGGCAAACAAAAATAAATAATTACAATAACAGGTACTTTTTTAATATATTGAACAATAAACCATCAAAATACATAATTTATTTGGGGCATACGTAGTGTAGGGCGCCGTCTAGCATGATAAACTAAGTTAAAAGTTCTTAGAATAAAATCGAATTTAGCAGTTTCTTTTAAACTAGTACTTCCATACAGATTTACTCATTTTTATGACCATCATAAATCAGCAATGTTATCGTAATGTTAAATAGTCTGTAATCTTATAGAGCCCTTGGCAATTACGTATACCTACATATAACTCACAACTTTTTCAATGTGAATAGACTTTTCTAAATCTACATACACATAATAACATAAGAAAATTGATTGTTAAGCTTTTATGGTAATAGTATAATTACGTACCTATACTTATGTTGATTGTTGTCACTTTGATATAGGTTAGTTTTTACACGACTGACCATAAATTTGTGTCTCTTTTTAGAGTTCAAGTATGTATACCATATGTATGTAAGCTTCTTTATTCTACTAGGAGTAGCAAATGCCAGAACAGATTCGGATAAACGGGGTATCGTTAGAAATCTTATATCATCCCTGTGTGCGACACTAGAAAAAACAATGTATACAGAAAAACACATGTTAACTAAATCTACCGAAGACAAACTGAACTACGCAGCAACGACACTGATGACGTAGTACGATCCTGAATCACGACAATAAAGTTCTCGGAGCGATAAGTATATATACGACTCCGCCGGGCATGATCACCTCGCGTGGTTGGAGGATCCTCCCTTTGTGTTGGAGGGACATAACACCCGTTCCTCTACAACCTATTTAAGACTTACCTCGAAAGGTTTAGCAAGCGTTTGCAATGTAAGCGAACAGAAATATGATTTTACGACATCACCCATGTCAAGGTGACTTTGTTTTATACTATGTAGATATAAAAATATAGGAGACTAGAAATTTTAATCGGGACTTAAAGCGATCATTTTAAAACACGACATCTTGTAATCGTCATGTAACTAAAAGGTATCGTTCTTCATCAATTTTATCGCGATGAAGTCCAACCGAGACTTCTAATAAATATACGATATTTGTGGAGATTCTGCTGTTGCAAGACTCACTAAACTGGACTAAAAATCTCTAAATTTTAGTTTAGTCCTGTCTAACGACGTTTCGTTTTCTAAAAACGTAAGATTAAACTAATTTCAGTTTGACAGAACCAAAATTCGCTAAGTTACTCAACTTAGTCCATATTACTCAATGGCTATTCTCTTGCACGTTTTAAATGTCAAAAATTGTCTCAAATTAAAAACGTCACTCTAATATTAGACATCACTTAAATGCATAGCGACTAATTTTAGTGATAAAATTTTATTAACTTCTTTTTGTTAAATTGACCAAATAACTGGGGCAAATTAGTATAATGAACAACGAATTCTTGATATTAGCTGTTGTGGCTTCAGGGGAAAGGTATGTATCTACTGTTTATGTTACAATTAAATATAATCATGGCATTTTTATTTAAAGTAATGAATATATTATTTTTAGAACATTTCAAGATAGATTGAGATTGTAAAACTTAAAGAGACCAGAAATAAGGATGAAAAGTTTTGGAAACTTTTAAGCTCTAATGATCTTGGATTAAGTCTAAATCCCAAAGCACTCAAAGGTTTGCTCGAATTTCCATGGCAAATGGCATTTTCTTCAAAGGATTAACTTTATGAAAGTACAATATAGTATAAATTGAAAAATTCAAAAAACTCATTTAATAGAAGTGCACAAATAAAGTATTCTCTCTATCTAGCGTTTCTCTATATTAGGTACAGGTGTAATTTGGTTTATCTATGTGAAATTTTAACAGGTTTTATCTGTACTTGAATTTTACCCAAGGTAACTATCAGGCTGTTGTAGAACAAGGTAATTTTATTGCACTCAGCCAAACTTCTGTCGTGTTGAGTGTGGGTTTAATTCCCACCCAGCACCAATGTGTGTGAGATAAGCACCATCATAATTTTGTTCCGAGTCTGTATGTGTATTTAGTAATATTTAAGTGTATGATGTTTTATTGAAATTAGAATTGAAAAAAAAACTCATCAATACAAAATTATAATGTTTATATCTCAAATTATATCTACTGTATCTTTCCAGATTATGATGAATATAATTTGTATACTGAGGTGAATGTAAATCCTGATTTCGTCGAGGATGAATGCGATGATTTGAAATAATACAAAAATACTAATTAAACTGCTAATAAACATATAAAATTGAATTAAAACATTAGTTTTACTATTACTATAATCAACAATCACATAATTTAAATTCTCAACATAAAAATGTTAATTTAATGAACAGAAAATGTAAAATAAAACAAAATGGTTTGGGCAAAAAACAGACAAGCTTTAGGAAGTGCTCATAAGAAGCAGCAGCAGTTTTCAGAATATATAATAACATAGAAATAATGTTAATCAAAGTTATGAATTTTATTATTGATTTATATGTCTACGGCTTGAGATAGCTGCTATATCCTGAGCACTGTGAACAAGTGTATCTTGTAACCTACGATTGCTTTCGTGTAGAGCAATCACTAAATTATTATAAGCAGGAGGCCGAGGAGGTCTAGGCATGCTGCGGTGTCTTGGCAAGATTTGTTAGCGTACTGGTCCATGTTCTACAAAGATAACTGTAGGTTACTGTGACTCCTGTACCTCTTGAGGCTTCCAAGGAGACTGTACAGGGAGCAGCAATTCAAATGCATATTTATTTCTATATTAGTTAGGTCATACTCCTGTTGCCCTTACTGATTCATGCACCTTACGAGCTTTGGTTTTCACTTTAGCCACATATACACTCCAAACCTAAAAATAAAAATAAATGATTTATTAATCATAATGCTTAAGAATGTATGGCTTAATGCTGTTAACTGAAGAGACTTATATGCTGCCGCTGCTGTCTAGTCCTATTACAGCATAAGTTGTCTACCTGATTAGCTAATAAAAAAATACTTGAAACACTTGTGAAAGTACAATGGAAACAAGTAAAACACAAATATTATATTGGAGCTTTAACAAAATAGAGTTATAAATAATATCACTCAGCAAATGAATATTTTCTTACCTCTCGCAATTTCCATATTAATGTAAAGGCGTTCCACGTGAGTTTATATATTAATGTGAAGGAGTTCCACATGTAGTTTAATATTTTAAACTTATACAAATGAACTAATGTAGGCACTGGGTACGTATTTATTTATTCCGGATCGATTTATGTCAGATCTTAATAGATTTGTACATCCTCATTATAAACAGTTAGTTACATAGATAACAAAAATTAAATGGTGGGTTGCTAGTATTTGAACTGTAACTCTGTATTTTCTCAGCTTATGAGCAACAAAACTAACACTTGTTTTATTACAGGTATTAATTATATTATGAGTAAACAAACATTCACAGGCATGCAAGAAACCTTAACATGTAGTTTAAGGAGAATTTATTATTACACTCTTTGTCATTAATTCTTTGTGGTAACACCCTCGTACTCAACTTTTAGTAATGTCAATTTCAAATTTAGCGCTGTCATGTAGAAAACTAAATTTAATTCGACAACCAGAATAGCATATTTGTAATCTGTTCACTAAAATATGAGATTTTTAGAGAAATTTTAGTTTAGTGATGTTAACAGCAGAATCGCTACCATTATTTATAATCCAAAGCTGAGCTGAGCTTAATCAGTTTTACGAATAATATGTTCCTTTCTACCCGCCTTACATAATACCCGATGACACTGGGTGCTTTTAAGAAAATATTATTGTGTATATGGTTAGTAATTAGTTTTTTAAAGGGGAACATTTCTTTTAATAGGAACTTAGTACTTTATAAGTACCTACCTATAAATAAAGAAATATATATACCATGAAGTATTAGATGAACAAATTTCATAAGTGTCCTGTTTGAATCGCTTATTGGTGGAAAGGTTAACTTTGAAAGTCAAAAACGTAATATGGGGCAAGTCAATTCATTCATTTCATAATATGTATTTAAAACCATAATTAAGCATGATTTGTTAATAAGGAGTGACCAAGTACAGAATAAGTGGTTTTCAACCTCAAATATGGAATATCAGCAAGGGTTTTCTTATTGATTCATATTAAGATTATTGATTAAAACGAAGAGTAATAAGGAAATGTGATTTATTCTTATATGTATGTATGTATGTGTATTGTAAGCCGTATTAATGGTTTGCTAGCAATATCTGTAAAGGCATTATTGCCATAATACGGGGTTCAATAGTTACACGAAAATGAAAAATGGTAACGGAGCAAGGTCCCCAAATCATTTGCAATGATTCACAGTAGGACCGGGACACTCACACGCTCGAGTAATACATGAGATATTTTTCTACTTTTACCAGCTACAAATGTTTCTCCGTCCCTCATCCTTCTTTCTATATGTATGAGGTTTCTTAAAATGGCCTCCTCGGCATTAAATACTATATATTGCATTACAATTATTTACCTTCATATTAACGAGATTATTTTACAAATGTGTCAGTTTTCATTAAATTGATGTAATTTATTTAAAACTAGTTATAGAATTTAGTAGTCCGCAATGTCTTACTAGTCTATAATATCTAACTATAATATCTAACTTGTGTGATAGATGTTAAGAACTCTAGAAATTTCTTCTAGAAAACAATATAATTTATTTATTGCTATGACAAAAGACATGTAAAGATAATTAAATCAAACTATTTCCAATCATAATTACTAAGAGCTTATTATACGAGTTATATAATATGCAGATATAACAGATGGCAGCAGCTACATACATTTACACACATTTTTTTTATTTTGATAGACCACTCCTGCACTAGGAATAATTCCTGTGTCGCGGGGGACTTTACAAACATTCAAGCAACTAACACAAAGAACACCCAGACTCAGAACAACAATTTGTCCCTTGCGGGGATCGAACCCACAACACTCGGCGCGACAGCGTAGTCGCGAGATGACCACTTAAACCGATACGCCCTCCCTGCAGAATGCTTGAGAGCAATGAATCCAAACCAGTTTCTAAAAGAACCAGCCCTATTCGACTCGCCGAAGAAATTTAGGCTCACACAAGTACGGATACATCGGCGTGGGAGACTTTCTCTTCAACACGCACTTGGTTGAATCGTTCCTCGGATCTGCTTTCATGTAAGGATTTATTAATTTTCTATTAAACGCCATTTCTTGCACTTAGCCGGCATTATTAGTTCCCGAGTGCATAATGTCAACAAGATAATAAAAAGCAGTATTTATTAAAGTATATTATAAGTATATAAAGCATACAGTGATTTTGAAGAAAGAAATTTGACAAAATCACTATTGTATTTTTGTTATTTATGGTTGCATCAATTAATTTTACTTTTATATCTGAATGATGAACTCTTTAAAATTTACATGTTAAATCTTAAGAAAATTATTATTTGTTACCTTTTTAATTTTTCTATAGTCTAAAAAATCGCAAATGCGCCTATATCACGAAGAAGAATATATATCTAGGAGAGTATCCTTCGTTTCATTCTTCACCTCCTTTTGTTTTGTTTTGTTTATTTTATATACATAACTCCAACTCCAAATTCCAATTTACAAAACCGCAAAATAATTTTCGTGTGTATAGAAACTAATATTTCATTGATTGCTTAAAATTATCGAGGTTTGGCTTTGGTTTACTTTAGGCGCAATTAAAGTTTTCACTGATTTATGACTACGAGAGTTGGAATTGTTTTTAATTTACAAATATTGTTGAGAGGCAATTCTATACTTTAACTTAAAAATAAGCTTTAAGGCATTACTTAAACGCCTGACCTAATTTTTATTGCTTTAAATTATTATTTGAAGTAAATTTACTGACCGAACTGTATTGCATGGAAGGCAATATAACGTTACAACACGGAGGCCTTTTTATTACATGGGCCTCGTCGTGGTCCACCCCCAGGTTCCTCAATTATGGTCAACTCGATCCTCGTACCGATTCGGGCCCATATAAAATATCTAGGCCTGATAATTGACCCAGGTCGAATTGCGTCCGAGCGGAGGTCATCCTCAAGGGCTCGCTCCGCCACTTCCTTCTGCGAGATGACCTCCTCGCCATCACTGCAGTTGGAATGCAGTGATGGCAGGCGGGACTCAATTCCCTCCTAGCAAGCGAGTGCAGGTATAGTGCCCGCATAGTGCAGGCGCTAGGAAGGGTCCGGATGTTTTAATAAAGCTGTTCCCTGATTCCTCCTATTTTAAGCGCAGCGTGGCACACCGTGTGGTTTTAGTCGGTTCGATTCCGACACACCGTTCCACCGAAAACCCCGGTGGAGTGACGGCCCGATGGGGTTTCCACACGGGAAAAAGAAAGGGCTTCAAGAGCCTTCGATAGTGGTCAGACCGATGATGGTAGGTGAGACTTAACTTGCGTGCTTGAGCCGGAGAGAAAAAAGACTACGTAAAGTCCTCCGTCTTCTATCAGGACTGTGCGGCATGAGGCAGTGAGGGGGAGGTGGTCGAGTGGACGGCGTCGCTCGACAGTAAAAAAAGCTAACTATCTTCCATGTACTAATAATGAAACGGGGCAATTTAATTTGAACCCTTGCAGCGTAATGCTCAATTTGCAAAGTAATGAAATGAATAGAAATAATAATACTGGCGTGTCTATAGTTAATTTGTAATGAAGGACATAAGCAAATGGCAGCTGTTGTCTCTGTCTACCCAAAAGGAAAAGGTTGATGTGTGTATGTATCTATTGCAGAGTGACGCACATATTTTACGCGGTTACGAATAAGATGTAGCATAAAATATTTGATGCTACATCTTATTCGTAATTCTCATAAAACGAACTGTCTTTACATATTTTTGTACAGATTTCGTATTTCATTTTTTCTGTTGATTAGTCACTTCATCACCTCTACCTTAACTACTACCTAACCTAACCTAACCTAAATCTTGCTCATAAATATGACGTATTATACACTTATATATATAGGGAGGTTCCCTTATAGTATCTTAACTGCCGGACTATTGAGTATAGTTAACGGCGTGAGATAAAGGCAATGATACCTTCACGTTAGAGCTTGGTGAATTTGTGGTAAGGAAAATCATTTCGTTGATTTATTTGAAGTCTTTATTGGTCTGTGAGTACGGTTACTTCCTGATATCTGATTTAGATTTCTAGAGAATACTGTGTTTTATATGTAGGTAGACGAGATATGAATCAAGTGTTTTTCTTTTTCTTTGTCACGCCCTAGGGCCTTGGCGGCCTGATAACTTTGGCATGTGAGGTATTATTTAAATCCTTTAATAGTGTAAGTGACATGGGATATACCATTTCAGCTTACTTTTCTTTATGTATCCTCTTTAGCATCTTTTTATAACTTTATCATCCTCTTTTCACACAAAAGGTTTGAAGAGAACTCAACTATGGCTTAAAGTCACCTATTTACTTATTATCTATATTGTCTGTATGTATCCTTATTCGTATATTGTCTAATGATTTTAATTGTTTTTTGAAAACTATTTTTATACTCCTGCTGTGGTCCCAATCAGGGTTTGATCATACAAGGGAAATTGTGAATAAGTTTCTTTAATTACCCGTCTTTTCGATTTAAAGTATATTGCAAAGGAAGTAGAAAGGCGTATTGAAAGCGATTATCTACTTGTTTAAAAGTTTTCTTTTTTTTTTCTTGGTACACACAAATATTGTCAAGTTATTATTGTGTACACTAATCCTTTTTTAGGTGTGGAAACCCTAACGGGTTATCACCCTACCATGTTGGGTGGTATGCCGAACTCCACGGCGCCCCCAAAAGATTGTTGACTCTACACTAAATTTCATTAGTGAAACTTCATAAACCGTCTTTACACTCGCCCTCCTGAAAGCGTATATCTGAATGGTATTGCATATCGTATCTGTTGGCTAAGATAAACTGCATTAGTATTGCCGAACAATAAACACACATTGATGATTCTACAATATATCAGACGGTTAACTGCTGCAGACATAATATAACGCATCGCAAACATTATCGTCATTTAGTTTGTCAAATCGAAACTGTTATTCAAGGATGTGTTTTAAGTCATTTTTTGAGAGATTATGACTATACAGAAAAATACAAAAAGTATTACAAAATGTTAAAAGTGGAATTGGTGCCGAAAATTGTTTAATATTGAAGGTACATTATGGAATCTTTTTGAAACTTCGATCTTCTGACTTGGTAGGATGAAGAACGTATTGTAACAGTTTAATGGAAATGGTGAAGGAAATGTGAACTTCATTAAATTAACCAAGCCTCATAAATAGCTTTAGAAACCAACTCTGAATAACGTGAAATTTCGTTTAAGTAATTAATATTTACCAACAAGAAAACAGTAGATTCTTTATCAGTTTTCATTGTTTTGAACAAACACGTACATTGATTTTTTTCTTTGTATGATATAGGGGTTATGATATAACAAACGGGTTACCTGTTGGTAAGTGACAACTGCCATCCATAGACCTCTACAACTCAAGATCCGTAAGTGCACTGCCCGCTTTTTAGGGTGATGAGGGATGGGGGATGCCGAGAGAGAAAAGAGAGGGGGATGAGGAGATTGGAAAGAGGGAAGGGGAAGTTGGGCCTGTAGAAACGTTCACAATCGGTTTTCTGTGAGGCCGTGGTATCGCTTCGGTCGAGCCGGCCCATTCGTGTTCATGCTTGACAAAGTACAGCTTAATAAGAAATGCTGTAAAAAGATTTCAAAATACGGGATCGTAAAACCACGATATAATAGAGGGTTGCTCTATTATATCGTGGTTTTACACCAAAATACTTTTATTGAAATATGTATAATGTACATGTTAAGAGAATCTTCGCGAGAGGGAACAACTTCATTTTAAATTACTTTTCAAATGGTACAAACGTGGCTTACATTCTCTATGAAACTGGCTAATACAGAGAAGCTGTTATACTTTAAGTGCTTAATGTTCTGTGAAATTTATAGTGTGAGCGTGCATGGTTGGACGAATGTTCTTAATATGAACATTTAGCAACTTGAACACACCGCCAATTTTCTATGCTTACATATTTGAAGCATCAAATTCTTACGACAATTTTCACCATGGCAAAACCATGCTTTAGACCGTATGGGCTGGTTCGGAGTAATGTCAAGGCCTGCTAGAAAACCAGATGTCACTCAATATTTTTGTTGTGTTTCAGCGAGTGAGTGAGGAGACCGGAGGGCCCAACTCCCCCTCTCCACTTTTCCCTCTCTTATCCCCCCTTATCATCCTAAAAGGCGGACAACGCTCTTACGACTTTTAGGTAGGAGTACGCTCTTTTCTTGAAGGTTTGAAGGTCGTATCGGTTCGGAAATATGGCAGGCGACAATTTGTTCCATAAGCTGGTTGTGCGAGGCAAAAAGCTTCTGGAGAAGCGCACAGTGGTGGAGTGCCAATCGTCCAGGTGATGGGGATGGATATATTGTCGCGTAGGACGATGGCGGAAACCAGCAGCCGGTATTAGTCCGAACAATTCCTCTGAACACTCCCCACGATACAAGCGATAGAGAATGCAGAGTGAAGCTACATCTCTACGCAACGCCAAGGTGTCAAGTCGATCAGAAATATCTTGGCAGTCGATGATGCGAGTCGCTCTCCGTTGAATGCGATCAAGAGGAAGAAGTTGGTACTGGGGTGCACCTGCATAGAGATGAGAATAGTATTCCATGTGCGGCCGAACCTGCGCCTTATAAAGATGCAGGCGGTGGGCCGGAGTAAAATACTGTGTCGATCTGTTTAGCACACCAAGCTTCTTCGAGGCTAATATGGCCTTACTCTCTAAGTGACCGCGAAACTGGACTTCGCTTGATATATCGACGCCAAGGATTGCGATACTGGCTGATGCAGTTAGGGAAGTGCTCTCAAATTGAGGTGATACGACCAATGGCATCTTTTTAGCGGTGAACGCGCAAACCTGTGTCTTCGTGGGGTTAAACTGGACTAGGTTAAGTGGACCCCAATCTGAACCCTTTGATAAAGAAGTTTCGATCTGTTTATCTTTGGATCATAGCGCCTCAAGAGATTACCCGATTTTGATGTAGTTTTTTTTTTTTTTTTTCACATACAGCATAAATACAGAATTACACAGACGTACTTTCTTCTTTAAATTTTAGTTTATACATAAAAAGGTAGCATTGAAATATCCTAAGCCTTGTATGCTAATATTTAGTTTACAAATAAATATTGTTTGTTGTTAAAAATTATAAACAAAATAGTATTTCGTTTCATTCGATTTACATTTAAAAAATAATTTTGGCCCCAATTTTGTTTCCGAGCGGGTCGTTCGACGATCGGAGTAATATATAATAGTATAATGTAATGCGTCTGAGAGCCGTGACCGAAGAGGCTGTGAGCTATGGCGGCGTGCTATTGGCGGTGTCATTGGACATCGCCAACGCATTCAATAGTCTGCCATTCAGTTGCATTAGGGAAGCTCTCCGCTATCACGGAGTGCCACAGTACCTGATGCAACTAGTGGCAGACTATTTAGAGGAGCGTACCGTCATGTACGAGGACCGAGATGGAATCCTATGTCATCGGCCCATGTCGTGCGGTGTTCCGCAGGGGTCTGTCCTTGGACCACTCCTGTGGAACATGGGGTACGACTGGGCTCTTCGTGGTGACTTCCCCCCCGGGCTGGGCGTAATCTGTTACGCCGATGACACTCTGGTCACAGCCCGGGGATCGAACTTTACCACACACACCAGGGGAGCCTCACTGGTGGTCCAGCGCATCGAGGCGCTAGGCTTGCGGGTGGCCCTGGACAAGACGGAGGCCCTTTTATTTCATGGTCCCCGTTGTAGTCCACCCGCTGGCGCTGCCATCATGGTCAACTCGGTCCTCGTACCGGTTCGGGTCAACATTAAATATCTGGGCCTGATCCTTGACGGGAGGTGGCTCTTCGACGAGCACTTCCGGCAGCCTGCTCCAAAGCTGGTCGCCGCTGCGTCCGCCCTTGGGCGACTTTTGCCCAACTTGGGTGGACCCAGCGTCGCAACAAGACGGCTGTACACGGGGGTTATCCGGTCAATGGCACTATACGGTGCACCGGTGTGGGCGGAAGCTCTGTCCGCCCAGAATAGGGCACGCCTCTGGCGCCCTCAGAGGGTCATGGCGGTTAGAGCCATACGCGGTTACCGCACCGTGTTGACGAGACGGCGTGCGCGTTGGCCGGAACTCCCCCGTGGGACTTGGAAGCGGAAGTGCTCGCCGAAGTATATCGGCGGACGACTGATTTCCGGGCGGGTCAATCGACTCCCGCCCGAAGAGGTACGCGAGTGGCGTGAGGCCGCTCGCCGAGTCACTATGGCTCGTTGGTCGTCCCGGCTGGAGGCTCCACGTGCTGGCTTAGCCACCGTGGATTCGCTCCAGCCGGTCATCGTCGAGTGGGCAGGGTGGCAGCACGGGACCCTTTCTTTCCGACTAACGCAGGTTCTTTCCGGGCACGGTTGCTTCGGAAAGTACCTGCTCTCGGTCGCTAGGAGAGAATTGATTCCCGTCTGTCACCACTGCGACTGTAGTGAGGACCCGGCCCACCATACGCTCGCGGATTGCCCCGCTTGGGCGACGCAGCGTCGGGCCCTCACTGCAGTCATTGGAGAGGATCTGTCACTGCCGGCCATCATACGCTCCGTGGTCGGCAGTGACAGGAATTTTACCGCGGTCGCAGCCTTCTGTGAGGAGGTCATCTCACAGAAGGAGGCGGCTTAGCGAGCCCGGGAGGATAATCTCCACTCGGACCCCATTCGCCGCCGGCGGACCGGGTGGCGGAGCCGCGCTTACCAGCGCCTCAATGTGGCTGCGGGTGGTCGGGACGGGTTTTCCCCTCCATCCGCCATATAGCTAGCCGCGAGGGGGTGACGTCCGCGTGTGTCTGGACGCCGCCTTATTGATAGGTTACCCGCAGGTGGTACCCGCATATTGCGGGCAGGCGCTAGGAGGGGTCCGGATGTCTTAATAAAGCTGTTCCCGGATTCCTCCTATTTTAAGCGCAGTATGGCACACCGTGTGGTTTTAGTAGGTTCGATTCCGACACACCGTTCCACCGAAAACCCGGGTGGAATGACGGCCCGAGGGGGTTTCCACACGAAAAAAAAAAAATATAGCAGTTCCACGGGTTTCCTCTCATATTGCGTTCCAGAGCTTTCCGTGTTCTTTTATCTTTTAGCTATAAGAGTCTAATTATTTTTTATTAGGTCGAGGTCTTTAGATTTTGCAGGCCAAGGTATTAAACGTATTTCCGGATGTGTATCGAACCAGGCACGTTGTGTGTAAAGAAAAACTGTCTTGTTAATAATTAAATTGTGGCATTTTACTTAAACACGGAAATATATTAAATCTCAAATATTACTTTTAAAATATAAAATAAGTTGTATCTTATTGTCAAAATTTTTTTTTTGTTTTTATACACTCGTAAAATATTACAATGGTTGTATTTATAATGAAGAACTGTTTGAATGATAATACGAATCTTGTTATACACAAAGTAGTTTATGATAAAAATGTGGTCATACTTAATTTTACACATTTAATATTTACTGTATAAGTTATAATTTAATGTTCCGCGAAGTCCGCATTATCCACTGTCCTGAGGTCCCCAGTCTCTTGAGCCTCTGCAGTTGCGAAGAGATGTCGCCTCTATGGCGGTCCTCTATCGCCTACATCACGGAGAGTGCTCTGACAAGCTCTTCCAATTGATCCCACCTTGTCCCTTCCTCTACACGACTACACGTGCTGACCTGAGTAGTCACCGTTTGAGAGTCAAAAATATACGATCCTGAACTAAACGTTTTGGCTCTTCTTTCCTGTGCCGATTGGTGAAAGCCTGGAATTCACTACCAGCGCACGTGTTTCCTTCCCACTTTGATCCCGGGTCTTTTAAGCGGGGCTTGAAAAAGCATTTCACCAGGCATTTATAGTGCTGGTCTTCATGCTGCATTGACTATACATGCAATGAGGATGGTGATCACCCCTCTTGGACTCTCTTATTGCTTTCCATTACGCAAAGTGGAGTCACTATGGTAGGCTTATATAAAAAAAAGTCCCTTGGTCTGTATCCGACCGTTCTATTCACTACTGAAAAAAGAACCGACGTTCTATTCACACACACATACATATATGTATATAAAAATATTATCTTATTTACTGTGATTCTAAAGGTTTAAACATACGACGATTAATTGATGGGGAAACGACAATTTTCGGCGGTGACTGCTACTCAACATTACAATATTGCACAGTTTCCATCTTGATACTGGGCAAGACCAGTTGCAACCAGTTCTTTCTGTAACCACAATTTTACACTTCTTTTTCACTTATTTTTCATGTATTAATAACCCATTACAGTCATCAGCACTATCACTACCAACAGTGTTCTGATCGTGTTAACTTTATTATCCACTGATGCCACGTTAGTGATATTTTCATCTACTACAACTGTCTCTTTCGTATGATTAACACTTATTTTTACAAATTAATGTATATCTTTTTTTTTTATAATAACTTGACACATCTCACACACGGCTCTGATCCCAAACTAAGCAGAGCTTGTACTATGGTAGTAAGACAACTGATAAACATATTTATGTAGTAGTTTAGTTTCCAAATTAGTGCAGCTAAAAATAATAAATAATATAGCAGCACTGTGTTCGTGTTACTGTGTACGAGAGATAATTGAGAGGTCACTGGTATTTAAATATATATATATATTTTTTTATTTATTCTTTATTGTACACAAATCACATTTATTTTTAAAAAATAAGAAAATGGTATGTACAGCAAACCTAGTAAATAGAAGACAATAAAAAAATAACTAAAGGCAGCCATGTGTACCTCTTAAGTGAAAAGAATAAGAAGAAAAAGGAAAGAACAATAAAAAAAAACAGAAAATTAAACCTAAATATTCTATATAACTAGTCGTACACCAATATATATATATATTAGACATATAAATACATATATTCATACATACAAAAATACATACATACTTATAATCTTTCTGATTATTATAGTTTTGAGAGATATTATTGCTATTGCGTATTGAAATTAAAAATGAAATTAAATAGAGAATTTATTATTTCAGAGAACGAGATTACAATTGAATACGACTTAAGGTAACGACTCTCTGTACATGACTGATGCGTGAAAATCAATGCAACTAACACTGTAATGCAATCCCATGCGGTGCTAGTCATTTATGATTATCTGAGTAGACACATGAAATATTTCTGCAAATTTTTTAGTCGGTGTAATTACGTAATTCTAATATTCTTTCGTTTTTTGAGATTGCAGTCCCATTACAACTTCGAGAACGATCATTAAAATTTTCCTTATCTCCTTCACGTGTAACCTAAGGGTGAACGGCTTGTTGTGACACTTTAGCCGTCTAGGAATTTCGCTATTAATGAAGCTATCATTATATAACGCAATGACAGTAGGTCTTTCAGTAGTTGATATTTTATTAGGCATTGCTAAGAAATCAGTAGATCAAAAGAAATAATTTTAAATTAGATGATACTGCGTCTGCGTGAAAAGCAGATTAAATATATAGTAAACAGCTCACGGTTTCTCTCTCGTTAAATGTGACTATATACCAGTTTTACAATAACAATGGAAGTTTGCCTGATGTATTGACATTTATGATTAGCGTTCCGCTAAACTTGAAGAATAATGATATAGCTAAAGCCTTCCTTAATAAAAATAAAGAAAATATCTAATTGTGCCAATCATAATTTAGTCAAACTTCATCATAGGAGGCGAGCCTATTACCATCAACCGGGCACTGACTGTATATCTGTCTGATAGATAACAATCCAATCCTGAGATGTGTTGGCCTTATTCTACTTCATCAACAACACCAAACTATCTGATCTTACCAAAAAATGTACTACAAAACATTTCTAGTACATTTCTTGGTATTAAAGTACCTGTAGAACATTATTGTATATTTTATCTGCTTTCGACGCAGTATATGTTATTATCAAAGTCTAAGATGTTTCTTACTCAATTACATATAAAGTAAAATAACATCGAATAAACTATCAGTTTACAGTCACCGTTGATATTAACAAAAAAAACCACACAGGGTTTATATTTACAATGAACTAAATGAACTATAAAAAAAACAAAGCTCATTTCCTAATCTTTCTTTGGCCTCGGCCTTCACGTTCTTCGTCTGGTTCGGCTTTTAAAATTGTACGACGCCATTTATTTCAGCGTTGTGCGACAGCTTTGCTGAGGTCCACCTGTTTCAGATCATACCGGATATTTGTCATCATGATGGCTTTTGTCTGCCTCTTTAAATGAAAATGACCATGTCATCTTAGTCTGGTAAAAAAAAACCTAAGTAGATGTCTCCCTTATAGTTCTAGTTTGGTTTTACATTTAAAGTTTCATTTGAGATCTAACTCAAAATAACCCAAAACCTTTTAACTGTTTGTACGGAGAATAAAGTGACTGACTTAACTAATCTGCTCTAAAATGTAGCTAATATTTATACTGCCTTACTAATCCAATGTCTTTATGCCACTAATTTACTATTATAGTAGGTACATATTTACATATATTAACAGTGGAAAATACAGCATAGTTTCACCAAAGCTTTTACAAACAAAGACTATCGAAATTAAAACGTATTTGTTTTTACGCTAAATATTTGCATTCCCCTCCCAACAATTCTTTTAAAATAAAAAAAATATATTTTAAAAAGTCTAGAGGTTTTACCGGTTACATTATATTATTTTCCTATTGATCTGGGAAGCTGTGATGGTAAAAAATAGATCACGTATTTGTACGATCGCTAAGAATGCAATTTCTTTCGAATGTATGTGTAAATAAAACTTGTGACACTCTGAAGAATTTAATATATAACGTACTTTCTGAAGAATCAAACCTATTTCCAATTCAAAGTCTTCAACATTTTATAATTGACGATGTGACAAATTAAGGATTTGCCACTAATAATAATATAATAATGATCTGGGTCTGTGTCAATAGTCTTAAAATATAATGAAATATCTCTCAATTTTTCTTACAAACATACCCTAGTCGAAACCTATGAGAGAACATGCTCTATCCACTACAATACTACTCTCCAGCGAGTTCAAAGCAGCGAGCTAAGACGGCTTTAAAGCTATTTTTTACATAGAAGTAAACTTTGAAACCATCTAAGTTGGTATAGATTACTTTGAAATGCAAGTAAGCAACCAATGCTTACATATTTAACTTATACAAATCAACTAACTCACTTAGCATTACGTTGCCTTCCGTATATTTTCGTTACGTTTCGTAGTATAAAAAATAAATTAGAGTAAGTATTAACTTGTGCTAAATTTATCTAGAACTCTTATATTTATGACACTTCCAACATTAAGACGATTCAAATCACATGTCGCATGTCGACATTCATTTAGTCGTCTAGGCTCTAGGCTGTGACATTTGAAAATTATATAGATTGCGCAGTTGTAAACTGTATTGTATTGTTATTAAAATACGTTCAATTATCAAAACAACGGCCAGTGAACAAAAAAAAAACGTACTATTTACATCACACAAAAACGTCACGCATATGCGATGCATGAGAAATACGCTCCATCTTATATCCTAAATCATATTACATATCCTAATGGCTGACAATGTTATGTCTATGCAAATATGCCTGCATATTATATTATGTTTACCGCAATGCCGTCTTTACAATTTCCCAAGAGATCTAAATTATGTTCTGTTAGCTGAAGTAAGATATTCATTATCATAATTAATTAGTACCTACTCAGTATCGCATTATGCTAGTATTACAAGTTTGAATTAATTTTAAGCCAAAAAATTAACATAAAATAAACTGACTTCAAAGAAATTTATTACAGAACATATATAGATGTCCGACTAGAACTTTTTTTAATAAATGTAGGAAAGGTTTTACTTTAGTTCAGTACAAGCACCTATTTAGCAATATTGTCAGTTCCCTTCTAAGTGTCGTTTGATTAATTATGTACGCCAACGTCAAACTTGTGGAGAATGGTTTCTCGAATATTTCATAAAATAAACTTCTGTAATCAATTATAGTTATTTTATTTGTACAATTTGGTAATTGTGTATTATCGCGAGACTAATGACCTGTGAAATAAAGCTTTCTGAACCATTGAGCAAACTGTGGTATTCAGTATATAGGCTTTACGCTTGCGAATACGACGGAATAGACAAACTTTAATAATCCAATGTATACTTTTTACACGACTGAATTTTTGAGCAGGGTAAAAATATAAATATTGTGTAAAATTCTCACTCGTTCACTATCACAATCGGTTTTAGGCACAATTCTATTTAATTTTATTCCAAAGCAGTACAATACATTTAATGTAACACATGATTTAATTCAAACGATCGCTTCAGAATATACGTGGTTCTCAGTTCTCAGACCAAGAGCCATCACATATCTTCCAGTGCGTGTCGTAAAAGAGATTGGACTGTTACCTACCAGACAGTATGTATACAGTCTGCGTCCTGTGGCTTACCCAATATTAGTAAGTAAGTTAGTGGGACTAAATTATGCTTAGCAAAGTGTGCGCATTTAATACTCCTCTACCCACTACTTCATGGATACAGCCGTGAGTATGTTTTTTTAACAGACGAACAGACGGGTACCCGGATGGTAGGTGACAACGGCCGTCCATGGGCAAGCATTGTTTGACTATCGCTTTTCTGTTTGGCCGTTGTATAATTAGCCTAAGCATGGCTCTCCCATCCCACGGCAAAAAATATCCATATATTAAAATATACACATATGTTTAAAATATATACAAATCCACGTTATGTATTATATATAAAATTTTTAAGGATAATTATGCAATAATATATTAGGATTCTTGCACACAACACTTTCTACAACCAACCAGCACGTATATACTGTAGTTCTGGAACAAGAATAAGAGAACAGACTTAAAGCACAAAAAGTAATAAATGTCTAACATTTTTTTTTTTAAAGACAACTCCCGCACCAGCATGAAATTCCTGTATTGCAAGCGATATTACAAACATTTAAAATTAAGTATAATATTTAAATGTTAGTAGTAACAGAAATATAATGTTTAAATTGCTGCGTGTGGCATCTCATTATTGTTCTAACGTCTCGTCTCGTCGAGGGTCTCATCTGAAATGTCAAGCTTGGAGCTTTGATCACTTGATCAAAGCCACCAAATCAGCCAGCGTAATGAAAAATAAAGCTGAATATTTTATAGGGATGTCACTTTCTAACGTCTCTAAACACTTTGTTATTGTTCTTATTATCACTTCAGAAACAGTTAGCGTACGTGGCAACTTTAAACAGTGGGCCACCCAGACCCCCAGACCTACAATTGATTGATAATATCCAAGTCCAATGGTGAGCATGAGTAGGAATTTTCGGAAGTAGTTCATAAGCCTCCTCCGTCCTCCGAATCGCCATGCCAAAATCATACATTACTTTGAATAATGTACAATGTACGCAATTTTACTTAATAGAGATTTTTTAATATTAACTCTGAAACATTTTAATAATCTCTATTACAGACGATTTCAAATAACTGTTGAGTAATTTAATTAAATAAAAAAATGAAATTGAATTAAATTGAACTCTACTCAAATGTGAAATATACTATAAATTTATATTCATTATTAGATGAAAGGTGATTAATTCAAAAATTACCACTACAACTTCATAGTATAAAAAATATTTTCTACCCTAATATCAAAAGGCACTTGTTTGTGAATCCTAATTTTCTAGTTAAGATCGTTGGACCAGACGAAACAAGCTTCAATAACAATGGAATGTACAACATTCATAATAACCGATTTTGGTCTGCACAAAAACCTTTTCGAAAGCTTAGTACCAAGTTTGTTATTATTTTAATAAAATTATAAATAAACTTAAATTAAATCTTAAAATATTGCATGATCTAATAAAAGTAAGGTTTTTATATAGCTATTGTTTACTTCTAAGAACATTATAACTATTGAAAATCCTTGAGTGGAGTTTCTAATACTTAAATATGTAAAGTTAAATATTACTGACTACCCAAATATATATATATATAAGCAATATCCTTTTTCTTCCTCCCTATCCCTTTCTAAATAAATCGCTACGATGTGCAAGACGATGATGATGACAATCCCAAACCATACCATGGTTTAACAAAGTGGTACAACGCCATCTATTGAGCTATAGGTAAGTTATGCTAAATTATTAGATATTCCGTCCATGATGGCCATTTGAGCAATGATACCACCTAACATATAACAAAAGTAAAAATAAAATAAAAAAGCTAGTAGTTAACATGATAAATCATGGCGTCTAAGAACAGCATACACGTTCAAACTACAATACAAATTAAGAAATTAACAAACTATGAAATGAATAGGTTATATGGTTATAACAGATATCCATCCCCATCACCTGGAGGATTGGCACTCCACCACTGTGCGCTTCTCTAGAAGCTGTCGCCTGCCGTATTTCCGAACCGATACGACCTTCAAACCTTCAAGAAAAGAGCGTACTCCTACCTAAAAGGCCGGCAACGCACTTGTGACCTTTGAGTTGCGGGTGTCCATGGGAGGCGGTAGTCACTTACCATCAGGTGACCCGTCTGCTCGTTTGCCCCCTATCGCATAAAAAAAAAAAAGATTTAAGATTATGTTAAAATTTAAATTTAGAGTTTAATAAAAGTTATTTTAACAAACCTAAAAAGTTCAATGAGTAATAGTTTATTACAGATCTTTTAAATTATACACACTTGCATCTAAGAGTAAGTACTTCGCTGGTAGAATACCAGCCTCCTTAACCAACACTATGTTGCCTGTCTGAGTCAAGTATTAGTTTCACCAGAGACGCGAAAAATTCTAATGCATTTTCATGGTTAACTGTCAACGTTTTAAAGAAGAAAAAGCAGATATTTTATAATTCTAATTGGGTTCAAGCATTAGCGACTCACCTATTAAAAATAACCAGGTGTTAGTACTAAGTTACGACAATCGTCTGAAATTCAGGCAGGCTTCTATTTTTTTTTTTTTTTTTTTTATACTATAGGCGGACAGACGAACAGACGGGTCACCTGATGGTAAGTGACACCGCCGTCCATGGACACTTGCAACTCAAGAGTCGCAAGTGCACTGCCCGCCTTTGGGTGATGAGGGATAGCGGATGCAGGGAGCGGAAAGAAGAGAAGAGGGATGAGGAGATGGAAAAAAGGAGAAAGGGGATGAGGGGAGAGAAAAGGGGGCGGGGGAATTGGGCCTCCGGAAACCTCACTCAATTCGGGGAAATGCAACGCAAGCGTTACTTCACAACCGGTTTTCTGTGAGGCCGTGGTATCGCACCGGTCGAGCCGGCCCATTCGTGCCTAAGCATGGCTCTACCACTGAAGGGTTTGATACTTGGTATTTGATATAAAAAAGTTGTTATATCTTCAAGGTGATGTTTGGTGGCCTTTATTCCAGCTTCCCGAAGTCCACCAAAATGTGTTACTTCGACCCGTAAAGGCCGACTCGACCGCAGTAATACCACGGCCTCACAGTAAACCGACTGTTAAACAATGCTTGCATTGTGTGAGGTTACCAGAGGTCCTAACCCCTTCCCCTCCAACTGTATCCTTACGTTGTCGTCGTGGGGGGGGGTTTGCGCGGGTCAATGATCCCTGGGGCTGTGCTGGTAGAGCCACTCGTGCCGGATTGGCCCAGGGGGAGACTCCAGACCAAGCAGGATACCCTATGGAACTCTTTCAAGGGTGACTCAGAGTTGCTCCGCTGTCCTCAGCCTTGTAGGTTCTGGGCAGCCCTGCGCTATCAAACTGCGTCCCAGGCGATACAGCGTCTGTGGAGAGGATACCTCACCCACGTTGTCGTTCTACGGCGTGGAAAACAACACGGGGAGTGGCAGTTGCCATGGCACGAGCTTATCATGGCAGTTGCCATGATAAGCTCGTGCGCATGGGCGTAAGCGCAGGCGCCAGGCATCACTCTCGACAGTGGGAGGGTCCATCGAAGTCCCAGAGATCAGTTACATGGGCAAGGGGATGGGTCCTTTGCTTCGATGGCCGCCGTTCGTAAGATCACATTCAGCCACACACGGCATTGCCCCTCAACTACAGACGCTGCTTAAAAACATCTGTTACGATGTCAAAGGCCTTGATGATGATTCTTTAGGTCGCATTCACATCCATCTGGCTGGGGTCTGTCCTTCATATCGTTTACCGATTTGCACTCTTCATTCTATCTCATTCCCTTGTTGCTTTTAAATATTATTAAATTATTATTATTTAATAGTTTTTTTTTTTGTTTTTTTAGTTGCCTATTAATCACGCCCTTCTCATCAGAGTCTTGTGGTGTGTGTGAACCCATATAAAGTAGTATGTTTGGGAGATGAATAATACGACCGTGTCGACAGTAATGAGATTTATAATTATTAAGAAAATATGATAAAATTTACACAGCTTAAAAAGTTCATTAGGTCTAAGAAGTAGAAATATGGATTCACATTTAACAATGCATAAATTTACATCACAGATTAAACGATATTAGAAGGACCTCATCACGGTACATTTAGATGCTTCATAACCCATCTGGCTCAAAACGACTATAACCGGCAGGAAGATACATTAACAGAGGCAATAAGAAAAGAGAAAGGTCTCATTGCACTGTGCAGCTAGAACGTAGTTGTTAATAATAATTTTGTTGGAATAAGTTTTCAGGCTGAAATGGAATGTTTTCGTTTTATTTTCTGAGTAGGTATCAACTGTTTTATAGTAAGAAGAGAACGACAAGTTAAAACTTTTATGAAAGTGTTTTCAGTAATGAAGTAATTGTCATCACATGTCATATTGCTTATCAATTTAGTAATATTTTATGTTTTCCATATTTTCTATCATAATTCAGTCGGGAACTCACTCCGCGACTTCAACACATTTTATTGTGAATAACAGATTTCCAGTAAATTTTTATTTTTGTATTTTCCTTTCGAAAATCGTTGACTGTTATGATATGAAGCAGATATTTGTTACTAGTATGGCTTTTGTTTGTGCATTCTGTTTTTTTTTTTTTGTTGAAACTGAGTTGCCTTTATTTCTTATTATTCGAGCGAGAGATATCGCAGGCTTAGTAGTAGTACTTTAAAGTAACTAAAGTAAAGTATTTCTTAGAAATTAAATGTAGTCCAGATGCTATTCCAGACTTAAATATATTTCTGTTCAAAATTTTTTCTAGATCCTTTTAGCTATGCTGCCGCGATTGAGTTACAAACATACATACATCCATACTTTCGCATTTTAGGAACATTAGGTATACAAAACTCGAGCCCCAAGTAGATAATTTGTGACTCTGATATTGTGGTGCCATAATTAAGTTTAAGGATTATAACAAAAATTATAACCTGTCTCTAAGTAGAACTATAATAAATATATGAAGGTCTGCTTCCTAAATGTATAATAACAATCCTAGAAACTGAAAAGTTAATTTGTCTGAGATGACTACATTTTCAAGAAGAATATCATGTATCGCAGGAAAACAGCTACACTGCTTAATTTCTGTTATAAAAATAGACGTTCGTCAATTTAAATCTAAAGTCTCAGTTAAATATATTAAATATATTAATACGCTTCACAATAAAGGTACCATAAATACGTAAAATTTAAAATAATGTGGTTGTGAATGCAAGAAAAGCATTTTAAAACTCTGCATTACATAGCACAATGGTTTCATTACTTAACAATCTAAATCCTTTCCATTCGTTGCTTATTAGTATGATCAATATAAACAATAGCGACAACGTCCAATTAAATAAACTATGTAATTATTCCTTATTTTGATTTATACTATAGAGGGAAAGACGAACAGATGTGTCAACTGATGTTTTAAGTGACACCCGCCGTCGATGAACACCTGCAACTCAAGAGTCGTAAATGCGCTGCCCGCCTTTTAGAGTGATGAGGGATGGGGGGATGCGGGGAGGGGAAGAAAGAGAGGTGGATGATGAGATGGGAAAGAGGAGAGGAAAGAGGGGAGGGGCAGTTGGGCCTCCGGAAACCTCACTCATTTCGGGGAAATGCAACGTAAGCATTACTTCACAACCGGTTTTTTGTGAGGCCGTGGTATCGCACCGATCGAGCCGGCCCACGCATGCCTAAGCATGGCTCTACCACTGTTACTTTATTATACTCTCTATTAAAGCTCTAAATACATGATCATAGCAGAATATGTTAGATGAGAGTCAATATATTCTAACAATGCTTAAATTTGCTTATCATAATCTTTATCTTCTCACACTTGTCTCGAAGTTATTTTGGGTCGGCACAATGTGTCACACTACAAGTGAGTTTTGGCTAGTTCTTTACATGGCCTGCTGCTCATCTTCATCTAAGGAACTCAAATAACAGAGACACCTGCTGCCTAGAAGGAACAGTCTTACATACATTTTACTTTTACACGTAATCATTATCAAAATTTATTATATATCGTAAGTACACATATTTAGCTGGCATATACCTACCGGTCACATACCATGTATCAGACAAATAGTGACACAAATGAAATTATTTGATACTGAATTTCGTAATCTAGTCTAGAGGGCAGTTACTCAAACTGTGGCTGGATGTGGCTGGCCATAAATAAAGAAAATGTGTATCAATAAAAGTAGGCTAACATGACCTAAAAAGCTCAAAAGTTCGTTTTATAAATTACAACAAATCATTTGAGAATAAGACTGTCACTTCATAAAAGAGACATTGATTAGTCACTTTCTTTTCATTCAAAGACAATTGTAATATCTGGAAAATAATTATTAAATTTAAAATTCTACTAAAACGTTTTTAAACATCTATTTCTTGCTGAGCGTTTGTGGATAACACGTTAGAGAATTTACATAATACATAAAACACGTCTTCGATAATCCGACACTTGAAAACCAAATGTTGGACGAAGAATGTTCTCGCAGACTCATTCATAGTTTGACATTATATTCAAATGACTGTCAGACGTGTAAGGTTATGTAAATAAACTAAATGTTGTTATCTAGCTTTTGCATGCTGCATCGCGTATTTTTTTTTTATTTGGGGATACTTTCCACTTGGTCCAACACAACTACTGGTGTGCCATAGGGTGGCATCTTATCTCCTTTACTTTTTTCAATATTTATCATTTCGATGTCATTCAACTTTATTAATCATACCACCTTTACGCAGACGATATGCAAATCTATTATTATTCAAATCCTACTGTGTTGCCCCAGGGCACTGACAATATTAGTAAAGGCTTAGCTAATATAAACAGATGGTCAAAACGGTATATGGGCTCAAAGTAAACCCTAGCTAACACAAGTTATTATCGTCGGTAGTTCTAACTTATTACTTTTCGGAACTTCCATTAGTGACTTTTGAAGGTATCACTATATATGAACGAAACCCATTCATGGAGTGTGAAGAAAATGTTTGCCCCTGCAGCTTCTCTAAGAAGTCTAAGTAATTTCCTTCCAACTTTTACTAAAATTGAACTTGCTCAATCTATTCTCTTCCCTATTGTTGACTATGTCGCCGTCAGCTATATTGATCTTAATGAGGACCAACTAGATAAGCTTCAGACACTTCAAAACTTTTGTCAGAAGTTATCCACCGAGCAAAGTAACTTAACATTTTTCAAAAACTTGTCAAAGATCACTACCCATCCAAGTAATAATTGTATGTATGTAGGTTTATGTGTTACTGTTACGCTTAAAATAGTAGTATAGTAATGTACGTATGGTGGTAAATATATATACGCAAATATCATATAACCCCTTTCTTTTTTATAGTTCTAATA
Source organism: Tyria jacobaeae (assembly GCA_947561695.1). Taxonomy (NCBI): domain Eukaryota; kingdom Metazoa; phylum Arthropoda; class Insecta; order Lepidoptera; family Erebidae; genus Tyria; species Tyria jacobaeae. The sequence continues at coordinate 11,782,724 of OX387221.1, read as the reverse complement.
ACAATAATATATTATTACAATGTCTGAAGTTTAATTGTGCCCCTCAAGTTACCCACCAATACACAACATAGTCCATCAACGGTTGTCTGTAAGAGATCGCAGATTGCGATAAGACCGGCCACTGTACTACTATTTAATTAATATGTATTTTTTCCATGTATCCTATATTTTAGTGTGCAATAAAGTATACGTTATCTGTCCATATATTTAATATTATGGTGTGGAAACCCCCACGGATCATAACCCTAGTTTTTTTTGTATTTTTTAAGGTGGCAAAACTTACTTATGACAATACGACGACATCAAAAATCTACCGTATATTAATACATACAAAATCTCGTATAACGATGCAGTGAAATTCCATTTCGACTTTCTTTATAATCAAGCAACAAAACATTCCCACAATTCCCAATTTAACTGTGTTAAACTCGCTTTACCAGTTTTCACGCCTCTAAAATATTTCGACAATAAGGTGTAAGTAGCTTTAATACTCAGGATATGAAAATGCTCAAATAAAACATTTGCAGCATCTTGCTATTGTTCCTATCAAGCATGAAAAAATGGAAGCGATGTTTTCCCAGACTATTCATTGTGTTTCACCAAGTTATAAATTATTTTAATTCAAATGTAAAGTTAAGCGCTCATCGCTGATACGATAAATAGTTTTGCTCTTAGTAAGCCGCTGTTGTGAAACTACTCGGGATTCTCAGAAACACACACGTGAATAGAACCGTCACACACCTTCAATATGTACATCACATCTTTAAAATGTACATATAATGATATTACTATAAGGAACGACCACCTGACTTAAGCTATAAACTGTCAAATCTACTAAATAACAGTAACACCGATGTTGCTCGTATCTAGATCCGAAATCACTTACCGGGCGGACCAATGGCCTGGCGCTTTATTAAATAGAAATTAATTTATTTATCTATTATAGTTCAATTATTTTTAACAGAAATAATACTAGGTTTTGATCTTATGATAACAGTGCTACTGTTTAATTTTTAACAATTGGCATGTTCAAATCAAAATCGGTCAAGTAATTTTTCAAAATCTATATGGAATTCTAGTTGTATAAAAGAAAATACTTCTGAATGATTAGTGAAATTAAAACTTTCTTTTCGAATGTATAACAATAATAATGAATAGCTTTTTGTTAGAGGGCACGGACGTGCCATCCTCAGACGTTTGAGTTATTGCTTACACTCCCCAAACCATCTGTATAAACACCATCCCTTTCCTTTTTCCTTATCATCCCGTTTCTTTTCAAGATACTCCTTATTTTGAAATTATATTTCCAAAATGCTCGGTTGACAGCAGTAGGCTGGAACCCGATATTGGGACTTAATTATAATATGCAAAATGTGAGTTTTTTATGCCTCTCCTTACCCTTTCGGAGATACACTATGAGAATATGTATCACAAAGTAAAAGCCCCATCTATAAATATTATATCAGTTTAAATTCATAGGGATGGACTTGAAATGCCTTCTTCATTATTTTTTTAATAATGTTTATTTTAAACATTTCTTTTACAAATTATATATTCTCGATTTCTCCTTACCAAGTATTTGCAGTCCTCAGAGCTTCGCGACCATACGGCGGCACTCCTTTGGAGTAAGCTTTTGCTTGCGGTGTCTTTCTATTACAAAAAAAAAGTAACAATCATTCAATATATTCATCGCTTTTAAAGATATGATTTAATAGTTTATGTGGCCTATTACAGTATTCTTCCCATCAAAGTGTTGTGATGTGTGCATCGACCCATGTAAGATTGTATGTTGAGAAAATATTATAAATAATACGACGGTGTGACGAGAGTTATTACTAAAATATGGTTAAATTTACAAAGCTTATATGGTAACTTAGGTCTCAGATGTAGTAGATACATGGATTTACACACACAACAGCTATACTTAAAATATGGATAAGGAACTCGACCCGGTACAATTGAACACTTCATAACCCGACTAGCTCAAAACGACTGTAACCGGCAGCAAGTTACACTTACAGAAGCAATCAGCGCAGAGAACGGTGTCATTGCACTGTACAGCTAGAACGTAGTTGTTGCACTCAAACTACTGTAGTGTTCGTTTCAATTTTCCCTGAAGCGGGTCTTGGGCAACGAAAACAGCCATTTTTGTAGACAACTCCAACTATCATTTCATTTAAAAATGTTTTCAGGCAGAAATGGGATGTTTTCGTTTAATTTGCTGAGTATCAGTTTTAAAGTAAGAAAGTAAAGAGAAACTGGTAAGCGAAATGTGCCCTTTTAATTGTTACCGTAAAAAGTGAGCAAAATAAACATAATATTTACAATTTTAGTTATAATAACTACTAACAACAGTTGAAGTAGTAAGTATGTAGGCTCTCTGAAAAGGCTTATCGTAAAGGCTACAATCAGTGTAACTTTTTTTGTTATTTCTATTTAGGCGATTAAAGTTAAGTTACGTTTTTTTTCGTCTTCATCGGTCACCGTTAATCATAACTTAATAGGTCCTGTGCGATGATTACACTTGAATTAAAAACATATGTGAGCTTCTAGGCATAGCGTGGAATGGCTAATATATATATATATATCCCTAGATCGATTGTATACATTAATGTTTTATTTTAAAAAAGAATACGTAAATAAATAATAAGCCAAAAGTAAAAATTAGCTATAAAAAAAACTCAAATGCTACACTTGACTTCGCTCCAAGTTTTAAACTAGATTATTTATTTGACATTCCATTCTACGCGGCAAGTAAAAGGTTCCTCTGTTTTATTTCATGAATCAAGCTATCTAGCATACACATATTTAAAACCCAATATCAAGTAAAAATGCTCAGTATCCTCTGTGTGACTGTTCATTTAGATATTTCATTTGAACGCAGGCCACTTCCATTTTAATTATAGAATCTGCTAAATGAACTTCATATAATTAATAATAATTAACAATAAATGTTGGACAAATTAAGTGCGGGTGCAAATTTGTGATATTTTAAATAATGAAGACAAATGCAATTAGATACCAAGCTCTTTAGAATATTTAGAATATGTGTATAATTTGTTAATTTTAATTATATAACTATTACATTGATTTAGGTAGGTGATCATAGTTCACTATCACTTCATTTAAAGTTGTAGTATTTATGTTCACTAACCTAATTAGTTCAATACCAGGTTTTCCACAACACTTTGTTTTATTTCTGTGTAAGTAAATAAAAATGGTTAATAGGCTAATTAGTGTTGATGAATGTATTTGATGACAAAGCGTCGTGCATGGGTTAGTGTGTTGTTAGCTACTTAGCACCGTTACCATTTACCGTCATGTTATTTGTTTGAACTTTTTATCATCCATCATACATCAAAATTGCTACTATGATATTTTTCTCATACATACATACACTCACGCTTGTATCCCCGAATGGGTAGCCATAGCAACATACCATGCTTACATACTGACTATAATTTAGTCCCATTTACGTAATGAGAGATAAGACTTCTATAAATATATTATACTTTTTATTAATTCTTATTTCTAGAATTCAATGCGATTTTACATTTAATTCCAAGGAATTAACTTACATCAAGACTTGTACGAGTAACATTGTGGTTTTGAATAGAATGTCGCAAGGAGCATTTTCTTGCCGTTGCCGAATAATCTTGTATGATCACGTGTCCTTATTATAAAGCCTGGGTTTTGTGGAGTCGTAATACGTAGTACCTGTTCTAAATTACTGATGTATGTACTGTTATGTGCGTATATTACAAGTAGCTTTTCCGTTAGTCTAGTGTTGTTCTTGTCATTTACTTATATAAAATACACGTGTAATACAGGAACTTATCACGATAATATTAAAATTTATAAGATACAATACTTTTATGTATAATCTTATATAAATTATCAATATATTTAATGTTAATAGCTATCCTGATTTTTAATAAGCTTAGTTCTAACACGATTAAACTATATTATAGTAGAATGCAAATTAAAATAAATGGTGGAATTGACAAGCCGAACCTCCTCAGAGGTGACCATATATAGTTAGTTACCTTTTTAATAATAGTATAAATAAACACATGGGTACCCTACATTAACGGTGATATTTCTGTTCCTGCCTCATACTTCACTGGCCAAAACCATTATACATACTTTGTTAGTAGTGCTTCTGTATAGCCGCGGTCTTTTTTATTATGGAAGTACGACCGAAATTTACTCTTAATTAAATGTTTAAGCCAATTCATTAAAATGCATTCAGCACCAGGTGTAACATCAAAGCAATCAATTCTAGCCTGCCTATGTCAGCAGTATTCGACATGGTCCGGAAAACACTCACTCCGAGACCATTACTCAACACATTGTATTGTGTACCCCAGGTTCCGAGCAAATTTTTATTTTTGTGTTGTCCTTTTGAAAATTGTTGAACGTGATGATATAAAGCAGATATTTGTTACTAGTATGGCTTTTTTTTGCCGATTCTTTTTTGTTTAAACTGGATTGGGTTTATGTTATATATAAGTACAATAGCCCACGCCATCGTTCGCGTGAAAAGTATTCTAAGAGATAAAACATAGCCTAAATGCCATTCCAGATTTTAATCTATATCTGTGCCAATTTTTTTTCTAGATCCTTTCAGTCGTTCTGCCGTGATTGAGTAACATTCCAAACTATCGCACTTTAGGTACATAAGGTATACAAAACTCGAGTCTGAAATAAATAGTTAGTGACTATGGTGTTGTGGTACCATAACAAAGTAAAGGATTACAACAAAAATCATAACCAGCCTGTAGCAGAACAAATGTATGAAGATCTGCATTCTCAATGTAAAATAATAGTCTTATAAGTTTAAAAGTTAATTTGTCTGAATTGACTATATTTTCAAGAAGAATATCGTGTCTCGCAGGGAAACAGCTAGACTGCTTTATTTCTGTTATGGAAATAGATGTTCGTCAATTTAAATGTAAATTCTTAGTTAAAAAATAACTTTGGTGGTATGACGACCCTTTATCTTTCCCTTGGCCAAAACTTCAAACTCTACACTTCCTAATCACTTCCTAATCACTTTCGACAAATATTTTCGATGTGTTACACCGTTTTCTAAATATCTGCATTAGTTTCATAATTAATTTTCTTAAATATGAATATATTTGATCAATTTTCGATCTCAGCTCAGATAGTTGCCCATTCGTCAACCCCGAAGACTGCGTGCATGTACTGCCCTACTCACTCTCCTCAATTATCATTCTCCCCATACACACACACACACACACACACACACTGCTTTCGACTCTTATGTGATACCATGACAGAAACCTTCGGACATCAAGTAACCTGCTTCTCCTCTGTTCCTCCACTGGAAGGAATATATATGTATGTGGATTATATTTTTAACTAATCGTTTGTTAATTATTTATGTTTAATAATTATCAAGGCATCTACTTCTTTTCTATGCATCACTCATAGGTCGAGTCAGTCAGTCGGCAGAGAATGTCTAAGGCATTAGTTCCGCCTATATGCAACAAAGTGCAAAAAGTTTAAAAATAAAAACCTACGGTATTTACGCCACTTTTTAACGGTAACTGACGTAGACGTTCATCCGTCTGCTACAATTAATTTGTATCATCGCCGCATATCACAGCATCAAATCTATTTCAATGCGGCTAAATGTGTTTATTAATTATTTCCTGAAGGCTTCTTTCTTAGGGTATACCCGACCTCCTTGCAATAGACCCCTTTGTGAAGGAACACTGTGCGTTTTTAGTCGTTTCGATTCCGACATACCACCGCTAGCTCTGGTGAAATGGTGACCCGTCAGGGACTTCACACGAAAAAAAAATGTTCATTAATTATACAGAAGTATCATGCTCATGCCCGTCATAATATGTTTAATAGATAGAACATAAGTCTGTTGTTACACCCTAATAATTGTTGTGAACACAATGACATTAGCTTGTATGCTGAGTTTCATGCATTGTAATAAAATATAATAAATCTAGACGAAAATAATAATTTAAATTGTTAAGTAAATGTGAACCATAAATTTGCCAGGTAGCAAGGTTAAGCAAGTTAGAGGTTCCCATCTTATTAAAGAACTTAATGAGTGTTGCAAAAGGAATCTGTCTGATCCTTTACTAAGACAAAGCAATCGTTGTTTGCTGTGTATAACTTAATTCAATCCTAAAATGATGATTTAGATGTTATACTTAATTACGCAAAAAACTTATCTGCATCTGTAAATGTTGCAATACAGTCTTTAAATATGAGTAAATTCCTCCACAAGCTTAGATGCAAAACAAAAACATGAATGTGGAATAGAGAATATAATAAATCCTATTAGATATGATATTATTGCTTACAAAAGCTCGTGTGAAGTTACAGTGAAGTTACATTTAGTCATTCATTATAGTCACAAAATCTACAAATAACAAAACATCCCCAACATTCCCTCTATATTAATTTTATTACCTGTTTAACTAGGTAAAACTCGCTTCCCCATTTTCACGCTTCCAAAATATCTTGACAATAAGGTGTAAGTAGCTTTAATCCTCCGGATATCAAAATGCTCAAATAAGTTTGTTTTTATCATTAAAATTTACACCAAAAGTCCTACAAAGAGAAGAAGGCGATCACAAAAAGAGAGTATATTGTGTTGTACCGCTCCTTCCAAAACATCTGCAGTATCTTGCTAATGTACCTATCAAGCTTTGAAAAATGAAAGCGGTGTTTTTCCAAGAGGTAAATTGCGTTCTTTGTTGTTTCTCTGTTAATTTAAATGACTGTTTATTGTGTAACAAGGTCGTAAGTGACATTTGAAATCTGTTTACAATTACATGGCTTGTATTTGTAATCAAACATTGAGGAAAACGGCGTTTTTTTAGTTAAGTAATCTTATTTTGAGATTGTAGGTCATCAACTCAAAGATATCGTAAATATTAAAATAACTTCTTTATTACTCAACGTTATAGTAATTTAATATGATATTCATGTTATCGATACAATCTTTATATATATACATATGATTAAATATACTACTACTACCTATATCGATAATATAATGATTTTATTAAGTACCTCTGTATACATATGATTTCTTATGGCATAATGTACCTAGAGAAAATTTAAAACTCGGTTCTACATAGAGAAACAAATTTACCTTCATATTCAAAGTATTGAATATTAATATTTAAGGGTTAGAGACGGACTTGACTTGACTAACCTAAATATCTAATAACCCCAAAATATTCGAATCATCCGACCCCGGATAGTAAATACGTGTGTTGGTAGAAGAGGCTAACGTGTCGCCTCTGTAGCCATTCATCCATGACAGGTTTTACCGCCAAAATTGTAGCGTAGCCTAAGCAGTTGCAATACCCAGTGTGTCGTTTATAATTATGTTATTAATATTCCCACTTTTCGTACATAATCATTTTATTTACGACAGGATAAATCATGCATATGCATATCAATTAATTTATCTTTTTGGTTCAAATATATATAAAGCAATTTAGAATTAGAATCAGAAATTAATAATTACCATTAAAGTAAATGGTACGTTATCTCCTTAAAGGTATAAGAGGAAGATATAAAATTGGCAGAAAAACTTTACTAGTTGATTTTCCAGAAAGTTTTATCTTATCTCTGAAGTTAATGTTTTAGGGCTATTGATAGATATCAGAGGTCCCTGAAGTTTAATGGACTTCCTATAAGGAGTCACATTGAAGGAGGAATAAGAATTATTTTCTAGGTAACACAATTTTAAGCTAAGCTGCTTCCTGTAAATTTTAATTTACTAAATTTTTTATTCACACCATTCAAATGACACCTCAAATGTCGAAATCCATAAAGCCCATTAGACTTTAGGTGTTAACAAAGAAACGTCATAGATTATACGTACACACATATACTCTAAAAACAACCCTCCTTATTTCGCAGTCAGGTAAAATGGTTCCAAGAAACTGTGATATAAGTGAGTACGCCGAAATCTAAGTGAGTAAGGTTTTTGTGAATTCAATATAAAGGTGTGTAACGACCAATGTAAGTTAGTCCACGAATAAACGGTATTGAATTAAACGTTGTTTTTTTGCCTCCCCGCGTATTGGAACGTTCTAGATTTCTCAGTAGCGACGAGTTTTTACGAACTTACGAGTGACTGTAAAGGACAGCGCGGGCTGGTACAGTTAAATGTTCAAAACCGGCCACTACGAATTTTCTCCGTAATACCCAATGTTCCGCTTTTCACATCTAACATAGTCTCTGCTGAAATTAGGAGGTGACTCGTATGCTCGACTTGTAAACGGATTTTCATTTTTTTTATATATTTGAAATACTCTTATTCTCATTGTAACCAAATCAAGATTTGATCATGAGATAATAATACGAATATCTTTTAAATTACATGTTTTTACGATTGAAAAGATTGTGGAAACTAGTTGGAAACAAAACGCATTAAAGATCAAGAAATTATCTAGTTTTCTTAATAGTCAATTATTAGTTTAACGAGTAGTCTTAGGCGCAGGATGTACAATATTTCTAAAATATTATTTCTTTTAAATGTTCAAGGTAAAGGGAATATCTGTTGTGTCATGTTATTTAGAAAAGGTTCTCCCTTAGCACCCCTTAACGTCGCCAACAATTAATGAAAGGTACCAATATTTTAGACAAATACTTAATTTGTTTAATATGCATGATGTTATATGCTGTCCGCAGAAGACATCGCGAGCACCACGTGTCAAGTGCATAGACTTTTTTACATCTTTTAGACCAACCGTCAATGTTTCTGCAAAATATAAAAAAAAATAATTAAAAGCCTAATTTTTTCTTAAGGCGAATTTTCGATCTTTTGGTTATGTTGCGGTTGCACCAGACTCTTTTCGGCTTTTGAACGTCAGATCTATTGATAGATTCGAATATTGTCCTTAAATCCTCATGTCTAGGTCACCGTGGAGCCGAGCTCAACATAGCTTTCGACAAACTCAAAGTTGCCAATCATGGGGAGATCAGGATAATCAAGTTCAGCTCAATCCACCATCATTATATCGGTTTTGTCTCTTTTGATTGCAGTTTGCCATCATAGTAATATACTAAAAAAGCATAATATATATTTAATGTAACATATTATATAAACTTGGAGTACTTTGTAAATAGCAAGTTTTAATATGTATTAAACCACAAAAGAGAAAAGTGCAGCTTCTATGGAAAAATAACAAACAAAGTAGATACAAGCTAAAGACTGAGCAAAGCGCAGTAAAGGCAGACGTCAAAGACTTTTGCGCCGGTCTTCAAAATAACAGCTTACAAAGAATCTCAGAAGTCATTAAAATATTTTAAACATGTTAAAGAGAGATTTGTCAAGTTATTTAACATGATTTATACATCGAGGGCTGTAAAAGTACGTGATCCGCTAATGATCTACTATAAGTACTTCAATTACTTGTCAACACTATCTAACTCCCAATCGAGGCTACCCGCGGCATTACAAGACAGCAGAAACGACATAGTTGAATCAGTCATCGGTTAGCTACCAATTCAAAATATTCATTTATACCTGTCACACACAGCTGTATTTTAAGTATTTTAATTTACTTCTGCAGAAATAAAACATTAGAAATAAAAATCATCTGCTTTACACACATCAAAAACCTCTGAATATAGACTGGTAAACCAGTGTTTACTCCTTTAACCTTCGGTGGTTTTAATTATCGAATAAAAGTTTTCCCGTTAGTTATAAGACGATTATGGGCTTTTAACAGTGCATTTATGACTCACTGTGGTTGCTAAAGTTCGGTATAATCGTTACTATTAGCTGCTGCTTTTACCTAGGCACGTTGATCACTTTTTGGGTGAACAAAAATCATGGAACTCGCGTCATCCTCACGCTCCCCATGAGCTACATGTATACTGTGTATAATCAATAGTTAGTTTTCACTTCTATCGGCAGTTTCCAAAGACTTAGAGGTCCAATATTATTTTAAATTTAAACGGGATCCAACGGTAAGCTCTTCGAAATAAACGAGACACTATAAAAGTAAATATAAAATTTCCCTCGTATTTCCAAGGATTCCATCATCAGATCCTGACCTGCTGACCATAAGGCTACCAAAAAAGTATACCTCTTCAATCAAAAAATAATTGTCCAAATAGGTCCAGGCGTCTTCAAGTTATCTGGAAAGATACATAACAAGAAATCCGACATAATGAGAACCACCTCCTTTTTTGAAGTCGGTTAAAAGTAAATTTGATATAACAATGGTAGGTATTGTTAGTCATACTTCTTCCTCTTTATTATATTATTACTAATTATAAGTGTGTAGTCGTTTTAAAATACCTATAGATGTATGTATATTAGTAGTATCTAATAGCGCTTCTGGAATTTACTCAAGTAAAAATTTGGTACTAGACTGATACTCCTATTTCTCATACTAACTTTATCATGATACGTTTCCTTTGATCTCATTTTGAGCAGTACTATAAAAAGCTGTTTTTCTTACCATCCCACAACAGCGTCGAAATATTATTTAAAATATACGCCTAACAATAGAGCGTGTCATAAAAAACCGGCGCAATTGGTCGTGAGACTGCAAAATGTTCGTCGTACAGACGAATTTGTTCCAACACAGATTTTCCGGGGCCCTTTCCGTCCACGCTCCACCAACGAATTACAAGGAGTTCTCTTACAATAACCGAACATTCTCTGTTGTCGGCATTCTTGCCAAAATGTAACCAATCTTTTTAATTAAATTACTGAAATAAAATGTGCTCCATTTTTTTACCTAATGGAATGATTCCATTTTTTACTTACAGTTCTTAGGACAGCTTTGGAGTGTTTAAAGTGTCGCATTGTTTTGCAGAAATGAAAGACATTTCTATACCTCCTATTATTATCGCTATGGGACAATTAAACTTACAATATGCAATGTATACATTTACTCGTCAATTGTTCTTGACATATATATGTATTTACTTTATCACTTTGTTATGATGCGTCAGCTTAAATGTTGAATAGTTTTTATTCATTAAGCAGCTCGCAACCGAAATAAAATAGATAATTCATTAAAATAAAAACAAGCAATATTTTTTTAATTGAAACATTGAAAATTATATAATAATAGCCTAACATTTGCATATTTTGTAACTCATCCTTTGTTTTTCTCTTTGTAATTTTGTATGTATACAATAAAGATAATAAATAAATAAATAAATAAAATAGTTATATGTGACTCACCTCTCTCTGATACTTATTAAGGTCTATTTAAATAAAATTGAAATATTTTATTAGATCTAGGCTTGAACGGACTTTTGTGGTTCAATCTGGGATGTTGATGGAGTTTACTGTTTGCGGGTTGAGTCAGTCTTGTTTCTGAACCGAATGGTAAGTTTGTCTGTTAGTAAACCGGTTGCCCAGTCTATCTGTTAGTTTACTTTGAGGGCACCACAGATTTTTCATCTATATTACTCTTCAGTACACGTCATTAGGATTTCCTGATGGAACACCGTATGCTTTTAGTCGGTTTGAGTCCGACATTCCTTGCTTTGCCATTGCTCGTGAATATACTTTCGGGATTAGTCAAAAACAAAAACCAGACATAATTGGAAAATTGTTAATTGCTCGTGAATATACTTAGCAAACTTTTCTCAAAATTGTTTTGAAAATGGTTGTAAACATTTAAATATAATTTTCTCTAGTGCCTAATGTATTATGTTGGCTACTATACGCAATAAAATTTACAACTCCAACAATAAATGAAACTGAATTTGTTTTAATGCTTTGATAAGCCGATATCAAATACTCAAATGCACGCAATCCAATAATAAATTTCGGAACGATCAAAGTATCGACCAATAAAAATCCCCATTGTGCTGAGTCTCTTAGAAATTATACAGAACTACTTCAAACTAACCATAAAACAATCGCCGGTTAAAGTATAACGGTTGCCAATACAAACATTTTCAAAGCGTGGCGACCGGGGTTACACTCATGATTTGTATGATTAACAAATGTAAGCGCTTTTAGTGCCAGTTCCATTTGCTATCTCGTTCAACGCGGTTATGAGAGTGCATGGCTCTACAGCATGTCTACCGTGATTTGGGCGTTGGATTTGGTGTTAAAACGGTACAAGATTTATATATAACAGCATTTTACAGGCTTCTAATAGGTGATGTCATAGAAAAACATCACCCATTACACTCTTATAAAAATACATATGTATAAAAATCCCTTAAGAACACAAATTCTTTATTAATTAATGTTAATCTATCGTGATGGCACAAAAGAAAGCATATTAGAAATATGTTTTTGATTGTATTTGATATAAGAGATGATTGCTTTATTTTCTCTCCTAAAGTGAAAGCGGTGATCTCTACAAATATTATAAGAGTATGATGAGCGTTGCAATTCTATAACATTATTCAGAAGTAACATACTCGTAACAGATAATTTAAGTCTCAAACCGTCTGCCTATGTTGCAAAATATAACAAGAGACGAAACCAACAAAAGTTAGTTGGCTTTATAGTTGATACAATTTAAAAGAAGACTAGTAATATTATAATTAAATCGTAATGCTTTTATTTGTTTGAAATCCAATCAGCAACGCTTCGTTTAGTCATACAAATTACTGGCTTTGTAAACGAAACCGTTGGCTATGAATAGGATTGAGTTTATGAATTATTCTCTTATTCCTATAGACAGAATGTCCCTTAACGATACCCCGGTATTAATATTCATGACTAGAACCAGGAAGGACGTCTAAAGAGTCCGTAGTATCTAAGCTTTTCTATGTTAATGGTTATCACAGCGTACTGACATTAAATATTTAAGAGCTCATCATCCTCTGGGCCCTTTCTCATATGTAGTGGATTGGTTCTCACTCTAAACATGTTAAAAATATTACTGATATTAGTAATAGGTATTTTTAAGTAGTTTAAAATGTTCAAGGCAAATAAAGAAGCCAATAGTGTTTATGTCACATTTCAAAGGGTTTAGAAACTCATATTCCAGCGAGTTAGACTTGTGTAGTAGTAACCGAAAAAAAGGTTTAGTAAACATGAAAATTAATAGCAATAAAATTCCATTCCTAAATAAAAACCACGGCAGGTTTTAAATATTTTCTAATAAAATTTATTTCTATTTGAAATATATGTGCACATTTTTCGATTTGTTTTATAAATAGGCAAAATATGTTTTGTGTGTTATATTGTATCACTAGCGTAGCTCAGATAAGGGCCTGTGTAACCTATTTAAATACAAGTTGTTGACGAATCACCATTGTAAATAATTGAAAATATATTAATTTCCTTTCAATTTTGGTTTTACCGTATTTGCTGTGACATAGTTATTTATTACTTATATTAGCGGGATGAGAGAAGTCAGACAGCGGTTGATTTCGATATGAATTTCCAATGAAAACTTGATTCAGTTCTAGGCAAGTTATGAGGAACTAAAAGATGGTTCATCTTCATCTTATGTATGTTTTTCCTAAAGAGCTCACAAGATGTATAGTGTAAAGTCAAACCCCTCTAAATCTTAATATTAAAGTTAATATACTTATGAGTCAGAAACGTTATCAGTATATTTAAAACAAAGTCGTGTTAGTTACACCATTTATAACTAAAGAACGGCTGGACCAATTTTTATAATATTTGATTTTATGGATTTCTCTTAGTCATAAATAGGATAATAAGTATTAAAATATAATATTTGTACCAAACCAAAAAAAAAATCAAAACGCCGTTCATTATTAACAAAATGCAACTGACAGCGCACGTCATGTTGTCTATGGTTTGTTTTGTTTGAAAATAACGCAAATCGTTAAAATTCAAGTTGACAGGTAGATGTGTTTGCCTGCGAGTATTGTTACAATAAATCTTATTGTGTCGGTATTATTATAAACAATGCCGCGACCAAGAAGATCTAATCTATCCCGAAGAAGCCATAATGCAATTAGGATTCGAAACATGGCGAATGAAACCAAATAGCACGTGAAGAGCATCGCGTTGGTATGGCCAGACTTCGTGCTTCTCAATCAAGAGAGCAACGTGAGGCAGCCTGTGAAACGGCTCGATTGGCAATGCGAAACCGTCAAGCAAACCACACAAATCAACAAGAAGACATTTTTCGACACAGATGATAAATTTCTTCAAGTATTGATTTATATCGAGCTGCGTTTCGATACGATTGCTGACTACAGTTCGCATGCTTCCGTTCGCATTGGGCCAGTGGACGTTGTTTGCGACCATTGTGATGCATTAAATTTACCAGAGAAACGCCAGGATTGTGCTGCATTAGTGGCAAAGTGAAATTGCCATTATTGACTCCGGCACCTGAACCATTGCATTCACTGCTTCGTGGTGAAACACCGAAATCACGACATTTTCTAGCCATCACCCGAAAATACAATGGTTGTTTCCAAATGACTTCATTTGGGGCAGAAATTATTGAAGAATCAGGATTTAATCCAACTTTCAAGGTATTTATATATTTATGTTTTTCTACGAACAACTCAGTAGAAGAATAACATATTATACTTATTCCTACAAGAAAGTTACTAAGAGTTAGTAAGAAGTTGTTTGTTTGGTTTTATAGTTATAGGTTTGGCCTTTGTATTTATTATGTTAATTAAAAAAAATGAGTTTATAAATCAGTTCTACTTATTTTTCTACTGAGGACAGATTCACCATCGAATTGGATCATGGTAACCTCTAGAAGATGCATGAAATATTTTTTTACAAATATACTTCATGGACAACATGGAGGAACAACTTGATCAACGTCAAGGGATCAACACAACTATGAAAAGAGCAATTCTTCAAGATCTGCAGCAACTACTTCATGAACGTCATGCGTTCTTTAGGCTATTCATGACTACTTTGGAGCTCATGCCAAATGATGACTACAAATTCATGATCGGAGCGAATAAACGACCAGCTGGAACACACGAACAAACATTTAACTCTCCAACAATAGATAAATTTGCAATCCTGACTGATTTGGTGAAAACTTGGAAACACGCGATATTGTGCTTACACGTCGCGACACTGGGCAATTGCAACAAATATCTGAAACACTTGGCCAAAAACGCAAATGTCTTTGTAATACTTGGTAATAAAATACTTGATTTATTTTTTTATTTATATATTCTTTACGTCTACTTTATGTTATAATAAAAAAAATAACTTAATCATTTTGTATTAAATGGTAGAGCAGATTTATGCTTTGAAAAATTAATACAAATATATATCTTGGTTTCTAATAGCCAAAGAGTAAGTCTATAGTAGATTATTCATTTCTACATAATTCTTAAAAACGTACAAATTAACTGTGTAATCAAAAGTGCTTACAAAATTTAATTTATCACTGAGCCAATTTAAACACTACAAAACATATATATATATATATATATATGTTTTGTATATATATACATATATATATATACATATATATATGTATATATATATACAGTTAATTTGTAAAAATTGGTAACTTAATCATTTTGTAAAATTAAATGTAAAATTTTTGAAGGAAATATAAAATATTCTAAGTATTTGATTTTTATCAGTATTCTGTATTACATATGTCTATTGTATTGCTGCATACGCCTACGCGTACAACAATGGAAACCTAGAAGTGCATTAAAACATCACATGTCGTCACTCGACGCGCGAAAAAGTGCGGCGGCAAGAGTTTGAAGTAGTTTGGACACATTCAATTGAACTGTGTCCAAACTACTTCAAACTCTTGCCGCCGCACTTTTTATACTTTCACGTATTAAAGTGCCCAGTCTCGAGTAAGCATGCTAAACTCCTTATCAGTCAGCTGAAACAGTGGTAGGGCCTGTCTAAAATAACGGGTTGGCAACCCCAAACAGCTGACTTGAAAATATTATATACATACATATATATTATATATATATATATGACGATTTGAACATTTGAATTATTTGTCATCTGTCAGTGTCATTTACTCTGACGCAACGCTGAGCGCTAGCGTCGATGAGCGGACCGGTGGCCGCCAGTGTACTTTGAGGCACCGATCGGTTTACATCTCCACATGGTAATCGATTCGCATCACGTGGAGCGCTACGTGATGCGGAGTGTCTTAGCATTTAATTAAAGATAAGCATTATTGTTAATACACTTGCGATTACATTTTGTGAGTTAAAGCCGCATTTTAATCTCCACGCCCGACTACCCACGTCTGCAGAAAATTATACTAGCGAATGGTGCCTCACGATAAAGCGGGCCCCTCTAGTTTCCCTTATATATAACAAAATTTTAAACCAGACAAAAAGAGTTTGCAAAAATTCTCTGTTGTTACGGCATGTAGACCCTAGTGAGATCAAAACCAAACATACTTCCTTGCTGAAATATTGACAATCGTAAGAGACAATTACAAAAATAGTATGTTAAACATCTTAACTAATATAAAACATACAAAGCTGTAAGCCGAATTTTCAAAGATTTCAAAAATTTTAAATACTTGCCATGACCCGTCTGTATATATATTAAAAACAGCTGTATATAAAATAAAAAAGTATCGAATGCTTTTAGACAAATCTGAAAGCATTCGATACTACAAAGAAATATAAGATCGCAAAACAAACTCGTTATGCCAACCTCGAATCTGGCTTAATTTCATTCGGGTCCGCTTTTCATGTGTATAAAAATGTACAATAAATTACCTAATGAATTTATAGAATATATAGCTATGTTATTATAATAAAACTATAAGCAAAAACATATCAATTATGAACTTTAATTGCAAAGATTAACAGCAATTCTAACAACTTTGAAACATGATTATCATTAAATACTGTATATTCCACTATGTAATCTTCTTTGCTTTTTAATATAATTTTGATATTAACGTATGTATAATTAAATTATTTAGTTAAATATTCAATATTACATTTGTAATAATTTATTTGTTTTGTATGAAAGAATAACCACGGCCTCACAGAAAACCGGTTGTGAAGTAACGCTTGCGTTGCATTTCCCCGAATTGAGTGAGGTTTCCGGAGGCCCAATTCCCCCTCCCCCCTTTTCTCTCCCCTCTTCTCCTTTCTCCTTTTTACCATCTCCTCATCCCTCCTCTCTTCTTTCCACTCCCTGCATTCCCCATCCCTCATCACCCTCAAAGGTGGGCAGCGCACTTGAGTTGCAAGGGTCCATGGACGGCGGTGTCACTTACCATCAGGTGACCCGTCTGTTCGTCTGTCCCCCTATAGTATAAAAAAAAAAAAAAATAATGATATGAAGTACTTATATTATGATAAAATATAATTGTCTTTCTTATAATTATTTTGTATACTTACTAAATTATTTCATTACAATAATTACTAAATTATAATATTAAAATAATTTAGTAAGTATACGTATAACATAAAAATTATATTACGTACATTATTAAGAATAGATCACATCAGGGTGAGAAATTGTAATTTGTAATACCTTTATATTGTTACTTTATTGTGTTTCGGTGTGATTGTCTAAATGAGGCGGCGGAATCTCACGCACTTTTGCTTTGGATTCAAATTTGTTGTTTATTGACCACTCGTACACACACACAACCATTTCGTAAAATGGTTGGACAAATGATAATAAGAGAATGATCGGCTCTTAATGATTTAAAAATATATGAATAATAATATTCTTCATTATTAGTTGTTTGTGAGCTCTCTCCCGCATGTAAATTCAACGCAGAGATTTCGCCAATGTCAAATATTTCGAGAGAAAAAAACAGTGTATAAAAATATGATCGCCATGTTGGTCAACCTTCTAATAATATGTAATTAGCAATGAATAGTGCAAAAACCTAATATAACAATTTAGAATATGTATAACGGTATGTTAAATAGTAAGATGTGAAATGCTTGCTTAACGAATCCGGTTATCAAATATTAAACAATATAAGAACGAAATATTGTACTCGTGAAACGACAACTGCGAAAACCATGACTTTTTTTTTTCAATATTATAGGGGGACAGACAACCAGACGAACAGACCTGAAGGTAAGTGACAACCGCCGTCCATGGACTCTTGCAACTCTTGTCGTAAGTGCGCTGCCCGCCTTTAGTGGTGATGAGGGATAGGGGATACGGGGAGGGGAAAAAAGAGAGGGGGGGGTGAGGGGATGTGAAAGAGGAGAGGGAGGATGAGGAGAGAGGAAAGAGGAAAGGGGGAGTTGGGCCTCCGGGAACTTCACTCATTTCGGGGAAATGAAACGCAAGCGTTACTTCACAACCGGTTTACTGTGAGGCCGTGGTATTGCACCGGTCGAGCCGGCCCATTCGTGCCTAAGCATGGCTCTTCCACTGCCATGACTGACCACATCTCAAAAAATATTCATGATTATACCTTTCATATGACCTTAATTGACACTTTACTATCGGCCCGTAAACAAATGTACTTAGAACTAAATAACCAGTACTTACAAAAAAGACAGACTACACGAATTTATTCAAATCGGTTGAAGAAGCGGAGTTAAACAACGAGAAGAGCGACTATTAAGACCTGGATCTTATTACAACGAAAATAACAAGAGAGCAACAAAATAAAAAAGTTAATATTATCAACAAGCCTCGCGAGGACTGGATCAATAAAAATGTGCTACATATGTTAACATAAGGCATGGAGTGCTTGTAAACCTGACAACGTCAACCCGAAAACTAAACAAAACGTCATACCATTAAGAGATGTGGCGAATAAAGCAATTAAAAACACTAGAAGAAAGTACTACCTCGACAGTTTTATTAAGTGCCAGAAACAACCAAAAAATGTGGAATTTGATTAATACACTAGTAAATAACAAACACCTAAAAGGTTTCGTTTCAGCGGAGTTAATAACAAAAAACAATTTAATTCCAAATAGTTAGCAAATATGCCAATAGTTTAAAGATTTCTTCCATGGTTGGTTTTAGGTTAGCAGAAAACTTACATACTTTTAATACATTAAATATAACATTTACAAATAGAAACAAATATTTTTTTTTATTATACTATATGGGGACAGACGAACAGACGGGTCACCTGATGGTAAGTGATAACCGCCATCCATGGACACCTGCAACTCAAGAGACTTAAGTACTCTGCCCGCCTTTGAGGGTGATGAGGGATGGGGAGATGCCTTGAGGTGAAAGAAGAGAGGGGGGATAAGGAGACGGGAAAGAAGTTAGGGGGATGAGGAGAGGAAAGGGGATAGCGGGAGTTGGGCTGGAATCCTCACTCATTCCGGGGAAATGCAACGCAAGCGTTACTTCCCAACCGGTTTTCTGTGTGGCCGTTGTATCGCACCGGTCGAGCTGGCCCATACATGCCTAAGGATGGCTCTACCACTAAAACTTGCACAAAAAAAAGTGGAATTGATAGGATTACAGTTTAAGATTTAAAATGCATTAAAAACTTAATAATAGATAACTAAATGTATAAACAAGTGCCTAGAACTGGGAATATTCCCTAACAGTCTTAAAGTAGCCAAAGTGACTCCCGTTTATAAATCTGGAAGCAAGTATGATTTAAGTAATTATCGAACTATTTCCGTACTTCCGTTGATCTCAGAAGTTTTTGAAAGAAGAATTTACATTCGTCTCTACAACTACCTTATAAGCATTTTTTTTTATTTTGAGAATCAGTATGGATGATTTCGGCCAAAATCGAGGACTTATCCCGCAACGATAGATCTAACAACTAACATTAAAAATGCTTTAGATAAAAAACAATATGTCTTAGGTGTATTAATAGACCTAAAAAGGCATTTGATACTACATATTACATACAATTTTCAAGAGATGCATGTACATATATCAGGAACAGCGTGTAAAATTCGGTTATACTTAAAAAAACCGGACACAAGTAGTTGAAATCGTAACAATTAAACAACTATATTAAACAACTATACCCACTCAATCATGTATACTATATATAATATAGATAAAATTGAAACACAGAAAAACTAAAAGTAAGAAAGCCTAGAACCGACTATGGTAAGAAAAATATATTTTATGAAGGTGTGAAACTTTATAGTGAAATACCTGATGATATAACCAAAAGTTATAGCTTGTTTAAATTTAAAGAGTTTAGAAGATTACATTAATAAGAAATACTAACACTGATACAATCGTCTTCATATTTTTAGTTTATTACCGTTTTAGTTTTATTATAGTGTATTGTGATCACAGAGTTACTTAATTTATTATATGTTATTACATTTTCTCATTATGTAAGTAAACTGTACTGTTTCTTCTTCTGAGAAAATAAATGTCTTGAAAAGGCCTAGACGATTGTAGCATTTGTAACGGCCCACACTTTTTAACTTCAGTTTTAAAAAATTAAAAGTGTAATATAAATGTACTTCAACTAATCTGAAATTTAATATTTTATTCTGAACAGCATTATCATTGGCTCGTCGTGCCGGTTGGTGACCGGACGATGGGACCCGGCGTCCATTTCCGGAAGGGTACGGGGGCCCTTCCGTCCGGCGGTTCGGTCCCCGCCATGCCTCACCGTTACATGATGACACAGTATTTTCAGTCTCAGTTTACACTGTCACGATGACTGTCATGCCTTTTACGCCCCCTTTCCCAACTCTTATCATGGCAGTACAAAGAAAGAAAAATGGTCCAACAGGAGGTGGAGTTCACTAACATACGTGGACTCCATGCAAACCTCAGCGCCGTACACCAGCACCTTGAGACAGCTCGGCCGGCCATGCTTTTTCTTACGGAGACACAAATACGCCGCCCTGCCGACACGGCATATCTCTACTATCCCGGCTACGTGCTAGAGGAGTGCTTCCTCGTGAGGGCTGGGGTATGTCTTTTTGTCAGGGCGGATGTTTGTTGTCGCCGTCTGCACTGCCTAGAAGACGCATCCTTCTCCATCCTTTGGCTTCACGTGGATTTTGGCTCTATGAGCCGGATCTACGTTTGCCTTTATTGGTCCCATTCCGGAGACTCCGAGACAACTCGACTCTTTGACTACATGAGTCGCAACGGACAAAGCGCAGAAGCAGTTCCCGACCGCCGAACAGGTGTTTTTGGGAGACTTTAACGCCCACCATGACTTCTGGCTGGGATCTTCCAGAACGGACCACGCTGGTCGAACTGCCCACGCATTCGCTCTCTCGCATGACCTTACCCAACTGGTACTCCAGCCCACCAGGATACCAGACATATCGGGTCAAGCGCCCTCTTTGCTAGACCTTCTGCTGACGAGTCACCCAGCGCAGTACAGTGTAACGGTTCACGCCCCTCTGGAATCCTCCGACCACTGCCTGGTGTCCACCTCGGTGCCTCTTGTTGCCCCACCACGGCCTGTGGTAACAAGGCGACGGTTATGGCACTACTCGTCAGCAGAATGGGATGGAATGCGGGATTATTTTGCATCCATCCCGTGGGCTCAACGCTGTTTTAAAGACAGGGATCTGTCGCAAAGTGCGTCTGCCGTGGCTGACGAAATCACTGTCGGTATAGAGTACTATATCCCCTACAGTGAAGTCGCCAGCACAAAGACCCCTCCCTGGTTCAATCGCGAGTGCACCCGTGCTGTCGCTCAAAAGCAGTCAGCCTACCGCACATGGATCAGGGCCCACGCTCATTGTGACCCAGACGTTGATCGCCTAAAAGCAGCGTTTAACAAAGCCACGCATTGCACGGTTTGGTCAAGAACTCGTCGCACACCCTACGGGTAGCCGTAAGTTTTGGCGATTGGCCAAAGTCGTGCAGTCCAACTACTGCCAGCCTTCGCTGCCACCGCTGAAGTACCCTGACGGATCACTGGCCCACGAGCCGCAAGAGAAAGCGAAACTACTTGCTGACCTCTTTGCGGCTAACTCCCGAATCGACGACCGTGGCGCTCACCCGCCCACCATTGCATCTTGCGACTCCGCAATGCGGGATATTCGCATCCGGCAGAGGGATGTCCGTGCGGAGCTTCGGTCACTCGATGTTCGGAAAGCCAGTGGACCCGACGGTATTCCGGCGGTGGTTCTTAAAAACTGTGCACCAGAGTTGTCTCCTGTACTGACGCGCTTGTATCGCCTGTCCTATTCCTAGGGAATTGTTCCGGAGGCCTGGAGAGAGGCAAACGTCCAACCCATTCCCAAAAAAGGCGACCGCTCCGATCCAGCTAATTACCGTCCTATAGCCGTCACGTCCATACTCTGTAAGGTGCTCGAGCGGATAATCAACACCCAATTCCGCCACCTAGAGGATCACTCCTTGTTAAATGATCGGCAATATGGTTTTAGGCCGAACCGATCCACGGGTGATCTTCTAGCGTACGTCACACACCTTTGGGGTGAGTCTATGGATAGGCATGGGGAGTTCTTGGCCATCAGCCTCGACATTGCCAAGACCTTCGATAGGGTCTGGCATCGCTCGCTTCTCTCCAAACTTCCTGCATTTGGTCTGCCATCTAAGCTATGCAACTAGGTTGCTGCCTTCCTCCACAAGCGCCGCATTAGGGTTCTCTGTGACGGCGTGACCTCTGACTTCCAGGAGGTTAGCGCTGGTGTACCTCAGGGCTCCGTCCTATCGTCCACGCTGTTCCTTCTGCATATAAATGATATGTTGGCTCTTGGCAACATACATTGTTATGCAGACAGCACAGTACACGGGCGATATTTTGGATATCCTGCTGCCAAGCTAGCAGACGTTGAGGGAAAACGACAGGAGCTTGTCGCTGAGCTCGACCGGGTCTTGAGCCGCATCTCTCAATGGGGTTGTGAGAATCTGGTTGAGTTCAGCGCCAAGAAAACACAGGCGTGCGCGTTTTCAAACAAAAAGTCTTCATTCCTTCCCCTTCCTACTCTTCAGAACACTTAACTGCCACTACAGGATAGGCTTAGTATACTGGGTATGGACATCTGTCGGGATCTCAATCCGCGTGATTACATCGAGAGCGACACTAAGGCGGTCTCGCAGAAGCTCGGTGTATTGAACAAGGTGAGACGGTTCTTCTCGCCCGAGCATCTGTGTCTTTTATACAAGACCCAGGTTCGCTCCTGCGTGGAGTACTGCTCTCATCTTTGGGATAGCTATGCGCAGTATCTGCTTGACGCTCTCGATCAGTTGCAGCGACGCGCAGTCCGCATTATAGACTGTCCTGAGGTCAACCAGTCTCTTGAGCCCCTGCAGTTGCGAAGAGATGTCGCCTCTATGGCAGTTGTCTATCGCCTACATCACGAGGAGTGTTCTGACGAGCTCTTCATATTGGTCCCACCCTGATTGATCCTGGGTGTTTTAAGCGGGGCGTGAAAAAGCATCTCACCAGGCCGCCATAGTGTGGGTCACCATACTACATTATCTAATCATGCAATGAGGATGGTGACTACCACTCTTGGACTCCATTTATTGCTTACCATCAGGCAAAGTGGAGTCATTATGGTAGGGTTACAAATAAAAAAAAATAAAAAAAAACATCCGTTAAACATGACAGACGATTTCTTCGGTTGTGCATGTATATTGCGAAAATCAAATCTTAACGCCTTTTACATCTGAGTACCGCAACACCTACCGCTACCGGGCTTTGTTAGCTAGGCCTACGTCTTGAAAACCGCCTCAATTATGAAACATATTATAGATAAATTACACCCAGGCTCAGAACAATACTCGTGCTCATCACACAAAATATATAAGAGTATTAGAACTACATAACTATAAAAGTATGTTTATCAGCAGTCTGGTTACCATAGTAGGAACTCTGCTTAGTTTGGGATTAGACAGCCATATGCTGGATGACGTTATTTATTATTTATTATTATTAACTCAGATTTAAATAGTATACTTTGGCTTTGGAATATTTTATAATCTGCCGACATGTTACAACGGGAAAAAAAGTCTGCCAAAATTAATGTAAGCTTATGATGCTTTTAAGAACAAGATATACTTAAAATTTTAGGTTCCTTAAAATATCTAGTCTTCCCAAATTCCCAAACTTCCCAGAGCTTTCATCCAAAAAAAGTAATGTCAACAAGGGATACTCAAATTAATTGACAAAAATTTAAAAACTTACACGATACCGCGGCCAAAAGCTAGTTATTAAATAAACGAACGTGACATTTTTGTCATTTGATTTCAGGTTACATTCTGAATATGAATACGAATATATAACGAAATGCAAATCTAATATGTTGTACGTAATAATGTTCCTCAAGAAAATTTCTTACCCACAAAACCCAATTCTAATCATCTCCATATCTGTCGAACTGTAAGTTCATCTATTAAATTACATTTCAGAGAGGCTTAGAAGGTTGATTTACATTTGTATTTGCATACACTCACGCCGGTTACATCTTTTGGGTGGGCAGCGCTTCTCCAAAAACCTAACTTTTTTCACTAACCAATAATAACCGTTATTTAGTCCTTACGTAATAAGAGTACGGCTATTGCTGTCAACTAGGCATTATATATGTATATGTATAGTGTCTGTTGGAAAATAGTAAAAGCACTTTTGATAGCCTGTTAGACTCTCATGGTAAGAGACAAAGTGGTCCTATTCTTCTCTACCAAGAAGGCACGGTTGATTATTTTTATCTAAATGGCGTAATCTGCTTTATACAGTCAATCCGTTAGTAAGAAAGCAATAAAAGTCATTTCCGCTTATCTATTTCAGTAATAGGTTTACTTTGAAATTATTCACTATTCATAATTATTATCTTACCCATTTGAGGACTTTCGCTAAATTTGTTTGACTCTCATAATTATAGTCTTCATCGTATATTATAAACATTTTGTTTTAAATAATTTACTCACATTCAGATCTGTTGAAATGCGTAAATCATATATTAAGCATATTTAAAAAAAAAAAAAAGCTTTTAGCAGTTTATAATTGAGTTAATACAATTAAAACAGTACATAACATAAACGCCTAGTGATATGATGACCTACACAAATCTAATATCCTTAATGCGGATGCTTATTCACACCAGAAGTCCCTACATATTGTGCAATACCATAGTAGTCCCCAGGTACGACTACTAAAAAATATATAACCCGACTGCTTTATAAACTTTTTCTTACTTAGTCACTTAGTTACTCAAAATGTTATTTATGTTATACCGGTGACAAGACTAGAGCGACCAAGCGCAGGGCACGTCAATATTTTCGCGGTAAGACCCATCATGGAGGATTGGCTGGAGAGGCGACATGGCAGCCTCTCCTACCGGCTGACGCAGGTGCTCACCGGACACGGCAGCTTCGGGAAGTTCCTGTGTTGCATAGGCCGGGAGCCAACGTCTGCGTGCCACAACTGCGGAGGCTGTCGCTAAAACACTGCACTCCATACTCTAGCGGAGTGCTCAGCATGGACGCAACAGCGCCATGACCTGGTGACGGCTATTGGTGTGGGAAGCCTCTCGCTAGATAACATGGTTCAGTCCATGGTACAAAGTGAGAGTGCATGGGAATGCGCCGCCTCCTTCTGCGAAGAGGTGATGCTGATCAAAGAGGCGGCGGAACGGGAACGAGAGAGGACTAACCCTCTCTCGTCCCGCAGAGGACGCACTAGGCGCCGGAGGGCGCAGAATGACCTCCGACCTCCATGAGCGCTGGCCTGGGGGTAGCGGATCTGGCTGCCCGCTACCCTAGCAGAAGCAGGCCTGAGACGGTAGCGCGTCGTGTTCTGCGCGCTCCTCTCTAAGTTGGAGGGGGGCTAGGCTCCCCGCTTTTCACGCTTTTCACCTGATGCTCAGGCGACCAAGGTCTGCAGGAGTTCTCGGAAGCTTCCTTCTTAGGGTATACCCGGGTCCTCTGCAATAGACCTCGTGATGGAACACCGGGTCGTTTTAGTCGGTTCGAGTCCGACATACCACTTCACTGTTGGCTCCAGTGAGGTGATGACCAGTAAGGGCTTCCACACGAAAAAAAATATATAAATATAACCGACAATATTACAAAAAATTAAAACATGACATTCCAGATATTTTTCTATATACATTTCACAGAATTCGTATATACATATGTATGTATATAATGGTCTATATAGAATATGAAGGGCGTTGAAAAACAAGTTGTTTTTCCTTGTGTCTACACCTATTTCTGATAGTTGATATGAAAAATTACTGAAGTTTTCAAATACAAAATCGATTGATATTAGAGGTTTCATCTACATAAATGACAGAATTGCATTATATAGATTCATACGATTCATACTAGACTGACGTATCTCCAAAGAGAAATACAAGGCGCGAGTGTATGTATACTATCAATCGCTTTTGTTATAATTGTATAAATTCAATGATCAGCGTATCATTATTCAGTGACTCTGTAAATATTTCGCTTTCACTAATCCCTGACGTTCTCTGCTCGATTCGATGAATATAAATGGTATGAATAGCGGATTGAATAAGTAATCTTAATACCCTAATCTGATGAAAGTATGACTAAACAAAATTTGTAACTGTGTCTTGTATATTAAAATTTAATGTCAAAATATGCACATTACATATTTTCATTAATGCTTAAGTCATGTATTATTAAAAAAATATATTGGTTTGTGCGTCTTTTTACCGAATTTTACAAACGAATGTTCATCAATTGTGTACTGATTCTAATGGTTTATCTTTGAATAGGTATGTATGTATATGATTTCAATATACGTGATACGTTTAGATGCAGTAGTGGTTTTAAATCTTGAAATGATAAACTAAAGTGAAATGTGACAGGTTATTTCTATATAAATGGTGCAAATTAGTATAAAAGCATTAAGTTACAATAATTTTGAAATTCTTTCTGAAGCGGTCTCTTGGAGTGTAATTAGGTACAGAAATAGTAGAAACTGCTATGTACTGTATGTATAATATACTCGTATATTTATTTTATATAAGGGAAACCTCGCCATTTTTTGGACATGAATAATTTTTAGACAGGACAGTAAATCTAGTAGGTTTAAAAATATGTATGTAAATTGAAAAGCCAACCCAAAAAAAAAAGGTTATCGATCTCTCTGAATACAAGCAGCGAAAATATTTGAAAGAGCAGAGAAAAAATAAGCGATGGAATCTTATAACTGACAAAACTAATACCTAAGTTCTATAACCGTTTTAACTACGGCTACTCCCTCCTCACAAGTCTGAGAACTTAGTCTATTATATTTTTCAATAAATACTCTAAAAAGCTATGGGATACAATAAAAGCTATTACTAATACATCCAAATTTTCAAAAAAAATTACTCACCGTGTCTGATACATCGTTACACGATACAGAGTTGTTAATGATATAATATATCGACTACTTTTGCAATATAAGTAAATCTAAGAACGGTTGGACCAACTGGATCTTATGATATTTGATTTTTTGGATTTGTCTTAGTCCAGAATAAAATAATAAGTATTAAAATATAATATTTATACCAATAAAAAACAACAATCAAACAATAATCTAGCCGTTCATTAGTAACAAAACGCAACTGACAGCGCATGTCATGTTGTCTATGGTTTGTTTTGTTTGAAACTAACGCAAATCGTTGAAATTCAAGTTGATAGGTTGATGTGTTTGTCTAAGAGTATTTTAACAATAAATCTTATTGTGTCGATATTATTATTAACAATGCCGCCACCAAGAAGATCTAATCGTAAAAAAAAGAAACCACGAAAGACACCAAGAAGAACAAGGAATAGCACGTGAATAGCGTGGCGTTTGTATGGCCTGACTTCGTGCTTCTTAATCATGAGAGCAACGTGAGGCAGCCCGTGAAACGGCTCGATTGGCAATGCAAACCATACAAATTAACTACAAGGCAATTTTAAACGCACAAGAAAAAAATCTTCAAGTATTGATTTACACAACTTTCAAGGTATTTTTATATTTTGGTGTTTTTACGCACAACTCAGTAGAAGTAATATGTTATTATTATGCTTATTCTTACAAGGATGGTAAGGTAGTAAATTTCCTGAAATGTTGGTTCAATAAATTAATGGGAAGTTATGTTTGACCGTTATTATTATGTATGTTATTTTAAAAATAAAAGTGTTTATAAATCAGTACTACTGATTTTATACATACAAGGACAGATTCACCATCGAATCGGATCATGGCAACCTCTAGAAGATGTACGAAATATTTTTTTTACAAATATACTTCAATGGTGGAAGGGAGGAATAACTTGATCGACCTCAAGATATCGACACAACAAACTAACACAAAAGAGCAATTCTTTAAGATCTGCAGCAACTACTTCATGCACATCATGCGTTGGTCAGGCTATCCAAGACTACTTCTGAGCGCATGCCAAATGATGACTACAAAGTCGTAATCAGAGCGGATAAACGACCAGCTGGAACACACGAACGTTCATTTAATTCTCCGACAGTAAATAAAGTTACAAACCTGATTGTTGGTGAAAACTTGGAAACACGCGATATTGTGCTTACACGTCGCGACACTGGGCAACTGCAACAAATATCTGAAACACATGGCCAAAAACACAAATGTCTTGCTGGCATGTCGTTAAAATACTTGATTTTTTTTGTTATTTATAATTTCTTTATTAAAATAAAGAATTTTAATTTTTCATAGTCATAAATCTGCTCTACCATTGACTGTTTGACTGATTGGAAATTACATTTTATATAATATTATTTTTAAAATAAATGAATATATTATAATTACCGTCATCATCAGAATCGATATCAAAACATAACTGAGCGTTAATTAGATAAACCTGGTATATGTAATATAAAATACAATATAATAGTTTATATTATATGAAACTAGACATTTCAATTTATGCATACAAACAAGAGTGTGGGTTCTTGTGGGGTACTGATACATCATCACCCGCATCTACACTAGAGTTAATGAATTTACTTGTTTATGATTAAACGCAGTTCGGACATCCGATCAGAAGCAACTCTCAAATACTCAAAAGAACGATTCGAAAATCTCTAGAGAATGGGACTATTGAATAATAATAAACAGCTTATTATTTTTGTTCTGTACATCTTAAAATTTTAACAGTAATATACATTTACAAAAACATAAATCTTTTAAACAACTATATACTAAATATGGATGTACAGACAGCTAGATCCTTCAATGTCGTATAAGCTCTAAACTATTCACCAGTCAAGGCTTTATCATTCGAAGTCAAGGAGGAGTTTGAGAGATACGGCTTTCACATTGTAACTTTATACGTACCCTGGAGTGGTGCACTTATGTTATTACTGGCGCTTAACTACAGAATGGCAAGTTACTTCCTAATAATATGTGCAAGTTTAAGAGCTTATCGTTTTATGTATGTACATTATATCGAAGACAAATTGGGTGAATTGAATACAGAAAAGCTACATACATATGTATAAGGTCGGGGAAAAGATTCTGTGTATTTTATATATCAATTCAAGACAGTGATTTTCAAAGGTTAATCCTCCTTTAAGAATTCTGAAGAGACTGAAACAGATAAAAAATGGGGTTTGCAGAACACTGACCTTGCAGAACTATATGGTGGATGAATTGACATTTCCTAACCAAGCTCTCTCAATTTTTGCTGAGCGGTCAAAGATGTGTGTGTTTTCTGACGTTATCATGATAAAAGACTCCTTTTCTGTTGATCAATTTCGGCTGTTTTTTCTCAAGTGCTTTTTTGAGTCTAATTAGTTGTATGAAGTAGAGATCGGCTTATAAGCTTATAATGACCGATTCCCTTCCAAACCCACCATACACACAGCATCATCTCATTGCCTATGGAGCTGGACTACCCTACTACTACTACCATTTTTCAAGCTTAGTTCTTGTGGTAGGTGATCCACGTTACATAATTTTTCACACATCTTTTAAAATACAGTTTAGTTTTATAACTTTTAGTTAGTACACGATTCACTATTACTACATAAAAATGTTCATTAAGGTCGTAATAACAGCAGGAGATTTGTCTTCTCAATAAATACGACCGACTTCTGAATCTTCACAAATTTGACAATGTTAATATATATATAGCCCCAAGTTAAAATTACACCTAATCTTCAGCGCATTTACTTGCGCGTTCTAACCACCCTTTATTCTACGATCAACTCACCTAATTCTCCTGTAACCTAATGTTCTTGTGTTCCAATCATAACAGAACTCTCCCCTCTGTTTAATAATCTTCTTATGTTATACCCTTCTTATACTGCCTATACTACTGCCACTGTCCTCCTCTAGAACGCACTACTTTAAGAAGTCAGAATAACACCCAGTCGTCTTTCGTTTCTGCAGCATTTATTCCGCTATTGTAAAATTAATATAATATTTTTGTACCTTAACCAATTGGTTTACGTTACCCTTAACAATCAAAGACGCAGACAGTAGGTATAATATCAATATCTTAATGTGTCATACCAGTAAGGCTCTTTCATAATTCCAATTTCTTTTTGGCAATTTATTTAGATTTATACTTGCTTACCGCTCCAAATTAACTGGACTAAAAACATACTAGAATAATGAGCTGATCATTAAAGCTCTTTTAACTTCACTTGTTTACCATGATTTATTATTTTCATAGTACTTCAGATGTTTATACATTATTCATTCAATGGTAAACAAAAGGTTAAGGACATGTGAAAACCGCTGCCCATGGACTTCTCCAACTCAGGAGTTGAAGGTGCACCTCCTTTTGAGGATAATAAGGAAGGGGACGGGAATACGGTAGGGGAAAGAGCTATGGGCCCCAGTATCCTCACTCACTAAATACATCGCAATATTTTTTTGGTGAGGCCGTGGTATTACTGGTCAAGCCATCCCATTCGTTCCTAAGCATGGCTCTCCTACGGTTTATAATGTCATCTTTATCATATGCAAAATAATCGTAATCCTTTCTGCACGATGCCAGCGTCTGGGCATAGCAAATAGAAAGTTACTGGTCACAACAAACCAAAAGATACAATTTATTATTTTTTTACTAGCCGTTCGCCACAGTTTTACCTGCATTTATAATCACAGTTACGCTCTTGAAGGTCGCAGTATGATGTCTTATATAATAACATAGATATATTATTCTTCAGTAAATTCTCAATCCAAGACAAAAACATTTTCCAAATCCAACCGGCACGTCTACAGATTAGCCCGATTTCTTTAAACACAAGAAACCTCTTCAGGTTCATTATTTTTATACATATGAACACATTGCTATTTGCTATATACTTGTAATTTATATATAACTATAATTACGATAGTAAAGACACTTGACTTCTTAGTAATTTTGAAAATGTTGTTCGATTGGTACATTCCCAAAATCAATCAGTATGCCCAAAATGTAATTCCCTTCTATCTTCCTTTTTCATTTTAATAGACTTTTAATTTGTGGGATTAAATTATATCAAGAAAAGTGGTAGTTTAATAGGCCTCTACTTTCTCTACTACCCCTTGGGGTACACAGGCATGCGTGTATGTCTACTATCATAATTATAAAGGGTAAATCTATAAAACGGTTTTAGTAAGATTTAAAACTGTTGTCATTATCTTATTAAGTACTTACATATGCAAGTTCTGTTGAAAGCAAACCTGAAGAAATTTGTGGAACAGGGATAAATGAGTACCGATATTAATCACTGAATAGTGGTATCTAATCTGCCATGTTTGTGCCCACCAACATATATCATTCATTACACAATCAGTTGCTAATCGTTAATTACATAAGCCAGTCCTTCAATCCATATGATTCTATATCAATGTTACAATGTTGCATTACCTGATTGACTGAACTTTAATGATTACATAGGAAATTTACTGATCTTAATGGTTGGAATAATCCTGATGCCCTTACTAAAATGTCTTCTTACTTTGTAGGAAATTGTATCTTAATTCAAGAACACAAGATCTACTCGTATATTATTAAAATATAAGATATTGACTGCCTAAGGAAGTGTTGCAATTACACGACTGCCGAAACAGGAATGTAATATTTTCAGAGTTCGTGTATTTTAGATATTTAAGATTCTTTATTTGTCCATAACTTTGAAATTCCAGAACGGACTTCGGATTTGTCTACTCATCATCTAATACCTCGGGATCACCTGTACATATATTCTTTCTATTACAAGAAACAATCAATCCTTTTAATTCAATTCAATCAATTGGTTTTATTAACTTTTTTTCATTCGATTTGTCTTTTGTTATCATTTTGACCTGGTAGGATTACCCGGCCTGTAACTTTTATGATATGTAGTTGTGTATTTAGACTTAAATATCAACGCACTATTTACAACGCGCACGATTTGCTTGAGCTATTAGGCATCAATAAGCTAGTCCCTTATTACATAAATGGGACTATATTATAATCGGGTTAAATATATATCTGCCTACCCCCTTAGGGGAAAGAGGCGTGAGCGTATTCATTTATGTATGTATGTATTTTTTTATTATTACAATAGTTATGTCAAACTGCAGCGATGATGAAAGTTTTATATCAGCGAGTACAATGGTCACAATGGTGGTCCATTTAAATGCATAGAGTATGCCGGCCCATTTCCCTGAGATGCTCGTAAACTTTAACTGTAAAGATATCCATGTTATTCTTATTTCTAAATCATGGCTAAAGCCATGTCTCCCTTAGAACTCCTAGTCACTTCTCACTAACTTCCACCTAATCAGAAATAATCGTGAAAATGGTGGAGGTGACGGTGTTGCCATATATTTACGTAATAATATTCCCTTTCACATTATTGATTTATCACCGCAACCACCACCATTACATGCTGGTGAGCATCTGTTTTTAGAAGTCGATTTATTTCACACTAAACTTTTAATTGGCGTTTACTATTGTCCTTCTTCTCGTATCAACTTTTTTAAGATTTTTAAATAAAGTATTAACTTTACAATATCTTTCAAATCTTTACACGCAAGCTCCTTTACACTATTTGTCGTGAGCATTTAAAACAATTAACACGGACTTGGCTCGTATCTGCGAATGGAGCAAGCAATATGGTCTAGAAGTGAATCCACTTAAGACACAGGTGATAGTTGTAGGAAGTCCCATGCTGATACCTCGAATAGTTTGGTCACTACGACAATTGCGTGAAGTTAGTCGAAAATTATTCGCATCAGCAGGATCCTTGAGGCGCCTACGTAAGTTCTTACTAACGGTCACTAAAATTGCGCTAGCACAATCCCTTCTTCTTCCTGTACTCGACTATGCCGATGTCAGCTATCTCGATATCACTGAAGAGCAAATTTTTTGTATTACTGGTTTACGCAAATATGATCACTTATCAGAATTTCGCACTTTGCTCAAGTGGCTCCCAAATCGTCTTCGATGGAATGCTCATATTCTCACTATGCTTTATAACATTCTTTTCAATCCCTGTACTCTTAATTATCTTGAGAAACGTTTTACGTTCCTCAGTGACACACATATTAAAACATTAAGATCCTCGGAATCACTAGAACTGGCAATATCTCCTCATTCAACTAGGTACTATGACCTTTCTTTGAGTGTACAGACTGTACACCTATGGAATAATTTCCCTACACAATTAAATGTGGCCAACGATATGACACAGACGTGCCATATCGTTGGCCACATTTAATAAAATGGTGAAAGAATATTACTTGGCTTCCTAGTATATTTTTATTTTGTCTCATTTATACCTTTTTGTCTAACTGCTGCGTTTATCGATCTATAAACCCATGTTATATATAAGTGTACGTACATGTATGTTTATTTAGTTACATATAGTTGTATGTAGTTATGTTTATTTGTGTATTTATGAATCTATATATAAGTCATTTAATTATATAAAGTTCATTTGCATTGTTTAAATATCTGATATGTATTTATAGGTACGAAGTCCCTAGTTTTAAATTTGATCCTTTCCAAATTAAATGTTTTTTTCTCTCTTCTTTCTACACCTAAACTACCCATATGTTTTCTTGCATCTCTTATTTTTCTGACCCTCCTAAGATTACTTGCAGAAATTACTTTTAGCAATTAGGCCGCCCATTGTACATTTCTTTATTGTATGAATAATCTAAATTTTTGCTTAAAGGTGTACAATAAAGTCTATTCTATTCTATTCTATTCTATATGTGTTGGCTATTCTGACAATAACGTAACAGTTTTTATAAATAAAAGTGTAATAAAATTGTCAATTGCTACAAATCATACTAATGCTCTACTTCATGATAGTCTCATAAGTTTAAATTATAGAAATTAAAGTTTTTAATAGTTCATTGGCTTCCGCTAACTTTATCAGTAATAACAATGATGTCAATGGAAATGTGTGAGATGTATAAAGACTATTTATACCTGCTGGTTTAGATGACAAATATTTGTTTGCTGAGCATGGTCATTGATTCTATGTCTAGGTGAAATTTATCTATTATATTTATGTATGTATGTATTTAGAAGTATATAAGTATAATTCTGCAGTGTGGCTGCTATAGGACAAGCTCTACTTAGTTTTGGATCAGATGGTCATGTGTGAGATGTCAAGTTATCTATTTTTATTATATTTGCCTGTTTATATAACTATAAAAAGGTGTGTGAATTTATATTGTGTTGCAATGTCCAAATTCCAAAAGTAAGAGTCCACGTATATATTTTTTTATTGGACAGTGGCATTTAATGAAGATTTTAATTATTTTTACAAGTGTAGCTTATCAGATTTATCTGGTTGCCATGGCCACATCTTAGACTGCCTCAGCGATATCTAAATATTAAATCTTTATAAGTTGACCCTTAACCCATTTGATATCAATTTTATTTAGAAATTTTGTTGTACCATATCCTGTTATACTATCTGTATTAATGTTAAAGTCACGTTAATACTCATTCGTTTACCAAATATATAGATGCAGTGCAGTATAGTTATATACGTGGGGGTTTCCACAGGTAAAAAAAAATAAAAATAAAAAGTTTTAGCAGTCTTTCCTTAAACTGGCATTTCTTGTTGTTAGCTCACCCATCTTATATACTCCCAATTTATAAGTATTTAGTTCCCATTTCCCATTTCTAAAGTTTAAGTTTAGTTTATTTATAAACCAATAGCTTTTTTGTAAATTATAATAATGCATTAGGTCCACAAATACATTGAAAATATGTAAAGAACATATTAAAATCTAAAGTCATGTTTCCAAAAACTGTATTTTATTGATATATTACGTAGCTGGTGCCGGCGAAATGCGTTAGATGTATCTTTCTTAAAGATTTATATTCGCTACAAAAAGTAGCCCATGAAGTTTAGTAACGTTGTGTTCTACTACCTTATTATAATACTACTCGTTTAAACCATTCGTTTATTGTTATTTCAAAAACTATTGTTATGATTCATATATTCATATACGTATAATAAAATATGATTTCACGCGTAGTATGTTCGTTCTGTACACATATTATATATTTTTCTCACTGAATATAACGCCATTTCCCTCAGTTGACTTTTACAACTTCCGCGGGATGACAAACTGACATGCTCCATGTTTCTGTTTCATTGACGCTACTTTATTCAATGTAAACCTCGTTAATGTTGATACATTATCCACGTTATTCGTACATTCATTTAGTAAATTTAAATGAAAACAAAGCTACATTAATTAAGCTGTATTCCATTTGTATTAGTATCAGTTAAACATTTACTATTACCAAATTTATTACCTTGTATGATCAAATCTCATTATTGACAAAAATACATTGCAATAGACTTCTACTAGGTCCAAAACAATTTCTTAAAATTGAAAGGAAGCCTGCCTAATCCAATAACAAACAACTTCAATCTCCTCAAAAGGCGCATCAACCTATTTCAGTAAAGATAGAGAGTAATTTGAAAACCTCGATGAAAAAGCAGAATTTTTACAAGTCATTCAAATAATGAACTTGATGACGATTCATCAATTACTTGTAGTTAGAAACTAATCAAACCCAATCACACTAGTTGTCCTTTAAGCAATGCTTCGGTAGTAAAACTCTCTCTGTTGTTCTGGCCGGTGCGGTGTATTCTTGTACCTGACGGTTGACTGGATAGCTGTTCCTAATTTTTTTGAGAATTGGGCATACATGGGACGATCTGACAGGCGTTTAAAAATTAAACATTATAACTGTTTATAGTCTCTAGATTCGTTCTGAAGCAATAGTCTTTCATAAAACATTGTATTGCCAGCAAACAGATACAGCTCTGTTGCGTCTAAAACCTGCATTAGAAATTATTGCATGCAACCTCTCCCAAGTTACTAACAGATGTGATGACTATTTAAGCGGTTAGAGTTCAGCATAAGCAAATGTAGATTTGCTGGAGGGAGTAGTCCCTCCGGCAAAAATATACATTTGTTGATGAATTAAATATTTAAGGTGCACGGTTGGGAGTTGTACTATTAATAATTCAAACAGTAATATGTTTTGCATTCCCACATAGATATCTTTATGTTCAGTGTAAAATAAAAAATATATAAACGCAACGTGATTTGAAGCCCGCAACGCTGCTTACGGACACATCATACATTCGTCCCCGCTCAGACGCTCTGCATATTTCATAGCAACACGTAATCCGGAATATATTACGTACGCCACAACCAAGAATAAAATAAAGGAACTCTTTGTAAGTAGTACAGGAGGTAATAAAGATTATGTTCTTAGCTGTGTGCTGAGATCAGGTGAGAGTTAGGAGCCGGCGTCTCCGTCGTCGGTCGAGTACAAATATTACGTATAATAAATTAAAGAGACGAGCAGTAACATTCCCTCAGTCTCGTTTACTTCGCGTGGCAATTGTCCCGATATTACATAGTCATAAATTGACGCTACGTCTGAGCAAGCGTGCGCATAATATATGCTAATACATTGTGTAGATTTGGCTGTGGAGAAATATTTTATAACGTTTATTACATGTTTGTGTAAAGTTCCGAACGTTTACATCACTATCTCAGGACAAGTAATGATAGGTTATTGCAACGCCTCATGCTGAAATGTGGTAATGGCTAACCTTAACAATTGAAATTTCACTTTATTGTAGGGTAACTCATGAAACTGGAACAATACTTAGTGTTACGTAATAAGTGTAAAAAAAAGAGATTATTTTAGATTAAAATGAAGCACTACATATGATACCTGCGCTATACAACTTCTATAAACATAATTCACCTAAATGTTATTGACTTTAAGGTATTATGATAACATTGTATAAAGTACCAGAATAAATTTCATACAAGAAAAACATTTTGTGCAAGATTAAAGAAACGACTGATCGCTCAAATTCCTCTAAAATGTTATGTATTTACAAAACCGTTACTGTTTTTGTCCTGTTAACATAGAAAAACATAAAATGATATATTTGTCGAACAAAACATCTTTATGACAAACAAAATATTAACAACCGCAAGTCAAATGAAACAAATAAAAATGGTTGACATAAAATATAAATATTGCAGATTAAAACATCCACCTGTAAGCTGGAATAAAAAAAGACATATTGATTTATTTAGTTTTGGCCGTATTTTATAAGTGTAGATTTAATTTGAGACCATACAGATGCATTTAAATGTATTTTGAAGTCTTTCATTTGAAAGTCTAGTAAATAACCTGTGTTGTAAGCCTAAAGTGTTCTTAACAGCAATAAGTATCACTTGGTATGACTTCACAATTAGATTGGCATTTAATCTAAAAATTATAGTGGTAGAGCCGAATGGGCCGGCTCAAAGGGTGCGATGCGAAATGAGTGAGGTTTCCGGAGACCCAACTTCTCCTCTCCTCTTTCCTTCCCCCTCGTCCCCATTCTCCTCTTTCCCATCTCCTCACCTCTCCTCTTTTTTTATCCTTACCGCAACCCCCATCCCTTATCATCTTCAAAGGCGGGCAGCGCACTTGTGAAGAGATGCAGGTGTCCATGGACGGCGGTTGTCACTTACCATCAGGTGACCCGTCTGTTCGTCTGTTCCCCTATAATATAAAAAAAAATCTTCATATCAAATAGTTGATTAATCGGTAGTTGTTAGTTAAAAACGAGCATGTATCATGTATGGTGATACAAATAAAATGATAGTACAACTGAAAAAACCTGGGAGGTCTGGGGACTTTTTTGGGACCAACTTCTAATTGGTAAAATGTGGGTGTTTAATATACCTCTGCCTACCCCTTCGGGGATGCATACCTGAGCATATGTATTTATATACATATGTAATACTTTTTTTCCGTATGGGAATCGAACCCATGACCTCTAATCACTAGCCCAACAGGTACATATATTCGTCAGGTGTGTATATATTGTTACGAGAAAAGTAACTAGCTTTGCATTTCGTAATGAGGATGCATTTTTTTTTTTATTATAATATGACCCTAACAATCCCAAAAGAAAGTTACACCCAGTATTAAATATTAATATTTCAAGTGCTTATGTCCAAGTATTTCAACAGCGAGATATATTTTTAATTTCTATTCTTCCTTTTCTGTGCTCGTTCCAATAAATGTTTTTTTTTTTTCACAACAAGGTACTTGATGTTGTACTGTTACTTTCCAATTTTATTACTTGTTTGTGTTATACACTTGAATAAACTTTGTTGAACAAATAATTTCTTAGTAGATACCAGTGCTTAATCATAGTTATGTGATTAGGTAATTCAGTATTGTGTGAAATCGATTTTGAGTCTTTGTAGTCACTACAATACAATAAAAACTTAGTTTCAACATGCTGCAATTGAGGGACTTGAAGTAGGAGAGCCATGCTTTAGTACCATTGTCCACTTAATGGCACTGGGCTTAGGCACGAATGGGAACCTGAACGGAATAATACAACGGTATCACAGAATCATCTGAAGGTGAGTGATAACCGATACCCATGGAAAAGCATACCAGCAACTCAGGAGTCGCAAGGGCGTTGCTGGCCTTTTAGGTAGGAGTACACTCTTTTCTTTGGTTTGAAGGTCGCGAGGTTCCCTGCTCAACCCCATATAGCATTCTCTGGGGCATTCTTAAAGGCCGAAAATTACGACCTTGAGTTGTAAATTTCCATGGGCGATGGTAGTCGGTATTGCATACCATAAAAATAAGATTGCGTTATTTTTTGTAAAGGTATTGTTTAATTATTATATTTACCAGTTTTGGTATTCTTTCTTTAAGAAAGAGACCCTGACTGCTATGCCAGATATAGTAGGTTCGATTCCCACCCAGGTCAAATAATTTGGTAATGAGTGGTGAAAACACCTTGTAATTTACATTAGTTTATGATGTGGCATATAATAATTTGTGAGATATCTACATGTTTTAAAATGTTTGTAAAAATGTCAAATTCAAAATTATTGTGCTAATGTCTTCCGGAATAATATGTGGCAAAAAGATTAGATAGAATTAGATTGACGTTTTTAAACATTTCTTCGGTCGTGTTGGTCCTAGTTTGACATTCTGATCCAGAAAGTAGTCATTGAACGAAAT
The DNA here is from genome assembly GCA_947561695.1 of Tyria jacobaeae. Lineage (NCBI taxonomy): Eukaryota > Metazoa > Arthropoda > Insecta > Lepidoptera > Erebidae > Tyria > Tyria jacobaeae. The sequence goes on along the minus strand of OX387221.1, from coordinate 11,743,412 downwards.
AGCATGTTTAGCATTTGTGTTGGGTCACTAATGACTGTGTTGTTTACTGTAATATACTGATTATAGCTATATTAACCTGGTTACCCTGGCGTCATATAACTGCTAATGAGAACTTTCTGAATTAATTGCCTTAGCCATTTCCCATCAAAGAAAACAATATCAATCATTGTCACATTTAATACTCATTTACGGTGTTCAATCGTTATATCCTCATTCCTAATCAATTTCAGGGATAAATAAATATCACAGATGATCACAATATTAATGATATCATAATCCAAGCTCGAACAGTACAATGTTAGAATGTACACATCAACTACAATATAAATAAGGATGTTAAACATACAGTTAACAGTTTCAGATAGTATTTGATCAGACATTTGTAGTTGAACGTGGGACTTTATGAAACTTAGTTTGTTTTTTATTATATATATTATATGGGGCAGACGAACAGACGCGTCACCTGATGGTACTTGACAACCGCCGTCCATGGACACCTACTACTGGAGAGTCGTAAGTGCGCTGCCCGCCTTTAAGGGTGAAGAGGGAAAAGGATATGCGGGGAGGGGAAAGAGACGGGGATGAACAGTGGGAAAAGGGGCTAGAGGTCAAAGCAGAGGAGGGGAGTTGGTATCCCAGAAACCTCACTAATTTCGGGGAAATACAACGCAAGAGTTGCTTCACAACCGGTTTTCTGTGAGGCCGTGGTATTGAACCGAGCATGGCTCTACCACGTAGAATTTGTGGTAACCAAAAGATATTAAATATATTATTTACATTTATTTCCTTGGGTTCTCGTAATTAAATACGGGGTATTAACCTTTTACTTTTAATTAAACACGGATCGCGTAGCGGTTTAAGTGGTCACCTCGCCACTGCACTGCCGCGCCGACTGATGTGAGTTCGATCCACGAACGGGACAACACTTTGTGTATTCCTCAAATTGTTGTTTTGAGCCTGGGTGTTCTTTGTGTCCGTTGTTTAAATGTTTGTGAAGTCCCCCGCGACACAGGAAATAATCCTAGTGTGGGAGTTGTCTATAAAAAAAAATAAGAAAAGAATAATACTTTAAATATACTCACAAATACAACGGGAATGTAAAATATATGATTATGTTTGCACGATATGTTCATTCCGCTAATCTAATTAAGTTATCATTTAAACAGATCTGTCGTCGGAAATCGCGTTTTAAACGACTACCGAAAATGTAATGTTTTTATGTTATCTATCGTAGTACCTATTGATTTTAAAAATAATCAAAAAAATATATAAAATAAAAAATAATAATTTATGTTTAGTTCCTTTACCTACAGCAAATCATATCAACTTTACTGCTGTCACAAATGATTGATATAATGTTTGCATTTGTTATATAGATTAGCTCTTCCAATTGGTCCCACCTTCTCCCTTCCTCTACAGGACTACACGTGCTGGCCTGAGGAGTCACCGTTTGAGCGTCGAAAATATACGTACCCGAACTAAACGTGCTGATCGGTGAAAAGCTGGAATTCACTTTGATCCCGGGTCTTTTAAGCTGGGCGTGAAAAAGCATCTCACCAGGCCGCCATAGTGTGGGTCACCATGCTGCATTGACTAGACATGTGACCACCACTCTTTGACTCTACTTATTGCTTTCCATCAGGCAAAGTAGAGTCACTATGGTAGGCTAATATATATAAAATAAAAAGAAAAAGATTACTAGTAATCTGAGTCCCGGTTAATTAGAGTTTTCGTTAACATTACCAATTTATTATAAACATTAATTACAAAACACCGTTAGTTTTGGATGATGAACAGGATTGGGACTGCAGTTGATCGCAGGAGCCACGCATGCGTGCGTGGCTTCCGTTACCGGTGGTACTTACTTTATTTCAATATGTCAATTATTTTTTATATGCTGCTCCCGTTATGAGATGTATTCCTTTGTTGCGTCGGACTTTAAAACACACAAACAATGAATATAAAGAAACTCGGAACAGCTATTTGTTTATAACACAAATTTCTAACCCGTGTGAATATTGAACCCTCGACTTCCGGTTCAGCAGTCAAGGTCACTAACCACTAGATCAACAGGCTACTCTATTGTATTTTTACATTAATTTCTACATACTTGATTTTTCTATTTTCCAACACAAACTATGAACGTGATATTATATTATTCTTTAGCTTTATGAGATATTCTGCGCGCTTGTTAGAGAATAATGAAATTCTAGAATAAACTCGCTCGTACGTTACTTTGGCATTAGTACTGAAAGAAATTCAATTTAAAAATTACTTCGTTTGAATGTGAAGATTAAAAATATTTTCTTTGCAAAGATTTTAAATTAACTACGAAATTAAAGTATGATAAAAGTTTAAAAGATTTTAAGTTAAGCTTGTGCATAGGAGCACAGCTTAGAAGCGCTTACTATCCTGTAGTGCCTTGCAGACATGTTACATATTAAAATAAGTATTCAGGTACATGAAGTGCAGTGTTTGTCTTGTTTGCGGCTCGTAGACGGGTACTTCTAGCTGTAGGCATATATTTTATTCGCGCTAGTAGTACGAACCTTTACATTTCAAACTCATGTTCTGTATACAGTAATGATTCAATTTTGATATTTTAGATACTCTAATTAGAAAACGAATTGAACAAAAAATCTGAAAATTGTAGCCGTGGGGTTCTTAGTGGAGTACATGCTTTCTGCACGCAGACAGCATCCCACCTCTTTCCATCGGTGTCATATAAAGTGAGTAATGGATCGGACTCTCATCTGTTATACAGTATATACATAGTGCCTGGTTTACGGCAACTTTCTCTACATGACAACGCGTGCTGGCTTGAAGAGTCACCGTTCGAGAGTTGAAAATATACGATCATGAACTAAACGAACGGTCTTCCTTCCTGTGTCGATCTGTTAATGCCTGGAATTCACTACCAGTGCACGTGTTTCCCTCCTACTTTGATACCGAGTTTTTTAGCGGGGCGTGAAAAAGCATCTCACTACCACCGCATTGACCACCACTCTTAGACTCCACTTGTTGCTTTCCGGCAGAGTGGAGTCATTATGGTAGGCTTATATAAAAATAAATTAAAAATAATAATAAAACAGGCTTGGCTTTAACAAGTAAGTGGGAATACGTTATGAATGGCAAAATGTGGAGGCATGAGTCTACCTACTCTCTTCTCCTACCTCTCTGCCTACTGCTATGGAGAGGCGTAAGTGTATAATAATAATATAATAATAATCATTTATTTATTCACAGAATTTGTTACAAATATCAATCCATAACAGTCCAGGTATACATCTACAATATATAGTCATAATCTGTGTGAGAGACTGGCTTACTAATATACTAGGCAGGGCCTGTATGACAGATAACCAGCCTCCCCTATCTCTAGACAAGTAGATGCTAGTGTACGTGTAACTTAGTTAATATTTACATGTGAGTTGAAAGTTAATTTAGTCAACTCACATGTAAAAACTACACAGGTAGTTTTAACATGTGAGTTGAATAAATGAATTGTATCTAAAGTGCTGTATTACTGAGTATATAACTATTACTGTAATTAATGTAATCGAACAAGTGTGGATGCGTATGTGTATGGCGTTAGTGCGTGCGCGCGGGTGTATGTGTGTGCATGTGTGAGTGTGAGTGCTGTGTGTAAGTGTATTCCAATGTGTAACTGACTATGAAGGCACAAACATCAGGTCTTCAGTTTCCTCATAGTTAAGAGATCTTAGCCAACGGGATACTGTATTTTTGTACTGGTACTTTGTAGAGAAGTATATTTGTAATATTTTACTCACTTTATTATATAAGTATCTTCCTAGGAAGCCAAAAAATTTGCCTGCGACGATCGAGGTGCACGATGTGCACCATCGATTCTCACTTGGGGGACAAACCTTATGTTTGAGACGCTTATTTGTGCAGGAGGGGTCAATGTTGCTTCAGAATGGTGTTTAAAACATATAATTGCCGAACCGTTAGGACATCCGAGAGTTGGTAGAGATCGCTAGTAGGGTTTAAAAATGGCAAAAAATAACTAACCTTAAGAACTGCTCTCTGTGCACACTTTCATAAGGTCTGTTTTGCTCGCGCCGCCCCATACCAAGATTCAGTATGATAATATGGATTGGCATAATGATATATGAACCATTTTAATGGCAATTTCTGTTATCAAAAAAGGGATATATTTTGTTTTTTCAAAATTAAGTGTCAGCCCATTCGCGTTAAGCCACGTGGACACGACGTTAAGTCCATATCGTACAAAGCCGTACGCATCATCACCGTGAAAAACTAATGCAGTGTCATCGGCGTACTTTACTATCTTTCCATTAGTGAGTGGAAGACTGCACATGTCATTTATAAAGCACAGAAAGAGCGTAGATCCTAGGACACTACACTACACGCCGTAATCGATATACGCCACGCCTTTGAGTCTGTGGTCTCCCTTATAGAAATATTGCCATAGGACGTCCAAGTGCTATGAAAATTCTGTTCCATAATTAACTAACTTAAACGTTAATTAATTAACTGCCTGGCCAGGTATGCTAGTCTTCTTCCTAGGCTAGTGAGCGATTCATCAATATATACTGGCTTTGACGGTCCAGGCAACTGAAAAGAGGTGGTGCTCAATTTGTTATCTTTCCTAGTTTTGTTATAGTTCCTGCATTGTTTAATAACATTGTCCTTGCATGTAGTAGTAGTAAAGTTAACTACAATGTGGTTTTTGTCTTCGGACTCATTTTTAATGCGATATACATCATGAATGATGGTACAGGTTAATTGGTTGATCTATCATCTAACCCACTCTCTTAGTTTTGTTTTCTGCGGGTTGTATAGGGATGTTGCTAATATCAATCGCGGTGTCACGTGAAGTGCGCTCAATCTGCTCAATTTTGCTTTCAAGGGCCACAATTTTTAGTTCATAATTCCTATTTTGTTTTTCCAGTGTAGTTAACTTGTTTATAACATCATCGTATTTCGATGACATAAAGTCTATACATTTCTGAAACTCAGTATTCTGGTCCTTTATGGTATTTACAGATTCCAAGGTATGTTTGTATGTATTACATTACTAATTTTACATTTGCCAATTGCTTCCATCCTTACATATCACGATCTTCCTCTACTGTCGTTTAACTAGAATACAAGCCCCAGTTTCAAGCAGTTCTAACCTACTCTTACTACAGAACATAACCAATTTCACCAGTGTTCTTCCATACTCTATAAGACAATAAACTTCATCTCTGAATGTATTCATCCCTTTATTGTCAAAGGAGGCGAAGTCCATATTGCATAATCTTACACATACTTTATTTACTCTCTCTGTCATAAACGACTATTTATACATTCGATAGTAAAACATTTCTATTTCTATTTTTACTTCGAAAATATCTTAACAATATTTCAGAAATATCTCTAGTCCTTGATCCATGATACTTCCAAATACTCATATATCGTGGATAGCGTTGTTAATACATATTTATATATATTTTTAATCAAACTTTGTACATTTACACAATTTATTACAACTTGTTAATTCCCAATTCATTAATAAATAAAATACTTTAGGTTAACGTGAAAATTCTTTTATTGTTACCATACATTCATACATACATATGAACCTTCCAAGGAAATCTGTGTATAAATTGACTTATTTCTTTTATTAGAGACACTTTCTCTAAATGAGAGATTAATTAGTAGTAAACTCGAGATTAAACGAACCGCTCTATAGAAAGCAGTATGTTTCAACTAGTGTAATATTTTTAATTGACCGGTGAAAACGCACGCATTAAGGCAATGACAGAAGCTGAGTAATTATCCTAGGAAGCTGTGTATAGGCAATTATAAATCTTTAAGTAATTAATCTTTAATAAAAAAGGGCTTCTGCTGTAAAGAAAAAAGAGGGAGAAATAAGAAATTTTGAAACATCAGACTCTGATTTACATTCCAAAATCTAAATATTTTCAGTGTTGTAACCCCCAACATATACACAATATCTCTGTGTTATATATATATATATGTCCTTGTTTTTTGTTAATTAAATAATTTATGTATTATAATGTTAGAAATAAATAACATGTATAGTGTTAAAATGTCCATACAGCTAGTAAATAATATGAACGTATATCACGTTCGAGAACCAACTACAATACACTACTTGATAAATACTAAATAATTACATATAAAAAAGAATCAGAGTCGAAGATCGTTCAGTCTAATTTCTGGTATTGGTAAAACGACTTTTGACTTACCTATTTGTCATGAGATTCTGGTATACCTATACTCATTCAAGTATTTCGGGGTTGTTTTATTTATTTGTGGGATCAACATTTGCCTTTAATGAAGTAGGGTGCGACTCACCGTATCGGCAGCAAGTAGTTATTATCGGAATAGTATAGGGTTCAAAAGTAGTCCTACGCCACCAAAACCAGACGGGAATAACTTTTTATGATAAATGATAAATGATCTTTATTTTGTGTTTCCTAGCTGACTACCCTGAGAAGAAACACCGAAACAAACTCAGAGGTCAAAGTCTGTTTTAAAGTCCATGCAGATGTACTGGTCAAAAACATATGAGAACCATGCGCGTGCATGGTTCTCATATGTTTTTGACGTCTGAGTTGAGCTTTTGAAGAAAGCACCACGCTAATTTGAGGGGACCCGTCCAAACAATGCAAGCATTTGTCAGTTGTCGTGTAGCTCAATTTAGAACTTTAAGGAGCTCAACGAACTGACGAAAAGTACCAAAGCAAGGACATTTGGGTAGGCCCCAAAAGTATTGAAACAGTCAGACATCGTTAAAAAACAAAATTACTGGAAAAAAGGAGAAAAGAGAAAAGAATAACCTACATATTCCTCACATTTACAATAAATAATCAATAATTAAATTTAAAAAATATATATATTATACTTAACAAAGTAAGTATTCATGTCAAAGGGTAAAATATACAATGTCAATGTGTATAAAAAAAGCAAAAAGTATAAACGAAAAACAAAGGCTCATGTACATTAATGAAGCAGCTCATTACCAAGCCTTTTTATCCTCAATGTAATCTTTAATTGCGTAAAAAGCTTTCTGACTTAGTTTTTTTTTTTGATAAATGATTTAAATTTATTATTGCTTAGTTCTTGTATTTGGCTAGAAAGCTTATTATAGAAATGTATACTTTGGCATCTAAACGAACCACCTATTTTCTTGAGCCTGGTTTTAGGAACAACAAATTTGTTTTTGTTCCTAATATTTATACTATGGATATCACTGTATTTTTTAAACAGATTAATATTTTTATGTGCGTACATGAAATTTTCATAAAAATACTGAGAGGGCACAGAGGGCACTACTAATATCTTTAAATTTATCTCTGAGGGAGTGTCTGGGACTAAATTTATAAATTGCACGTATAGCTCTTTTTTGTAAAACAAAAATAGATTGAATATCGGCGGCATTTCCCCACAACAGAATACCGTACGATATTACACAATGAAAATAGCTAAAGTATACTAAACGGGCTGTCTCTAAATCAGTTAAACCACGAATTTTCCTAACGACGTACGCTGCAGAACTAAGCTTTTTGGACAGTTTATCTATATGGGGGCTCCACTGAAGCTTTGCATCCAAAGTTAAGCCTAAGAACACTGTGGAATCTTCGGGTTTTAACACTTCGCCCTTTATTGACACACTAGTGTTCACCTGTGTTACATTAGGCAATGTAAACTTTATACATTTCGTTTTTTTCTCGTTAAGGAGAAGATTATTGATATTAAACCAGTTAACTACTGTTGAAAGGGCACTATTTACATCATCAATAACCACCTGCTGACGTTTGAGTTTAAATACAAGTGAAGTGTCATCTGCAAACAACACTATATCATGTTTATCCTTTATGAGGTACGGCAGGTCATTAATATAAATTATAAATAAAAAGGGACCTAGAATAGAGCCTTGGGAACCCCCATTCTGACTACAGATCCGGGAGATCTTTTACCGTTCACATCAACTCTCTGAATCCTGTTACTTAATTATGAAGTAAGAAGATCCAGAGATGTGCCCCGGATTCCATAGTAGCGCAGCTTCCTGATCAATGTATCATGGAGAACGCAATCAAAAGCCTTAGACAAATCGCAAGAAATGCCTAACGCATCGCATTTATCTTCCCATGCATTATAAATGTGCCCTAAAAGTTTAACACCAGCATCAGTTATTGAACGACCCTTTGTGAAACCAAACTGTTTGCTATGTAATAATTTATGTCTAATAAAATATCTTTGCATTTGATCTAAAATAAGTTTCTCAAAAATTTTACTAAAAGTAGGTAGCACTGATATAATTAGAAGGGTCTGATGACTATATTTCAATAGATCAGGAAACTCGCCACAATCTATACAATTATTAAAGATTACTGCTAAAGTTGGTGCTACAATGTTTATAATAGCAACGTCAACAGAATTACCCCATAGATCTGCATTCTTTTTAATATTTATAGTTTTAAAAGTTTTAATTATATCATTACAAGTTACATATTGGAAATAAAACTGGGATTCACAAACTGGAATGTTTTCTTTAAGTATTGTTTCTGCAACAGTTGGTGATAAATTTAGACATTTTGTAGTCGATACGGAAATCTCTGCAAAGAAATTTTCAAATGCCGCGGCTACTTTCAAATCTGATTTAATCATACTGTCATCAACAAAAAGGCTGTAATCACTAGTTCGGTTGCAAGACCTTCCCGTTTCGCTATTAATAATATTCCAAGTCATTTTAATTATATTACTACTATTTTTAATTTTTGAACTTTAGTAGCGAGATTTCGCCAAATAACAAACTTTTTTAAATAATTTAGAATATTTTTTTACATATAAATTATATTCCACAGTTTTAATATAAGGCCGTTGTTCATACAGCTCATAAAGCCTTTTTCTACTTTTATAAATACCTATGGTGGCCCAGTCACTGAAGGAAGTGTTGCTATTTACCGAAATTGACTTAGGAATGAATGTAGTATCAAATTGCGAGCAATACATTTTGAAAAAATCATTATTATGTTGATTAGGGTCATCATTAGTTGACAAAAGTTGGATTTTATTTGCAAGTTTAGTTTTAAATGTTTCCAAGCGATATTCAGACTTTGGGTTAACAGTGATATCTTTTTTCAATTTATTATTCTTTATATTTAGTACAGTGATCAATTGTCCGCAGTGATCAGAGTCTATTAAATTAATTTTTTTTTTTGTGGGTAGGTAAAATATCAGTATAAATATTATCAAGGCATGATGCACCAGTGTTATTCTAGTAGGCTCCATAAATAAATTTGCAAGATTGTATGACTGAAACTGAAACTTTAAAGTCACCACAAACAATGATGGACTTGCTTGAGTTACAAATTTTGTGTAATACTTCATCCATTACTTTTTCAAAACAATCATACAATCCGGAAGGTGGTCTGTACATACTTAATATAAAAAGCTGCTCCAACTCAATACAAGCCATTTTAATTGTCCGTTCAACAGACAGGTTCACAATATACTTGCGGTCCTTAAACTTAAGTTGATTATTTAGTAAAATTAATGAGCCACCATGTATAGCATTCACTATGCTGAATGAACTACCAACCTGGTGATTACTATAGTTAAACATAAACTGATGGCTTTTAAGCCAATGTTCAGTTATACAAAGAATATCAATATTATTGAATTTAAGAAATAATTTTATCTCTAAATCCTTATTCATAAAACCTTGAATGTTTTGGTGCACCAGGTTGATACTATTTATTGGTTTTAAAACATTATTTTCGCCATTCTTAACATAATTGCTAGAGATTGTCTCTGTTGTCTCGATTTCTAATTTAAATGATTAATAATGTCACAATTAGATGCCAAGTCATTGGCAGAATTATCATTAGGAATGTCATGGCATTGCTCAATAGGAGCAATTTGTTTAGCCAAATTCTTGGCTGTTATACAAAAATAATATGATAGCAACACAGCTATCTGTCTCCTACAATCATTTGAAATATAACATCTGAATATAAGCTACCTATCTCTTATCAAATAAAAACAATTACCAATGTAATTATTCATGTCAATTAAATGGAATAAAACATTATTGAATGTCAGATTGTGCAATGCTATGTCAATATTATATCTAATTGAGTTTTTTTCCTGTGGCAAACTTTGGCTGTAGGGGAAAGTGAACATCACAATATTTCTTAAACTAAGCTTAGATTATGTTCTATAATAATGGAGCAATTCTCTTTTGTTCACAGTACCCCTGTCACCAACTAAAATTACGAGTATACTGTCCTGGTTAAATTTACATTTAATAATCTTTTTCATTATGTCCAATAATAAACAACCAGGCATATAGTTATTTATAATTGAGTGTCCCGGATATTGATTTATCAAAAGGATGCCTAAATCCTTTCTAATTTCATCACAGTAAATCACTATTTCTTTATTTACAATTTGGTGTGATAAAGAATTAGTAATTTCTACTGGCAAACTGGCACAAGACTGTGATAAGGTTATATCATATATTGGCAGTGAATGGTCCGGAGTAGATGCCAGTGATGGTGATTGATAATGCTGACAGTTCGACTTCTGTGAGCTTACCAGCTCATTCATCGCCAATACATACTCCCTCATTTGTTTCTCTGAGGCTGTATGTAGGTATACTAATCTAAATCTATATAAAAAAGATACTAATTTAACTAACACTATGATTATTTGAATGTCACGAAATATATCCATATAAATCACTTTTATCCGCAACCATACAAACCATTACTTGAAAGTTTGAACGCCTACTGTTTCTGAACGGGCAGACTTTTTAAATAAGTGTAACAAATTTTCTCCATACAAAGAATATTCCAATTTTTTTTTCTTGGAAACTGGTAGGTATATCAAAAAAAGGTAATTATTCAAAGTGGTTTAGAATTAACTAAATACCTTGATTTAAAAAAATCAGCGGGAAATTCGGACTTTGACCCCTATATCCCTCATTTCGTAAACTCGGACCAGTGTGCGCCGTAAACGTAAAATTACACTGAAAGCCTTTATCAAAATATCTGATCTATGTAAACAGTCCTCGTGGACTCCTCCAAGCTTAACGTGCTCATTTTATGGGCTGTAAAGGGCTATATAAAATAAAAATTCAGTGAACCAATGAAGGCAATTACTCACAGTTTTAGAGCAGGCAATTAAAGCCCTAATCTTAGTTCCGATAATAAAAATTAATGGTAAATAGGTTTTCGGTGTTTCGTGTGTTTTATTTGTAACATTTCAAATTGTTAGCTGTTGTGTGTAAGATTGCAATCTGAGACATTATTGTGTCTCACGAACAAAAAAGATTTTATTATAAAAGAACTTATTAGAGTTCCTATGTCTACCAGCAGCTGTCTCAATTTATATTTAGGAACAACTTATTAAACCCTTTTCAGTCAGAGTTATGGATTAGTCATAACCCAACTTCTGCTCCCTTAAAACTGGCTGGAGACATCGGTTCAAGAATGAAGGCGTTTAAGAATACATTATTGGCTTTGGTTGATTTCTCAAAAGCATTCAACACTGTTAATCATGGAATACTTTTATCCATCCTTTCCCATCTTATGAATGCACTGGAATGATTCTCAACATATCTTCTAGGGCGTCTGCGTCAATGAATCCTCCTCATGCTGGCGTGATACTTACTCTGGTGTCCCTCAAGGCGGCATACTCTCTCCTAATATACCTCCTAATATTCTCTATAGTTATCAATTTCATTTCATCCCTCTGCATCTTCAGTATGTGTGTCATTTTTACGCTTATGATAGATAGATAGATAGATAAACTCTTTATTGTTCAAATAAAAGATATTACAATATTGATTGATTATTTGCAGCTTTAATCTCAAGCACCTATAGGAAGTCTATCTGACTCTATTTGTAAACTAAACTACGACCTAGAAGCCATCGGTCACTGATTTAACAGGTTTGGTTTGGCAGTTAACATATCCAAATGTCAGGCTAATAACGTAGGAAGCCCATGGTTGATGATTAGGTAATGTTCAATAGATTTATTATAGGTTTTAGGTCCATGTATTAAGGATGTAGGCAATATAATCGATTCCAACCTCAGCTGGCAAACCCAGGTCACTGTGTCAACCAAAAAGCAACAGTTTCTTAAACTGGCAGTCATAGGAACAGTAGATATTCTACTGTTCCTATTCTTATGCATTATTTATATACATGTGTCATTCATTACATATTTATTTTTACATATTGGGATATACTTTCTTCTTTTTTAGCGTGTTTAGAATAATTTAAAACCAATCATATCGCACCTACTTTACATTTTTGCATCACTCTATCCAATCCGATAGACTCTTAGAGAATGCTTATGGCGTTAAGTCCACCCCTGTACATCTTATGCATAAAATGTGAAATAAATAAAATAAAATACCACGAATCTTGACTTTGCATGATATATGAACGAAAAGGATTCCGATGCATGCTGGGCTCTCAATGATATTTTCCCGAGCTGTACCACGGAGTCTGTAGCCATTTGGACGTGATCGATGAATCGGTCCGTTTCGGCATAACCAATATGGGATGTAGAAGAGAGAGATGAGATGATGATGAGACGAGGATACCGAGGGAGCGAGAAGCCTAAATGTACCTAAATTTGCAATATACCTAATTGTTAGTTTTGATGTTCATAAATATTTCATTGATCATTTACATGAGTAGATTATAAAGAGAAGACGGGGATAAGGGGAGAGGGGGATTTGGCCTCCGGAAACCATTCGTTGCCTTGGCATGGCTCTATCACTGTTAAATGGCGTACTATAAATAAATGACAATTTCCGCTATCAAATTATTCTATACTTGACTCAGTTGCCTTTATAATTAATTGTGCACAACGTTAAATAGTTAAAACGTGCACTTTAAAAACTTACTTCATTTGGTAACAAGATGACTACCATGAGCATAAGTATAAGATAAGATAAGATAAGATAGGTATAATATTTATTGTACAAATAACATATTGCTCAATTGTACAAATAACATATTGCTTATAATTAAGTATACAATGATAGGTGATATGCGCAATGGGTGGCCTTATAGACAACCTTTACTCTTTCGAATAAAAAAAATGAAAATCTGAATCGGAAATGAGAATCGGAAAATTGGAAAAATCGCTAAACGTACATAAAAAAAACATGCAGTCGAACATAGAACCGACTCAAAACTTGGTTAAAAATACAGGACTGACGACTATCACTACTATTTTCTTTTTTTGAGGCCAAAAACCGTTTATCCTGTGTCGTAAGGGATAAGTTTAGAGTTATAGCAAATCCACATAAAGCTCTCTGAGATTGAAAAATATGGTGAATGGCATCTAAAGTCGCTTTTACCATTCCATTAAACACTTTTCTAAAACTAAACTTGTATGCTTACTTCTTTTGTTTAATTTAATTTTAACATAATTTAAATATATATCGTTAAAAAGATTATAAACTCAATAAAGATATTGGTTTTATTATATTACACCAATAAAACAGAAAATAAGCTATTGTGTGGTGGGGCGTCTCTTATATATCTCAAGTGGTAATAGTTATAGACACTGATTGCGGGTCTCAGTAGTTCAGTTGTACCAAAAACTACCAAACTAATTGAATCCTAAGCAAACAATGAAAATTTAATTTCGGCAACCAATCTACGCGACACTTTACTTTAGAAATTAAAACTGCCCGTATTCTACAGAATCAGTAATTTGTATTTCTTTGTACTGTTCCATCATTCAATATTTTTTTACCTTCTAATATTATAATTGCGAACAAGAGTTTGTTTTATTTGTTTGTTCATTTTTTATGCTTTCAATGCTTCACTACTCAACCGATCATCCGATCATCCTGAAATGTTGTACAAAGGTCATCATAATTTATTTTCAGAGGTACATTAAGACATAATCTCATAGTCTTTCATACAAACAAATTGTGTTGTTTCCGGAAGATTAAAAAGGGTGCTAAAAATAAGTATTTATTGCAGAACAAACGGTTTTACTGGCGTGTCTTAAGGAGTAAAGAAGGGTGACCTGTCATGTCGATATCTACACATGTAAGTTCAATCGTTAGTTACTTAAGAAATATGCATATCACTCACGAAAGTTTTTTGCAAATAATAAGAAACTTACGGTCTTGTTTAAATCGAACATATTGCTGTCAAAAAGTGTTATTAAATAAAAAGTAAACTAAAATAAAGAGATTTTTTATCTTTACGCCTACCGCACCCTTTATATAGAATATGTATACATATATTGTAACATTTGAAAGCATTTACAGAAGTTACAGGCGGTGCTAATTTATTTAAACTACCTGCAGAACTTGTCAAATACCTCTTCCATCTCCTGTGAGCAATGAATGTTGCAGGGAGGTTGTTAGTGATATTTAAAAAAACAGACATGTTTTTCTATAAATGATCTTTATTCACATTTCAGTAACACTTTTATACAAGATCTCCATTTGCAATGTGCATATTATAACTCAAATTTTCAACAATTTAACACTACTTAATCTAAACACATGTTGTGCCACTGTGTCTTTTATCCTTATCGATTTACTGAAACGCTGACAGCAAGATTTGAGGGCGAACTAAAAATATTTGTTTTGTATTGTTTGCTTGCTGTGAAGTTCGTTTCAGTAATCAGGTGTATTGGGAATCGAGACGAACATCGAACGGGCGGGCTTGATTTACATTCCAATTTAGTTTTGCATTTCCAGGCAGTTTTCCCTGAATCACATTTCCCCCCACAACTTTTTTAGTGTAGTATCCGATCCTAAAAGGTTCTGTGAGTCAGTATAAGCGTAATTTATTTAGATAGATCGCTAGGGGAAACTTATGACTGTTTGATTAGTAAAACAGTATTAGGAAAAAATTCAACGCTGCTCCCAGGAAATTGGGTTTTCGCGATTTAGAACTAGGGAGGAGATAGAACTCCTTTTCTTTGAAAAGTTCGATAAATCCATCTCAAAGAAAAACTTCTAGGTACTACCCTACTAACAGATGTGAATATGTACAATATTATGTGGTATGTATATAATGACATCATTACTAATGAAGTTGAAAGTAAAATATATTTATTTTGTATTTCAGCTCCGACTCCCATATTTCACAAACGTGAACTTAAACACGTATTCATGTTATACCACCAAACTGAGGTAAACTTATGTTGTCTATTAGTATCGTTCATCAAATGCCCACGAAACTCCACAAAGTTTCGTTTGATGAATGAATATCTAAAGTAATACAAAGATTAGGCATCAGCGCTCGTGATTGTAGGTGTTTACTTTAATTTATAGACAACTTTAGAGGTATGACTCAAATGCTGTATGAACTTTAGAAGAATTGTTTTTTTTTTTACTTTTTTACTTTGCTTTTGACGTACGACCTAAGGTTACGGTAACATTGTATGTGTTGATCTTTAATAAACAAAAAAAAAACGATATTTTTTTTGAAATAAAGTCATTGAATTTAGAATCTTAGGGGTAATTCTGATAATTCAAAAAAGCTATCCTAAGTTTGTTTGTCTTTTCTTACCATAAAGCTCTTGTTAGCTATTTGAAAGAAGGGTTATGGATCGACATTGGCAGAAAGTAATCTTTTGTTACGGTATGCTGCGAAATAAAGAAATTTAACTTTGACTTAGGACCAGAGGACGTGTTGATACAATGTTTTAAAATATGAGATTAAAATGTGAGTGAGATAACATAGAGCTGGTGCAATGCACTCAAATGGTGATCGAACGTGTAGAAGAGTTATTATCGCTTTTGTGTCTTGACCTTAATTTCATCTACTCTATCATGGGAGAGTCAGGCTTAGGCACGAATTGGCCGACTCGAACGGTACGATACCACGGCACTTCCGTCTTTGACTGTCATGGCAATACCGCCATCACAGTCAAAGACGGGCAGCGCACTTACTTGCGTTGCAGGTGTCATTCACCATCAGCTGACCCGTCTGTTCATCTGTATCCCTATAAGATAAGACAAAAAAAACTTTCAAATGGAAAAACGCGAACAAGTAGCGAAAACAGGACCATTGTTACATTATATATCGCAAACTTACGGGATTTGTTTTTGTGTGTGTGTCTTGTGTGTGACTTCTTGAGTGTGTTTGTCTTTTTGTCATAGTCTAGATGACTATAACAAAAATACAACATTATATTATGCATAAAATACTTTTTAAGTTTCTCTACGTTAAACAAAACCCAGATATATTTAATACTGTCATTTATTTGCACTATGATTAATTTCTGTATCACGGGGGATTTTACAAAAATTCAAATAACGGATGACGGACCCTAACTCAGTGCAGAAGATGTCTGAGCGTGGAGGTAACGGCCGCCTACATTATCCTGGAATGCGGGGGTGTGGCAGGACGCTCCTAGAAGCCTGTGTACTTCTGTGATTCTGGAAGGAGCTAGGTTGGCTCAACTAGTCAGCCTCCTGAACGCAAAATTGACCGAATATGAAACTGAGCCCTTTACCATTACCATTACCATTATTACCTTGACTCAGAACAACGATTTCAAGTTACACCGCAAGGGCTGTAGTACGGGACTAATAGCGACTGATTGTGAAGCTTGCTACCACACAGATGTGACGACCACAAGCACTCTGTAAAGAGTGTAACTTCGAAGAAATTAAACCATGTGAGGATCGAACTCACAACACCCGCTGTGGCAGTGTAGTGGCGAGATTACCACTTAAACCACTGCGCCATCCGTGCAGTCAAATATTCAGTATGGGATTTAGTTTAACATCACCTACGTGACTTTATTATTGAAATAGCAGGATGAAAAGCAAAGTGTTTTGTGTGTTTATTATGATTTAACATAACTTCTACGACTAAAATCTTTTACTTTTTTATTATGACAACTGCTCACTACATAAAAATGGTTCAAATTATATACATATAAACTTTCACTGAAATACGACATAATACTAAAATAGTAACAAAAAGAGTCCCAAAATTAATTGGGTCGCAAAACTACGGCGCATACGGTAACAAAATTTAACAGAGAAATAAGAAGAGCGAAGTAAAATTGGATACTTTACGTCCAACGCCCCCATTTTTCTTCTGATTGAATCCGGCTTCCAATTTGGCTGTCCCGGGTTTCACAGTTTCAACTGAGGTCAATGGTTGGTCACAAATTGATTGTCTATTATATTATTTTCATTCCAAAGCACATACAGTTTTAAAGTAGTAATAATCGTTAAGTTAGTTTAGTTAGTATACGTTTATTCGCCAGAAACTTGCAAATATATGAAAAATTATTTACTCGGTACTTGATGCAGCAGTAATCATGGATAAAACAGCGGTATTATTTAACACGTTTAAAATTGTTGATCATTTATAAAAAGTTACAAGTAATTAGTGTATTAACTTAAACGTCACAAATTTAAAAAGGATAAATATTTAAAAACTTTTGAAGGTATCGTTAACTAATAACAAGGGTTTAAGTATAATTTGATCTCACTTATTGAAAAATAAGTAATACGGGGCAAGCCCCATCAACCAATTTCTAACCGTAACCTATCGACCTATCTACTTTTATAACAACATTGTAACATAATGGTGAGCCCTAAGCATATTATGTATTGTGTGTAGGAAGGATGTTTAATTGTCACGTTCTATAGTCTAAACGGCTTACAGGATTTTGAAGATATGACGCTGATACGCGGTATCACTTTAACTGTCTTTATAGAGGGAGTAACACAGGGAATACAGATTTAAATGTGATGCAGTCGGTATACATTTTTTTTCTATTAATATTACTTGTCATAATTCTTTGCGTTAAGAAAAATTCTTTACATAATATTTGATATTGTCACTTAGTTGAATAATATAAATGAACATAAAATCAAAGAACAAACTATTCAAGCATAGCAAGCATTTATCAACTACTCTGTATAAACCTTAATTTCTTGTTTTTATTATTTCGTACCGACCTACCCTGCCCAAAAAATGTGACCGCTAGCTGTTAAAAGTTGAAAATAATGGGAATCCTCTATTTTCTTTTAATATTAACATAATTATTAATAATAACATAATATATGTATGTATATGCATGATTGTATTCACATTTCAACACAAAAGGGACATGGACAGTCGAGGGGTTATATATACATAAACCCAAATGACTATTTATGAGGACAATGCGACGTCCATGGGCACGTAATGCACTTGAGATGGTCCAACAGCCTCTTGCCTGCATAATATCGTTGGACGTCTTAATTGTATGTAGCTAGCTTTATTATGAAGAGAGTAGCAGTAGATACTGTATAAAGTAAAGGGGATGTTTCTCTACTTATCTATACTAGCCATCATATAAATCTCATTTTACTTATGGAATATATTATAAAATAAAATAAAGGTATAAATACTCTCGCTATCTTAATAAATATTGCTGTTAAGAATCAATTATCAAAATATTTAACTGATATTTCACAAATTAACAATTATATTTTCCAGAAATAATATTAACGCCCGTCCGGTGTATAAATCTTAATTAAAGAACAATAATTGTAATTTTCTATTAATGTAAAATTCGCAAATATCGCAATACAATTTTGGAGCAGTTTACCTGTTGTAATCAAACTACAAACTTGTAACAAAGTCTTTCTGTAACAATCATAAGGATCTGACGACATCGGAAATGTGTTAAATGGTATCGCTTAAAATAGTCTACTTTGGTATACCCTGTCTTATTTTATAGTAGTGTTGTTTTATAACGCCGATCTCGACATCTCACCTTAATAAAAATTGAACATTAAAAAAATCTTGATTATATACATATATAAAATGATATGATATATAAAAAACCGCGATGAAAAAATGTCCTGAGATTATCGTTTTCATGGAAGCCTCCGGCAATATTCGGGCCTTCCGATCTTGAGCTCATAAAGTTAGCTAACAAAAAACGTGATTACACTTTCCTGTCCCAAGATCTAAGAGGTATATTGCGTTTACTCAGAGAACAATGAGGCAATTTCTGAGTAAATTAGGTGCTTAATATGAACTAGATTAGTCACTACATTCGCTGCGAAGAACACCGCTGCCATTTGTTAAGACAGTGCATGTAAATCTTACGAATTTATCATAACATGTACATTAAAAGAAGTTAAATATATCCTACGTTTATGAACAAGGGTTTTAATATCCCCTCGTTGTGGCCTAGTAGTAGCGTGCTTAGAAGGCTGGCATAGCAAGTCATAGTTATTCGTGTAAGAAAAAGACCAGCCTTCTGATAATATAATAGAGAAAAAATATTGTGAATTTACTCCCAAATCTGTTTTTTTTTTTTTGTTATATATAATTCAGTTGTGATCTATCTTCTGAATTCATTAATTATATTTGTTATACAGTTACAGTATAGAGACGAATGTTCGATGACACGACAGACCCGAGTGTTCGAATAAATGTACTTTCACAAGGATTGTTCATGAACCTTACATACAACAAACAGCTTGCTTCTAATTTGACCTGATATATTGCTCCATCTTGTTGCAATACATCAGACGCTCTGCTCGTAGTTTCTTCGCAATATATGTATATATATTCTATACTAGCTGTGCCCGCTCCTTTATTCACATTTATAAAGCCAAACATCAATATTTCCCTCACAATAGGCCTAACTGACATCACTAAATAGAATAGGGGAAGCTACTAGAGATCATGTTTTTATTACTGTCATCATCATTATCATCATCTTAGTTGTAGGACGTCCACTGCTGGACATAGGCATTTTACATTGTATTCGCAATGAAACTACCTTGAGCTGTGTACTCTGCGTGGTGAAAATAATTAATGTGGAATGTGTTTTACATGCAAGTTTGCTACAATGAGAAGAATAGGTACGAAAGCAATGCAGGCATTATTAAAAAAAAATTTTTTTTTTTTTTTGGGGACAGACGAACAGACGGGTCACCTGATGGTTAGTGACAACCGCCGTCCATGAACACCTGTAACTGGAGAGTCTTAAGTGCGCTGCCCGCCTTTGAGGGTGAAGAGGGATGAGGGTATGCGGGAAGGGGAAAGAGACGGGGATGAGGAGATGGGAAACCTCACTAATTTCGGGGAAATGCAACGCAAGTGTTGCTTCACAACCGGTTTTCTGTAAGGCCGCGGTATCGCACCGGTCGAACCGGCCCATTCGTGCCTAAGCATGGCTCTACCACTTAATTTGAAGAAATCATCGTATATTTAAATTCTAAAGCACGTTTTTCATTTTTGTACTACTCGTGATATATAACATTATTATAACTAAATATTAAACAAAAGTGCCTTGGAGATAACAGTCGATATTGGGTAGTCAGTGCCCTCAAATATCCTAACACTTAGTCCAACTATGGAATTCAGTTAGCCCTCAGGATTGAAAAGTTGACCTCCTCCCTGATGCCAGTCGCTCGGTGATAAAACTGATATTCAGGCAACAACTGAACTAGAAATATAGAACTAGAGATAAGAGAAAGCTAACCTAAACAGACATGAGAATAATTACGTTGAGAAAAGAAACAATAAATAAATATAAATATAAATAAAGTCTTGAAATATTTAAATTTAATATTTCAGATTCTCTATAACTTTGGTGAAAATAAAACGAATAAATAAAACAACGAAATTACATTCTTGTAGGCCAATTAATGAAAAAGTATTAATATAAAAATAATGTAAGTAAAATAAAAACAATGATGCAATTTTTTTCTTCTTAGTAAATAATTGACTTATAAAAAGAGTAGATAACCGCCTTCAAGGCGCCTTTCACGATAAATCATATACGTGCCTCATTTCAGTTAACTTTTTAAGAGTTGTACATTGCACTACTAGCTCAGCAACATAAGAGGCAAATTTATATCTAAATAACTTTAGGAATTTAATGAAAAAAGTGTTCGTTATTGTCTATAAAATTTGAGCATTTCCCTCAATTTTTCTTTGATCCAATCACAAATCCAGATTTGGTTGCACTAAAATGCACGGTAGAAAATGAAAAAAAAAATGTTTTTGAAAATTGGTCTACATTCGGCGCACAAATAAATAAGACAAACATGTACATACAAAAAGATACACGCAGTCGAACATAGAAACACCTCATTCTTAAAGTAAATTTATAACTAAATGCTATCGACTCATCGATGTATAACATGATAATCGATATTATTAATCAGACTTTGGTTTTGTCTCTGTTCGTCTCTTTTTTTGCTTCAAAACATCATTCTAAATTGGCATTATGGGTCATTTATTGTTTTATAAATTAGGGGGACAAACGAACAGACGGGTCACCTGATGGAATGGATACCTACAACTCAAGAGTCGTAACTTCCCTGGCCGCCTTTGAGGGTGATGAGGAGAAGCGTAGTGTAATGCTGCCGCTTAACGTTAAGAACTCTGATTGAAGTACCTTTTGGTAAAATTGGTTGAGCAGTTTGAGAGATACGGTGCCACAGACAGACACACAAATAGACACGTCAAACTTATAAAAACCTCTATTTTGCATCGGAGATTAAAAAATCACGAATTCTCCTACATCTGAGATCACTTTATATCATTCACGGAAACTACAATGCGAACCTAACAGACTCGGACATGGGAAATGCAGGTCCTCCTGGCTTAATACGTAAAGCCCCGAATAAGGAGTTATATTTATCAGATATTATAATTTACAGATTATAACTGTTTCGAGATTATAACTGTGACTTTTTATTTCAATTTCATATATTTTATAAATAAATCACTCAAACAATAAATGTATTGTTACAGAGGTTTGCCATAGTGAGCCTTGTCACCAAATTCTTGTTTAAATGAATCCCATGAGTATATGTTAATGTATATTTTTCGAGTCCAATGTTGAATAAATTGTATTCCATACACATTGTTTGATTTTCTCCCCATATTGAACCAAAATTTAATTTCTTTATATTCATTCTGATAAAATTGTATCCCCATCTCAACGCTTCACAGCGTACAAGCATTTGTAACTAAACCACTCAAACATATGTATATTCTTGAATGTAATATAAACGGATATTTCATTCGGCACATTGTTGAACGCTTATCTTTGTGTACTCTCCCTGGTCTAAAGGTTATCTACTTTGTCCGTATATCTAGAACTGATCAAATTAGACCTAATCCCATTCCTTACATTAACTTCTAACTACAGGTATAAAATATTATAAACACAACAACACACAAACATACACTGCAAATATATACACTGCATGCGCGTAGAGACAATAAAGTGTATAAGGAATGTATGAGTCAATAAGTTAAACATCAAAAATAAACATCAAAAAAATATAGCCAGTGTCATACAATATGATGGAAGATTCTAAGTTAAGTTTATATAAAAAACAAACTTACATACGTTAAAAAACCCTAAAACCATTAAACTCCTTTGTGGTTCAGTCAGTTGGTGGTAAAGTATAGCTATAAATTTATACAATGTTGTTTAAAATATCGCCACAACCCTCTCCATCAAATGCGGGCAAACCTCTTTTCATAGAAATCAAGCTCAATCACACCAAACAAATCCTTCTCGTTGTCCAACTTTGATAGGACTAGGTAGTAGAGCCACGCTGACTTCAGCAGGAATGGGCCAGCTCGACCGGGGCAGTACTACCCGCTCACAGAAAACCAGCCTAAAGCGACATCATTCGTGCTGTCGTCTTTCGCTGGTGAGTGAGTGCGCCGGAGACCCAATGATGCAGGGGTGACAGTTATCGTGGTATGTGTGTGAGCAGTGGAGTGCTCGTTGAATCATTGTGAGGTTGGCGTGGATCGAACCGTCAGCCAGGGAGACCCGTAGAAACGGTGGTGCCGCTGGCCGCCCGCGGCATAGAGAGGGGCCCAACCACGGCTAACCACCCTGGGAGGCTGCCCCGTCAGGTCGCGCATAATCCACGGAGTGGCTCGTCTTTCCGGTTGGTGACCGGACGGTGGGACCCGGCGTCCATTTCCGGGAGGGTACGGGGGCCCTTCCGTCCGGCGGTTCGGTCTCCGCCATGCCTCACCGTTACATGATGACACAGTATTTTCAGTATCAGTTTACACAGTCACGATGACTGTCATGCCAAAGAAAAATGGTCCAACAGCGGCATCCTCCTCTCCCACCAACCCGCTTTTTGAGGTGGAGTTCACTAACATACGTGGACTCCATGCAAACCTCAGCGCCGTACACCAGCACCTTGAGACGGCTCGGCCGGCCATGCTTTTTCTTACGGAGACACAAATACGCCGCCCTGCCGACCCGGCATATCTCTACTATCCCGGCTACGTTCTAGAGGAGTGCTTCCTCGCGAGGGCTGGGGTATGTCTTTTCGTCAGGGCGGATGTTTGTTGTCGCCGTCTGCACTGCCTAGAAGACGCATCCTTCTCCATCCTTTGGCTTCACGTGGATTTTGGCTCTATGAGCCGGATCTTCGTTTGCTTTTATCGGTCCCATTCCGGAGACTCCTAGACAACTCGTCTCTTTGACTACATGAGTCACGCAACGGACAAAGCGCAGGAGCAGTTCCCGACCGCCGAACTGGTGTTTTTGGGAGACTTTAATGCCCACCATGACTTCTGGCTGGGATCTTCCAGAACGGACCACGCTGGTCGAACTGCCCACGCATTCGCTCTCACGCATGACCTTACCCAACTGGTACTCCAGCCCACCAGGATACCAGACATATCGGGTCAAGCGCCCTCTTTGCTAGACCTTCTGCTGACGAGTCACCCAGCGCAGTACAGTGTAACGGTTCACGACCCTCTGGGATCCTCCGACCACTGCCTGGTGTCCACCTCGGTGCCTCTTGTTGCCCCACCACGGCCTGTGGTAACAAGGCGACGGTTATGGCACTACTCGTCAGCAGACTGGGATGGAATGCGGGATTATTTTGCATCCATCCCGTGGGCTCAACGCTGCTTTAAAGACAGGGATCTGTCGCAAAGTGCGTCTGCCGTGGCTGACGAAATCACTGTCGGTATGGAGTACTATATCCCCTACAGTGAAGTCGCCAGCACAAAGACCCGTCCCTGGTTCAATCGCGAGTGCACCCGTGCTGTCGCTCAAAAGCAGTAAGCCTACCGCACATGGATCAGGGCCCACGCTCATTGTGACCCAGACGTTGATCGCCTAAAAGCAGCGTTTAACAAAGCCACTAAGGAATGCAAGAGGGCTTACATCAGAGCTGGTGCCCAGCGCATTGCACGGTTTGGTCAAGAACTCGTCGCATACCGGTAGCCGTAAGTTTTGGCGATTGGCCAAAGCCGTGCAGTCCAACTACTGCCAGCCTTAGCTGCCACCGCTGAAGTACCCTGACGGATCACTGGCCCACGAGCCGCAAGAGAAAGTGAAACTACTTGCTGACCTCTTTGCGGCTAACTCCCGAATCGACGACCGTGGCGCTCACCCGCCCACCATTGCATCTTGCGACTCCGCAATGCGGGATATTCGCATCCGGCAGAGGGATGTCCGTGCGGAGCTTCGGTCACTCGATGTTCGGAAAGCCAGTGGACCCGACGGTATTCCGGCGGTGGTTCTTAAAAACTGTGCACCAGAGTTGTCTCCTGTACTGACACGCCTGTATCGCCTGTCTTATTCCTCGGGAATTGTTCCGGAGGCCTGGAGAGAGGCGAACGTCCAACCCTATTCCCAAAAAAGGCGACCGCTCCGATCCAGCTAATTACCGTCCTATAGCCGTCACCTCCATACTCTGTAAGGTGCTCGAGCGGATAATCAACACCCAATTAATCCGCCACCTAGAGGATCACTCCTTGTTAAATGATCGCCAATATGGTTTTAGGCCGAACCGATGCACGGGTGATCTTCTAGCGTACGTCACACACCTTTTGGGTTAGGCTAAGGATAGGCATGGGGAGTCCTTGGCTATCAGCCTAGACATTGCCAAGGCCTTCGATAGGGTCTGGCATCGCTCGCTTCTCTCCAAACTTCCTGCATTTGGTCTGCCATCTAAGCTATGCAACTGGGTTGCTGCCTTCCTCCACAAGCGCCGCATTAGGGTTCTCTGTGACGGCGCGGCCTCTGACTTCCAGGAGGTTAGCGCTGGTGTACCTCAAGGCTCCGTCCTATCGCCCACGCTGTTCCTTCTGCATATCAATGATATGTTGGCTCTTGGCAACATACATTGTTATGCAGACGACAGCACAGTACACGGGCGATACTTTGGACATCCTGCTGCCAAGCTAGCAGACGTTGAGGGAAAACGACAGGAGCTTGTTGCTGAGCTCGACCGGGTCCTGAGCCGCATCTCTCAATGGGGTTGTGAGAATCTGGTCGAGTTCAGCGCCAAGAAAATACAGGCGTGCGCGTTTTCAAACAAAAAGTCTCCATTCCTTCCCCTTCCTACTCTTCAGAACACTCAACTGCCACTACAGGATAGGCTTAGTATACTGGGTATGGACATCTGTCGGGATCTCAATAGATCGTGATTACATTGAACAAGGTGAGACGGTTCTTCTCGCCCGAGCATCTGTGTCTTTTATATAAGACCCAGGTTCGCTCCTGCGTGGAGTACTGCTCTCATCTTTGGGATAGCTATGCGCAGTATCTGCTTGACGCTCTCGATCGGTTGCAGCGACGCGCAGTCCGTATTATAGACTGTCCTGAGGTCACCCAGTCTCTTGAGCCCCTGCAGTTGCGAAGAGATGTCGCCTCTATGGCAGTTCTCTATCGCCTACATCACGGGGAGTGTTCTGACGAGCTCTTCCAATTGGTCCCACCTTCTCCCTTCCTCTACAGGACTACACGTACTGGCCTGAGGAGTCACCGTTTGTGAGTCGAAGATATGCGATCCCGAACGAAACGGTTTGGCTCTTCTTTCCTGTGCCGATCAGTGAAAGCCTGGAATTCCCTACCAGCGCACGTGTTTCCTTCCCAATTTGATCCCGGGTCTTTTAAGCGGGGCGTGAAAAAGCATCTCACCAGGCCGCCATAGTGTGGGTCACCATGCTGCATTGACTAGACGTGCAATGAGGATGGTGACCACCACTCTTGGACTCCATTTATTGCTTACCATCAGGCAAAGTGGAGTCATTATGGTAGACTTACGAATAAAAAAAAAAAAAAAAAAGACTATTAAGGCAAAAACACTGAAAAATCTTACTTCCATTCTGTATTATGTTTATATTTAGTTTACGCAAGTATGATAATGTCTCAGACATTCATCAAAAGTTTGAATGCTTACCAATGGAATACGCTTTCGCCGAAATTCTCATATGCTTTCTTTTATTAATATATAATATATTGTTTAACCCTTCACAACGTCCTACAACAACATATAGGGACGTTTTTGAGTTTCTTAATGATGCACAAAAAAATGCCTACACATTCTATATCGTTTCTCGACAGATCTTTAACCATTGTACCAACAAGGTTTAGGAATGCTCTACCTATGGAAACAAGAAAAGCTCAAACAGTGAAACCATTTAAAGCAACGGTAAAAAAATAATTAACTAAAGACCTAAAGATAGTTCTATCAGCATTTACAATACAGTAACTAACTATCGCTATGAATGATTACATACTCAATATTGCTATGCTTTCTCTCCGTATATGTATATATAGAAATTATAATATAGATATATTTATAATTTTGTACATATGTTTATATTTTTTTTACCGTGGGAGAGCCATGCTTAGGCACGAATGGGCTGGCTCGACAGGAATATTACCACGGCCTTACAGAAAATCGGTAGGCAAACAAAAAAAAAATGCTTGTACTCTATTGCCGAGAGAATGAGAGTAACGAAGGGTAACTCACCTCTTTCCACTTCCTCCTCATCCTCAAGGGCGGGCAGCGCAAGACTTTTGAATTTTAAGTGTCCACGGGGTGGTTGTCACTTATATCACTATTAGTAATATAACCGTACATTTATATTAGGATTCATTGAAATTTTATGTATGCACATGGCAATATTCTAATCTAATCTTACTTACGCCTTAATTTTTTTCCTTAGTTGATAAGTAATACAACAACCTAGTATGGATAGAACTCTTTCGCTACCTTATTATTACATTTTATGCAATATATTCAAATGCAGTTTCGTACTGTTGCAGATTAGTACTTTTTGTTGGATGTAAGGTGCCAAATGTCTATATTTGAAAAGTTATTTCATGAAAAAGTAAGAAACAAACAAACTTTAGTGTAGTTTTTTATGCAAATTGCCATTCCCCGTAGTTTCGCCTGCGTTTACACTCACAGCATCGCTCCTAAGGACGCGCAGCGTGGTATTTAAAAGCCTATATTATTCCTCAATAAATACTACATTCAACACAATAAGAATCCTTTAAATTTAACTGGTAGTTCCCGAGGTTAGGGCGTTAACCAACAATAAAAAAACTCATCTGCTTTATTAATATTTATTAAAACTATTTTCCTTTAATTGTGATCCTTGTGACACCAGAGACCTGTATTATAAACAGATTATTAAAATATTTACAATTTCGAAACCTTTATTGAGACAATTACTTACAATACATTTTGGACTTAAAACAATAACAATAAAGTATATTTATATAAGTGGTCATGCAATTTTGCCACTTCAACGTCCTAAATACCTATACAATATGTTTGGTAGAATGGTGGCCGCGTTTCAATGGTAAAGCTACAGCTGTTACGTTACATGTTATTACTATCACATATTAATTTAAGTACCAATATAGTGCGTATGTTAAAGTTATATTTGCACATTTCCTTCCTATTTCGCATTTGGAGATATTTTATGCGTTTAATACATAACAATATCCCTTTCTATATAAGTTCCTTTCTGAACGATTGAAGATAGATACTTTTTTGAACTTGTACATTTAGAATTAGTATTATAATATTAAGTGGCAAATTTTAGCAAATCGAGTGATCTAAATAATGCCGCCGATATTTGATCTTTCTTCGTGCGTCAGAAGAAGGCTAACCAGGCAATTAATAGCTTAGGCAATCATTATTCACTAAGGTAGAAATTAAAAAATATATATAAGGACAATGTACATAGTGGCCTATCAATTCATTAACGGAAATTTAATATATGCTCGTAAAATTGACGACAGTCTTTGAGAATAAGTGAGACTCTATCAACACATATCATATAGATCATCTTGTTGTATCTCCCTTTAGGGTCCAAAAATTAATAATTGGATCTTAATAAAATTTGGCATTGATAACAACAGATAGGTTAATTTTATCTAATAAAAATTATTATTCAAAATTTTCAACGCGAACGAAGTCGCGATCAATAGCTATTTCCAAATAAAATACAACCTGTAAGTCACAATAAATTTAAATCTACAGTGAAATAACAACTATGCTTGTAAGGGCTAGCACTTAATAGTGGATTATATAGAGGATAAGAGCGCTTGGTAATAAATTGTTTTTAACTTCACAGGCAATTTTAAATACTTAATAAAACTAATGTAAGCTAATACTCTACAGGACTACACGTGCTGGCCTGAGGAGTCACCGTTTGCGAGTCGAAGATATGCGATCCCGAACGAAACGGTTTGGCTCTTCTTTCCTGTGCCGATCAGTGAAAGCCTGGAATTCCCTACCAGCGCACGTGTTTCCTTGCCAATTTGATCCCGGGTCTTTTAAGCGGGGCGTGAAAAAGCATCTCACCAGGCCGCCATAGTGTGGGTCACCATGCTGCATTGACTAGACATGCAATGAGGATGGTGACCACCACTCTTGGACTCCATTTATTGCTTACCATCAGGCAAAGTGGAGTCATTATGGTAGGCTTACGAATAAAAAAAAATACCTTCTATTTTATTCACTATTTTTTAAATGTTATATCTTTTAACATTCAGTATCCATCTATAAAAGTCTTAGTTTTAGTTTACTTACTTTGAATGTAAATAACATAATAGCGCACAACAGTGTGCTATTGTTATACATTTCTCTAAATATTGTTAACTGTTAAACTATCTACTACTATTAATTTACTGTTAACAGAATGGCCGTGAGTTTATTTGACAATTTCTTCTTACAAGGCTCAACTACTACGAAACGGGCAGTAATAGATTGACTCTAGGAAAAGCTATCTTGAACATACATACCTACTCACATATTTGGTTCACGACATCATTCATATTTCTTTTGTAAAATGTTTTTCTTTCATATTATTTAAAAGAATTCATTATCATAAATTAAATATTTTATACAGCAGACAATTCGATTGTTCAATGTATTACGGTATATGTACACCCAAGTTAGTTTTTTTTTATATATAGATTTACCACCTCCCGATATTTTTCGTCATGCATTTTTTATCATACCATTCTTATGGTAGTATGTAAGTTCTCCTCATTTTAAAGTACTATCTTTACATGCTTAAAAACTAATTAAAAAAAAAAAATTAATATTATTTATAAATTATTATTATTATTCATATTCTTTATTGCACACATATAATATTAGGTTGGCATCTAATAAACCCGCCACTTTTTTTGATCAGTTTCTAAAACGTTACAGAACTATCTCGAATTTCTTTGAATAGTATATAACTAAAGCATGAGTTGTATGTTAGATCAGTTGACAACTGAATCTCGAATAGTAAAACTACAGTAAATTATGGATATTTCTCTTAGAAAAATTCGGCTGCTTTTACTTCACGAATTTTGCTTAGGTCGAAAACCGAATCAAGCAGTGCGCAATTATATGTGCAACGATGAGCTAAGGCGTGCTCTCTTACGATACCACCAAACATTGGTTCAGAAGATGTAAGGATGGAAATGATGACCTATCTGATAAACCTCATTCAGGACGACCGCCTACAATAGATATAGATGAGTTAAAAAGACTTATAGAAACGGTTCCCACTTCACGTTGTCTGGCAGAGCAGCGTCAGTGTTCTCATACTGTAGTAGAAAAACAACTCCATGCTTTAGAAAAGACCTGACAATATTCAGTGAGGAACTTTTAAAGGCGTTTATATAAATGATAAGATGCAAAAACTCTTGTTCTTCAACTTTGGACAAAGTAACCTTTTCATTCAATAAAATCGTTTTGATTTTAAGACGATTTCAAGTGCCTAATGTTTTAAAGTTTAGTGTAGTTGTTAAGATTGATTTAATGAGACTTACTCTTAAATTTGACTTTGTCACTTCATTCCATGAAACACACAGCCTTCAGATAGCCCTTTATGCGATAACATTTTGGAATATATATCTATCAAAGTATTTTCTTCACTTATGCACATCTGTAGACACTAGTAGCGATCAAGATGACACAAATGTTTAGATTTCTGGCGCACGTCTTCAAGCTAAAAGTAGGTGGCACGATTGTAATTGTACGACATCAGAACTTAACGTGTTCGAATTTATGTCTCAGATCATCCTCAAAGCCTGTATCCAGTTCATATTCATGCTTGGTTTCCAGTTCATATTAAGCGTATATTTATTTGTAGTTAACAACACGAACACAAATAACTACTAAATACTGCCGATGCTGACCACAGTACCAACTTATTCACAGAAGGAAAATTATACTCGTTCTGAATAGCACTTCGCAAAATTTCGAGCATATACTCGTATTATATATAATTAATAAAATAGTACTGAAAATCGTAGTAATAATCCTAGTTTATACTACTACGCAAATGGTTATATTAATAACAATCGTTATATTTATTAAAGTCTCCACTACTTTGTCATAGTCTACGGTGTAAGTTTTTATTACTGAGCTCAAGCTAGCATTTTTAATTAATGTTTTACTTCGTGTTCTCCCAAGCATTGCATTTACTAATATAACCATTAGTTAGGCTATAGGGCCTAATTGATTTTTAAATAGGGTTCCTACAACAAAGCCTACATTACTATATATTACAATGGGTATTATAATTTATAAGTAATGGATATATTTTCTATACCACGAATTGAAAATGTGTATTTTGTTTGATGTGTCCACTACAGGCAAAAGCCTAGAATTTTGCTACGGTAAATGTAATGCTCAATAATAATTACTTGTATAAATTTAAGGCGATGATATCACAATAAACACAGTCACCTTCGGATTTAAATAATTAGTTCGGATTAAAGTAAAACTGTCTATCTGAGATAATATTATCAAGTGGGGAAATATATTTTACGATATTTTTAAACCAAGTGCGATATCAAATCAATCAGAAGTTTACTGTATTATATAGATTTTGCTTTAACTTTAGGGTAAGTTGTTAATACGATTATTACCTTTATATAATCATTTCTGTGCTTTGTGCTTTAGATTAACTAGCACTTTTATATGAACCTTGAACCTTTGAAATGTTATATTAAATATGACCATGTGCATGCAAGTAGGGTACACATTTTGCGACAACCGTAACATATTTATTGCCAACTGGCGTTTTATTGATTTCCCAACAACTTTTTTTTAACTGTGTACCGGTTAGCGTGCCTTTCTGCGATGACACGATTTCGGCCAAGTATCTGGCATTATTTGCCATGCTATGTACACCTAAGCAAATGTTAGGAGGGATCACATTTGATCGCTATCTATCAGCTTTTTTTTTATTATATACTATAGGGGGACAGACGAACAGACGGGTCACCTGATGGTAAGTGACAACCGCCGTCCATGGACACTTGCAACTCAAGAGTCGCAAGTGCGCTGCCCGCCGTGATGAGGGATGGGGGATGCAGGGAGCGGAAAGAAGAGAGAAGGGATGAGGAGATGGAAAAAAGGAGAAAGGAGATGAGGGGAGAGAAAAGGGGGGAGGGGGAATTGGACCTCCGGAAACCTCACTCAATTCGGGGAAATGCAACGCAAGCGTTACTTCATAACCGGTTTTCTGTGAGGCCGTGGTATCGCACCGGTCGAGCCGGCCCATTCGTGCCTAAGCATGGCTCTACCACTGAAAGAGGAAACTAGGCTCTACAGCTGAACACTACTTTGTTGGGGTCATCGTAAACTTTTGACTCACAGTGCAGAACATTAAACAATAATTTGATCTTATTTTAATTATGATTAGTTAACCTTCGAGTGATACACACAGATAAAATAATCTGATTATTTGGTATAAAATGAATCTGAATTCATAATTAGAATTTTCAAAGCGGTTTAAAAAAAAAAACAGAGATCCGATAATTTTTCTAACTACGAGTTTTTTAAGTTTACGTTCATCCCTTAAACGAAAAAACTCCCTAACTCTGTTAGTTTTAGTTTAGTGAAGGGAGGAAAAAAATCAAGAGACCTTTTTATATGAAATCTTATGCTCTATTCAATAGTCGAAAATATTACAAAAGCATTTTTTTGACAAATATTTGAAAACGGGAAAGGTCAGATAATAAAGTTCTTACGAAAAGTTAGTAAGATTGTTTTGTCTAGTCTAGTCTTTTTTAGTGATTGCAGACACTGAAACCTTAACACATTGTTTTTGTATCGTTAAAACTACATTATATCAAAAATTAAAATTTAAGTGCCTAAATTTCGATATCAGGCCTTACATGACTAAATGAATAAGCACTTGGTAAAAATCCGTTATATTGACATTAGAAACAGACAACTCAATAATAATTACTTCTATAAATTGATGTAGAAACATAAATGCAGACGGCAGCGTCCCGTCTCGTAATCGCCACTTCTGTATCGAGCCCTTATAATCCCCTTAAATGTTATCTATTCCTTACAGCCTCAATAACTCAAGACGACAAACTACACACCAAAAACCTCGGCAAATATTAGCATATACTAAACAACTTCTTCGTAAGGCCACCCCAGTTCATGTTTGTCAGAGCTCCAATGGCGTAATGTTGATACAGAGTAATGAAACCAAATACGAATCTGTACTCGGCTGTAATTGGTTTTATTTAGCCTCTGGAGTTAACTACATTTTGATGGTGGATTTCGTTAAGATTGCATACAAGCAGTTGAAACAGAATATTTTTATGAACTAATTGTTCATATTAAAACTGACACAATGAGCCCACAATGCGAAATTTACCTATACTTACTATTTAAGAATTTTAATTTATAATTATAAACATACAAACAGGATTCTAATTCAAAGAATTGGGAAATAAGTTAATAATTACACAGTCAACGGAAGTCAAATTTTCAGTAGAATAGTTTACAGTATTTTATGAAATCGATTTATTTTCGCAATCCTCGGGGTAGATTTACGTGTTATATTTGTGTTGCGGTGTGTTATAGTTGTGTTATATATTATACCTACTTAGAATATTTTTACTAAAATTAAAGCTCCGCGTCTAAAAACTAAAAGGGAATTCATATTGAAACCATTATATTAGAGGCGCGGAAAAATCCGGGTAAATTAAAGGAATGTGAGATACCACAGCGCTGCAGCAAATTTATTAAGTTATCAGCGGGGTTTCTTCACAAATTCTTTTTGTGAACCTCTAAAGTTTACTACTTCATATAGGGTGGATCACCCGCTGAATAATGTAAGGGGAGGAGCAAATGCGAATCGCGCTTAGCGCTTCAAACTACTTTAAAGTCAGCTCGTATAAGCCTTCTTACCATCCGATGCATTTTCGATACGTCACGTATAAAAGTTTATAACTAAAAGTGCATCAACCCATATCTACTTTCGAGTTTGTTTAGTGCTTATAGATAACGAAAATGAGATGAAAGAGCTGAAGCTACAATTGTTCACGATTCTATGATTCTAAGAAGTTGTATAAATTACCTACCAACTTTAACTGGTTTAGCCGCCGAAATTTGATATAGAATGCTTACTAATATTATAAAACTGTATCATCATCATTTTCATCATCATCATGATGTAGACCTATTATAATCCGTTTCCTGGCTGCCGTTTCATTAACCTCTTTGGGGGAACCGAAGGTCATATCGAACGAACAACTTTAGGACCCGTAGGTACCCTGAAGGTCGTCACAATGACATATGTCGATCATCGTCCCGTAGAAACTCTCAGGTATATAAATCAAAGAGCTGTAAAACAGTATGACGTATAAAATAGTTTTCTCATATATCTCGAGAAATTGTAATATGATGAGATAAGTGTGCGTGATAAGTTTGCCATACAGTGCAATAATGTGCAGACAATAGGAGCTAACTTGAAAGTACTCAACACCGCCGAGTATCTCTATATCAACAGTGTTTTATTCTGTACTATGGGTCCCCAGTTATGTTTTAAGGTGCCTTGCGACACAGAGAGTATTGCCTGGCCGGAGCTTTAAGTGCTGGTTGCGTCAAATACGGATCTTCATATCACCAAGTTCTTCTATGCTATATTCTTCTTTTGCTACGTGCCTATGTTTTAAGAAATAATACTTTTTAACTGGGCTCTTTGAAAATAATATAACGTAATGATTTGAAAATAATAATAAACATATGACACAAACTCCACTGCCCATATGCAAACGACTCTATTAAGTACAAGTAAAGTAGAAGTAAGATATACCAGAAACCTAAGTTAGGCAAACCTGCTTATTTGGATATCAGTTACAAACTGTAAAGCTGTAGCTTAGTTAGCTAAAGAGTTTTATAGTTTATGCCTCTATTATTGTATGTAGAAGTAAATGTATAGTGTACGTATTTGTGAGACAATTATGTGTGCATGTAAGTGGGATAATCTTCTGAATATCATACGCCTGCAATAATAAACGGCCTTCATTTATTTTATCATTTAAGTCTTATAATACTGTAGGCATGTATATAATAGTTATTATTATACTATTTAGTGCAATGGGCTTTCAGTTTTGTTTTGTGAAATTTGTTCAAATGATAGATGTTTAGAATTCCATTGACTCCGTTATATAGAAAACCGGAAATGGCATTAAAATATTGTTTGGCTATACTAGCTAATTCGATATCTTCGGTGGTTTGATATCTGATTATGGGATACAATTTATAATAAATGATAGTTTAAAAAACTAAACAAAACGCTTTATATAGAAAACTAAACTAAAAAATAGAAACTAAATTTTAATAACTTTGAATTAAGAATAGTGTAATAAATTCTATTAAATAGAAATAAATAATAGTGTAAATAAGAAAAAAAATAACGCAACTACCATAAGAGTCCCTACGCGGTTGTGCTAAGCTGAATGCCCCATCAAAGAGTAAATCTCTGAAACGGAATGCGGAAAGAAATTGATGAATCCTTGCGAATCTAATCAGGATAATCGGATATTTTAATCGAATTATTGTATTGTTATCGGTCTTCGACAGTTGTGTAAAATTTGAATAAAATCTGGGCGTTTAAAGTGATAGGTAGGGAAAAAGCTATTTCCAATAATATCCAAACTATCAAGTAGCAACTAAAATAAACAAAAAAAAACACAATTAAAAAAGGGACTATTTACATACACTGGTAAAGTTTACAGGAGCCTAGCAGCATTATAGAGTTGAATGGCAATGCTTATTCGCTGTGCAAGGAAAAGGCCAGGCTTCTCTCAAGCACTCGGTCCCTATGTCTCCACCTCGACAGCGCTCAAAACATACTTACCTACAAATTAATTCATGTATTTACGCCGTTTTAAGCTCTCAGCGGGTGCAGTAGCAGCACTGGCACACCCTATAGTGTGTTTAGTTTCAATATACGTGGAGGAGTACAACGATCTGACAGAAAATCGTTTGTGAAGATGTTTGCGTTGTGTTTCCTCGAGTGAGTTAGATTATAGGAGAACCAAAAAAAAAAAACACTCAATGGGCCGTCAACGCACTTGCGACTCTTAAGTTGCAGTTTTCCATTTTCGGCGGTGGACACTTACCATCAAGTGATCTATTTGCTTTGGCGGGGCTTAATTGTTTAGGCGGGGTATGTGAAAATTTCAGGGTTGTTTGTGAGGTTAAGACGTGAAAGCGTGAAATTGATATAGTGGTAGAGCCACGCTTAGGCACTCACTGCGACACCACAGCCTCAAAGAAAACCGGTTATGAAGTAACACTTGCGTTGCATTTGCCCCAAATGAGTAAGATTCCTGGAGGCGCAACTGCCCCTCTCCCCTTTCTCCATCTCCATCTCCTCAACCACCCTCTCTTCTTTCCCCTCCCCGCATCCCCTCATCCCTCATCACCCTGAGGCGCGCAGGGCACGACTCTTGAGTTGACGGCGGATGTCACTTACCATCAGGTGACCCGTCTGTTCGTGTGTCCCGCTATAGTTATAAAATAAAATACAAACAAACATACTACGTAATTATGTTTGCATTAATAATTATTATTAGTTACCATTATCTAAGTTAAAGTACACTTATGTCATGCCTGCAGATTCAATATCAATTTAATTTAACGCCCAGTCTTTTCGAGGGAACAAATTTTCATATCACTCTGAGCTCAAAATGAGGGGAACATAAAAAGTATCGGCCGCTTATCTTCGGACGAACCATAAAAATGGACTGAAAGGAAAGGGCTACTTTCTTATAATGCTCTTAGGCCTTAATGTCACTATCACTCGTTTACTGCCACGTTTTAAGCTAACACATTTAGGAGTCCCTAAATGTGTATGAAAGTTTGTTTACTCGACACCTTTTGATTTCAATTTATTTGAAAGTTTTTTGAAGTGACAACTTCTTATGTGAGGGTAAACCGCTTCGTAACGCGTTACGGCACCAGGCTATCTGGCTTCCCTTTCTCTCAGCAGCGGTAGTTTAGATTAGTTTATCACTTCTGTCGGGCGTCCCGAGATTTTTTTATATTCTTTATATACAAGCCATTATTTACAATTTCACTGACATTTATAAGCACTGCTCTAAGTGACGCAGTTTGGTATTAGCTTGACCTCTGCAACGTCGCTGTAAACTATTGGTCTTCGCCTCTTGGATCTGTAATGCTGCGCGACTGACTTAAACCCCTGTACAATAATTAAGTAGCATATATAAGCATGGTATCCTATAAAATGACATATCATATAGAATTTGAATAATTTCGTTGACGAAATAAATTCTTATACCAATTCTTATACCATTTATATTTCTAATCATATGTCAACTCAACAGATTCTTAACTGCTTTAGTTTTAGTTAAAATCGATTAACTAAAACTAAAGCAGTAAAACTACGTGGCAAGAGTAGCGTGTTATTTAATAAATTTGTTGAGAACAGAACTCTAACTTAGTCTTACTTTAATCGTAGTTTACTGACTTTACCATTTTGTCTTAACAAAACGTTTACCATTGCACTAAAACTAAAGCTCTACCATATTTTTTTATTAAAAAATTATAATGTATAGGATGTGCAAAAATTAGGTTTAATTTTTACTATAAGCCTTATTTGATAAGATCGTCAGCACATACACTAAATTACTGATATTGCCTCTCAGCCATGTCCACTATAACTGTGAGAAATGAAGCTCGATTAAATTAAAAAATCACCATCCAAAATGCCACACTGCCCCCTGTACTATATAGTCTCAATCAAAAACGTGATAAAACTTTACTTAAAATTATATTTAACGGTTTTTTTTAGTCTAAAATGGTGAGCAAAATCACAAAACTAGGCAGTAGGCAAAGTTACCGCTTACTCGGTGTCAGGCTATGCACTCTAATAATGTGAACATGTACGTTTTTATAATTCGATGTTGATTGGCAATGAAGTGGTCCTCCTTTAATTTATTGACGAATAATTGTACCACGAATTATTGTACCACAATCACAAAATTACTAATTACGACTCGCAAAATCAGAGTTGAATTTCGTGGTCGAACGCAATTTGGTGAAAGATACAGCGTAGTTATATAATAGCTGGCTCAAAGCAAATCTTATAGAACCTTCAAACATTTTAGAAAAATAAATTAAAAAAGTTCTAAGTTGTCTTTTATATTATTTCTTATAACAGGAAAAGACAATTGAAATAAGAAAATAGAAAAAAGGGATTTTTAATCTAACAACATTACTATATTGGGTGATCGTAATCGTATATTTTATTCTTATCTTGATATTGTTACCCTTTACGATATTTTAATATCATATCAGTTCAATTGTAATGTATATAATAATATTGTGATATGCTATTTCTGTGAGGATGTCATCTTGTAGAGGGAGGATACACCGTCTCCCCGAAAGCCCCGGAGGCTTAACAGCCCGAGTTGGATTTCAAACGCTAAAAAATAAATAAAAAAAGTACATGTTTATTTTTCTTACAATGTATTAAAATAATGTGTATCACTTTTTTAATTTAGATGTCTACTCATTTAATTTCAATCTAGTTATTTTTTGTAATGTAATAATATATTAGCCTTGTGTTTCATGGCATAGTAGAATAGGGTGGTAATAGGCTTACCCCCTATTATGTAAGTAGGACTAATGCCTCTTTGAGACACCTCTGGCTACATAGGCGTGGGTTTGTTTGAATAAAAAAAAATATATCACAATCCATAGGTATTATAAAGATAACTTACTAAATATACATACATACGTTATAGTATGACGCAATGGAGAGTTTATAATAATATATAAAGTTCTGTATGTTTATTTAAACGTACATGCATGCATAAGATCAAGCCTTTTCCCTGTCGGGGTGTATATAAATGCATATGTAGGTATATAGGTTGTACACTAAGACTTTCAATTGCAATAAATAAAGTTGAATAATCTTCATTAAGAAATTCTTAGTTGACAAGATATTATCACGATTGACCTATGACTACTTGAATTTTATGGAAGAGTATTTAGTTTATACAAGTTATTTAAATACTATAACAAGATAACCAAATTTTTACAGTCTCTATATATGTAGAGTTATCTTGCCTATGAATTAGCTTTTACTAATTACAAATGAATATTAAGAGCGTTACCGTTAAGACTATAAAGTACATGTCCCGGTCCCGGGTTCGATTCGTTAACGAATATCGTGTGGTTTTAGTAGGTTTGATTGCGACACACCGCCTCATTGAATAACTCGGGGATAGTGAGGGCACGTTGAACTTTCGACATAAACAGAAATCTTTGTATGTACAATATTTAACCTATTTATTAATGAATAATGTATTTTACTAAAAATACGGTGAGCTAAGAATCAATATTGTTTCATACACAGGTGTGTACCTTGTATTTTTTGAAGTGAAAACGCGCGGTACGCATATTTTTAGATGAGATAAAATCTATGGACTCGCGGCACCGTTGTGAGACGCATATGTCCAATCAACGCAATATTAGCACAACGAGATATAAAGTACAACTGGTGCGGTATTCACGAGATATTTAAATAAGTTCGAATCAAAATTGTTTATTTCCTATTTTAGTTACCATGAACCTATAGTTTCTATTTTAAATTGTAATAATTTTAATGATAATGATGATGATACAAGAGTTGTCGAAATTGTTAACAATGATTCATAAAAGAATATTAAATATATCTAAATTTTTCTAATAATTAATATAATACAATTCATAAATAAAATGCAATTCATTACCCAGTAACCCTAGTACCCATCTATAAAATGTCTAACGCGCCAAATAAGTTTTCACTTCTGTCGGCCTTTTTTTTAGTGTATATTTGAGTCTATATTTTTTTGTGCTTGTGTTTGCTTGTGTTATCGAACACATGAACTATAGTAATCTCTCTGTCACTTCCAAATAAACTATTTTTTTTTGTGCTTGCAGTATTGTTCTGTGTTTTCACGTGTTAATAAAATAATCGTTTTTCTTTCTGCATTCTTTCTTTCTTTACGTAAGAATATATCCATGTGTGGAACACGTCATACAAATAAACCTTCTAAAGTCTCCTGACGTGCATTGAGGTCATTTTCAACTTGCTAGAATACAAATAACTCATCCAATTCAGCGTAACGCGTGACAAACTAAAAAGTGTAACAGTTAGAGCATAACAATTGACACACACTGCACTGTAATCTTCAAAATATACTTCAAACAATCTTAAACCTATTTTCTTTTGCTTTCGTTAAGCCATTTAGCAACTAATTAATTTCAATTTGATTGAATTAAAGTAAAGTTGCCCAGGGTTTTTAATGTCCTAATTACATGATTTAAAAATATCATGTTCAAGTAAGGAAAAAACCACAATTATATTAATTAACTCATAGTTCACGCGCTCTATAGCTTTTACTCCATTTAAACTTGGTAAATGTTTCGTGAGGAATAATTTCTTATTTAAACATTTATAGCAAACGCTTTTATTATCATATTTTACTTTACCAAATAAAACTTGCTGCAAAAAAAACAAAGACAGCGATTTCGATGTCAGTTTTTTTAAAGAAGACAGTACTGACAGTCTGTTTTAAGTACCTTTTCTTGTGACCTTGTCTTGTTAGTGAAGAGTACACCTTGTCACCCTTTAATAAAGGTAGACAAGACACAAGCCTGCTCTACCTTTTATGAGATGACGATTTCGCACTTCTTCAACACCTTCAAACGAGGGTGTTTTTTTTCTGTACCATAGGGGGACAGACGATCAAACGGGTCACCTGATGGTAAGCGACAACCGCCGTCCCTGGACACCTGCAACTCAAGAGTCGTAAGTGCGCTGCCCGCCTTTGAGGGTAATGAGAGGGATGCGGGGAGAAGAAAGAAGAGAGGGGGACTGAGGAGATGGGAAATAGGAGAGGGGGGTGAGGGGAGAGTACATAAGAGAGGGGGAGTTGGGCCTCCGGAAACCTCACTCATTTCGGGGAAATTCAACGTAAGCGTTACTTCACAACCGGTTTTCTGTGAGGCCGTTGTATCGCACCAGTCGAGCCAGCCCATTTGTGACTAAGCATGGTTCTACCACTGTGTTTTAACTAATACCTACCTCCTAATACATATGCCTTAACGATGCGAAACTCTGCTTTGTAAAATGGTGACGATGTATAGTGAGATAACATTTTTTTTTTATTGAGGCTCGGTATATTTAAGATTCTCGAAAATAATCTCAACAAGTAATATTTCTTCCATACTTTTAAATCACTTAATAATCCGACCTAAACGTTTTGGAAACGAATATAAGAATGTCTGATACAACCAACAATTAAATATTTCTCACACAAATATAAGACCTTGCTTAATTGTGCCTCGATAACTTCTAGCCTAACTTAGATTGGATCAGAACTTAGCCTCAAGGTCGATCGGTGATTTCAGAAACACAATCACCGTGTACAAAGAAAATTTATCTCTCTATCCCTTATTACTAACCAATACCAACACTACAATATTTAGTCTCGTGACTACAATAATTTAATAACACCTGTTTTAATTCCATTGGATACAAAACTATAATCCGTTCTAATCTCCGTGAATGTTTGTAAATACAGAGACTAACAGCTATGGTCTGAAGTCTATAGAGAATGGTTACGTTATAAAAATAGTCTTATTAAATACATTACCATAAACTTCAACCAACTCAAAGTGTTACTTTCGAAAAAACTGATTGAATGTTCAGAGGTAGTAGCACAACCATAGCTGCTAACATTCAACAATCAAACACCATTGGAAGTGTACTACAATCAGTTATTACACATACAAAAAATAAATTTGTATAGTATTAAATGTTGTACCACTCACACTCACTGTCTGAATGGTACAACACTTAACGCTGCATGTACCGGTCGCTTATCGAAATCTAATGTGTGAAACCAGTCGGTTCTACAAACACTATACATATATGGTAAACATATAGCTGATTACTAAGTTCTTAAGATTATTAAAAACTTACCCTTTTAATTGCGAGATATGATAACACTAGATTTAAAATTAAAATTAAAACCCTATTTTTTAAATTAAAGAAGGACTATATATTATTAGGTCTTGTTGTTAATTTTAATTCAATTATTATTTACAAAACTTTTTTATCGTTTAATCGACCTAGACCTACCTAACAAGTTATAATTATTTTTTAAGTGTTGAAAGAATAAATTAAAATAATCCACTTTTAAGTTCCTTTCTAAAATGGAAAATAAAATTTCTTATATTCTCGGAAGACTCAGACAGTTTAATCTCCGAGTTAAAGTTTTTTTCTACATCTAATATCTCACTACAGAGGCAAGACACAAAAAAATTAAAGTAAGCACTGTGTCAAGAAGAAATCCCGTCGCAGATCTTATAATGTCTACGGCTTTTATTTTTTATAAGTCCCGCCTTCCGCCGCCTCATTTCGCGAGAAGGTCATGTTCGTGAAAGAGGCCGCAGGGAGGATACACGAGAGGACTTCGTTCTTTCCCGTCCTGCAGAACCAGGCAATGGAGAGCATAAAACGATCACCGGCCTCCATGAGCGTTGCCTTGCCTTGCCTGGTGTAATGGGTAGGGCTTGAAAGGGCCTTTTGCTTACAGGTCCCATGCTCCAGATCCGGCAAGAGACGTCAACTCGGTTTTGAAGGATACACTGAGGTCCGTCAAGTTTTCCGTCCATATTAGGGCCCGTAAAGGGACGGAGCAACCGCAACGTAAAGTCTCCTACAGGAGGTACCGGCCCCTTTGAAACAGCCTTAATGATTTCGTCACGGTGTGTCTTGCTTCGCGCCGTGACGAGAGTGTCATCGATATAGCAGATCACGGTGACATCTCCCAAGAGCATACCGCGTAGCACCCAGTCGTAGCCGATGTTCCAAAGGAGTTTACCTAGCACCGAATCCTGCACTTTTTTCCTACTTGATTCGTGCAAATCACGGCATTGGTGATCTCGAGCTTTTATTTTTCACTATAATACAATCACTTCTATCCCTAGCGATCCATTCGTCCCTCGAATATCTATCGCAAAACCAATAGAATTATAAAGGCAGGCTCTAAGTAGGCGCCTAAAAACTTCAGTCACTCTCCACGCACATCGCAACCTACCTACCTAGTTTCT
The DNA here is from genome assembly GCA_947561695.1 of Tyria jacobaeae. Taxonomy (NCBI): domain Eukaryota; kingdom Metazoa; phylum Arthropoda; class Insecta; order Lepidoptera; family Erebidae; genus Tyria; species Tyria jacobaeae. The sequence continues at coordinate 11,700,691 of OX387221.1, read as the reverse complement.
AGTTAGTATAAATCTAGTACCTGTAGTTAAGCCACTAATTATTCTGTTAGAATTAAAAATAAATTTCCATTACGGAGGGCATATATTCGAACCAACCGTTGGACAGCCATGTTACTGTTAGCGAGCCATGCTTAAGCACCAATGGGTCTGTCTGGCAAGGGTACTGGAGGCCCAAATCCTCCGCTATTCTTTTCTTCTTTTACCTACCCTCATTGCCCCTCCTTCACTTATCATCAGGTGACCGGTATGTTCGTATGTCCCCCATATTATATAAAAAAACAAATGCATACCGACTTACTTAGGCAGATATCTACAACCGATTGAGCTGAAACTTTCTGTGACGCTATTCGAAATCCAACGTGGCGGAACACACAAGATGGCGGAATAGTTATTTTTAATGCACACCTAGAATATGGGTATCAAATTAAAGGGCTTGTTAAGAATAATTTGAAAAATAAAGTATCATATTAACTTTTAAACTTTCCATACATCTGATTATACTTATGTATTGTTCTGCTCACTGACTGTATTTTATAAGTAATCTTTCCTGTGAAATATAAGAGTATATGTTTATCTTCTATTTTTAACCGTCTTCAAGGTAAGGAGGAGGTTCTCCATTCTAGAACGTTACACTTAACGGTGGTTACTTAAAAACGCTCTTGTCACTCACACATAAGCTTCAGTAAAAGAATCACTTAAATACTTGAAAAATAGTTCTAGACTTACATAAATATATGTATATGCAAGAAGGCTAATTAGTTCTATCTTGTAGAAGTTATGTGTATAGGATAAAGAAGTAACATACGAACAAAAACATATGATTAAAATAGGTAGCAACGAGCTTTACGCTCACCTATCATGCACGACAGCACAAAGACACCCACCGTTTTAATTATAAATTGTTACATACTTCAAAAGAATTTGATGTTCTCAACTCAAATTAAAATCATGTATTTCAGTTTAACTAATAATGCTAATGGGTATGTTTGAATTGTCAGTGTAGTGCAGTAAGTTACTCGTGAGGCTAGATGCCAATTAGAATGCCTAGATCCTACTGAGAAGAACAACAGGCAAGAAGCTGTTTAGTTGGAAGACACTTAACTATAAGATTACTGCATAACATGGCATAAAGTGCATCTTTTTATATTTAATATACTGTCTTCCTACTCTGTTCAACATTTAATTTATATATTTGTCGACTCGGAATATTATCGACATAATAATGAACTTTCCTTATTACAGCTTGAATCTGTTTGAGAAGGACCTATGCTTGTATTACAGCGTTTCAACTATCTATCCGGATTGACTATGTTAAATAGTATTTTTCAAGTAATAGGAACGAGTTTTTGACTTAATAGACATGCATAGTGTGATTTCAATATAAAAAGCATTAAAATTAAATAATGGAAGAAAGCGGCAAAAGGTAAAAAAAATGATTCTGTACTGGTAAATTTCTAGTAGGAATTTATTGAATTCGGTCGAGCAAATGCCATTTTTATACATTTTCATCCTCTTTCCTCTCATGTTTGAAAGTACGTAACTAAGTCAGAATGTCATAATTATTCAAATACTGGTAAATATATTTCATTCGGAGGATTTTACAAACCTGTAACGTTGAAAACAACAAAATACGTACTTAAATGTTATTTATAACAGTTACTGAACATTTCGTCTTCGGCGTATTAAAATTGTAACGATTAAATTATCGAGTAACACATGAAAATATTACTGTAGTATCTAACTGCGCGAGAAGGAACCCTCCTTCGGCTTCGAGTGTATGTTTATATGTACGAATGAATCGTTCTCACGCTTTAGAGTCTAAACGGCTTGATGGATTTCGACAAGGAGTCATTTGCCTAGAATTTATAGTGAGAGGGTTAACATTAGATTTCAATAAAGTGCAGTCGAGTTTATATTTTGATTTTTTATCGTACTCGTAAGTACTAAGAATTAATTTCATGGTTAATTTTATCTAATAGAGACATACTTTTTGAATCTTTAAAAGGTAATAAAAAAATGCTAATAATAAAAAAAACTATTTACCTTTTGATATAATACTGGCTCGTTTTGCTATTCTCATTAGTGACATGTTTGTCATATTTACATTGTGGTTTTACTCTTTGTAACACAAAAAACAAAATAGTTTTATTGTATATTATTGTAGCAAGCGCACTTACTATGATATGTACATTTTTCGTTACTTAGTTTTTATTCGTAATACAGATCAAAGCATTTGCGTCATGAAAATAAAAAAAAACTGTATGCGGCCCAAAAGTTGTTTAACTAACTAAAGTTTAAAGTTGTATTCTAATCTGATGAAGTTATTCTGTGAGACATTTTAAAACGTTATACAAACTATGTAGGCAACTATAAAGAAACCTTATATATAAAGTGATATAGATTTTCATTGGAAAATAGCTCAAAGCAATAATTTTATTCGCACCTACGGCAAACAATAAATTGATGTACTAATCCTGCTTTTAAAACAGTATCTCTAAAAATATAAAAAAAATAATATATAAGAAAGATAAGTCATTCAAGATTCCAAAAGTACGTGGTACTATTTATAGTTATAAATAGAATACAAAATTACACGCAAACCAGCATATTAATATTATTCGTTAATCAATTAATCTCGTGCCTAGACTGCAGGCAACACATGAGTCAAGTTTTGGCTGTAAACTGTTTTGTGTTCAACAATAATAAAATCCCTTTATTTTATTTAGGATTCCACATGTTATTTCTTTTTTGGTGAACTTTCTTGTTACAAAATATCCAGTACATTTATTGCTATGAATGTTCTCAATATAAATTTGTTTATAGTTTGAAATGCAAAATTACGTAATTTAAAATTCATCGCTAAGTATAAATTCAAAAAGTGAGAAAATTTCAAGCATGTTCAAAAAAAGAATTCAATGAAAATTTTTAAAAATTACAAGATAAATAAAACCTACAATCATATTTAACCGATATTTAACTCTAAAATGGTCAGTAAAATCACAACACTTCACACACACAAGTGTGTTGGACGGCACTGAAGTTGCCTCATTTATTTATTTTAAGAATTATAGTACCAAAATTACAGAAATACCCATTATAACTCTAAAAAACCGGGTTAAATTTCTTGATCGATATAATGTTGTAAAAAAGAGCAATAAAAATCAGATCTTGTTACATTTAACATTTTATTTGAAAAAAAAAAATAGAAAGTTGCTAGCTTAACCATTATATTAATTGTATGACAGCAGGAAAAAGTTAATTGAAACGCCTGCTCGAAACAAGGAAAAAAACGTATTTTAATTTGACAACATTACCATGCCGGGACATCGTAATCGGGAATATTTTATTCTTATCTTGATATTTTTGTCCCTTCACGATCTGTTTAGATCATTTCAATCTTGTTATAAGGGATGCGATCTTATTAAAGTATGCTAATTTTGTAAGAAGCAAATTAAAATACAAAATACATATTCATTTTGAAATAAACACGAACGCGTTTTGATTATAATTTTATACGTTGAGAAACCCGTGCGCAAAAACAAGGCAATAAACCCTTTTGAATCGTTGTTAATTTTAGTAATTGTCTTCATATTGTAATACGTGGGAAGGGAGCATGACCAAACATTAAAGCTACAGCAAAAAATATCTATCACCGTCGTTATATGATTTCAAGTATATATGACCCTTTGCCTCCCCTATAAACCCTTATAATGATCACGAAGGATAATGACATAACAAATGTGCTATGAGACCGACAATATTAATAATATATGGCCCTTTTATCAGCGAGAAGTTGGAACAGGTAAAACAGAATTGCATATTTAGCAACAACAATATTACGTAATAAGATAGATATTTTGGTTTTAAGTACGAGCATAGTAACGATCTAGCAAAAGAAAATACAAATATTTTAACTCAATGCTACTTAAACCTACAGCCTCTGACATCGACTGCTGTTCAATTAGTATGACTTTAATGATATAAATCGAAACTATTTACCAGGTTCTGCAGATATCTAGAAATTTCAGTTTCAATAAAAAAGAATGTGGCGTTTTAATATATTAGCCGTGTGGCTTTTAGTATAGCAGAATAGTGCTTTATCTCAACCCTTAGATTCCGTGAATGGCGAATAAGGGATCAGAGTGTTATCCGTCAGACAATCTTTATATATATAATTCTTCTGTGAGTGTGTATGTCACTGAACTACTCTCAAACGAATGGACGGATTTTGATAAAATTTTTTGTGTGTGTTCAAGGGGATCTGGGAATGGTTTAGATTCACAAATCAGCCCGGCAGATGGCGCTGCAGTCGGTATCTAGGTTATTTATCTATATTGATCCTAATCGCTTGAAATATCATGCAGGACAACGTCTGTCGGGTCCGCTAGTATGTATATATTCATACCGTGATTACGTCTTAGTGTGACGCATGTATATTAGGTTCTCTCATAAAGAAATAATAGTAACAAAAAATACTACTACCCTTTCAGGTATTTATATCTGTATTGGGGTATTTATATACATATGTACAAAATTTATAACTTTAATTATCTGTATATAAATATGCAGTAAGTAATTTAGGTGTGTTGCCTTTGATTCTTTACATCTTCACCTTAAAGTCTCGCCTGACGTGCATTAGGGTTATTTGCGACTTGCTAGAATACAAATGGCTCATCCAATTTAGCGCTACACGTGACAGGATAAAAACTGCAGTTAGACAACGTTGGAATGACAATGGAGCCAACATAACAGTAATTACCAACTATCAGAAAACAGAGCGCCGTATCTAAATTTTTCCGTTGCCCTTTTTGCTCATTCAGGCAAACAATATAGCTTCCGGTTCTTATATTAGATACTACGTTTGCTTCAGTTTATATCTAGAGTTAAATGATAAATAGTTGTCTGGTGTGCTTAAATGTCCGATATATGGTTTAAAAATATTTTGTTCCAGTAAGGAATTTACCACAACCACAGTTTAAGCTCATAGTTGACCCGCTTTATAGCTTTTAGCTAATTTAAACCCGGTAAATGCTTCCTGAGGAATATTTTCAATTTAAGACAGATTTAGGAAATTGTTTTATTTTCCTATTTTATTAAAATAAAACTCACTAAAAAGACAAACATAGCGATTTTTAGTCTGTTTTTAAGGATTACATCGTACTCCCTAGCGATTAGCGATCAGTAGGTTTCCACAGCCATATCTTGTGACCTTCTCTTGTTGAGGTATGTATATTTAAGATTATCTTCAGTAAACTCGACAAGAAATATTTTTCAATACTTCAATTTCTTTTTTTATGTTTTAAAGAATTTTCAATAACGTCACTTAAATTTTATCGAAACAAAAATCAGATTTTCAGGTACAACCACAAACATCTCTCGCATAAATATGAGACCCTACTTAATTGTGCCTCGATTACTTCTGCGCTGGTGAATTAGCTTAAATTACATTGAATGACAAACATTTCACAAACACAATCACCGAATACAAAGAAAATCTAAGCTAATAGATTCCTTTATTACTAACCAATACCACCACATTACAATACAATATATTTTTTGTGATATTCACTTCAACTTATATATTACCTGTAATAATTTAGTATCCATCTACTTTAATTCCATTAGATAGAAAACAAAATTAAAAAAAAAAACTTAATTTTCAGACGATTTTTTGTTTAGCCGAGAATCTTATTCGGGCAATAATTATGAACGCCAAGAAAACAACCGGACGAGTGCGAGTCTGGCTCACGCAATGAGTTTTACGTAAACTAAATACCTAATCCATTGCGCTTATTATGATAATTTATAATGAGCTATCTTTTTTATATCTTTCTATCCTTAACTTTACGCCTTAAAGATGGAATATTTTGTCCTACATCATTTAAATTGCACCAACATTGAGTACAAGATTCTATTGTAAATATATTAAAACAGTTTTTTTTTTTTCTATACGTATACGTATAAGTATACGTTTTTTATTTGGCCTTGCGTGAGCAATAATAATATACGTATCCAAATTTCGCATTTTGTTCAAATGGCTCCAAATTCGCCTTCGGCGGAATACTTGTATACATTATATTCTGTATAATATTCTTTTTTATTCCTGTACACCAACTATCTAAGTCAACGGTTACGTTCCTGATGAACACACAGTAAAACATTGAGTTCATTTCCCCGAAATTAGTGTGGTTTCCGGAGGAAGAACTCCCCTCCTTATTCTTCTCCCCTGACCTCCTGCCCCTCTTCCCATCTCCTCATCCCCGTCTCTTTCCCCTCCTCGCATACCCTCATCCCTCTTCACCCTCAAAGGCCGTGTCCGTGGACGGATGTTGTCACTTACCATCAGGTAACCACCATATTATAAGTCAATACCATAATTATGAAATTTGGCAAGACGCAAGGTCTCAAGGTCAAGGTAAATATCCTAAGGTTTTTATTTAATCACTAAATGTTAAAGTTTATTGAAATTCACGGCTTTTACGACCGTATATATTGTTTGAGTTGACTGAAAACTTGATTTTTTTTTACAACTTCAAAAGACAACAGATATACGTACTTGGTATTAATTTCAACTTGCTGCCGCTTTCCGGAGAAAAAGGGTCTTGATAGACAGATAAACGCACAACCAAGTGATGCTATAAACGTTTCTCTTTTTCCTTTTGCATAACGTAACCCCAAAAATAAGAAAGTCTATCCACCCTATATAAATTAACTCACATTTGTTGGTAAAGCAAAGCAACCAACATATATTTTTGTTTAGGTACTATACTTACGGTAATTTTTCTCGCAAATTATAATCTCAGTTAGTGTTTGTGAATATAGAGATTAACAGGTATGTTTTGAGCTCAATAGCGAATATTTACATTATACAAATATACTTATTTAATATATCCCCATAAACTTCAAAAAACTCAAAGCGTGAAAGCTAATTTTGAACGTTCAGAGGCTTTAGCAGTCGCTTATTATCGCTCCACTTTGTGTTTTACTTAAGCATTAGTTAATCTTGTTCGTGATGTACTGAAAGTCAGTAATGATGATTATGAGAAACAACAGCTAAGTCCTACGCATGTTTTGTAAGTTAGAGGCTTTTGAAGTACCCATAACCACCAGCAATGATCGTTTTGATTAAGATTAAAAGATAATAAACTTATTACGAGTTATTTTAATAGTCCGGGAGGTAGCGTTGCAAATACAGAAGTATATATATATAGCATATATCAGCCGGCCTGCTATATAAAAGTATATAGCAAGCCGGCTGATATTAACAGCGATAATTGATCTTATATGACTAATAAGTGAACCGACCGTGGGTGCGGGTGTGGGGGGCTGCAAAAGAGGTAAAAAAAACGGTTCAATTGTCGACATATTTGGACTTGCGTCCGTTCCATCGACGAGGAGAACCGAAACTGATTGTGTAAGACAAAGATCCACACGGACACGCAGATGTTGCTTTGAAATATTGGGGGGAGAGGCATTATTCGGTAGCCTGAAGGTCGTGTTATGTGTTCGAGCAAGGCCAGAATCATTCTCGAAATATGTGTTTAAACGGAAAATAGCATAATAGCAATGCTCCAATATTTTAAATCTTCACTGGGTCAGCTAAAGGTCTTTCCACCGCTATACAAGCTGCTGATTGTTGATTTGGTACTCTTAATTATTTGAAGAATCACGTAGTTAAATTTCATTCGGCGTAATATAACTTTATTTTACGTTTTATTTACAAGTTCATGTGAGCAGCTGACGCATAATCCCCCCCTCCACGATGCAGCTGACGATTTTTTTTTTTCAGCTCAGTATGATAACAACTATTTATGGTAAAAGTTTCAGCCAGCTTACTATCACTTAAATTGTTTTTTTTTTACCACCACTTCCGCAAGTCCACACCCACCGCGGGTGCGCCAGCTGACACTTGGTTCAGTGATAAGTCTTTCGAGATCTATCGAAAAAGATGGCAAGCAATCGGCGTAAAATCACTGCCTATATGCAACGCTAGCTCTCGGACTATAAGGTATAGAAGGCAAACGAGGCGACGGGTCACCTGGTGGTAACGGCTCGCCGCTCAAGAGTCACAAGTGCGTTTTCTGCCTTTAAGATTGCCCCCGGGGAAGCGGAGAGATAGTTGTGAAAAGAGGAGAGTTGACTCATTTTTTTGTTTCATTCTCTTTCGAGTAAATATAAACTTTATTTTTTATTATTATTCAGTATACAGTGTTAATTTTACATGTTGCAATGTTGTAGTTATAGCTTAAAGAAGCAGAAGAAGTGTAAATCCGTGTTAATCGGTGTAAATCAGTGTAAGCAGTGTAAATCGGTGTTATACAAGGCGACAAAGGGGTTGCACTTTTATCTATCCGAAAGTATGTATACAGTTTATACAATGCTCCTTTTCCGTAAGTGGGACTAAATTATGATAAGACTCAAACAGTTGATCTACGAATTAAAGTGTTTTTTACATCTAATACGAGTATATCACTATGGAGGCCAGACACAAAAATAAATTGAAAGTAAACACAGTGTGAAGAAGTAATCCGACACAGCTCTTACTAAGTCTACTGGTTTTATTTTCTATCTTCGGAGACATTTTACGTAAGTAGAAGTTTCATAGTTTCACGTATTTGATATTGACAAAAAGTAATGGTAAAAACTTATAGGTAAGTACGTAATATTAGCAGAGTACCTAATGTTTATTCTCCAATACAGATATATGTACATCACCTGAAGTGTATTGTATGTATAATGTACGGTGCATGTCTAGTGTTAAAATAATAATGTAATATGTATTATAGAAACTTTACACAAATTATAAAAAAAAATAAAGTTAATTATCGTGGTAGAACCATATTTAGGCACTTTTGGGTCGTCTCAATCGACGCGATACCACAGTCTTACAAAAAACCGATAATGAAGCCACAACTGCGTTGCATTTATTGCGAAATTAGTGAGATTTCCAGGCCTCAAATTCTCTCCTGAATTACAGATGTCCATAGACGGCAGTTGTCGCTCACCATCAGATGACCCGCCTTTTTGTCAGTCCCCCTTATTATTATGAAAAAGAAATATTTCGACCGGAATATTACCACCCCCTCACAGAAAATAGGTTTTTAAACAACACTTATATCGTTTACACCCGGTGAGTGAGATAATTGGAGGCCCAGCCTTAACTCTCCCCTTTTTCTTCCCCCATTTCCCCTTCCCCATGTTCCTCCCTTATTTTCCATTCCCCCAAAGGCAGGTGGTGCACTTGCAATTCTTGCAAAGCTCTGAAAAATATTTTTTTATGATTAAAAAAGGAAGAGGTACTAAGTTCGAATGTACGTATCTTATTATGTATGTTAAGCGATTTATCCGCCAATGGTCGACCGATTTTGAACTATTTTTATTATTCCAAATAGTATACATACTAATGCGGAGGTCCCATCAAAACCAAAACATAATTTTGGAACGGCGCACTGAAGGCGGTAAACTTTTTTTTTAAGTTAATTATAATCTGTGAACTACGTTATCGTGCATCGCATTCAAGAACGCCTGACAAGGGATAAATCTAAAAAGTTTTTAATCAAGACTTTCAATCACTCAAGAAGGGCTCCATCCAAAAACATATAAGTTCTATATTATTCGTATTATTACATTAAATCATTGTTGCTTCACAACAAGCTGTAGCGGAAAGCTTTTGTATTTTACAGCTACCGTATTTATTGCGGTTAGCAATTGCATTGCAATATCAGACAATCAGACAGTTTTATTGTATACCTGTATAACATACATGTTCATATATTCTGATCAATATTTATCTTCAGTATTTGGACATTAATAATTTCATGTTGCCTTTATCAGGTTTTAATAATTACTTATTTTAATATCCCTATATTTTATTCAACATATTTTGAGCAACAAAAGTTTGTGTGTGATAAATTAACATAATGTCCAAACAACCATAATTTATGACTTTAATAACGTGAAACAAGAATTGATTTTATTATTAGTAAGTGAAACACTTTAGAACACAATCGCTTACCGCTTGCTATAGGTTTAAATATAATATTTGAAGTAATTTAATATCTCGACTGTAGGAACCAAGTACCTAGTTATTGGTTACTTCCTTTATGAAATTTATTTCACTATTAATACCAACTCTTTTCTGGCTTCGGCATCAAGTACTTGGCTATTACTAATCCGATATATCCAATAGGTGGGAGGCAAAGGGAGGCTCCTTTGTTGACTGCAGCTAGTGAAAATTTAGAACCTGCCGTTTAGCAGCCATATTCTGTCTTAGAGATTAGAAAAAAAAAAGTACTACTTATATAGATTGTCCAAAGAGACCCCACTACTTCATTCATATTCATTTGATTTGATGTCTGAAATATCATTATCATTACTTATAAATTCCTTAACATTTATTAATAAAAGAGGTTTGTGTAATGAAAACCTAATGATTATATTGGTTCTTAACGTAATCCACGCCCACACAGAATGTTACAGTATTAATTATTTTATTAGCTTATTTGATATTAACGGTAAAATCATGCACAAAAATACGACTTGTTTAAGGAATTTCGTTTTTAAACACTACTTACTTCATTAATGACACGTCTTACTTTAAGTAGAAACAGTTTAACTAAAAAATATAATAATAATAAGTATTGTATTCAACCAAAGTTTGGCAGCAACCGTAATAAATGCGAATGTCACTAATTGTTGGATCACTTTAAAATTTCATTTTAAAAGGTTTCAATAGGAGAAGCCAAATTTAAATTAAATTATACGCGCTGATTATTACGCACTTAATTTAGCTTACGTTTATTGTTATTTAGTATATTCATTAAACAAATTTAATATAGAAATATGTTTCAATACATTGTATAATTTGGAAACGTTTGTGTTTAAGAGTTTCATAACTTTGAAGTTATGCAGAGATTTTTGTTAAATAAACTTATATGTGGCGCGGATACATTGATTTGAGTACAAAGAAAGTACCTGCATTAAAACTTAGATTTCGAGATGTATATATATAGTGTACAAAAATTGTCTGTCGTCGATCTTTACTGCGATCTATATCTATGTAAAATAATAGTTCATAAAAGATGTCATTGGTCGTTTGATAACTTTCTCAATATTGGCGATGAATATAATGGAAAAAATATGTTTCATCAATGTAAATCATTCAATCAACAACAAACAAGCGGTGGGAGTAACTTGTGACGTTATCACATTTTGATAGTTTTACTTTTGACCTTCATCAGGTTGTTATTAATTGCTTTATCATTCTTTCTCTGATGTGATAACTGGGTAGCCGACGCTGACCTCTAGCCAAGTATTAATGGTTCATAAATAATGTTGCTATTTATTTGGTGTATTTCGGCTTCTCTTAATTTTTGGAAAAATTAAATATAATCTATACTTGCGAACTAAAATGTAACACCATATTACGTTGACTTTAATGTACTGATCTGAATAATTGGATTCAGTTTCAGTAGTGAAGTAGTTTTTATGTGACCTAGAAAAGGGTCACGCAGTATTTAACCAACCCTATTTTGTGTTCATGTTTTTAATCCATATAAATCGTTTTGTAAAACTGTTTTAGCCAATGATTGTTATTTGATAGTATTGAAACTTACTACTAAGAATTACTTGCAATTAACATTTTGTTTTTATTGACCAGTGCATTTCTATCACATTTAAGAATTGCAGTTAAAGATATGATTATATTCAAGAACTGTTATTATTTTTTTATATTCCTAATCACAATCCTAATAATCATGAGCCTGAATTGTTCCAAGTCTTGTTGCTCTAGAAATAAATCATTAAAGGAGCTTTAAAATGGGATCAATAAAAATAATGTTTAGAAATATCTTTAAAAATAAGCAGAAATTATCACAGTAAACGGATCATTGCTACTCTCACGGTAATACTTTGAAGTATGTGATATTTGTACAAGTTTCTTAGAAAGAATACTGTAAGAATATTTGAGTCTCACTGAGACGGTATTGAAAAACTTTTTCCATGCATCTGATTATACTTATGTGGTATTATTTTGTTCTCCGTGAAAATGCTTGACAGTGTTTTATGAATAATATTTTCATTGGCAACAGTTGTATATGGCAACTGATGTAACAAACTTCGTTTATTTTTTAACCATCGTCAAGAAAATTAGGTGGGTCTCATTTCTAGCAAAAAACTATTGCATTAAATTCGATCACAAAATATAGATGATTCCTTAAAAAGATTAAGTAACTTAAGTAAGTTTAATACATTGAATAAGTAAACAAAAAAATATACAAATATTTACGTCTATAATTTTCACAACACGGTCAGCCAACGGTATTCATTTGAGAGTTTTAGAGATTTCTCCGTCTAGAATGAATGAAACAGGCGAGCCTGTGTTCGTTGATATACATAGCATTCAAATTTAAAGCTCAATGTTAATGTTTTAATATATTTATTTTACTGTTTATTAATTTATGTATGTGTATGTATCAAAATTTATTTCAGCTCTCCAAATGTATTTGCTCAACCCAATGCATATTATTTATTATCCGAGGTACTAATTTTTAAACGAGGGAGCATTAAAGTCTAACTTCAAAGTCATTCTTAGCCACAAATGAGCGTTCTCAAGCGGAAGTCAAACTGCTTTTATTCTATTGAAGACTGAGTGAGGGTACATAAGACCCAACTCCTCATCTTCTCTTTCCCCTCCTTTCATACTACAAATAAAATTTGTGTCTGAAATCGAAACATCTTTAGAAAAAGTTTCAGACTTGGGAACGACTTTATGTAATTTAATTTAACCATATAAATACACAGGTTTGCGCGTTCGTCGCTAAATAGGTATCATTGGTAATAACATCTTGCTCTGAGACCACTTCCCTAACTGAATTAGCTCGCATCAGAATCCTTGGCGTCAATATATCGTTAGAAGTCAAGTTTCGGGTACACTTTAAAGTGAAGGCCATATTTTTTTTTATGCCATAGGGGGCAATCGAGCAGACGGGTCACCTGATGGTAAGTGACTACCGCCGCCCATGGACACCCGCAACTCAAGGGTCACAAGTGCCGGCCTTTTAGGTAGGAGTACGCTCTTTTCTTGAAGGTTTGAAGGTCGTATCGGTTCGGAAATACGACAGGCGACAATTCGTTCCATAAACTGGTTGTGCGAGGCAAAAAGCTTCGGAGTGCCAATCGTCCAGGTGATGGGGATGGATATTTTGTCGCGTAGGACGATTGCGGAAACCCGCAGCCGGTATAAGTCCGAACAATTCCTCTGAACACTCCCCATGATACAAGCGATAGAGTATGCACAGTAAAGCTACATCTCTACGCAACGCCAAGGTGTCAAGTCGATCAGAAATATCTTGGCAGTTGATGATGCGAGTCGCTCTCCGTTGAATGCGGTCAAGAGGGAGAAGTTGGTTCTGGGGTGCACCTGCATAGAGATGAGAACAGTATTCCATGTGCGGCCGAATCTGCGCCTTATAAAGTTGCAAATGGTGGGCCGGAGTAAAATACTGTCTCGATCTGTTTAACACACCAAGGTTCTTCGAGTCTAATACGGCCTTACTCTCTAAGTGACCGCTAAACTTGACTTCGCTTCATATATTGCTGCCAAGGATTCCGATACTGGCTGATGCGACCAATGGCATCTTTTTAGCGGTGAACGCGCAACCCTGTGTCTTCGTGGGGTTAAACTGTACTAGGTTAAGTCGACCCCAATCTGAAACTTTTGATAAAGAAGTTTCGATTTCAGACACAAGTTTGGATCGGCTTTCGATGACGTTTACCCGAGAAATGTCAGCGCTGCCGGTGTAAAGGGCATCACTCGTGCTATCGTCTGCATAGCAATGGATGCTGCTAATCTGCAGCATGTCATTGATATGCAGAAGAAACAGCGTTGGTGATAGCACACAGCCTCGTGGAACACCAGAATTAACAGACTTGGAGTGGGAGCATGCACCGTCAACAAACGACCTTGATGATTCTGTCTGTAAGAATACTGGTGAGCCAATTGCACAGTTTCTCGGGAAGCCCATAGGAAGGAAGCTTCGCAAGGAGCGCTTTGTGCCAGACCTGATCGAAGGCCTTCGCCACGTCCAAACTAACGGCCAACGCTTCCCCCTTGGTCTCGATCGCCTGTACCCACCGGTGAGTCAAGTAAACAAGAAGATCACCAGCTGAACGACCCCGACGGAAGCCGTATTGTCGATCATTAAGGAGCTGGTTCTTAGTACCGGAGGAGCTGGCAATTAACAATGGATTCCATTATCTTGGAGAACAAGGAGGTGATGGCTATGGGTCTGTAGTTGGACGGATCCGAGTGATCTCCTTTTTTAGGGATTGGGTGCACTAGAGCTGTCTTCCATGAGTTCGGGACTACGCCCAGAGAGTAGGAAAGCCGATAAAGGTGCGTTAAAACCGGTGCCAACTCTGGAGCTTACGTCTTCAGCACGACAGGAGAGATTTTATCGGGCCCACTCGACTTAAGAACGTCGAGGGAAAGAAGCGCTTTACGCACTGCCCTTTGTGTAAACCGGACTTCCGGCATGCGGCTCTCGCACTAGCATTCTCGGCATGGTCGGTGGTGCGTTTTCGCGAAGTTTACGCAAAGAGTTTGCCCAGAGGATCGGCTTTTTCTTTAGCGTCGTGGGCCAACGAATTATCTCCTATGTGCAGAGGTGGAAGGGATGGCTTACAAAAGTTCCCCTCGACAGCTTTGGCAAGAGACCAGAATGCACGAGTTCCGGAAGGGAGGCCCACTGGTCTCTCGCCAATTCTGCCGATGTGAGCCGACTTCGCCCCAGCAATTACTCTTTTGAGGGACCTGGAGACAAACTTAAATTGCTTCTTTAATGTGCTGGTCTTTACATCCCGTGCTGTCGCTGTATTAGCCCATGCTTGGTAACATTCCTGCTTCGGCGGGACGCCGCTTTGCAGGTTCGACCAAACTAGGGCTGGGACTTGCCACCTGTGTGAATCAGGGAGAATGGAATGAATAGTTCCATACCCTGAAGCACAACATCCGCGACAGAGTCGGCAACGACATTGGGATCATCCGGCGAGAAGCAAACCTGCCTCCATGGGTAGGATGCAAAGAATGTTCGCATTCTGCTGTCCCCAGTCTGCTGACTTATAGTGCCATACGCGGCGACTGCCTGTAACTCGCGGCCGCAGCGAGTAAACGAGTGGCACCATACTCCTAATCAGGCAATGGTCCGAAGAGCCAAGAGGGGCCTCAACAGATACTTTGTAGCCGTCAGGGTGTGAGGTCAGCAGAAGATCCAACAGTGAAGGCACGTGGCTTTCTACATCTGGGATTTGCGTAGGCGTTGCTACCAGCTACGTCAAGCCATATGCCAAGGTGAAATCGTGAACAGATCTTCCCGCATTATCGGTTTTGCGCGAACCTAGCCATTCGGCGTGATGGGCGTTAAAGTCGCCAAGAATCACGATCTCTGCGGATGGGACCTGCTGGAGCACTGAGTCTGTAGCCATTTGGACGTGGTCGATGAGTCGGTCCGTTTCGGCATCACCGCTATGGGACCTGTAGAGGCATAGGTAGATGCGGGGATGGTCGTCGCAGTCTACACGTAGCCATAAGATGGAGAGGTCCCTACCTTCAAGATTGCCGAGGCGGCGAGAAGTGTTATTATCTCTAACGTACACGCATACACCAGCCTTAGGAACAAAGGAGTGTTCCAGTCCGTACCCAGGGTAGCAGAGGTAGGATGTGTCCGCTGGAGATGATATATGCGTCTCGGTTAAAAAGAGCAAGGCCGGCTTTGCTGTCTCCAGGTGGTGGTGGACAGTGTCGAGGTTAGAATGTAAGCCCCTGATGTTACAAAAATCCACGGTTAACGTGACAGGGGGTGCCATGGTATGTCTTCTCTTGCCCCGAGCAGATTTTGAGAGTTCAGTTGAGCCCCCCCCAGAGTACGAGGGGCAGCCTGGGCGTCCACGCTCAGGTATAATCCGTACTGAGGGTGGACGTCCAAGGGGAGATTCTCCAACGCTAGCGCTGGTACCCCCCTGGGGTATCCTTTTTGTTAACAGCGCTATCATTAGGGGGGGTGGGGGATTTTAGGCCTCCGGAGACCTCATTCATTTCGGGGAAATGCAACGCAAGCGTTACTTCAAAACCGGTTTTCTGTGAGGCTGTGGTATCGCACCGGTCGAGCCGGCCCATTCGTGCCTAAGCATGGCTCTACCACGTATAAAATTACGTACCATATTAGCCTTTACTGGTGAGCTTAGCAGATCGAGAAAGTATTTTATTATTTTTATACAGCTTACAACTTTACGTCATCGATTGCCAGGATATTTCAAATCGGCTTGACACCTTGGCGTTGCATAAAAATTTAGCTTAACTCTACATACTCTATCGCTTGTTTTATGGGTACTGCTGAGAGGAATTGTTCGGACTTATACCAGCGACATATTTTCACCATCGTCGTAGGCGACAAAACTCTCATGACCATCACCGGGATGAAAGGGAATGGATAAAGAATAAAGGACAAGACAAAGAAATATATATATATATATATATGATATGAGCAAATGTGTTTCGGAAGTTTATCGTCATCTCTTACTATGCAAGACTATATATAAACGCAAGGACATCACAATCAAGTTACCAGTTCTAATGAAAGTCTTAAGAAACTCTTGCAATCTGGTAAGTTCTGAAACTACTACAAAAAGAGGAAGGAAAGACTTTATCACGCCTATGTTAGCTGCAGCTTTAGATGGATGTCAATTAAGCATAAGGAATTCTCTCTTTATACTTCAGGCAGTAGTAAAAGCACTGGATCTTAACTGTGATAATTTTCCTATAAATAATTTCATTCAATTAAATGCATTCAATTCCATTCAATGCATTCACACACAGAATCGAAAAGATAGAGCGGAATCTATAAAATCTGATTTTTAGAATAATATGCCTGAAATGGTGACCGTTCACTGGGATTTAAAATTATTACCTTGACTTGACGTGAGAAGTTCTGGCTGTACCCAAACTGGAGAGCTCTTCCGGCCAGGATCAAGCTAAAGCTGTGTTGAACACATTTTATGACTGGAATCTTGATGACAAAGTACAAATAATGCGCTGAGACACAACTACGTCTAATACAAGGTGATTGAAAGGAGCTAGTGTACTTTTAGAAGAAAAACTAGATAGGGAATTGCTATTTTTTGCTTGCCGCCATCACGTTTACGAAGTGGTTTTAAAATGTGCGTTAGAAACAAAAACCTACCAAGTCACAAGTAGCCATTATATCCCACTGGTTAAAAAAAATTGAGACAACTGGAAAACTATTAATCCTGCTGCCATTAAAACAAGCGCCGATATGGTCTCACGACATTTTTGTAATACAACAATAGGAGAATATTTGTTGACATTGTAATTTTATTATTTATATTTTTTAGGTGACAGAAAAAAAAATGAGACCTCCTGGAGCGATGCATCAAGAGACTTAAGGAATATGAACCTGTTGACAAATTGATCTCCAAAGCAGACCTGAGCAAGTTTAGTCAACATCTTCGGTACTTATCAGAATAGAATGTCGTTTTATCACTCTTTGATGATGAAGTTAATGAAGAAACCAAGACGAACAATGTAGTCAACTTACAACGAGAGAGTTTATGTGATTCTGGGAAGAAATTAATTCCACTGAAGAAGATATGTTTGATTATTTGTATGGTAAGTAGGAATACAATATATAGTACTATTTTTTATACTGTTTTCAATAAATTGATAATAATACTGCCTTATTTATTGTTGCAGGAAAATTATTATGGGATTTTGGGTCTGTCAAGAGTACAAAATTATTTTCTCAATTAAAAATTGATAAGAATTTTCTCCAGAGACCCGTTTCTACGTAGAATGAAGATTGTTCTTATTCAGAGGCAAAAATAAAAGTGCTTTCTTTAATGGCAGTTAAAAATACAGCTGAAAGAGCTGTAATGCTCATGTAAGATTTTCTTGGTTTCGCTGCAAAGGAAGAGCAAAAGCAATTTTTGCTACGCTGTGTACAGGAGCATAGAAATCTGTATCCAGACTGTAAAAATTAGTCACTTAAAAGAAAATATCCTACCCTATCCGTATTATATATTTTATCTTCTTTTAAGAAATATTTTATAAAATTTTAATATTTCAATTGAAATCAATCATTTTATTCAATGTCTAACTACGGCTAACGGCTAACGGAAAGGGTTAAAAAGAATAATGTATGATGTTTCCTTTTCGCAAATACAAAGCTCCCTCCCTCGCTAGGTCACCGGTGACATCCTTTCAGAGTGGTTTACTGTGCCTTTGATCCGTTGTAGAATAACCCCATTATCTGAGGTTTAACGCTCCAGTAGTTAGCGGCACTCAAGAGATCAGGCTGGAGATCTTGGCATTGCCCTGTAGGGCTTTTAATATGGCCACACTGTCCAACAGTATACGGATGTTGTAAACCTTTATACCTCTTGACATAACCATAGTCGCGGAGTAGGAAATTCCAACACATTCAGATGATTTACGTAGCATCAGCAGGGTCCTTGCCGTCATTGAAATAAAATGGGAATTTTTGGTATATTGACAGGAAAAGGAGGATAGAAAGGGAAGAAAAGGGATATTGCTTATACACATGGATTGGGGAGTGTAAGCATTAGCTCAAGCAAGTCAGGTTCACATACCTATAACTCGGAACTGGCCGGTGCCGGGAAGTCCAAACATTTATTTTAAATTTTCTCTAAGTAAGTTATAAAAAAAAAAACATTATTTTAATAAACATAAACTTTTTATAAAGATTAATGAATAAGAACAAACACAACATTTCTGCTGTAAACCGTGGAGGGGTTTGGCCTGTTTCCATCTCCGACATCAAATCGGCCTGTCACGTTGTAGTCTTGACAATACTAACTACATAAGTGAGACATGCGTTAGTCAGTAGGTTCAAAAACATGTATCCTCTATATTTTTTTAACCTTAGGATTGTTTTATTTTTAAATTGGAATTGAATTGTAAGGTATATGCTGTCCCGTAAAGTAATATGATCAAAAACTATCCTGTAAAAATTTATGCGTGGTCGAAAATAAAATTAAATATCAATATAATTTATAATGACTATTACATATTACATACAATTTATAATCTCTTTTGATTTTCGACAGTTGAAAAACTACTGAGTATTTTTGGTAACCATTTGTTATAGAACTTCTGGCTAAAAAATATATAAAGAAAATCTGCTCTTTTGTTCCTATGACATAACAAAAGGAAACCCATACAATGTTGCTTCCTCGCAACTACTGCCAAGGGCCGCGAAAACACGACATGTTTTATACGCAGTTAACTGAGCTTTACACCCACTTTTTTCCAAAATAAAAATCAAAGTTCATATGTAAATAAACCACATTATAATAATATTCAGGCACATTAGGTCCAGACCCCGGTCGGGTAAAAACCTCCAAATGAGTTAACCGAAGTAGAATCCTAAACTCTACATTAAATGGTTTCGCCGCTCCGAGAAACGGCTGCCCGATTTCACTTAAAATACCCTTTTAAAAAAACTTGAGGCACTTTGAGTTTTCATAAAACATATGTATATTCCTGCATTAAATTAAATTATGGGAGAGGTAAAATGAAAATCTCTGTACTAAAATACGTGTTAAAGCGTACCCTCACAAATTAAATACATTTTCAGAGTCATAAAAATATGTACGTTTAACTTTTATGACAATTCTGGTTTGTAAACAAATAGGAGATGTGATGTAATTAGTTAAGTGAGAGTTTAAGTCAGGCTTGAAGGTTTAGATTTTACCCCCACACAAGAGGTTCAGATTTGTAATGAATTTTGGCTTAAGGCGTAGCTCACTGTTTTGCGCTTGTGCTGTTACAATTATAGAGCTTGTGATTATTAGTAATGTTTTCTAAAACTTTGCGTTTCTCCAACACGTGATTTAACATTATTTATAATATGGGTATGTTATGATAGCTAAAAATATTATTTTTGATCCCCTAGTTTTATTATTTACTTGTAACTACCAATAGCCATTTTTCCCCGCTTGAAGTTTTTTTCATTACCAAGCTCTCATGCAACTAGCCATGAATATGGCTTGTTATTATCACAAAAAATATCCGTAATGATAAAATCTCTCCCTTTTCTACCCCCCTTTTTTTATGTGAGGAAACCCCCACCGGTCATCACCTTACCGGAGCTAATGGCTAAGGTGGTATGTCGGACTCGAACCGACTGAAACCACACAGTGTTCCGTCAACGGATCTTATGACCGGGGCCCCAGGTGTACCCTAGAAAGGAAGTCCCTGTGTACACCGGCAGACTTGGCCGCCTTTTGAGCAAGGCGACCCCAATATGATGTGTGTGTGTTCTGTCCCCCCCCCCCTCATATTTAGTCAGGCGCGCGTGGAACACGTCGTGCCGCCGTCACGGGCCTACTTCTGCTAGGGCGATAGATAGCCCAGTCTGTCGCCCTCAGGCCCGCGCTCATGGAGGCCGGAGGTCATTTTGCACTCTCCGGTGCGTCTTCTGCGGGACGGAAGACTACTAACTCTCTCCCATTCCCTTTCCGCCGTTCCCTTTCCGCCGCTTCTTTTGCAAGCATCACTGCCTCGCAGTACGAAGCGCGGAATCCCATGCACTCTCTGTATGTGTACATAAAATATATAAAAAATATATAATTATAAAAGAATATAGCATTCATTTAAAAAAAATGCTTAACCTGTCTGATCATTGTTATTTTCTTAGTGTACTATGTGCAGTAAACACAATAGTTACCTTCTATATGCTGATGAAAAATGTTCTAACCCTATAGCAGCAGAAAGTACGAAAATAATTAAAAAACTAATGAAACACCTCCAAGCCCTTTTGTCATTGAACTCTAGCATTAAATGACGTGAACTATTGTTGTTACTGATAAACTTTTTTTATTGGCGTACTTAAAAGACAGGAAGATCATGTGTTATCATACTCCTAAATTGTTAGCCTTGTAAGTATGCCAATAAAAACTAAGTTATTCTTTACGACAAACGTACCGAAACGTATCGATATCCGTAATTAAATATACCCTTTAAGTACACAATAAAAATTAGTTGTACTTACATAACTTATATTACCAGCTCTTTCATAACTGTCATACTTCTTTCTCAATTTATATGCAATATAAGTTTGAATATGTAAGATGCATGTATTTTTAAGGTTCAATGTGGGCTGTTTGCATTGTATTTTTTGTTGAAAACCCGAATACCGTACTAGGGTAAACGAATTCATTTTAGATGGGAGCGGTTTAACTGGTGTACGCATGAACAGCTTTATCCAAGGAAAAACAAAATTCTAAAAATATAGTCTGTTTTCTAGTTTCAAATCTAGTCAAAACGTATGTTTGTAGTTCGAGTATTACTTGCGTCAGAGTAAAAGTAGATTGAAACATGAATATTTTACAACGTATAATAAATAGTTAAAATTACAAACACTTTGAAATAAATTAGATCAGACGCAGGCGAAGTTACTTTTTAACGTTGTGGACATGCTTAGGCACATTTGGGTCACATGTCCATGGGCGGCGGTAGTCACTTACCATCTGGATCTTCCGTTTTTTTATACTATCCTCTCTAAACATTATGTGGATTTGTTTAATAGCCTTGATTCTGACTTGACCCTAATATAGAATACATTATAATGCAATACGATAAGGCGTTCTATAGCAGTGATAAGTTTATTCTTCGTTTGTAGGTGGTTGATAGGATCATTATGGATTTGTTAGAACGTTTGGTTATTAATGGTTCAACTTCGTTAGATTTTACTGCGATACCTTTACACCAAAGAATTACACAAAATATTATCTCCATAATATTTAAGAAATCAGTCATTGTTTTCGCGCCTTGTAAATAATATATTACGAAAAAAAGTACGATTAAATGAGGATTTGTATAATAGAATTCAGAGGACGGAACAGCTACAGATAGAAGAAAACTTTTGTTAAATTCACGGAAACAATGTTATTATGCTTTAAATTATTATAATTTTGATGAAATATTACTGTGCCCGCTCTCCTGTACCTTTTAGAGAACAAGAGTCGAGCCCAAGGTGCCACATAAACCTGTTTTCAAAAAGTATTTTTCAAAAAGCTATACTTTTTTATTTCTTTTGAAAGGTGATAGAATATGATTAATTTTCTATCGTTATCAAGGTGATAATTTTTAAAGAAAGCTAAGGATATCTTCAATTTATCGTCGGTAAACTAAATAAGCCATATAGTGGTGTTTTGGCAATTTTAACTATGAAGAAAACTATTAGATGTTTTTTCTGTATAGCAACTATAATATTCACATAAGAGTAACAAATAAATAACCTATTTTTTTATATTATTGATTATCTAAATATAACTTTTTATAAGTGTGCATTTGCACTTTGAAGTTGCAGTTAGTTGCAGAAAAATAATGTGAAAAAGTAGACCCGTGTAATTCGTCTATTTCTCATAAATACTGTGCAGTGGAATGTAAAAAATTAAGAATATAGGGATAGCTTGGAAATATTCCGATTTCAGGAACACGCTGTATGTAAACTTGAGAAATGATTAGTCAAGACATCTATTATATACAACCTATCCCTATATTAAAATTTCAAGAGAAGAGCGCACTCCTACCTAAAAGGCCGGCAACGCACTAGTGACTCTTGAGCTGCGGGATATCCATGGGCGGCGGTAGTCACTTAAACGTCATTTAAACATAAAAAAAAACATTCAGATTGGTACATCGGTTTAAAATGAGAGATAGGAATCAAATAAAATATATAATATGTAATATATAATAAAATAAAAATAAAATAGTTACAAATAAACAGAGCTACTTTCGCATTTATAATATATGTATACAGCATGTAAATGAGTAGGTCTCACCTTTTTATATGAAATGAAAATAATGTTGATTCTGTGGATAGTATTGATTGATTATGATTGATTCTTCCTAATATTGACCAATTAAATTTCTTAAAATTGAAAAAAAAAAAAACAATAGGAAATATCAATTCTTCATATCTGTTGAGTGCAGCTGTAAGAGTAAGAGCAGGAGTGTTCAACGATTTGCAATAGAACTTTATTGATTTATTTTATTACAAGCAATTTAAGCTAACAATTACAATATTTTTTGCGCATTCTGCTACTTATGAATATAATTCAAATAATAAGTACACGGTTAAAATACAACTACATCAATAAAAATAATGGCTGAAGAACAATGAATACAGAGGAAAATAAATCCGAAAACGTTCAGTTCTTTCAATATCAATCTTTTCTTCAATTTCCTATCTCCCACGTAACAGATTACGCTGACATTTTTCACCGTCATGTTGAAGTAAGAATGTAAAGCTTTGTACTTACCACCCCTATGTCCATTTATCAGAGTTATTCCTTCGACGCATGTAACATTTTATTTTAAAATTAAATGAACATACATCCAAGGCCTCGGATTTTGAATCTTTCATTGATATTCTTCATCAATTCCAATGTAAATTACTCACGTTAAATAAGTTTGGATCTAGAATATTTAAGGAAGTCTCAGCTTCATTCAATAGTCATAAATAACTTTATTGCCATTTAAATATAACTTAGTGATAATGTTTTTCACTAATTAAATAAATAGCAATTTGCTCTACTTAAACCCTTATTACTAGTATTTTTTAAAACATTTTACTTCCATTTTGTTCAGAAAGAAAGAAAGCATTTATTCTGACATTCACAGGACCGCACATAATTGTTACAATCAATAACGATGAGTACGTACAATGCCCTGTGCGATGCCAGAAATGGCACCTATCTCAGCATATTGCTGCAGCCGGAGACTGCAGCGCTGTTATGATAGGGCCCGAGCCCGGTTACGTCCCGAGCCTATTTTCTAAATTATGGACGCAACCATAAGCAACTAAAATAAAATATATATATATATATTATTTATTATTATTTATTTATGGACTCTCTCTCGCGTGTATATTCAACGCAGAGATTCTGCCAATGTCAAGTATTTCTAGAGAAAAAAACAGTTTATAAAAATATGATCGCCATGTTGATCGAAAAGTCAATCTCTCAAAATATATATATACATATAAAATTGAAATCAAAACGTCAGTCTAAAATGTGACAGTAAGATGCAAATACAATTTAACTTGTGTGGTGTTTGGTGTGGTGATAAATTAAATAATGTACAATTTGTGATGTGTGTGTCATGGAGGAGAATTTGCGGAGTTTGCTGCATAAACCGTATAAGTGGATGACGTGTAGCTACAGAGAAAGGTATGATATCAAATATGTTTGTTTTGGAAATTAAGTAAGTAACGTTTTGTATTTAATTCTAAAATTGTGAACTGATTTCAGAGTACGAAGTGGAGGTGGCAGGTCATTCCAGCAGCGCGTTGCGGCGAGTTTAAAACTACCTCTAAAGGCAGCAGTCCTGTATCTCGGTGTACTCATGAGATAAGACGATGCTCTAGTATCATATTCAGTACTATTCCAAATAGTAACGTGGCCAAGTGAAGCTTCCTTCGCGACGTTTTGTACTGGTTGTATGAGTCTTTCGGTTCTACTGAGCAAGCGGGCCCCAAACACAGTGTCAGCATAACTGAGCTTGGATAATAAGAGAGATTCACAGAGCATTATGCGCATGTTGACACTGGTGTAGGGACGAATCCTGTAGAGTAGCTTTAGTCGGTAAAAGCAGTTGCATACAGCTTGGCGTACATGAGTTTCAAACCTCAGTTGACCATCAAAAACTATTCCAAGGTTGCGAGCTTCAGTTAGATGTTCTAGTGAACGGGGTGCGGGCTAGAAAACCTCCACGTGGTGCACCCTGGGCAACGTTGGCGACGACGCAGCCTTCTCCTCTTTCTCTACTTTTGAGGAGGGCATTGTCGCCAACGGCTAATCTTCTGGCGGGAAGAGGTGGCCTTTTCTTCGACAACAAAGTCGAGGCTTGGCCATACAGAGCGGGCTTTTATGCTGATTCCTCTGTTGGCTCTTTGCTCTTCGGAGCTGTGAGGAAGGAAACCTCAATAAAAAATCACCAAGTGGGACCCCTCCATGGGGAGGAGTTTCTCCGCTGTCCACAGTGGAGAAAGAGGACGGGCTCGGCGTGCACTCGCACTGCCACCGAGCAGGCATTTGGAGATTCGTCTCTATGCCACTGTTGGCATATCGTAATCCCGAAAGGAGTGTCGTGGTTAAGTCTCGCGGCTCTGATCGGGGGCGAGGGTCTTGGCTTCAACGCCCGGACTGTGAGGAAGAATACCTCTATAAAAAATTACCCCGAATCCTGTGTTCTGGTGCGTGACCAAGGGATGCATGGCTGATGGGTGGTTCAGTCGCGAGCGCACTCCCAGCCGGGGCACCTGCGGACCCCTCGGTTGGGCATAAATCTACGCTTACCCGGGTATTGGGGATCTCTGCCCGGGTGGACCTTTAGTTCTCCCCTACTCGCGGGATATACAATGGATAAGCTAAATAAAATCAAAAAAACTAAAGACGAAGAAAAGAAGGAGAAAGTGAAGGAGAAGAGTAGTAAGGCGGGCGATATCTCGTCTAAAAACGAGGATATTCTACTTGGAAAGCCTATATCGCAGGAGCTCCCAGAAGTCACTCCATCTTCTGGGAGCAGAAGGGTATCACAACGAGTTCGATTCAGGGCGGCCAGTTCAGTTGCTGACTCGTCTGAAGAGATGGAGCTAGAACCTCGCGACATAGAAAGTCGCAAGAGAGGCCGAGATGAGGAGGTCGACACATCGCAAGAAATGTTGCCACCGAAGGTGGCGAGCAGCAGACGCGCACGCCAATCTCGGCCGCCTCGGGTTCCGTCTTTTATAGGGCGCAAGATTACGCTCGGACGCGTGCCGAGGGCGAAGTTGTTGCGGAGGAGGAGATCGCGGATCTCCTTTTGAAGATCCGTGTGCCGGATGAGAGGGGTTCTGTCCCTTCTACACCGGTAGCTTTAAAGGAGAGGACGAGCGCGGCGGTGGCGATCATCCAGAAAGTCGCCACCAAATCCACTAATCTGAAGGGCTCTTTTGTTAGGGCCCTGAAGGACTCCTCTTCCGCTGTGTCGGGGGCAATGGAAAGCCTCTTGGAGGACGTATTACGCCTTCAAGAGTCGAACGACCGACTGACAGATGCAAACAAACGCCTGACGGAGCAGGTTGCAGAGCTGAGTGCTCAATTTGCCCAATTTCGGGCAGGAGCTCGCACTAATAGCCCTCAGCAGTCGAATCCGGGTGCACAGCTACCTGGCTTAACCCCCACCCACTCCCCCGTTTCTGATGCTCACTTGCGGCATATTACTGATGCCGTGTGGCGTCTGATGGACGGGCGCCTGGCGGGACTTGAGGCAAGGCTGCCTCCGGCACCCACGATTCGGCCGCCACTGGCCGTGAATAAGCCAAAGGCCACATCAGAGCCGCTCCCTGTTTCTGGTGGCCGCGTCACTGCAACTTATGCGGCAGCAACGTCGGCGCCAGCACGAAAGGCCGGGAAACCCTCTAAGGCCCCAACCAAAGTGGCGGAAAACTTTCCTCCACTTCCCTCTCTGGCCCCTAAAGGTACAAGAGCATCTCAATTGCGTTCAAATGTTGGACCTGAGCCAGGCTCCTCGGAATCTGTCCCCTCCACTTCTGGCCCTTCTAATGACGGTTGGAAAAAAATGGAGGGTAGTAAAAAGAAGTCCTGGGCAAGAAAGAAGAAGGCTGAGAGCACTCTTTCAACGCCCCAAGCCCCGTCAGGATCAGTATCCACCAAAAAGACCCGGAAGCTCCAACCGCCGAAGTCAGCAGCTGTAGTTGTTACGGTGCTGCCAGAGGCGGCAAATAGGGGAGTCTCTTACGCTGCCGTCTTCAAAAAGGCCCGAGACTGTCTTACCTCTGAATTCGGGAGCGCAGGTGTTCGCTTACGCCTCGCCCAGATAGGGGCTCGAGTTCTCGAGTTCCCCGGGGCTGAGGACACGAAGACGGCAGATGTTTTCGCGGAAAAGCTGCGGGGAGTGTTCTCAGAAACGGATGGAATAAGGATCGCCAGGCCCACAAAGTGTGCGGAGATGCGCATATCGGGCTTGGATGACTCCGTGACTGTCGAGGATGTCCGAGTAACAATCCAACAGAAAACGGGTTGCGTCTCGGATAATATTAGGATCGGCACCATCCGCCCCGGTCAAGGAGGTCTTGGTGCAGTGTGGCTCAGCTGCCCCGTGGCAACCGCCAAAAGTCTAGGCGATGCCGGTAGGATCCTTGTCGGTTTCGTAAATGCCAGGGTCACTATACTGGCTGCGAGACCGACGAGGTGCTACAAATGTCTGGGGGCGGGGCACACCCGTATCAAGTGCAAAAGTTGTTTTGACTGCAGTGGACTCTGCTTCCGCTGCGGTCGACCGGGGCACAAGGCGGCGGCATGTTCGGCTGCCCCTCACTGCCCAGCGTGTGCGGCGGGTAACTTACCCGTTAATCACCAGATGGGGTAGGTTGTCTGTAAACCTCCTCGCGCATCTCCGCAAGCTTCGGTGGCTAGCCAATCGGCCCAGGCTGCCTCCGATGTGAATCGTGCGTCGTCACCGTCGCCCATGGAGGAGGCTGTAGAGACAATCCAATAATGGACCAAGTCTCTAGCCTCCTTGTCCAGACGAACCTAAACCACTGCGCCAGTGCACAGGACCTTTTCCTGCAAAGCATGGCGGAGTGGTCTATCGGTGTAACCATAGCCGCGGAGCCTTATTTCGTTCCTTCCCGTCCAAATTGGCTTAGTAATTGGGACGACTCCGTGGCAGTCGTGGGCTCCACGGCGGCTCATTCCCCGCCCTTGTCGCTGAAAGACAAGGGTACTGGATATGTTGCTGCTGAATGGGGGGGTATCACCATATACGGTGTCTACTTCTCCCCCAACCGGAGTCTGAGCGATTTCGAGATCTTCCTCAACAACTTGGAGACCTCGATACGGCGACTAGCGTCTGGGCACGTCTTAGTGCTGGGGGATTTTAACGCTAAGTCCGTTGCATGGGGATCCCCAGGACGGACGCACGGGGTGGCGCTGTAGAAGAGTGGGCGACATCAGTGGGCCTCTGTCTTCTAAACAGAGGCACCACCAATACGTGCGTGCGACAGCAGGGGGGGTCGATAGTGGACCTTTCGTTCGCTACCCCTGCTCTTGCCGCACGAGTAAGGAACTGGCGTGTCCTGGAAGAGGTTGAGACGCTCTCGGATCATCTCTATATTCGATTTGAGCTCTCCCGGACCCAGGATCCCAGAAGGGGTCACACGGCGCGGCGATCATCCCGCTTTCCGCGGTGGGCTGTTTCAAAATTAGATAGGGACCTCCTAGAGGAGGCAGCCATCATTTATTCTTGGTTGTCTCCGCAGTCTCCGACTGAGGAGGGAGACATGGGGGCGGGCCGCTTTTGCGATGTGGTAACGCATATCTGCGATGCGGCCATGCCCCGGATTCGAGGTAGTCGGCCTCCAAGGAAGGAGGTCTACTGGTGGTCCCAGGAGTTGTCGGATCTCCGCGTGGCTTGCATTCGTTACCGGAGGTCCTACACCCGCAGCCGTTGGCGTCACCCCGAAGATGGGGAAGAGGACCGGCTTCATGAGGAGTACCGAGAGGCACGGAAAACTCTGAAGCTGGCCATTTGCCGCGCCAAAGAGGAGAAAAGAAAGGAGATGCTGGAGGGTCTCAATCGTGATCCCTGGGGTCGTCCATATCATGCGGCGCAACAAAAGCTCCGCGCGCCGGCCCCCCCCCCCTTACTGAGACTCTCCAGTCCAGCTTCCTGCAGGAAGTGGTTGAGGGCCTTTTCCCGCAACGGGTGGACCACTCGCCCCCGTCAATGGCCCCCTCGGCCGTAGACGACGGGGAGTTCGAAGAGGAACATATTCCACCCGTCACAGAGGCAGAGGTAGGGGCGGCTGTCCTTCGAATCCGTTCTAAGAACACCGCCACAGGACTGGATGGGATTCCTGCCCGAATATTGGCCCTAGCCCTCAACCACATGTCGGACCGCCTCAGGGGAGTATTCGACGCATGCTTGGCGTCTGGATGCTTCCCTGAATGCTGGAAGAGCGGGAAGCTGGTTCTTTTAAAGAAGCCGGGACGGCCTACGGACTCGGTCGCGACCTACAGGCCCATTGTATTGCTGGACGAGGCGGGTAAATTGTTTGAGAGGGTCCTCTCTGCCCGCATCGTCCGGCACCTGGGCGAGGTTGGTCCAGACTTGTCGGACGCCCAATTTGGTTTTCGAGCGGGGCGTTCGACGATCGGTGCTGTCATGCGTCTGAGGGCCGTGACCGAAGGGGCAGTGAGCTGTGGCGGCGTGCTGTTGGCGGTGTCTTTGGACATCGCCAACGCATTTAATAGTCTGCCATTCAGCTGCATCAGGGAAGCGCTACTTTATCACGGGGTGCCCCAGTACCTGAGGCAGCTGGTGGCAGACTATTTGGAGGAGCGTACCATCATGTACGAGGATAGAGAGGGAAATTTGAGTCGTCGGCCCATGTCGTGCGGTGTTCCGCAGGGGTCTGTCCTTGGACCACTCCTGTGGAACATGGGGTACGACTGGGCCCTTCGAGGTGACTTCCCCCCTGGGCTGGGTGTAATCTGTTACGCCGATGACACTCTGGTCACAGCCCGGGGGTCAAACTTTCAAGAGGCGGCACGCTTGGCCACCAGAGGAGCCTCACTGGTGGTCGAGCGGATCGAGGCGCTAGGGTTGCGGGTGGCCCTGGATAAGACGGAGGCCCTTCTATTTCATGGGCCCCGTCGAGGTCCACCCCCTAACGCCTCCATAATGGTCAACTCGATCCTCGTACCGGTTCGGGCCCACATACGATATCTGGGCCTGATCCTCGACGGAAGATGGCGCTTCGACGAGCACTTTCTGCAGCTGGCTCCAAAGTTGATCGGCACTGCGTCCGCCCTTGGGCGACTCTTGCCCAACTTGGGTGGGCCCAGCATCGCCACAAGACGGCTGTACACGGGGGTTGTCCGCTCAATGGCACTATACGGTGCACCGGTGTGGGCGGAGGCTCTGACCGCCCAGAATAGGGCACGCCTCTGGCGCCCTCAGAGGGTCATGGCAGTTAGAGCCATACGTGGCTACCGCACCGTGTCGACGGAGGCGGCGTGCGCATTGGCCGGAACTCCTCCGTGGGACTTGGAGGCGGAAGTGCTTGCCGAAGTTTATAGGCGGACGACTGATTTCCGGGCGGGTAGCGGCAATCGGCCCCCGCCCGAAGAGGTACGCGAGTGGCGTGAGACCGCTCGCCGAGCCACGATGGCTCATTGGTCGTCCCAGCTGGAGGCTCCACGTGCTGGCTTATCGACCGTGGAGGCGCTCCAGCCAGTCATCGTCGAGTGGGCAGGGCGGCAGCACGGAACCCTTTCCTTCCGACTGACGCAGGTTCTCTCCGGGCACGGCTGCTTCGGAAAGTACTTGCACTCGGTCGCTAGGAGGGAATTGAGTCCCGTCTGCCATCACTGCGACTGCAGTGAGGACTCGGCCCAGCATACTCTCGCGGATTGCCCGTCTTGGGCGGCGCAGCGTCGGGCCCTCACTGCAGTAATGGGAGAGGATCTGTCACTACCGGCCGTCATATGCTCCATGGCCAGTAGTGACAGGAATTTTACTGCGGTCGCAACCTTCTGTGAGGAGGTCATCTCGCAGAAGGAGGCGGCGGAGCGGGCCCGGGAGGACGATCTCCGCTCGGACCCAATTCGCCGCCGGCGAACTGGGCGGCGTAGACGCGCTTACCAGCGCCTCATGCCGCCCTGAGTGTGGTCGCGGGTGGTCGGGACGGGTTTTCCCCGCCACCCGCTATAGTGACCAGCCGCGAGGAGGTGACGTCCTGGTGTGCCTGGACGCCGCCAAATTGAGAGTTGAAAGAAGGTGGTGCCCGTGATTGGCAGGCGCTAGGAGGGATCCGGATGTCGTAATGAAGCTGTTCCCGGATTTCTCCTATTTTAGGCGTAGTATGGCACACCGTGTGGTTTTAGTCGGTCCGTATCCGACACACCGTCTCATCGAAAGCCCCGGTGGGATGACGGCCCGAGGGGGTTTCCACACGTAAAAAAAAAACAAAAAAAAGATGTTCTAGTGAACAGTTGTTCAACCTATGTTTGGCTGGCGGCTGGCAATTTGGTGTGTGCTGTTTTTTGTGCCCATGATCAGATACTTATTCAGGACTAATTGTATTATAATATTCCATTTGTTAGTCTTACGTTAAACATTGTAAAAGATGTAAAACATTTTACAATAAATCGCGTTAAACAAAAATAACCAAAGAATACTGGGTTTTTAAGTAATATTAAACAATCATTATAATATATAAAAATAAGGTCTATTTAGGAATTCGCCTTTTCATTTCCGTTGTAAAATTTTCGTGTGCACGTGTTAGGGAAATTGTTTTCATGACGCCGGTCGAAAGGGTCACTTATTCAGCATATTTATTTACTGAGCTTATTAAGTTCACCGAGTATTCTGCCACTAGGTAGCGTGTATTTAGTTGTGCTGTAACTTGCGTAACATATTATCTCGTTTTAGTTTGTTTTCTCTCTCTGGTATAAAAAATTGTTAGAAAGGAGAAGGTACTATGTATTAAATAATAAAATCCGTAAATTTTATTTATTGCTATAATATAACAAATTTTTTTTTTGGCTTTCTTCTTTTTGGCTTTTCCTACACGTGAGTACGAACGTAATTTTACAGAAAACTAGCATCGCTTTCTGAGTGATAGACATTCAACGTAAACCATAGAAACAAAATGTTCAATGGTGTCGTAAAAGACGGCTAAGGGATCGAAGTCTTCTCTACCAGACAGTATGTATACAGTCATACAGTGCCCGGTTGACGGCAATAGGCTTGTCCCTATGACGTTAGTGGAACCAAGTTCTAAATGACAAAATGTGGACGTTTAATATACCTCTGTCTACCCCCTCGGAGACACAGGCGTGAGTATATGTATGTAGTAATTTTGTATGTCATACCTATGTACTACTACTACTACATTTCGCACCTATGTACATCCCTTCGTCGGTACACATTTTTATTCTTCTTTTATTTAGACTATTGAAACCGGCCTTCATGCAAGTTCATAAATTTTCATTACTCTGACACTATGTGGCGTTCAAACCCGTAAACCCGTCTATGGCGCATTTATTGATATAGCAATAAACAAAATGATTTATTCAATGGGACTTTTCCTATCCACTAGAAGGGACCAAACAGTAAAAAGCTGTGATACAGTTAAAAGTCGCCAGAGGGGTATATTTTGTTTGTTTAGTTAAAAGTGCTAAAGTTAATATCCAAAAGTGGCAAGAAATTGCCAAAATAAAAGTAAGGTGGTCACAAAACACGAGATATTCTTGGTCAATGGGTGATTTTTTTATGATATAGACGTGCAAACGAGCAGACGAGTAAACTGATGGTGAAAACTGTCGCCCATGGACACCTCCAACTCAACAGTTGTAACTACACTGCTTGCCCTTTATGGTAATGAAGGGGATTATATTTCTATAGTTACTTATACTAATTATTTATACTAACTATGTATACGTATTTCGATATATCATTAGGGACTCTGATAGTAAAAGAACAAGATTCCATTTTCTAACCTCAACAATAAGTTGTTATAGAGAATGCTGAGATACTTTTGTATTACTACTGTACTACTGTAGTTCGGTTTTCTTGAACTACAGTTATTAAAAGTTTATTAGCATTGTCTATTATATATTATTAGTCAGTGATCTTCAGATATGAACACCTAGGAAATTAGTATTTTGGTCCTCATGAAAACCGTTGTTCGTTGAATATTTCAAGGAATGCTACCTAATACGAGGACAAAATGTGCAAAATATGCAAACACAATTTGATATTACATTTTACGTGGCACACCACAAAGCCACAGCATATCGCAGCTGGACATTTGAATTCGAAATATACGTTATGAAGCTAATTTTAATTAAGATCTTATCAGGCAATTAATTATTCACGTAATTATTGAATAATATGACTGCTTTTCAACCCTTTTGGTTCTAATTTGCCTATTTTATTAATGACTCGGTTATTATTATCTTTATTGAAGCGATGGTAGGCTCTAATTATATTTATGCCCTTAACTTGTAACTACAATCCACTGTTGTCATTGAATACATTGTTTAATTTCTGTTCCGATTAGGACTAAGATTCATTGTGGCCATTTGTATCTTCATATAAAATGTAGTACTGCTGTAAAAAATTAATAAAAATAGGTTCATGCTAAACCCATTTTATAATTCCTTAATTAACGTCTGTATGTATTATCTCTGTTCTCTAATGTATTATCGCTCTGTTCCTAAAAAAAAAAAACAAATTAAGAAAAAAGTGTAATTTTTCGATTGGTCTTAATTATATTTGTTCTTTAATAAATACAAGTACACAACCCAGACAAACTGCTATATTCTATTGGTTTTAAGTGACCCTTTTACCACGTATTATTTTTTTAAAACACAGATTTGGTACTTGCGGTTTAACCAACACATCTGTATGGAAAAACCAGTAATAGATTCCGATGAACCTAGTTCTTGAAATGTGTCGGTTAATACGAGACAAATTGAAACAGTTAACCACAAACTGTTTCAATTTGTCGTATTTTGTTACAGCAATTTGTCTCAAGCCTATACCGACAACATTACCGGCAAGGTGCAAACCGCGAAACCTTTACTAAGTTCCACCAAACAGCGTGGCGGCCGTTACGGTCACCTATCAAGATCGCTGATTTAAAAGGGTCTAAAATTTCTGTTTCATTTAATTGTATGTTGTCTTTTCTGTTTCCTTAAAAAATAACTTGACAACAATTTTAATATAAGGCAGTTTAGTGACATTGAATTACTTATTTGACTACAAAAATACTTTATAGTGTATTGAGTGAAGCTATTGTACGATAGTTAGTAAATTTTTCTAATTTCTAATAAAGTTCAATTTTTTTATAGAAAAAATCATAGTACAGGAGCAAATACAAACAAATGAATTAAAGTTGATTTTTATATAGTAATGCTAAAGAATACTAATGCTCAACCAAACATTTTTATTATATAGCAAGCGTTAATTAATGTTTACGACGCGTACTATAAGAAATGGCAGTAATCCTGGCGATAAAATTTTACGAGTCATTGGCACAATAAAAACGTATTCTCATCAATATCAGAGTCAGGTCGATCAGGCTCAACAACATGAATACAATATTAAATGGCGTCTGTGTTATTTTCTACTGGCAGGCCTTTTTTATTACTGAATTTGTAATTATTGCAAACACAATAACTAACCAGGGCTAGGACATTGTTTTTGTAAATAGAGATCAATATAGTTAGGAAGTAAGGTTGCCTGTAAGGGATCGCTCTTAGCCATTAGGCCGCCCATTGTGCATATCCACTTTCTATATTTAGTTTTAAGCAATATGTTTGTGGTGAACAATAAAGATGCTTCTTATCTTATCTCTCTTAATATAGAAAAACTTAAAGAAAAAAGCCTTCAAATAAAAATTTCGTGTTATTTATATTTATTAAGTAACAAACGGTTTTACAAACGGGTGTATTTTGAAAATGCACATCTAGTTTGATTCGACGGGGACCTACATCAAGGAGTTCTTTTAAGAAAGGAAAAATACCCAAATACATTTTTTCCAAATAGTTCAAGACTCTTCCGTATTCATTAAAGTGTTAACAAAATATTTCAAGATTCAGTGTAAACCCAAAACACAGTTGTTTGAAATACCATTTATAGAATATCACAAATAAAAAAAAATCATGCATCGCATACAACATACATACGCTCACGCCTGAAGTAGGTAGTGGACAGAGGTGTTAATACACCTCTGTCTCAGACCAACAGCCACCTTCAGACAATTAAAATTTGGTTACAGGGGGCAAGCCTTTTGTCATTAACCGGGCACTGTATGACTGTATACAAACTGTCTGATAGATAACATTCCGATCCCTTAGTCGCCTTTATGACACCACCGGTAAGAGATGAGGTTGCCTTATTCTACGCCACCGTGAACCCCACGGCTCATCGTATACTAATATATAAATAAAATCACATCATAAAATCTCATAAAATAAAAGCAGGCCGTAGATACTTATTTACGAAGTGTGAAACGTTCAAAAACATTTTCACTTGTATATTACCAGAGAGCCGTTTCGGGCCTGAGTGACGATATTCTGCTACCAATACATAAATTGTGCCTTTTTCGGTTGGATATAAAATTCACGAATATCTATCTTACTATTTTATAAAAAGTTCTACTACGTATGAGCTACTTGTCACTGAATGTAAAGTGTCTGTTAGAGAAAGGGTTTTGTATGTCCTATAAGTTATGAGTATTTCAAGTAGTTGAACAAGTATCTTTTTTTGACAGTGTATGTTTTATAATTTCTTGATCCACTTATTTTTATTACTAAGAGACCTCTGTCGATCAGGCACGTTTGCACTGTAAATGCTGTACAATTTCAGTATTCATTAGATGACTGCAGAAAGAGAATATAGGTTTAAGAATGCTATACAAGAACTTCTCACCAGCAAGGAATTTAACTATATCAGAGTACTAAGTGAACGCCTTAAATACCCATTGAGGTAAAAACACAGTCGATATTCTTAGACGGTATCCTTGTGATTGCTAACAAAATAACATCTGGAACCACCAACACTAAGCACCAACCTTATACAACTTAAAAACAATGTCTCACGAGTTTGTAGAACTTGACAACCCTAAATTTTAAACTCTTAGTTCATCAACAATTGTGACAGCAATCAGCTGCGCGGAACATTCTCACTAATTGGTCTCTTTGAAAAACATTTTGGGATATTTATAATATTGATCCGATGTTGTTAATTGGCGGCCGAGCAGGCAAGTCAGGACCTTCCTCTGTATTTGTTCACTCCCTTATTCTAATTATTACCCATTTAGTATTCACCTTATCTAGTTAAAAGGGGCCTGAGGCCGAATTGTGATGAAATTAATTTTGTAACTTGATTGGTTGCGTTGCCTTATACATTGAACAACTTTATTACATTTTTAATGGACATTTAAAAGAAACGAGATTATTCCTAATTAATGATACGCGTCTACCGTTATCTGGAAGTACAACCGGAAAGTAGGTGTGATCGAATGTGGATTAAAGGTGGTATCTCAGTATTGCTACTCAATTTCGGTCAGATTATCCATATAGTTAAACATACAACTATGTACGTGTTTTTATTACACATAAAAAGAGATATCTCCACTGGTTTGGTAAAAAAATAATAATTGTGGCATTAAATAATAATCATTGCCAAAACAATAATATGATCTGCATGCTAGAGACTGGCATAACAGTTGAAAAGCGTTTAAAATAACAAAATTATTACCGACGCTACAAAATTAAGCCATTTTCAACCCATTTAGAGAACTCAATTCTACAATAAATAACCCCGATACTCATATTTTTGTCAACGCCTGTATTTGATAAATTCAATAAATGTAGTAGGTAGAAGTTCAAAAAGGAGCGTCCTTCCTACCGAAGCACCGTACAAAAAAAACGGCTCAATTAACGAGTTAAAAGGCTAGCTGAAACTTATTAAGTAAGTACCCCAAAGATGATGAAAGTAAAATACGGGCACCCAAACTCTTTTATTTATCGAACCTTTTCTTATCTAAAAATGAAGGCGATTTCTCATCCCACCGCCTCAAAAGCGTAGTGGTTGGAAAGATTGCCTGTTTCCGTTAGAACGAAATTGTGAATTTTCAATACGGATGTTAATTTTAGACCGTTTAGAGCAAGGTGTTAAAAATAACCGTTTTGTTAGATTACCTGACAAATTTTATAAAGCAGAGCATATAGGCACGGAGCACTTCTTTGGAGGCGGTTAGTGCAGCCGCTGGATGTTCCCAATAAAAAGGTCTCGATAAAAGTTTATCATAGTACATATTTGTGATAGACTTTGCGCAAAAAGAAATAATTTTTTGTGGCTACTTCATGCTAAATGAAACGCATCAAACCGTGTTAGAGGAAGTGCGGGGCACATTTTAAACTGAACTTCTTGTTGCCAGTTGCCATGAATTATTAAGATAAAACCAGATATTGATAAACTTATATTAATAGTACATTACTAAATTGACAGATAATAATAACTTGAAAATGAACACAGGAAAAGTAATTGATGCAGTTCAGTGCAGATTATTATCTATGACAATATTAAAATAAATAATGTTGTCTATAATGTGCAAATTTTTTAAGATTAAGCCTTGAAAGTAAAATAAATTGGAAAATATATACAAAAGAATTGTGTAAAAAGATTAGTTAACAGCAATTTGTCAAAACTTATCCTGAGCTATTTGAAAAACAAACATAACAAAGTATTAGAATAAGTAAATCACGTAGAGCCTGAATGAATAAAAACATATTCTGTATGGGACCGGTATTCTTAGCAAATTGCCAGAAAATAATAATAAAAAAAAAATAGTGAACAAATGTTACAAATGTTACTTAATTCGTAATTCAATAAGTGACTCTTTAGCAGGTAAATTATAAATACTGTACATAAATTTATAATGTAAATTGTTTTTTTTATATTGTTTAATGTTATTCCATAATGTATTGTAATATTTTATCGACATTACCGTTACCGCTTTTGTATACTTAATACTTAATTTATTGTTTTAATGGACCTAGTAAAAACTTTGATAATAAATAATGATAATAAATAAAAAATATTGAAGCGATAACATATTTGTATTATCTATAACGTAAAGAAAAATGTTATATATAATTGAATAAAAAAGTGTATGTAACGACCTGTCTACCTTCGTTCAGTAATAAAGTGATTTCTGATTCTGATTCTGAATTTTTACTAAGGATTCAATAACATAGAAATGTATGTTGGGTTTATAACTTCCGATAAATAACATTAAAGTTTTTTTTTCTTTTGCATTAACAACGTCATACCATAAAATTTACTGTCAATGACAGTGAAAAGAAAAATAGTTTCAACTTTGAAGAAGTGGAATACAAGTTTGTTAGCTATGTGGCCAAACACCCTTTGTTTGGCATACCCTCTGTTTACACATGTCGATTTTTGCACGTCAAATAAATATCTAATCAAATTTACAGGAGAAATTAAAATAAGTAATTAGACCACCGTTGTCGTGGTTGATTTGAAAAATACAACGATTATAATGTCGAATAAGGCCAGAAATACTGTCGAATGTAAGCTTAGAACAAAACATTAATTTCATATTTTACATCACCTGTCCTAATATAACTTATGTATTATGATACCATAATCTGCCAAAAGATGGCGTTGTATAATATTGGTCATTCGTAGAATTCGCTATCAAGGTCTACGGAGTCAAGTACATAAGCATTATATTGTATTATTTATTTGTCCATTAAACAGACTTGGAGCGTTCCTCCAAGTGGGAAACCTGTTTATTTTTAATTTTATTATCCACTTAACCCCATAGTTTCCCAGTGGTTAAACATGGTCCTACGATCCGGATTATTTGGCAAGGGTTGTCAAAGTACTTTTCAGATGTTACACTGTGAAGCCTTATATCGGCAGTAACATCAACCTCTGGTATCCCTCAACATCGATATCTTCAGTGGACCCGTGCTGGGAGTTACGGAGGGCGGAATACGGAAGCGGATATAAGCAGTGTCAAGTTGGAGGGAGGAGTTCTCTGCTCAGAACACAGACGACAGTAAGTCGTAAGGATATCTACAAATAATACAAAGGAAGTGAGTGATTGTGAAGATGCAACCGTGAGTACCTCGGCTTTGTTAGTATACGCGAAAGTGAACCTTATTTACATAGCAAAATTAACTTGATCTAAAATCGTGAAGGCATGTGATATCATCAATAGAGATAGACAATTCATGTGTCAGAAAAATTATGCAATAGTAATAGATACATATACCTCGACCTCGGCCTAAAAACAGTTCGGCAGGAAATAGCTCAAAACAGCCTGAAATATCAGGAGAAACTGACCGTCCATGTAAACAAACTGGCATACGCTATGAGTGGGGAAGGCGCTCTTCAGCATACCCGGTTAAAAAGAAGTGAGATACCGAGTCTACATAAAAGATTTACCACTTGACATCAAGAGAGTCGTGTGAAAGGAATTTTCATACAAGTATGGCTCTTGAGGAAAACATAAACTGAGAAATCAAACAAAGAAGTGGCTTATTGTTGGAAAACAGATTGCCATGAAGCAGAAATCATCAAAAAAAAAATAATAATAATAATAAACCAAGGAATCGCTGACCATAAAAATACATCAATTAAGTTACCTCGCATAACAATTCCCATATTTTCTGGCAAGTATACTGAATGGCCATCGTTTCGGGATTTGTTTCTGTCTGCGATTCATAATAATGTAAGTTTAGAGTTCACAAGCTTCACTATTAAAAAAAGTTACTTATCCGGTGAAGCAGAACATGTATTGAGACACATTCCAATCTGTGAATCAAATTATGATAGATGTTGGAGCCTACTAGAATCACGCTATAACAATAAAAAATATCTTTCGCATTGTATAGTTATGGTGGACACCACCACGGACTGTTTAAATGCTCTGGCTAACTTGGGTATAGATGTAGCATCCTGGGACATTTTAATTATACACATTATTTGTTTAAAATTAGATACAGAGAGTAGAAAAGAGTGGGAGTTAAAGGTCACTAGTAATATTGAGTGTGATAAACTACCTACTTTCGAGCAATTTAAAGAGTTCTTAACAAGTCGATACAGAGCATTTGAATTTTTAGATACTAAGCCAGTTAAAAACCAGAGTATTCCTGCTAATAAAACAAAGGCATTTCATATTTCTACGTTACCTTGTCTATTGACTATTCGTCAGTATTGACATTGATACGCGTCGGAAATTTGTCCAAGACAATAACTTATGCTTCAACTGTTTGGGTTTCAATCAAGTGTACAAAAACTTGTAGAATTTGTAAACGTAAACATCACTCTCTGTTGCATCCTAAGGCTGCAAGAGTAAGAGCAAAAGTCTAAAGGGAACGTAAACCCGATTTCATCCAATGCAAGAGTTTCATCAACAGAGGAATGCACAAATGCCGTTCAAGGTGAGGATCAAACAAGGGTTGTCACTTGTTTTTCGAAGGGTTCAGCTAACAATCAGATTTTGTTATCCACGGCTCTAGTCAGGGCTGTTTCGAAGAATGGAGAGAGATACACGGTGCGAGCATTACTGGATCAGGGCTCTCAGGCATCCTTTGTTATTGAAGGTATGGTGCAAAGTCTAGGTCTTAAAAAACAATCTGTGAAGGGAATTATATCAGGTGTAGGCGGAAGTAATAAATTAATTTCAAATTCTTGTGTTGAAGTTAAGATTCAATCACGGGTTGATTCGTCTGTTGAATTAGTAGTAAAGGCTTATGTCCTCAAGTCTATAACATCTCTCTTACCAGTTAGAGAAACTGCATGCTAAGAGACTTTGTTCATCAGTGACATACATCTGGCCGATCCTAAATATCATACTCCT
This sequence comes from Tyria jacobaeae, assembly GCA_947561695.1. Classification (NCBI taxonomy): domain Eukaryota; kingdom Metazoa; phylum Arthropoda; class Insecta; order Lepidoptera; family Erebidae; genus Tyria; species Tyria jacobaeae. Next base: position 11,660,174 of record OX387221.1, on the reverse strand, counting down.
GATAAAGTAGATATGTTGTTGGGCGCTGAAATATTTCCCCAGGTAAATACAAAGTGGCTTAAGAAAAACGGCTGGTGGTCTAATTGTAGCACAGTGCACTACATTGGGGTGGATTTTATCAGGCACGGTTAAGTCTGCAGCTAATAGAACTCTAATCTTTCGGTGTTACACGTTCATCTAGAAGGAAATGAAATGCTGAAAAAAATTTGGGAATTAGAAAAGGAGCCAAGCGATACTAAAAAATTATTTACAGAAGAAGAAGCTAGATGTGAGGAGATATTTTAAACAACTACAATAAAAGATAAAAGCGGACGTTATCTAGTTAACTGACCTTTTCGAAATGATGAGCCCGGTTGCAAAGATGGTGGAAAAGTAAATACTCTGAAGTTATTCATGAATACCTAAGGTTAGGTCATATGAGACCAATATCAGAAGAAGAGAAGCAAAATAAACAAGCGGTATACTTACCGAATCACGCCGTTGTGCGGAATAACAAGGACACTACAAGAGTGCGAGTAGTATTTGATTCATATAGTAAGGATATACATATATAAGCATATATCAGACTTGCGACATTTACTTCTTCGTTGGAGGGTACATCCGATATGTCTCATCGCGGATATTATCGCGTCTGTCATGCCTGTCATGAGATCATCCATGTAATAATCTTTTAGGACTCTTTCAGCAGCTAATGGATAATTCTCACCTACATCATACGCTACCTGGTGCTCGGACCGAACAGCCAAGAACGGTGCCGAAGCTGTTCCAAAAGCCACGGTAAGTAATTTATAATCTTCGATTTCGTCTTGCTTGTTGTCTCTCCACACGATTCGTTGAAAATCCGTATGCTCATTTGTAATATCCGCGTCTGTTGAAGAAATTAAGAGTTACATGGTATCCGAGGAGCAGGATATTTTTCCTTGGGGTAAATATTCTTCTCTTACACGGCGCGGCGATCATACCGCTTTCCGCGGTGGGCTGTTTCAAAATTAGATAGGGACCTACTAGAGGAGGCCGCCATCATTTATTCTTGGCTGTCTCCGCATCCTCCGACTGAGGAGGTAGACATGGGGGTGGGCCGCTTTTGCGATGTGGTAACGCATATCTGCGATGCGGCCATGCCCCGTATTCGAGGTAGTCGGCTTCCAAGGAAGGAGGTCTACTGCCGCCGTCGGCGTCACCGCGAAGATGGGGAAGAGGACCGGCTTCATGAGGAGTACCGAGAGGCACGGAAAACTCTGAAGCTGGCCATTTGCCGCGCCAAAGAGGAGAAGAGAAAGGAGATGCTGGAGGGTCTCGATCGTGACCCCTGGGGTCGCCCATATCGTGCGGCGCAACAAAAGCTCCGCACGCTGGGGCCCCCCCTTACTGAGACTCTCCAGCCCAGCTTCCTGCAGGAAGTGGTTGAGGGCCTATTCCCGCAACGGGTGGAGCACTCACCCCCGTCGATGGCCCCCTTGGCCGGAGACGATGGGGAGTTCGAGGAGGAAGATGTTCCACCCATCACGGAGGCAGAGATAGGGGCGGCTGTCCTTCGAATCCGTTCTAAGAACACCGCTCCTGGACTGGATGGGATCCCTGCCCGAATATTGGCCCTAGCCCTCAATCACGTGGCGGACTGCCTCAGGGGGGTGCTCGACGCATGTTTGGCGTCTGGACGCTTCCCTGACTGCGGGAAGCTGGTTCTTTTGAAGAAGCCGGGACGGCCTACGGACTTGGTCGCGGCCTACAGGCCCATCGTACTGCTGGACGAGGCGGGTAAATTGTTTGAGAGGGTCCTCTCTGCCCGCATCGTCCGGCACCTAAGCGAGGTCTATTCGGTTTTCGAGCTTGGCGTTCGACGATCGATGCTGTAATGCGCCTGAGGGCTATGACCGAAGAGCTGTCTCGGCATGTTATTGGCGGTGTCTTTGGACATCACCAACACATTTAATAGTCTGCCATTCAGCTGCATCAGGGAAGCGCTCCGCTATCAGGGGGTGCCACAGTACCTGAGGCGGTTGGTGGCAGACTATTTAGAGGAGCGTACCGTCGTGTACGAGGATCGAGAGGGAAATTTGAGTCGTGCGGTGTTCCGCAGGGGTCTGTCCTTGGGCCACTCCTGTGGATCATGGGGTACGACTGGGCCCTTCGAGGTGACTTCCCCCCTGGGCTGGGCGTAATCTGTTACGCCGATGACACTCTGGTCACAGCCCGGGGGTCGAACTTTCAAGATGCGGCATGCTTGGCCACCAGAGGAGCCTCACTGGTGGTCGGGCGGATCGAGGCGCTAGGCTTGCGGGTGGCCCTGGATAAGATAGGGGCCCTACTATTCCATGGGCCCCGTCGAGGTCCACCTCCTGGCGCATAATGATCAACTCGATCCTTGTACCGGTTCGGGCCCACATACGATATCTGGGCCTGATCCTCGACGGAAGATGGCGCTTCGACGAGCACTTTTTGCAGCTGGCTCCAAAGTTAGTCGGTGCTGCGTCCGCCCTTGGGCGACTCTTGCCCAATTTGGGTGGACCCAGCGTAGCCACAAGACGGCTGTACACGGGGGTTGTCCGATCAATGGCACTATACGGTGCACCGGTGTAGGCGGAGGCTCTAACCGCCCAGAATAGTGCACGCCTCTGGCGTCCTCAGAGAGTCATGGCGGTTAGAGCCATACGTGGTTACCGCACCGTGTCGACGGAGGCGGCGTGCGCGTTGGCCGGAGCTCCCCCGTGGGACTTGGAGGCGGAAGTGCTCGCCGAAGTTTATCGGCGGACGACTAATTTCCGGGCGGGTAGCGGCAATCGGCCCCCGCTCGCCGAGCCACGATGGCTTGTTGGTCGTCCCGGCTGGAGGCTCCACGTGCTGGCTTATCCACCGTGTTAGCGCTCCAGCCGGTCATCGTCGAGTGGGCAGGGCGGCAGCACGGGACCCTTTCCTTCCGACTGACGCAGGTTCTCTCCGGGCACGGCTGCTTCGGAAAGTACCTGCACTCAGTCGCTATGAGGGAACTGAGTCCCGTCTGCCACCACTGCAACTGCAGTGAGGACTCGGCCCAGCATACGGGGCGGCGCAGCGTCGGGTCCTCACTGCAGTAATTGGAGAGGATCTGTCACTACCGGCCGTCAAACGCTCCATGGCCGGTAATGACAGGAATTTTACCGCGGTCGCAACCTTCTGTGAGGAGGTCATCTCGCAGAAGTAGAGAAGAGAAAGGTACAACACTGCTTCCAAACATCAATTAATGGGGCAGTTACCACCTTCTCGTGTCACGCCAAATAGGCCATTTAGCAACTCTGGAGTTGATTATGCGGGTCCCATAAATTTAAGATCTTCGAAAGGTAGGGAACAACATGCATACAAGGGGTATATTTGCTTATTCGTGTGCATGGTGACCAAAGCAGTGCACCTTGAGGTTGTAAGCGATATGACGTCACAAGCATTTCTTGCGTCATTTAGAAGGTTCGTATCTAGGTGTGGATCCTGTGGGAACATATGGAGCGATAACGGGACGAATATCTAGGGAGCCTCAAGGAAACTACAAACATTATTTCAATCCCGAAAAGCAGGAATAGCTAAGGATATTACTGAAACTTTAGCAAACAAAGGCACTTCATGGCACTTTATTCCACCACATGCTCCGAATTTCGGCGGACTATAGGAGGCTGGAATCAGATCATGTAAGCAACATCTACGTTAAGTGATAGGAAGCTCTACGCTGACTTATACAGAGCTGTCGACTCTACTAAGTCAGGCAGAAGCGTGTTTGAATTCTCGCCCTCTATGTAATCTGACGGACATGGATGTTGTTGACGCCTTAACTCCCGGGCATTACCGTGAACCTCTTTTTAATATACCAGACCATAACTACGCTACTGCAAATATTTCATGAATATTTAACTACTTACCTGCATGGATATAAATGGGCTAAACAAATACCTGAACCTGATATCGGAGATATTGTGTTAGTGAAGGAGGACAATTTACCTCCTTGTAAGTGGCTGCTTGGTCGAGTGATTGAAAAACACCCCGGTCAGGATAATCTTACGCGTGTGTTCACCTTTTGCACTAAGTCATCTACTATAAAAAGGCCAACGTCAAGGTTGTGCGTTTTGCCCGTATGATAAATTAGATTGGTTTTCTTTTATACATTTGATATTTTATAGATTATAAAAACATATATTTATTTATACTTTTGTTTTTAGTTTCATTTTGAGATTATACCTTTGTTGAGATACTGTTCATTTTGTGGAAATAATTTTATAACTAAATTATATTTAATTGTGGAGTGAACTTGTTGATTGTATCATGTTAGCTGGTCAAACTATTAACCGAGTTTGTATTTTTCAAGTTATAGTTTTAAGGACATGTTGTAATAATATCCTTGGTGTGCGAAATGTCGTATGTAAGCTAAGAACAAAACAATATGTAATATTTTACATCACCTGTCCTGATATAACTTATGTATTATGGTATCATAATCTGCCAAAAGATGGCGTTGTATAATATTGGTAATTCGTAGAACTCGCTATCAAGGTCTACGGAGAGTAGTACATAAGCATTATATTGTATTATTTATTTGTCCATTAAACAGACTTGGAGCGTTCCTCCAAGTGGGAAACCTGTTTATTTTTGATTTTATTATCCACTTAATCCCATAGTTTCCCGGTGGTTAAACAAATACCCTGAAACCAAGAAGGAGTACCTATATGGACTATATGACATTTCAAAAAGGTAACAGAAAAACATGAGGTTTTTTTTTTTGAGGTCAACACAAAATATATGCAAAACACTAACATGTGACTGTTATCTATTATTATTTTAAGTAAGTAAAAGTGGTTATTAAAATTGTTGACACAGCTCAAAACACTTCATAAAAAATAGGAAAATTGTAAAACCACTTTAAAGTGTCAACACACCAGTAATAATTTCATGGGTAGTATACTTGATTAAATACAGTATTTATTTAGTCATTGAGATTAGACGTGAAAATACAATGGAAACAAAATACTTAAATGCTTAAGGAAATAAAAAAATTATGAAACTTTATTTTTATAATAGTCCAATATTGTGAATCGAAATTTGAATAGTGAGTTTGCAGGCCTTTGTACTCGTATCATATTACACATTGCCTAAGCACCACACCTTGACGTACGTTTATTAAATGCACTTTTTTCAAAAGCTACCAACTAATCTACTTATAAATTTTAATTGTATACATATTTTAAACCACGTGACCTGCTACTGATATGGTTAAGACGATAGGTTTTTCTTTATGTACTGATGTTTTTTATGAAGTAATATTTATTGTCTATATACTCAAAAAGTTGATAGGCCTTCACCCGATTTTATTCCTCAAAGCTGAGCTGACGACCGGAAAAACATAATTTAGTCATAAAGCAACGGATGATGTTCATATTTTATATTCCATACAACTCCCTAAGTTGCACCTACTGACAAAAAGCACCAATATCCAAGTCATGGCATACATTTTATTTTTCACATTATTTCCCCGGGCTTCATAACAGTTGATATTACGATTACGAGGCGAGCACACCAAATACGAATTCGTACATTTATTCATGACTGCAAGCTGGCCACTTTAGCCTGCGCTTTGTTTTACAAATACACAAGACGAGACTTAAGCTCAACGGTATACTTGAGCAAACGTATTCATCTGAATACTTTCAAATCACCATCTGTTACATCTGTAAGCAGATGTATATATTACGCTTACATAACTGTATCCAGACCGGGCTGCACAAAAATATACGGACACATTAGAATAATAGCAGGCTTACATATGCCCCCTATTTGTGTAGTTTGTAATGTAGCAGTAAAGCAAGGGCATAACTGAACATGTCATTCGGGAAGCAATAAAGAAGGAACTTTTCTAAGGGCAGGTTGTTTCAAACAATTGGACGGCGTGTCATACTTAGGTACGTAAAAAAGTAACAATTATGAAACGTATTCTATTTCAATTTATTCTATAATAAGCGTTAAATATTAAATGTTGTAAACTTGAATAATGTTTATTAGTAACAGTTAGTAACAGTAACAGTGACTGCAGATGGAAGTGAAAACTAAGTAGTATACATATAGCTTATGGAAAGCGTCCATTCCATGATTTTTGTTTGCCTAAAAAGTGTTAAACGCGCCTAGAGAAGTTTTCACTTCAGAGGGGAGATTTTTTTTTGAATATATAAATAATAGTAAACATTTGATAGGTCCATTTTAACGAATACGCGTGAGTGATGTAGACGAACATCCGGAAATAACCCACCCCTGAAAAGGCCTAATTTAGCTTAATTAATATATTACAAATAACCTAATGTTTATTAGGTTCATGAATCATAAAATTAGTCTGAAAGTCGCCTTTTCGTTCGTTAAATGATAAAAATTAAACTCGTATTACTACATACATATAACAAGGTCGGATTTGTTACATCATTTATAACTGAAGCTGAGCTGATGGTAAGTGACAATCGCCGTCCATAGACAACTTGAGAGTCGTAAGTGCCTGCCTGCCTGATGAGGGATGAGGGGATGTGGGGAGCGGAAAGAAGAGGGGGGATGAGGAGATGGACGGGGGAGAGAAAAATGGAGAGTTGGAATTGGGCCTCCGGAAACCTCACTAATTTCGGGGAAATGCAATGCAAGCGTTGCTTTACAACCGGTTTCCTGTGAGGCCGTAGTATCGCACCGGTCGAGCTGGCTTCATCGTGACCAAGCATGGCTCTACCACTGTAATTTAGTCCGACTTACGTAATAAGTGGCATTGCTGTCCTTCGGGCACTTTTGGAAATTTGGAGTACATTCATTGGCAGAAAATTTGAGATAGAAAGCCAAAAATAAGTATATTGCTTATACACATAGATTGAGGAGTATAAACAATATGTCATGTATGTGGATGTAGCATACTTAAATCGAAGTGCAACTATATCTCGAACTATTAGTTTGTGAATGAAATGAATTGTATATACTAAAGATTCGTCTTATAACACAGTTGGTTAAATAGTTGGTTATCTTATGAGATTTAGGCTTCATGCCTGAATCTCATAAGATAACCAACTATTTAACCGACTTCTTTTACTAACTTACCGTATTTATTTTCCTATAACATCGATTGTCAACTGTAACTATTGGAATCGGGTTTCTAAAGAAGCACGTAAAATCAAATCGCTAGCTTTTAATGGCGATTATAATCGAATCGAATTTCTGATCTAGCAATATATCTCAAATGATTGTAGGTAAAGGCATAATTTCATTAGATCCTTAGTTTTATACCTTTCCAAATATCCTTATACTTATAACTCTTTAATACTGATTGTAAATACAATACATTTTTAGTACAAATCATTTTTTATAATAAACTTTAGACATATTCTGTACGTAACCAAAAACTACAGTGGGTTAGCGATATTTATATATGGAAATGTTGTATTATATCTTTAACTTCATTATTTAAGCAATTTTAAAACATGTCTACAAACAAAACCCTTCTAGTATTGTCTTGTAATATTGGAACACATTGACAGACTCTTTTTTAGATAAATTACTGTATGGAATATAATAAATGTTATTTGACTAACAAATAGAAGAAAACTTAATTTTAACTTCGCTCACAACATAACTCCTACTCATTTTCTTATAAAAAGACAACTCCGGCACATGGATTAATTCCTTTGTTGCGGGGGACTTTACAAACATTTAAACAACAGACAAAAAGAACACCCAGACTCAGAACAACAATTTGAGGATTACACAAAGTGTTGTCCCGTGCGGGGATCGAACCCACAACACTAGGCGCGGCAGCATGGTGGCAAGGTGACCACTTAAACCGCTACGCCATTCGTGCAGTCAGTCATATCAACTCTTCGTAACTGCGGAACGGAAAGGCTGAACCTATTTTGATGAGTGAGATTTCTTTTTATGGTGCGAGTTTCACTTTTTTACACTTGCGAGTGTATATAGTATGTATGTGTGTTGTGTGTTTAAAATTTTAGTTGCATTGTATTTATGTAGTGAATATTATTACTATTATTCATGCAAAAAAAAATCCGAGAAATACTTAAAATAATAATTCTTCTACTTTATCTGCGAAGACAAATGTTATAAATATTTTAAAAATACTTATGTCTTTCTATTGAATTGAACCTATAACAATTTTTTAACATTTTATTAAAACACTACAGTTACTTTTAAAGTTGAGATTTAGTTGAAAATCAAATACGCCTTAACATGGTATTGTAAAACCTGTAACGTCCACTAAGGAAGAAGTTTTCTGCTATTCAAGCACATAAAATTTGTTATCTAACTGCAACTTCACAACACTCGGCCCTCGAGGCAAGGATATCATATAAAAATGACATATAAAGCTTTTGAATTTTGTGTGTACTTACTGACGAAGGTTTCACCTAAAATTCCTCAGCTTTACATACTTTATTACTATATCAAAATACCTCTTCTAAAGATTTTACTTGCCGTAAATACCAAACATGTCTTCTTTTGGATTGAAGACAAAGAATGTCGGCTTAAAGCAGGCATGTTTCAGGTTCTGTACAGAGACTATTTCTCTGTTTATGGTAAATAGTTTCGAATACTTGTTAATAATTCCCAACACAACATGAATTAATTTAATTAACACTTCATTATTTGCGAGACTAAATCAACTCAATATATTTAAGCATGCTTGAGAGGCTATGGGTTTGCACGCAATGTCACCACTAAGTATATACATATATACTTAATAAAACTAAGTATATATGTATATACTACCAATGGAAACTTACTTAACAAGCAATAATTATAATAGAAATTACTTTTTGTACCAAAGTTGGAAATTAAAATTTTGCTCTGTTACTAATCATACAATACAGTTTGTATTGTATAGAGGTCAAAAATGTAGACGGTTCACCTGATGGTAAGTGACTACCTCTACCCATAGAAACCTGCAACTCAAAAAACGCTAATGCGTATCCGGCCTTACAGGATAGGTATTACACGCCCACATTTTGCCAACTATAATTTCATCATTCATCATCATCAGCCCATAGCCGTCCTTTGATAAATATTTTATTTTTGTACTCTGATCAATATTTCTTTACATATTGTTATAAAATCAATAGGACAATGAAAACATTTATTACATGTTAGTAACATATTTACAGTAGGAACTTTAGCTGTAAGTTTTTCAAATCCATATAATAAAATTGTATCAGACAGATAACTGTAGGTCATATATGTATTTTTTATTAATATTTATAAAAAATATATATATGACCAATAAACCAACCACAAATTTTTAGATTTTTTGTCTGTCTACCTGTCTGTCTTACTATATGTTTGTACACGTATAACGCAAAAAACTATTGCATGGAATTTTTATACATATACGTATTGCTAGAGGTCTAACTTACACTGTTACCACAGGAATTGATTCTAATCTAACTAAACAAAAATTGTGTAAAGTAAAATTAAATAAAAATAAAATAGTAGACCCCAAATTACGTTAAGAGCAGTTCCGTGCATACATAACACATACCTAGAATATCTCAATATTATTCAAATCCCCCTATTTAAGGACTTCTAAATAAAAAGGAATTGTTCAAGCAAGAATATTATTCGATTAATAAACATAGAATTTTGTTCCCATTTTCTTTCTTAAGTAACAATGTTGTACGTAAGCTCCTACCGTCATGCTATGAATTATTATGATCTTCGAATTTATAGGCCCAAGACTTCATTGAACTCGTGGAAAAATTAAGAAATATGGTGTACGGGTCTACTTTATATCCTTCAATAGCCTTATTGTTATATGACTATAATTAACTTTTTAAAAAGTATTTATACAACGGACTTCAATGCCCCAAAATAATAATAAGTAACGGTATTCCTACTCTTATTTTCCACCCCTAGAGGTAAAATTTATATTTTTAATGGGTTCTTTAAGTAGAAATTATTCAAGGAAAATAATAATAATTGATATCGATTTACAAATGGAGAAAATATGTCTTATTAAAATACCCCCATAGGTAAAATATGTTTTTAATACCTATTTAACGAAAGAATACATAGTTAACCAGTTCAGTTTTAGTACTTTTGATATAACAATTAATTGTAAGAATCCATTACTCATAATTTGTAAAATATATTTTTATCCGATTCGGCTGTCAAACTGGTACTCCTGGTACAACTGAGTCTCCTGAAGTAAATGCTATAAACGCACCAAAACGTGAAAATATAATTGAGTATGTTAACATCATAATCTAAGCTTTCTATGTGCTCTGAAGACTTTACTCAGGGCAGGGTGTCTCAGTAGCAGCTTCAATTAGGAGCGGTAATTCTTCAGAGATGAACTTTAGAATACCCTTAGCCTACTGCATCGAGAAAGATTTAATTCTCTATACAACAAATGGGATCACAGAAAATAGTAGTTAATATTGCAATAACAGCATAAAAGCTTAGAACAACTTTTGTATCGATTGAGCAATATGTATGTTATACTTTAATTTATTTGTAGCGTCAGCTCGACATGAAATTCTATAAAAAATCCGGAAAAATTAATAATTCAACAAATTGCGAGGCATTTTAAACTATCGTGTAGAAAATCCTCAGGGACGATCCATTACAACTACAGAGTGTGTCTCATAAATAATGTCGGTATTTAATATTCACTTTGATTAATAATTAATCATACAAAAAGAAAACCTTAGTATTCAAAGTATAGCCCATCGTATTCTACAGTCCTAACCCAACGTTCAGCCAGCTCTTTGAGTCCTTGGTAAAACCATTCCTTGGGCTTAGATGCAAAGAATTGCCGCACTGCATTTTCAACATCTTCTCTTGACTCGATTTTTTTCCACGCAGGAACTTCGCCATGGATCTGAATAAATAGTAATGAGATGGTGCAAGGTCTGGACTAAATGCTTGATTTGGTAGGAGTTCAATTACATCAAGTTCTTTAATCTTATCCCGTGTAACTTTCGCCGTATGCAGTCTAGCATTATCCTGTTGTAAGAGCACTCGTTTTCGATTGACTAAGCCTGGATATTTTTTTGATAAAACCTCATACATTCGGGTCAGCTGTCCACAATATAACTCAGCATTAATAGTTCGACCATCCGGAACTATCTCAAAGTACACTAAACCCCTAATAATTCCACCAGACACGACCTCTTTTCACGACAGGTTCAGGTAATTGTCTTATGTCTAACCACTGTTTTGACATGTCTGGGTTGTTTAGATAAATCCATTTTTCGTCGCAGGTAACAATGCGTTTAATAAAACGATCACCTTTCGGCAGAGCAAGAAGCTGTTTACACACCTCTACTCGACGTTTCGCCTGAATCTCGTCTAATTCATGGGGCACTATACGACAACTTTTATAAGTCTTACCTAATGATTTTAAGTGGCGATGTATAGTGTCTTTAGAAGGTCCCAACGAGTCCGATAATCAACGAGTGCTGGTACTGGGTTGGTTTTCTACTGCTTCCTTTGTAGCCTCAACATCCCACGCAGGTGGACGACCAGAACGCGATCGATCTTCAAGTGTCAAATCTCCACTGTTAAAACGATTAAACCAACGCTGTGCCGTTCGCTCATTAACCATGTCTTCCCCTTCAATTTCACATATTTTCCTTGTTGCCGCGGCTGCTTTGAACTTTTGTTTCCAATAATGTCTTAACAGTACACGAATTTCATATTTATCACACTCCATACTTTTTAGTATCAAAACGACCTACGACGTCAATAAACAAAGACAGTACGATTAAATTAAAGTGAATCAATTGCACTCTCCACAGAACTAGAGAATATCTTAACAAGTTGCGACATGTATAAAATGAGGCGTAGTAAATTTTTGGTTATGAAACCCGACATTACTTATGAGACACCCTCTGTATATTGGTATCGAAACATATAAATGTATGTACAAGTTATTTCAGTGGCAAGTACCCCGTGTGGAAAAATCTGATTCGCTTCATACGAGCAATTGTTTTGTAAAAACGATCGCGTACGTGAAGCGCGTCCTAGGTTTTCTATTCCATTGTGTCTCTTGCGTCACGCTTAGGGATTTCGCTATTCGAGATGCCTGGTATATCTAGTGCAATGGCAGCCAGCCTGAAAGAAATATATAAAATAACAGTACCTTAACAAAACTTACATTATTAAATGTTTTATTACATACTAAACTATAAACAAGATAAATTTTTCGTTTTGTTAAATTTTACAAGTAGTCTAATTTAGGTTATCTTTAATAAAATAAGTACTAAGTGAACTTTGCATAGTTGTAGTGAGAAACTTGTTACTAAACAATACAATATTATCAGGACTAACACTTACTTAAGAACGCGTAATGAGTTATTCATTACGTGTTCTTATAAAAAGTACGTAATAAAAGAATCGATGAAACTTAAATGATACTTTAGTGATTCAAAACATTCTACATTATATTAAACATGGTAAATCAACATAATTATATTTCGGGGAAAATGTAAATTAGATTCTATTAAATGTTTTTTTTTTTAATAAATTAAATACTTAATTATTTTCTTGTTTATAAAAATTTGTATCGTGGGCTATATAGGGATCTACGGTGAAGAGGTGAAGAAGCAGTACTGAGGCTACAAAAAGGTTATTAAGGGGACAACTGTTGGCCCTAGGTTCACAATATTTCTTATTAGGTCTCTAAAGTCTCTTAGATATACTAAAGTCGCTCTTTTTCCGCACCCACAAGCAACAAACACAAACAAGCAATTCTAGCAATTTATCAGTTATTGTTTTAAAAGCAATTTATCAATAATTTTATATGTGTATACTAGGGAGCCCTGCGGGTGCAACTATTATTTGTAATCTCGCTGATCGTGAGACTGAAATTTGCATTATGAATTTCAAATGTATTCATACAGATGTATAAAACTTATTCAAAATACAAAGTAAACTTTTGGCAAACCCGTGGACCGAGGGCCTTAAACTTTGTTTCAACGTTGTTGCGTATCTTATCGAAGTTGTAAAAGAAAGATTATAGTTTGTGAAACTTCTGACCACCGCTTCCATCATCTGAAACTGCGGTTATATTATTTACAACCGCAATTCGTTCTTCAATGTTAAACTAAATAATACATCTTTGTCTGTCTGTGTATTAAACTACAATTTGTGTTTTGAATTTCTACCTTTTAATATATAATAATATTTTGTATATATCAATATGTATGTATGATATAATATTGTGTTGTAATTGAAGTTCATAATTCTATACTATTTTGAAATTTTGTTAAATTAATTTTATGACGGCCTATTTGCCAATCCAGAATGAGTAATACTTACCTTTTATCTTGAAAAAAAAAGTTTATATTATATAAACAGTCTTCCTCTCAAACAGGTAAGTCAACAGATCTGCCGGATCGCAATTAAAATTTTATAGTTACAAAGTATATGAAAATTCACATTAACAAAGGTCTCTAGTATCGAAGTAAAGTATGTACAGTAAGTAAAAGGTCTATGCACACGATGCGAGTCAAAAGGAAATAGGCGCTCAGTTCACGTTCTGAATTTATACGTACGTAACGCTACAAACGCGCAGAGTACATCAATAGGTTGCTTATCGGTTTTCCCCATCAGAAAAAGCGCTTAAAATGATGACAATATCAACAATATGGCATATAATCGAATGATGTCAATAGACTTGGCAGATGGACACTTTGGGGATTGAATAATAAAATTGAGAGTCTAGTCTAGTATAGAAGTAAAGGCAAATGGCTTACATCGATGGATAGGGGAGTGTAAACAATAGTTCAAGCTAATCAGACCCGTATACCGTGTAACTCGAACTGACTAATGTCGGGAAGTCTGAGCTCTTTAACCGATACAATAACCGTGCGGTAAAATGTAAATTATAATGTGATGCCAAATCTTGATCAAAAAAACTATTTTTTTTATAACTACTACGTACGTAATGTTACTAAGTACTTATAAAAAAATGAATCATAACAAAATTATAGAAAATAAATTAGGCGAAACTTAAATCGGAAGAGAAAACTGAAACAATAAAGAAATAATAGTAGCATTTGTTACGTCTATTTGAACACGTCACAATAGCGCGCATATACTGTGCGTCCATTACACTTCTCCTTTTATTTTTCATTCGCAAAGGGTCTGAGAAATGGAAACATGTATACGTAGGTACGAAAAACTTAAATAGGTAGGTACATAAGTTTTTATAGTGCCATGTTTTTGGTTTGAGTTTTACTTGTAGACATATTTTTATAAAACAGCATATGCATTCGAGATAATCTGTAAAAATATTATAAGCACAATCAGGTTTATTGTACATCGTATGCATAGCCATAACAGAATCTCGAGCAGAACAATGGGAAAACTAGTATAAAAAGCAAGTAATCAATTTTTCAAATGCCATATGTCACACGACTATCGATACTGTTGCCACAGTTTTCCAAAGCAAATACCATTTTCCGCAATCTGTTATGCGTTCAAAAGGCACACTCGGGAATAAAAAGGACGAAAACACATTTTTCCACCTCTCGGTCGCTGGTCCAAGATACACAGTTACATAGAATATGCTATAAATGTCGATAGCTAGTCTCCGGAGAAATTTTTCGATTCTTTCACACGTCACGGTAGCGTGTACGGTGGAAAGTTATTTGTACAGGCGATTCTCGTTAGGTATTTCCAGATTTTCTGTTGTTTATTTATTGTAGGACAAATTGAATCGAGGTCGGTCTTTTTTAAATAAACTAAACACGAATGAAATATATGTTACCGATCTACAGACTCAAAATTGCAGGAATGCAAATATTGTATTATTATTTACAGTGAGGTAATAGTTACCTCCTTAAACGCGCACATCTTATTGAAATTACTTAGAGGATTATACTGTTTCAACACATTTTTTAACTAGTTTAAAAATGTTAAATGACTACTATTAATACGTCATCAAACTATTAAGAAATAAAAATTTTAAAAAAGGTTTTTAATATTAATCTGTGTTAATAAAGGGACCAATTCGAAGACCATTCTAAATTTGATTAAGAAATTCTACGTAAGTACCTACATTATATTATAACAGATTAGCTTTTGCAGACGGCTTCGAATGCGTGTGTTAGTTGGCTATCCCATGGAGACAGTAATTTTTTTTTTTTTCTCCATGAGACTATCACTAGGTGCTCTTCTATACCAGGTTCAAGATAACTTTATTTCTCATAAAGAATTAATGTTCACTTATACGTGAGAAATTAACACTTAATCACACATAATGTCATTATAAAATATTTGTTTTATCTGTTTAATGCTCATTATTTTTGTTATAAAATTTATATATTTTTAGTGTTGGGGCGAAATAGTCAGTGGCAAAGTTTTTTTTCATAAGCTTATTTTGCGCTACTTGTAGCTAATCTACATTTGTTTAAGGGGCCGTCCCCCATACCTTACCGCTAAAAAGATAGCATTGGTCGTATCACCTCGGTTTGAGAGCACATCAATTGCATACAATCCTTGGCGTTCATATATCGGGCGTAGTCCAGTTTCGTGGTCACGCAGATGGTAAGGCCAAATTTCTTTTTTTTTTTTTAGAGCATAGGGGCAAGCAAGAAAATAGGTCACCTGATGGTAAGAGACTACGACGCCCATTGCCACCCGCAACTCAAGAGTCACAAATGCGTTGCCGGCCTTTTAGGTAGGAATACGCTCTTTTTTTGAAGGTTGGAAGGTGGTGTCGGTCCGGAAATACGGCAGGCGACAATTTCTTCCACAGGCTGGTTGTGCGAGGCAAAAAGCTTCTGGAGAAGGGATAGAAATTTTGTACCATAAGACGATGGTGGAAACCTGTGTCCGGGATAAGTTCGAACAATTCCTCTGAACACTCCCCATGATACAAGCGCTAGATAATGCAAAGTGAAGCTACACTATGCAACGCCAAGGTATCAAACGGATCAGAAATATCTTGACAATCAATGATGCGAGTCGCTCTCTGTTGAATGCGGTCAAGAGGGAGAATCTGGTTCTGGGGTGCACCTGCATTTAAAAAAAACAGTATTCCATATGCGGCCGAACCAGCGCCTTATAAAGTTGCAGGCTGTGGTCTGAAGAGTGGAATGGACACCCATGGGCGACGGTGGTCACTTAATGCTTATTTGCCCCTATCCCATAAAAAACCTGTATTTGATAATCTACATGCGGCCTAGACACCTAGCAGTGGTGACACACAGGCGTTGGCTTCCGGCCTATACGACACAGGTACTTACCCCTTCCCGAAGCAGCCATGGCTGGTCAGTAACTGCGTTAGTCAGGATGAGAGGCAGTACGAGATGGTGAGCATCATTAACACTTACGTTTTACATTATCAACCTAAGATTCATTATTAGAACAAATTTTTTTGTAAATTAGATTCATATTTATTTAAATATATTGCTGGACGACTTACTCCTTGAAAAGGGTCTCCTGTCGAGACCGAAACTAGTCGAGCATGCCCGAAATACCACACCTAGGATACATTGACACTTATATTATGATACATTTACTTTTTCGGGGAGATAGGCTTCGTTAGCGTTGGTCCGCAACCTATCTAGAGAAGGAAAACTCGAACATACCCGGAATGGTAGGCTCCGTTAGGCACAAGTAGGGTATAACCTGAAAAAGTGGTAGTCTCCTGCAACCAATCTGGCTCTGCACGTATCGACTTGTCGTTTCTGCAGACCCAGCCAGTGCGGTCGAGAGGGTGGCGTAGGCTCTGGGCAAACCTACGCTTCCTTAAGTCATCCCAGGCGACGCAATGTCTGTGGAGAGTGTTCTTCACCCGTGGCAGCTCTGCTGCGCGGATAACAACACGGAGAGTGGCAGTTTACCGGTGATAAGTCTGCGCGTATGGACGTAAGTGCGGACGCCAGGGGTCACTCTTGACAGTGGGAGGGTCCATCGTAGGCCCCTTGTACAGCTACCGCCCGCTTAAGCCGGGCAGCCCCCGGCCAGTAAGGTGCTGTTCCGTCCTGGCGCTGATTTGTTGCTTTAGGGTGTAGGCAACAATAGCTTTGCTAGACGATTGGTGGCGATATTTTACCACACCTGGCAATACAAGAAAGAATACAAATAGAAAATCCATTCTATCACTTACCATGCGCCTGGCGACATGGAATGTCCGCACCGTGAGGACTGGCCTCCTTGACACCTGTGGAGGCTCTGGTTGCGCTGAAGAACTGCGCAAAACAGCCGTCATAGACAGAGAACTGACGAGACTTAATGTGGCCATCTCAGCTCTCCAAGAGACTAGACTCCCCGATGAAGGATCTACGAATTCAAGGAAGGATCGACGTCATTTCAAGAGTAGCACTCTCCCACAAAAAGATTCATTCTTTAAAGCTGCCCTGTAGAAAAAAATTCAACATCGCAATGACTAATAATGCCGAAATGGTCCGATCATTCCAGCAAATGCTATGCGAAGAGGTTGACTCTTGGGACGAAAATATGACTTTGGAGGAGAAGTGGGCTTGTATCAAGAAGGTCCTTACAGATGGCGCAATTAACACTTTTGGCTCATGTAAAACAAAATCTCAAAATCAAGACTGGTTTTCAGAAAATGGTGTCATACTTACACCACTTCTCGACACAAAACGTCAAGCAGCATTATGTTACCGGATGAATCCATGCTCCGCTACACGTGAAGACCTTAGCAAAGCCAAAGCTGCATTACAGCGTAGCTCTCGTATACTTGCCAATGAGTACTGGAATAATCTATGCCAAAACATTCAGACGTGCTCAGAGAAAGGCGACTTCAGTGGTCTCTATTCCGGAATTAAACAAGCTTTGGGACCCGTACTCAATAAGACTCCAATTCTCAAAGATGCCAATGGAATTGCCATCACGGATATCTTAACCAGCTCCAAAGGTGGGTAGAGCACTATTCAGGGCTCTACTCACAGCCAATTAATATCATGCCTGATGCTCTACAGAATATCCTTAAACTTGATGCCTGGTCCGAACTGGATAATCCACCCACAATCGCAGAATTTCTAGTTACAGTTGCTCAATTGAAAGTAAGAAAGAGCTCAGGAGGCGATAACATTTACCCTGAAGTTGCCAAACTCAAGTTCGTCTCAGCAGTATTATTTGATTTCTTATTAAAATCTTGGGAATCCGGCGCTGTACCTCGGGATATGCGCGATGCAAATATTGTCACCTTATACAAAGGGAAAGGTGACCGTGGTGACTGTAATAATTACCGTGGTATATCCCTTTTGAGCGTTGTGGGAAAACTGTTTGGCAGAGTAATCCTCAATAAATTGCAGCGCTTAGCAAACCGCGTATATCCTGAGAACCAGTGCGGGTATCGTCCAAACCGCTCCACAGTCGACATGATATTCTCACTTCGCCAGCTGCAGGAAAAGTGTAGGAAGCAGAACACCCCGCTGTACATAGCTTTTGTAGATCTCAACAAAGCGTTCGATACAGTGAGCAGACAGGGCCTCTACACGTGCCTAGAACACATGCCCACTGAAACTTTTATCTTTAATGGAGTCATTACATGAGGACATGCAAGGCAGCATCGTCTTCGATGGTCATTTGTCAGACCCTCTTCTTCTTCTTCTTCTTCATGCGTGCTGGTGTCAGACAGAAATTTGTGTTCTTGCGCCAACCCTGTTTGGAATTTTCTTTTCACTACTACTAAAAGTAGCATTCGGCCACGACCACCAGGGTGTTCATTTGCATACACGGGCAGATGGTAAATTATACAACCTTGCGCTCCTGAAATCGAAACGGCATCGGGAGGACCTGTATTGTAATAACCTTCTGTTCGCAGACGATGCAGCTCTTGTAGCCAATTCTGCTCACGAACTACAGGTTCTCGTTGATCAGTTCGCTCGAGCTTGCCATTTGTTCTCTATGACCGTAAATGCTAAGAAGACGGTAGTTTTGATGCAAGGCTGCACAGATCCACCGGATATACTACTGGGTAACACGCCTCTGGAGGTTGTCGAAAAATTCTGTTTCTTGGGGTCGACCGTGTCGAACAATCTTTCACTAGATGTGGAGATCGATATCCGTATCGGCAGGGCGGCCGCCATGTTCGGAAGGCTTCGCACAAGTGTATGGGAAAATAAGCATTTGACTAATAAAACCAAAGTCCTAGTCTATCAGACTTGCGTTCTTAGCATACTTATGTACGGGGCCGAGACTTGGACCTCCTACGCCAAGCAGGAGCGACGGCTAAACACCTTTCACATGTGCTGCCTCAGAAATATTTTAGGTATTTCGTGGACTCAAAAAGTCACTAACGAAAGGGTTCTCGAAATCGCTCAGATTCCTAGTTTCACCGCTGCTCTTAAACAGAAGCGTTTGCGGTGGTTAGGGCATGTGCATAGAATGGAACCTTCTCGTTTACCGCGACAAATATTATTAGAAGCCGTAGCGAATCCCAAGCGGGCTGTGGGCCTTTACTCCGCTTCAAAGAGAGCGAGCGAGCAAGTGAGATTTGAACACCTTCAAAATAGCCCTTAAAAAATGGGACGAACTCGCTGCTGATAGATTCGAGTGGAGGAAATGTTTAAAAGACGGACAGAAATGCTGCGATGAAATGAAGCGACAAAAACCCACTATAGGTCGCATCACACATCTGCGCTAGATGTGAACGTCCATGCCGATCACGCATTGGCGCCTCTACAGCCATATGAAAAAATGTATTGCACAATATTAATAATAAACGCCTTGAATACCTTCAAAGACATTGCTTATATCGTCTTCAAAGACGCTAAGGCCAATATATATATATATATATATATATGTATATATATATACATTTACTTACATCACATTAAAAATAAAGAAGGAAAGTGGGCACCGTGTAAACTCACTGAGCAACAAGAAAATCGCGTGAAAGCTTGCTTTAACTTTTAAATTCCTCAAACTGAGACATACCCAGTTCGAGTTTGAGTTAAATCTGCTTTCAATGCTTTCCATTCATCGTTATCGACTTTCATCGCCATTCGGCCATTGAGCTCATGTTTGATCTAAATTTACGTCCATCCACGTCGTTCATATGTCGTGCTATGATGCAACTTATCTCCTCCAATCGTTTGTAATTTTGTATAACTTTTCGAATATAGGAAAATCGTGATCATAAAGTAGGGAAAACAAAATTATAACTGTGTTTAAAAAAATAACATGCACTATATGATGTTGTTTATTAATTATAAATCTTCACACTATCACGTATATAGTATCTTCAAACTATATACGTGTATATAGGGTGTTAAGGAGTGCTGTAAATATTTTTAGCAGCTTTAAGTGTAGCCGAAAAGTAGTTAATTGAGCTTGATTTTTGTTAATTTCAACGTTTTTTATACAAACAAAAGGTGATATACTCGTATCTACAAAAATATCAAACTAAAACCCTACTTCAAAACTTACTTCTAATCGTGTCTCTCGTGTATGTAATAAACCCTAGTTAGTCATTATGTAACGTACTCGTATATTGGTTTTTAAATTATTAATATAATTAATAATTTAAAAAACAATATCATTAATTAAATTAATTAATTATATTGTTTTATTAATTCAATTAATATAATTCGTGTGCTTTAATTAGTAATAAAGGTTCATGGTATGTTTCTTTTTATTTAATTAATTTCTTAATATTTTGACTGCGGCTAGTGTGACTTTTTACATGCGTTGGTCACTAGAGAGACCAGTTGAAAAACAGCGTCTGGTATCATTGCCTTACATATATACTGAACTAAGTCCTATTTTGATCAATCCACGGAGACATGCCTTACATTGTATTTAATTATTTTCTTTCTTGTGTGTCTTAGTGTGTAAGGTGTTACTATTTTATTATTATTTTGTGTTTTACCCTTATGTCTTAGTGTATGTCAAAATAAATGTTTTTCTTTCTTTTCTATAGTAGAAGGAGGATCCTTCCTTTTCAGAAAGGGTTTTCAATAAGCCTCTCAAAGCTAATAAGCATTGTAGAACTGGATGTTGTTTTTACTGTGACGAGGGTCTGTTTAAGTTTGAATGCTTGCTCTACGTATAACATTGTTCCTACATAGATGCATGCCCAAAGGATTTGTGTACCTCTGTACAGCGTAGTTCCTAAATAACATAATTTGTTTGCGAGGGTAAATTAGAAATAATTAGATTTAATGTTAATGTATGCTTAAAAATACAAAATGAACACTTTTTTATCAACCTGCAAGAATAAAAAGATTTTTTTTTTATTTAAGTGGTTTTCATTGTTTTTCATGTATCTACCTACATCTTGTTATTATACTGTAGGTAGAAATAGTATGTTATAATCTGTTCAAAAATTGAATAAAATTAGAAAGTTTATCTTAGATACGACATACATATGTATGTTTACAAGTAACATCGTTAGTAGCCTCTCAGAACATATTCTGATTTTGAGATCTTTGCAAGTGTCTGCCTACAATTTCCACATTCTTTATGGATTAAAATTGTCTATGTAAACAAATTTAGAATATCTTTTTGAGCCCCATCTGAGCTTATGGTGAAGAATAGGCAGGCGTCGTGCCGCCGTCTCAGGCCTGCTTCTAATAATGCTACAGTGGCCTGAAAGAGTAATATATTATTTTTTAGGCAGAATTAACAAGAGTTTAAGAAACCACCTGAAGACGATATTTGGAAACTATTGTAGTAAGGTACTACCTACCTACTTGGCATTTACTCTATGTTTTTAGTTTATAGTAGGTAAGTATTTATTTTCACATCATTATCCATCTATTATAAAGAGCTGAATGTACTGAAGAGATAAAACTCATTTTGAATGAGAACCTTAGAAATGTAAGAGTCTTGTATGAGGTAGCCGTTTGTTTATAGCAGGATTGTTTGAGTACTTAACTTACTGACTAGCTAACTTACTACTAACTACCTAACTTATTACTAGAGAATTTATATATCATAGTTAGGTACATACCGGTAGCGGTAGCATCTGAAGACAAAAAAAAAATTAATTCAAATTCATAAATATCAGGTTGTGAGTGTTTCAACGTAACATAATAAACTCTTACTGCATATTCTATTAAACGAATATCTTCAAATACATTTAACAAGTAAGATCTAGCACATTAAACACGCCTTAAAAATTATATAGACATCAGGGCAATACTTTACCTACTACATCTCTATACAGCTACAATATAAATACAGAAAAACTTTAAAAACAAAAACAGCTATAAGTTCCGTTATTAAGATTGTGCGAAAAGTAAATTTGTCCAAAATATTACTTAATTTACTTCTTAATCTCAATAAAGAAAATATTTCATGTCATTAGGAAGCATAGAAAAGGCGCTTTACTAAATAAAACAAAGCCAACAAAATACTTTAACGTAAACGGAAAAGACAGTGTGTCTCGCTTACTATCAGCTTTGAATGTCTTTTTTTTTTTTTTTTTTTATACTATAGGGGGACAGACGAACAGACGGGTCACCTGATGGTAAGTGACACCGCCGTCTATGGACACTTGCAACTCAAGAGTCGCAAGTGCGCTGCCCGCCTTTGAGGGTGATGAGGGATGGGGGATGCAGGGAGTGGAAAGAAGAGAGGAGGGATGAGGAGATGGAAAAAAGGAGAAAGGAGATATGGGAGAGAAAAGGAGGGAGGAGGAATTGGGCCTCCGGAAACCTCACTCAATTCGGGGAAATGCAACGCAAGCGTTACTTCACAACCGGTTTTCTGTGAGGCCGTGGTATCGCACCGGTCGAGCCGGCCCATTCGTGCCTAAGCATGGCTCTACCGCTGAAAGAGGCACTATTGAAAAGGGAAAAAATAGCACTGTTAGAAAAGTATGTTTGCAATTGTACGCCTACCTTTATAATTTTGAAGTGGTAGAGTAGATCCGTTGAGATCCGTTCCGTACTAGGTATATTTAAATTGGTATTACAGCATTTTGACAAATGCAACCATAACACCAACATGGAGATCCAAGACCCGCAAGACCGAAACCCTTATAGCCCAGTTTTTTCGAAGTATACTTATAGCAAATCGAGATACACTCTTGATTTTATTAATAAGTTAGATTATATAGCAAAATTTATATAGTTTAATATAAAGTATTATTATAATATAAAGGTATAATAAAACATTTTTTTATACGATAATCGAACGCATTTTAAACGTGAAATATGAAATAAAGTGAACGCATTGTAAATTGACAGTTTCGTTAACAAGTAAACAAATTCAGTCCTCCGTCAAAAGTTACAGTAGCATAGCTGCATAGCATTGCATGTGATTGCGTTATCATTGTTTATTACTACAAGTGTACCTATTAAAAAACCTATAATTCGTTCAAATGACATGGTGAAAGTCATAACAGCCACGACTCTATTCAAGTATATAACTAATAAATGTCAATTCCATGAAGATACAAAGTAAATACTTGTAAGTAAACTGTATTTAATTTTACCTACTACGTTTTGGGTGCGGCTTCTTAAAATACATGCTTTTAAATTCTGTAAAGGAATATAGGGCAATGTATTAGATTTCAGTTAACAAATTAATTTATTATAGTTTTGAAGTAAATAATGCGATTTTATATTACTGTACTTATTACAACCCTCAAAAGCCGACAGCCAATTCTGCAATACATATTTAGATAATTGTAATTCCAATTTTTTGTTTCTATATCAGCTACTCATTAGGTACTCTTTAAACATAATTTAAATGTTGTACAGAAACAAATTGATTTGAAAAATATTTATTAAAATAAAATTGAAAATTACTTCAATGGTATTTTAATTATAAACTTAATTGCCACAATCAATTTGCATCAGGTTACACTTGTTCGATTATGCTTGTTACAACCTGCCTGCAAATATAAAATAATAATAATAAAAATTAATAAATTAGTTCTTTAATTGTTTAAATGGTAGGTGTTATAATTGGGCCTAAAATCAAACAAGGATAAATATTTTTCTATTGCATAAACTATTTATTACTGTAATGTGTATTAGTTTATATGTATATTAATTTAATAGCATTAAAAATATTTAAAACTTATTCACAAAATAATCTTCATTGGCTTTGATACAGTCCTTTTAAGGTTGAGGTCACTTCAATAGAAACATGCACTTTCTCCATGAGAAAAATCTTCACTGCCAATCTAATGGATTGTTTTAGGGATTCCAAACTATCATGGTATTTAAAGCTAGTCTTCAGCTCTGATAAAATCAGAAAAGGTCATTTGCAACCAACCTTGGGGGGATCGAGCTTTATGACCCATTACTGAATCTTGCTGAAAGGACCATTCTTGGTTAGGGAACATAGTGTTAGTAAGAGGCTTTACAACTTTCTCAAGAATCATGTCTTGATAGACTTGTGCCGATGTTTTGATACCTTTTTCATAATAATATGGCTCATTCACTCTTTGACAGCTAACAAACAAACAAACCATCACAAAGTTGAATAATGTCCATGTTGTACTCTACAGACTAATTGGGAATTTGGATTGAGCTGTGAGCATAAACTTGGTCATTCTGCTTGTGAAAATATTGCTTTATAGTATAAAATTCTTGTTAGTATTTTTTTTTCTGTGACGTCCCTTTGTGTACACGCTGAACAAGTTGTTTTGATTTTACAACCCTATTCGTAAATTATCTGTTGATAATTGCCAGTGTTTAATTTTTATAGGCTTCAAGCCCTAACTCATCTTTTAAAATACATGACATGGTTCTAGGTGATATAATCCGGTACAGAAACATTAGACTATTACTAATAAATAATAATAAGTGGATGGAGAGTTTCAAAAATTGTATTTGTTTCCATACCTACTTTGTGTAATGCTATTATAGAAATTTGGTACTCTTTATCAACCCACTCCTTACTCTACAGCTCTACTAATTACAGCTCTTTTTATTGATGTTTGTTTTACAAATTACTGGTTATATTGTTAATAACTTCAAGGAATATGTGAGGACAATGTAACATTCACTTCACTTAGTTAGACTGTATAGACCTATCCTTCTTAAAACAGAAGCATATAACAGCACAACTGTGGCTTTGACCCTAAGAACCATCAGACCTAAACAGATATTTCACGACAGTGCTTGGTTTTTTTTTATTTGATATGGAGCAACTGAAACAAAAGGCAGACAAGTCACCTGATGGTAAGGGACTAGCGCCGCCCATGGACTCCCACCACTCAAGAGTCAACTCCATTGCCAGCCTTTTAGGTAGGAGTAGACTCTTTTCTTAAAGGTTTGTAGGTCTTATTGGTCTGGAAATACAATTAACTACAGTGTTAACAATACATGTTAGTCACATGTGTTTTTATGTGTGGAAGCCCCCACGGGTGATCACCTTACTGGGGCCGGTAAGGTGGTATGTCGGACTCGAACCAACTAAAACCACACAGTGTTCCATCATCACGTCTTGTAGCCGGACCTCAGGTATACCCTAGAAAGGAAAACCCTGTGACCCCAGCAGACTTGGCCGCCTTTTAACAAAGTGACCCCGCTATGGTGTGATCCTACCTCTGATTTAGAGAGTGGCATGCGCGGAACACGTCGCGCCACCATTTCAGGCCTGCTTCTGCTAGGGCAATGGATATCCCCGTCCATATTATTTGGTACTGCACATATTAATATTTCTTATCATTTATTTACTTCCAACTGATAAAAGTGTTGACACATGCTTGGACTAATAAATAATAATAGCCCTCATTCAAGCAGTTCATTAACATAATAATAATAAGGTAATCTGCTTGTATTCATTACATTTCACATTTATTATTATTCTTCATATGTTATTTTTATACATCAACAATTTGTATTTGTATGCCTTTTTTTAAAGGCCAAGGTCCCCCCAACTTTTAATTTCTCTTCATCTCTGGATGTTGTAGATCCAACCTGAAACTGCAACTTTTTATTTCGTATACCCTTCTTCTTTGTGTGTGTCTGATGAATCAAGACATTAGCTTTTTAGATCATTTCCCCATCCCCTAACTGTAAAGCCCACCCACTGCGATTTGAGTTTTCTTACTGGTAACATTGTCATTAGTTTTTATTTCTTTATTTAAAGAAACAGGATTATCTGATAGAATTATAATAGCAACTATACAGTTCTACTTCTTATGCTATCAGATAATCTCTTACCCAACATGCTCCTTTCCATAACATTCTCACTTATGTTTCAAGTTTCTTTTGCGTGGGATTGTTTAGTTGCCCAGATTTGGCAGTCATATGGGAGAACAGGCAACAAAGAGGTATCAAACAGTTTAAGATGCTGTAACCTTTGAAGATAACCTTTGAAGACTCCAATATTGTGTCTATGTATTTCCAATACATCTGTGTATAAAACATATATATAATATAAAGACCATGTAATATACCTACAGAGGAAATTCTAAGGATATAAAATCACCAATCAAGTAACTATTACCTTCTAAAAATAAATATCGCATATATCATTATGAACTTAAATATGAAGAAAGAAATGCCATCTTATAGACTTGTCTATCTGTCAGAACTATTATGTGCACAAAAAAAAAATGAATTCAAACTAGGAGAGAGTTATTATATTGGTGTGGGAAGCCTCTCGCTAGAGATCATGGTTCAGTCCATGGTACAAACTGAGAGTGCGTGGGAATCCGCCGACTCTTTCTGCGAAGAGGTGATGCTGATCAAACAGGCGGCGGAACGGGAACGAGAGAGAACTAGCACTCTCTCGTCCCGCAGAGGACGCACCAGGCGCCGGAGGGCGCAGAATGACCTCTGACCTCCATGAGCACTGGCCTTGGGGTAGCGGATCAGGCTGCCCGCTACCCTAGCAGAAGCAGGCCTGAAATGGTAGTGCGTCGTGTTCTGAACTCAAACTTCAATGAATACAATACCGGTTTTCTCGATATTTTTAGCTTATACTCAGCTGCATCACGATGATCTATATTTTTTATAAATTTGATTTTATTTAAAATATAAAAATTTCCACGTGTTTAGAACTGATACCAATATTATGTTTAACTAAAGATTTGTTTTTAATAGTCATATTTTATTTAATACTATCTTCGCACTGTACCTAAATCTTATAATGTTTTGTCAAGATATTGAGGATTTGTCCATGTAGTTTGTCTCACTCGCTCACTACAACGTACACATACACGTACAAGATTTTAAAATCTTTTCTTCTAGACTATTTTTTTTTGTAGATATATATTTTTATACAAACCTTGTCCTAATAATGATGAAAACAACAAGAAGGATTATCCAAATAGTTGCAGTCTGTTCGTTTTAGGGTTCCGTTCCTCAAAAAAAAGGAACCCGTATTGGGTCACTCGGTTGTCCGTCTGTCTATCTCCGGATTGGTGATATCAAGGTAAAATTAACATCAAATACGTTTATCTGCTGTCCCTTGTAACTGTAAAATAATGAATCTTCTAAGTAAACGCAATCAAAAGATACGATCATTAAAGAAAATTACAACCTAAAGGGTACTTTCCGTCGACTTACAACTATGAAATTTAACAAAGAGCAAGGTTTAATAGCACAAAGAAAGGAAAAAATCGGAAAAACGTGAATTTGTTGTTGTAACAATACATAAAAAATGTGTTTGCTACAACAAAACTGCGATGTAGGAGAAAACAAATGCAAAGTTTATCTTTGGAAGAACACGATAAAGGATAAATTCCCGAGATAAACGAAATGTTACCGCACTGCACTTACAGGAGGGTTATATTTTTCGGATGTAAATAGTAATTTGTGTAAATATGAAGTAAAACGCGTCTATTGTTCCGTGCAGACTATATACACTTCTCAAAAAAAAAAACTAAACAGTAGTGCTAGTACTATTTAGGCGGCTTTCCAATAAAAAAGAGGACAATTAAATTTAAAAAAAATACACCTATAAAGCCTGGCAGTTTAGTCTACAGTGTACCAAAACTCCAAATTTGAATTAAAATTTTCATCCAATAAGTGACTGTAGAGGTTTTCTATGAGTATTCCGTCTGAATTTCTGCAGTTTTTGAATGTAAAAAAATATATTAAACTTATACCAAACCAAACTTCAGAAGTGCTTAGATTTTTTTGATGATAAGTGTATTTTTATTCTACTTCATAGAGTTAAACAAAGGTTGAACCCATTTTGATTTAATTTGGTATATGAATACTTCGAACCCTAGTAAAGATTTCTAACAATGAATGAAAACGCGAAGCTAGAATTAAACAAAGTACTAAGGTATTTATGCAAGTATGTATGTGTTGTATGATGTTTCTTTGTCACGGCTCCCGACTTTGTCATGCGTTTTGTCATGAACTACCTTAGTAGTGGTAGTGACATAAGGTATTAGATTTCAAGATGACTTCCGGGGAAAAAAATTGAATTTTTATGTTGGTACTTGATATCTTCGTCATTTGTGAACCTATGTAAAAAGCTTTTTT
The DNA here is from genome assembly GCA_947561695.1 of Tyria jacobaeae. Classification (NCBI taxonomy): domain Eukaryota; kingdom Metazoa; phylum Arthropoda; class Insecta; order Lepidoptera; family Erebidae; genus Tyria; species Tyria jacobaeae. The sequence goes on along the minus strand of OX387221.1, from coordinate 11,631,807 downwards.
TTTAATTGAATTCGTTTTACCTACTCAAGGTTGTACAATATTTCACTTCTAAGTCTCTGAGGTGGTAAAGTAAGTAAGTAAGTAAGAATTAATAAAATATAAATTATTATGGTTTAATTTTTTTTTAATTAATTGTACCTACTCAAAGTTAGGAAGACCATAGTCCTTCTTCAAGATGGATAATCAAGGAATGACGAATATATTTTATGCGTTGCTTTATGTGTGTGTCCGTTTTAAGTTAGATGAAATGATTCCACCTCTACACTGTAAATTTGAGGGACTTATTTAGGATTTTAGAAGAAATACATGTAAGCGGCCATATAAGTTCTCAAGTTTACTTAATTACAAGAGAGAACACAGAATGCAATCGAAGTACAGAAAGTTATGTAGGCATATATATAGCACTTCTGGACATAGGCTTCTCCCAACGTGTGTCATAGCATAATAGTAATCATACATACATACTTACCCACATCATTGTTACTTAATTGTAATTGTACTGTCAAATACACAAGTACATTTAATATAATAATATGAGACACAGCAAACTCTATTGTACTCTAAATATACTTAACTGGGTTGTCTGGCTAACATCTCGCTTATTACCTCTCTTTGAAAAGTGGTTCGGGACAGCTGTTCTTAACACGATCCTGCAGTACCTGGGGCTGCTTGCCGTAATGTCTACATCACGTACTAGCTAGTATCTTTGTACGTGACACTGCAAACGAGTTACGAACTGTATTCGGTTCAGTGCCTCTTGTGTGGTACCGATGTGAGTAACATAAAGCATTTAAAGGAAAGGATTACTTTGATTTTGCATTCTGCTCCTTTAGTGCAATATGTTGTCTCGTAAAATTGTTTTCTGTTTCCAATAACTTTAAAGTACAGGCGTACTTATTTCGTACTTTCTATCTATATTAAATTAACTAATCGAGTCACATGAGACAATGCACTTGTAGATACCTATTTATTATTAAGTTTCTGTGCTGGGTACATAAAAAGGCAACTTAAAATGCTTCTGTTTACATTGTTTACTTAATCCTTATTTCTAACGATCTATCTATTTTTTCATACAGGTATTGGATCTCCAACTACATGTAAATAAGCAGATGATGAGAAGATTGCTGATATAATACATTTTTTATTTATAAACCTACAATTAGCATTTTGTAGAAATCAGAAGGTAAGATTAGATAAATTTTGCATTACGTACCTTCTGCGGTACCACAAACACCTAGCATCGACGCAGAAGGTTACTTCACCCCTTGATAAAGAGTCTGTGTCGGGTTCGAAATTTGTTAGCCATCTCCGGGGCACACACAGTACAAATGGGAGTTTAATTAATATGAGTTCCACTCACAAAAGTTTCACTTCTAAAACCCTTATAGACCATGCTGTTTACTGTTTATTTTAGTTTTTTAAAACCTTTGTCGAACGTTTAATATAACATTTTAAACGTTTATATTAAATTCGCAAAACACAGTACAGTACTTATGAGTGAAATGAAATTTGTAAGTCAGTACATTAGAATAAAAACTTTCGTGAGTTACATTCATATTTATTTAAATATACGGTTTTACTCACGTGTGTATTTCGGAATGCCCGACTAGTTTCGGACTGTATTAGTAAGTGTTTAATCTGCGATTAAGAAAATTTACTATTGAACTGAACGTATTGAACAATATAAGGCGAATTCAGAAAAAGTAAAAGGAGCGTAGCGAGTGTGCGTCTTGGCTTATAACAGCTGACTTCATTGAGCTCAGAAGAGAATTGTCGAGGTTGTACACAATAGGTAGCCAGTAGAGCCTACTGTGTATCAACGAGCAGCACACACAACCAAAAAGGTCTCCTGTCGGGACCGAAACTAGTAGGCAACCCCGAAATACACACGTGACTAAAATCCGTATATTTATATAAAGTCAGTGCATTGTAACTGTAAACTAACCCTTTCGAAATCGGTGTTCCGTTTCCGTTTATTATATGTAGTTAGTAGGTATAAATTATCCTCAGTCAAATCACTCACAATCCTAATTCTATCTCTATGTTATTATAGTTAATCAAGTTGCTGTGTCTAAAACTTCGTAAGAATCAATACATATAATTGAATAATAATATTTTGTTGCAGTGGTTTATCAATAACTTCTACTCTATTAAAGATGGGAATCTTTTGTGAAATGAATCTGTTGAAACCATCAGATGGAGCTTATCATCCAGGTCAAGTAGTGTCAGGGATAATAAAATACGCAGTAGATGAACCCATGGAATTTGACAGGATCACGACGTCGCTTAAAGGTAATGGCAATGTTATCATAAGAATCAGACATGCGAACAATCGAAGAAATAGAACGTATAGATCCAATGAAGTTTACGTTGATAGGGACATTATAATTCAAGACTCAAAAGTTGAAGTTCCAGTTGGTTGCTATGATGTTAACTTTAGTTTCACTTTACCTAACGACCTCCCGTCAACTTTAAACATACGTACACTTTACGGAAGATACAGAATAACGTGTAGAATAATTTACTATATTCGCATAAAATTTGAAAGACCTGGTTTTTTCGCCTTCAATAAACATTTTAAAAAAGAAATTACTGTAATTTCTGGAGGAATAGCAAAATTATCAAGGGAGCCCGTTATTTACGGAGATACTAAGAAGATAATAAGTATATGTTCCTGTAAATCCAGCAATATAAATATCAGAGCAAATATTCTTAATTCGATCATACACTTTGGAGGCAAAATTGAAATGACTTACGAAGTGGAGAATAAAAGCAACGTATTAGTGAAAAGTGTTGAAACAAAGTTAGTTGAAGTACACACCTTTAAAGCTGCAGGTTATAGCTCAGTCAAGGTTGAAAAAGATATACCAGATACTGATTCTAAAACATCCTCCATTAACAGTGGAGACACTCAAAGAATGCCTGTAGAAATAAATGTTTTATATGATTTACACTCTTTAGAGAATGCTAAGATAGTATCAAGAGATTATTTTGTGAGAATAATCGTTCAGTTACCAATGCCACACATAAATGCGGTGCTAGATGTTCCTGTGCAGATAGGAGTGATTGATGCAAATACAGCTGGGACTGCTACTGAACAGATTTCTGAAGATAATGTAGTTTGTATCGATCCACCGCCATCATACTGGGAAGCTATGGGTGAAGCCAAGAAGGAAGATGATGACGTTAGTGACGATGACACTGACAATAACAGAGAAAAATAATTTATATTGTATGTTTAACTTTCTATTTATATTAAATAAGTGTAACGTGATTATATTTTTGTTATATAATATAGTATCGCACAGTAATTTATATATAATCTTAAAAACATTTATAGTAAATATACTACTTTAAATACTGTAATGCCACATCTGGAAGAAAAATTGATCATTAAACAACTTTGTGTCATTTACGTATCTTTGCCTTAAATAGAAATACACACGGATAGAAGATGATATAAATGGTTTAGTTTTGTCAATTTTCGCATTCTATTTATCGGGTTACGTGTGTCCCTAGAACACAATTCAGAATCATTATGCCTGACTTATCACAGTCCAAAGGTTGATGTTGAGATGAGGTGGGTATAGTATATATAGTGCCACGGCAATAGGCTTGCCCCCTTGTTACGTTCTTGGGACCAAATTATAATTGGCAAAATGTGGGTGCTTAGTACACCTTTGCCTACCCTAAGGGGATATAGGCGTGAGCGTATGTATATATGTACATATGTGTAATCGGAAAGACTACTAAGAACTTTCATATCGCGATGCAGGATTATTATTTATTATTATTATTATTCATTGTGAGTTTCTGATGCCAATTCGACCATTACTGATTGCTTGGGGCGGTCTCTGTGTGACTCTTGGATTATAATTCACTGCTCAGACTTATGGCTTCTAGAAACCTAATAAGAATGAGCAGTGGTTGTTTGTATTTCCCGCGCTTGCATAATGTGCAAACCCAGGTGGATACTATAGTACCGCTGTAGTGCATTGCAGTTTCCTCTGGTTCTTGGCAGAATCTGCATGTAATACTTTGACCTAGCTTTAGGTTGAACATATGTTTGTTCAGCTTGCAGTGTCCGGTTCATGTTGCTGCGCATATTTTGAACTCTAAAAGTTCGTATGATACTTTATTAGCCTTCGAGTGTTTGTACCAACAGTGGCCTTATATCTGACAATAGCCATTTATGATTGAATAAGCTGGTTGTTTGGTTCACGTCCATCTTGTCGATTGTCTCCACTAACTCTAACGACTTGAATGTGAAATGTGACTGTCCGATCGTTCCAGTGTATTTAGGTTTTCTTTAAAATTTGTATTAGCTTTGAGCTATTTTATGTAGTAGTATGTATATAACATAATTATAGTTATGTAGATATATAGAAGTCTCGACTTTCATTTAATGGTTGATCTCCGTAAATTTGTTTGTTTGCAAAGCACTTGGCCTGAAAGTGGAGGTGTGGTAGTTTGTTCCCAGATTGGTACTGCACTAGAATTTTGGGCTATCTCCATAAAAACCACAACCCACATCATGGTCTCCGAATCCGAAAATGAAATTAATATACCCTCAAGAAAAATGCGGTATAGATTAATAAATTCTAGCGAAGATGAAGAGTACACCTTTAAGTGCTTCGGGTTCAATCAACGAGCTATCCGAATTGGTAGAGGCAGTCAACATATTATCTATATGTTGTATAGTGAATATATACCATAGTGAATTTCCTGGGTTACCCCCGTATGTACTGTAGGAAATATAATTCACAAGTGCGCAACAGATTTTTATTCTCTGTTAGTGCCTGATGAAAATATTTACATGGATAGCACATTACAAGAACATCTTTGTGATTGAAACAATAACTAATAAAGAATCCTCGCACTGGGCAAGAATACGTAAATGGTTACCCACAAATGCAGAAGAAATTAATTCTTTTTTTGGCCTAATCGTTTTTATTATTAATGTCATGCTACCAAAAATTGCTGATTATTGGTCTAGGGACGAAATTATGGGTCAGATTTTTCCAGAGACAATAATGAGTTGAATTGTTGTTGCAAATGCTTCATTTCTAACGAAATTACTCAACAATACTTCTAATAGATTACACAGAGCTCAAAAATTACTAGATACCATTAGTACTAACTTTCAAAGAGAAATTACAGCTCAAGTTGTATGTATAGACGAGAGTGTAGTACCATTTCGTCGGCGTATAATTTTCACGCAATATACTAAGTAGAAACGATATAAATACTGCGCAATAATTCAAAATATGTACATTACCGTTCTACACCTACAAAATTAATATTTATGCTGATAAAAGTAACGACTAGGTTAACACAACCCATCTTACGGCGGTTATGTCTATCTTCAATTACCTTTTCAACAAAGGTCATACTCTGTTTACTGATAAATAGTTTACGAGTGTCGATTTGGAAAGTAGAATATTGGAAGTCGATGCTCATTTAGTTGGTACTGTCCGTAAAAATCTAAACTATCTTCCAAAGGATGTGATACAGGCAAAACTAAAAGTGGGGGAATATATAGCTAGAGAAAGTAGTGATGGAATGACGGCGGAACTTTTGCGTTGATCTTTTGGATCAGGTGGCAGCTTATTCTACACCGCTTACAAAATCTGTAAAGTGGTAAAAAAAGTAGCTATAAACCTACTGATGAATACAGATGTCGCCAATGCACTGATTTTAGACATAACTTACGAGGAAGAAGACACAGATAATCGAATTTAGAAAAGACATTAAGAAATTGTGTGCAAGTTACAATAATGAACCTGATTATTATTTAAAGACCTCGTTGAATGATATAACTTCTCAAAAAACTAGGTAGTGTCGGAAATAGTAGGTGATGTTGCATAAAATAATTTCACCACAATGGGTAGAACTTTGGCCAAAAATAAGACCCAAAAAGACTACATAAAAGCCTTATTTGTATATCGATTGTTTCAATACAACACATCGTTGATTTTGAAACATTTTGAAAATTACTAATTTTCAACTGATTTTAAACTCGTAATGAAAAGTTCCTATACAATTTTTTTTTTTGTGATTAACACCTGATATTTTAATTAGAAAAAGTATGTGGTCACAGAAAAAAAACTGTTTTTTCTTTTCAATCTTATGTGACAGACGATTCTATATTTTTGTTTCCTCATATTTGTACCATTAGGTTTAGTGCCTACTATTTTTGTTAACAAAACTAACTCTATAATTGTAACACACTACTGATAGTACAAGATAAATTAAAACAATTTAATAATAATAGACATATTTTGTAAAACAATCACCCTACATTCTTCACATACTCACGAATAAAAGTACAGCAAAATTTTACAAACTACCAGTTTTTTTTACAAGCTAAGGCAAACATATTGTTCTTCAAGGCAATGTCGGGCACATCGTAGGTAATTTATTCATTATAATGTGCCCGCCTTACAAAAATCTGCTTACATCTCGGACATGGGTCCCCCCATGGCCTTGGCCTTGCCCCGTGCCTCTAATAATGACGTGGCGTTTAACGTGTATCTAGCGTTTGTAATACATCTATATAATGAAAATGATGAAGCCATGTTGATGTACTACATATTTACTATTGACTAACATAGTCATTGCTTTTTAACTTCGATAATGTTAATTAGACACTCAGTATTATAAAAAAACAAGGTAAAATGTAATTACTTATCTAATCAGTAAGTGAACTCGTTATACCTGCAACACAACATGTCCTGAACGCCAAATGTGATAGTAGTGAGTGAAAAAACCCAAATAATATAACGTGTAACAACAGCAGCAACAACAGTAATAATTGCTTTTGCTTTACCCCACAAATCAGATAGTAAGTATACCTAACATGTGTGATATACCAGAATTTGTAAGATACTTAATATATTTCTCGAATCTAACTACTAAATTCTGAGTAGATATAATTAATCAGATTCTAAAACATCACGAACTTTATTTGCGAACTGCCAAACTATCTGGCGACAACTCTATCGTGCTAATAACATTATAACATATATCACTTGTTTCTATGATCAGGATTATGTTTCTGAAGCCGTTAACATTGACCCTTATCAAAAGTTTCTTTGATGTTGTACCCTTGTTAGTTGAGCATAGCAGGAATAATTTTCTACTTGCCGCAAATGTAAATTATACTGTTGAATCAAGAGATTTACACATTAATGCTAAAGATTTCTTGAATTAAATCAAAGTTAATTGATTTATCTATCTTTCAAAGTAACCCATATATGTCAGAAATTTGATATAAATAGGTATTTAGTGTTATGCAGAAACTTAGGAAAAACATATCACGAAGCTCAGTTGGAAACGTTTTAACGTAACCCAATATTAATACTTGTGTCAGCAGTCTCAATCACATTCTTTGAATACTGCTTATTATAACCCATACTGTACTGAACAGGAGTAGCTGTCTATTGGCCTATAGGGAGAGCGGTAAGTATTTTTAAGGGACTTGGGTATTATTCCAGAATAACAGTCTTCATACTCAATTCTTCATATCTAGAATTGAAAAAACAGCTATAAGATTCCAATCTTATAAGAAAGTAGTTTGAATTAATAAATACCAACCAAATAACTTCCCTCATATTATCAAAACCAAATAGATAATAGTACAAGGATGATAACAAGGCAATACATTTTCCAAGAAAATTACATTTATACACCTGATACTTACCATACATATATAGCACCTGTGTTTCCAACAAACTATTTGATTAAATTTCTTAGTGGTCCGTCAAGCAGTTAGGGTTGATTTATTACAAGTGTAAATCTTAAGAATGTTCAATATGCCGACTATGTCACCTCCTTGTATTAGGAACTCCGTCTCTTAGAAAGTTTACGCCAAGGGACACTGACGATATCAATAACCTTTAAATATAGAACGGTAGTTTGTTTTATAAAGATATATATAGTTAGCCTCGTTTCGAATAATTCAGAAGTACATAGTAATTTTAAATACGTTTTATGATAACACCTGTTGATTCTACTTATTACATTTTAATGGCATTGCCTATACCTACTGCTTTTTACGAGTTTTCATCATTACGTGTCATGATATCGCACTATCATTATCAATCCTTAAAACTAGTGTTCGTTTTTGTGTTGTTATGCTAATATGGATAGTAAACAGTTCACATTATATAAATTTGGATGAGTCTAGCTACATAATTAACGACACAAATACTTAAAACAAAAACTTAAAAACCAATACTTTTTTATTTAAGATAATTATAAGATTTATTAGCGTTTCAAAGTCTGTCATGTAGACGTGACCTTGACGTGCTGGACACTTTTTGCTTTGTCACGTGTATTGACATGACTGCGGTGGTCAAAAGGTTAAGGTTAATTTACCAATCGGGCATTAAATGTAAATTTACATACTTACCAAGAACAGCACAATTCCTTCATGTGTAGTCTCCTACAGGCGTCTGCATCTTCAAGTTTCTTCAGCACCGCACACTTATATGAAGCAGCCTGAAGTATCGAACACGATCCTAAAAATACAGGTATAAATAACTCACATCAATTGACCAATGAAAGCGTTTCTTAACTTTCATATTTTAAAACAAATTTTGTAATCTTCAGCTAGAGAAACCTCTTAAATAATCCCCGTATAATTTTTTGGGAAAAAAACTAGTGAGTAGGTATATCCGCCTCATTAGTCTTGATATATAAATGAAATATGTTCGATAAATTAAGTAAGAAACCTCCGTTACTTTTTTTTTTTTTTTTTGTAAGGACAACTCCCGCTTTAGGATTAATTTCTGTGTCCCGGGGGACTTTACAAACATTCAAACAACGCACACAAAGAACACCCAGACTCAGAACAACAATTTGAGGATTACACAAAGTGTTGTCCCGTGCGGGGATGGACCCAGCGTGGTGGCGAGGTGACCACTTAAACCGCTACGCTATCTGTGCAGTCAAGTCAAAAATAAACAAAAGCCCATCATCTTCCTCGTTTTATTTTTAAAAATACAAGTGGCTATTCCGATTATGACAATTTCCATTGCAAACTCAATCTATCGATTCCCTCACCTCCCCTTTATCACTAAAAGTACTTTCAGAGCTCAGTCTATAAAAATGCTAAATCTGATTCTTTAAACGCTCCCATCGGAAACGGAAAGTAATACCAAACGAGACTGCTCGAACATAATTACTATCCGTCTAAAGATCTAGGGTATACATTGGATTACGAGATATCGAGTATATTATCATTTTTTTTTATGCGATAGGGGGCAAACGAGCAGACGGGTCACCTGATGGTAAGTGACTACCGCCGCCCATGGGCACCCGCAACTCAAGGGTCACAAGTGCGTTGCCGGCACTTTAGGTAGGAGGACGCTCTTTTCTTAAAGGTCGTATCGGTTGGGAAATACGGCAGGCGACAATTTGTTCCATAAGCTGGTTGTGCGAGGCAAAAAGCTTCTGGAGAAGCGCACAGTGGTCGAGTGCCAATCGTCCAGGTGATGGGAATGGATATTTTGTCGCGTAGGACGATGGCGGAAACCAGCAGCCGGTATAAGTCCGAACAATTCCTCTGAACACTCCCCATGATACAAGCGATAGAGGATGCAGAGTGAAGCTACATCTCTACGCAACGCCAAGGTGTCAAGTCGATCAGAAATATCTTGGCAGTCGATGATGCGAGTCGCTCTTCGTTGAATGCGGTCAAGAGGCAGAAGTTGGTACTGGGGTGCACCTGCATAGAGATGAGAACAGTATTCCATGTGCGGCCGAACCTGCGCCTTATAAAGTTGCAGGCGGTGGGCCGGAGTAAAATACTGTCTCGATCTGTTTAGCACACCAAGCTTCTTCGAGGCTAATATGGCCTTACTCTCTAAGTGACCGCGAAACTGGACTTCGCTTGATATATCGACGCCAAGGATTCCGATACTGGCTGATGCAGTTAGGGAAGTGCTCACAAATTGAGGTGATACGACCAATGGCATCTTTTTAGCGGTGAACGCTATATTAGTAATATAACCTACGTTACCAATGAGAAGTCCTAAAACATACATACGTTCCCTCCTGTATCCCCTAATAGTTGTATTCGACACCTACATTTTGCCAATTACAATTTGATCCTACTAGTAGAGGGCAGGGTAAGCCTATCCTAGCTAGCAGGGGAGCCACAGAGTGTTCACAGTCGAGTAGAGTAGTAGCTATAAATTGAAATACTCATCACTTGAAAAGCCCTCCAACGTTTAATTAATTTTCAAATGACTAGATTTTCTTGAATCATAAATAAGGACACTCGATTAAGACTCATTTTAATGGACTCATATTTTAAATCCTAAATTCAAATCAGTTTATTGGAGCTAAGATGCCACATACAGAGACACAGGTACGCACTACCAAATCTTTTATACTCATCAAACGATTCATATGACCCATAACTCGAAGGGTTTTATAAGTTGATTAGCAGCAACTGAAGACTTCCACTATCCACCTCCTTGCTCCATCATCAGGTCAGCTCCAATATTCCAAATTATAGTACTGTCATCAAAATACATATATTTCCTACACATATGACTATTTGTAGTTGACATCTAAGATTTGTTTATATATGTAGTTACAAGTTTAAGCTTGTTAAAAATATTTCATTATTTCAAGATGTTTATTTTATTTCTAATGAGAACTTTGGTACTTAGCAGGTGACTGACATCATTAACACATTTTCCGGCTTGTCTCACTGGAAAATATCTGACATCAAAGGTTATTTTCTTCAATACTTGTTTTGATCATTCAAGCTCAATTTAAACATATTGACTTTGATTAGACTCTTAAATTATAAATAACTAATTTAAAGTGACAGTAGAATAAAGACAAGTGACGACAAATCATCTTCAAATTTTTCTTTCGGAAGGCGAGCAGAACAGATCAACCTGATCATTATCGCTTTCTTAGTTTTTTTTTACAGTAGAACGCCGATTATCCGAATTAATTAGGACCGGGGTCGATTCGGATCATCGAACATAGACTGGTAATAAAGAAAAACGAACTGTCACACAAAGAATAAACTTTATGAAGTTTAACAAACACAATTCTACAATACATAAGTAGTGAAGTGAGTAAGTAGAAAATATACGAAACCCCGTGCGCTCACTTGAACATCTCGATCAGAGTAAGTTAGGACCGATTCGGTTAATCGGTATTCGGATAATCAGCGTTCTACTCTATTATCTATTCTTGTATATACATTGTTTCTAAGACTATTGTAGTCTTAGAAACTAAATGTTAATTTTGATATGTTTAATAATACGATACCATACCATAAACTCAAACTTAGTAGAGCTTGTACTATTAGTTTAAATTCATAAACAAACATAAAGCCTTGTTATTAATTTATATACATGCAAAGAAACTCCCAAACATATATATATATATTCATATTCACATATATTCACGATTTCAAACATTTGGCTGTGGATGGAATGCATTGCCGTCACGTCTAGCCACAGAGGTCTCCCAATTTATTCTTTTCTATATACTATTTGATACCAATAGTATTTGGAGTTTAAATATTTGGAGTTTTAATTTCCAATTTTTAACGTATTTATAAATTACCAGCTTTTTGTATTATTTTAGAGTAACTTCTAAAAATAAAACACAGTTGCACTATATTCAAAGTTTTGGACATTACAAATACTTACCCTTTGAAATCGATATAATTTTATTAAAATGCACCTACACAGGTCTAATTACACATGTAATAAGTAATTCTAAAAACACGTTTCTCAGCTCTCGGCCATTGGAAGAAAGGTAAAACAACATCTCGTAAACTCGTGCATACTTACCATTACGCCTGTATCCCCTGAGGGGCAGGCAGAGATGTATTGAACACTCACATTTTGAAAGTTAAAATTTGGTCCCACTAACGTAATAGAGGGCAAGGTTGTTGCCGTCAACCGCGTCTCGTAAACTAAATAAATTTTATTGTTTAGCGGTATTTAATACAAAATGTAGCCGAACAAACTACGTGATTATGATAATTGCACAATATATTTTGTACAATTTGCGGATATTTTATGTTCCTGTTTAAATTAAATACTTATAATAAATAGTATTTATGCGTGAAGAATATCTTCAAACGCTCTATCGATTGCTTCATTCACTCACAGAAAAACGTAAAAAAACCTTTATCATCCTTCCGACAAAATAATTTCTTGCACAAATCGCCCCCAACAACAAGTTCATCATTAGCCCACTTCATGAAGACATTTGACAGCTCATTTAAATTTATTAAAGAAAATTACCGCCATATCGCCAACCATTGTTCAGCCACCGCTTTCATATCATTAAAAATGGAGGATAATCTACAAAGGTATAATGATCGGCGCATTATTGAGGTGGGATATTGTAGACAGAGAAGGGAAGAGGAGAAATGGGAACCATTTAACATGTCGCCTCGGTAGAGCTCGATAATTGGATTCATTGCCAGTCTCGAGAAATATGGACCCTATTTATTGCCCCTGGACTTATTGACGACAACAGAGCCAGATAATTCTATAGTAATAATATCTCAATAACATTGATTTGTGCCTGTTTGATATATACATATATATATATTATATTATTGCTAATTATCGGAGATTTTTCTATAAGATTATGAGAATATTCTTGTCTTATTATCTTCTCGGAACGATGTCAAAATTATTTAGAAGGTAATAAAAAGTAATTGTGTTGCCGTACCATGTTGTCTCATGATACATTATGTACTGTACATATTGTATACTAAGTAAATGTAAGGTAATTATGGTTAAGAAACGTATATAATAGTACCGGAGACAAGGTACATTTCGAATGGTGATTTCAGGTCGGAAAATTGTATATGTACCTACCAACCTACTCATTTGATAGCTGGTAATAGAAACGAGTGTCAGCTGTCAGTCACCGTGTACTTGACTGTGAGACAATATCCCTAATAATATTATAAATGTAAATGTAAGTTTGTTACACTTTGACACCGAAACTACTAAACCGATTATCATAAAACTTTGTACACATATTCTCAAAGGTATTAGAAAAGACATAGGATACTAATTATTAAAAAAATATTTTGGCAGATATGATTATTTGTAAAAAAAAATGAAAATCTAGCAACTTCAACGCCATTTATATTAAAGGGATTCAATGCGAGTAATGCCGCGGGGAAGCTAGCCAGTTATAGTACAGTTTAGGTATTATGGGTTATTTCGAGTGTTTTTATTTTATGTACCTACTTCTATGTAAAGTATCAAGTACATATACTTGATACTTTCCATATGCAGTAACAAACCCAGCCCGCTTCGCTGGGCGTAAATAATATTAGTACAGATCAATTATATAAAATATTATTTTATCTGTAGTAACAAACTAAATAAATGCATCCGCTGGGTTGTATATTGCAACGAAGAGGTTATAAAAGTCGTGGGGCCGTCATGTCTTGCGTTTTTAGTTATCTCAACTTATTTTCTCAACTATCCGCTCAAATTAAATGCAGTAAAGTGCAAATTTTATCTTTAAAATTAAAATTTCCGTGCTAATGAATTTCTTTATTTTATATTATACGAATGCATATGATTTATGTTATAAATTGACCTAAAAATTTCTTTAGAATTTTAATTTTTTTTTAACAAAAAAAAACATTATTCTCTATTAAATATAAGAGTTAGATGTAAGGTGTCGCGTACTTCATTGTAGATTACTAAATACTAATATTGTTCCCGTTCATTTTATTTCTATATTTGACACCGGTTGTCAATTACACACCGGTAAAGGGTATGACTGGTTAATTTTTCTCCGATTTGGTTCACAGCTGCTGAAATTTGCCACTAAAACAAGATATGTATCAAAATAAAATATAACCTATGTCAATCAGACAGAGTCTAGCTTCCTCTCAGTGAAATATTTTGTAGATAAAGAGTATTACCCCTACAAACAAACAATTATACCTCTTTATAATATTAGTGTAGATGTTTAAAATATTAGTATATAAATGTATAGGCATAATTGTATGACTCTGACATTACTTTTGCATTGACAATACAAGCACCCGACATACCTTTATAAATAGATACCTTCTCAATGTTTAATTTTTCTTACCTGCACGTTTCACAGACTACAATAGTATATATGATATAGACAGGCAACTCTGCATTTTTATTGACAACACCAAACACCACCTGGTCGAAAGATATGCAAAATTAATATATATACATTATAATACAATATATACCTTTACTCATTTAAATACGGTGTAAGTAATATTTTGACATTTGAAACACAAATTTGGCTTATATTTCAATAAAAGGGAACCCTTAAATTGTATAAACGGAAACCGAAAATAATTTCTTTTGCTTTTGCCATTGTTTACGCTAATGCTCTTACGCAGCCATTTGAATTTAAGTGCTGCCAATCTAATATTATAAATTCAAGTATTAAAATAGCAGTATCTTTAAAAAAAATAATATGGATTCGAAAACAATTTTCTTATGTATAGAATTTTAAACGGTTTTTGATATTTACTATGAAGTTTTGTCATTTATTTACACATCCAGATAAAAAGTTTTTTTCATCAAAATCATGTGTGGAAATATTACAACACAGAGATTTTAGGTCGTCTACCTGTCCTTGTGATGCCGTTATACTTAATGAAAAATATGTAATTTTATTTTGTTCTAAGTTGCCACAGCATGACGCTTCATAATTGTGTAAAAATCAATAACCTTTAGTAGGACCTTATAATATAGTTAAAGGCAGTAGAAATAATATGTTCGAAAACAGTTTAAAATCAAAGAAAATCCTTATAAAACAAATTAAGTCGTAGAATTTAATTAATGAATGTTAATGGACCTTAAAGTTTCTGACTTATTTTACAACTCTACTCGCGAATTTTCCGTACCTTCAAACTGGAAATATGCTGGAAAAAATCTCATTTCATTTTTTAATGTTTTCAAGTAAAACGTTAATTTTCTTTTGTTTGACTCGGCCGTAAAGTTTCAAGGGTTTACTCGAGGAGAAATATAACGATTGTAAGTTGATACAAACCGTTTAATGGGCACGTTTGCCCTAGATTTTCGTTATTCTTCATATTTTGACTGAGGTTTAAAGAAAAACTTTTTAATGTGTACTCGATTTTCGTTAATAGTTGTTGTTTAGCAATATAAAAGCAGACTGGTTAAAAACAGGTAAAAGTAATTTTGGAAGAAGTTTAAACCCTATGCGCCTTTTTTTTTTCGTGTGGAACCCTCCACGGTTCGTCACCTCACCGGAGCTGAGGGTGAGGTAGTATGTCGGACTCGAATACTAAAAAACTAAACTAAAACGGAGTGCTGTCACAGTGAGTCTATTGCAGGGGACCAGGAATGCCTTAAGAAGCAGCTTTCGGGATGCCCTAAGAAGGCAGTTTTCGGGATGCCCTAAGAAAGCAGCTTTTGGATTGCCCTAAAAAGGATCCTTTCAGGAAAAAAATAATACAAGTAAAACGTGAGACTAAGAGGCAACTAAGCATCGGTTAAAAGCAATAATTTTGAGGTAGCTATCTATATATATTTTCATTAATAAAGAGTACTAGCAACGTGGCTCACACATTAATAGTATTCTTGTTAACCCCCCAGCTAAGCTAAATGCTTGTGTTAGGGGTGGGTTTACGACGGTAGTGTACTGGTCGGGGTTTGAATCCGTAACCACTTGATCGCAAGTCCGACGCCAAAACCGACGTAAAAAAAACCCGTATCGTACAACAAATTACAGCACTCCTCCCGATGACTTATAGTCTGAGGATATGTTACATATATCAGACTACACTGTACATTTTAATTGGTTGACAAACGAGAATGAACTAGTGATTTAGTTAGCGGACTAAAAACTGCAGCGGAGCTAAGTTTGTTCCGTGATCTGATTTACTTTTAAGTTCAAGCGGACCAATGACCTTATAAATTTCAGTAGGTACTTACTCAATTTAGATACCTATCTATTTATGGGAAAGTTGTAAATTTTGTACAAAGCAATTCCTTTTGTCCGTCTTTAAAGCAATAAAATGATCTACACACATGTTTTGAAATACTTGAACAAACTAAGTTAAAAGTACAGTAAAACATTTAGGATAGTATAGACATAGTTTAAAAAAATAAAACCATTTCTATGATAAAATCAAATGTCTGTACACATTTCTTAAAACATCAGGACTATTTACATAAACACCCTCCTCACCAGCAAGATAAGCTATTAAACTAATAAATATAACACGCACGTACTCAAGAATAAGATTTTACACTGAATACAATTACCTATTGTAAAAATAAAAGTAAATATAAAATTAAATATAGAACCGGCTACGTATATGCGACGGAATTGGCTCAAGGCTTATCAAACAATATGAGGATGGAACTGAAAGCTGCCAGGGCCTGCTCGGCCAAGCTTGGATAGCCATAGGTCCTCTGGCACACTTCGTCGTTCGACTTCGTCTTGCAATTCGTCAACATTTCGAAAGTGAATTCTTATGCCAGAAAGCTTTATTTTTTTGTAATATGTATCACTTGTAACTTGTACGTATTGCTTTTCAAACGGTAGGTCTGTAAACAACTAACTCAGTTTATTTCTCGCTATATTTTACTGAGCTTTATTTATAATATGATATTCAATTGGCGTACTTTAATAGAAATAAAGGCTTTGTTCAATTTTCGCATAGGATTACTGTACCGAGAGGATTATAATGAGATCTGTTGTTCTAAGATTACCACTAATCTCAGTCTAGACTAGTCCTTATCGGATTGTTTTCTACTACAATAGTTTATACATTAAATTGCTAACAGCGAAAATTGTGTATTAAATTTGAAACATAATAGACCCGATCTAAAGAAAATATAAGCATATATTTATGTACA
Organism: Tyria jacobaeae; assembly: GCA_947561695.1. Lineage (NCBI taxonomy): Eukaryota > Metazoa > Arthropoda > Insecta > Lepidoptera > Erebidae > Tyria > Tyria jacobaeae. Next base: position 11,614,909 of record OX387221.1, on the reverse strand, counting down.
TAGGCTTCACTGACGTTACTATGTTGTTGCACAAACATCGACTTATACTATGACGTCATATTTCTATTACTTTCAACTAAATACATGAAGTTTTAATGCGTTTGAATACGTTTGATGCGACTTCATACCGTCAAAAGATGCTTATCCGCACTATTTTCGAGAGCACAGGTCCCTCTAAAACAATCCTTGAGTACAGGAATATTTGAATATGCTTCATATGATGAACACCTGAAGGATTTAAATAGTATGTGGGGGGAATGCAATAAGAGGAGATTGATGCAAGCACAATTCCCCTATATTGTAAATTGTTGTTTCAAACCTAATATACAATTTATACCTACAGCTATAAACTTTTGACAATCACTTTACAGGATAACTTGTACGTAGTTATGTTAAAAGTATTGTATACTGAATAGGTTCTAGCAATGTAATAGGTATGTGTTTTTTTATTTTCTGGTTTTGGTTTTTTGTTTAGGCCCTTGTTAATTACTTAGTGCTGGTATTTTTGCTGGCCGTTTAGTAGAGTCAAAGCTGTGTAAACTTTTACGTTCATATTTCTTTGGGAAGATATTTTAAATAGATTGTAAAACTATATAGACTCTAGTTGGTGAGACATTAAAAAATAAAAATACAACTGATAAAAAAAAGACTAACTGACATGGTCTTCGTCTAAACAGTTTTCTTGCTTATTGTAGCCAATTCATGAGTTATTTATGACAACTTGATCGAAGAACTCTTTGTAGATACTTTATAAAGAAATGTTCATATTATCAGCTTCGCTTTGCCAACTGTAATCCCAAAACACTGACTACGCCATAAAAGATTATATATGTATACTAAAATGTTTGCGAAACGTTAATTTGGTCCCACTTAATCAAACGATTGTCAATACATAGTTATATTGACATTATATAGCCTCGCTTTTTCTCATAAATCCAATTTTTACCCGACCGAATAAGGAGGAGGCTAATGCTTTTCTAGTATTTAGGATGTATGATTTCTAGTACACCATTTGTATGTATGATGTTTCGTTGTCACGCCCGGGAACTAGAAGGCTTGATGAATTTCGATATGTGATATATCATTTGAACATTAAGTTGTAACATATAGTATAAAATGTTTAACCAAAATAAGAGTTTATAATGCAGTCAGGTTTTTGTATTTTTTATTAATTTTACTTGTTATCTTAGCATTACTTTTAAATAACTGCAAAATAGTCTAGTCTACTATTCTTAAATATCATTAATCATTACTTTTGTTATCATAACAGCGGTTTTTAGTAACAATACGAGGAATGCCTTTTAAGTTCTATCGTTTCCACATTTTCCGGCAATTTTGAATTTGGAACTGTTCTATATTCGAATGTGTTAAAATGTTGAGTCTCAAATAAGTTGAAACTATTAGGATTAATGCTATTGTTTAGTCACAGCGTCGATTGGAATCTGTCAGGTTACGTACGAAAATGAATCTTTCTAAGGAAAATGTTCATGCAATAACTTTCTACAATTTTAGAAGAGGCCTGACACTGCTTCAGTGTTTTGCCATTTAGAAGATCTTGCATGAAGCGCATAGTGTGAGAAAGCTAGTTTGCCGTTGGATACCGCGTCTGCTTTCCGACGATCACAAGGCTGCCCGCGTCAGATGGTGTAAGAAAACTCTGCAAAGGTTCAATCGAGGAGAGTCAAATCACGTCTACGACATCATCAGTGGTGACGAATCTTGGATCTATGCTTACGATCCTGATTCCAAACAACAATCTACAATCTGGGTCTTTCAAGACGAGCCAAAGCCGACTAAAGTTGTTCGTTCTCGAAGCACTTCAAAGAAGATGGTGGCCACGTTCGTTGGAAAAACCGGCCATGTTGCGACTATTGCACTTGAAGATCGTAGAACAGTTAACGTAGAGTGGTATACCACAGTTTGTTTACCACAAGTCATCGCCGAACTTCGAAAATCTAAGTCAAAGCGACGCATCATCCTACACCACGACAACGCAAGCTCACACAGCGGCTCGTCAAACGATTGAGAATCCTTAAATTAAGAATAGTCTTCGTGGTCAAAGGTTCCAGTCCGGTGAAGAAGCAGTCGACGCTTTTAAGTCAGCCATTTTGAAGACCCCCACTTTAGAGTGGAATAAATGTTATAATAACTGGTTTGAGCGAATGGAAAAGTGTATTAAGCTACGTGGTGAAAACTTTGAAAAACAATAAAAAGTACTTTAAGGTTCTAGTTGTGTTTTTTTCTTCAAACGACAAAACTTAAAAGGCATGCCTCGTACTCGTATAAGGCTGCCTCTCATTTCAATTTCTGTTTGTATTCTACATATTCTATCACAATAAAAAAAAACAAATACATGCCAGCAAATATACTAAGCCAAGTAAACATACTAATAATTTATGGTTTCAAAAACAGTCGGCTAGTTAACTCTTTTTACCGCTCCCAGACTTCCAGCCGTTTTAAAAATGTTGTGCACTTTTAAAGTACGTCGTAAGTTAGCTCTTTAAGTAGTACAAAAACTGTAACATACAGTGTACGCCGCATCCCCGAACACCGCTTAAACTTAGCCGTTCTAATAAAAGTTTTAATGAAGCATTTTATGTTTCAAGCAGTGTTTACATAAACATTAAGACAGGCTGCGGAGGTAACTTTAAAGTCGTGCTATTGGACGTTGAACACCACGTGTTTGTTTAGTAAAAAAAAGATAAGCGTTTTTAATAAAAATGTTTTATTGAAATTTTCTCCATAACATACATACAGTTTGAATATATAGAATAAAGAATTTATGGTTTTTTTTTTTTTTTTTTTTATATATTAGCCTACCATAGTGACTCCACTTTGCCTGATGGAAAGCAATAGGTGGAGTCAAAGAGTGGTGGTCACCATCCTCATTGCATGTCTAGTCAATGCAGCATGGTGACCCACACTATGGCGGCCTGGTGAGATGCTTTTTCACGCCCCGCTTAAAAGACCCGGGATCATAGTGGGAAGGAAACACGTGCGCTGGTAGAGAATTCCAGGCTTTTACCGATCGGCACAAGAAAGAAGAGCCAAACCGTTTAGTTCGGGTACGTATATTTTCGACGCACAAACGGTGACTCCTCATGCCAGCACGTGTAGTCCTGTAGAGGAAGGGAGAAGGTGGGACCAATTGGAAGAGCTCATCAGAACACTCCCCGTGATGTAGGCGATAGAGGACTGCCATAGAGGCGACATCTCTTCGCAACTGCAGAGGCTCAAGAGACTGGGTGATCTCAGGACAGTCGATAATGCGGACTGCGCGCCGCTGCAACCGATCGAGAGCGTCAAGCAAATACTGCGCATAGCCGTCCCAGAGATGAGAGCAGTACTCCACGCAGGAGCGAACCTGGGTCTTGTACAAAAGACACAGTTGCTCGGGCGAGAAGAACCGTCTCACCTTGTTCAAAACGCCGAGCTTACGCGAGGCCGCCTTAATGACACTCTCGATGTAATCGCGCGGATTGAGATCCCGGCAAATATCCATACCCAGAATACTAAGCCTATCCTGCAGTTGAGTGCTCTGAAGAGTAGGAAGGGGAAGGAATGGAGACTTTTTGTTAGAGAACACACACGCTTGTGTTTTCTTGGCGCTGAACTCGACCAGATTCTCACAGCCCCATTGGGAAATGCGGCTCAAGACCCGGTCGAGCTCAGCGACAAGCTCCTGTCGTTTTTCCTCAACGTCTGCCAGCTTGGCAGTAGGATGCCCGAAATATCGCCAGTGCACTGTACTGTCGTCTGAATAACAATGTATATTACCATGGGTTAACATGTCATTGATATGCAGAAGAAACAGCGTAGGCGATAGGACGGAGCCCTGAGGTACACCAGCGCTTACCTCGTGGAAGTCTGAGGCCGCGCCGTCGCAGAGAACCCTAATGCGGCGCTTTTCGAGGAAGGCAGCAACCCAGTTGCAGAGTTTAGGTGGCAGACCAAATGCAGGAAGTTTGGAGAGAAGCGAGCGGTGCCACACCCTATCGAAGGCCTTGGCAATGTCGAGGCTGATGGCCAAGGACTCCCCATGCCTATCCATAGCCTCACCCCAAAGGTGTGTGACGTACGCTAGAAGATCACCCGTGGATCGGTTCGGCCGAAAACCATATTGCCGATCATTTAACAAGGAGTGATCCTCTAGGTGGCGGATTAGTTGGGTGTTGATGATCCGCTCGAACACCTTACAGAGTATGGAAGTGACGGCTATAGGTCGGTATTCCTATGGTATTCCTAATATCCAGTTCTACTTTTTAAATAAGGTAATGTACGAAATTTTAAATATGACTTAATTACTTTGGGTGTTATTAATAATTATAAATAAAGAATTATAGCTCCAACAATATTTTAGCTTCTTTCTCTGCGAACCTCGAAAGTCCCTTTCGGTTTGTAAAGGTTGACTTTAATAGACGGAGACACTTGATAACTTCTTTCTAAAAGTGCTAGTATCAAGCCAGAAAAAAAAAAGTACTTATAACAAAGTGCATCACTAGAAGATTCTCCTGCCAAACACGTACTCTTCCTACAAGAGTTTTTAACTTGTTATTCTTTTTTTTAATTTTATAGATTGTGTATAATTAATCGCTTGAATCTGAAGCAATTTGATTTTAGACCTCCATGACAAATAATCTTCTTTAAATCCAAATCGCATCCAAAAGCAAAACGAACTCCTTTAAAAAAAAGGGATTTACTTCTCTGCACTAATTAATAGAAATCGACTTGAAAATACTACAGGACAGGGAGGACCTTAATCCAGGCGTAGGCAGGTCTCGGTTCTACAAATAATCTTGTTTATTCACTGCTAGTTTAATAAGATTGCTCCGTTGTATCAGAGCAGTAACGACGTCACAAAACGAAAAAATAATATTCGTTTAATTTAAGTCAAAGCAAATTGTACTAGTAAACCCCCAGTTCATAGATCGATGTCATACATTAAGTGATAGAGTGAAAGCCCCGCTTGCTTATCTCCTCATTGACCTAATTCCGTTTGTCGATTTTGGGGGCTTAGAATACGTTGTTTTCTTTTCATTTATTGAAAAGCTGGCAGCGTAAACTGCTTGTCTTAAATATTTAATCTAGAAATGAAAGAAAATATTTACCATTCCTCTTTACAGTCTTTGTATTACCTTGACCAATGACCTGTATATATACATCTATGTAACATAATATTTCAACGTAGCTTTTAGACATACGTCCGATTACCTTGAAAACTTGTAATCGTACCAAGGACCTCTGACAATACAAGACGCTTTAATTGCAAACAGAACTAAAATGTTGAAAGTTTATTAAACTACACACGACACAATAAGTGCAACTCAGTCAGGTAAACAAAAATGGTACCTTATAAGACATGTATATCAATATATACATATGTATATATATATATTATTGCTAATCGGAATCACTTGCTAGTCACGATTTACATAAGAAGGTCCTGTATTACCAAAGGTTTAAAAGTATTAAACACTACATAATAATGCCTAATTCTTTTTCCTAGAAAAAGTTTACCGCCTTTTTTCAAAAGCTTTCTGTCTGTCTTAACAGCTACATGTCCTAACTCTTAATTGCGAACAGAAGCTTACGCTGGAAAGTAGACTACTGAACTAAACTTACAAGAAATAAACACCATATAACGTATAAGTTTACTAATAATAGTTGACACTAGAAGCGACCCTGGGAGTACCACAGCTGTTACCAGAGTTGAACACAAAATCGAATACTAAAGGGTCTATAAAATAATATCCATATTCTAAAGAAAGCACCCAGAAATTAAATGTAGAAAAGTCCGCCATCAGGTTAACAATACATTGACAACTGACAAATAAGCCTGAATTGGGTGTTCCAAATGCGAGCAGTGGTGGCACAAGGACTGTGCTAGCTATGAGGGTTGCAGATTGGAGTAACAGTATGCAATTCTCACAATTGTATATTTTTATTTCAAATCAATTTGAGTCTAAGTTCGTACTCCTAGAGCAACTTCCCCTACGTACAGCAGCGTAGCTTTAAATGTCAAAGGATTGTCTATAAATATGTAAGATAATAATGTACAGTGGCGTAACAGAAACGCTAAAGCAGACTTTCTCTTTGTTCTTGCCAGCTACATATTATATTCATTGACAGTGAATATTATTGTATACGCTGCTATCTCGAAATGTCGACCCACCCAGGCTTAAGAACGAGAAGAATCATAATATATTACACACATCATCGTAATATATACATACATTCGAATAATCAATGAGACTATCATAAAATTTAACACTAATATGGTTTTTACATTTATGTCATTGTCACGACTGGACCAAACCCTCATCTAGCTACCCTTGAAGTACATACATCCTTTCCAATAAAACAAGAATCATCGAAATCGGTTGGCGTAATATTGAGTTATTCGTCCATTTGTCGCGCACATGCTTAATGCAAATTTAAGAATTATATGGTTTTCTCATGGATGCCATTGTCAAAACTGAGCCAAATTAAAATGGGACTACACGGGAAGCAGCAGCTTTCATCGAAATCGGTTTGCAGTCCAAAGTTCTGAGGTAACAAATATAACAAAAAAAAAAAAATACAGTCGAATTGAGAACCTCCTCCTTTTTGAAGTCGGTTGAAAAAATGACTCCTCGCGCAGTTGAGTAATAACAATACAAGCTCTTATTATGTATACCCATAAAACGAGATTGTTTGTATTTTGTCTATTCCATATATCATTCCTTTTTTTTCGTGTGGAAACCCCCACGGGTCATCACCTCACCGGAGCTAACGGAGAGGTGGTATGTCTGAATCGAACCGACTAAAACCACACGGTGTTCCGTTACAAATGGTCTATTGCTTGCAATAGACCCTTGGGACCCGGAAATTCCCTAACAAGGAATCCTCCGGGAACCTATCATTAATGAGGATAGACATTATTAACGCTATATACCGCTACTATTAGTGCGCTTGTTTATTTGATTCAAGATAGGCAACTGGGAATAAGCGGCTCAGAAGCCATGTCTGCCAAATGTTTTTGGTATCCTAATTTTACTTATTATTTAAAAAAAAATGTATTACATTAAAATCTATTATATTTCTCTACAATCATCTATTTTGTGTAAAGTTATAGTAGTAGTACAATGAGACAACAACAAACACAACACGCCCGCACATACGCTATATCGAAACTAAAAGGTAAAATATACAAGCTCTTATTTTATTTTTTAGCGAGCTTCTCCGTGGAATGAAGTAATTAAGCTGCCAATTAATAATAATTAAATTGCACTCATGAAGCTTCATATGTTTAACTTAATGTCTTAGCTCTGTGTCTTTGTTTTTTTTTAACTTTGTTATATACAAGCTTTAACCCATAATTTCGCTTGTGTTAGTGTAAATTTCTTTAAGTCTAAAGATCGTCTATAAGTTTTATTTGACTCTGTATGTGTAAATGTTGGTTTGCCTTGTTTAATGAAGATAATAGTAAAATAATCTATGTATTCCTATTTTCTGTGGGTCTACCAATCATCTGTAGTCCCGTGTAGTTACGTACGTACACCTTATGTTAGTGTTAGTTTTGTTTATCTACACCTGAACATTCAATGTTGATAATTTTATAAAAATAATATGTTGACAAAATGTCTAAATACTCTTAAATCTTTACTTGCACTGCTAAGTAATAATGTAAAACCATAATAATTCACTGCGCTTTTAAACATAAAAATCAGTTCCTCGTTAATAGTATCATGCTCCTTTCAAATATCGTGAAGAGATTGAGAAATCAATGATGACAGAATTGTAATAAAAAATCGTTTTGTGTAGAATCTTCTCGAAGATAAAGGTATACTGTACTATTTATTCCCAAACCTTCCAATATTGAATCAAGGCGGTGAATCGCTGGTTAGATCACTGTTTAGTAACTGACGCTGTTTGGAACTCTATTACATTTTCCATTGTCAGTTTCATGTGATATAAATTTACTACGGCTAAAGACCACTCCTCTTCCTCCAAATCATAACAGTATGCTGTGAGGGGGGGGGGGGGGGGGATATAGCCCAAATAGTTAGCAATAGTTAATATATATACAAATTATTGTAATAGTAGATTAAAACATATCCATTTTCCTATAGAAATTAGAAACTGTTACACACAATGTGATAATTTATATCATAGAACGATTATAGACAAAAATGTGTTAGCAAAAATGTTAAGAACTGTTATAGTAGGTATTTTAGATTTTATTTTCATATTTCAATATCATTTAAATATTGTATGTCGTCAAGAATAAAATCCAGAATTTTTAACTAAACGAATCAAATTAAAACTTTTGGGACACATCCAGTACTAAAAATGTGTTGGTTTGTCCTTGCAGGTCGTTAGCTCTGGACAAGAGTCGTAGACACTCTTGAGAATTCAAAACTAAAGTAATATCACATTAAAAAGTAAAGAAAACTTAATGGTAAATGACATTTTCTCAGTGGCTATTATTACCCTTTGGACCTTTAGTTGGGTTTGAAGACCATTGTTATCTTTTAGCTGCTGAGTGATGATGATGATGAAAACGTATTAACAAATTATTTACATACACTCACGCCTGAATCCCCAAAAGGGTAGCAGAGGCGTAATTAACGCCTACATTTCGCCAATTATAATTTAGTCGAGTAGTAGTTACGTAATGGCACTTTCGGAATTTCATGGGAAAATTTGGAGTATTGGGTGGCATACCTATAACTCGAACATGGTCGTGCCAGAAACTCCGAGTCCTCTAACTAGGAATGTTGTGACCCTATCTCCACCAAAACTAAGTATATTACTTTTTTTTTTTTTTTTTTTTTTAACGTGTGGAAACCCCCCCGGGTACCACCTCATCGAGTAAAACTCGATGTAGTGGCTATGTCGGAATCGAACCGACTAAACTCCTCCACCTCATCGACTAAAACCACACGGTGTTCCGACACAAATGTCTGTAGTCGGGGGTTAAGGTATAACCTAGGAAGGATGTCCCTCGACCCCCGACAGACGTGACCATCTGTTTATAAAACAGGTGGTCTCGAAACATATTAGGAATTTCCTTCCCAATCCGAGCTCGAAGGGCGCGCGCAGATCGCGTCACGCCACGGTTCGTCTTCTTCAGGCCAGCGATCATGGAGGTCGTAGATCGTCTCTACGGCGCCTGGAGCGTCCTCTGCGGGACGGGAGAGTGCTAGACCTCTCCCGTTCCCTTTCCGCCACCTCTTTGGCGTACATAACCTCCTCGCAATATGAGGCGGCGGAATCCCACGCGCTCTCACTTTGTACCATGGCTAGCACCATGGACTCTAGCGAGAGGCTTTCCACACCTATAGCTGTCTCGAGGACGTGGCGTTGTTGACTCCACGCTGGACAGGCCACCAGTGTGTGTAGGGCAGTATCCTCTGAACAGCCTCCGCAGTGGTGGATGTATATTACTTAGTCAAACATTGGAAGAAAAGGTCTACAAATGATTATATGTGCATAATTTTTTACAGCCTCTATAGGATAAAGGGTTTTTTTTTTTTGAAATCACAGTTATGACTAAATAGCTACTTTTATTTAAAGTTTCATCTATAGTTGCCGACGGGCTTAATATGTATATGCAAACTAAAAGACAAACCTTATTCTGTTCCATGACATGAACTTGCAAAAGTTAATCTAATTGCGACCTTTTCACGTTCCTTTGCTCGTTAAAAGTGCTTACAAAAAGCTTAATTTAAATTTAAATACACTAGTAATTAACGAATTCTAACTCAAATAGTAAACAAAATAAATCTTTAGTGGGATTAATATCAATGGAATCTACTGGAAAGTAATAAGATAACGTGGAATGACATTAAAAAGGTTACCGAACCGATTTATAGTCACTTAGATTAAATGCGAGAGTAAAACTGACTCAGACGAATCTAAATCTTGAAGTTACAGCATTATATACTTAGATAACCAGTATTTAATTTTTGAAACATCCGTAAGTAAGTATATAGTCTCGTTAAGTTTTCCCTTTTATCATTTGGTAATAAGATTATAACTTCATACCTTTATTTCGATGTTCAATTCATACGCAATAAAATAACTTTCGTGTGTTTGCCTACTTAAAATAATTAATAAACATTTATTTAATAAATAAAGATGAAGTTGTAAATATGAATAAAGAAATTATGAAAGTTAAGAAAATTTATAATTGACATTAAATAAATAAATATCACTAATAAATTAGAATGAAATGAACATCATATTACTTATTTAATATAAATGGGAGTTAGACGACTATTACTTACTTTACTTACCTTTCCTAATCCATCCGAGTATGTATTATCCCTTTCCTCCCCTCTAGCTCTTCTTTCCTCTATAATTCCCAAATTGCGTGGTTGACGGCTATAGGCTTGCTCTCTCTTACTGGACTGAATTAGTCAGCAAAATACTAAATACTACCCACCTACTCCTTCGGGGATATTAACTTAAGTGTATAGTTATATGTGTATGAACCATACAGGGGTTGGCTTATTCCGTCATTTTAATATTAACGATAGTCGATATCGAAAAGTATATTTATTAATTTTTAAAATTATTGATTCTAGTACTACTATTTAACTATTTTTTTTTAATGATGAGCAGGAAATCACGAATAGCGACTTAACAATCAAGAAAATATTATAATATCTAAACTATATATTGAATACAAAAATATATACACACATACATGTAACTATATACACACTTATCCTATTTACTAATACTTACTACAAGTCACTTGCAATGTCATAAATATTCGCTAGAGTCACAAGGTTAAAAACTTGAGAATATATAATAAATAATTGTTTATGCTGGGGACTACAGCTATAAGAATTAAGCGGTAAAATCTTTACCGCTGCAGGTTCGTTGCGGATGCTTCTCAACTTTCAACCCACAACCACTGAGAATGTGCTTGCACAATCCCTCCTTTGCCCCATCCTTGATTATACGGGTGTCAGTTGCCTTAATCTCGCCGAAGACAACTTAATAAGCTTCAGAAACTCCAAAATCTTTTTATACGATTCATATTTGGGCTACGCATATGTGATCATGTTTCTGGAATCGGAATAAAGCTCGCTGGAATAAACATCTAAGAAATAAGACGAGCAAAATTACTGCCAGTATTTTAAAACTTGTCAAGGAACACTACCTGTCACTAGGAGAGGTTATATTTAATAATTTGTCCCTTTTCTGTCTTTTTATATGTCACTATACTTATCCGTATTCACACTTATTATTATTATTTAAATGCGTGTAGATAAGACGTTCAAGGACTTAAGAAAAAAATGAATGATAGATATAGGACGGTAATCTGAAAAAGAGGAAGGATTTGATTTCTTAGGGATTGGAGTGAGATGAGCCATTTATAATAAAATAAAATAAATAAGAATATGGCAAATCAAAGGTAAGATTTTATCTGGGATAAGGAGTGTCATATTATTGCTGATGTTGTGACTTTTTACCGCGCGAAACTATTGACAGTATGCTCTTCTTGACACCACAAGCAGAAAATTGACTAAAAACAACTGGGGAGTCGGCAGTGAAGAAAGATAATTAAACGTTGCATTTTTAGTAGTTCCTCCTAAAATGGATTAAGCGGAAAAATATGAATAATGAAGCGGCAGTATGACTAAGGCGTCGAACTCGCCCAAGTCACTACCGTCGTGTACCCAGCCCTCATCCCATCGGGGTTTTCGGTAGAACGGTGTGTCGAAATCGGACTGACTAAAACATACTGCGCCTGACAAAGGAGGAACTGATTTGGTAACCCACCCCTAACACAAGCATTTGGATGTGATTTACCTACTTTTAGTGACTTAGAAACCTCCAAATTTTAACAGATTCTGACAGAAACCTCCAGATCACCATTTTTAATGGATTTGTGAATTGTAAATATTTCAGATTTTAGCATTCCTATACATCTTATTGCAGATATATCTAATATAAACAATTCTTTCCCAATTGACAGTACTAGGGTGGCACCTGAGGCTCCGGCAATAAGACCGTGTGGTTGACCAACATACCACCTCACCTTTTAGCCCGGTGATGTCACGACCCGTGGGGGTTTCCACACGGAAAAGGGTGGCGCTTGTACTTTGAATGCTTTCTTTTTCTAGGTCAACTTTATTTACTCTGTTAGCCAATTTAAGTACAAAATCACGTTTATACAACATTCTATTGTAAATGTTTAAAGCACCAACACATCATCGATCCATTTCAGTTTCATATCTAATAACTACAGACTCGGATGTTAAAGTTAGGTGCTTATTTCTCACAGGTTCCCTTCGTTACCTTGAATATTCATAACAGTTAAAATATTTACTGGAAGATCCCCGGTAGACCCTTTCAATGGTCCTATCTAACCAAATTCCACTTAATTGCGTTCAACTTCCACTAAACGGGACAGTATTAATTTAATTGTGATGAATTAGTAATTCGATTATTTATCTTTATCAGAGTTTGGTAACGATACACATTTACCATTAATTTTTTTTAGTGATTGAATTTTGAAAAATGTTTTAATTATTATAGTTAAATATAATACATTTTTTTAGGAAAAGGAGACGTTATTGCTATTGAAAGCTATGCTAAAAATGCACACATATTTGCAAAAATCTTCAAATCTAAGTCTCAATTATTTTTAAAAATCTATTTATTTATTATTGTTATTGTTTTATTTCGAATCGGTGTAGTGTCGCAAACACTAACACAGTTTTAACTAAGTTCATTAACCGAACCCTATTTTATTCTACGCCGGTAACCGCAGTTGCTATAATTGCAATGTGTGTTGCAAAGTTACATCTTTACCTTTTTAAATCTCTCGAAAGAAAGTTAAATAGGTATCTCCCCATGAACACAAACAATAGGTAATATGTATAAAAATATAAATATTCAGTGGTTTTGCCCCAAAAATAAATAACATCTTTGGAAACCCTAATAAGTATACATATTTGAATCAATGCTCAGTCTATGCTTTGTCAAATGAAAAATCAAAGGAAACCACCCTTATTTAAAGCGTATACGCCTCGAATGATACCCCAGTTAGATGACAGGGGTGAGTTTTATTATTTAGGGGACAGAGTTTGCATGTGAATGGTCTTCCTAATAAATATTTATAACAGTACACCATTTTTGTGTTCACAACTCCCTTTTTATTACTTGAATGTCTAACTGCTTATATACCAGTATATAATCCTGGTAGTATTTAGAATTAATGTTTCAGAATCCAAAGCAAATAACTTTGATAAAATTTTGATCTGCCCATTTTTATTTTAAATCCTTATCTTTAGTTCATAAGTTTTGTCAGGTTTTAAAAGAACAGTTTCTTTCAGTTCAAAATTTTATGAAAGTTACTTGAGTGTTAGTAGCACAAGCAAATACCAACAACCAATTAAGAAAATATCAAACTACAAACGGACACACAAACGGAGAAGCAGAAGCACCTTGGCCACGCAGCTCAGAGAAGATTAAGCAAAGAGTCATAGCACTATTTGGTTTGTAAAGAAGCCTGCACACTAACTCTTTAAACGTTTATTACGTTTTATATCCCAAACCTTCTTGCATAATGAAATCAAAAATTTGGTAGGACTTATGGATATGGATTTAAAAAAAAGAAAAATAGTTACAAAATCATTGAAGATGTATTATATATCATAATTTATCCATACAATACCATTACTTATCTAATAATAATAGTAAGTATACTGACAAAGTCTTTGTTATTGTTAGTTTGTTGCTATTACGAGATGGACTAAGGACCGGGGAGACGGGGACGCCCGCAACTATAACTTTACCGACTGTAAAATTATTATAATATTTAATTCGTGTATTTCTCTACCATAGACCAGTTTCTATCGTCTATTGGGCAATAAAAATAAAAAAAAGGAATAGCTACGTTTGTCCACAAGTAAATGTGCTTAAACACCAACTTGAAAGTATCCAGGTTATTGCGATTAATTAAAGATACCGCCTAACATAGGCATCAATTTGATAGGTACTTGCAACATTCAGCTGGCTGTTTAATTTGTTATGACCGGAGTATCCGATGCGGTCGTAAACAGATTTTTTTCTTTTTATAGAGGACGCCTGTTGTCACGGAAATTTGATTTTACGAATGAGCGGTTTTATATCACCGGTCGAGTTTTATCACAAATAACCTGTTAAGAAGTGATTTAACGTCTGTTACCGTTGGCATTGAAAAAGAAATCACATTTTGAACCAATCAATTTACTGATTTACTAATTAGGAGAGAGATATAAAGAAATAATGTTATTTTTGGATCTAACATCTTTGTGTTTAATACCAAAACAAAATTCGGAAATAAAAACTTAGGTCTGTGCCATGGTTGAACTTTAAGCCTATCGTAAATAGGGTTCATTCCTCCGACAGTGGGCATCACAATAAATTCAAAGGCATTCTTGGTGGATGTAAAAATATGCTATCAGAATAATTTTGTAGCCGCATAACAAGAGATGGATGTATGTACAGTCATATATATTGGGATAGAAAAAATACACTAAGGAGCAGCTGTGAACTGCGATATGCTGATTTACTTGAATTGACAGACCAGCTTTGAAAGTCTTCAACACTTCTTATGTGACTGGGATGTTGTTTAGTATGTACCGATTTCATTATCAACTTAAATAATTACCATTATCAGTCACTTATCAAACAAATACAGTTTAGCAACAAAAATAAGATCAAAGCAAGGTTCCTGACGATAGGAATTCAACATTACCTACACGTTGATGAGAAAAACATCAAGATACTCTTTCTTGGTGTTTTACGTTATTTTTACCGACGTCAAGAGATGGAGGATGGAGGTTTTAGGTGCCTATGGGAAGGTTTGAGATAACTCTCTCTCTCTCTGTTCATGTGATTTCATCCGTTAATACCTACAAAATAGCAGTGATGCGGAATAATATCGGTAAAGCACACGAAAACTGTTTATATTTGTAATAATCGATTAATATACTACATGCACATAGTAACAGAATTTTACTTTCCACCCCTCTGACCTTTAAAATATGTATTCTGTGCCATATTTACGCGGTTTTTTTTTTTCAATGATTAAAAACTATAACTATTAACCATTAAAATCAAGCCAATCTTGTCACAGCACCATCGTCTAAATGACATTATTGTTCTTAGTATACAGGCTTTGATGTAAGTTTCAGAGTTTGAAAGTTCTTGATTCAATTAAAAAAAAGTGTGAAGTATAAAATATCGTTTTACCGAGCTATAAAAATTATAATAGCCAAAGTCATATCGGGCAAAGTCGTGGGCAAAAGCTTATAACCTTATACAACATGAAATAATAACAGAAACCATTTTTTCATGTTTTTCATGTTCATTTTTCAGTAGCTCTCAAAAAATATAAAATTAAATCCCTGTTGATAACAAAAGTTTGTATAGTGTTTCATTTCGGATTGTTTCTTATATCTCCTAGTACTGCAGACCCACTAGCAGCCAATAGGATTTTTTCCTCTTAACCCCCAAGTAGGGACAATGGGAATATCTAGATAGCTATCTCTATTCCCTTACCTTGCCATTACATTATATTAAACTTAACGCAAAATCTTCGTAGTCTAGGCCTTTGGAAAATGTTCGATTGTCGACTCCTTGCAATATATTTATTAACTCTTGATTGCTCATATTATTTTCATCTATTGTTATTTTTAATATTTAATAACAGGAGAGGAACAGTATTTAAAAAAAATGCACCTTGTGACGTAGTGAGATTCTCATGATTTTCTTGACTGTGGCGTTACAGGCTTACAGGCACTAATTATTATGTGGCAGTGTGATGGAGATGAGCATTATGGTAATTGCGATTTATCGATGTTCATCTGACGCCGCCTTTCTATGAGCGCATAGTTAGGTAATTTATTATTATAAAAATTAATTATTATAAAAAGACAATTCCCGCACTAGGATTAATTCCTGTGTCGCGGGGGAGTTTACAAACACTCAAACAACGGACACAAAGAACACCCAGACTCAGAACAACAATTTGAGGATTACACAAAGAGTTGTCCCGTGCGGGGATCGAACCCACAACACTCGGCGCGGCAGCATGGTGGCGAGGTGACCACTTAAACCGCTACGCCATCTGTGCAGTCAAAATATAATATATTTTTATACGCGATTAGCAATAACAAAAGTTCAATATTAAAAGATTTATATATTTACTATAACACTATTTAAAGCATTTTTAAAGAACAGAACGTTTCTGTCCAGATTGATATTAGTGCTAAATTCAATTACATCACTACGTGTCACGATGTGGCAACTGTGGCGTGGAGGGCACTATGTTTTTCAAGCTTTAAAACTAGTGTTCGTATGGATGTTTTAAATAGTAAACGGCTCACATAATATTAATAAGGATGAGTCTAGCTACATAATTAACAACTGCAACAACAAATAAGAAAAACAATACTTTAAGATTTATTATAGTTTAAAAGCCTGTCATGTAGTCTTGACCATGGCGTGCTGGACACATTTGGCTTTTTTCATATACATGACTGTAACGCTCAGAAGATTAATAATTTATCATAAATCAAAACATCATAAGTCCTAAGCTACAAACCAATAAATGAAGTGAGCTAAATAAAATGTATAAAGCTATTGTCTCAATATTTTACCATAAATAATTGTGAACGGTTTCTTACTTATGGTAAGCAGATTAATAAACATTTTTTGTGTTACAATAAAGAAAACTTAATATTTATAAATCAGTAGAAGTGCGATTTTGAAATTGAGAACTAATAAATACTCCCGCATTTTTTTTTTCAATTTATTATAAAATGAGTACTGTTATTCCAATACCAACGAGATTACTAGAGTGCTACAACTGTTTTGAGTATTTACTATAAGTTATATATTATAATATGTCTGTCTTGGCTCAGAAAGATAGGCGTGATTTCAATATACCTATAATTCTTTCCACATATAATATAGGAGTATACAGTAAACCTTGTTGAAAGCGAATGATTATTTTACTACTATTGTATATTGACTTGGGTCTTTTCGATAAATAGGTACAACATTTTATTCGTGATAGACCTCCGACCTACTTGAGAAATTTTGGCTTCAGGTCACGTGACTCTATTTCATATCTAATTTTTAAATACATTCTTGATTTGACATTTAAATGGTTCCTCGAAGTGTTGGCGCTCATTCATTCATTCTCTCGTGTAAATGTCAAAAGTTACGATGCCGACGCTGTCCAAAACAGATTGTCTAAAATTATTGCATAAAATGTAATCTAATATGGATTTATGTTCATGTAATAACTATATGTAAATTATTCATTAATATCAACCATTTTAGTGTTGTAATTAGTCTTACTTACATTAAATAACGTCGTCGTTAAAAATAACATGGAAGGCAAAAAGATCTCGTTTGGTTTTATGAAAACGAAGAAAGCGGACAAACCCATTATTACTGCTAATAATGAAGACACAAAGGATTATATAGAATGTGTTGAAGAACAAGCCATAAAAATTGTTGGGTAAGTAATCAAACACTTTTTTTTCTAAAGTATTCTCTACGTCACAACCTTGTGAGAAAATTGACTGATTTGAAAGAGTTTTTTAAGTTATTTAGTAATCATAATTAATAATTTAAAAAAATCTTTCAAATTCATAATTTGATTTCAATAATATAACAGCAAAAACTTATATATTTCAGTGGCGAAAAACAGTCCAGCAATGAGCCTTTGATTATACCTATGAAGCCTAATTCGCATATTAAGCCAGAGAGGCTTAAAGAAATAGCTTTAAAAGTAGAAAGTGCTCTAGATGAACCATTCATTAAAATAGAACCAATGGAGCATGATAGTGCCCCTCATCCTTTGGCAGAAAATGAGACTTTAGACCAAATGGCAATACGAGAACTCATGCAAGATGCCAAAAAAGATGTTAAAATTGAAATCCCTACAATGGCAATACCAACTGTGACTAAGGGTATTGCTGATGGTGAAAATGAGGTAAGGTTCTATGTGTTCACTAAAAATCTGTTGCTGGTAAAGTTAAAATTGTGGAGTCATGTTGCATTCAATTATATGTACATATCTTTATATCTATCCTGAAAGCTACGTAGTGGGTAATTATAATGGACCTACTAGTATAGCATGGTTTGGTAAGAAAGGACTGGTAGAAGTGCAATGATGATTTTATGTTTGAAATCTATACAAAACTATTTGAATATAATAACAATAATTTCACACCTCTCACAAGGCCGTTCTCCTGGTCCCAAACAAGGCAGAGCTTGTAGGATAGTAACTTGTCTGGTGATAAACATATTATATATTGTTAAATACATATAGATTATAGATAAACTATACCCAGACACAATAAACTTTCTCGTTACATAATCATTTGCAGTCAGGATCACTAAGTTCACTTAGGATCACTTAGTTACCTGTGTGCTACTACAGTGCTGCATCAAAATGCTTTAGCATTTTTTTTAAAAGACAACTCCGGTAATAGGAATAATTCAAATTTAGAAACTTTACAAACACTCATACAATAGACAGAACACCCAGACTCGAGACAACTATTTGTGGAGCACACAAATTTTTGTCCCATGTGGGAATCAAGCATGTTTAATTTATGTTGTTTATTGAATTTATATTGTTGATTAATTTACATTGATGGGCTTGTTGGTTTAGTGGTTAGTGACCCTGACTGCTGAACCGGAGGCCATGAGCTTGATTCCCACATGGGACAAAAAGTTGTGTGCTCCACAAATAGTTTTTAAGGGATTTTATAATTTTGACTATTTCTATTTCAGTAATGGATATTGAAGCAAGTAGTCTGGTTTGTTTCCACCAGTTGAGTTAGAGAGAGATATAAGAAGTAGTTGTTGAAATAATTCATAATCTCTGCTGCATCTCATACACATTCTCCATTGCATTTAATAATTTCGATATTGTTTCTCATTATATGGTTCTTCTTTGGGTTTTGGTAGAATTGTAAAAAAGTTATACAAATTATTATTGAAATGGGAATTTTTAATGTTCATAGATATGTTCTAATATAATGTGTAATCCACAAATCTGGGTGTTCTTTGTGTCTATTGTGTGTATGTTTGCAAGTCTAAATATAATTCATAGTTGTTGAAATTCTTAGTAATGTTATAGTTACATACCCTCGGAGAGCCATGCTTAGGGCCGAGGCCATGCAAATGGGCATGCTCTACTGGAGTAAAAACATAGAAAACTAGTTGTCAAACAATGCTTATGTTGTATTTACTGAGTGTAGGAGGGACCAGAAGCCCAACCCCCTTCGTGTCTCCCTTCCACCTCACGACTCTTAAAGGTGCGCTTGCACTTACTACTCTGGATTTGGAGGTGCCTATGGGCACCGGTTGTCACTTTACATTAGGTGACAGGTCTTGTTGTCGCCCTGTACACAAAAAAATAATTTATGTTCTCAATATTTTTCCAGTCTACCTTAGATGACTATGAAGCAATACCAGTGCAAGAGTTTGGTGTTGCTATGTTGAGAGGAATGGGTTGGACACCAGGGCAGACTAGGTATGTTGAAATAATTTCTACCTGAACTTACTTAAAATTCATGCACGCAGTTAAGATGAGGTAGGTAGGGTTTTATTTAAAATTAATATGTCATGTGGTTCATAAATCTCGATCCACCCAAGCTTGGATGGAAATGAACATTTCTGACTTCATCAGAGTTAAAGACTGGTCGTCTTCTAGTACCGATCTTATTCCGCCGTATTTTGATTTATGGTCAGTTTTAGAGAGTAAAGCATGCTCTAAACACCATGGTAATTTGGAGTCCCTAAAACAATCCATAAGACTGGCAGTGAAGAATTTTCCCATGGAGAGAGTTGTTTCTATTGATAATTGGTCTCAACATTTAAAGGACTGTGCGGAGAATGAGCTTCATGTATTTTAATGCTATTATATTAATGTATAAACTAACACACATTACAGTAGTTAATGTTTTCTGCAATAGAAAAAGAAAGATTTTTCCTTGTAACGATATTTATAGCTAGACTAAGTACTTAGGTATATTAGTTTTGATAAAATCTCTTATTGTTTTTGTCTGTAATTTAAATTAAATTCATAGCTGTATTGGTAATTTAACAATTATGACCAATCATTTTGGGTAAATAATTATACTATGGACTTTGAGATGCAGGGGGAGAATATCTCCAGGCATATATAGACCTATATTTAGATTTAACATTATCAATGTTAACCATTTGATACTGTTATTGAATAAAACAGTTGAATGCTTAAGAATCTCGGATGGAGAATTTAAGCTTGCCACAACAGACAGATTTAAATTTTCTATACATGTACATAATTATTCATTGTTTTTTTACTTATTTCTAGTTCACAATACAAGCAGCCAGAACTTCGTCCTAAAGGGCTCGGATTAGGGGCAGATAAAGTAATAAAAGCGAAACCACAGGCATCAAAAGACAGCAAAAAGGAGGAGATGGTCATTCTGAAGAATTGTTATGTGAAAATTGTTTGTGGAAAATATAGTGACTATTATGGCAAGGTACCTTCCTTATTTAACACTACTACCATTATGAAAATTTATTGGCAATTTACTTTTACATAATTATAGAATTTATAAACTATCTGCATTTACCTATAACCAAACACAAAAATAAAAATATTGGTCATAATGTTTTGAGTTATAAAGTTGCTTGGCATTGTCGCCTACTAATAGCATTCCCAGGAGGCTGGCAGTCTCGGTGAGGTGCCCTAGTCCCTTATCAGGGGAGTGTCCACAATTTAAAAAGAAAAGCCAGTCAGGCTAGCCTTCTGAGCATGAGAAGTGTCTCTTAGTCATATAATATTTTTGCGTGACTGCAGAAGGTATATTTTTTGAGTGTATGTAAGGGCTCGATAGATTTAGACATATGAGAGTTCATTTGAAAATGGGCAGGGGCCGTGAGATTCACGTAGCTTGCTTATGACTAACGTTTCATTTATTCGCCTGTGATGTTTACAGAATGCTTCAGTTGTACAAGATGGCATCTCGTGTAATAACAATTTACTGTTCTCCGCGCCTTTACAGTGGGAAACGGGCTGAGGGCGTGAGAGTCGTGTAGCTCGTGATATAGTTTTAATGACATGTTTGAGTTGATAATGTTCTTTATTTTTTAGAAAGGAATTTACTTAAATACATAGTTTATAATGATTTCTTTACCTTCAGTTCAAGTATTTCATAATACTGGCTTTTATGAGTCAGGAGTTAGTGCAAATTGTATTTAGAGGTACTGTTTTCAGAAACGATATACTACCATGGTGGCTAAATCACATACATATTTTATTTATTGGACCTGTGAAATTTCTATATAACATCCCAAAATGATGCTTCCAACAACAGAAAAAGTAGTGCTCATCTTTTCTATGCAAGAAACCCTTTTAACCTATGCCTTTCATATACTTTAAAAAACGAACACTGCTAGGTAAAATGTCGAAAATCTAATCGCTAAGAAATTGATCATATTTTAGTTCTATCTATACACAACAGCATTAAATCGCTTTAATTTCCAACCTATTATAATATTAACATGAAATTCTTTTTTGTTTGTGATGCTATTTTATTTTCCTTAGACTATAATAAAATTACCACAAGCGTAAACTGTAGCATTATTCATGGATTTGAGTATAAGTGTTACTATGAATACTGCAATTGATATGGCACACGGATAATTTTCTAGGGCCCTCGGGTAGAGGTATGTGTAGTTTTAATTTTTACTAATGCTTACCCTATAAGTCTAGTGATTTCTGAGCAAGATGTCGTGTGCACAATTCCCACACGTGACAAAATTTGTGTGATCCACAAAAAGTTGCACCCAGTCTCGGTGTTCTTTGTGTCCGATGTTTCTATGTTTGTTAAAGAGTCTTAACAACACAGGAGCTGTTTTAAAAAAAAAAGTTGGCCACTCGAATAAACATACAATAAAAAATGTATAAAAACCCAATCTCAACTTAAATCTACCTCTTTTGTTCAAGGTGGTCAGCTTGGACGAAGAAAACGGTCGCGTTGTTGTAGACATTCCTCTGAAGAAAGAAACTGTCAGTCTAAGCGAGTTCATGATGCATGCTGTAACCAAGTCGGAATACGACAGGGAGTCTAAAGTTATAAGTAAGTGCTCATTAAACCAATATTAATATTAATGCAGTAGGTTAAATATCAGTGGTAGGTATATTGCCTTAAACTACTTGGTTCCTGCAGTATGCCTAGAACCACATCAAAAGGGCTCAGAATCTGAAAATAGCTATTTAAGTAACTCAAATAAACGTTTTTGTGTTTTTAACAATATAGTAGGTTAAATTAACTTTTAATGTAGCTATTTACCATGATATTCAAAGCAATTATAGGACTTAAAAATGGTTTTCTGCTTTTGTTTTGTCTTACTTGCATAATTCATCATATGATATAGCCTTTAAAGTAAATGCTGTCTTCTACCTTCTGATAAAAGTTGTGATCACCAATTTTACCAGAATCGTTATTAATATTATTATTTACCAATGGATGATTAAAATAAGTATGTTGCTAACGGTAGTACACCCAACTCAAGTACCATTCACTCATGACACACACACACAAACACCAAAATATACATCAATATAATAACCTAGTTTTTAGAAGTAATCTTTTCGCAGTTTAGTTAAAAATTCTGTCCTATTTTTTTTTTGTTCTTTTTCCATTTTATAGGAAAACATAAAGGATTTACACATGAGTGTTGATAAAAAACAAGAAATAGTTGAGTTGCATGAGAAAAAAGTTTCAGTACGGAATATATCAAAGCGATTGCATATGGCGGTGAGTAATTGTTATAACATAGTATTAAAGTTTTATTTTTTAATAAATAAAACGGCCTTGTACTTACATTCATTGTATTTTTTAAAAATAGAAAAATCCCTTTTCATGCTTAATGTTATGTATAAAACAGTACTTTATACAAAATTTACACTTAAGCTATGGCTCATCACATTTCTTTTGTATAGCATTGTCAAGTCATATTATTGAAATAATGTTATTATTACAGAAATACAGTAGATGAATGTAGTAAATGGTGGTGTCATTGGGATCAGGAAGGCGGTTTAAACGCTCACGTACCCAGTGGACGACCACAAAAACTGCCGATGAAGAAGCATTACTTATAAAACAAATTGGGAAAAAACACAACCAAACATGTCAGATTTAGCTGCAGAAAAGAAAAAGCAAGAAGATGAATTTGATAAGAATAGTGATAAAACGAAAACAGTAGATATCATAATAGAGGATAATAATCCCAAGCAACATGCAGCAATCAATGTAAAAGATAAAAGAAAACAAATTGTATGTGAGTACCTCCCTCCACGGACACCTGCAATTCAAGAGTTGCAAGTGTGCTGTCCAACAACTCCGAAATCCTTTTTAATCAAATTTCAACATTGTATTTGTTTTTTAGAAGAAAGCAGTTCAATTATGCATTCAAGTGCCACAGCCAAACGCTGTCAAGAGAAAAAAGGAACTGACGGCTGCGATTCCAATACTGATTTACATGAAATATCCGCTATCAATAAAAACAAAAAGAACAATGACGATGAAAAGTTCTCGAGTTTTAACGGAGGCTTAAGTGAAATATAATAAAAGGAAATAATAACACTGTACAAGCAAAAGCATCAGATTGCAGAAATCGCAGAGCGCTTAAAAATAGCGGTAAGCTCAGTGTATTTATTTTATGAGAATATGGTTTTTATGAAAAGCTGTAGGCTTAATCCCAACTAGAATCTTAAATTTAGGTCTGTTTTCTCAACCATAGTATTTATTTACTTGAGTTCGTCTGATGTAGAATTCCGACCATCGTTCATTAAGTTTTGAATGTTTTGTTTTTATCTAGCTGACCAGCATAACCTAAACTGTCGTTGTACAAACTATGCGTACCATGACAAGTCACTTGAACCTACTTATCTTTAGCTGTTTTTACATTTTTATTTGGAACATACCTACATTAAAATTTTAAACGCAAATGTCGAAACCAATAAAAAGGTAGGCAGCGCACTTGCGACTTTTGAGTTGCAGGTGTAGTCTGAGGGGGGTGGTAGTCTCTTACCATCAGATGAACCGTCTGCTCGATTGCCCCACTATCATATAACGAAATTATGTTAACATTTTAATACGATAAATCTTTCTTTCTTAGTTGCCAAATTAATGATATTTTTTTTTTAGAGGTATGCTGTAGACCTGTGGATAAGGCGTTGGAATAAAGAAAGCGCTATCAAGCTAGAAACATCAAATGGACGTCCACCAAAACTATCGCCTCATGACGAAGCGATTTTGTTGAAAGTAGCTGCGAAACAAGCGGAAAACTTAAATTTATCTGATTAAGCAAATAGTTATGGTGTCTCGTAAGCCACCATATGTCGTTATTAAAGGCATAATGGCATGATTATGGGGCTATATCAAGGGGCTGTGATTAAAGGGATACCTGAAGAAAGTATTTGTAATGATTTATTAGAAGGAAATAGAAAACGACCAAGAACTAAAAATGATCATATAAGTGTCGATAAAAAATAAAGCAAAAGCACACTATTCATGCAATTGCTAGACATTTAAAAGTGTCGGTAAGTTCACTGTGAGCTACATTTAAAAAACGTTGTAAAACTATAATCTAATAATATGATAATATGTTTATTTTTACGTGTATATGAATGGTTTTGTATTGAATATTCACGATTTACAAATAAACATGTTTATACTACAAATACTTTTCGATGTCTACGTGAGAATAGGCTAAATACAAAGTTGCAGCAAAGAAACAACGATTTCAGAACTCTACATAACGGATTTTATATTAAAACAGTATTAACAGAATCAGATAAAGATCTTAGAACATCGCAAGTCACAGATCTTGGTGCAACAAAAATAGTTTATGACCGTCGAACATCTCTAGATTCAGACTAAGACTTGGACAGTAATACAGGACGAACAAACGCTATTTGTAACAGTTAACAGAACATCACAAGAAAGAAGCCAGAATTTCTGTTGTAATGCAGTAGTATCAAATGTAACTTACTGACTTACAGATTTAATGAAATGTGCTGAAGTGACAAAGTGAATTAAATAAAAACTTTCGAGAATTTCGTACCTATTGTTGTGTGTTGCTTGTCGTCATTACGTAGGCCACACTGACAGTTTTTAAGAGTAAGTAAGAAAGTAAACAGTAAGAAAAGCAGCCGATGAAAAATTAGGAACTCTTCGGGAATCTGTAGATGTATGATGAATTCATATGTCATTTGCTTTACAAATTTGCGACATTTTAAAAGTGTCTGTCGTGCATAGAAATGGTTTTGACTAGAGAACCTTTTACTCAATAATTTATACTTTCGTTGCGGTCTTACTCAATTACAGTGTTATGATAGACTTCGATTAGCATGTGCCCCTATTTACAACTCGAAGCAAACCGCCTGATGATTGTCGAGATGGACGTCCTTCTACGGCGACTACTAAAGATAACGTGAGTGCTGTGCGGCTAATGATAGAAGCTTATAGAAGAGTGAAATATCAACAGATTCGGGCAACTTTAGGCATTGGTATGAGTCAAGTATAAAAAGTCTTATATGAACATTTATTTAGGCGTCAGAAAGCTTTGTACTAGATGATACCTAATAATTTTACGGAAGATGATGATGATGATTATTCAATGCTTGAAAAGTATGAAAGAGGTGAGTCGCATGCTATACATGACATCGCCACAGGTGGTGAAAGCTCTGTATATTGTCACGAACCTGAAACCAAAAGACAATATGCGCAATGGATGTTTCCATACGAAGATTTGCCGGCAAAAGTAAAGAATACTGCCCAGTATTCAAGGGAAAAAGATGATTACCTCGTTCTTTTACGGACTGGTCATTTCGCAACATTCATTCTAGAAAATAGACAGGCGCTCAAGAAGCAAGATCCTCCCCCACCCAGACAACGCTCCAGCTCACTCCAACAGACGGTCTATCGAATATTTGCCGATATAGAAGGTGTGGAGTTAGTGAAAGTAGTTAGTTTTATTTATGTCCAAAAATAAAAGATAAACCTAGAGGAATTCGTTGTATGAACCTCGAAGAGACTGGCTGTTTAAAAAAGGCGTGGAAGAGATCTATTTTTAGAAAAAAAAGACGGTCGAGTTTGTAAATACAGCATTTATTTAAAAATGGACCCTCTTTATTATTCTGTAAATAAAATTTTTGAACTACATTCATGTGTTGTTATTTTCCTTTACTCGGTTTTTTATTTTATCCATGTCACTGGAATCAAATATAACATTATAAATATTTATTTGTTTTTTAGTAAATAAAATGTAAATAAAAACACAGAACGCGGCGATAAAAAATGCACATCGAAATTTGGAAAGAGATAATCGGCTGGTTTTGGCTTAGTAGATCTCTGTCGCCCGAAGCACTAACAGTCCCGCGTCTATTACAAGCTATTAAAATATTTTTTTTGTAATTTAATAAAATACGTCTATTCTTTATGAGTGAGTAACCTAGTCGATAATAAAATAAATGAACATGTTTACTTTATACGTATAAAATTAAACTTAATTTATAAATATTTTTTTATTCAATCAAATAAAATCATTTCACGTTTAGTGCTGTTTGAATTGGGGGGTCTTTCTATATATTTGCTATAATAAGGTGCGTTGTCGATAACTAGAACAGAATTGGGATTGATTGATTAACTAGCCCTTTAGTCGTCGTATCTATCGTAATTATCGATTTTCATATATTTGTTGTAACCGCCAGTAGTATCAGTAATACATATACAGTAGAACCTCGATAAGTCAAAAACCTCCAAATCTCGAAAAAATGTTTTGTTCCCTTCCCTTCACACACCAAAACCTCCATTACTTGAAATCTTGACCCTCTGTTAGTCGAAATAATCACCGAGTCCCTCCAAGCCATTTTGGTACATATTTTCACTCTATAACTCGAAAAATTAAATTTGACCTCTGTATCTCGAACATAGCAACGTTTTATTTTACAACCTTTACAACTTGATCATTTGGAATTTATTACCTCTATTGTTCGAACAAAAATAAGTTACCGACTTTAAGAACTTGCCGACAATTAAATGTCTTCTTGATAAGACTCTAACCTTTAAAAATGATAAATGCCATGGTGGGAAGCATAGCAAGGAACGTTTGACTATCCTGCTAGGAGCAAACATGTCGGGCACAGAAAAACTCTCACCATTAGTCATCTGCAAATCTAAAAAACCTCGTTGTTTTTCAAGATGTAAATCACTACCACTGCAATATGAAGCGAATACAAAAGCATGGATGACTTCTGCAATTTTCAAAAACTGGCTCATAAGCATTGATAAGAAAATGGCCAAAGAAAAAAGAAAAATCTTGTTGTTCCTTGATAATTGTACAGCTCATAATGATATTCCACAAATGAAAGCTGTTAAAATACATTACCTGCCTGCCAATACCACATCAAAATTACAGCCTATGGACCAAGGTATCATTAAAAACTTCAAGTCATTGTATCGAAAAGAAGTTGTCAGGAACATGTTGGATAATATGGAAGAAAAAAAGAATTCTACTATAGATGTATTGCAAGCCATGAGAATGGCTGATAAAGCTTGGCGAAATGTTACTGCGACTACAATAAAAAACTGTTATGTACACTGTGGTTTTTCATCGTCGTCAACAGTAGTAGCTGAAACCGAAGATATTTCTATTTCACCTCCTGCAGAATGGAACGCAGTGGTATCTGAATCAGGAATATCCTTTGAGGACTTTGTTTCGTGCGATGATGGAGTTATGACTGCTGGGACATTATCTGATGACGAAATTATCGATTCAGTAGCTCAGAAAACCGATACTAATGATTTAGATGACATAGAAGACGTGAATAGTACATGCGCTCCATGGGTTTCCATCAAAGAGCCGCGAACCGCATTGAATACCTTACGTAATTTTATAGAGCAAACCAGTAACTCTGAAGAAGAAGAATTTTCTGCTCTTTATAGATTAGACAATGCTATAGATAGAGAACAACCAAATTATCTAAAGCAAAAAAAAATTACTGACTTTTTTTAATGCCATATTTTTTATTTTAAAATGATTTGAAATAATGTTGATTTATAATAAATAAAAATATGTTTGTCACCTCTGCAAGTTGAATTTTTATTTATTTTACCTCTCTAACTCAAAATTTATAAGAATAAACCTCAAACTCTTAATGTCTAATCAAAATCCGCCTAAGTCGAAATCCTCCATAAGTTGAAAACTCTATAACTCGAATTTTTTGGCGTCTCCCTTGATGTTCGACTTATAGAGGTTCTACTGTATATTAAGAAGGCTTCTAATACAAAACCTTTTTTGTTTACTGCATAAACTGTCATGATGCCATCGTAAAATTCAAAGTTGAGGGTTTTAAAAACTCTGTATGTATATTTTCAACTAGACGCAACTGCACTTTAAAGTAGTTGTACAACGACTAATGAACCAGCGGTAAACGTCTCATAGATAACTTTCCAAAGTTCAATGTGCATTATTTATCGCCGCACTATACCTATATACACGCCCAAAGTTTCGTAAACAAACTGCTACGAATACATACATATGTATATACAAACACACAGACCGCCTTAAAACATTATAATATCCTTATAAGTACTCATCACCACACATCAACTTGTTTCATTCGTTATTTCTGTCTAATACACGAAGCTGTTTGTCTAAAAACATCAATAAATAACATCTATTCACAACACATTTCAAGTGTAGCGAGTGCTAAGTTCTCAACGCAACTTAGTTTATACTACAACTACTGTTTGACGCATGCTTATTAGTACATCCTAAATAAAAATCATACATTACTGATGAAATTGTGCAGTGCGCATTTTTATACTTGCTTACTTATTAAGGATACTTTTTAATCATATTCCATTCCACTTTTTTTTAGAATTGTTAGCCACTTCTATTTATTATTAATTTCATCTAATTTTAGATTCGGAATCCTTCGAGGAATACAAAAGAAAAGAATTGTCTCAGAAATCTTCCAAACAAGAAGACAAGAAATCGTCGTACCTAAGACAAGACGGAAACGAGAGAAGTAGAAAAGAAGAGAAGGAAAATGATTTAAGGGATGAGAAAGAAAAAAGATATGAGAAGGTGAAAGAGAGAAAAGATGAAAAGGATAGGGACAAAGGAGAGGAAAGAGATAAAAGAGGCGAGAGACAACGAGAGAAGGGGTCCCAAAATGAACTGGCAAGAAGGCCAGAAAATGTGCGAGGAAGGAGAAATGACAGACAAATGGAAAGTAAGGACGAAAGGGAAAGAAAGGACCGACATAGTGACAATGATTCCCGAAGACGAAGGGATAAGGAATCTGCCAATGGTAAAAGCAAGGACAGACAGAAAAGAGATTCTTCTAGCAGTGAAGATAGGTCTAGTAGGAAAAAGAAGACTAAAAAAAGATATAGCAGTAGTGAATCTTTAAGTTCTCTTTCAGAGGATGATAGGAAACAATATAAGCAAAGTAAGAATAAAAGTAGAAGAAGAAGTAGATCTAGATCAGAATCATACACGAGAAGTCCTACGCCAGAAGCTAAAAGAGACATTGACAAGAAACGTAAAGGTAAAAAGAAGAAAAGGGATCGAGATCGCTCACCTAATTATAAGAAGCATAGGAAGTGATCAAGCGTATGTAATTGCTTTATAAATTCTATTTCAAATCCTTGTAATAAAATTATTTTGATCAAATTTGTATTTTAATTTCTAGATTTTTGATAGTGTGAATTTGAATTATTATTTCTTCCATCCATTTATAGAGCCGTTAGAATAAAAATATAGTGGCTCACACCCAAGACTCAAATATGTTATCGGCCGTTGACTTTCTTTAAATCTACTGTTTCAGCAGTTTCCTTACCTCCTTAAAACACAAGTTTATCGATATACAACTGATAAGTTGTAAATACTTAAAACTTGTAAATGCAAGAAAATTAAAAGGAAAACAAATTCCTTTAAAGCATGTTAATTATTGAATATCTAACAAACAAATATTTTGAGAACTGAAAAATTTTATCACCATAATAGTTTTTGAGTGGTAATCCTTCTAGGGCATACCTTGATTCCCGACTATAGGCTATAAGACGTAAGCTGTGTGTGTTTTAGTCGACATAACCGCGTCATCGTTAACACGAGAACGCTTCCCTAGTTGCATCAGCCAGCATCGGAATCCTTGGCGTCGATATATTAAGCGAAGTCCAGTTTCGTGGTAACTTAGAGGGTAAGGCCAATTTAGCCTCGAAGTAGCCCTGTATTTCACTCCAGCCCACCGCCTGCAATTTTATAAGGCGCAGGTTCGGCCGCACATGGAATACTGTCCTCATCTCTATGCAGGTGCACCCCAGTACCAGCTTCTCCCACTTGACCGCAGCCTTAACGGAGAGCGCATCATCGATTGCCAAGATATTTCTGATCGGCTTGACACCTCGGAAATGTAGCTTCACTCTGCATTCTTTATCGCTTGTATTATGGGAAGTGTTCAGAGGAATTGTTCGGGCTTATAACGGGCGCAGGTTTCCGCCACGTCCCACAAAATATCCATCCCCATCACCTGGATGATTGGCACTCCACCACTGTGCGAGCAAGCAAGCTGCAAGCTTTTTGCTTCACACAAACAGCCTATGAAACAAACTGTCACCTGCCATATTTCCAGACCGATACGATCTTCAAGTCTTCAGGCGTAGTCCTATCTAAAAAGCTGGCAACGCACTTGTGACATGGGCGGCCTTAGTCACTTACCATCAGGTGATCCATCTGCTCGTTTTCCCCTATCGCATAAACAAAACAAAAGAAAACGAAGTGGTACCCCTGGGGATTTCCATACGTTAAAAAAATATCACATCATTTGTTAAAGTACCTAAGGGAGTAATTAAGTATAACCGAAGTATTACTGATTATAGACTAACTACACACTACCAAGTCGGAGGTTATGAGTTTTTGCATCTACGTTTCACTAATTACAAACTTTCTGAAGCAAATAGTATCACATTTTATAAGATCATATCGTAATCGTACCGGGTTCTATTAAGTACTCTATAACAGCATCTTTGACCCGTCTTATCCCGAACCCTCTTAACCTATTTTGAGGTATCACCTCACAACTTGAGTTCCAAAGGGACAACTACTTTATTAAGTATATAAACCTTAGAAGTTTACGAAGATAAATAAATCTGGTTAGGTATGTAATCTTTGAACGTGTGTTATTATAATTCATATTTCATAGTTAAGATCCATGGCCTTATGGCATTAAGAAGAAATAAAACTGTAAATCTTTCACGTACATGCCTATTTATTTACAGATTGTGCAGTAAGTGGAGGGAAATGTTTATTTCGGCTGTTAATTTCATGTCACATATTTTATATGTAAGTAGACGATCGTGTAGTGGTAGCTAGCAAAGGAAACGAGCAAAACGATGTGATGAACGAATGAACGCAAATAGTTTTTTTTATGCAATGAGCAACTAACCTGTATTATTATTATTAATAAACAGGCAGGTAGTTGAAGCAACTGATATGTGCCTGTATCCTGCTTAATACCTACTAACTGCTCTATTGCTGTTGAAGGTATTTGTCGAGTTTATTTTCAAATATGCTCGTATTTTGAGCCGGGTCTATATCTGCTAGATGTTTGTTCCATGCTCTTATAACCCGAATGCATAGGTATTAGTTGTGATTATTATTTATGTAAAAATGTTTAAATGCCCATTTAAGGTCTTGTATGTTTCTATTAGGTCTTCACGGCCTTTGCGTTTCTTTAAGGTTGTCGGTGAGGTTCAGAGCCAACAGTCTTTCCTCATATGGTAGTCTAAAATATACAAATATTTAACTCTCGATGAAATAAGGTAAAGCTGCGCTGCACTTTCTTTAGAAGTTCAATATCCTTGACAAAATAAAGACTAATGTCTTGTGAATCCTAATTATCATCTCTGATGTCAATGCCCCAAAGGCCTTCCTAATGAGGAAAGTAAGGCTGTTAGCTTTCTTGGTGATTGATATAATATGTTGTTCCCACTTAAGGTCTTCTGTGATTTTGACTCCTAGATTAGTTTTTTGTTTTTGTTTTTAACCTCCGTAAGCTGGTCCCCTGTATACACCTAGTATAAACTTGCTGTTTCATATTTTGATATCTATCCACAATATCTCAGAAGCTTCATGCTTTTTATTGTAAGCTTCATGCATTTAATTTTGTAGTCATGAAGTCAGTTCTGTTAGAAGCATTCGTTGCAACTCCGCCACTACGTTTGCCAAGCCGTCATCACGGTAAATATAATATCCTGGTATTTTTATGAATGAATCTGGCATTTTGGGTTTAAGCCGTGTTTCAGTGATTATAATCAAAGTATGCTTCATGGAATTCACTCTAGCAGTGAAAAGATCCAATTTAGAAGTGATTGATTGTATTATTTAGAAGTGTTTATTTGTGTAAAGTATTGTAATTGCAGTAAGTGTTGATTGAGATTTCTTATTCGAAGTATAAGTGTTTTGACTGATAGCATTAAATAAAGGTGCCGACTATTTGTTATTGTTAAAAGTATGTACGTGTGTATGTCACTGAACTCCTAAACGGCTGGACCGCTTTGAATGATTTTTTTTGTATTGTAGCGCCCTGGATAGTTCAGATTCACAAATCAGCCCGGCATATGGCGCTGCAGTCGGTATCTAGGTTATTTATCTATACTGCAACTTCGGGTCCGCGATTATATGATATATAAATAAGATTTCCCCTTTGTTGGATATACTATTACTAGTTTCACAAATAGACACCTAGTGACGAAAAATATATTTATCTCTCTTTCACCAGCCATAATGTACGTTGGAATAAAAATTTATACATCATCATCAATCATCGTCCATGGGTGTACTTCAGATTCGGTAAAAGCAAGGAAGGATTGTTTTTTTTTTTCATATTTTGTCTGAATATCACTTTGTCAATAATTGGAGTTTGCGATTATTTTGTGGCGTGTTCTAAATTGTTATGACTTGTTAATTTATAATGTGTAAAATATATGAATTAATATTATATCTTAACATAATACATAGTGTTAACATGTTTTTTTTTTAAATTATCGATAAAAATAATAATTTATTTAAAAGAATTTAAACTTACGCAGTTAGTCAGAACTTATGCAGTTTGAAATACTTTAAAATAAAAATTATACAAAAATATTAAGTGAAAGATTATATTATTTAAAGTCAAAAAAAGTTCAAACAGCGAAAGAAGAAAAAGAAAGAAGAGTCACTTCACGTTGTCTGGCAGATCAGCTTCAGCATCTCATACTGCAGTAAAAAAACAACTCCACGCTTTAGAAAAGACCTGGAAATATTCAGTTTGGTTGCCACATGAGTTGACTCCGTTTCAACTTCAAAAGTGTGCATAGAACTACTTAGTTATCATCGTACTGAGCTGAGGGATGTAATTGCGGGAAATGAAAAGTGGGTTATGTACATAATTTTTTCACGTAAGCGACAGTGGCTTGGACCTGGAGAAGCAGGAGAACCGACGCCAAAATCTAACACGAGTAAAAAAGTTCTTTTAAGTGTGTGGCGGGGAATAAACGGAATTATATACAGGGAGCTGTTGTCATCTAACGCTACAACACGTCCAATATTTATTGTGACCAACTGGATAAAGTAGCAGCGAGATTACCGAAAAATCAAAATAAAGTATACTTTTTGCACGATAATGCTTGACCACTTGTAGCAAAAGTGACTCGTGAAAAATTACTTTCGCTTGGCTGGGCTGTCCAGATTATCATCTATTTCGTTCTCTAGCCCATTACTTATCAGATAAAGAATTTAAAAATGAAGCTGAACTGATGAACCTAAAAGTGACCTTACCACCTTTTTTGATCAAAAGCCTAAAAACTTCTACGAGGAAGGCATTATGTCTCTGCCAGCGCGTTGGCGACAGGTGATAGAAAACGACGGAGCTTATATAGAGAAATAATTTGATTTTGTATACTTCAAAAATTCAATAAATTTGTGTACAAAGATGTTGTACAAAGTTTATTAGTTGCCAACCTAATATATTTCTTCAGCCCTAAAGAATGGTGTTAATATAAAATATAAACATTTTTATATTAGTTTCAACGTACATGTCAAAGATTTTTAAGATGCAAAAAAATCTAAAAAGCATATTACAAAAAAAAACAAATAAACATACGCAGTGGAGAGTTAGCACTAAAATAAGGTCAATTTAAATATCATTTGACGTCGGTCGGTCTTCGCGTCATATACGACAACGTAGGCTTGTTTTCAACGCAATTGCTAAACGTTTTCCGTTTAAAATACATACTTATCGTAATAATGACGAAAGAAGACAATTTTATAATTTACCTGACAGATGTCAAATAAGACATTTAATTGGCTCTACTTTAGCTTATATTAATTCAATTATTATCTAATAATACAAAGAAAAAGCTGTTTTCGAAAAAAAATTACCCTGTCCATTCCTTCACATGATTACTATATAGATGTGGATTAAATCATGGTTCCAACCATCCAGCCAATAAGCCTATGATACCATTAATGAGTAACGAAACAATACATTTATCAAAAAGGCATGCAACGCACATGTGATTCTTGAGTTGCGAGTCTTCTGGGGCGGCGGTTATCACTTACCATCGGGTGACCCCTCTGCTCGTTTGCCTTCTTTCCCACTTGAGTTTTTATCGTACATTTAGTTGCTAAGCATTATAAGATACAGTTGAATATTAGTTTCTGAACTCTTTTGATCTCTTACGAAAGTAAATGATCTAATGAAAACTTAGACATAGGTACTCTACATCACATTTATCTAACCCTTCAAGGAAATTAGACATGATTGTAGTGTCCCTTATACATACTCTTTTGTTTTTTATTGATTACCTATTGGGGTAGGCGTAGGTACTCGTTTTAGTCGGTGAATGAATGATTTGATGACCCGTGCTGGTTTTCACACGATAAAAAAGGCTAATCCATTTTTTAATAAAAAATAAATAAGAGATAGTTATTAAGGAACTCCATTTTAAGTTTTATTATTGTGTATCGGTATCGGTAGCATTACTAGCTACTAACAGTGTTGTGCTGACTTTGCACAACACTGTTAGTAGAAGGCGGAGCAGCTGCCATTTTAGGTACACAAATTACTTCGGGTCACGTGACTGTATCTCGCGATACAGTCACGTGACCCGAAGTAATTTGTGTTTTCGCAAGATTCGCATCTTACACAAAAAATTTGTGTAAGATGCGAATCTTGGTTACTTACATCTATGATATTTCTAAACTATCAACTACATATAAAAAATTGTGACCTGAAATCATCATCCCGAATCAACGTTGGGAGGCAACATTGATTTTGTACCAGGTTTGAGTATTCGCGGCCTCGCCACTACACGTTACCGAATGTTTTGGGTTCACTGTATCCCCAAGGGATAGGCAGTTACGTGATTAACGCCCACATTTTGCCGATTATAATTTAGTCCCATTTACGGGTACAAGCCTGTTGCCGTCATTCGGGCTCTTTTGGAAATTAGATAGGAAAAAGAGTACCTATATTTACAGTAAAGGGATGATAGAAAAGGAAGAAAATAGGACACAGGAGAAAATGTATATTCCATTATCCGTTACTATTTAGATAGATAGAAAATATTGTATTTGTACACCACTTTCACAGAAGTTTCATACAAATATATTTTTAAATTTGTTAATATTCAAAGTGCAATCTTATTGCTTAATACAATCTCTGAACTCTGAACCGTAAATAATTGATTGGATTCCCGGTGTTTTTCTGCCTGTGCTTAAAAGTGTTTGAATCCCCCTGACTAAAGAATCTTCCCATTTATCTACGGGAAAAAACTAGACTTTTTACACTTAAGAAATGTGTTAAGTTGTGCAATATGAAAGTGTACATAATATGATAATTTGGGGCAAATATATGTTGTGTTACTATAGTAACTTTTTAGTACTATTATGTAGTATACTCTTACGTAACCTATTGATTTTTTTTGCCTTCAACTTATCAATCAAACATTCAAATTCAATTTATTTATTTCATAGAACTGCTCCAAAATTATTATACATTATGTTTTAAAAATATTTAAATTTATATATATATGTATATATAGATACACAGCATCACCGCAACTATAGGTTGCTTTGTCAAATGTGAAATGAGTATTAAAAAGGATAACATATTTAAATACCTGCCTGTGTTGATACAGATCATACCGTATATACTACATTTACTACAGCATTTATACCTAAATACATAAAATGTTAGGAGTTATCTGAATTTTGGAAACATTTTAAAGTTGGTAAACTTTTGTCGTTAGACTTAAGCTACCTTTGAACGGTAATATTTGATGAAAGGTAATGGACCTTTTATAAAACTTTTATGATTTTCAAAAACTTGAGGATAACTATGAAAACTTACCTACAAGTTTTTAGTGGCTATACAAACATTTTCTTTATAGATACGTCCCCTAACGAAATTATATTTATACTAGCTGTGACCCGCGGTTTCACCTGCGTAGTTCCTTGTGAGATCTTAATTGAAATTAACTGATTTCATGATTTCAAGGACAATTTTTTTCCCATTGAAATACTGTTAATCAACAAAACATTTATTTTGATAAAGATTAATATTATTATGTTGATAAAACTCTTTGGCAAATAACTCATTAGTAGGTACTACCAAACTCTCCGTTTGTTTTGCCGTATGGTTCCAAGACTGAATATCCACAAGACAGGATTAAGTCGAGCGTTGTGAAATAATTATCGCAATAAATAGCATCCAGGAGTACGAATTGTCTTGCAGATGGCTAATACCAATTTAGCACCCAGTGTCACCTTTTCGGTTTCTATATAACGGAACAATAGAAAATCATAGACGTACTACGTTCTTGAATCCCCATGTATCAGGTTTCATGGGGTTATACTGTCACCGGTTTCCTGATTTAGTACCTTTATACTGTATAGTAATCTCGTCTATACTATATTTTGTTTCTTCTTCCGTTGTAAGTTCCTCCTTATTTTTTTAATGAATGGTCGTATCTTGTAATATCTGTCCTCGCAATTGGCGTTGTCCAGAAAATTAATGTTACTCCGAATCTGTTCGAATCATTTCTATGCCATTATGTCAGTCACCATATCTGAATTCTGTTAAAGTTTTACTCACAATGAGTGTTTTCTTAGCCGTTTTTGTGCGGACATTTGGCACAGCTCGTACTGGTAGTTCCCATTTACGCCTGGTTGTTCTCGATGTTGATGAACTAGCAATCAATATACGAAGCATTTTATAACGGAATCGACAATAATGAAGCCAAACTTGGTAAAGTATTATAATTTATTTCACCAGTTGGTGGTAGCACATTGTTTATAACAGGAGTCAACGGAGGTCGCGCATGTTTGCCTCGAGAAGTAGAGGCACACCGGGCTGAGCTCCACCAGATCTTGGTGGCGGAGTGGGAGCAGCGACTTGCGCGACCCAGTGCAGGGCACGCTGCCATATCGGCGGTAAGACCCATCCTAAGAGAGTGGCTGGAGAGGACACGGTTGCTTCGGCAAGTACCTGTGTCGGATCGGCCGGGAGCCGTTTCAAGTTGTCAGTCTCATTGAGACTGACGCTAGGACGGTCTTCTGTTAAAATTTTTAGTCTACTGTGTCCATGATAGCATCAGCATCAACGTTAGTCTCGTCATTGTCGCTTGAAGTATTTACTTGTGTATTTTTTTTTTTTTATGCGATAGGGGGCAAACGAGCAGACGGGTCACCTGATGGTAAGTGACTACCGCCGCCCATGGACACCCGCAACTCAAGAGTCACAAGTGCGTTGCAGGCCTTTTAGGTAGAGGTACGCTCTCTTCTTGAAGGTTTGAAGGTCGTATCGGTTCGGAAATACGGCAGGCGACAATTTGTTCCATAAGCTGGTTGTGCAAGGCAAAAAGCTTCTGGAGAAGCGCACAGTGGTGGAGTGCCAATCGTCCATGTGATGGGGATGGATATTTTGTCGCGTAGGACGATGGCGGAAACCAGCAGCCGGTATAAGTCCGAACAATTCCTCTGAACACTCCCCATGATACAAGCGATAGAGGATGCAGAGTGAAGCTACATCTCTACGCAACGCCAAGGTGTCAAGTCGATCAGAAATATCTTGGCAGTCGATGATGCGAGTCGCTCTCCGTTGAATGCGGTCAAGAGGCAGAAGTTGGTACTGGGGTGCACCTGCATAGAGATGAGAACAGTATTCCATGTGCGGCCGAACCTGCGCCTTATAAAGTTGCAGGCGGTGGGCCGGAGTAAAATACTGTCTCGATCTGTTTAGCACACCAAGCTTCTTCGAGGCTAATATGGCCTATATATCGACGCCAAGGATTCCGATACTGGCTGATGCAGTTAGGGAAGTGCTCTCAAACTGAGGTGATACGACCAATGGCATCTTTTTAGCGGTGAACGCGCAAACCTGTGTCTTCGTGGGGTTAAATTGGACTAGGTTAAGTCGACCCCAATCTGAAACTTTTGATAAAGAAGTTTCGATTTCAGACACAAGTTTGGATCGGCTTTCGATGACGTTTACCCGAGAAATGTTAGCGCGGCCGGTGTAACGGGCATCACTCGTACTATCGTCTGCATAGCTATGGATGCTGCTAATCTGCAGTATGTCGTTGATATGCAGAAGAAACAGCGTGGGTGATAGCACACAGCCTTGTGGGACACCAGAATTAACAGACTTGGAGTCGGAGCATGCACCGTCAACAACGACCTTGATGCTGTTCTGTTCTGTCTGTAAGAAAACTGGTGAGCCAATTGCACAGTTTCTCGGGAAGCCCATAGGAAGGAAGCTTCGCAAGGATTTTCGGAGTTGTCTAATATAATTATGTGCTCTATCTATATATGAATCGAAGGGGAACAACTATTCAGTTCTAATTACGAAAAGGATTTTCCTATTCATTGTCAGGTTCAGAACCACTGTCTACATCCGAAGAAGCATTTTCAGGCCGCACTAATACTACTAACATGTTATCTGCCCTTAAAATATTATTATGAGAGACAGCAAAAGTTAATGTTCTTATAATAGAAAACTACACATACGATTTTGTATGTCATTTTCTACTACTTACTATATGGGAAGAATACTGGACATAGTATTTAGCCATTACTTTACTACTTCTTCAAGAACGAGAAAAATTCTGGACATGCAAGTTATAGGTGTCGTAAAAAGTAAACAAAACTCAGTCAGATAATTAAAACATTATGATTAGCTTTCCGGGATGCTATCTTTTTAATTATATTACAAGGAAATGAGCCGTATGTAAAACAATGAATAAAATACAACTTAATGAAAGCCCGCGCAGCGAGTCTTATCTCGCCTATGTACATTTTTTAAAATTGAATGGTAAGTATACTTTAGTGAATTAAGGGTTAAGTATTTAAAATACAATTAAATATTTAAAATCTAAAATGAAAAAGTCTGCAAACGCGTGCTGTTTTTTTACAGAATTCAGTACAAGTTGCAAATAAATGATAGTGACAGGAACGAATTATTCGAGCAATACTTTTCGTAATGTTCACCTATTTCCAAATATACATGTTACGGGCGGTTGAGCTCCAACATTGTTACAAGAAGCTCTACCGTCCGTAACCAGAAAGCGGGTCGTATAAATCACTGAAAGTTTGAACATTTATTTTGTTATATACAGGACGACGGCATATTTACTATAACATAAATAGGTCGACCTCTTTCCTATTCACTTAATAGAAACCCGAACCCGGGATAAAAATGAAGGATTCGGAAGCTTGAAAGCAAAATACCTACATTCGTAGGGATGTAATGAATGGTGCAAAATAAACTTTAACAATATTAATATAATATTACAATATGAATAACGGATCCTTCCGGTAATAAACTTAAGTAGGCAACCTATAAATAATCACACAAAATCATCACTTAAAAACTTTACTGTAAGTTGGCACAATTATTCGAATTTTAATGTTATCACTCGTTAATAAGGTAAATAAAAGATATTTAAAATTTTGCCTTAAATTGTACG
Organism: Tyria jacobaeae; assembly: GCA_947561695.1. NCBI lineage: Eukaryota > Metazoa > Arthropoda > Insecta > Lepidoptera > Erebidae > Tyria > Tyria jacobaeae. The sequence continues at coordinate 11,574,818 of OX387221.1, read as the reverse complement.
CCAGTTCAAAGTTACATCGCCCAGCCGATCACGATCTTTCAAAAACGCATTCTTTGAGCGGCCGGACTTTAGTTAAAAAAGAAATAAATTATTATAATTTTATTTCGGGAGTTTTAGTCTAAAAAATACTGTTATCGACCAACATAAAATAAAGAAAGAAAGCAAATATATTTATTCTGTACTCATACAAGCCAAGGATAACAAATTCGTCAGACATTAGTGCTAACAAGTACCACTGTATGAGACAAAAATGGCTGTTATCTCAGCTTTGTGCTACCTCGTAAGAAGCAGCGCTGGTATTATGCTAACACCTTGTGAATATCACGGACAGAGAGCCATTTTTGGTATATGTATATATATATATATGTATATATATATATATATATATATATATACATACATATATATATATATATATATATGGTAGGTATGGCCATTTTTGGTATATGTATATATATATATAAGAGTAAGTGAGAGAGAAAGAGTACCTACATAGAGTATAATTGAATATTATTAAACCGTTATCCAATCTTACTCATCACGTACTTACCATAGTACTAAGTACGATTTGTTTAAACCGACAGTTTTTCATTACAGGTAAGATGTTATCGAGTTAACGCATGGTGAATGGATTATTGCAAGTAGTGCCGGTGGCAGCAGCCGCAGCTGCCTACGTGCAGTTCCACAGACTGTCGAACATGCATGAAAAAAAAGGCGCGTGCCCGTCCTAATCTTTTTTTTAGATTACCTACAACAAATGGTAGGGGCAGAGTTAATGGATATGTTAGTCAAAACGCTATTCCTCGGCATATAAAGTGAGATGAGAAAAACGTGGCTTAATGTAAATTTTGATGACAGGTGTCTTATATCTCGAGCAGTGACACTTTTAGGTACTTACATCAATCAAAAATTTAAAATTATAAATTATAAAATTTCATTTACAGGTAATGAGAAAACATATTTCTGTTAAAGCAACCATTGTGATCATAAAAAAAACAGCAGGCATGCCCTTACTTTCATTTCTTTTTTATATTACATTTATTTTATACTTTAAAAAAAATCTTTATAAAAATCATGAAATGGAAAATATTGTGCTGTTTATTGGGCAGAAATACTAGAATATACATTTTAGTTATTAATAACACAAATAATAATGGCTACGTTCGCGTCTGTAATGTGGAACAGGGCTTATTACACACACTGTGAAATAAAGTTTCAACAAATTCATTCAATCTTATTCCTATTAGTGCTAAAAGGAATTCAAAGTGAAATTCCTCTTTCACATTTTCTCTGCCCCAAAGATTTGACGGAACGGATGAAACGTGTGGACCTGTCATCTGGCTTTATCGCCTTATTGTCTGACAACCGAGAAATTCCTTTGTAGTTCTTACAAAGGAATTTCTCTTGACTTCGAGGTAAAATGTTAACAACAAACCACTTTTATATTTGTTGCAATTAGTATTACGGGTGGTGAACTTTATACATAACATATAATGACATAACAGTGTCTTGATATATAGAAACATATATTACTGTTATTTATATCTACATTCATTGTTATCAGTATGGATATCAGTGCTTCTAACTTGTAGGGTTGTCTGCCTGAAGACAGGGGGGGGGGGGGTTTGTGGATATACGTTTTAATTTGAATTACACAACGCGTGGATCTGTTCCGAAACTGCACAATCTGTACGCTATCTGGTTGTTTTTAGTAAAATTTGCTCAGAGGCGGCAAGGATCAGTGTCTCTTTAAACGCCTTTGCCTATAGACAAGTTCGGAAACAAATTTATTTACCGACTTAATTGCCTCGTCAATTGCTTGGTGCATTGTGACTTGGTCATTCTACCAACACAAGGGTACATATATTTTTTTAACGTGCAAGGGTGCGTATAATGACGTCATCGTACAACTTATAGGTACCTACGTCTAAGCTCGGTTTAAAATTTGATTTACAAATACACACAACTGTGATGTTAAATATTAATACGTAGGTACTATTCTTGTATAATGGCCGTATGCGCCTTTTTGCTATGACTTATATATATATAAATAACTATAGAAATAGATAATGTGTACTAAGGTAGATGCACTAAACAATTCTATTAAAGTTTTGTAACATAGGTGAATGTTTAATCCTAATTTTATTAATTTCAAGTGACATGTTACGCCCTACTTTATTGATATATTAAAATATTACTGATATATTGAAATATTACCAGGTATTCATATACTTAGTCGATTTTGTGGCTCGTAAGTGTACTTACATCATCAGCATTATCGCTTTAATACTCCATTTCAAGCAGAAGTCTAATACGATAAGTCTTAAACTCCAGCTAGTTTAAATTTCCTATATTCATATTACTAGCGAACAGACTCATTAATACATTCTCTGATTTGGGGAGGGATGGATCTTAAAATACTGTAAAACTACATTTAGGGGGCATAATAATATAATGATCAAAATAGAAACTATTTAATTTTTATTAACAAAATGCTCTTTTTCTATTCTAATAATCTAATATTAAAATTGAAGTTATTTTTGTATTACTCTATGTAAAATTGATTAACAGCATCAATACTTTAATCCTAACTACTTCGAAGATATTTACCACCTGTCTACTTTCAGACCTAATGGTTTACAGACTGAAAAGTTTATTATTAACACTGCTTTGAAGTCAGGTCTGTAAATTGAGTGTGTGAGTGAGTGAATTTATATTTTGCAGTTGAATAAAAGCTAAGAACATAACGAAAACCAGCAGTTAATATTTTCAATTTATATTTATACACAGCCATAGTCGATATTTAAAAATAGCAACGCAAAATAAATTGAATATAAGGCGTATAGGACAAAAATATGTGTTATTTACGAGTGTTCTATGGTTCACTTCCTCGGTGTCCTAAACTAAGGTTTGTTTGTGTGAAAGAGTTTTATTATGTCATTAGATCATTACCGTTATTATTATTTTCGAAGGCCTAACTGCTCTTCTCCTCTTTCCCCTCTATCTCTCCTTTCGTCCCATTTCCTTATCCCCCTCTCCTCTTTCTCCTCCACGCATCCTCCCACCCCTCATCACACTCCAAGGCGTGTGTGTAGGTTGTCACTTACCATCAGGTCTGTTCGTCTGTCCCCCTATGTTATAAAACACAAAAGTGTTAACTATTTGTAGGATAGCCTCATTTGATTTGTATTCTAAGGCATAAAAATTGAGTTTAAATAATAAACAACTAAATGTCCTAAGCAAATTAAATTTAATCAGTTTCAGAAGTGTCGGCAAGATTTATTGATACTGAATTAAGGCGACAAGTCCGACACGCCAAAGTAATTCGTAAAAGTAGCTATTCGTGTTCCTCGTAACAAAAGAGGTCGTAAAATGGCTGATTAATGATGGTTACAGACGTCTTTTTAGTCGCAATCATTCATAATAAAATTGTCGACGTTTCGAAGACAGACAACATTTAAATTGTTGCGGCCCAGAACTTGACCACTTTGAGCGCATTGTCGGTGGCACACATTAAATCTTCCTGCATGCAGCTGTTAGGACGCGCAGGGGACGATGGTAGGTGGGCCACCGGGGGTGCACCATGGGTTGCACCACACATACCCATCTGAACATATTATCTTTAATCCTATCAACCTGAGATCGGAGTCTGTTTAAGGACTTCCTGTCCGGCCACAATTTATGTCAAGGCTGAGGTCTTTCCACAGGTGGTACTTATGGCCTTGGAAAGGAGACCCTTTCCCTCTAGAGGTGAAAATGTATTGCACCGTTGCACGAAAACAAACAACCAATAAATTTACAAATATTTATTGTAATGGCGATAGTGGTTATATCAGCCTGTAGCTGTCCTGTGTTGATGTCGCATCCATCCACTGCTTCCACAAGTCGCCGGTCCTTCGATAGTTGTTTTCTTGTTTATCACTATTACTTGTTTTACTAAAACATATACCCAAATCTCACAATGAATTTAGATTAATATTACATGTTGTTGTAGAGTAAGAAAGTTTTCATGTGAATTAGCACATATTTAGAAATTACTGGAGTATATGCAAAAATTATAAAAGCTACAAAAAGCTTATATAAAACTAAAATAGTTATCTAGCTTATTTTTCTACAACCTTCGCTGTGTAGCTTTATTGCCGGCCATGGAAACCTGCAACTTAAGAATCGTAAGTGCGCTGCCCGCATTGTTTGTCTACCGTTTTTCAGAGCCGGTCCATTTGTGTCTAAGCATGTCTCTCCCACTTTAAAAATCTGTACCTCACCAAAGATCTTAACTATTTGGTCCTAGGTGTTGCCGTAGATGCTATGGAGGTTGCTGTGGGGTGCATTTAACCACCTACACCTGTTGCACCGAATTCTACTAACGACAAATTTTTAAAATTATTTATTGTATACTAGCTTTTGCTCATAGCTTCACCCACGCTAAAGTAGTTGGTGCTAAAGTCCATTTGTCATCATTGTGGAAGCTGTCGAAGGGATTGGACTACTGGACTTCATTCTTCAGTGGAGTGCTTAGTATGGATAGGTACTTCCCGAAGCAGCCATGTCCGGTAAGTACCTGCGTCATCCGGTAGTAGAGGCTACCATGTCTCCTCTCCAGCCAATCCTCCATAACGGGTGTTACCGCCACGATTTTGGCGTGACCTACGCTTGGACGGCAATAGGCCTGTACCCTATTACGTTAATTGGATTAAATTATAAATCGACACAATAGCTGTTAATTAAGCCTCTGCTTACCCCTTCTTGGTTAAAGGCGTGAGCGTGTACATATGTTTTTTAGCTAACAATTTTAGGATATCATGAATTATTTTTATCTACTTAGTTTCAAGTTGAATAATTTTAATAAATACCCATTGGCTTCTATGTTTTACGACCAGTCAGGAGCAGTTTTTTTTTTCTAGTTTTTATAATTATTTAGGATAATATTATACATGTATAAAATAACCAGACTCAAAGTTCATCTACCAAATAATGCTTAATATTTTCTTAAACTTATTTTCCGCACATATTGCAGCCAATAAGAAATTATTTCTCGTATTTCTAGTGATGACTTTGTTATATAACATTCTGTAGGTACACAAACACTAATGGTTGTCACACAAAATTGATATTATTTTAAAACATTTTTGTGGCTACATTAGTATAGGCCCTGTGAAATCTAACAAAGCAATGGTAATACTTAGTAAACGCTTGTACTACAACGCAACCTAATATATTATCTCTTTATGTTAAACACGACGCTTCTTACATCTTTCAACAGAATATTTCCGTGGTAGGATGTGATTCATTGTTTTGAAGTCTCTTCATATGAGGTTGCTATCGCGACTTATACACTAATGTTAACATGTACTTTTGTGTAAATGGAATCAAAATGGGAACTTTTGTTGCGTAATGCTCTATAATACTTACATACAGTGGTTTTCGTCAGATGGTGCTGAATTACATTGCCACATATCTTGTGTCGTGTAACTCACGCGATATAATCATACATGCATAATACATTAACGCATACACCATTTATCTTTTATGTTACTATTTTGGTCTCCGATATTATTATGTTGAAGAAGCATTTATATAGAATAACAAAGCACGGGACATGTATGGCACGAAACACAGACATCTATACATAGTTCTATACCCATGTGAAACCAGTATTAACACCCGTTCAGTTTCTCCTGCTTTTATTTATGCTCACTGCTCCACTTCAAAGGGTCTTAGCTTAGTGTGTGATAGCTTTGTAGCTTCTCTCAATAAACAGGTTATCTATTGCAAAAAAGAATTTTCAAATCGTAGTAGTTCCTGAGAGTAGCGTTCTAACAAGCAAACAAACTTTATTATATTAGTAAAGATTAGATATGCTTTTCATTGAAAAGATAAAGCTTAGGCTGGCGGCTTGGCTCACGTAAAGCATTTCTTATATTAAAATAAAACTATTAAGTATTTACAGTGTTAGTTGACTACAAATAACTTTTCCTCTTCGCAATATTATTATTATTATTTTTATAATAAAAGTGGACATACGAACAGACGGGTCACCTGATGGAAAGTGACAACCGCCGTCCATGGATAACTCAAGAGTCATAAGCGCGCTGCCCACCTTTGAAGGTGATGAGGGATGGGGGATACGAGAAGGGGAAAAAAGAGAGGGATGATGAAGGGGGAGTTGGGCCTCCGGAAACCTCTATTTAGGGGAAACGCTTCACTACCTGTTTTCTGTGAGGCATTTGTGCCTTAGCATGAATCTACCACTGTTAAAGTTAGAAATTACATATACATATATAAGCTTAGCTTTACAGCATGAACCCGGTGACGGTTAGCCCTCGATTTTTTAACAACCACTACTTAGCAAGACATCCGTACCTATTGATCGTAAAATATACCTGAATGTCACAGAGTACCAAACAAAATGTACATAGAAAGCTGTCTACCTATGTTTCTCGTCTATTAGGTCCTTACATATTTTTTACGGGCCACTTTGATCTCAAATGTCTGGCATTTAGTTAGGAATTCTAAATTTAAAATTATTTCAAATATAGGCTTCTGGTAATTATTGATTCATTTGTTTTCAAACCATTCCATTTTTCTTTGACACCGTTCTGTTCACAAAATAGAAAACTTAAAATATCGCGTTCATACAAGTTCCACGGTGCTTCCAGAAACAGCTCGAGGAATTAATGATGTGTATAGGGAAGCTACTGTAAAAGAAAGCCGGCGACCCTAGTTGACATTGAAGAATTACGGCGTGGTCACGAATTCGGTCTGCGTGGCAGCGGCGGTGTAACGTATTTAGATAGTCAAAATCACGGCGTCATCTAAATTATCCCTTCTCTGTTTTGAAAGCAGTATAGTTTTAAAGCAAGATATTCTTAATATAAGGGAAGGAGTGCACGAACTTCGTAATTTATACGAAGATTACAGGAAATATCCAGGTAAGTTTTTTGAGTACACAAAAATGAGTCTAAATACTTTTGACTCTCTCTTTCTCTTCTTTTGAAAAACTCTTCAACACATAATACACACAAATGCCTCGGTATTCAGTAATAACAACTCTTATCTAATGGGTCGTACATAAGTTGTCCTGTCTCTTATATGAGACACACAGAGACTTGTAAAGAAAATGGTTTAGTTAGTTATTTCTTATCAGCTAACTTCAACATTCACTTTCAATTTTCTTATCAACTAATTCAATTTAGAATCCGTTTTCATTTTGACATTTTAGAAGATCACAAATCAGTCATTTTACGAAATAGACAGAAACATTTTTGGCATAACGCGATAATGTTAAGGTAAATGACCATGAATTATGAAGAACCCTACTTCATAAGTAATATCGTACTATAATTATTCTGACATCTTACTTTCCGAAACCGTGACTCCATCTTCAAGCACAGTCACATATGTCAGGTTTACATTTATTTTTTTAATGATGAAAGCCCATCGGGCGTTCATTCCACTGGGACATGACTGGTTACCATAGTACAAGCTCTGCTTGGTTTTGGATCAGACAGCAGTGTGTGACAACTATCAAATTATTATTATTATTAATAATTCATGAGTATTGTAGCATTACTTATATTTCAGTTATCAAACATACACTATTGATCCCTATACATCGCTAAAAGCAAGCTCTTATCATAAGGGTCTATCAATGCTCTTTTAAAAAAAATTATGGTACCAAATTATGACGTATTCTCTTACGGTCAATATTCCCATAATAACTAGGTACATGAATAATTACCGTATGGCCGTTGCGAACTCGTAGTACAAGTTTTTTACAAATTGAATACGTACTATATTGGTAGATCGAGAATATAGCGATCGTAGTTTTGCGTTTGTTTATTTACAGACGTTATGTACGCTTGTCAATTTATCTTACAAATAGAGCAGCGAAAAACTCATTAACAATAACATTGTTTACGTTTCTTACTGCTTTGATAACAAAATAAAACCTACTTTGATACCTTGTCTTATTTACTATTTAATTAGTTAGTATTTTATTTCAAGACGGTTAGCACACCGCAACAGGAATGTGTGTTATATGTTTTTGTGACGATTGCTTTACTTTGTTTAATGCTAAGTTACTTGCTACAAATCGCCTAAAGATTGTATAACGAACAGAAAAGTAATTTTTCTATTTCAAATTCGATCCCATTCTGTACCAATGTTTTCAAACAATGAGAACATCGTGAGGAAGCATTGGCGGTTATAATGTACGTGACTATGTGCAAACACAGTACAGACTGCGGTAACAATAGCCTCATTGACTAATTGCAAATTGGTCGGATTTCGTTGAAATATACATATTTTAAACATACAAGTTGAAATATACATATTATGATCTGTTGTATTGTCGGACAATTTAATTAGCCATGCTATTTCGACATAAGCAGATATAAATGAAAAAAATGTACATAATAACTATTATGGTAATTCAGGATTATTTGCTTATTGAGAGTATAGTTATATGAACTTCAATGTAGAAACTTAATTCATTATAATAACCTAATTAAGAACATGTGAAATAATCTCAATAAGTTTAAATTATGAATCTACTACGATTTGAATTTAAATTATCCTCTCTCACTCACAATATCTCACTGCATCCCCTATCCGTCATCACCCTCAAAGGCGGGCAGCGCACTTGCGACTCTTGAGTTGCAGGTGTCCATGGACGACGGTGTCACTTACCATCAGGTGACCCGTCTGTTCGTCTGTCCCCCTATGGTATAGAAAAAAAAAATTATATTTTTCTAAGCTGATGATATCTTTGAATAACATTTACAATAAATTTTAAAATGTTAAATGAATATTTACTTTATACGGGATAATAGAGAATAAGAGAAGAGAAGAAAGAAGAAAGAAAATAAAGGCACAATATAGTATGTATGTATAGTATATAACCTAGACCCGAAACTCTACACAATCTACAAACATCCGTTTTACTTTCTTAGATACGAACCCTAACACTCCGCTCAGTAAGTGATGTATACATTTCAAGGACACAGTTGAGTTACTCTACTGTTCTATTTGTAACTGTATTTGTATTTCTGTACTGTGGCTTAACCCATTCCTCCCCACTGTCCTATTTTTAGGACACCATATTCAACATAATATTCGTTTATTTTTATTGTTATTGACAAAATTCGTATTCTTGTACTGTTTTTCTGATAAAATGATTTTTTTCTTCTGCAAAAAGTGTATCCGTGATTTTAATGTATTTTTTTCAAAATATCTTTTTTTTTGCCTCAAAAAGAAGCATCATATTCTGATTTCTTATACCATAATGTCAAAAACTTGCCAACTCCAATTTACAAATATATAAAAAATGAAAACATAAACAAAACATAGTTTAAAAACTTATGATAATCTTTCAAAATATTATTCTTGGTTGTTATTCTTGGATGAAAAAATCGGAAGACAAGGCAAGCAAACCTACACCAGATACATCAGAACGCCTTTTACAACCTGTCAGTTTTGACAATATTGGTCACTATATGACGAAGAGGGACAAACAGAGGCGTTGCCAGGGGCAAGGTTGTAATAAAAAACCTCTTAAATGTGAAAAAACACTCTGCAGTGATTGTTTTATATCTTACCATAAAAAATAATTTAATAAAACTTTATGTTTAAAACTGTTATAGGTCAAATTTTCAAATACAGCTAATATTCTTATAATTGTTTACTTTTATTATTTCTGATCACATGTCCCCACTGTCGTATTTATAGGACAGGCTGACTCAGCATTAAAAGTACTTTTTTTGTTCGTATTATTTTTTCTTAGAGTAATATGAACCTAGTTTCAAGATTTGATAAAAAAATTCCAAAGTTTTCGATGCTTGGGAAGTAATGGGTTACGACAGGCCAAAAGTTTACATCACTATGACGACGTCATTATCCACCAAAAATACAATATACATGTAACCAAATATTAAATATAATATGAATTTTAAAAATAATTTACTGTATAAGATTTTTCACTGTCTAGTATTCAATAAACAAACATATTGTATCCCTTGAGATAAGCTAGCTAGTCCATGTCGGAAACACATGATTGGGCGAGCATGAACTGTCAACCCCCAGATACCTACATAATATATTGATTGGCATGCGTTACGTAGTATAGATTAGATAAGATTAGATTAGGATATTCTTATAATAACAATAAATATTCATGAAACATTAACGTTCAAGAGGGCGGTCTTCGACCAGAACAGTTCAGGATAGATAGGAGCTGAGGTGTACACATGCATTATATATGTATAATAATAATTATGCCTAAATATATTTATAACTAATACTAAACAATACTCATAATATATTATAACTAATTATCAATTATATACAACGATGATATATATAGCCTTTATTAGCAAGTATACAAAAAAATAAAACTTGTGACAGCTAGTTAATTAGTTAGAATATCTGAATTTACAAAGGGGTTTTTAACCATTGTTTTAAAGTTTTTCTTATCTCAAGAGGCAGTGCATTCCACAGCCTTGTTGAGACGACGGTGAAGGATTTATCAACAAATATTGTGGAATTCACGGGCACTTTTAATTGTAGGTTTTCTGACGATCTTAAGAATCTAGTATGTGTACCATGAAGGAACTCAAAGCATCCTTAAGATAGGAAAGTACTTCAACAACATGTTATACAGTAAAAAAAGGACGTGAGTATTCAAGCGAAGACGTATTGCTAAATTTCTGAAACGTGATCATATTTGCGCAAACCATATATAAATGTAATAATAATAAATCGTATGCAAACATTTTGAAGATACTTGAGTTTGTCTATTTGGGCCTCAGCGAGATCTGGATAGCTGACATCAGCATAATCAAGGATTTGGAGTGGTAACGACTTTGCTTGTGCGATTTCGATTACAATATATTTTCTCAAATATCTTACTTTTTTTACTGATTATAATCAAATTACCGTCGAAAATGATAAGCAAAAGCTGTGACCAGTTGATCTTTGGGATCTTCCTGGGACTGCCGAGAATAATCACCTGGGTCTTAGTTGGAGTCATTGATAGCCCGTGTGATAAACTGATCGTGAGTTCGAGTCAGCTCGTTGTTAATATTGTCAAGAGCCTCCGATAATCTTTCTAAGGGTGCTTGGGAGTATATCTGAAAGTCATATGCATATAAAGGTGATAATGAGAGAAAAGTTGATGTGAGATTGAATTTATAATAATTGCGAAAATAAGAGGAGATAGAACGCCACCCTGAAAAACGTCAGCAGATATGTATGTTGCACCAAGTTCAATTACTATGTTCGATGCTACGCTGTCGGTGACCGTACCGTATCTCTGAAGCCAATCAATAATCTTACCTATAGAGATATGTTAAGAGAGCTGAGGATAATGAGAGTATAGAGATCTACTGTGTTGAAAGCATTGGAAAAATCAAGAAGAGTAAGTAAAGTAAGATTTCACTTTTCCATTCGAACTATTATTTAATAGTTGTAATAACAATAACGTTACAATATTTTAAGCTTAATCGTGCACCTCAAATTACCCATCACTATACAGTATAGTCCATCAACGGTTGACTATAAGAAATCACAGATTGCGATAAGACCGCAAATTGTGGTACTCAGTAATTAATATGTATTTCTTCTATGTGTCCCATATTTTGGTGTGCAATAAAGTATACTCTATCTATCTACTAGGTACCATACCTGAGCGTAAAAGGAGACCCTATTACTAAGACTCCGCTGTCCGTCTGTCTGTCTGTCCGTCTGTGACCAGGCTGTATCTCATGCACCATGATAGTAAGACAGTTGAAATTTTCACAGATGATGAATTTATGTTGCCGCTATAACAACAAATACTAAAAAACAGAATAAAATAACTATTTAAGCGGGCTCCCACACAACAAACGTAATTTTTTTACCGCTTTAATAGATACCATTATCTATAAAACGGAACCCTTCGTGCGCGAGTCCGACTCGTACTTAGCCGGTTTTCTTATTTAGTCAATGTATTGTGGTCGTGAATGTATATGTGTGTGTGCGCGTGTTGTGTGCGTTTGTGTGCGTGTACGTGTGTGTAGTGTATTTGTTTGGATGGTGTGCGTCACTTAATAATAGTGATAAGTGGTTCTGCTTCTGTATACAATAGATTAATTAAGTAATGTTGGTTAGCAGATTTACAGTTATATGTCATTTTGGAGAAAATTGTTAATATTGTGTTCATTTTATTATACAAATATGGTGCAAGAAAAATATAAATATAGAAATAGTGGTCGTCTAAGAAAGGCAGTTTTATGTTGAATGGGGTCATAAATTCTATTTCTTTGAGTACGTAGTATGTGGTGAGTTACTGTATGTATCCGGAAGACTACTATTTATAATAAATATTTGACGAACTGTCATAACTTTAGCATCCTTATATAAATTGATTGTTGGATTGATTGTTGCATAACCTTGAGGATTAATTGTTGGGCTCGCTCAACTTTTATTATTTTAGTTGTATAAGTCGGGACTTATCGGGCTCCAGACTGGTAAACAATTAGAGAGGGTTGACTGAGCAAGAGCATAGTAAGTACATGGTTTTTGAAAAATTAAATAAAAATTTAAATAAGTTCAATAACTTTTAAAATCATTTTACGCATTTTAGCAGAAAGAAGATCTATATAAGGAGCCCAAGACAACGGTTCACCAAATTGAACGCCGAAGTATCTAATACCATTAATTTTTCGAATTGTGTACAGGAACAGGTCAATGAATTTAAATTATGAAAAATATGTACTTTTATATTCAAACTATTTAAGATTGGCTTGTTGTGTTTCCTAATGGAGAACGTAATGTATTTGGATTTGGTTGTATACAAAGTTAACAGGTTCCTATTTAAGGATAACGAGGTCTGGATAAGCCCTTTTTTCACATGTGACTTAACCTCGGCCCAAGAATCTCCCTGGAATATGAGCGCCGTGTCGTCGGCATAAGAGAAAACAGTGCCGTTACATGGGTAGTACGGGCAGAGTTTAAGAGATAAATATTGTAGTATTGTTTTTATTGAATTGCGATTATTCACATTAAACTATCCTGGCAGGTAATCGAAATATACTATATATTTTACCTACAAAAGTGTTCATAATAATAAAACAATTTTAATTATTATGAGTTGAGCTGAGCAAAGTTATTTTACCATATGTAGTTGTATGTATGTGCTTCTCACAAAAGTCCTTTTAGTTTCGATAATGAATGTACTTGGATGGTAACTCGACCGATTTAAATAGTAAATTAAGCAGTTGGATCACATTCTGTTATTGACAAAACAAAATCGTGTCTGCATTACATAAATAGAGTATCAATTTTCTCCCACTTTTTTTTTTCAAAGACCATCTTAAAATCTTAGACATTATGTCACTATTAAGCCCACAAATGAAGACGATTTAAATGACATATTAGAAAGTAAACAATAATATGACTTAGTTAGTAATATATAGGTACAATGTATCAATATTTTAGGAGACTTTGGGATCAATAATTTCCTTTTAACCACATACATATTTGAAGTCTAATAAAGCAAAGCAGTATCGATACAAAACTAATGCCCATTCTACATTTTCTGTCAGAAGGTTGAATAATAAATATTAAAGTGGATAACAATTAAATGGATAATGAATTCATAAAACGCTATAACTTAAGATCTCTTTTATGATGTGATTATTTTTTTATCACTGCGCGTTAATAATATCAAACAAGGTTTTCTTACTTTATTAAAGCCGACTACTAAAATTTTCCATTCCAAAATGGCTACGTGTAAGGTTTCGCAAAGAAAGTGAAACGAATGATATATTTATATCAAAAAAAAATAAGTGATTTTACGTACTTAACTTAGCTTTGAAGTTATTTTGAGACGCTTGTTGCCATCGAATTCGGTAATAATTTCTGAAATAATTATTATAATCTATTGACATGAAAAGTTCTTATACTTATTGACGGTAACTGAAATCTTGTTAAGATTTTCAAACTGTGTTATGAAATTTCTGATTTTGTTAAAGCACTCGGACTTCCCTGCAAGATAAGTCCGAGTGCTCAAATTATTATTGGCAAAATATAGGTTTTACACTTTAAAAAATATAACACACGCAGTATTTAATACGTTATCTACATCTACACTGCTACTTTTTAACTTCTAAGGCTTTTGTGTTGTACTCACAAGCATACCTAATAAAAAGATTTGTTAGTTTTTAGTCACAAAAGTGATAAGAAAATAACTGTACTTTCATTTATTGATTGTCTGCTAAGGAAATCATACGCAAACCATTAAACCTTGCAAGTTTTCAAATAAATGCTAAAAGACTATTACTTGTCATTATGAATGTTGAAATCAACAAATGTGCTCACTCTCAATAAAGCTCAAGTTCGATGTTGCGTGGAGTACTACAGTCACCTTTTGGATGGCTCAGCCAAGTACCAACTTGAAGCTTTGACTCAGCAGTTCGAAAAGCCCGTAAGCTTATTAATACGATGTGCTTGAGAATAGAGAGTTACAAACTCACGGCCATCGTCGTGAAGTCGCTTGCTTATCGGTTTTTTTACAGGATTCACTTTGGCGAGTGTGCCAATCAGTTCTTCGAACTGATTGAATCCTCACACTTCCTTTATTGTCATCGAAACCTAAAGTCTAACTAAACGTCTAAAAGTCGAGCAAACGCTTCTTTTTGGTTGGCGTCGCCATGGTTTGGTCTAAGCTGTATGTGTCTATTTTTCCCAAAACCTATAATCCTGGCAATGCTTGCATTGTATTGCCGAGTGAGTGAGGGTAATGGAGTCGCAACTCCCCATTGCCTCTGGCCCCTCCCCCAATTCCTCGTCTACTCTTTCACCTCCACCCATCCCACCTCTGTTCTTTTCCCCCTCATCACCCTCAAAAGGTGGGCAGCGCACTTATGACGTTGAGTTACAGGTGTCCATGGGCGGCGGTTGTCACTTCCCATCAGGTGACCCGTCTGATCTTCTGTCCCCCTAAATAATAAAAATAAAAATATTTTAGGAATGTCAATTCAGTAATTCACTGAATTGAAATAACTAAAATCTTGTCGATATCTTTTTTTTTTGTTTGTGTTGTAACCCCCACGGGTCATCGGCTTACCGGAGCTTATGGGTAAGGTGGTATGTCGGACTCGAACAGACTAAAACCGTTTATTTAATAGATATCGTTTGTAAAGTAGATATCTAAACTTGTCGATATCTACTAAACAAACGAATGTACAACTGATTTCGGAGAAAAGCTGGAGACGAGACCACGGACTAAAAACATTTCAAAAATTTCTCAAAATCGATTAACTTAAATTTATTTTATTTATAATCTTGAACTATGTTCCTTCAGATATTTTAGAACAAATGGTATACAAGGAACTATATTATTTTAAACCTAGGCACACCAATCGCCTGTCAAAATTTGTTCTTGAGTAACAGTCACCGATGTATTTATATATAAGTGTACGTTATTATAACGAAAATAGAAAAAGTATTAAGTAATATGGTTATATTCATATGATGCGTAAAGAGGCACGGAGGCTGGCAGGTTATGCTAAGCAATTCAATTTTCTGAAGGCGACGATATTTACGACTATTACGAGCATAGGCATGGCTGATGACGGTAACATTAGGTTTAATGGTTTCATTTGTAAGCAAAGAAAACAGGTCGGCATATCATTGCATCGGTGACATATGTAAATATGTGATTCGTTTATTACGATGTTAGAGCCACGAGGTGGACACAGTCGAATGGAATGGTATCCATTTATGCTCTCTACTCGGAATGCGTGAATTTTTCTGTAACCGCTCACCAATAATTATGACAAACTCAAAGGAAACATCATGTATTCATCAAACATCATGTTAAATTGCAATTGATCGTCATCATCAGCCATAATCGTCCATTACTGGACGTAGGCTTCTTGCAATGTATGCAATTGTTATTGTTAAACGAATGGCGTTAACTTAGTTTGATAGTTAACGCATAGAAGCGTTTACTGTGCATATATGTATGTAACACACTTCGAGATCATAAAGACGCGTTTCTAAATGAGCATAGCGTTTTACTTTCTGAGATTGATCGTAAACAAAATAAAGTACGTTCCTTTAAACTTAGTTTATGAGCTTGTTAAGAAACTACTGATCGTTGCTGGTCTATATTTGTACTAATAATATATAATATAAATTTTATTAGTCATTTGTATTATTGTATTATCTCGATGCCACTTTTAACATATTTAGTGGAGATTAAAAAGTATAAAAATCATTTTACATCATTAAAGCGACTGATTTTGTGCTCAAAGGTATAAGACAATATAAACTTTAATAAGTCTTGTTAGAGACTAGAACTGCCTGTTGCCTCTTTTGATTATGATCTAAAGTCAGTGCTCTCAAGATGCCGTTTTGATGTCCAGGACAACAGACGCTTTGCCTTCATAGATAACAAATAAGTCAATAACGATATACTACTAATTCATTCATGTTAAAGTATTCATATTATTACACTACGAGTAACGGACACTTTATGGCAAATTTAAAAAATTAACACGCTGTCACTTTCTGTAGCAGTTTAAAATAGAGTAGGTAGGTAATTTTAGCGGACGACTCATTTTGTCAATGTTCCTATATATTATAATTTTAACGAGTTATCGAGTTAGTAATTTTAATTGTGTAGGTAATTACTTGAGCAACTTTTGTTTTGTTAAATATATGCTAATGTCAAATGTAATCGTTTTATAAATGAGCTGAAAAATTAAAGGAACTTAGCCAATATACATGCATATTTAAATCTTGCCAATTTATATTAAGAGTGGTCGATATAAGTATGGTCAGTGAGTAAATTTGTATATATTCATCAATTCTAAATGGCAATATCGGAATAAATCCATAACTAAAATGATCAGGGCTCCTCCTCAATATTGGCACCTCAGAGTTTGCACGGCTGTCGACAATCGAAGCTTAGAATATATATCGAATATAGTATTCTGAGATTTTTGTTCAAAACTCACGAAATCTTTTGAATAATCTATGCTAATCTAACTTTTGAAGCTCTCATTGCAAATCGATTATTGAACAATTTCAAACCACTAACGACGTCAAAATCAAGAATTATACGACTTGTATGTCCTCAATAGACACAAAGCCTTGTGTTATTCTAACTTACTTACACTTAGCTATAATTTACTCAGCTAATATAAAAATGTACAGATTAACAACTAGCGTAAAATAACTCTAAGTTGATACATGTAACTTTGTAATGTTTCACACATTGTATGCCCGATAGCTTATTTAAATTTAGTTGCTGCTAAACAATAGATCAACACTTTTATGGTAACGTTTTTTTTACTTTGTACTTTGTCCCTAACATGATTTTAAGGACTTGAAATACCACTCACGCCTGTATCCCTGAAAGAATATCTCGGCCCAACTCGGAGTGGCTGTAGCCGGGAGGTCCGTGGCCTCCATAAAACACGTCATTACGCTTAAGCCATTTCTATGGAAAAAAATATTGCAGTCTGTTTGTCGGTCCAGAAGCAATAATTGGTTTTCAATAGACAAAGAATTTGTAGTTCGTTATTAGATTACATCGTACTTAATTTGTCTTGTTTATCTAAATTGTTCGCGGCAGGTGGTCAGTGTCAGAGTTTTATATTTTTCGAGAGTCCTGAATAACATCAAGGCTAAATATTTTTGACACCAACTTTGATTACTGTAGTATTTAATAATAAAATATAAGCGTTAACTTAATCTGAAGTTGGTTTTAAACTAGGTATATGTATGTGTAGATATAGGAATAATAATGAAGGTTGTCGTTAAATGCTTCCAGTGCATAGTGCATAGATAGTAAATAAATATATAATAGAAGAAAAATCATAAATTGGAAGGGGAATCGATAATGAGTGTCTTCAGACTTTAAACTCGAGGGAATAACAGATATATACCGTTCATGTTATGCCCTGGAGTTAGAATTATATACAGCGCTGGTTATATAAATAAAATATGTTGATAATTTGTGATACAAAAAAGATGAGCACAGACGATACCAGTGCCAGTAACTCGAAGCAGAACAGCTACATTTTCCGTGAGTGTAAAATAGGTCGGCAACTAAAAGTTACTGATTTTATTCCACTACGGTACTTGGTTTAATTATGAGGCTGTGTATTGTAATTATATGAAATCGTTTTTCTTTTAATTATGGGAGATAATAGTAAGAACCTAGCTAACTATATAGGCGATAATAACGAGTACTTGCTACAGGAATTATATAGTTATAATTATATAAATGACTATATGATATGGCGTATATAATTTATTCCTGTTAGACATACAACAACTGAGGGTTTAGATTAAAGATATTAAAAAAAAACACATGTAAGAGAGGTGATGAATTAGAATGTGATTGTGAATTCACATTGTTTAGAAGTAATTAGTTCTATGTCTCAAATACACAGTCATTAGTAACATTTTATTTTTTATGTGTATAGGTTTGTAAGTACAAAGTAGAACAACATATAAAGAAAGAAACTAGAGCAAAAATTAATAAGAAAATAAACTTATTACCCTAACGTAACTCCTACACTTATGTAAATACCGAAACAATTTTACAAATAAGCAGATTATTTATTACGTACATTCGGTTGCGATAAAGTATATATTTTTCTTTATAGTCTATAATTTATCCATCATACAAAAAAAAAATATGATTTGATTATGGTGAAAAATATCTACAATTCTTTTCTTAACAATTTTATATAAAAATATAAACGACCACGGTTACCTAATAAAAAAGTTTCAAACTTTTGAAATTAATAGGAGAGAAAGAAATCAACACAAGATTATTCAAAATACATACAGTCGAACATAGTATCCTCGCTTTTTTGATGTCGGTTAAAAACAAATTTGTTTTTTAAAGCGTCCAAAAAGTTCTACGATTAGAAATATTTATCATTCGCCTATTGATAAGCTACTAAGTTCTACAGGCGTAAACAGAATAATTTTCTAAGAAAAGCAACAAAACGCCCTTGATGTGTGGTTCTGAGAGGTTAATAATGAAATGCCGCTACGCAATATATGTACCTGCCTATAGTTCCGATTACAGAAATATTATGTATCGATAAATATTACAAACGAATTTGAATCGTTACTAATTATTACAACTAATTAACCAGTCCAGAGCAATAGAAAGCTTTTGTAATAAAGAATGGATATTTATTATATTAGGTATATTTTCAACGGAAAAAACGGAGCGGAGACTTACAATTCAACCTATATCGGTGTCGGTCGCACCCCGTATCGATCGACGTATTGATTGTTATGATACTAAACATACCTCCTTGGCGCAATTTGGCTCTACCGGTTGCCCTGACTTGTTGAACTTCATCTTCATCGAATTATAAATATTATATAAAGAAAAATTATTGGTTTCCGCTTGCTACTCAAATTGTTGCGGGTATTTAACTTAGGATTTCAGCTCATAATATAATCTGTTAAACCTAACTAAGGTTAAGTTTAAGAGCTTGTTTATAGTTTATTTTAATTTTGTTTTCGGTCTTTTTAGTACATTACTTTTAAATTGTCTTATTTGCAGTCGGGCTTTTGATTTTTTCATTATTAATTTTATTAGACTTGTTTCCCACTCTAGTAACTACTGACATTTGGCTAAAATTGTGAAAATTTAAGTACCTACTAAGTTTCAATTATACAAACAGTCCTTTATAAAATCATTTTATTTTAGAAGTTTTCTGTAGAATCACACTGGAAAAGGTTTACAGGCAGGATATCACATTGAACATTTATCTCTTAAACACTTATTTAATTTATATGTCAACATTTAACTACAGAGACATATACAGAAAATACTACTATATTTCGTCTCTTGTGTTTACATGTAAAAGACGATACCGAATACCGCATTCTTCTGATTATAAAGTAGATATTTTAGTAGGTATTCTCTCTCTAACCAGACATACTCGTTTATTAATTATCAGATAAATTTTGTGTATACATTTATAGTAAGCTGTATAAATAGTATGAATACCAATAAAATACTGAATATAGAATCTAATTAAGCTTCGTTTCCAATATTTGTGCCTGTAATGTGCCTGAATTTTGTGCTACTATTAACTGTACAGTACAATAAATTGTAGTAAAATAGAAAGAAAAACTGCACATAATCTTACGAATATACGTCTAAAATCAATTCACAGCATAGTAGAAAATACATGATTGTTACAACGTACTACTTACAAAATTCTTATTTTTTACATATATAATAAAATATATACTTATGTGATTATTCCATATGTTTACTAAACATAACACTCATTCCAGACAATATGTGACAGTTGAAAAATGGTTAAGTATACGCATTCTTCAAAATAGTATCTAGAATATTTGGTACTTTCATTAAATTAAAACAAAACTAGTTATTGATATTTAAAAGTTATATCCGTTGAAATGTGTAATTGTTTCTGTAACTTACAGAGGTGCATTTGCAATTGCTCTTTTTTATTCATTTAGTGTGCGACATTTTGTTGTCGAAACAACATCCCAAGAACACGTTGATGGTCAATCCATATATAGTCCTATAGCCATTACTTTACTGCGTAACAACCGTGTCCGTAACAACACAACAAATGTTACGTATAAACACTTTTTATTTCAACTTAAATAACCAATAACTTAAACTTTTATCCACCTCAGCACCTTTTGTAAATACACAAAAACCATTACAAATTCAGTTCAGTTCAGTTAGAATACACGTCTCCGGTTTGCAATACAATAAACTACTTAATTACATCCTTACGTACTATAAGCGTAATCACACCGATCACATAACACCATGTAACATTTTAGGATACTAGGAAGACTAAGGTGAAGAAATGAAAGATTCGCTACTCTCTATGATAGGAGGATATATCAAGATGGTTATACTATAAGGGAAAATATGAAACTTGTGTGTGGTTCTCGGTGGAGTAGAATATAATTAACCCATCTTTGTCAGAGGGTGTCGTAAAACTGACTAAGGGATTGGACTGTAATCTATTATAGAGTCTGTATACAGTCATAAAGTGCCCGATTGAGCGCAATACAGTCAGCGTACATACAGCGCTGTATACAGTCATAAAGAGCCCCATATTACCTTCGAGGGACCAAATTCTAATTGGCAAAATGTGGATGTTTAATACACCTCTAAGGGATCCAGGCGTAAGCGTATGTATGTATGTATGTATGTATGTATGTATGTATGTATGTATGTATGTATGTATGTATGTATGTATGAAACTGTAAAACCTTTCGGGTATAAGATTACACATCTTAAACGTTTTAAAGGCGTGAGGATTTCATACAAACATAGTATCATATCTTAAATCAAAACTGTGTGGGGTATGTACTGCTTCAAAACATATTCATATTCACATATTTGATATAAAAATGCATTTGAAAAGAAGAATTACAAAAATTGGACTGTTGTCGAAAAGGCTTATGCCTTCCTACTGCAATCTTTCATTAAAAGAACAATCTAAGCCGTCGAGAGCTGTTATCAAAGGTTGAGTAGGTACGAATGAAATTAAAGTTCGTCTCAATGCAAGAAATTTAGTAAAGTTAAATCTCGTGGCAAAGACTAGAGGCTGTTCAATGTATAATCATCATGTCAGTTAAAACGAAACTGTAGAAACAAGTGCTCAGTAGATACCTACTAGATCCCTGTCTTGATTACGGCTAATGTAAAATTAATATGAAGTACCTAGTTGTTGATCTTATAGAGCTGTCACTTATCACATTTTACTTATGATATTCAAATATTAGATATAGAGATATTAGATATTAGATATTAGAGAGATTAAATTTCACCTTGTCACCAATTGTCGTTGCGATGCAGGTGGTAATTGTGCGTGTTATGTCCACATTTACAACTTGTGAGTATGATATTTTAAATAATATTTTGTTTTAATCATTACTGTCAAGGATAAAATTACTTTCTGATGAATTTCTTTCGTTTCTGAATATCTTTATACTGTTATGGATAGGTCCCGTTATTATTAAATAGATCTTTCAATAATCAAAATTGTGTGCTATTCGAGAACAATAAAGGTACGCATATTAAGTACCTTTTACATTCAATTTGTAATGTTTAGGTAAATTCATTGAGTCAGCGAAATGTATTTTACAATCAGAAGTCGTCATCAATCAGATATAGTGATAGTACAGTTGCAAAACTAGATTCTCTTTTTTATTGACCTGGCTCATTTCTCTCCTCAAGTTAGAGATTTCGCTATCGAATCAGATGACAATTACATCTATATCCTTGTCTTTCTTTTTTATATAAAAAAACTTCGGAGTGCAGAAATACGAGCCAACGTTAACTGGTTGTAAATGTCAATGTATTGTTGTTTTAACGTAACTTTCACATTTTTCTGTTACGTTTTTGAACTAAGTTCTTTTTCTCGGCGTTAAATCACAATTTAATAATTAAATTATTAAAATATGTAAAATCTTCTTCGTTTTAAAGTGCACCTTTTATTATTTAACAATAACGCAATTTTAGTGGTTAAATTATAAACCCAGAAACTGAAGTAAATGAGTTATTGCTTAAGTATTTAATATAAAATAAAATATTTTAAATCTGAAATTAAAAAGTCTGTAAACTCGTGCTGTTTCTTTTTTCAGAATTCAGTACAAGTGGCTACTAAGAGCGAGTGAGAGGAACAAATTCTTCGAGCAATACTTTTCGTTATGTTGACCTATTTACAAATATAATAAGGTTGGAGGAATTTTAATATTCTCTATTCTAACATTGTTTTAGGGAGCTCAGCCGTCCGTAACCAGAAAGCAGGTCGTACAACTCACTGAAAGTTTGAGCATTTATTTTGTTATGTACAGCATAATACTATAACATAAATAGGTCGACTTCTTTCCTCTTCAGATAATAAAAAGCCGAACCTGGGATACAAATGAAGAATTCGGAGCTTTAAAAACAGAATAAATTTGTAAGACGCTTAGAGACACACTGGCTTCGTTATTGCTCTAAGGTAGGTAGGTAATTTAATTATTAAATTTAACTTTAAAAAATATTGAAACAATATTACAATATAGTCAGCCTACATATGTATATAAAATCATACGAATCAACAAAATTGGTTATGGGACTTTTAAACCCAAAAAGACGAAAGATTCAAAAGCCAATATTGGAATGCTTTAAATAGGTAGGAGTTTTTTTTAACACCCACTGCTATAGGCCAACATAAGCTTATACACTTCAGACTTACGAAGTAAGCATAGTGCAATTTCATATTTTTAACACAGGGACATATACAGGACAAGGATACAGATTTGAATGCGTCACCTTCGGCTATTTGTAACTTAAATCCATAATCTAAAAAAGAAACTCTACTTTCTCAACTAAACACAAAATAAAGGTTTTTCATTACAAGTGAGATGTGATTGAGTTAACGCTTGGTGAATGGATTGTTGCGAGTAGTGCGGGCGGCAGCAGCTGCAGCTGTCTGGGTGCAGTTGCACAGAGCATCGAACACGCGTAGAACAAAGCCACGCGCCCGTCCAAATCGCCTTTTCAGATTACCTGCAACAAAAAGTAGAAGTAGAGTTAATGAATATGTCAAATGAAAAAAGCTTAGCTTAACATGATTTTTTTATTAAAGTTGTCATGTATATAATATTTTATATATATGACAACTTTCATATAAAAAATAAAGAAGAAATATTATTTCTCAGAGTATTCTTTTTTATATTTCGACATATAAACACTCACTGTAACTTTTAGTTACTTGCATCAATCAGTCAATGAGTCAATTTGATATTCCACACCGTTACTAATTTATAAAATTTCAATTAGAAACGAATAGGACAACATTTCCGTTCAATCAAACCTTATGATCATAAAGAAATAAACATCATACAGTACTGGCAAGAAATAATGCACATCGACCTCTAGAAAGAGATATTTCGCACACTACATGTGTTTTGTTTTGTTGACGTTCTGTCAGTCGTTCGACAAATGGAGTAATGGAGTATGGTCGCGTCCAGTTCAGAATATATATAGAGAGTTGTTAACACCCCCAAATTTAACAAATTTTTAGAATTTTACTATGGCATCTTTAGGAAAAAGCCTTTACATGGTCAGTCGAACGAAATTGTCTACAAAGTGTATAAATATTTTTTAACTGATGCCGACAAATTTAAAAATCATGAATATAAAGACGTATGTAACTATTTTAAGAAGGTACAAGAGCGAGTTGCAAATGCCAGTGGAATTTCAAGAAGAACTTTGAACAATATATTAACCCATTAATTCCCAAGCATCGAAAACTTTGTTTTTTTTTTTAATCAAATCTTGAAACTAAGTTATACGCATAATACGCTATAGAAAAAGAATATGAACAAAAAAAAATATACTTTTAATGCTGAGTCAGCCTGTGCTATAAAAATGACAGTGGGGACATGTGATCAGAAATAATAAAAATAAACAATTATAAGAATATTAGCTGTTTTTGAAAATTTGACCGTTAACAGTTTAAATCATAAAGTTCTATTAACTTATTTTGTATGGTAAGGTATAAAACAATCACTGCAGAGTGTTTTATCACATTAAGCGCAAAAAGCAAGGTTCTCTTTTTTTTACAACCTTGCCCCTCTTCGAGTGACCAATATTGCCAAACCTGACAGGCTGTAAAAGGGGGTAAGGGTTCTGATGTACCTGGTGTAGGTTTAACAACCAAGAATAATATTTTGAAAGATTACCACATGTTTTTAAATTATGTTTTGTTTATGTTTTCATTTTTTATACATTTGGTAAAGGTCTAAGAATCAGTTATGTAAATTGGAGTTGGCAAGTTTTTTTACATTATGGTATATAAATTCAGAATATGATGCTTCTTTTTGAGGCATCAAAAATGATATTTTGAAAAAATTACATAAAAATTACGGATACACTTTTCGACAAGAGAAAAAAAATATTTTATCAGAAAAACAGTGCAAGATACGAATTTTCTCAGAAACAATAGAAAAAAACGACCTAACATGTGAAAAAAAATGATGAATATGGTGTCCTAAAAATAGGACAGTGGGGAGGAATGGGTTAAAGGAAGTCAGTACTGAAACAGATTCTACTGCAATTAAGTTTATTACCCCGAAAAAAGGTACACCAAAAAAGCAATTTCGTTTAGATAAAGATGATTTTGATTATGATGTTTTGCGAAGAATGGTGTATGATTTTCACTTACGATTTAATGAACTGCCTACTGTAAAATCATTAAAAGCAAAACTAACGGAGGCTATATTACAATGAATCTGAAATGACGTTGAGAAAAATACTTCATGATATAGGATTTCGGTTCACTAAAATGTAAGATAAAAGAAAAGTTTTAATGGAAAAGCACGATTTAAGTCTCAAACGAATGGAATACCTTGATAAAAAAATGAATTTCGCGAAACAGGAAAAAATATAATCTATATTGATGAATCTTACATACATACATCACACACTAAAAGAAAATCTTGGAATGATAATAAGAAAAAATGTGTATAAAAATGATAAAAGTTCATGCGGGAAATGAAAAAGGCTTTGTTGCTGAAGCCTTTGTAATGTAGAAATCCATGGACACTATAGGTGATTATCACAATGAAATGAATAACGATAACTACGAGAAACGGCTAGTTAATCAATTAATCCCAAACATACCCAGTGATTCTGTTCCAGTTATCGACAACGCACCCTATCACAATAAATATGTTGAAAGACCCCCCCAATTCAAACACCATTAAACAGGAAATTATCAACTGGTTAAACAGGCATGAAATGCCAGTAGACAAAAAATTTACAAAACCCCAGATTTACGGTATTATATGTCGGCATAAGGAGAGGTATACAGAGTTTTCCGTGGACAAAATACTTGCTGAACATGGGCACACTATATTGCGATTGCCACCGTATGCCGTATGCCATCCGGATTTTAATCCAATTGAAATTATATTTTCTTAACTGAAATGTTATGTAACCTCTAGAAATGTGGGTATGAACTACAGTAAAAAAAACATTATTGGAAGAAAAAGTAAACATGATTGGGACTGAAGAGTGGAAAAAGGTTTGCGATTATGCAATTAAATGTGAGAATGAATATCGAAGATTTCAACACGGTCTAGATACCCGCCGTATTTATTACCAGTCTATCAGTGTAATTACACTGATAGACTGGTAATGAATACGGCTTATAGAGACAATGATATTGGTTTCATTGAGAGTAATGATAGTGAATCGAAAGGAATTGAGGATTGATAATTGTTTTATCAGAATGTATCACTTTTCAAAATAAATAAATCAATACGTAAACATACGTGTTTTTTTTTAATTTACTTTAATCTTGGACACCACTTATAGAAAAAAAATGTTTTATAAAAAAATAAATAAAAAGAATAATCAAAATAAGCAACTCACAATAATTGTTTTAACAGCTCATAATAGATACCGTACTGTTAGTATTTCGTGCGAAAAGGACAACGCTCTACATAGCCAAAATTAGCCGATTGTCTCTTTCTAGAGATCGATGTGCATTATTTCTTGCCCAGTACTGTACATGCTTTTACTTTTATTTTATTTACACACACACATACTTATTTATTTTATGCTATGTATTTCTAAAATACTCTATATAAATCATCAGCAGAAAAATACTGTAAATAAAATAATATATTACATGCTGTGTTTATTATACTTAGTAATTAAATCTCAATAACACGCAAACTTTTATTCCAGTGATAAAAAAATTGTAAGTGAAATTCCTCTTTCACATTTTCTCGACTCCAAAGTTTTCATGGAACGGATGAAACATGAGCAACTGTCGTTTGTTTTCATCACCTTATTGTCTGACAACTGAGAAAGTCCTTTGTAAGTTTGTCTCTTGAGTTTGGTGTGAAATGTAAACACCAAATCACTTTTATATTTGTTGCAATTAGTATTGAGATGGATAATTTTATACATAACATATAATGACATAACATTATCTAACAATTTAAAAACATTTCTTTTTATTATGTATACATTAATTATCAGTATGGATATCATTCAGAGTTTTGCTAACTTGTAGAGTTGCCTGCCCTAAGACAGCAGGGGAGGTGAGGCTTAATACGAATTTATACTGGTGGATTCGTTCGGAATCTCTTTTAAGCAAAGTCTGTCCGCTATTCAGCCTCAACCAACTATTACTGATTGGTATCAAACGAAAACGGTTGTTTCCAAAAGAGATAGCTCAGCGATGGCATGAATCGAAAGTCTTTTTAAATGATTTTGCCTATTGACTCCTCAAAGGCGGCAGACAAGTTCGCAGACACATTAATTTATATCCGACTTAATTGCCTCGTCAATGCTCTGGTGCATTGTGACTTGCTTATTCTGCTAAGTTTAACTCAAACTCATATATTTGTTAAAATGGACAAGGATGTGTATGATGAATGGTGATTACATCACACAACTAATAGGTACTTACTAAGTGAAGATCGATTTGAAAAACGGTGTCTAAATTTGATTTGCCAATACACAGATGTGATGGTAAACAATAAGACGTCAAACCTTCTTGCTAACCTTAGCAATAGAGAATGTATACTAAGGTATGCTAAGCAATTCAATTAAAAGTAATTTGAAACATACATGAATGTTTAATCCTAATTTAATTAATTTCAAGTGAGTTTATTCAAATAATATAAAAGCATTATGTCACCAGTGACTGACATTAATTAATTAATTCTTAATTATCTTTTGGCGTGGCTTGCAATTGTACAAACTTAAATTATAAGCATTATCGCTTTATTCTTCCACTTCATGCAGAAGTCTAATACGAAATGTCTTTAACAAATCATATTTCTACATAACAAACTCATTCATACATTCACTGATCTGGGAACTGTGGGATCTGTAAATCCTGCATAACTAAATTTGGGGTGCAAAATAATATAATGTTCAAATTAGCATCTATTTAGTTTTTATTCACGCTTACATTGCCAAATGTTTCTGTTCTATTCTAATATTGGAGTTCTTGATGTTATTCATTTGTTACTTTATGTAAACCTAATTAACACTATCAAAGATCAGTTAACCGGGCGAGAACCATGCTTAGGCACGAATGGCTCGACCGGAGTAATACCGCGGCCTCACAGAAAAACGGTAGACAAAAAGTGCTTGCATTGTATTGGCAAGTGAGTGAGGGTACCGCAAGCCTAAATCCCTCTCCCCTCTCTTCTTTCCTCTCCCCTCCTCACCCTCAAAGGCGGGCAACGCACTTACGCAGGTGCAGGTGTCCATCGGTTGTCATTTGCCACCAGATGACCTGTCTGTTCAGTCTGTCCCCCTATACTATGAAAAAACAATAGTGATACTTCGTAGATATCTACTATCACTTATCTCTAGACCTATTATTACAAATGTTTTATGTAAGTTACTGTTGATTTTAAAACGTATATACTTTTTTATTGTTAAATGAGCATATAAATGTTAATGCAAGCGGTAAATAAGACATTTAGATTGCAGCTATACGTTATATATGATGTTTCTTTGTCCCACCCTAGAGTCCACATGGCTTTATAGATTCGATATGTGAGGTACCGTTTGAATCGTCTTAATAATGGGAGAGACATGGGATATATTTTAAGGATTTTTTAATCTTTTTAATATTTTTTCTTTTAAATGCTTTCTTGCCGTAAGACAATGGGATTGGAAGTGTGAATCATAATAAATCCTTTGTGGTACTATGTAACATCGTTTTGAAGGCTCTTCATGTAAGAGTCCATTCAGAACGTAACCGCTTATGTTGCTAATGTTAACGTAGTTATGTGTGAATGGAATCAACATGGTAAATTTTATTACGTGAATCACATTTAGCAGTTTAATACAATGGTTTTCGCCAGATGATTATAGATGATTATATCACCTATGTGGCCTTCCGCTATAATTTTGTTCAAAAAGTTTTCATGGAGAACAACAAAACGCAAGGATCACGTAAGCATACGTAGGCACTATATACAATGGACGCCAATCTATACCTATCCGAAAGTATTATTTAAATTATTATTTTAAAGCCCTTTCACAAATATGAGGTAGCAGCTTCTGCGTTTTATTCTTATCTATTTTCTCTAAAAAAAAGGAATGTTTCCCCTTTTACAATATTAGTATAACTACAGTCTACGCTGTACATGTTTCAAGGCGACGTTCCAGTTGACAGCTGCTAGTTTAGCTTAGAAATACAATTTAAAAACTATGAATATTTTGACACCCTTAGAAGATCATCATCATCATCATCATGTGCCGTCGAATTATCAGTTCTACATGTAACCTAACTTACATTAATATACAATAGTACTTCGTAATTTGACTTGCCTGTTTGTCTAGTGGTTAGTGATACTGATTACTGAGATGTGGCTCAGAAGATCGTACACGCACACTTGACAAAATAATTTTTGATCCACAGATAGTTGTCCTGAGTTTAGACGATCTTTGTATTCGTTACTTCATGTTTGTAAAGTTCCCCACGACAAAGAAATCAGTCCTAATGCGGCGGTTATCTTTAACTCCATCTACAAGAACTGTCATATATTTAATGAAAATGCTCTGTTATAAAGTTTAGCTAATACTAAATTACGATGTATTATCTCACAGTCAATACCACCATAGTTATTGTAATATAAGATAGTTACAAATTTTAAATACAGAAGATATTATCAGGTATGTCGACAAAATTTCAATCTAATTATTGCGTCAGTTACTGGTGTTATGATCGCTTATCAATCGATATAACAAATTCAAAATCTAACATTAACATTGTTTTGTCTCCCTAACAAAATTATACCTTTTCTAGACTTTTGTCACGTTTATTACTCTCTTACTAGTATTTTAATTCATAAAGGTTAGAACACCGCTACGTGAATGTAGGTCTTCAATTTAAGTATTTGTAATGCTTGCTGTACTTCGTTCAACGTGGCTGCACGGATGGCGCAGTGGTTTAAGTGGTCACCTCACCCACTACGCTGATGATACAGAAATTAATCCTAGTGCGGGAATTGTTTTTAATAATACAAAAAGATCGTCTAAGTTTTACTCCACATCGCCAAAGGCTTGTGTAAAGAACAAAAAAGTAATTTTCCTGTTTCAAATTCGATCCTATTCTGTGCCAATGTTTTCAAACAATGCTAACATTGAGTGGAAGAATTAACAGTTATAATGTAAGTGGCTATGTGCTACAGACTGCGGTAACAATAGCGGCATCGTTTAATTGTAAATTGGTCGGATTTCTGTGAAATATACATATTAGGACCTATTGTACTGTCGGAAAAATTAATTAGATATGCTTTTTCGATATATCGGATTTTATGTCAAGAATTTGAATAATAAATACTAACGGTGAAAACAATTAAATGCATAATGAATTCCGCCATAATACGCGAACGCCATCATTTAAACGCAAAACCTCTTTCTATGACATAAATAGTTTATTTTTTCACGTCGCTTTAATAATTTCAAACGAGGTTTTGTCACATTATGTAATGCCAACCACTTCTGAGGAATCCAAGTACCTGTAAGGTTTCGCAAAGAAAGTGAAACGAATGATTTATTTGTTCCTAAAGAAATAAGTGATTCCAATTAGTTAGCTTTGAAGTTATTTTGACACCGTTTATTTCCATCAAATTCTGCCATGAAATAGATTTAATTAATATGAAAACGTCTTATACTTATTTGCGGTAATGGAAATCGTGTTTACATTAAGTTAAAACTATGTTATGAAATTTCGGATTCTGTTAGTTATGCGACCCTAACGTGCTCCAGTATTGTCTTCGATTCTTACCTTGGGTATTGAGGAGTTTAAATATGTGTTCCCTATTTTCTCCACCTTTATTTTGGAAAGTGCCTGGTTAACGGCAATAAGCTTATTAGGACCAAATTAAAATTGGCCAATTAGTATTGGCTCTTCCTTACACTTTAAAAAAAGTAACACACGCAGTACATATTTAAATATGATGTTATATACATCTACACTGTTTATTGATCATCATTTCTACTCAAGAAATCATTAAACTTTGCAAGTATTTAAATAATTAGTAAAGTAATTGTCATTATGAAAGCCGAAATTGTTTTATACATATGGCATGTTCGTTTCATTTCCTATGAAAAATATTTAATATATAATTCCGATCTTTGGTAATAAAAAAAAGAAAAACGATGTGTTAATCATTAAATTGTTTAGTCATGCACTCATGCCAGAAACGCTCGTGTATGATACTCTTGAATAAATATAATATGTACATGAGTGTCTGTACCTAAAACTTCTGTCAGGGAATATGTTTAGAAAAGTGAAAAAAATAAGAAGCATAAAGAGTGATAACCTGTTGTCTGTCTTGCAAACTTATCCTTTGTTGTCTGGCATATAACCCAAGTATTATAATATTTTTACACTGTTAATGTTAAGTTAAATCTTGATGTGTAATCATATTCAGAAACGAGGATAAAACTCTGGTAAAGTATGGTATGGTATAATAAGTATTTCAAACAATCTTAGGTACCTTTCTTTGGATAAGTTGATTATTGGTTATATTAACTTTGGGTAGTTTAACGTCAAATATTGCGTAATATAACTCGGTAGTTCAAACAAATCTAGGCAAAAAATTAATTAATTACATAATTATCGAAACAATTTTAACTAACTTTTCACACTCCACAAAGACTTCTTGGGATTACAAATAATAATAATAAGCTGTACACTACGATTACTTGAAAAGTAGGTACTCATTTTTAAAAGTGCCTACCGTGTAGCCACCCTGCCTTCCTACCATAACAACCTTTCTTACTGACTCGTCCTGAGCCTGAGATAAAGATTTTCCGAATATTGATGAACAATATTTACATATTTTCTCTTTACAAATTATTTAACATAGATAATGAGCAACTCCGTTTGAAATAAATTTTTCACAAACTCTTCTAAGAAGTTAAATGCTTGAAACAAAAGACCCACTTTGTCTGGTTTGGATAGCTTTCAAAGTTATCCAGGAGTAATTCAGTTTTCTATTTTATCGGTTAACATTACCGTTTTATACTTTATACAAGTTTTTAAGCGCTTACTACCTTGATCTACATCTATCTTTCTCTGTAAAAGTATGCCGACGTAGTTTCCATCAACTTCAAGACGTCTGATAAAGAAGTAAGGTTACTGAGTATTAGTAGCCAATACTGCTTAAGTAATTAAGAACCTCCACAATTTACGAGGTTCAGAGGAGAGTTTAAGTCGGAGAGTTAATACTGCCAGACGCAAACCTATTTAGATTTTAATTGTGACGGGAAGTTACTTGATATCTGAACGCTAAATATCTAATGCTTGGCAACTTGCTGGTCCTTATCCACAGCCGCAGAGTACATAAGAAATGTCACTGGGGTATTAGTTTTTTATTTTTATTACTGACATAATATGTCTATGTAAGTATTATATATTATATACTATTTATAGGATTTGGACATAAATAATTTATATTGTAGGTATTTTATGAATTATATAATTTTTGAGTTGTACATGTGAGAACTGTGTAAGTCAATTATTTAGGTTTATGTTTTGTGTCTCCTGGCAGTTCTGAGTACGTCATGCTCGCCTAGAAGTTCTACCAGTGGTGACGTATGTGTCGGATCGTTCGGCTTCCTATGGTGCCGGAGGAGCAGGAGATGGATGATGGCTGGCGCATGCGCCATGATCGTGAACGAGTGCCGTTGATTGGGGCTGGTCATTTCCGGACTTCTATTACTTAACATAGAATAGTAATTAACATAAACATTATTTTATAATGATGTATTCCATTGTCCTCACATATTTTACTTTATAAAAAGAGTGTCCTTGGAGTTTCTTGCTTGTTCTTCTCCGTAGGATCTATGTACTAGAACAGGCAACTAGCTTCATGACTGACTTCCTCACTTCACGATTCAAAAATACCTATGATTGGTTCAGTTGAAATGAACGATTTTGAATTTGATTTTATTTTGTTTAATACGCCGGCATTATCAGCCTCATATTTGAAGCAGTCCTAGTTATGGGTAAAGCCAGTTCAAATTAATATTTTACTATTTTCATGTAGAATACCATCAGCTAAACAGCACAGCACAAAGCAACATTTCAAAAGTAAAGCATTTCCAAAGCTCTGCACTGTTTAAACAATATTATAGGTTAGCCTTACAGCTGAAATCTTCATCGTATTTATAACGGAAATCGATGCCATGCCTAGAAGCTGTTTAAACATTGAAATAACTGTCAATGTTTTCCTAACGTTTTGCTTTAAATCGAAAGCTTCAAGACAGCTAAAGCTTTACCAAATAGAAAATATTTTAAACACTACTGTTCGTAAAATTAAAATACAAACGTGCTCAAAATTACTTACAAACCGTGAATATTAGACTCCAGCGATTTCGCGATCGTAGGAAGGAAAAGTTTAGTGAATTACAGGTTTACAATACATAAAAAAGAACTTAAGTATATAATCTCGTATATGGAACCGGTCTACTCGATTGCCCTTTATCCCATAGAAAAAAATCCTATCAACGAAATTACGAAACAATTGAATTAAGTAAATAAAAACAGAAGTGTGTCACATTTGCGCACAGTATTCCATTAACAAAAAAACTTCTACGTATCTAATAACAGGTATTATAGGGGAGTTTCAACTAACAAAATTCAATTATAAAAGTTTTATTTACACAGTTTTTAACAAAAAAAACTACTTTAATACTATTTTGTTATAAAATCATGAGATTTATTTATACCTATTTTCAAAATTGGAATTGTGACCGAAAATGTCGATATATTAAAAAAAAAATAGAATCTTTAAAAAAGTATGTTACCGACTTCACTGAGTCCATCATGATAATTTACTATAAGCTGTATTTTGCATATCTTAATTTTC
This sequence comes from Tyria jacobaeae, assembly GCA_947561695.1. Classification (NCBI taxonomy): domain Eukaryota; kingdom Metazoa; phylum Arthropoda; class Insecta; order Lepidoptera; family Erebidae; genus Tyria; species Tyria jacobaeae. The sequence goes on along the minus strand of OX387221.1, from coordinate 11,540,885 downwards.
CACCTTAGATGAAGAATATTTGCATGCTTTAAAACAAGCATTTTATATAAACAAGTTAAACGTTTAAATAAATATCATTATTGACACTTACACATTAAGAAAGATCATAACATAACTATAACTACATACCATATATGTATATGTATGTACACACACTCGAAAAACATAACGCACATTCTTGCACAGTCAGGTATAATATAAACCAATGCAGTCACCTTTTTGCACCTACATACCTAGATCTAAAGTAACTCACAACCCTTTGTCATGCGAGCCGAGGGTGATGAGGGGACAGTCGCCGCTGGATATCGATCATAATAGTCTGCTGTCTCCAAACTCCCAGAACCAATGCATAATTTGGCCTCCCCACTTCGTTATAATAAAGTCATTATGTTAACTAAAACATTACACTTCACAGAGTTTAGAATAATGAAAGTAGAAATATTAAAAGAAGATTTACTTAAATTTAGATTAATAAACGTTATTAAAAACTATTATTTATTAAACTAAAATTAAACGAGCAGTGATAGGTAAATATACTATTTTAAACTTTCGGGTTCCATGTCATATAATAAAAATACTTCACCGGGAATTAACGAGATATACAATGTATGTACATCGCGTTAATTCTCGGTGTAGTATTTTTAATTTTACGGTAAGTAAGTACAACTAGCTTCAAATTTGGAGATACATTGCAAAGAATTGCAACAATTTTGTTCAATTGTGGTGTGCAATTTAAATAAATAATATTGTCATAGTACTTAATAGTAACAATATAGAAAACACATGTAGAAACAAATCATCACTAGACTTCATCGACGAGGGGTAAAAGACTGACTGAATAGTTTCAAGACTATCTCGTTTCTAAGCTTTTGTGTGTATTTATTAAATTAACATCACTTTATTAATTCCTAGAATAGTAATAAAAGTTTTTGTTTCAAAATGGCCTCGAATTCAATGGTGTAGTAAAAATGTCGTAACAATGTTATTTCAGGCGTATGTGATACTACGCAGATGATAGTTCTAACATTGTGTATAATACTAAAGCTTATAACTTGTTTCCGTATTTATAGAAACCTAAAAATAACCACACCAGAAGCAATTTTCACAATAGAATAATAAAAAACACGGTGCGTGAGAAGTCTCTTATTTATTCATTACTTATTCAGAAGGTAGACAGTTTAATATTATGAGCAATAAACAAAGATCGTCATCGTGTTTGTGTTCATGATAAGAAGTTTCATAGCAAACAATTTTGATTTGAAAGAAGAACATTTAACCACAAAATGTTCGTGTTTTAAATGAAATAAATATTTGCATTTCAAACATTGTTAAGTTTTACGGAATTGAATATAATTAATTACGTAGCGTATGAAATAACGTGGCTGTTTTTGATTTTTAAAATACTTTAATTACATTTGTGTTCCTTTTGAAACCTACTTCGCAATAACCTACACCTTCCACGGTTTACATTTGGTCGATACAACGAATATAATACATATAGAAATGTAAATGAAGCACAACGGATTCATGAAAACTGTATCTAACTGAATGGGCGTTGCCTAAAAAAAATAAGAGCAAAGTTGCCACGTCGCTCTCCTCTGCTCTTAAAAATTTTTGTTCTACTAACCATTGGGGATAATATATACCTACTTACTAGCGCAGATACATGTATGTATAAAAGTCCTTGTATCTATGTATATGAATGCACTCAATAAAATGTTTCTTAAAAACAACTAGAATTGCTGTATAAAGGCCTAAATCTCACCAGTATCATTTCAAAGGGCACTTCTCTTGAACTACTTTCCTACTTTTTGAACGCGCAGTTCGGAAAGTATTCTTATTAACAAGCTCATTCAAACAAACAATACAACAACAGAGGTTTGTAAAACGTTTGATCTTTGGACTTTAATAATATTATATAGTTGGCTACAGTCTATTCACTGTTTATACCGGTTTTATATACATATGTATATAACCATACATCAAGTAGATAAGACATCTGCTGTCCCTGCATTCATTTAAATAAGTTGCAACTTCAAAACATACGATTAAGATAATAAAATCATGGTCAAGAATAGCTGCTCTTTATATTGCTGTGGTTGTACTAGTATATTAAAATATTATGTCAAGCATGCAGACATCGGCTCTTGTTATTTTTGTGCTCTTGTTATTTGCTTATATCTTATACAAATTATAGAGACGACATAGACAAAGTTCAAGATGTACTTGAAGTTTATGCATTTATGAAAAAATAACTTATCCAGAACTCTTTAAAACCAATTTAGTGAAGACGTCGAATGTCAAAAAGCGGTACTACTTTACTTGCGGCAAATACATATATCTTCTTTTTTTATATAAATAATACGTAATTATAAAAGTACAAAAACCAAAAAACACGATTCGACTGAAAATGGGAACGTGGCTTGTTGGTAGATACATAATTTAATCGGATTGTAAAAAAGTAGACAACCGACTTCAATGCGTTTATCATAAAATTTAAGACTAATATGGTTGTTTCATGGATGCCATTGTCACAACTGGACCAAACTCTCATCTCACTACCTTTGAAGTACATCCTTTCCAATAAAAAAAGAATCGTCGAAATTGGTTGGCATGATATTGAGTTATTTGTCCGTTTGTCGCGCACATGCTTAATGTAAATTTAAGACTTATATGGTTTTCTCATAGATGCCATTGTGAGAATTAAACCTGTCGATAACCAGTAAGCAAAAGAACCGACAATTGATTTGGAAGAAATACTGCAGTAGGGATATACGTACAAACAAGATACATGTACAATCGAATGAAAGGGGCGGGCTGTAGAGGTCATCCATAACCGTTTTTTGTAGAAATCTTTATTCAGATTTGATGAACTTACATTTATTGTACTTATATATTATAGTCTTGAACTATATTCCTCTATTTATTTTAGAGCAAAAGGCGATAACAAATAACTTAATAACGCTACACTACACACACTGTCGCTTTTTGTAGGTGTTTAAAATAGATTAGGTAATTATCGCGGACGACTCATTTTAACGAGTTAGTAATTTTTATTGTGTAGCTAATTACTTGAGCAACTTTTGTTTTGTCTAATATATTCTAATGTTAAATGTTTTAAAAATCCACATCGTTAAGAACGAGTTGAACAATTAAAGCGCTCAGCCGATATTAAGGTACATGCATATTTAAATCTTACTGCGTCTGACACATACAATCTATTTCAATTAATAACAAGAGTCGATATAAGAATATAATAAAAAAATTAGGTATATCCATCAATTTTAAATAAGAGTATCAGGATAAATTCATAACTAAAATAATACTTGATACGATATCCTTCCGCAAAGCCAAAGAAGTTATGATTGTTAAATAATTTTCAAATTGCGAATGCCAATATTATATTAGTTTTAACACCTCTATCATTGCTTTACTCAACTTCATATTTTATAGCCTTGCTACCTAAATCCAATATTTTTGTGATATTGAAATGGAGTGGGCTGATAAAGAAAACCGAAGTGCTGAGATAGCATTACGCAAAGTAGGTGAGGAGCCAAATGCAATTTTGAAAACTCTCCATCCGCTTACTATTAGTAAATATTTGTGTATCGGGATATTGATAGGTACAATGAATCCTCATCTGTTTGTGACAGAACAAAATCTGGCCATCCACGTAGTATTCGTACGGAAAAGCGGAAGAATGATGAAAAGAATGAAGATGAAAGATTTTTACTCGGGAAAAAATATAGCACCTAGAACCATGTCGCGTAAAACAGATGACTTAGGATTTGCAGCCTGTAAGAGACGCACTGGTCATCATTTAACTGATAGTTTTTAAATGAATAGGGTGGTAAAATCAAAACAACTTCTTAATCAGTACGCAAAGGGAGGTCACAAAAAATAAAATTTGCTGACGAGAAAACTTATGTGTAATATTTTCACAAGAAGAATGACCGTGTTTATGCTCAACGCTCTATAGAAGGTTCCCAATTAGTCAGCAGAGTACAACGTGGGCATTACCCGACTTCGGTTATGGTTTGGCAGGGTGTTAGCTATCAAGGCGTGACTGAGCCATATTTTTCACAACTGTATCAAGATACGATTCAGCAAGACTCAGCACCGGGTCATAAAGCTCGATCCACCCAAGCGCTGTTGGAAAGGAAAGTTTCTTTCTTCATCAAGGCTGAAGACAAGCCCGGGATGCAGTCCTGATCTCAATCTGCTGAATTATAATTTATGGTCAGCTTTATGCTTATGGCATATTCTAATCATCTAAATGATAATTTGGAGTCCATAAAACAATCCATAAACTTGGCAGTGAAGAATTTACCCATGGAGAAAGTGCGCGTTTCTATTGATAACTGACCTCGACGTTTAAAGGACTGTATTAAAGCCAATGGAAATCGTTTTGAATGAGCTTCATATATTTTTAATGCTATTACTGTATAAACTAACACACATTCAATTTCAATTTCTTTTTTTATGCCAAAAAAAAATCCAATACAACAATATTTATGGCAAGACTAAGTTTATGTGCATAGACAAATACATATATACCTAGTTATAGTTGATATACAATAGTTAACATACACATAAATATTGTGTTTATTGTTGTATATTAGTTTATATTGAGTGACAGATGTGTAGCATTGTTTAGAACTTTACTCGTTGTACTCGTCCGATAGCAATAGAAAGTGCATTCTATAAACTAACGGCTTCCACAGTAAATTATTTACATATCTACGGTCACGCCTATATCTCTAAGGGATAGACAGAAGTGCATTAAACACTCGCATTTTGCCAATTAAAATTATTTCCCGCTAAAGTAATAGGGAGCACCTATCGCCGTAAACCGGGCTCTGTTTGACCGTTTACACACTGTCTGATAGATATCAGTCTGACCCCTTACTTGCCTTTCAAGACACCACAGGGAAGAGCCTTTTCTACTCCATCGTGAACACACGGTAAATGATTTATCGTATAAAAATCTGAAATGCCCTGGCATTTCGAGTCTCAAATTTTCAGATGACCTTAGGCGTTTTGAATATGTTCCACAAAGGAACTTAAAGCGTTCTATAAGGCAACAGGGAGTCAGTGGATTGAACAAAATATTGTATAGAAAAGATTTGAGTATTCCCGCTAAAGTGGATTGGATTGGATGGTATTGGAGCTTATAAAGAAAATAGCAAACGAAATGATATTTGAGTTTATGAAGTTATGTTTCGGTAATATTTAGATAGCAACCGCCTGCATAGTCGATTATCGGAAGAAGGAGCGTTTGCGCAAGTTTAATTTTAGTAGCAGTGGGAAGAAATTATCCTAACCTTGGCAGAGATCCCGCTGCGGCAAAGACTTTACTACTCACCTTCCGAACCTGAGGATCCCAAGTTCTTAACTTTGCTGCTGATTGGAATATTGATGTTATCAAAGTAAACCGCAGGCAAATATGACCAATTTGTTTTGCAGACATTAAAGGACCTCCAATAACCCAAACTTGAGTTTTTGCAGGATTGATCTCGAGTCCGTAGTCCTTCCTCCGTGCACATATAAGATCTGAATCAGAGTTAATCATATTCAGACCGGTCGACAACATATTGAAAGGTGCTTGAGTGTACCTACATATATCTCAAATCATATCGCAAATCATTAGCATAAAGGTAGTAGGATGAAAGTAAACGATTAGAGATAAAAGTTATAAAAATTGAGAAGAGTAAAGGGGACTGAAGGCCACCTTAAGGGACACTAGCAGCAGCATTGCAACATGAAGAAAAGAAGTCTTCAAAACAAATTCGATGCTGACGCCCAAACAGGTAATTATGAAATGAATCGATTGCCCTTGGAGATGTCTTAAGAGAGCACAATAAAGCAAGCAGGACGTGAAAGTCTACTGTATTAAACGAAACTAAAATCAAGGTAGCACAAGAAAAATCATCAATTTAAACACACTGACCGATAGCGAGAGTCTTTAGATTGACGTGTAATAATTCGGTAAACTAATTCTCCAGTTTTATATTACAATATGTTTAGAATTACATACAGCGCTGCCAGCAGATGTTTAACGCATTTATACGAATAGTGGTTGAATAACATACTGTTCCTAATTTAAACTGTAGGTCTTAAAGAAAGAAAAGCATTTTACGATTTTTTTTTAGTCTAGGTTGTTTGCGAAAATTATTCAGTTAGGGTTATTTCCACTAATTGTTGGTTTACTTGTGAACCTGTATAGTGTAAAGACATGAAATAGCTTTTTAATAATCGAATAGATTAAAAAGAACATAGCTAACTAGCCCAGCTTTATAAAACAATAAATCGGAATCTATCGAACGTCAATAAAAATGCATGAGTAACAGCAATATATACTGACCGCAGTACATTGATATATCGTATAGCCGAGTATATACTCATGTTTAAAAATAATTCACATAGAATTCAGTTCGCTGTCGCTTTCTAAGTAATTGTTTTATAAACAAATGAGATATACATATATAAATCGCAACTGCCTGATAATAAAGTGATCATGGTCACGAGCACGGCTCACTCGTGACAAAAATACAAACGAGAATCAATGACAATCTGTGCGATGGCACCGTGAACAAAAGGTATCATACCAAATATACTAGTAATATCTATTAGCACAACAGGTGCAGATTCGTGTACAAAAATGTAAAAATATGTGTACAAATATGAGTATCACAGGCTTACACTACAATCTAAAAGAAAATATTCAGAGTTGTGAGTCTGATTGTGAAGACCTGACCCGAACTCATGACGTAAGTTTAACGTAACGTTATCATAACATAGGCGTTCACGAGCCTATAGCTACGATCGAAGGCCCAAAGGGTATTTTTTAATACTTCTTATCGCCCAAATGAGGACGCGTAAAGGCGAGGGGAGCAGTGCTTTCTAAAAGTCGACTCTTTTTGAAATTATTCAGTCTTATTCAATCACAAATATGTTTATTCTATGTAGTATTATAAAATTTCAAATCTAAAATTTCCGCAGATCAGACGCCTGAAAAGATAAAAAAAATACCGCATAGTAACATGATTATCTTGAAACGCTTCTCTTTTGTTTCAGGTGCCCAACGTAATAAAATCTCCGAGTACTTAAATTAAATAAGAGTAGGAAAGTAACCTTCAGGGATTTTCTAAATAAATGAAATGAAACAAAGAAGGCCGGTGTCTGCCTTCTTTATCGCATCATATCACAATCTCAGTGAGTTATTTATCGTAGCCGTGTGTTTAATGCCCATAAAGTGTAGATAATGCCATGTTCATATAGGTCTAACGTATTTTATTTATCGCCCTTCTGTACTCATCTACTTTACGTAAGTATATATACAGTCTTTCTGTAGGTACTCTGTGGAACTATCTTGTTGTGGGTAAACTAATTCTGTTATATATTAAAAAAAATACAAAATCACTTTCGGGATCAGCTGTTGGGGTAGCTGACCCAATAAGCTGTTAAAAGTACCTTCCCTGCGTCTGTGCCAGCTGGCTGATCGAGGTGAGGATACCTACTTAGCCAGAAAGGCTGTATAAGCCGTCGAACCGTAGCTAAGCAGATAATACTAGGAGCAGGGAAAGGTGCCTATATTAGCCGGCCAGACTGGTTAGTCCTTGAACCGTGGCTATTGAAGTGAAACACCAGGGAATGGTTGAAATCGACTTGTATTTCATTAAAAGTATACCTGTTATATGTACATTTTTGACCATTAAGTAGCGTAGTCAGTTTACCGCACAATACATGGATTAACCAATGAGATTTGTAATGTTATATTTACAATAATCGGTGTGTAGGCAACCAATCATATTACTTTGCTTTCTAAATTAGAAGAATGATAGCTGAGGCTTTACCTAAATGATGTTCCTTTACAGTTGGATCTCGTTTGAATTACTAGATATATTTAGACTATCGACTACACATGTAATTTTAAGACCTGAACTCACCATTATCACCGTAGTCAAAGTTAACTACCGTGCTAGTGAAAAAGTAAAAAAAGTAAAAAAGAGAATATAACAGAATGCCTTGTGCAGTAAGTCCGCTTTCTTGAAAAAACCTTGTGAATCGCATGAAATATTAATGTAGATCCTGCAAACGATTTTAGGATGCTTCATTGAAAAAATGTTAATATTTTATTAGTTTCTTAGAAGTGCTCCCACATTTTACTCCTCTGACTGAGTTGACCCTTGTTTACTCTCGACATTGATTTAGGGCCTTAACAACAAGCACTTTTCACATTCTTAAAGCATCTAAAAAGATGCCGAAATTTAAAGATTTTTTACATAAAAATGACTCTAGTCAACACTTGAACTCTTTAGGCAAGAGTGTAGTACTGACAAATTATGTCCTTCTACAGGTTATATCGATTTCTCTCTTGCGGAAGCCGGGTTTAAGAAATCAAAGGCGATTCACAGTATACTCGTATATCTCATTTAGGATATTTGAAATGAAGTGTGAAATCCAATGCTTAGCAGAATTGTTGCCAGTGTGTCCCTTCCTTTACGAATGACTACACTTCTACAAAGTAAGGAGTAAAAGGCTAGCATTCATCGCCAGCATTCAGTGAATACTGTAAAGATAAATCAGGATTACGCAAATATTCTTACACCTACACGCTTGACCTAATTCTTAAGTGTTGTCACTGTTATTTGGATAATAGGCAAAAAAAAGATCACAAGTTTCTTGTATCTGGTCATAGCTATCTACCTTGTGTCGCCCCATAGAGAAGAAAAAATATGAAGATCTTTACAGCTCTTAACATATTTGTATGTCCCTCCAATTCGACATGATTTCTATCGCAACCTGAAGACAAATCATTCTGCACAAGATACTGAAGCTGACTTCTACGATAATGACCTAACCCAAGAATAACTTTCTAATTTAGTAGAATAGTGTAAGCATAAAACTATCAATAAAATGATTACTTTGTATGGTCTGTGTTTTATTTTTACATAACTAGAGAAAATAATAAAACATCACTACTGATGTAATTCTCAGATAATTAATGCTCATTATCTCCATACTTAATGTGCAAGCCTTGGTTCACCATTCCACTGAGCGACTTATATATCTATTCTTATTATGTTTTTTTTCATATCACCTTCAATTTTTATACCGGGTTTTTTCAATAAGGTGTGGTCAAATTTTGAGTGTTATGTAGTCGTCAAAAATAATTAGATTGCAAGAAATGGATTTTGATTTCTATTCATATTTATTTTTAGTGGACAAGGCTATTCCTTTTTGGTACTCATTTCCGATACTATGACTTTTTCTGTCAGTTTCAAAGATTTTTATTTTTATGCATACATTTTCGTAAAGTCTGGATACGCCAATATCTTTATTAGTATAGCACATACCTATAGTATCATTTATCACGTAAGCCTTCTCCTTTAAGATATATTAATTCCATAGATCAATATTAAGCTTGACTTCTCAGTTTCAACATGGAATCTCTCTATTAACATTTTATTTTTAAATGTAAACAAAAAAATCACTTTACATCGGGGTCAACGCGACCCTAAAATATGACCACATATTCCTGAAATACCTACTCTGAATAAAAAAAAGTCTCTTTTTAGCGTAAAATTTTTAAAGTTTCTTACTCTAGGGTACTCTCTCACAAACACATGTGACATCAGCGTATCGGGCCTATAAAACTGATACATAACTCTTCTAAATATTTTTTATAGTCTGTTTCTAAACGAGTCTGATTAAATTAAAGGACTTATCTTTTTTTTTGTGGGGACATATCATGTGGTTTCATCGTGGGACTTTGATTCTGAATGGGAATATATTCTATACATATAAATAGTATAAGTTTCTATAGTTTAACTCTAGGACATGTGGGTAACTTCTTTAGTAAACTGAATAAATAAGTAGTATGCTTAAACTATTACTGGTATACAAGAACAGCATCAGCTCTAATAAGAGTTAAAACTATGAGTATTACTTCTAGTTACACCGCCTCAGCCAAAAGCGCAGTGTGTGTATTATGAGGCAGTGGTCTTACTCCGGTGGAGCTGACCCATTCGTGCCTAAACATGGCTCTCTCTCTCTTAAAACATACCGATTTTAAATATTTTTTGTAAAGGAACGATTTATATAAATACCTTTTTATCGATCATAACTATATGTATATAACGATCTGATGTAAAGAATAACTTGAAAATGAAAGGAAATCACCGTTACGGCTTAAAAACAACAAGGTACGATACGAGCATAAGGAACAAGGTACGGTAAGTAGGCACTTGAAACGAAACGTCAGTAGTGATGAAACTGTCGGTTTTCCTTCCTGTGTGAGGATGAATGATTGACCCTGTTAATTACTGTAAAATAATTATTGTTGAAGAGTCGATATTGCTTTATATATACTTATACTATCAACCACACCGAGCGACATATATTCTTGCTCTCATTCATCGCTGACGCCTGCATATATTGCATGTAAAGGACGATACTCATGTTACTCTCCGACTCCCGTGGAGATAAAAAAAAACTGTTCAAAGCCAGGCCTTAGGTCTTTATCCTTTGCTAACCTTGGTGTCTACGCCGACACGTATTTTATTGTTTTGGTTAATTAGTTTTAGTTTCATATTGTTTCCTTTTTCAACCGAAACCGTAGAACTTTCGACTGCGTGAATCGATTTCGACGATTTCTGACAATGGCATCCATGAGAAAACCATATAAGTCTTTAATTTGCATTAAGCATGTGCGCGATAGATGGACGAATAACTCAATATCACGTAAACCGATTTTGATTATTCTTTTTTTTATTGGAAGGGTAGTTAAATGAGAATTTGGTCCAGTTGTGATAATGGCATCCGTGAGAAAACCATACCAGTCTCAAATGTTATGACAGATGCATTGAAGTCGGTTGTCTACTTTTTTAAAGTCCGATTATTGTACATCGGCTGGAGTATGCCTAGTTTGATACTATAAAGTTAAGGTTTAAAAAGGTTAAAAATAGAAGAGCAGCTTTCTTCCTAAACGTCACTTTTGAATGAACAAGCTTTAGTCGTTCACTCAACGTCATTTGTTAAAAGAAGAATTCATACATATAGACATATGTCGTCGAAAACTTCGACCGTAACTAGCGCTCTGATAAAATTAAGATTTCTGTTAAAGCGAACCTATTTCTTTTAATACTTCAGAAGCTTATTTTATTAGTCTTTGTTCCGTATCGAACAGTTGGTCAGTAAATACTAGTAATACTAATGTCATCATACTAGCATTCCTTCTGGTCTTGAACGGGTCTGCTTTCCGCATTATATTTATATTTTCTGACATTTTCAACAATCATCGTCATATTTTATCAATTTTATACAAAACCATAATAATAATAAACCTTAGCATGAATAACACCGTCCGTTAGTGACAACCGCATGAAAACCGTTAGATAGTTAAAATGAAAACACTCGAGTTTTTTATAGTGTTACCGTTGGTGTTAAAAGAGACAAAGCCGTGAAAGATATAAATTTATTACAAACATAAAACTCCGAGGGATGGTAGTAATGGTATTGTTCTATCATGTGTCATGAAGCTATGAAAATGCAATAAAATGTAATGGGCTGGCGTAAGGGGCTCAGGTTAGAAGATATTAATAATTTTAATGTCATTGTTATATTATATTATGTAGATATACTTTAGTAAAAGCAGTATCTTTTTACCTGTTTAGTTATAGTGACGTAACCGGTTTCAGTGTATTTAACCTAGACACGAAAAGGAAGGATGTTATAAGTTCAAACTGTATTCAGTTCCGAAAGGGACGGAGGGATTTCGATGAAGTTACAATACTGCACTCATTATAACAACATTCTATAAATTCTCAAAAAGCTACACTGAGGTTGCATGAATTTTGAACCGGCGGCATTTGCATCAGCGTAGCCTACACGGGACACCGCAGCGCTGGACGAACAGTCATAACGGGTGTTTCAAAAAGGTGTGGTCATATTTTAGGGTCGCATAGCAAATTTTGAAACTGATTTTTCAACATTAATATTGTTCTAATAAGCTAATAGTTAGGAAGAGTACTGACAAGAATGAAACTATAGGTATTTTATAACAAGGAAGTTGGGTGCGTATCCAGATTTATTAGAAAATGTACGCATAAAACGACTTAAATATATATTTTTTAATATTTTTTATACGCTCAATCAATTATCTGAAGGCTACACATAACGGTAGTAGCCAGTTCAAGTTACAGGTATGCGACCCTAATCTGCTTGAGCTATTGATTTTACTCCCCAATCCATCCGTATAACCAATATCACTTGCCTTCCCCTTCTTAACTACTCGCAGTTCACGCGTCCTTTATTTCCAAAGAGTACTCTTTAAGTGAGTGGACTAAATTATAATCAGAAAAATGTGGCTGTAGGCACACGCTGGAGTGCATATATATGTATACTCGTACTACTTTTTAATCAATGATAAACTTAACTGTACTAAACTGCAGGCCGTTTAATAGCATTGAACATAATATATTATATTAGTACACTATATATTAGTGTATACATAAATCGTATATTAGTAGATAAATCATCTTGAAGTAGTTAAACTTCTTATAGGTCATCTATAGGTATACACTTCGTATAATTAAAACAAAAAAACTGATACTGTGTATTACTCGTGGTTACAAGATTTTATTGAATGGTAGTCAGGTTACATTTATCGGTCAAACACCCATGGTGCACATAAAGTTACCCCAAATGGCTTTAACAGTGAATAAAATGGGCATAAAACACGCCTCAGACATTCAGGGTGATATTCGGAACCTTAGCGTTATCGTTGAGTAATTGATTGTGCCTGCATGTAAAATGTGACTTATAATTTTCAAAATGGTTAGGCAAGCTACCTGCAAACCACAATAGAAGGGTGCACAACTGTAATGGTATCTTTTAGACTATATATATATACTTATATATTCTGTTCTCTGAAATAAATTTTTAATTTATAACAATGTTTACTCATGGACTGTCTATAAATAATTCATAAGATTCTTGGTGAACGTGTTTACTTAAAAAAATAAAGCTGCTACGAACTAAAGAAATGATTGCTGTATTTATACAGTGTGTTATTTTTTAAATACAATGCTGTATTTAAAAAATAACACACAATTTAAGAGGTATTAAATGATGTTATTGTTTTTATTAAAAGACAGAAGTTACAATGTCAATGTCGCGTTGTTCTAGGTGGAGAAGAATAGACCGAACCCATCTCTTCCCGTAGTTTTTTTTTATGTTATAGGGGGACAGACAAACAGACAATTTCCGTCCATGGACACCTGCAACTCGAGAGTTGTAAGTGCGTTGCCCACCTTTGAGGGTGATGAGGGATGAGGGTATGCGGGTAGAAGGGAAAAAGGAGAAGGGGAGTTGGGCCTCCGGAAACCATATTAATTTCGGGGAAATGCATTTGCAATTGCATTTACTTCATAACCGGTTTTCTGTGAGGCCGTGGTATGGTAGCGGTCGAGCCGGCCCATTCGTGCCTAAGCATGGCTCTACCACTTAAAAAGTTGTCTTAAAAGGCGACTAAGGGATTGAACTGTTATCTATTAGTATATATGAACATATATAGAGTTCTCGATTGACGGCAGTAGGCTATTACGTAAGTGGGACTAAATAATCGGACTTTAAAAAGTAGACAACCGACTTAAATGCGTCTATCATAAAATTTAAGACTAATATGGTTTTTCCATGGATGCCATTATCACAAATGGACCAATCTCTCATCTAACTACCCTTGAAGTACAATAAAAAAAGAATCATCGAAATCGGTTGGCGTGATATTGAGTTATTCATCCATTTGTCGCGCACATGCTTAATCCAAAATTTAAAACTGATATGGTTTTCTCATGGATGCCATTGTCAGAACTGGACGAAATTAAAAAGAAGTCCTTTTTGAAGTCGGTTGATTAGACTTTGAATAATATAGGTAGACGTTTAATACTACTAGAGTGAGTGTATGTATGCAGCATGGCCTCGATTATAGTCACATAAAAAACCCGTCATAATCTTCTTCATCATCATTTCAATCAAGAACATTCACTGCTCAATAATGGATTCTCGTACCGATAACGACACACAAATGGTCTTGAGCAACCTGCTGGCAGCAACAAACTACAATATTCATTCATTCATAATCATCGCGGAATTGCATTTAACTCATAACAGTTAAATGCAATTCCGCGATGACTTTATAGAAATTGAAATTGAAATATTTACCTACTTGTGAACGTTATCTCTTGTTATATTATTATGATTATTCAATATTCAATTATTATTACTGTTATACATACTTTTTATACAATATGGACATAGGTTATTTACATTCAGAGCTATATGCAACTCAAAAAAATATATCATTCATAAAATACCTACAATGTATAACCAACTACAATAATAAGAACTGTGCAGTACAGTGTCCGTGCGTCATGCTCGTGAACGAGTGCAGTTGATCAGGGCTGGTCATCTCCAGACTGCTATTACTTACCATAGAGTAGTAATTACCAAAAACGTTATTTCAGAATTGTGTATTGCTTTATACTTACATCTTATCTTAAGTATTTCATTTTATTTTTTGTGGACTTGAATAGTATCTGCGTATTGGAATATGCATGTAGCTTCACGACTGAGAAAGAAATAAAATCAGAAAAGTCTCAGAGAAGGTCAAGATAGAAGCCTGTTACAGGAGCGCACTAAAATCCTATTAAAAGTAAATCCAGCGGGTAAGTGCCTCGTCGTACTTATTTACCTCAAATTAGGGTCGTCGCTACGAACGAGCTAAAGTTTACTGATATCCCAAGTTAGTTATTAAGTTGGCCTGAATACAGGACTTCTAATAAATTATTATTATTTAGTCCGTCAATACACGATACCACTCGTAATGCATTGCATACCCGTATACTAAGGTGTGTACTGCATCTTTTCTGATTAAATTCTAGATAATGAGAAAGTACACTTTCAATGTAGGATGTGGGTTTTAATACATATAATTCTTATTATATAAATGTGACATAGCGGGTCGAATACCAGCGTACAGAGAACCTTTCCGTATCACAAAAAAGAAAAAAGAAAAACCTTTATAGAAATAATTGTAATAATAGAACTGTTACTACTTCTATAGTCACTAAGAAGATACTGAGTAACTTAAGTTCAACACCAAATGTTTCAAAACGACCGATAATGCTTTACTAGTACTAGTAACGATTGGCTTGTTAAGCTCAACTTACCCCCTTTATATTCTTCCTCATATAAATTAATGATTATGATCAGAGAGACGATCTTGCAAAGTTATATAATCGGTTTATAAATATACTATATGATAACAATACCGTTTGCAAAGTGGAAGAACTTCTGAAAATATTAGTGTAAAACGTTTTAAAATTTGTAGCCTGGTTTCAAAGCAAAGTAACAGACGGGCAAAAACAGCAACTTTTTCTTTATACTATTTAGAAAAGAGCAAAATTTAAAAGAAGTACCTACGTTTATATTTAACATATGTACACTACTCGCCTTTGCCGAGTACCTTGCAAACGCAAAACTACATCGTATAACTCGGTTTATATCTAATAGTTTAGTATATAAGAAAACCATCCAAGAGAAAAGTATGAAATGAATGTCGACACTGTAATGCGATTGAACTGGGGAAACAATTGTCTGAGCGGAGATGAAGAGCTTCCGTCGAGATTTCCTTTGTGTGTAACATTTATAGAAATAACAACTTTTTATCATACACATATTTTATAGAAAGATAAGGTGATTTGTTAGTGAATAAAAGATAGTGTGGCTCTGCCAGAGTAAAAGCAACAACCAAATGCCGAAGTATAACACACTTAAAATAATTTTCCACTCGTATTGCTTGCTCTTTAGAAAGGGACTACGCATACACTTCTCATCAAATCAAATCAATCAAAGCAAAATCGAAACAATTCTGCTAGTACTATTTCGGCGGCATTTAAATAAAAAGGGCACTGATATCACTAAAAAAATACGACAATAAAAAGCCAGTTTAGTCTACACAATGGAGGACCACAATTCCATTTTTTTATTTAAATTTTCGAATTTTCATCCAACAAATTATTGTACAGATTGTTTTCGATGTGTATTACGTCTCAATTTCTGCTTTTAATAACATTTTGTTTGCAACAAATATAGTTTTTTTAACAGTGATTGTTAGCTAAGCTCTATGGACGGAGCCGCCTAACTCGTGGCGTTGATGGATTCGGGGTATAGTCAGCCTGTTGTGGCTGCTCGATTGCATCTTAGCCTCTCCGCTGTCAATAGAATGTATGAGCGTTATCGAGAAACTGGTATGTTTGTGATTGTGACTCTCATCCGTTGCATAAGGAACTGCATGGAAGTAGTCCCTAATGGCCCGGGGAGGATATACGAGATACTGAATAAACTTTTTTAAACATTATTTTGTTTCACGTCCTTGTTTCAAACATTTTACAAATTCTTCTTAAAGGGTAATAACATACATGTTGAACAAAACACTATAGCTAAATAAATTTAATTTCAATTAAGAACATTAATATTCGCTGAACGATACCTTATAATAGCCGTAATTAACTGTCATTATTATTATTATTCGTTTAATATAAAAAAAATACACAAAACCATATTTCAGAAGTGTTTCGATTTTTTTGATGAGAAGTGTATCTTAATACCGTAAGAAGAAAAAAATTGTACCAGACCACGGTAGGCAGGAACACACCCTTTTGGAGATAAAAAAAATATGGAAATCGATAGACATGCAATAACATGCATAAAATTAGAACAGTCGAACGTAGAACCACTTCCATTTTTGAAGTCGGTTAAAAACTAATCAAGAACTAATAGTGTTCTTGTTGATCTACTTAAGATTTTTTTCTTTCTTTATTTCTTATTACTTTATACATAATGAATGAGCGACCAACGACTTTGAAAACTTTTTTAGATTGAATTTCAAATACGACCTGCAATGGTCTGTTTATATTT
This sequence comes from Tyria jacobaeae, assembly GCA_947561695.1. NCBI lineage: Eukaryota > Metazoa > Arthropoda > Insecta > Lepidoptera > Erebidae > Tyria > Tyria jacobaeae. The sequence continues at coordinate 11,523,902 of OX387221.1, read as the reverse complement.
TCCTACTAAATGTAGGACTTCTTCGAATAAACAAGTCTTTGAAATCTCATGAGGACTGAATTGCAACTTCATGCTGACATAGTAGTGCTTCGTGTTTGTATTTTCCAATATGGAACGTTTCGTATTTGTCTGTGTAATTTAAATATCGAATATCACTAATTGGTCTGCATTGTCTTTATCATGCAATCCAAGTAATAATAACTTATGAAATTTTAGCAACGCTGTTTAACTGTGTGTAAGTTTGAAAAAAGACTCATATTTTATTAACAATAAACTGCATACACTAAAGTTATCAGTTTGAGTGTGGACCCTTATAGGGGGCAATTACTGACCGAGCTCAAACAAGAATTGGCATTGAGCTAACGTTGTAATTACATCAGTGGTCCTTAGTTCCTCTTACATTGTTCGGACAATGTATGGCTCACAATATATTCACCAACATTTCCAAGTTTTATATACTTAATGTCTTAAGGGCCCTTAAAAGCATGCAATTTTAGTCAAAGAACCAAATATCCTTCAGACACAATAAAAATTTCAATGCGAATGAATACCGCTATAATAATTTCTCAGCTCTTATCGTGACTGGGGTTACGTGTGGCAGTTTGTAATGCTGCTGCCTCACGTAATATGAACTAAATATATTATATATACATTTGGCGGAAGGTAGAGATTTCGATGGTACACTTTTTAAATAGTAGGTATATTTTGTTACAGATATTAGTTACTATTCTTACAGCTAAAGTACTGCCAGAGGGTATAAAAAAAAAATATTACCGTTTTGTAATGAATATCTTATAATAGAAAAAACCCACCACACTAAAAAAAGCCAGTTTAATTACTAATTAAATTACAGATTTGTCTTACATTACGCGATGTGCAATAATTCACATTTGCCAAGGTTAAATTTTGTGACCTGTTGGATAACAATTTTAACTGTTGGATAGTGAATCATAGCTGATACCTGTTTACTTGGCTTTTGTGCATTAAGCAGAACTAAATGATGATAATCACTTCAGCGGCGACTGTCGCTCTAGTTTACTATTGATTCTCACAAAAGTTAGTAATTATTTAATAGTTACAAAATTGTATTATTTTAAACCGTGATTATTAATATTAAATATAGTTTATAATAAAATACTTATTACTATTTTAGGTAAGTAAGTAACCACTATAACAGGTGCTATAAAAAGTTTCAGGAATATAATTATTTCGGTTTCGGGTTTTACACTCATTACGTGGACCCTTGTCCATGGAATAGAGAGTTATGGTTGGCAAAGTCTATGCCTAGCCCTTCTTTGATATGCGCGTCAGTGTATGTTTGTAGTTTGCACAAGGCGCATAATAATCATTATATAATTATGGTATATTGTAGTATAATACTGATTATTACGCACCTTGCACCGTACCATCTGTATAAGTAATTTACCTTTCCTGCCCTGTCTATGATCCCTTTCCTGTTAATATACCCCAAATTTTCCCATCTTACCAAGTGACCAATATGATGACGGCAATAGGCTTGCCCCCTATTACGTAAATTCATCTTCAGTGTATGTATGTATGTATACTACAATATTTTATCAAATGCAATAATGACGGAACATACTAAGCTTTCAAGGACATAGTAATTGAAAATAAAACAACATCTAGTCTTTCGCACTTGACTGGGTTTTTATGGACCAACAAACAAAGTAATATTATTTTAACCTTTTTGAATAAATTAGAAATTAATTAGCAGAGGGTATTGACAGGGGCGTACGGGTTCGCCGTCTCTGAGTCTTTACGGAGCCGTGTTCGTAAACTGGTGGCTTCTAATCTCATTTTCGTCAAAATCCCTTCCTCTTTAACAATTCGTTGTAAAAACTCTTCAATAGTAAGTACTATAAAGGTTACGGTAGAATTAAAAATAAGTAATGTTTCGTAATAAGACTCGGTTTTAATTATTAAAATTAATCTTCTAGCACAGAAAAAAAAAAGGGATTGCAGTGTTAATTCTAATGAATGCAGCAACTGAATTGATGCTTATTTGAAATATCATTAATGCTTTATATCTTCAGAAGCTCATTATTAGTATACATATGTATGTGTACGATGTGTATCGCAGATCACAGATGCACACTGTATCTTTAACATGTTAGTGAAATTAAGGGGTGGTAGCGTATGTCTGATCTTGATCTCGAAGGTTCTGAGTTCTGGGTAACCTGATGTCAGAAAAAACGTTTAGTTAAATAGGAGAATGGATGTACGTATGCGATATTGAGGAATCCTTTTTTCATCTTGTGTAGTGTAACACGCTATATAAATATTTAAGTATTTTTAAGTAAAGTAGTTTTTTTAAGTAAAAGTAAACATTAAAACTTGCAAATGTCGTTTTTTTACGGAATATTATTCTTAAATTAGTAACTTGTTAGAAGAATTTTCAAGAAAAACTGATAAGATAGTAATAAGATACTACATTAAGAATTCTAAACGGGAAAGTAGTAGCTATATTCTGCAGGTAAAACTTATGATCCCTTTATACTTCGAGATAGCCAAATTATAAACATCTAAACATCAACTATCTATCAATTATACATATCTATCAAGTTATAGACAATTACGTGTATAAGAAACCACCGTAATGGTATACAAAAATAAAACTTCATTGAAGCTAAAACAATATTATATACAAATTACAGAAAACAATCCTCCAACTATGTTGTGTTGCACACAACAAAAGGGATTTAATATTAGTTTCTTAGATTAATCTCTTTCAAAGGATAAACGCGATTAGTGCCGAGGTTAAGTAAAATATTATAATCTATCGTCACACTATTACGTCAAAAGTTCTTAAGTAAGCCATCGTTATACTCGTAATGTAATGTTTATCTATACTTGAAGAACATTTTAAGGAAAATAGCGTCATACCCTCGAGCTACCTTTGTCAATGTTGCCAACTTTTTTATTTGAAAGATTATATTTTTAATACATTGACAAAATAAGATAACAGCTTTTTATAAGTTTTAGTTTAGTTTTTAATTTATCAACAACACAGTTGTAAGCAACTCCATTTCCTGTGTTTATCTGTAAAGTTTAAACCTTACAGCATCGTTTATCGATTCTTTAGAGATTTAGTGATACATTGGGTATAAATAATCAGACATTGAACACAAACTTGTAATTTAAATCACCAAATTTTAGCATTTATAAGCGTCAACACTAAAGCGACGTAAACGAACATTCTGATTACTGAATTTTACTTGAAGTAGATCTAGACATTATTATAGGTACTATTGGGTCTTGTCGCCTCGCTCTGATCATCACGCTAAAGATTATTAAGGTATTTGAATAATTGATTTAAAAAAGAAGTAGATAACCTAATACTTTAAATAGTAAAAACGTGGAATTAAAAACTATTCATAGTTTCACTGGTATCCTATGATCAAATCCTGATTTGGTTGTAATGGTACCACCTCAGGAGTATACTCTTTTAAATATAAAAACGATTTGAAAATCTTGTCTCAATTATCGAAATAAACGTTTTGTAATCTCATTTATGCAGCTCCGACACGAACACCTTATAAAATGTTGAAAGAATACAAATAAAGGTCAATACGTGATTATATTATTAATATAATAAGTAATAAGAATTATCCCCTTACTTCTAAAAGTCAGGGACCTTTCCATATCAGCTCAGAGACATTAGATAATGACTACCAAACGCAAATACCAGCCATGAACTATACGAAATACGGAGCCAATCGGCTTTTGAAAAAAGATAAACCACGTTGAACGTACGTACGGGCCCATAAAATTTGAGGGTCTCACTTAATTTCCCTGAGATCTCACCATCAGATCCTAACTTGGTGACAATGGGACTTCCTCGGGAGTATACAATATCGATTTTAAATAGAATTTTGTAAATCGCCCCCAAAATTAAAGAAATAATCGCATAATAAACATGCAAAAAATCAGAATACAGTTGAAGTGAGAACCTCCTCTTTTTTAAGACGGTTAAAACAGGAAACACATTCTTAAATGAATGAATGTCATACTTGAGGCTTCCAGAGTTCATACTAGAATTGTTCAGCATGCATCATGAATGTAATAAGCCACAACAACATGAATATTTAGAAATAGTTATCCACATTTCATAGATATTATAGTCAACATTAAATCAAGCATCTTGAAATACTTTTCGTGTGGTGAATGAACAAAACAAAATGATTAGAAAAATATGGCCGCTACAATATTATTGTGAGTTTCAATCAATTTACAAATGAAAATAAAGTAAATATAAAGCTAATCCTAATATGTTTATAAACTTGAATAAAAATAGCACCATATTTTACGATTTATGAGCCTCTTTCGTATCAAATTACATTTTTATTTTGTTGATAACGATAAGGTTCGATGGTATTCAAGCGACGCGATGCGAAAAATTGGACAGCAAACAGTGTAAAATCGCTAAATATCTATCTGCTCAGCGGATCGTAATACTTCGGGCTCGTTGGATATTTCTCGAAAAAAGTAACATAACGCGAATTAAAAGCAATTCCAGAGAGTTTTATACAGATAAAAAAAAAACAGTGTTTTTAGGTTACGTTAGCTAAAGATACTTTTTTTATCTTTAAGTCATTATTTCATTCATTATTTTGACAAACGGTAAGTTTGGACTCACATTCAACCTCCTTATGGTTGACTCTTTTTCTCAATCTAAGTATCGTGTCTTTAGGTTAGGTAGTGAGTTAATCAATATCAAATAAGTAAAATGACCCATACAATTTGAACAGGGGTCTACCTCTTTCTAAGACTAACTCATATTTGACCAGGTAAAAAGAGTGATAGGTTGAGACTTGATTTACCAAACCCTGAAAGTGTTTTAAGTCCCCACTGTTTGATACTCTACTGCGGTACGTAGAGTTAATCAAGAAAATGTGTCTATAAATAAGTTAATTAATAGAACCTATCCAAATTGCAAAAACTCACGCACACTTGTTAATAGTGTATGTGGTTAAAGTATATATTTATGTGGACTAAGAAAACTTTTCTCTTAGAAAACAATAGAACACAATACAATAGAGCCAGACTATTTTCACACACAATTAATTTTATTCTTAGAATTGTCGTGTGCCCAGTAGTCTTTAGGTTTAGATTAGTTATTACATTTTGATATTTTCTTACAAGTTACAGATAAGCGGTTACCAATGTCTATGAACAATTGCTATTGCCTCAGAGGCGCCTGCCTAATACCTCCTGTTGTTAAACAATTCCTTACTCTTTCATTTTTTTTAATAAATACCTTATTTATAAACCGTTCAACTGAGATCTACAAGTTCAAGTTGTAGCCATTATTAATTTATTTCAAGAACCCATAAAAATATGTCATTATTTAGAGTCTTTATAGTATTTAGGGTGTTACAAAGGTCGACGATTAATGTTAAAAGACATTAATAAATATCGGTCTTTTCCTAAACTGTTATAATCCTTAGGCTATATCATCAGTAGCGGTGATTGGCATATCTATTGGATCGCAGCCAAACCCTGTCGTTGACAGGTATATTATGATATAATTCAGTAATATAATGGTTCTATCAAGAGTTCTATGGCAGTAAATAAAATTGTTGACAGTTAAAAAAGTAAAAGAAAACTGGTAACGTTCTGTGTTTCATGTGTGTGAGCTCGTATAAGTAGAACATATATATATGAGCGTTTTTATTATATAAATCATTGAGTTTCACTTTGCTCACCGTCGTGTGAATACTCAATAACCAGATTGCATAGTGCTATCTAAAACATGTCTTGAATCTACGATAGTCCGTTTCACGAGACTTATTACTATGCGAAGGTAACGTGTATCTTCCTTTATGTCCTATGCTGCTATTATTTTAGTACATTTACTTATTACATATTCGTTATTCTAATATATATAATACATATTTTAAAATAACGAACGAAACGATATATAGTTTAAATGACAATGACCCGTTCTTCGCTATATTTAAAACAAATGATCACTAAACCTGTAGTTTGATAACGCAACAGAGACTGAAAAAAAAACGAAATGATATCCAATTTTTGATGATTGATGTTATTAGGAATGAAAAGTTAAAAAAGTATAAGTAGTTCAGAATAGGTTTTATTAACTTACCGGTCCCTTGATCTTGTGATTCCTGTAACAACAAGTAAGTAAAATAAATATTATTTATATTAGACAAGTACTAATTTTGAAATGAATGCACAAGCTGGCAAAAAGGCGAGTGAATATCTAAATGTCCATGACAGAATAGTCGCTATACGCATTAGAATTAATTTAGTTTAAAGAAAGTTCAGTATGATAGTACAAAAGCAGAAATTGCAATTGCTTTGATAAAAAAATGTGCTATTGCTAGGTACAATTATTGCTGCCGTGTGGATAATGACAGACATCACGCAAACAATGTATTTTTAAAAAACTCTTTTTACAAAAAGTTAAACCTGCAAATTAAAGTGTAAATGTCACTATTTTGAAAAACGTATTGGATTTGTTTTTTCAATGGTTTCTGTTTTGAACATTTCACCATTTCGCATTATAATTAATCAAATTCATCCTGCCCAACCTCCGAAGCCTAATGTCTACCACAATCGATCAAACAGCAATTCATTGCATATAGCTACTTCACATTTCCTCTTTATCAGATAAACACATAAGCCGATTGCTTCCCATAATCTCATATATGAACATCAATTCAGTTTCACCAAAACTATATTATCAAATATCATCATACCACTGACGGCTCGTGATAAGAGTAGCAGATAGGTATAATAATCTATATCCCTAGATCTCCTACTTTATGAACCCAACACCTTTTTTACAAATCCCCTATAGGTACAGAATTATGATATAAAATCAATATTATAAACAACTAGAAACTTTGACAATTATTGCAAATTAAGGTTTGTTAGAAAGTTTAGTATGGTTTTTATTTAATTTAAATGCTAAACAAGAAAATTACTAGACGATATAATTATAATAATTTAAAAAATATTACCTAAATATTATAAAACAGTTTTGGTAGATGGAGAAAAAGGTCTAATATAAAAATAATATAAATGCATGCAAAAATATAGGCGGCAAAAGTGATGTGTTGAGGCATACTCAAGTTATGATGAAACAGCATTGCTATTTTTGAAGAAGCCAGTTTAACACTACACCACTTTAACACTTACCGCCCTATCAATTCCATTTATTTCTTTTCCTTACTGGGAATAATATACATATATACTTACGAATTTATTTCTCTCTTTCCCTTTTTGTTTTACTTCTGCCTCTTTCTTAGCTAGCTGAATGAGTTGATCTACAAATTCATTTGCTTGGCGAAGTTTGTCTGGATCACTTTTAAAGGCGGCTACACGCTCTTCTAAAGAACCTTCAGTGTCGTCCCGCATTTTGTTCAAAATTATATTTTTCCTATTTTCTGTTATGCGATTATTATCCCAGGTGGTTTTTACCACTGGTACTGAAACGTTCACTGCACAAAACTCAAACAAGCAGTATAAATCCCCCTTTAAAACTTCATCGGTATGGAGCGGCCATATCTTATTATAACAGAGGGTTACTACCCTTCACTTATTTTCGGGGATCCCGCGTTTATTTTTAGGGGCAGTGTCAGTCATTATTATACAGCAGTTAAAGAAGGGTGATTAATGACTGAGAGACGTGTAGTAGATCCGAGAACGACGGAGGTACTGCCGGGCGAGTGACGAGCCCCGATCATGCGCCGACGGACGGAGCGCTACGGCATGGCATGGAATACGTATGTAACTACGCTCTACAGATTACCACTTATCATAAATGCAACCTATGAACGATCTCAAGGTAAATTTCAGGTTAATTGGTGAGCTCGAGAGATATTGTAACGCAACGTGAATCAAATTTGAGTCTAAAGGTAATGTATTAATTAATAATTGTCTTTCAATAAATGCTTTGCCCATAGAGCCAAGTTCTATATGACGAAATACTGTCACAGTAGCCTACTACCAACACATTAATTTCAATCTTTCTTAAATTAAAGTTAATTGATTGATACTTAACTGACGACGATGATACAAAGTTGATGTTACGGCTACAATAACTATTTTCCATTAGATCTTTTTGGTTGTCACAAATGTGACTAAAACACTGAGGGCGGTGATTTTATTCATGGTCTAAGTCGTGTAAAACTAAATAACATTGGTAATCATGTAGTGCTCTTGACTCTGGACGAAAAGAATAGACTAGCCTTTTGGTCTAGTGATTAGTGATCCTGACTGCTGAGCCGGAGGTTGTGGATTCCATTCCCAAACAGCACAAAAAATTGTGTGATCCACAAATAGTTGTCCCGAGTCTGGGTGTACAAAGACACAGAAATAATTCCTAGTGCGGCAGCTGTCTTTTTAATAAGAAAAGAATAGTACCATACAATGATAAATACTTAATATGCCCGTTTAAGCACCTAGTAACTACACTAGTATGATTTTTTTTTATTACTTTCATAATAGAGAAATATGAACCTCATTAGTACTTTTGGTTTTTTTATCCAGAAATAAATACAATAAAACTTTTCGCCTAATGAAATTGATGTGCAAAATCAGATGTTGTTTTTTGCGCGATAATAAGTGATGAAAATAATCTGGTATGAAAGTCTATTACTTTCATACCAGATTATTATCATCACTTCTTAAATAGCGCATGATGACAAATATTTACAAGACTAATAACAGCTGAACTTGGTTGTTATTAATAAACTTGTATTATGCATTATGGTTTTTAAAAATTCTGATTATAATGTACCTATACAGTACTTCTCTATAGTTTTTAAATAGTGCAGCTGTTAATGTGGTCATTTTTCTAAATACATACCGCATCTTGGAACACACAAACACACACGAGCATTCACACACACTCTGTTATACAAAGTATCCTAGCAGGCATTATCTGTGGCAAGCCTGAAGTTGCAAGTAAGGTTCCGTATATCTGGACCGGAATGTCATTACACTAACCTTTTGAGATAGTACGTAAACGATCATGAACTTTAAAGCAGTTTAGAACTTAACCTTAGATGATGTTTTGTGACTTTAAATGTTTTAGCATAGGCTAGCCTGAAACTGGTAAGAAGATTTATTAGTGGTAGAGCCATACTTAGGCACGGCTCAACCGTTGTGATACCACGTCCTTACAGAAAACTGGTTGTGAAGTAAAGCTTTCGTTGCATTTCCCCGAAATGAGTGAGGTTTCCGGAAGCCCAACTCCCCCTTTGCTCTGTCCTCTCTCCTAATCCCCCTTCTCTTTCCCCTCCCCTAATCCCACTTACTCTTGAGTTGCAGGTGTCCATGGTCGGCGGTTGTCACTTACCATCTGGTGACCCGTCTGTTCGTCTGTCCATCTATAGTATATAAAAAAAAGATATCAAGGTAAGGTAAGGACGGTACACAAGTTAACAAAAATAACGTATTTTAAATTTCAGATTACAACAAATTCATCGATTCCTACTAAAAAGACAATTGCACCCCTAGTTATTTAGACGAGAAGAGTGACTCGATAATTGACAAAGCTTAGGGTGTAATTTACGACATTATATTCATTATACTGGTTAGCGGGCTTGGACTTTCCGCACATCAGCCAGTGTAGGGTCGTACATCTGCTTGTGCTATTGCTTACACTCCTCAATCCATCCGTATACCTAATTTCCCTGTCTTTCCTGTTCTATTCTCTTCTCTTTTTCCTTTAGAATATTTTATATATATATTTTATTTCGCATCTAATTCCGGGTGTCCAGGTGACGGCAATAGCCTTGCTCCCCATTACGAAGGTATGTCGGACTAAGTTATAGTAGGCTAAATATATTAATACAAAATGAAGTACGAAATTCAGTTTTTTTTAAGTAATATTTTTCGCATGTATGTCACTCCACTTCCAACCGGACCAACACGCAGAGACCAATATTTTGTTTTATTCAAAAATTTAATTCGAACCTTCGAACCTACCAAAAGTATGTAAAAAAAAAAATAACATATAATTTGTTGTTACATATTATTCTACTTTGTTTAATTTAAAGATATTGCTATTCTATGAATTAATTGAAACTATAGATCACCTGTTAGTCGATATTTAATCATAATTCAGTAACTGATGAATGTTTTGTTTCATTAAATTGTCCAGTAGGTACCTACTACAGCATATAAAATAAAAGACAGAAATTCCAAAAACAGCTTAATATGAACAGCTGCTAAATAAAAAACAAAAAAAATGTTGGATGACCAACATGTACCTACCCTGAAAAGCGCTCAACTTTTGTTTGGACTTTAATTACTATCAATCGTTAATATCTTTTGTCTGTTTCTATCCTAAGTTAAAAAATTATCTAACAAAGTATTGATATTACTAAAATTCGAATTTTGAATGTTAATACATTAAGTTTTCAATGTAGTACCAGTATAACCTGAACTGTCGTGCTATTGACTTTCCGTAAGACAGGTAGTTAGGCAGGATAGGTACATACAGTCGTGGTCAACTAATTAAGGACATTCAAGATAGTGGACAGCAATAACCGGCTATGTACATATAAATATAAAACGCTGTTGATTTCTCAGTAACTATTATTTGCATAATTTGATCCGATTATTATACTATAAATGGCTGTAAATAAAAGATTAAATAAATATAAAAAAGTGTTTAATATCAAAGGTTAACCATGTATTCAATTTAAGGTACAATTCTGTAGCTGGACATTTAATTAAGAACAGTAAAGTAAAATGAAAAATAGAGTTAAACAGAACTAATAATCTGCAGTATTTTAATTTCTTTAACAACTTCATTTTATTACGGGTAAAATCAGTACCCAGTAGCAAAACCTTTGTTAGTAATTACCGCTTGACACCGATGTGGCATAGACATCAGTTTCTGACATATTTCAACAGGAATGTTTGCCCATGCCTCACAAAAAGCTTCATTAAGTTCATCTAAAGTTGTGGTACGATAAATGGCAACTTTTTTCTTAATTTCGTGCCAAAGGTGCTCGATTGGGTTGAGGTCGGGGCTATTTGCTGGCCAATCTAGCACTGATACCGACTGTCTGTTAAGAAACGACTTGACTGAACGGGCTGTATGTTTTGGGTCGTTATCATGCTGAAAAGTCCATATAATAGGAAGATGTTCCTCAGCATAGGGAAGCATAGTTTCTTCTAATATTGCCTTGTATTGATGTTGGTCTAAGTTACCCTGAACTTTCCTCACAGGTCCCACTCCACGTCCAGAAAATGATCCCCACATTTTAATGTTTCCTCCGCCATGTTTCACCTGCTTTTTTGTGAATCTTGGATTCATTTCCGCTTTTACAGGACGCCGTACGTATTGCCTTCCATCTGAAGAAATCAAATTAACCTTGGTCTCGTCAGAGAATAATACATGTTGCCATTGGTCGTAGGTCCAATGTCCATATTTACGTGCAAACGCCAAACGTGCATTTCTATGCTCTTTCTTTAACAACGGTACTTTGCGAGCCACTCTTCCGAACAACCCTGCTTCTACCAGACGTCGTCGAACTGTCCTCGCTGATACACTGACTCTTTCGTCTGCCCCAAACACTTCATGTTTAATTAAAATAGAGCCTAGAAACGGATCTTTCTTAGCTAACCTGGTTATCATTCTATCTTCTTGCGGAGTTGTTTTTCTCGATCTTTTTTTTCTGGGCACATTTAAAGTTGTGTTATTGCGCCTGAAATGTTGCACTGCATTGCATACCATAGTTTTTGAACAATTTAAATATCCTGCTATCCTTCGGTATGACCAACCACGCTCGACAAACTTCATGATAATTTTTCGTAGTGTTGCATCGCAACTTTTATTTTTGCCCATTGTTCTTCAAAATAACTCTCAAAACTTGAAATTACAAATCTAGATTGCCGCCAAAACTACCACAAAGAATAGGAGAAGAAAGAAAATAATAATTGAGATTCAGATTTTGAAACTAGAACGCAATATCTCAGTGTCCCTAATTAAATGGCCAGCCAGCATTCTTTGAACAAATAGCACTGTGATCATCTATCAGCTATACTGTAAAGAGGTTTAATGTTTAAGAAGTTGTTATTGTTTGTATAATTAGGCACATAAATGACTAATTATACTTACATGTAAAAGATGTGGAATATTGTTTAGACTCGTTGGAAAATAAAAAATAAATTCACAATTTGGATTAACTAGAGAGTGTCCCTAATTAGTTGACCACGACTGTATATAATGGACGCAATAACAAAGCTAGAAAACATTTTGTAATCATTTTTTTCTTTATGCAAAAATAATAAGGATCGGATGACATGCATAAGAAAACTGTTTTATCTTGAGGTTGAGAGACTAGTTCATTTATAGTTCAAAATTAATTTACCACTCGGATATATTACAACGTGTACTCGTAACTACTAATAGCGTTATGAGTAGTGCGACGAGAGTAAAATGTCTAGTGTCTTAGAGCTACGGGAATGGCTCTCTGTTTTATTAAAGTGTTACCAATTGAAATGACATGACGTAATTATCATAAAATCTGTGTTTTTCTTCTTGCAACACTGTTAATATTTGTAAATCGTTTACTAAAAAAGGGGGAGTCATGTCCCAGCACACAAGTTGTTGCTTTCGTATTTGCAGCTGCTAGCAGTAACCTATCTTGACCATGTCTGTGCCACAACTGAAAGAATTTAAATTAACTTTAGTAAGTAGGTAGGTATGTAGTGTTATAAAATATTTTATTTATGGCCATCCATAAATTACGTCACACCATACTTATAATTTTTATACCCTTCCGTTCTTGTGACAGGTGGTCACACTTGAAAAGCCCCCTCCCCCCTATTGTGAAGACACTTTTTTTTCAATTGTATAAAGCATAACCTGATATATCATTTACTGCAGTGACTTTTAAGACAGTTATAGATAGAGTTAGTAATACATATTTTTAAGCTATTGGTTTACATACAAATTGTTTGTATTTAAGATTTTAATATGTGACGTCACAAAACTTATGATCCCCCCGCCCTAAAATTGGCCCTTTATTCTATCATTGTTCTCTCTCTTTCTCTTATTTCGCTTCCAACTTTTTTTTTCACTAATTTAAAAGGTTTTTAACCTTTTCCGGAGTTTTCGGAAAAGGTTTAAAAAAAAGTAAAAAAGAGCAAACCAATGTAACATAAACAATGTGCTTCTAAAAAAAGAATGAGGTGCAGTAAATCACTTGTGAGGGCTTCTCGATAAAAAACATGCGTAGACGTAATTAATGAACGTATATTCCTATACTCCTTGCTTGCGGGCACAACCGACGAGTCATTATTGTCATAAATGTCATAAGCCCCGAGTATAGCAATATACCTCTTTGGAATCGAGTCAGAGACATATCTAGTCTTGCAATAAATATTGTTACAAGGAAAAATCGTTGTCTTTAAATTGCTTAAAACATTTATTACTGTATGTGTGTGTGTGTGTGTGTGTTACTTTCTACATTAATATTACAGCACTAACAATATATGAAACTCATTCAAAATGATCTTCATTAGCTTTAATGCAGTCCTTGAAACTCTGAGGCTAGTTACCAATAGTAACAGGTAAGAATTTTCCCATGGAGAGAGTGCTTGTTACTATTGATAACCGTGAGGCCTGTTATCAATAATAATATAATAATAATAAAAATTTAAACACAATTCTTCACTGCCAATGAACTTGTGGATTGTTTTAGGGACTCCAATAAAAATTGACATTGCGTTTAGAGAAAGCGATACTCCCTAAACTGACAGACCACAAATCATAATCCAGCCTATTAAATCGGGACTAGATGACGGCCATTCTTTAACTCTGATGAAGTCTGAAACGTTCGTTTCCAACGACGATTTGGTGGATCGAGCATGACCAGTGCTGAGTCTGGACGTAAGGACTATTCTTGGTTATGGAACATGGTGTTGTTGAGAAGCTTAACCACCTTCACACGAAACGTATCTTGATACACTTGTGCCCATGTTTTGACACCTTTTTCACAAAAATATGGCTCAGTCACTCCTTGATAGCTAAAATCCCACTGAACCAGTGGAGTCGTATAATGCCCACGTTTTACTCTGCTGACTAATTGCAACGCTTCTATAGAGCTTCGAGCATAAACTCTGCAATCTGCTTGTTAAAATATGGCTCAATATTAAATATTTACTCGTCAGTAAATATGTTTTTTCTCTGACCTCCCTTTACGTACCGCTTAATAAGTTGTTTTGGTATTACCACACTATCCATTTTTAAATTTTCATGTAAATAATGACCAGTGTGTGTCTTATAGACTTTCAAGTCCTAAGCTGCTCCTCTTAGAATATGTGATATGGTTCTGGGTTCTAGGCGATATATTAATTTACCGAGATTTAATCTTTTGCTTTTGGACAAGATTTCTTCGACTTCTTTAAAACAAAAAAGAAACGAAATTGTAGGGTCCTTGTCTTTTTTTTAATATACCGGGAAAGACGGTTAGTGACAACCGCCGTCCATGGACACCTGCAACTCAACATTCTGCGCAATAAATGCGCTGCCCGCTTTTGAGGGTGATGAGGTCATCACCCTGGGAGGGGAAAGAGGAGAGGTGGGTGAGGGGAGGGGAAATAGGGGAGAGGAGTGAGGGAAGGGGAAAGAGGAAAGGGGGAGTTGGGAAACCTGAAACCTCAGTAATTTCAGGGAAATGCAATACAAGCGTTGCGTCACAACCGGTTTTCTGTGAGGCCGTGGTATCGCTGTGATGACTTTTAACTAACTTTCCATTGGTTAGATGTGGGCAATGAAATAGCATACCTAAGTTATTTATTTTAAAACTTGTCTATAACATACATCACCTATTCATTTATAATTATACAACTGTACATAATACAAACTGCAAAGCCAAGAGACCTTAGAATAATAAGAACCATAAAAGGAAGGTGAGTTTAGACATAAATGTCTGTGTGCACAATGTCCTGTCTGTGTCATTGTGAAATGGGAGTCACATTTCTTCCAGAAAGAAAACATTGCGCGAAGAAGTGTTGTGATGAACAGTTTTTGATATGTCAATAGTAGGTCATATCCTTGTATATAACTGCCTATATATTTGTTACAGATTTCCGTAGTATTAATAAGAAACAAAAATTTATCAAAACCATTGCACGTCGCAACTGCCAATGGTAAAAACGACATCCTGTTAGCTTAAGACATTTTTAAGATATACGTTTTATTAACCTTATTACAAATGGCCAGCTTACTTAATTAAAATTATATCCCTCATATAATATATATTATTTGTACTATACTGTTGCATAATTTTGTTTTAGTTATTTGTTAATAAATAAAAAATAATATTTCATAGATATTCAGTGCTTTGATATATATGTATTTTGTTTAATTAGGTACATTATGTGTATATTAAAGTTATTTCAGAGTGAGACATTGACCTTAGAACCCACTGTTAGAAACTGTCCCCGTTCTGATGCTAGGTTCGAAAGTATTAGAAATGTCTCAGAAGTTTTAAAAATTAATCGATGCATATGAATGAATGAATTAAACAAAAGACTACTAAAGCGTGTATAAAAAGGAAATATAAAAGTCAAATCACTTTATATACGTATATATATAAATACCTTTCAAAATATGACGCTTCGCTCATCTCTACCCATGTGAATAAGGTACCATTACCTATATAACTTTGTTAAATGAAACTGCTTTCCAGTTTGAGTTTGACCTTAGAACCCACTGTTAGAAACTGTCCCCGTTCTGATGCTAGGTTCGAAAGTATTAGAAATGTCTCAGAAGTTTTAAAAATTAATCGATGCATATGAATGAATGAATTAAACAAAAGACTACTAAAGCGTGTATAAAAAGGAAATATAAAAGTCAAATCACTTTATATACGTATATATATAAATACCTTTCAAAATATGACGCTTCGCTCATCTCTACCCATGTGAATAAGGTACCATTACCTATATAACTTTGTTAAATGAAACTGG
Source organism: Tyria jacobaeae (assembly GCA_947561695.1). Lineage (NCBI taxonomy): Eukaryota > Metazoa > Arthropoda > Insecta > Lepidoptera > Erebidae > Tyria > Tyria jacobaeae. Next base: position 11,507,918 of record OX387221.1, on the reverse strand, counting down.
AAAGTTAAGAAATGTAGAACGATTGTATAAATAATTTTATTTATATAACATCATGGTTTATATATCAGTTATGTTACCATAGACAAACAACATTGATAAACTGACACAGAAACTATACTCAACACTAGTAAATTTTTGCATGTGTACGCTCAAAAGTCAAGATGCTCCTCTATGTTTTAGTCCGATTTCTTTGCATAAAACAGTGTTATGACTTATAACTATATTTTACAGCGTATACACGTAAGTTTTATTTAAGACGGGCCGATAGATACTATAATGAGCTACATTATCGGCCCGTCCAAAATAAAACGTACGTGTATAGGCTGTGTTTATAGGTGAAAGAATTTTTCAGATCGGTTCCCATTTGAGTTTATTATAATTTGAGTATATTCCCATTACAAACAAACATATAAAACTTTTCTATTTATAATATTTGTGTAGATTTGATATATGGTTTTAAGCTCGTAACTAGTTATTGTTATATATTTACTATAGACTTAATTAAAGTTAACTAAAAACTTAGAAAAAAATGTATAATTGAAGGAGTAAAAAATTAAAAACAAAATCTCTAATCTTGAATATATTCTCTTTTTTTTTCAGAGTAGTTAAGATAAATAAAGGCATATAGTGGAAATATAATGACATTCATTACATTACTTTTCCTCGTCATAGTTAATTCCGTTTTTTTGTCGTTCTACTCAAATATTACTTTCTTGAGTATGTTGAAACAAAATCGAAAACTAAAATATTGATACTCAAAGAAATAATAAAGCTAAAAAAAATGAGGTTTTTCATGGGTATTTGGTCTATTTGAGTTGACCAGTCGGTCACAAGTAGAGGGTTAAAGAGGAGTGTCATAGACAAATAAGATTTCGATACAATGCAGTCGGATGCCGTTTTCTTTTCTTGCACATTATCGATGTCAATATCACCTAGATTTGTAAACAAAATATTCAACATTTGAAAAAAATAATCATACCTACATATGTTAAATAATTCTCATGGCATCGTCTCATTTGGCTATGATTTACCCTCATTCAGCCACAAAAATGTTTTTGAAGTTCTTGATTTCTGAACGTTGATTGAACTCCCGCGTTTTTTAATCGGTGTCAAAAAGTTGTCGTATCGTGCAGTATTGTTAAATAGTGTTATATTATAAACAATTGTTGCAATATACGCATTTATTATCAAAAAATCTTACTTTAATGCTATTTATAATATATAATATTTTTTAAAATAACAATGAAGACTAGTAAGTCACCAGAAAATTCAGAAGTCACACCGTCGAAAAAAAAACTCAAGCAGGCTCGTCTTCCCTTTAAACTTTTGAGTGATGTATCTCCCAAGCCGGATAATTCTTCAACGAGGAAGAGGAAGCTTTCTTCCCCGGAGATAGAAACGGTCACAAAAGTTGGCAAAATCTTTAAAGAAAACGACGTCTCAGAACCAGTGATGATTAGTGACGATGACAATGAAGATGTAGGGAACAAAAGTGAAAAACTACCCAATCCTTATGTTAAGCTTGTAGATGCCGCTAGGAAGAAACTGCAGAAATCTAAGAAGAAGAAAAGTTGCAAAAAGACTACTAAAGTTCTCAATGGTTCTTGTGAAGTTGAAACTGACAGTGATAACAAAGTTAGTGAATCAATGGAAGTTGATGAACCACCGAAAACAGAAACTTTGCTAACTAATGAGACTGAAAAGATTGAAACAATTGAGGTTAGTACAACAGAAGACAACAATGTAACCATAAATAAAGAACTTGGCAACAAACAAAATGCGGAGAGCAGCAATGTTTGTGCAGTAATAATTTTAGAAGATTCAAATAATCCAAATGAGAAACATACAGAAACTTTAGAGGAAAGTTTCTCATCATCTCAAATGGCATCAGGCAAAGAATCACCAACTATAACTGAAGGTGATGATTCAAATACCAAACAATCTGAGAACATGGTGACTCCTAAAAGGAGTATGAGAAATAGAAATAAAACTGAACAGAACAATAATTCACAAGGATCCCCAAGCACTAAACTGAATAATTCCATTTGTTCTGCACCTTCCACACCGAAGAGTAGCCAAGGAGATATATCATTGAATGTATCTTCTGCATCTGGCAACCTCACCCCGAAACAGGTAATTTTTTGCAAATATTTGTATTCTTCAATAAATTGAGCATTGTTATTTTTATATGTTGACTTTTAATATAGGTATACCTGACTAATGATGATGTTTTGGCCCCTGTTTTGTCTGGCATCATTTATAATCTGACTTGCCTAATATGGAAGTTATATCACTGTCATTGTCAATGTATGTGTGTTGTGATATGGTCATGGGTATTACAATTTTAAGCCCTGCTAATTTTATTTGTGCTATGATGATATTATCATAATAAACTTCATGCACATTTTAGTGTGAATTTTAAGTCATATATTTTACTTTACATTAATTTATCACATTGAAGTAATCATAATCTGGATAAGTTTAATTTTCTCTGTTAGAAGTTTCTTATGATCTTATTTATGCAGTTTTTATCTTAAGTAAAATAAAAAGAAATGCTATGTCATTACATATTAGGGTATACTAAACTGACCTAAAAAAGTGCAGCCTAGAGGAAAGAAATATTAGTCATTTGTTTTTCAGTTGCCCTAGAATGCATTACTCATGTCATATCACCTTCAAATTCCTTCTCTCCCTTGGGCATATACCTATTATAAATATACTATGTAAATATATTGGGAGTATTCAAATAAAACTGTAAAAATATTTGGTTAATGCATATTGTCTATTGTATGTAAATGTTATATGTTTTTCTCGGCACTAGCCAGTTCAAGTAATAGGTACCAGACTTGCTTGAGCTATTGCTTATACTCTTCCAATTCATCAATATAAGCAATATCACTTTCCTACCCTTCCCTTGCTATGTCCCTTTCTATCTGTATCCTATATATTATAAGCCGCAAAATGTTGGCCTTAATAATGCCTGTGTCTACCCATCCGGAGATACAGGTGTGAGTACATGTATCTATGTATGTAAGTTTTTTGCACTTTATTTCTATTGTTTTACCATTAACTTAAGACCATTGAATACACTTTTGAACATTTTATTTTCTAGATGCAGAAGAAACTTGAATCTGCAAAGAAAAAAGAAGAAAGAGAAAAGGAAAAGCAAGAAAGGGAAAAAATAAGACAACAGGTAAAAGAGGAGAAGGCTAAACTGAAGCAGGATAAAGAAGAACAAAGAAAACGTGAAAGAGAGGAAAAAGAAGAAGCTAAACGGAAAGAAAAAGAGGAAAAAGAAGAACAAAGGCGAAAAGAGAAAGAAGAAAAAGAAAAGCAGAAAGAGCTAGAGAGAAGTAAGTTATCTGATCAGATCTATACAAATGTTTTAATATCTAAAGATAATTTTTTGCACTTTTTAAATACATTTTAAATTACTAATAAGTGTTTTTAATAAAAAAAATGTGGTTACAGAGCTTCATAAACTCACTGTATGAAAAGTACATATCTTTCAACTAATACTAGAGCAGAATATAAGAGATAGCAACTAGCTGATTTCTAAATTTCAAACTACCAAGAGTTCAAATCAACTTCCAGTGATAAGATTCTTGAATTAAAATTGATACTTTAAAATTAGTATTTCAAATTAAACATTAACATAACTAACATTTGAAATAAAACTAGACTCTGAACTCATTTATATCTCATTCATCTAAACCAGCCTTTTCCAAAGTGGGCGATAAAGCCCCCTTTTGGGCGCTGCAGACCCAGAAAAAAATGGGGGCGTTGTGTAGAGGCTTAGGGTACGATTTGTAATTTTATCTAGGAGGACTCTTAGATACCGACTGAGCTCTCGACTACAGCTTGTGAATATCAACTAATATTAATAAGAGATTGCTAAAACTAACTCTGTTCGATATTTCTCTTTGTGTAGTTCAGTTGAAATAAATGTTTAATCTCCGCTAATATAGCTCACAATAATTAATTTAATTTGCAGTTATAGTTGTTATTAAGTAGGTGAAAAAATGGGGACTCTACAAAATAATTTATTCTCAAAGTGGGCAGTAGACAAAATAAGTTTGGGAACCCCTGAACTAAACAATCAACAGGTCTATCGAGATACAACTCTACCAGTTTTCTATGAAATATATATTTTAGATTTTTTATATACAGATAAAAAACCTTACCCATTGAACATTGGTGACAAGCACATCTTATTCTAAGCAAATAACTATTCTTTTACAGAGCAAAAAGAAGAAAAGGAAGAACAGAAGAAAAAAGAGAGGGAGGAAAAAGAAGAACAAAAACGGAAAGAAAAAGAAGCAAGAGAAGAGGAGAAACGAAAGAAACAAGAGGCCTTAGAATTAGAAAAACAAGAGCAGGAACTTAAAAAGAAGAAAGCTGCAGAAGCATTTACTAACTTCTTTGTACCAAAACAGAAATCAGAGAAAGACCAAGCTATTATCTGTTCAGTCAATAATAGCATGCTCTCAAATTTTACTGTTAAGAGTGACATGAGACTGGCTCCTTTAATTAGAGTAGATTTAACAGATGACAGGAAACATCATTTAGATAATTTACTAGAAAAACAATGCGAAAATGTTTTATACTTAGAATGTCTTAAAGATGGCCTCTCGAATCCACAGTTTAGTGGGAAAACATGGCCAGTGAGTGATAAAGATGAAGATGATGATGTTATGATAATTGGTAAGCCACTTTCCTAATTAATTGTATCAAATCATAACACACATGGTCACACACATAGTGTGATTATTCATCCACATTACACTTAGTAAGAAACCTTTGTGTTTAGGTAGAAGTATTTAGACTGTGAAAGCGGTTTCATGTCAAACTACAAGAACTTGTCACTCTCTCAACACCTCACTACAGCCTTCAACATAATTTATAAAATTATATGATAAACTGCCAAGAGTAAAGTAGGTTCTGCATGATCTCCCAGAAATAATAACAAGTGAAAATATATTCAGAATGTAATTCAACTGTGGTAGAGCCATGCTTAGGCCCGAATGGGCCTTCTCGATCAGTGCGACACCACGGCTTCACAGAAAACCAGTTGTGAATTAACACTTGCATTGCATTTCTAAGAAATTAGTGAGGTTTCCGGAGGCCTAACTCCCCCTTTCGTCATTCCTCTCGCCTCATCCCCTCTCTTCTTTCCCCTCACCACATCCCCCATCCCTCATCACCCTTAAAGACAGGCAGCATCTATCTACGACTCTTGAGGTGCAGGTGTCCATAGACGGCGATTTCACTTACATTCAGGTGTCATCATGCTTGCATGCATGCATGCATGCTCATCTGTCCCCCTATCTTATAAACAAAAAAATGTAAAGCTTGTAATGTATAATAAATGTAATGCAATGTGTATGTCCTAATGACCTCAAGTGGGCCAGTAGCTTCTCTGACTGTCAATAAACTGAAGTCTGTTATTTTATTAATATTTACAGAAGACGCTGAATTTCCACCAATGGATGGTGCTGGCGAAATACTCTCAAGTGACTCCGCTCCTCGCGAGAAGCTAAGGCCCAAACTTTTAAGTTTTCACGAGAATCGACGTCCTCCATACTGGGGCACCTGGCGCAAGAAAAGTGTGTCTATAAAACCTAGAAAACCTTTTGGACAGGATGAGGTATATTGTACTTAAAAATACTCTATGCACGGTGGCTGAAAAAAAAATGTTTATATTCAAGCTCTGAATTATACCTGTCCAGTAGTATGTGAAGTGGAGGTCATGAAAGCTGTTAGGGGTCATAATAGAATTAATGTGTAGATAGTAAGCAGTTGTAGTACTAGTCATTGAAGTTACTCTTAGTTAGTTACTGGGATGATAATTAATATAAAAAAAAAGTTCTGGTATGTGACTGCATACAATTCTGCTTTTATAATATAAATGTAATCATTTCAATATTTCTTCAAAGTTGAGAAGTTACGAAATTCTTTAAAGCCTTGTGTTTCATTTTGCAATATGATAATAATGGCGCCCCACCTATTTAATTAAATATAAGTAACCACACTACATAGCTAGTTACATAAGTGATACAATTAAAAAAAGTCGTCGGAGCTAATTGCTACGGCGTCGGAATTGCGATCATGTGGTTGGAGGTTTGAACCCTACCCAATGCGCGGCCCACGTAAGCCCTCCTCCTAACAAGCATTTAGCTTAGCTGAAGGCGTTAACAAGAATACTATTGTGGTGACCAGCATTGCAATTATTCTTAATAAAAAATTGATAGTGATCAAATAGAGAGACTAGTTCTTGTGTCGAATTTTAGTAGCTACCTACTGAAATTCGACACAAGAACTAGTCTCTCTATATTAGTAGTTTAGTATATTGTTAAGTGTTTCTATTCATTTGCAACTTACAGTAGATAATTATGGTTGTGTGTATTTACATGAATGGAAAGGTAATTTTTCAGACCATAGACACTTATTATATTTTCAGAAACTCCTTGATTATGAAGTAGACAGTGATGAGGAATGGGAGGAAGAACAGGAGGGTGAGAGCGTCGGTGGAAGTGTTGCTGGCAGCGACGAAGAACCAGATGGCGATGAATATGAAGTGGACAATGTCGTGTTTGTGCCACATGGCTATCTCAGTGATGAGGTAATATTATTTATCTTTATATTCAGATACAAAGCGGCGATAGTAATGCCTATGGTATTAACAAATATTAGCAGATATACATTGTATTGGAGGCTCGCCAATAAATATTATTTATTTATTTATTTAACTTTATGCACATATTGTACAAGGCGGACTTAATGCCTTAGGCATTCTCTACCAGTCAACCTTGGGGCGTTGCAAAAATAAAAGTTGTAGGTGCGAAGAATAAGGGAGAAAAAAAGGAACTAGTTTAAAAGTAGTATAAATACAAAAAAAAAATGTTATAAGATTAATATTATCTGTATACTCTCCTTTTGATAATGTTATCTCGATACCATAATTTATACCCTAAGGGTGGGTCTACTTTACGCACGCGTATTCATTAAAAATGGAGCTATTAAATATTGACCATTCTATTTTTATTAGAATAAAATTGCCTTTCTACAGACAGCCCCAATAACAGCCAGTTTATTATGTAAGGAAACAGCACTTTATATTTAAACAAACATTAGGTATGCATCTTTCATATGTATGTTACGGTAACTGCTGGTAATGTTTGAAACAATCCACTCTAAGTAACTATAAGATGATCCAAGTGACACCTCATATGTCAAAATCCATCAAGCAGTTCAGGCTCTACAATTGACAAAGAAACACACTCGAAAAACATAACCCTCCATCTTACGCAGTGGGGTAAAAACCAGACATTACTGTTAAATAATTAATTATAAATCTTACTACATATTATCTTTGTTATATATTTTTATCACAGGAAGCAACAATGGATGAAGATGATGTATTTTCACTGTCACCCGAGACTCAACAAGCAAGACTGAAACATTTAGAAGATGAATTCGAATCTGAAATGAAAAAACCTACAGAAAAGCTGAAGCCAAGAATGTACGGCTTATTATGGGAAACCACGGAAGGCGACAAACCAGAAAAATGCGCTGACGCCTTGTGGAATTACTTCAAAAAAATGTCAATGATTATGAATGATCCTACTTCACTTCTAATACCATCAACTGAAACTGAAGAAGGTGAGAAAAAGAAAGTGAAAAAGAAGAAACAGACTACCCAACCAGATGGTGAACCAAAACAAAAAAGCCCTAAAATCGATAAAAAGAAGAAATTGAAGCCAGAGGACAAAGAAATCAAAACACCTAAATCAGACTCTAAAAAGAGTATTGCAGAAGCAAAGAAAAATCAAACCAGTATTAACATGTTTCTGACGAAAGTGAAGTCGTCGTAAATTTAATATTGAAACATTTATTTTAATTTGATTTTAATTTTATAAATTTGAAATATTTAAGATGTTTTCAATTTTATTTATGATTAATGGTTTCATGCTTTACTGTAAACTCTTCAATTTCCTTTTCCATGTTTGATACATAATTTATATTTTAATTATCAATTAAATCACTAGTATTTAAGTACCTTTTAATTGATCATTGAAATATTATGAAAGCAGTAATAGAAAAGATCTTATCCTAAATGTTCATATTGTGTACTACATAATGTATCCTATAGATGTAAATATCTTTTAAACTTAAGGTTATTATCGACATAGAGGTTATGAAATAAAACTTAAAATATGTTCTGTCTATTTCTCAGCAGTAGCTGTTACCAAAAAGTATTGTAGCTAATGAAGATTAGTTACTGGTTACAGAGATACATACTGATGATAATTAATAAAAGAAACAATGATAAATATTTGTTATGTTTATATTTTAAATCAATGCTGGCGTAGTTATAATAGAAGAAAGGAACATTACAACACACCTTAGAAAAATTCAAATAAATTAAAAAGAAAATATTTAATATTCAGAATTAGAGCTTTTCTAACGTCGCGCCCTTTGTCCGGACTTTTGGACTTTCGGGAGACACGTACATTGATTAAATTACTTAGTTTTCACAGCATAATAGCATATATTATTATTATGAGTTTTTAAAGGAGTATGTACCTGTTACAAATATTGCGACAAGAAACACTTGGATAATAAATCTATTTTGAAACGTGTGAAAGTAAAAGTCAAGTTCTGTAGAAAGAGATGAACAAATTATATTTTATAAATATAGTATTTATTATTAATGTAAATACATACATTATACATTATTACAAATACATTTATGCATTATTTTCAATTTATGATAGTTATGATAGGTTTCAAATAATATCGAATAAAAAATATCGATTGTAATAGAATGGTGTTGAAGTTTTGTCTTGCGTTTGTATGTATTTCGTTAATTTCAGATTGTCTCAACTAACTTTGATGCCAGTGCTGCAACTTCACAATAGCGACATTTGTGTTCAATTTAAATGCTTTTTGTGGTTTTTAAGTTTCATTGACTACCCTGGCTTACAAATAAGTATGAAACGACCAAATGCCTTTTTTTTTGTTAACTATTCACAAAATAAAAAGCATAAGCTCATTTCCTCTATCATGTGGTGAATAATGTTCGTGTATAAAAGTGTTAACTAATAAGATTTCTAGGATTCGAAGAGAGTCAAGTTACCATGGGCAGGTACCTATAATGTTACTAATAACCTACAACTGATAAATAAAAAGAAATTAAAATAAATGGAGTTGAGTTTGATAAGCTTGTGATTATGTCATTTGAAACATGTAGCTTATCCTCTGGGAATAGAAAAAAGAAAAGTCAGCCGTCCGGCAGCAAGATTGGACGAGAATGGCACAATCAAAGAGAGACTGGAGGATGAGATGATGGATGAGTTTTCCTAAACTCAAGTAGGTCATTAGGCCGTACAAATTGACAATGCGCCTTAATGAAAAAATCAGTAAATAATTGTAATTGAGACAACACAAGCAGCTATTTCGTTTTTAAAGCAATAGATGACGTTAAGTTTAACTTTTACTAACTGTTACGGTTTCGTTGCTAGAGAAAGTAGATAGATACCTGTAAGAAGTTTTTTTACATTTAACGCTACGTTTACACGCCGAGGCATGGCAAGCGTCAATAGTATGTAAACGCGGTGTTTGGCTTGGCTTGCGTGAGGTTGTAAGAGTTTGTGGCCGATCTGGACTAGTTGCAGTTTTTAAACAAGTCAAAGGAAGGTTGCGGCAAGCACTTGCTACCTATTTACACTATTATCTTTTACGTTTTTTAATACTTCACAATTTTTCGCAATTCGTAAACACCACTAGAACGTTACAGAAAATCAAAATACGCAATTTCGTTAACTTGGATGACATATTTTTCAGATAAGATCAAATTAGATGGAGCATCTATGTTATCATCTACCTATCTATCAATCATATTTAACTATCTACTGTCTCTCGACACAGTGGTAGCTTACTGTGCTCTCGTTGTATTTGGTGACTTTCGAACCATCTATGCACGCTATTATACACAGGGGAAAAAAAAGCAAACTTATAGAGATTTTGAAATCTCTGAATGCACGGGGGATTCTTAACACAAAATTCTCACACTTTGCGACTGAAAATGAGTACAAAGTGGATGAAAGCACAATCTATTATGAACCGTTGAACAGCGAAGGACTCCCACTCAACAAGTGCTGACTTTCATATGTTAATCATAAACCGTTTGCCAGCTTTCCTCCCAAATTTAGGGGGGAAAATACGTTTATTGGGATTTTTTTTAAATTTGATTAATCACGCTAAAACTGAAAAACATAAAAAACTTCGGCTCAGGAAAAATCGGCAGTCATGTAAATCTATACTTAACTGAAATTTATAAACCATTTTTTTCAGAAAAAACAAAACGAGTTGAAAATGACGGCATTAATTGTCGAGCATTGTTCGATTGTAACAGTAGAATATTTAATTAATGTGCTTCCTCAGTTAGATCCTTCATCAGATGCTCTCGAAAATGTACGTAATGTGTGCCATGCTTAGGCACGAATGGGCCGGCTCAACCGGTGCGATACCACGGCCCCACAGAAAACCATCCATGGCAGAACAACTTTATGACAGAACGCCTTTTAAAGATTTTATGATTTTTCTGAATAGTGCATTAAAAATGTGATTTAAATTTACATTTTCAAAGAGACGATGTTGAGCCTACTAAACTATTAGAAGCTTTGTTTTTATTATATAAAACTTGCTGAGGCGACTCATACCTTCACAATTAGTAAAAATTGCTGGTCAGTGAAGTGGTAGATTTCGACTTTCAGAAGCATCTAATGCATACAACATCAATTTATTTCGGTTTTGATTACAAAGTTATATCCATAGAGGTACTATAGATAGAGCAGGTGAGCCAGGCCTTCAGCTAGTTTGAGATTACAAGCAGCCGTATGTCTTCCCTACTCTATCTATAATACCTCTATGGTCATATCACAAGAAGTTGACGTTAATGACTTATTAAGCGTTACAAGTAGGGATGAGACATACTTGCAAACCTGTGTACCCGGCCTTCTAGGTATGGGTATATAAATACCCGATACAGAAACCAGGTTTCAAAATACTTCTAAGTATATGGGTAGATACTGTCATCTGTCATAAGTAAACGTACACTTTAAGTATGCCTCCAATACGATGCTTCCAGTTCACATATGCGTTAAGAGGTATGAAATCTTTCCTTCCTACTTTACCAGACTTAGGACTGTTTTAAGAAGAATTGGTTCCATGCATAAAATTAATTATGTTCAAACTCACTAGCGGGCGTAATTAAAAGATTTCAAATCAATTTTTTCACATTCTTAATTTGTTTCTTTTTTTTTATTTGTAGGCGATTAGTTAACTTCTATTTAATTTTATACGATTTTTTAGCAATCTTAGACTTTTTTATTTTGTTGCAGAAATAGCAGTTGTTGCACTTTTCGACTGCTAAGTTGCGATCTCCTCTTTGTTAATATGTTTCCCACAACGAAAAATAGTCGTTCACTAACAAATACTAATAATTTACACTCTACAGCTATGTATACACATACATACATACATAAGCACTCTATTAGTTTTATTACTCTGTTTTTTATGAAAATATAAATAGGTGAAATGCGCCGTTTTGGAATCCCAACTGACGTAAAAATCAAAACATTATCAACTAAAATGGTACACCAAACAGCTTAAATTATAAAAGCCTTCATACCTACACCCTATAATATCCTTTAGCTGTAACATACATAAGGATGTACTTTGGGTATTAAAATTTTGTAATTGAGTTGAAAGTCCCTAAAATATACCTACGATACTAGTATGCCAAAGGGACCCAAAGTGAAGTAGGCTACACTTCGGGTCCTTCCATGAGCTCTCGGGTAATTAAAAGCGTGTGGTTTGTGATCGCGGTTCGTATCGTACTGGTCGTGTGACGTAATACCTTTAAGGTATGTACCCAGTATTTCGCTCCATACCCTGACTGCGTACTGGAAAGCACATACTTGGTTTTAATACCTGTACTAGTATATACGCTTCACCTCTAGTTACAAGGTGATATGATATGATATGCTCACGTTGTGAATGCGGACTTAAAAAGGGTTCAGTAGATCATAATATATTTTCATGGTCCGTCCAAATAACTAAAGTTAAGCCTCTCTCTGTACAAAATTTATCAATACTTACTTATTTATCTTTACTTAACTTGTTAATTTTTGTTCCCTCTTAACTCACTTTTCCTTGAAGCTATGTGATGAATAGCAAAATTTATCAATAACAATAGTATTAAACTTTAGTATACTTTATATATTAGTATGTATTATCTATGTATTTGCATCTGATATGAAGGTTAATGTTTTAACCAAATATCGATGGTGCTTTACTGTGCGCGTCACCGTCTCCTACAACAAAGTTATAGTATATACTAGTATTTAAGTATTTCATCTAAGTACTAACTCGAGATCTTATTGGGTCAGTTGCATCGAAATAAAGAAGAAAAACAGTTTTACAGTTTCAGCACAATTTTCGACTTTGGTGTACAACTAGGGGCTTTGTAATAGCAGACAACGGACAATATATTTATTTGGGATACCAATATAGCGATTATTGGAATGAAGTTTCTCATCGCGTGTTACACGATCAGAGCGGATGGGAGCGAGATTGAAACGTGTAATAAGACTTTTTTTCAACACTTGCTGTATTTACAGCCTTGTATGAAGTTCGTTCCGACCTGGGCATAGACCCCTCATGTCTTTTTATTGTGACTTTTTCTCTCTAAATACTTAAGATTGGTACAATCTACATTGAATCACCATGCGGGAACATGACGATCATTTTTTGACATTGATTCTGCGTGAAAGAAAACGACATGGATTTATCAGCCACCGTTGTTAGCTCGTTGGGCACAATTTTAGAATGGTCATTTACAAACTTAAGTTAAAATTATCAGGTGTCCCAAAAGTTATTGCCACTAAGAATGAATAAAATATTTTATTTAAAGTTATGGATACTAACATCTTTAGTCAATGAAATATTTACCATTATTATCTACAACATTCATCCATCTGCTAGGCAAACTTTGGATACCTTTTTCCCAAAACGAGGAAGGCTGAGATTAAAAAAAGTCACTAATACAGTTTTTGAGGGTGTCATAATTTTCAACGTTTTTGCCTGACGAATGGCATTTAAGTGCATGAAATAAAAGTAATAACCTGATGGCGCTAAGTCAGGACTGTAAGACGGATGGGGTACAGTTAACCATCCAAGTTTCTTCAACTCATCATGAGTCAACTTAGCACTGTGAGGTCGAGCGTTGTCGTGCAGAAGCTGGATACCAAGTCTTTTCGGTCGTTTTATTCTTACAGCTACGGCTAACTTATGTAGTTGGGCAACATAATATTGAGCATCGACTGTTTGGTATCATTTTAAAAGTTCCCAGTAGATCATTCCTTGCCAGTCCCAGAAAACAGATAACATTATCTTGTAACTAAGTGGATTAAAGAGGAATCCAATATGCGTGACGTTTATTGTTTTCGTAATGTACCCAGCTGTCATCACCTATGATGATTTCCTTCAAGAAGTTTTTCCGGTGTGGACGTAAAAGCAGACTTTGACAGACACTTACACGAGAAGCCCGGTCTTGGATAAAACGTGAGGTGTCCATCGTGACATAACCTTATGATAACACATAGAGTCCAAGTGCTGGTTTATGGTTGAACGTGGTTGTCCAAAAGCCTTTTCCAAATCACACACACGGATTTTTAGTAAGTTCGGGGTGCAAAGCATCTTCATCAAAGGTGGACGGCCGACCAGCGCGAGGTAAATCTTTACAGCTGATATCACCTTCTTCGAAGCGTTTATACCAAAAACTCACCGTCCGGTCACTATTAGTAAGAGGTCCAAATGCAGTGTTTGTGTTTTTAGCTGTGATGTGTTGAAGGAGTGTTGAGCCTTTGCTCATATAACATAATAACTCGAAGTTGATATTGATCCCTTTTTATTCGTTCTGATAGACCTTACTGGTTACGTTCGCGCCTATTTATACCGACGCCTTAGAAGTTTCTAGAACATCCTTTCGTATTTATAGAATAAGAAAGGATGTTCTAGAAACTTCAAAAAGAAATGAGAAATTCTGAGTTAAAAAGCGCGAATATTCTGTGAAAGTTGTAACTGGCAATAACTTTTTGGGAGAACCTGATTTTTCTAGTTGGTAATATTGATTGTAGTTGCTTGCTGATAATGCTGTCAAAATGAAGAAAGATCATTGATAAATTTTGGTTAGTGGTTTGGATTGATTTTGACTGCGGTACTTCTCTCATTTTTACGCATGCCTATGGATTCTTGTAGACATAGTATCCTATGGTTACGTATTTATATTTGTCAGTTTCAGTGTAGTGTAGTGACTCTAGTTAAGAATTATTTTATATATTTTATTCCTTATTTGCCGACACCCTTTTTGTTACACTATTACTCACCCTGACCATTCTCGCCGATACTATTCAATTTTTAACCTACTTTATATAAAAGTTCATTGCCTTTGTCAATAAATTCAGTTGTTTGTATTCATATGAAGTTTTTAAAAAATAAGCACAATAAACAACAGTACAATAACTGCATTTGATATAGATCCTTTGTGACACTATTTATTAATTCTAGTTTTTTTCTATAATAAGAGAGTATTTGAATGAAGAAGTTTGTATTGCCACTTTCATTAAAAGCCATATTTTCATTAGGTAGTCAACTAATAATTATTTGAAACAAAGTAACTCAGCTATTAGGTCTAGCAACTAATAATTATTTGAAACAAAGTAACTCAGCATTTAAATCTCTAAATAAACTATGTATTTAGGAATTGGCAAAAAATTATCCATATATTACAGAGACCAGACATAAACTTAAGCAAGTAAAATAAGGAAAAATTTAAATTTGAAAATTCAATGATAATTAATAACCATTCAATGTTTTAATTTCATTTAAACTTAATTTATATTTCAAATATAGCTTAATCATTCTTGATAATGTTTTAGGTAACAGGTTACTTCAAGAATACTTAATGGGTTAAGAAAACAGTAAACTCATTGCTTTCAAGATGAGTAAGATGTCTAAAAATAAATTGAATTTGACCCTCCCACCAGGGTCAATAGATATGGTGCCTGCGGTCACACCATCTAACATGACACCTCAGCTGAAATCTGCCACTGCAACTGAGTAAGTGTACTTAATATTTCTAATTTGTATTATTTCATTAATTACAGTAGTAATTTAGTAGTTTCAGTAGTTTTGATAATTATAAAAATTAAAATGTTTTGCTAAATATATTAGTTTTCTAAACACATTAATGTTAAGTAATTATGATGAATATATAGGATTAAAAGTAACTCTTTGTGTAATAATACTTGTCTTCTGTTTACGCAACTTTAAACATAGACTTTGATTTTTTAATTTTAACTTGGTTTTTTATTGTTTGTTTATATTTGTGATAGATGAGACTATTATATAGCAACATGTACCCTTTTCCAGACATGGCAGACATAATTATGTATTAACAATAATTATCGCAGTATATACACATGTACCTAACTGATTTTTTTTTAGACCATATGGATTTGCTTGTGTGTATGTGTGTATTTCAGGATGCTAGAGTAGTTTCAGACTCAACCATCAAACTTTAGTCACTAGTAGCAACAATTGAAACAATTTTTGTGGTTTGTAGGCGGCAGGGTTTAGCTGGAAAGTCTAAGACTAGTATTGAAGCTCTTACTGAAAGGCTAGAGCAAATAGAAATGGATGACACACAAAGGCGAAGGATAGAAGTTTTCCTCTGCCAAAAGGAGAAAATTGGAGAGCTTAGTGATGATGATTTTGAAAAACTTGGAGAGCTTGGTGAGCATTGGAAAAGCATTACTGCTTTTTGTATGAAATTAAGTACTGTATAGGTGCCAAGTTCTTTTTTTGTTTCATTTGGATATCAGCATAGGGCATGGCAGCTGTATGTAGGTATTTCTGCTGTCCTTTTACTAAAAAACTGATAACCCTCAAATGATTAGTTACTTTTTAATAGGAAGTAATAAAAATTAAAATTCTCAATCTCTCTGTATAAGCAACTTATTATTAGCATGAATATATTTCGAAATATAAATCTTAGTAAATTGCTGAGCTAACCATTATGACTGGCATGTTGGTCTAGGGTTTAGTGACCCTGACTCCTGAACCAGAGGCTGTATGTTAGATACTCACACAGGACAAACATTTGTGTGATCCACAATAAGTTGTTGCAGGTCTGGGTGTTATTTGTATTGGTTGTATGAATGTTTGTGAAGTCCTTTGCAAAACAGGAATTATTTCTAATTCAATACCATCACCATAAAAAAATATAAACTTGAAAATAGGTAACTAATACTCACACTCTTGATCTACGTGCAGTCATAGTGTGAATTATTACTAAGAATATTGCTTGCCAGTAGTTGCTAGCCCGTGTCTTAATACAAGTAAAGGAGTCATGAGATGTGGCATTAACAAATTTTTTAAAACAATTTTAAGCTTATATATTGTATCAACTTGTTTTCAGGTCAAGGTAACGGTGGTGTAGTAATGAAAGTTCGCCATAAGTCCACAGGACTGATTATGGCCCGCAAATTAATCCATTTAGAAGTCAAACCAGCTATCAAAAAACAAATTATTAGAGAACTCAAAGTCCTTCATGAATGTAACTTTGCTCATATAGTTGGTTTCTATGGAGCGTTTTACAGTGATGGGGAGATTTCGATATGCATGGAATACATGGATGGGGGATCATTAGATCTTATTTTGAAGAAAGCTGGACGAATTCCAGAGACGATCCTAGGTAAGTCAACGATTATGATAAATATTGTGTCTGGCATGACTCAGAATGATAGATTTAGCGGTACATATTTATATTGATTCAGTATTCTGTATTAATAATTTGCATTCCATAATGTAACATAGGTAAAACAACATGAAATTAGGCATCATTATGGACCCAGTTTGGGCATAGCAAATTTTGTTTATAAAAATGGGTTTCTAATATGTACATGCCATGAAGGAGAACTTTTAATTTAGTATCCTAATATTTTTTTAGCTAAATTAATAGATTTTCTGCATCTACACTATTACTACATATAATAGTTCCGTTATTTAGCCGGGAGTACGCATAGGCATAGTAAGCTGTCATGGCGATTATTACGTCTTTTGCTTTTTTAGGCTCATACAATGCGTATGAGAATCTTGCTAGTTTATTTGAAGTACTTTGTATGTGAGCCTTCTAGTTTAATAAGGTGTCTGTAGTTAATCTAAATACCGAGAATTCATTTGATCTTTGGGTTTGGGTATATACTGCATCATTTCAGTTTTTGAAATTTAACTTTAAATTATGGTCATCCAACAAACTTACTATCTTCTTATTACACGGTAATATAATTGTAATTTCATCCGCAAACAGAGAAGATAAAGCACTTGATGTCTCATTTTTTGTAACCTAACATATAAGTAATTTGGCCAGTTTGTAAGTGTTGTTCAACTTCTACGTACCAAGTTCGAATTTTTAGATAAGAAATGAACCAATCGTATGCTATTTCTCTCGCGCCTATTGAGTATAATTTATCAAGTAATAATTTAAATAATACACGATCGCAAGCTTTACTCATATATAGTAAAACTCCAATGGCCTACATATGTATCCTGTTTTATTTAATATATCTTGCCTAAATCCGTTTTGACTGTCATTGAATATTTAATTTTTTGCACTAATTATAGAGACGTTAAGATACCACAAATTCTAATATTTTGGAGGTGGGTAGTAGCGCTATTAGTCGATAGTTACCGGATTTGGTTATTGTTTGCTTGTGGGGATCGGTGCATATTTATATCCACATAATTCTTAATAACATGTCCATAATTCTTCGGTATACAAGGAACTAAGGACTTTTCATTCTGTGTGTATTTATGACATACACATTGAACTTTAATTTAAATGATGTAACAACTCCTATGTTTTATAAATGAGCAATTCATTTATATTGTACAGGTAATGCAGATTGCGAACAAGTTGACTTCTTTCTTATCACTTAATTACGGTGTGGTTTTATTAATGTGTTGTGTAGACCACCTGTTGTAAGACGCGAGATATCATTTAGCAGTGTAGTTGAGGAAATAACAAAGACTAGTAACTTGTGTACACGTTGATATGTTTTTTTCAATGATGTAAAGATATTATATTTATAAAAAAAAGTTTGATATACCTTTTTAACTTTTTTACAAAGACAATATTGACCTTTTTTTCCTGGAAGGGTATGATTTATAATGAGCAATTCTAAAACGTAGTCAGGCAAGTCTATTTCGGTGTGTTCATACATATAAAAATATATTAAATCATTAATTATCTTCTTGGAAAGGAATATTTGAGAAAGGGTCAGTATGAATCTATCTTGTTAATTTTTAATATTATTGCTTACAAAAAACTTAGAACAATACTAACGGTTTGAGCAATTTTCAGGAACGATAACTTCAGCCGTG
Source organism: Tyria jacobaeae (assembly GCA_947561695.1). Taxonomy (NCBI): domain Eukaryota; kingdom Metazoa; phylum Arthropoda; class Insecta; order Lepidoptera; family Erebidae; genus Tyria; species Tyria jacobaeae. The sequence goes on along the minus strand of OX387221.1, from coordinate 11,489,408 downwards.
CTGAAGGGACTAAGCTATCTCCGTGATAAACACGCCATCATGCATCGTGACGTGAAACCATCCAATATCCTCGTCAACAGCAATGGAGAGATCAAGATCTGTGACTTTGGGGTGTCAGGACAACTAATCGATTCTATGGCCAATTCATTTGTTGGAACACGGAGTTATATGTCAGTAAGTGTTAAGTCTATACTTATCATGTTCGTGAACAGCCTTAACCCTGTTTGTCTAGTACTCTAAACTCTAAAAACTACATAGAATTGATATTATTGTTTATTTTTGATGTTCATTTCAGCCTGAACGTCTACAAGGCACTCATTACTCAGTGCAATCGGACATCTGGTCTCTTGGCTTGTCTCTTGTAGAAATGGCAATTGGCATGTACCCTATACCACCTCCAGATGCAAAGACTCTCGCAGCTATATTCGGGGGACAAAATGAAGATCATTCCCCTGGACAGGTTAGTTTAGGAAATGTAAACTTATAAAACGTTGAGGCTCAAACCCCGGCCAGTTCACTACGGTCGTAAACCCACCCCTAACACAAGCATTTAGCTTAGCTTTCGGGGTTAACAAGAATACTAGTAATGTGTGACCCATGCTGCTAATATTCTCCATTAATAATAAAAAAAAAACAAAATGATACATGTTTTATACAACTTTGTATGTCTGTATAATTGTATGCAGTCTAATGATGATGATGATGTAGACATGTTAATATGTAATTAATACAAAGGGTATATAGCTTAACTTTATATCGCCATTTCCGTTATTGCTACCTTCTTCACAAAAGATAATTACAACAACTTCTCACTGGACAACGGCTTGGCAATTTTCATTCGAAACAAGAATATATTATCTTCTACATGCAATAAAGTTGTACAGCAGTAATTTCAGATAGTACTCTGAAATTGGTAATGTCAGTGACCAGCCCACCACATTCCACTTGTCACATGTTCAGAATTTTACTAAGAGTCACCAAAAGGGTGGGCAGAAGTGTTACACATTGCCATTTATGTTTCAGGCTCCGAACTCTCCTCGGCCAATGGCGATATTTGAGCTCCTAGACTACATTGTAAACGAACCACCACCGAAGCTCCCGGCTGGCATCTTCACCGATGACTTTAAAGATTTTGTCGATCGCTGCTTGAAGAAGAACCCAGACGAACGGGCTGATTTGAAGACCCTGATGGTAAACTTCAGCAATGCAGTTTTTAATACACTACATAAATATATGCAACACTAAGTTTTGCAAGCAGCTTGGCTCGCATGCTTGTAAAGCGGATACGACGAAAAAAGAATTATTCAAATAGGTCATGCCATTTTTGAGTTTTTGTGAGAATAGCGAACGGCATTTCAGTTTATATTCATATTAAGAGATTACATGACACCTTTCGAGTTTTATACAAACTACAGAAAAGTAAGAGATGGAGGGAGAGTCTTTAGTTAATGTATTGACATGCAACTGTAATGCTCAATATGTGAATGATAATAATGTCCCATCTTGGCGCTTGAAATTAAGGTCAAAGTGTCATCACCATAGCTTTGGTATATAGATGCTTTGCTTTATCAGTTTTCTTATGGGATAGGGGGCAAACGAGCAGACGGGTCATCTGATGGTAAGTGACTACCGCCGCCCATGGCCACCTTCAAATTCAAGAGTCACAAGTGCGTTGCCGGCCTTTTAGGTAGGAGTACGCTCTTTTCTTGATGGTTTGAAGGTGTACCCGGAAATACGACAGGCGACAATTTGTTCCACAGGCTTGGTTGTGCGAAGCAAAAAGCTTCTGGAGACGCGCACAGAGTTGGAGTGCCAATCACCCAGGTGATGGTGGAAACCTGCGGCCGATATAAGTCCGAACAATTCCTCTGAACATTCCCCATGATACAAGCGATAGAGATTGCAGAGTGAAGTGCCAAGGTGTCAAGCCGATCAGATATATCCTGGCAATCGATGATGCGAGTTGCTATCCGTGGAATTTTATATAGGTTAATTTATTCACTAATGAAAAGTGACTCTTGTATTCCTTACTTTACATTTTTTGAAATAACTTTCATATCCCTACACAACCAAGAATTCCAGGTCCAGCTATTAGCAGAAAAACTTAAAGAATTATTGTTATTTTTTGTTGTATAGAATCATGAATGGATCCGGAAGGCGGACGCGGAGAAAGCGGATATAGCAGGATGGGTGTGCAAAACAATGGATCTCATGCCTTCTACGCCCAATTCTAACGTGTCTCCTTTTTCTTCATAAGCTGCAAGAAGTGCATACTTTCATCAGCGAAAAAGGGTTCGTTTTATGTGATAACATTAGTTATTAAATAAACATAAATACATATATTCTGTATACATATCGGAATATCAACAAGACAACATAATTGTATATATGTACTTACTTAAAGCAGGTTAATTCTTATGGCTAGTTAAAAATATGTTTCCATTAATGATCACAATAAACGTTTTGTTTCGGTTACGAGCTATTTTTATCTTAGATTTTACGGTTGCAGATATAGAGAGATAAATACAAAAAAGTCAGAACAAACAAAGTTATTAATTATTATTAAAATTTTAATCCTCTTATGGTGAATATGACCTATACAATGATAGTTTTTTTTTTAGTTTCTGATCAATCTGTTAAAGGTTGTTTATATCAAAATCGGTTCAACCATTTAGCCATAAAAAGGTAACAGACAGACAGATGATTATTTTCAACATCAAACATTATCATCTGGTAGTAGCCTTTAAACGTATACCGAAGACCAAGGGACGCATGTGATGACTTACGGAGTTTGTCGTTACTCAAAGACTTCACACATTACTTATAGAGTTAGGTATTGCATTGTTTAAAGATTTATGTACATACTTGTTTCCAGGTCAAAACATTTCCCAAGAGAAAGCGGGCAACATTATAAGTGAGGACGCAAGCTCAGAAGAATAGTTGCCCAACACCACGCGATGACAGTAAACAGTATGTCAACTCTAGATACCATTGTCCAGTACACCAGCATCATACTTGTAAGAGACGTGATTATACACCCTTGACCTCTAACATACCCATTGTCCAGTTTATATACAGGGTTTATATACCAAGGATCGACTTTCGGAACATTATTCAAACAACTCCCACGTTGTCAATGATTCCTATGTTGCAAGGGAATGAGAAACATTCAAACAACGTACACAAAAATATTTTGTATTACACAAATTTCTGTCCCGTGTAACAATCGTACCCACGATATTTGAGTTAGCAGTCAGGTCACTAGAGCACTAGACTAACAGGCCAGTCATTATATCGCATATACCATTTTATTAACTACAGCAAAACGGCATGTTACAGACTGTCTACTTAATTTTTTAAAGTATTTTTTAAGTGATAATAATTATTTATGAAAAATCGTTAGATACTAATAATTTATTTTGTTCAATTTCAAAGATAATACACATAAAAATTGCATTTAAATCTATTAGTGGGTACATAATTATGGGTGCAACCGCAACTTCGTGTTTCTTCTGGTTAAAAAATAAACCCTATAAATGACGGCAATAATACATAATGTTGCGAATTTTATCACATACTTGTTCGTTGGTGGTTCAATCCACACATTTGCCTTTCTGGGAGTAGCTCACATTACATTTAGTGTTACAATTAGCGGTTCTTAGTCGATCAGCGTATAAAACATCAAGGTTATCACGTCTCGTAATATTAGAAATGTCATAAATTGTAACATTAGGATTTCTTCGGAATACAATCTGTCATCGAATATCGATACTCAAAATTAATATAAAAAATATATAATTTATAGAATTGGCTAAAATTTAATGTAAAAAAATTGTAGGATTTATTCGAAAATGATGCGTTACGCTACACTTTGAATCGCTTGAAGTTTGTGTAGTCGACGACACGGTCAACGGTCAACGTTCTCAACTGACGAACAATTATAACGCGAACTATACTAAGCGGTACAACTGTTTCGCCGGCTACATGTAAAACAATTGACTTTCCTTCTCATATACTCGCTATATGACTACGAGAAAGTGAAATTAAGTTAATGCGTGTAGGACTGTAACCAATAGCATGGTGTCCGTTAAATAGATAGGGTAAAAATAAAACATTGCAATCGTGGACGAACTAATCGAGGTTTTATAACAAGAAACGACAACTAATCGATAAATGGTCAAGTAGAGTTGATTTAACTAGTCGCAAGTCGAAAAAATGTTAGTAGTGTTTTGACATATTTTTCTTTGCTGAAAGTGCGTAATTCATGTCAGCTGGTACCTGTTATTTGAATAGAATAAAGACGAGCCTGTTTTGTGGGCGAGTCCTGAGTACTGGAATACTCAAACGGTCGCGACAGTACGCGGGCGTGTGAGCGTTCCAAACCTCGCGTATATCCTCTTATAATGTGTAAAATAGAATGCATTTTTAGATTACACCAAAAATATAAAAAAAAGTGAAAAAATAAAAAATAGTAGGTATGTTTTCCCTATTATTGACGTGATGCACTTTTCCCGTTTGGTTTGTTGTGTTATTTGCTTCGTTTTAGTATGTCCGCTGTCATTTATCCGCCCTGTCCCGTGCACCTCGCGTAGATGGCAAACTTTAATAAGCTATTCACTAATGTCACATGTTTGTGCGATATTGAATGTATGAGTGAATGTTTATTTGTTCGTTGCGTTAAAGTTCGAATTCATCGAGAACGATAGAAAGTTGTCATACGCTATGCTGATATTTATACCGACCGATGCACTGAACCAACTCGGTGTTTATTCCTACGAGTACAGAGCATGTCTAAGCTTTATCGCTATTATTAGCCTGGCCCTTCCTTTAGTATTTAGAGCGTTTTATGACTTATAACATGTATCCTGTGTTCTAGAATTTTGCGAAGTGTTTTGCCTTTTATACCCTGCATTTGATGGTTTATTTTATAATCACTTATATGATTTACGGTGCTTTTATTTATTGACTTAAGTATAAAAAAATATTTTTTTTTTGTATAAATGGTATTATCGTGATTATAGGTTAAATTTATCTATGGTACGTATCTAGTTGTATTGTAGGTTAGGGCAAATGTATTATTAGATATTATATTTTAAATCATTTGTTTTTATTTCTGAACTATTAGTAGGCCTCATTCTTAAATGCAAGCCTGCAATGTATGTAGTCATTTTTTGTTGGTCATTTTGTAAGCCTTTGTTCCACAAGTGCTCTTTAAAGTTTGTTAAAAAAAAGTAGGAATGAAATTTGTTGATGCCTTTATCAAAATCACATTTCAAATCAATATTTATAGTATATTTAGGCAAACAGAAAACTTTCGCAATTAGTTTCTCTGATAAAAGCCAGGTAAATGAGTACGCTTAAAAAAAATCAAACAGTTTTTAAGGAATTAGAATATCTTTGTGTATTTCAATAAAGTCTTTAAAAATAAAAATAAATAAAGTAATTATTTCAGTTATCTTATTTTAAGACTGAGGTTTTTCTTAAAAGTTGTATGCTGATAAAGGCTATTATATCATTATGTTGTGAATCAGTAGCATTTATAGATTACATACCCTAGAATGGTCAATGTAAGACAATATTATAAGTTCCATGTAGAGTTATCATTATCATTTCCTTCATTAATAAACAAAGACATATAATTCCGAACACAAAATGCAATAGATTTTTTGTTTTGTTTAAATAAAATGTGGTCCTTAAAATTAAATGTTATCAATTATGTTAAATTTGATTTAAAAATGTTCTACGAATAGTCGTTTAAATAAGTTTTATGCATAAATCTTAGCGATCAATGAATTTTGACGGCCTCTTTACGCCACTAAACTGAAGTGACACACTTATAACGTTTTCATGTAAAGTTAGTCTTAAGCAGACGAGTGCAGATATTATTTTTAGTTTTTTTATGTATGTTAACAAGGGGTTTTTATCCACAAGGATACGCCAACCCCATCGTACCGTATCATACACAACACGACATTAAATGCAGATATTGGAATCAGTACCATGAGCCCTGGCGTTATCTAATGAAGGAAACTTGTACACTGGCTATTGTTGGATTAAGTAAACATCATTTTTATTTTAAAAATATTGTTTCTCTAGTATTGACATCTGCTGATTATTTTCCATGTTTTCATTTTTTAAATTCAGTCAATTGATATCCCAGACATTTTATTTTTATTTATGGTCATTGACATAAAATATCTAAAGCAATTGACATCGTCAGTATTATAGCTATCGGCGCTGTTCGAAATAATAAAAAAGTTTTACTAGAGCCCCGTACTAAAATGATTCTTAATTTCACTATATTTCTTACATAATGATCTTCGAGCTTGGCTTACCTTATTCAATTGACATGGTATTAAACATATCATAAAAAGACATATTTTGTTATAACGTTACTTATCTACTGCAAAACTATCTTAAATAATACCACGCTGTTTCCATTACATTGTACCATTTTAATATCCTCCACCTTCCGTCACTGCAAACCTAAACCTAACCTAACCCTAACCTAACCAAATCCTAAAAGATAGTACACACCACGAACAAATTATAGTGAAAATATGAATTTGTTGTAATAGACGATTGCTTACGAGAATGTGTATAGTTAATAGTTTGTTGTTATCCTTTCTACTTGTATACAGGAAGTATATTCCTATAGACAAGAGCTATTTCTACGTCAAGACAACCATACACACCATTATAATGAATACGTATCATTCTGTTCGCTATTTAGTTTATGTGTCAGTGTGTTCCTATACACATAACATATGAGTGCATGTATGGTTTTTAAATAATCGTTCATATATCGTGTATGTATCTGCTATAGTGTCAATACGTTATATTGCCAAGCATCTATAAAACCCTATTCGTAAATTGGACGAACTGTAAAAAGGAATACATTATGGTTGTAAACATAAATAGAACACCAAGTAGTTATGTTCTAGTTTTAAGTAATCATTTTTTAATGTCTATTTTGCTAGAGAGAATTCGTCAATTTTTTTTGCCACATTGAATGTAATCAGGTCTTTTGCCCATTGTTTAATTTATGTTATATAATCTCGTTTATTCTAAGGCTAAGTTTTAAACGTAGATGAAAATAATGACTAAAAGAATGCAGTTATCGAAGAACAATCGTCCGTCAAATCAAATATTGTCAATTTCTATTTTTCCTATGTTTATATTAAAAGGAATATTTAATGAAGATATCGCTGGGCCGATCAATCGATTACTGTATTTGAGACACTTGATTTAACGTAGTTATTCAATGAGGGTTTTTTATATTGTATCACTAAATATGTACTTCATTTATTATATATTTAAGCTTCATATAAAGGTACATTATGTAGTTAGGTACTCGTGTACAAATAAATGTTAATTATAACTAGCACTCGTTTTATTTAATTTCCTAATTATCCAGTTATATCGTTTGCAATGAACTCTGTGAAAAACTTAGAAGCAAATTGTAATGACCGGGTCGCTGGTCGGGTGATTGCAAGGGAGGCCGTCTCCGCTCCGCTTACATTAAAATGAAATATGCGAAGTTAAATCGCAAAGAGGTTGCCGAGGGAGATTCCTCCTTGCCCCTCATTATAAATGTGCGTAAATATTGTTTCTGCGGAGAACTTCTGGTCGAGCCTCATTAAGAAGCCATTATGACTTCGAGTTTACTCCGCATTGTGACTTTTTGCATAAAAGCCTTAAAATACTGTTTGTAAATAAGTTGGTAATAATAATGTTTATAAAAATGTATCCGTGAAGGGGTGGGCAGAGATATTAAACACCCATTTTTTACCAATGAGAATTTGGTCCCACTAACGTTGTGGTAGGCGAGCTTATTGCAGTTAATCCAGCCCTTTAATAAGTAAAGGTAGGGAAATTGGGAGTATATCCAAAGTTTAATTTCCTTTTCCTTGTTTCTACCGAAAAGTAAGAACAAGGGAGTCCTTCCCTTGTTGATGTGTACAAATAGCGTATTTGAAAACACGGTAGTGCCTTGTGCCACGTATTAAGGCGCGTACTGAAGCATATTTAACTTAATCTATAAGACACGCATACGACTGCTAGCAGGATCAACCGGGGATGACGGACTGCTGAACCGGAGGTCGTGGGTTCGATTCCCATACGGGACAGAATTTTGTGTGATCCACAAATAGTAGTCCTGAGTCTGGGTGTTCTTTGTGTCCGTTGATTTAATGTTTGTAAAGCCCACAACGACACAGGAATTAGCCTATTGCGGGAGTTGTCCTTTAAAAAAAATAAAAATTAAAAAACTTTGCTTGAAAACGAACTTTTTGTTAAGAAATTAAAAAAATATATTTTACTTGTAAAAAGGTTTTTATTGTGCTCTGTTTAAACAGAAGTTAGGTATCGATATTATAATCGATAATTCATATTATTATAATCTTGTAAAAAAATATCTTCCACGTCTCTCCTAATGTAAACTTTGCTGTCAACAAGGTCCATAATTGATTCTACCTTTATATTTAACACCTTATCAATGTATTTATAGAAATGTATGCAGTAATAAATAGTTCGTTTATTTGTGTGAGTTTCGTACATTACAAGTGCAGTGTAAGCGGAATGTCCTGCCATATACGAAGATGTTCAAAGCCGACTTTCTAGTAATAGACAAACTTTGACCTTAAACACCCACTGAAACCTATTTGTGAGGTTCATTAACAATTATATTAAACCCTTCAATGCAAGCTCGCAGTTTTAAGGCTCTACGCCCTATTTAACTAGCAGCATCGACGTCGTTATTCTTAATTACAGCATTATTTTAAACTTCTAACTTTAACTGTAGTTTAGGCAGCGCAAGTTTGTTGGTTAACTACAATATATTGTATTTTTGTCGGTGATTTTAATAATTATAATTTAGAGACTCATTTAATAGTTAAACCTTGTACATCTAGACACGTAATATTAACGTAAATTAGTTCAGTAAAATAACTGCTGCTAGTGGTGGTTTTTTTAAGATTTTTATTAAAATACGTTTTATGACTCATCCACATATATGTACATACATATGTATATTACAGGATAACGGATATCGTTGATTTCGGGTTTCGATTTTAGAAGTTTATATGTACCTAGTCCATAGTACGTAGATATAGCTAGTAATGGTAACGAGCTTGAGCTTTCAGAGTAGTTGTGGACCAGGCTGCTGTGACAGGTTTTTTTTTGTATTATAGAGGGACAGACGAACAGACAGGTCAACCGCCTTCCATGGACACCGCCAACTCAAGAGTCGTGAGTGCGTTGCCCACCTTTGAGGGTGATGAGGTATGGGGGGAAAGAAGAGAAGGGGATGAGGAGATGGGAAAGGGTGAGGGGGACGAGAGAAGAGGAGAGGATAGGGTTAGGCCTCCAGGAATCTCACTAATTGCGGGGAAAGGCAACCTAAACGTTGCTTCACAACCGGTTTTTCTCTGAGGCCGTGTTATCGCACCGGTCGAGCCGGCCCATTCGTGCCTAAGCATGGCTCTACCACTGTTGAATACAGTACAAAACACAGTCATATAAACCCACAGCTGACGGTTATGATTACTGTTAATATCATATTTCATGACAGAAAAGTTAGATGAAAGGGGTGATGGGAGGGGTTATATTACTGTGTTCCGCATGTCCTAATAAAGCTGTTCCCGGATTCCTCCTATTTTAAGCGCAGCATGACACACCGTCCGAAAACCCCGGTAGGATGATGGCCCGAGCGGTATTCCACACGAAAAAAAAGGTGTTATATTAGCTCATATTAAATTTTAATGTAAAAGCATTTCAGATTTTATAAATCTTATAACGAATTATTTTTATTATTGAAATTACTTACTGCTCGGAATCAAGGTCCCTCTTCCCTTAATAATACCAAGAAGCTGGTTGCGAGATATTGCTGAATGGTTTTAAAAGGTAAAACATACGAAAATTGTTCAACGATTTAATACACGTCGATTTTTTTTCTCTTCATATATGTAGGTAATTAATTAAAACTATATATATAAAACTTTTTATACCTATTTATATTTATATATTATTATCTCTTAAATATGAAGAGATTTATGAAGTAAAAAAAGTAGTAGTAAAACTAGTATGTTCAGTTTCAGTGATTTGTAACAAATAGGTAGGTAGTCTATTGTCTGGTTAAATAATTGCACCCAATACGTTGGTATTGGGTGCAATTATTTAACCAGATAATACGATAATACGAAAATACATAGAAATATCGCTTCTCAAGTGTTTATGAAAAATGCATTTTTTTATGCAAACATTACATATATAACTAGATAAATAACCTAGATACCGACTGCAGCGCCATCTGCCGGGCTGATTTGTGAATCTAAACCATTCCCAGATCCCCTTGAACACACATAAAAAATTTCATCAAAATCCGTCCAGTCGTTTGAGAGTAGTTCAGTGACATACACACTCACAGAAGAATTATATACATATATAAAGATATTCTGATATCAAGTTTAAAAAGTAACAAAGTTTCATCTTCGGTTGTCATTTGGAGCGCGTGTCGGAATAGCGAGCCACGTGGCGTCAACCTCATAAGTAGGTCAATCGATACAATATATTGCGAGGGGACTGTCATTATAATAACAATATTATAATCAAGTTTTTCTATAACCCTTTGTGCATTAGCAAAACAGGAAGGTTTCGGGAAACTTTGACAGATATCTTTTCGATATTCGCGGGTTATATAAAAAGTTCATTTGGTAAATAGGACGGATGTATTTGTCCTATGTTGTATCAGTATATAAAAGCAAGACAAAACAGTTAAGAACAATTTTCATTGTTTTTGTTGAGTTTTGCACCTATTGACGAGTTTTAGTGACATCAATAAAAAAAATATAAGATAGGGAATGTTTTGATATCTCTAAATTATTTTGAAATATCTTCAAAAATTTTAGGCGTCATGCTGTAGTATATATTTCGTGAACTCGGAACTGAGGTTGGAAAGTCACATTTAATGAAGTAATATGCAAAAATCGGACGATAGTGGTATCATACTTTATTTAGATCAGATTTTATTAATAGTCCCTATTTTTGTTTTGTAGATAACATATAAATAAACGAACTTAGTGATATCAATTATGAAAACCGAAACAATTAGCTTCTTTTTATAAGTAATAAGTTTTTTTATATTATAGGGGGACAGACGAACAGACAGGTCACCTGATGGCAAGTGACAACCTCCGTCCATGGACACCTGCAACTCGAGAGTCATAAGTGCGCTGCCCGCCTTTGAGAGTGATAAAGGATAAGGGGATGCGGGGAGGGGAAAGAAGAGAGAGAGAAAAGGAAAAAGGAGAGGAGGAGTTGGGCCTCCGTAAACCTCACTAACTTCGGGGAAATGCAAAGCAAGCGTTGCTTCACAACCGGCTTTCTGTGAGGTAACGACTATACAATTAAGTACTTAATACATGTAGGTACATGCTGATGCATGCTGAGTCTTGTATTACCAATAAAAATTTAATGGTTTTTTTATGTTATAAAATGGCCAAACCTTTACCTCCTCTATGAAGAATAAAATTACAATCTGTACATTTACAAAAAAAAATAAAAATAAAAATGTCTGTAATATCATACTTAACAGCTTTCTATTTAATGCATCTGTTTTTTTTACTAGACGCTACTTATACAAAAAAAACGATATTTAAGAAATTTTACTATATGTTTGTTATAAAAAGCAACTGTTTTTTTAATTTTTTAATTTTTTTTTTAGTTTTCCACACAAAATATATAAAACGAGCGATACTGCACGGCCTTGCTATATAATATATTGTAATATATTTACTAAAAATGCAAAACATACATACATAAATACTGCGTGATACATTAATTTATATCGATAAAGTTGTTCTGGTATTCAATTCAATATGGATTAATATATCGCGCAATAAAATAATTAATATCATCAATATTAACAGTATACTTGATATTAATGTTAGTAGCCATCAGCATTCTGCTGTGATTCTACCACATCTAATAAAACTCGTTATGATTTTTTATAACTAAACAGGGCATCAAGTGTCTGTACACCCATCACATGCTTATTTAATTTCGAGTATTAATAAGTCGAACTAACCCAAAAGGACAGATATTTGCTAGACCCAAAAAATCGAATCTGATGTTTTAAGAATTTAAAATATAATCGACTAATACACTAACTTAAGAGTATTGTTTCAAGCAACTTCAGCCGGCGACTTTACCTAAATTTTTCAGTTTTCCTGACAATGTGTATGCAACATTTCCTTATAATTCTGTTGCTATCTGTTTTAAGGTAGATATGTGGGTACTCAACACTCGAGTCTAATCAGTATGTTGTTACCGTATATTAAAATGCTGTTTTAATGTACGGCAATGTTCAATATCATTTCAGTCAGTCAACCCTTAACGACTAGCTTTTTCTTACATGAGTATATATTTTGTCAATCGATTTAGGTATTCTATTTCAATTTCATTATCCCAATCAGTATGTGTATAAATTTAATGATCGGTTAGATTACAATTTAATATGTAAAATTATATATCAAAGACAAACTCAATTTCAAAGTAATAATGTTAATAATGAAAGGTTTTATTTTTATGTATACCTACCATAGTGACTCCACTTTGTCTGATGGAAAACAAAAAGAGGAATCCAAGAGTGGTGGTCACCATCCTCATTGCATGTCTAATTAATGCAGGATGGTGACCCACACTATGGTGGCCTGGGAAGATGCTTCTTCACGCCCCGCTTAAAAGACCCGGGATCAAAGTGGGAAGGAAACACGTGCGTTGGTAGGGAATTCCAGGCTTACACCGATCGGCACAGGAAAGAAGAGCCAAACCATTTAGTTCGGGTACGTATATTTTCGACTCTCAAATGGTGACTCCTTAGGCCAGCACGTGTAGTCCTGTTGAGAAAGGGAGAAGGTGGGGGGTGGTGAAGGAAGTGATTTAAGGATCACACAAAAATTAAAAAAAGTCTACCGAATGAAAAGTCATTGGCCGGATTTAGGTAGTTTTTTTCAAATGGGTTCAAGAAGGGTTTTAAAAAGTGATTTAAAAAAAAATGTGAAGCTTGATGTGCTAAACAGATCGAGACAGTATTTTACTCCGACCCACCGCCTGCAACTTTAAAAGGCGCAGGTTTGGCCGCACATGTATTACTGTTCTCATTTCTATGCAGGTGCACCCCAGTACCAACTTCTCCCTCTTGACCGCATTCAACGGAGAGCGACTCGCATCATCGACTGCCAAGATATTTCTGATCGACTTGACACCTTGGCGTTGCGTAGAGATGTAGCTTCACTCTGCATCCTCTATCGCTGGTTTCCGCCATCGTCCTACGCGACAAAATATCCATCCCCATCACCTGGACGATTGGCACTCCACAACTGTGCGCTTCTCCAGAAGCTTTTTGCCTCGCACAACCAGCTAATGGAATAAATTGTCGCCTGCCGTATTTCCGAACCGATACAACCATCAAACCTTCAAGAAAAGAGCGTACTCCTACCTAAAAGGCCGGCAACGCATTTGTGACTCTTGAGTTGCGGGTGTCCATGGGCGGCGGTAGTCACTTACCATCAGGTGACCCGTCTGCTCGTTTGCCCCCTATCGCATAAAAAAAAAATAACTAACAACTCCAAGTCATACAATTATTAGTTTTTTTTACTCACTCGCGTTTTTTATTCATTCAATGATTCTGTTATTCTTAATTTAAGCCAGGCACGACGTCCTATTGAACCACCAATTGTACTAATTTGAAGTAAATAGGTAACATGATTATTAACCTACACTTAAACATTAAATTTTATAGACATAGTTAGGAGCTATGCTCCGCTGTGTACCAGCTAACTTTCTATAGTTTTGTGTAATTTTTTTGGAAAATTAGTTATTTATATCTAATACATTTAGTATAAATATGTAGTCCGAGCTTTATGCGAAAACAGATACGCGTTTATAAAAATAATTTGAAAGTTTTAACTGGGAACTAGCAAAACAACATTTACCACTTATTAAGGGTACCCTTTACCGACGTAATCTTGAATAAGTTATTGTCGTTCTAGGAGAAATACCTTAAAAGTAAATTAGGCCTGGATTAAGGAACCGATCTGTGGAAATCCGAGGACGGTTGGGTGGCGCAAAAGAGGCTTACGGGGATAACGAGAATAGCTATCTATCTGGCTGTTCGTCGCCGTCCGTGTCCCTACTGGAAGTAATCTGGGCTAGTCTTTCTTTTTTGTCAGTCGAATGAAAAGCTTTGATCTGTTGAAGTTTTGCACGAAATTCTGTCAAGAACAATAAAGCGGAGGTTTGTTTATCTGAGCTTTACGATTTTTAGGCAGCAATATTTGTTTAAAATATTGCTCGAAAATATTTTCAAATGGTCTCTTTGATGAATGTGGGTGTCATTTCTTATCGCATTCTGTTAGTTACCAGAGTTTCTTTTTCATTTTAGATTAGTATCATTGACAAGCTTTAATGTTTTTTTTTTACTTAATTTTATTACATTTACTGTTACGGTCATTGGTTATACTAAACACTAAAATAAAATGCACACAAATATAAGCAGACCGCTTATTTTGTCCTCGGCTGCGGGGTACCCCGTAGGTAGGACGAGAACGGGGATCGCTAGAGGTGCGGGCGGCAGGCGCATTCTTATTAAAAGTCAGTTCAGCTGCCTCGCGGATAGCGATGGCAAGTTTTGACAGTTGCGGATGATTCGTGAGACTTATACATGAGATTTCATTCTCAAGACGATCAGAAATATCTTCGGACATAAAATTAATAGTCAGTTGGTAAATAACAACTCTGAAAATTTTAAACATATTATTTGATAACACTGAAAATTTTGCACTTCTGGTTTCTCAGAACGGTTTGAAATTCGAATGATTTATATTTTTACACACGAGTCATTGATAAATAAGAAATAAATATAGGCAGGTCATTTTTTTTTATCGCACTTGGAATTTCGTCATCCACAGTGAAAATGGAATTAACGCGGAAAGATTTTAGAGTGCTGATTTTTTATGATTTTAAAAATGCTCTTTTTCCGCAAGATTGTGCCGTTTGCCTTCAAAATGCTTTTGCTCCCAAAAAAAGCAGGCGAGGAACGTAGGAAATGAAATGATTGCTTCTTTTTCTCGCGCACGGGTACCGTTGACACAGTCCCACTTGAAGATCAAAGAAATGTTAATGCCGAGTGGTATACAACCATTTGTATACCTGCTGTTCTTGAAAAGTACGAGAAAGAAGACCGAGAAGCCGCATCTTCTTGCATCACAATGCTTCTTTGCACACCGCCAATAAAAAAAAACATTATTGGCCTCTGAAAAAGTAGAGCTCGTGACCCATCCAGCACAAAGTCCGGACCTCGCACCCTGTGATTTCTTTGTTTTTTCGTAAAATTAAAGATTTCATGATAGGCTTCACTTTTACAAGCTCCGAAGAGGTAGCGACGGCGTTCAATTAGCACGTTCAAAGCATGCCACTAGACCAATGGTCATCTTGTTTTGAAAAATGTTTCGAACGTATGACATTTTTTTTAAATGTAAAGGAGAATACTTCGAAAAACAATGAATATAATAACATAAAATATATAAACAGTGCGACCTACGTATTACACTGCAGCAGGGAATATTTTAGACTATTATTACATGATCTCATTTAAATTTAAGAAATGCGGTCCAAAAAGAAAACTTGAACAGCCAAAGAAAAAATTGAGGAGGCGGCAATATCTAAATACTATTAAAAATATCGTATTTTATATCTTGGCGAAACTTATATTAAAGCATTTCATAACATTTCATAATGTTGGCAATCAAGCGATTAACGGGGCGTGCTGTCTCATACGGTAAAGGAGACCGTTTGAACATCGTCAATGTACGTTGATGATGATGGAGCCCAAACTGGTTTTTATACGGAGCACTTGTGATATTTAAATTCTAAATTAAAACAGGTGATTATTACGAATCTATGAATTTCGTAAATTTTAGTGGTGGGATAAAAAAAAACTCATGCCTAATATACCACCAAATTCCGTTACAGTAATGAATAACGCTATTTACCATTCGGTTCCGAGATTGACTACGAAGATATTCACAAAATTGACGAGTTATTGAAAAGAAACAGACATAAAGTGGTACGTTTGCTTACATACCACCAAGACTTGAAGCCAATTGAGATGGTCTTTGGCCATATTAAAGGACAGTTAGCACAAGAAAGTAACGAATAATTGGGAAAATATATTGTCAGGGGTAATCACTTTGAAGTCAAACAATATGTAGGATATAATACTATTTATTTTTACAACTTTATAACAACACGTGTTATCGCGTTCGTTCCCAAAGTGCGTCTGCCTTGTTCCTTCTGTCTGTCGCCATTTTCCCTTTCCTAACGAAACTTAACACTCTTTACACAGGAAATGAAATATATTTAACTGGTTAACAGTTTAATCAAGTGTCTAAAATTACTAATACTAAAAATAAGATTTAACATAATTGTTTGTAATGTGTAATTGTCTGATTTTAATCCTTTCCACATCCATTTATTATCTCATAATTATAAAGAGGCGATAGTTAACAAAAATAAAGTTGTATATTTACTTTAGATGATGATGTTGATTTTGTTATTACTGGGCAAGACGATTCAGATGATTCTGATAATGACTGAATCAGGTACCAGTGTTATTAATATGGTTATAAGGGATTGATTTATAATTTTGATAAATCTTGCATATAATAAATAGTACCTAGTATTTTATTTTGTTACCTACACGTTGTTGTTTCATTAAAATTTTGTATAATCATTAATTTTCTAATAAAAAAATCACCATCTGTTCACCGTTAATAACTGTGACGTCACATATCTGAACAACAGTCCAGTGCAAATTTCACCTCTTGTGTATCACGCTACGAGCGCACTCGCCCGCACCTCAGGCACCACAGGCACAGGCACAGGCCTCTCAGGGCTCAATTAAGATAATATACCTATAGCTTTTGACGGCGACTTCGCTCTCGTGAAAATGTTGAAACGTACATTTTTATGAAAAAAACAAAACTAAAACTCATCTACTAGTATATCCGTTCAGTGGTTTACATAACAAACATAAATCCTTACCAATTTTGCCATTTATGATAGCAGTAGGATTTTTAATAAGATGATTAGTTGCTCATACAAAAAGTAATTACACTACATTGTGCCGAAAAGCAACTATAGATATAGATATTTGATATAGCTAGATCTGTTTCGCTCTCGTCCTAACCGCAGCAATTTCAAGTTACCTCAAATAAGTTGAGTGTCGCCCGTAGGCTGTCTTGTCTGTGTAATATTATTATATTACGCGAATAATTACAGTCATTAAATGGTATACTTTATACATATGTAATTCATCCCCTGTACGAGACTCAGCGAAAAGAAAAGAAAGTTATGAGAATAGACATTCGAAATAATATTATTTACACTGCCTAACGCACTTACGACTTTTGAGTTGCAGGTTCTATGGGCGGTCCTACAAGGTAATAAGAAAAAGAAAAAAAGAGAAGGCTCTAGTTTTTACCCCACTGAGTATGTTTTTCGGGTATATGTACATATGTTTGTATGTATGTGTAAATGATGTTTTGATGATGTTTTTTGTCACGCCCTATAGTGTAGACTACTTCAATGG
Source organism: Tyria jacobaeae (assembly GCA_947561695.1). NCBI lineage: Eukaryota > Metazoa > Arthropoda > Insecta > Lepidoptera > Erebidae > Tyria > Tyria jacobaeae. The sequence goes on along the minus strand of OX387221.1, from coordinate 11,471,758 downwards.
ATGTCGACCTGTGGGGTAATATTTAAATCACCTAAACCAAAAAAGTGAAAGTTGCACTCACGTTGCAGTCACGTTTTATAATAATTTAAGTCTTTGTAAGCTCGTTTGTAGTTAATTGCCTATTTTCAGTATAGTAGATTTTTTATACAATTATCTTAAATATCCAAGCGATATATAAAATACAGAAAACTTTTTGTTTTAAAGGAAACAAACTAAAATAAGTGATAGTGAACAGTCGACGATCATATCATTACGATTCTATGATAGCGTCATATATTAGTTTTTTATTTTTGGTTATAACTTTGATTTTGGCAGACTTGCATAACGTTTTCTATGTACAACACTCACCAAAGATACGTGTGTCTTAGTAATATGGAATAGATAATAATGGTCTGCCCAGTATATAGCGACAAAAAAGCGAGAGAAACCTATTGTCACGACTTTATTATGTTCTAATTGGAACACATTAAAGTCTGAATATTGGACTCGCCTCTAACATAAATACTTTTAGATTTTATTATGTATAATCATAAGGCTTAGTTAATATTTAATTATTTACGAAAGAACTCCTTAAAGAAAATATACATATATATAATAGTAGTGGTAGAGCTATGCTTAGGCACGAATGGGCCGGCTCGACCGGTGCGATACCACGGCCTCACAGAAAACCGGTTGTGAAGAAACGCTTGTGTTGCATTTCCCCGAATTGAGTGAGGTTTCCGGAGGCCCACTTCCCCCTCCCCCCTTTTCTCTCCCCTCATCTCCTTTTTCCTCTTTCCCATCTTCACCATCACCCTCATCATCACCCTCAAAGGCAGGCAGCGCACTTGCGACTCTTGAGTTGCAAGTGTCCATGGACGGCGGTGTCACTTACCATCAGGTGTCCCGTCTGTTCGTCTGTCCCCCTATAGTATAAAAAAAAAAAATCTATACTACTTACTATACGAATGTGTTTGTGGAGTCGCATAAAGAAAATTATACAAGGGTTTCACACGTCACGTGATGAATACAAAAAGAGTTTTATGACTCCAACATTTTTTGTGCTCAGACTCAGACATCGTTTTTCATTTTTTCTTAATGACGACGCGAACAAGGACTTGATATTTTTTTTTGTACATCAAAAATCAGAATTCATGCATGTATTTTTTCTGTTTTAATGACTGTAGGATACCGTAAATAATAAAATGTAATAGTAATTTATGTATTTCTTTTATACCAAAGTCATGATACAAGTCTGTCAATTATTTATTATATCTCAATTTAATTAAAAAAGACAGAAAATGTCAACAGTAATAATAAAGTAGAAAAGCTGTTTTGTTTCTTTATATACATATATAGCAGTGACTCACGGCTATTACTGACCGATCGCGTCTGATACCGTCTAATGGGATGACCGACGGTGATTGATGACAAACTATATTTTTGTAAAACAGTTGCTAATTTAGCTACTTTCTTTAACTGACTGAATGAAAAGCTTTATGTTGTAAAACACAATGTTTGTATTGGCTTTGTACATTTAATTTTTATTTTCAAATTTCCTAGTTGTATTCACATTAATGCCACAAAAACATCGCGGTCCATTGTAATTTTTGTTATTGTTGAAATATCGGAAGATAAAACTCAGCTATGTGGAAATATCGCAAATGATCACACAATTATGTCAATGAATTTACCGTTATTCTTGTATAAACCCACCTATTTTGAGTACTATTATATAAGAGTATCATAATATCCGGCTATAACTGAGAGACATTTATTATATCACCGTTTTACCGCATAAAAAATTGAGCCGTAAACTGTATATATAAGCGGTGTAATAGATCCTCATTCATAGTGTGTCCTGATACGTAAGACTGACAATAATTCATAGTGATTCCACTCACTTTATTGTTATTTCCCAGGACGTGGTCGTGAAAAACCTCCCGGGGATTTACTTGATACAGCTTGGTATGAATGTCACTCACTTATTATATTTATAAAGGAAAATGCCCTAAAATTGAAATTTGAATCGATATACTTTCATTATTCGGTTAGATTTTTGTATGTATTTTGTATTTTTTGGACAATAATATTGTTTAAAAGTTTCTGTTTTTAACCGATTAAAAAGGAAGACGTTGTCAATTATTTTTGCTTACCGCTTAATTCTTTAATTTATTAATCGATTTAGTTTCGTTTGATCTCATTTAAATTTAAAGAAAAAAACTACCTCTAACGATGAAAGTTAACAGTTAATAAAATGAAATTTAGTGATACCTTCGTCGTTTGTAAACGAATCTTGATAAGTATTTTTAAAATGAATTATTTATTTATTCCAAAGCTTAGGACAGTTAAAATGTTGAAAAAATATTCTATCAACCTTCTAAAATTAAAAGATGTAGAATACAGTTCTTTACAGCTTCTCATGATAAGCGTTTTTTAAAAGTATATTATGATAAATAAATATAATAAATATCAAAACGGTAGGATTGGTACATTTTTATGCAACGTAACGTAGCCTTAATGTTATAAAATTCACTTTTAATTTTATTAATAATTATAAAATAAATAAAAAACTGTAAATAACATGTATATATATAAATATAATAATATGTCGAGCAAGCATAGCAACCAGAGTAATTGTAACTTTTTTACATGAAATCATAAGAGAACGTTATACCATACATAATTCTATCACAAAGAAGTACAATTCTTGCAGTCAATGTCATACTTTTGCAAGAAATTATATTCATAATAATTCTGTCACCAAAAGTACAAACATAGCAAGTGCGTATAAATATATTATACGGTATGGTCACCTTTTCAGTATAATAGGAGAGTGGAGCCTTCATTCCCTGACCACAAGCTCCGCCTATGGGACTGTAATGAAGTTACTGAGATAGATTATCATGGCGTCTGTAGATTTAGGGGCTATTAAATAAATTGTACTGTTTGTTGTGCGAATAAAGGTTTACCTTTCATTTGTTTTGTTGACAGACCACAGTCAGATCCTCAAAACCGTATAAAAGATCTGAGGTATTATAAATTTTGATTCCATATAAAAATCAAGGCGCAACGGTTTAGTGAATCATGTTTTATACTCAAATCAAATTCATACACTTTCAAGATTATAGTCAAATTTCACCAAATGTAGATGCTAGTCACTAAGTCTAGTAAAAAATAAAACTACAATAAAATTGTATCGAAAGCTTTACCGGGCCCAGGGTGATGATGCAGCTAATTTCCAGAATGAAATCACAGCGGAGGTAATAGCTGAGCAGAGAAATGCGATGCAACTATTAGAATTCTTTCTGCTAAAGTCACTCCTGGGAAAACTCGAGCTCGAGGCATAGTAAGCTCGTTGTATAATAAATCGTAATCGCTAAATGCATTCCACGTTTTATTTTAAAAAGGTCTAGACTTCCTTTGCATTTATATATATTTTTTTACATCCAATTAGGGACATCCAGGCGTCATCTTTGCATAAATTGGTGATAGGATCATAGCACAAGAACGGAGCTAAAGAGTTTCTTGTTTGTTTGTATAATCTAGCTAATCTCTAGAACTGTCAGTCGGATTTCAAATGTTTTTTTTTTGTATTAGATAGAATATTGGAGAGCAACAAAAAATTATGCTGAGACCCCTAGGGGCCGAGAAGGGAACATAAAAAAGTGAAACTGCAGGAAACGATAGTACGAGACAAAAGAGTCAAGACAATCAAGGACAAATACCCAATTACTTTATGTTCCTTTAGTGATAGTTATACTAACGATAGTTTCCAATTCCAAATTAGTACCCCATCGCAACTGATTTCTTGTTTCGACAACAATAGATTAAGAGTCAAATATCACTAGGTTAGTAATTTGCAGTTTAATGGCTGCATTCAAGTCATTCTGTTATAGTGATTCTACTTATGTATAGAAACTATTTAGTCTTATATCATATTTACTTTTAGTAATTTTTGCGTTTATTCATTTATTTTTGTACATCTACATTTAGTAAAATGAATGATTTCATCTGTATACATAGTAAACCTGAAGAGACGTTATTATTGTACGCGCATCACTTAAGTTGCAGAAGCGTAGAAACTGCTTATTCAGGCATATTGTTTTTGATTTAGTGCAACATTTTTTTATCGTTATTGTCTATATATGTAGCAAATAAAGCTATCTATTAGTCACTAACTTATACTATATGTCTTCAAAACTAAACTAACTGTTGGAATAATATACTAATAGTTGTCGTGTTACCGACAAGTTAGGGTTCGATACAACGTAATATCCTATATAACTGACCATATTTTGTACAAATTAAAACTAAACATACAAAATTTAACATAAAAATATAAAGACGAAATAATAATGTTGGTAATGTCAAATAATATTAGTTAAATACTTTTGCTTAAAAATAATATTACGTAGATTATGCGCAACTATGTGTCTCACGATAATGATGTCTCAAAATACTTTAGGCGCTTTTTAAATTTCTCTAAACTTTTGTTAATGTAGTAATTAGCCTTAAACAAAACATTGGTCATTTATTTTGTAAAATAATCTCACGTCAAAAATGCTAAACAAACGTGGAAAATTCAGTTTAATTAATTTGCAGGAATTTAATTTAATTAAAAAAGGAGTTTTTCTGTATTCGACCCGTATGCAATTTTCGATATTTTAAAGATTTTAGATTTTAGAATTTTAAGATTTTAGGCTACCGAGTGTAGGTACTTCCCGGAAAGAACCTGCGTCAGTCGGAAGGAATACGGGAGAAGGAGTCCCATGCTGCCGCTCTGCCCATTCGACAATAACCGGCTGGACGACGGGACGACCAAGTAACCATTGTGGCTCGGCGAGCGCCCTCACGCCACTCGCTTACCTATTCGGGCGGGGGCCTGATGCCGCCAACCGCCCGGAAGTCAGCCGTTCACCGATAAACTTCGGCGAGCACTTCCGCCTCCAAATCCCACGGGGGTGTTCCGGTCAACGCACATGCCGCTTCCGTGGATACGGTGCGGTAACTGCTTATGGCTCTAACCGCCATAACTCTCTGAGGACGTCAGAGGTGTGCCCTATTCTGGGTGGTCAGAGCCGCCACCCACACCGGTGCACCGTATAGTGCCATTGACCGGACAACCCCCGTGTACAGCCGTCTTGTTGCGACGCTGGGTCCTCCCAAGTTGGGCAAAAGCCGCCCAATAGCGGACGCAGCTCCTATCAGCTTTGGAGCAAGCTGCCGAAAGTGATCGTCGAAGAGCCACCTGCCGTCAAGGATCATACCCAGATATCTTATGTGGGCCCGAATCGGTACGAGAACCGAGTTGACCATGATGGTCAATACGTACCCTGTGGCTACAACGTATTTCGTCAAAACAATTTCATTCTCTAAAACTATACAATACACATATATAATACAATATAAATTAAAAAAAATAACATCAGCAATGCAAAACAAGGGTAACAGAATGGTTGGACACAAACGACAACACCCACCTCACACACACACACACACACACACACACACACACACACACACACACACACACACACACACACACACACACACACACACACACACACACACACACAAACACACACACACACACACACACACACACACAGATAAAGCACTTACAACACAATTCGCGTATACACTATCAACACCTTAGTCAGTACTATTGAATCAATATTAAACAATTAAACCAATTCTGCTCCACTACTTATTTCTAAGCTAAGCTAACTAAAATGATAACACGTCCTTTTATTTAACTTAAATTTTAACGTATTATTAGTTAACATGTACATATGTAGTTTGTCTACTATTTATTATATTGCTAAAGTATAAGCCATGGACAAGAGGGGACTCTTCTAATACAAATTAATTCAAACTTAATAGAACATTCCCAAACCCTCTAATATTACTGTGTACTACTACTATGTAATAGTTTCAAAATTAAGATTTCTCGAATAAAGAAAGATATTCTTGTCATAGTGTTGAAATATCAAATATGTTATCATCGATTGGAAGCTTAACATCAGAAATCTAAACTTAATAAATGATTTGTACTAAACGGATTATGGCTTTTAAATAGGTCAGGTAGGTGAAGTTATATGCTGAAGTTATGTGTATTGAAATTTAAAATACGATACAGACGTTTTCAAAAACCAATTTGTACCATTAATTATTTTTTACCGTGAGTTACTTGCTTGCAGCAGAAATGAGACACCTTGCATAAATCAGTGGCTACGAAAACGACATCAAAAGATAAACTAAATTGAGGAAATCGAGTGGAAAAGCGGGCTTTGACAACAGGCGGAACACAGCCTGAGATTAAAATTATTTCAAAAGGCTTGTATAACCAAAAGCTTTATTTTCGAGACAAGCGAAATAGCAACAACGTTCTTCCTTCTGAATAAAATACAGGAGGACGGAAATAATTAAAAAAGATTGCGTTATTTTTTTTTTACCAACGCTTTGTGGGATGTAAATACTCTTTTTTTTTATATTTGACTCTGGTGCCCTTTCTCACGAAGCAGGTAAAAGGTGGTCACACAAAGTATTTTGTGCTCGTGGGAAATTTTACTTTGTTAAATTCAAAAGATCCATAACGTTACGGCTTATTTAATTGTGACAGTGGCTGTTTCAATATAGAAGGTACCGAGGTAAACTTAAGGGAACGTAAAATATTAAGAGGAAATGCTTCCTTTGACAAGTTACTAGGCACTTGTCTAATAACTGACTTTGAGAGGCACAATTTCAGAATCTACACATTCTACATATTTTGTGTGTTTTGTGTTTATATATAGATACATACATTCACGCCTATATCTTTAAAAGTAGGCAGAAGCGTACACGTTTTGCCAACTAGTCATAATAACATGATCTAGTTCCACTTGATTAGTAATAGGGGCAAGGCTATGACCAAATATGGTGGTGTATCCAAATACTGGAAGAAGCTTAATGTAAGATTCTGCTGGAGCAGCACGTTTAATAAATTATCAACTACTACAATTTTTTTTAAAATTTTTTTTTTGTGTGTGGAAACCCCCACGGGTCATCACCTCACCGGGGCCTTACGGTAAGATGGTATGTCAGACTCGAACCGACTAAAACCACACAGTGTTCCGACATGGAGTCTTCTGGCCGGGGCCTCAGGTGTACCCTAGAAAGGAAATCCCTGTGAACCCCGACAGACTTGGCCGCCTGGTAGAGGCGACCCTGCTATAGCTTAATCCTTTGATTTAAAGAGGCGCGCGCGGAACACGTCGCGCCACCATCTCGGGCCTGCTTCTGCTAGGACGACGGATAGCCCTGTCCATCGCCCCCAGGCTAGCGCTCATGGAGGCCGGAGATCATTTTGCGCTCTGCGGCGCCTGGTGCGTCTACTGCGGGACGGAAGAGTGCTACTTCTCTCCCGTTCCCTTTCCGCCGCTTCCTTGGCCTGCATCACTACCTCACAGAATGAAGCAGCGGAATCCCATGCTCTCTCGCGCTGGACCATGTGCATAACCATGGTCTCCAGCGAGAGGCTACCCACGCCTATAGCCGCCACGAGGTTGAAACGCTCCTGCACCCTCGCAGAGCACTCCACCAACGTATGGAGTGCTGTATCCTCGCGGCAGCCCCCAGTGCTGGCACACAGACGTTGGCTCCCGGCCTATACGACACAGGTACTTTCCGAAGCAGCCGTGTCCAGTGAGTACCTGCGTCATTCGGTAGGAGAGAGCGCCATATCGTCTCTCCAGCCAATCCTCCATGACGGGTCTTACCGCCACAATAGTGATTTGCCCTGCGCTAGGTCGCTCAAGTCGCGCTTTCCCCTGAGCCATGAGTACCTGTCTGAGCTGGAAACGTTGCACCTCGATTTCCCGAAATGAAGGTCCCAAGCCCTCCTCTTGTGCCTCCCTGCGACACTGTATCAGCATTTCGCTTCCAGGTCCCATGGCGGAGTTCCGACTCGCCGCCTCAAAGGAGACCGTTTTTTTTTTTTTTTTAACGTGTGGAAATCCCCTCGGACCGTCACCCCGCCGGGGTTTGCGGCGGTGTGTCGGAATCGAACCGACTAAAACCACACGGTGTGCCACTCTGCGCCTGAGACGGAAGGGATCCGGGAACTGCTGATATTAAGACATCCGGACCCCTCCCAGCGCTTGCCCGCACTGAAGCGGGCACCGTCTGCTATTAAACTCTCTAATTAGGCGACGTACGGCACACGCGTACGTCACCCCCTCGCGGGTGGCCACTAGAGCGGATGGAGGGGAAAACCCGTCGCGACCATCCGCGGCCACACTCAGGGCGGCATGAGGCGCTGATAGGGCGCGCCTACGCCGCCCAGTTCGCCGGCGGCGGATTGGGTCCGAGTGGATATCGTCCTCCCGGGCCTTCTCCGCCGCCTCCTTCTGCGAGATGACATCTTCACAGAAGGTTGCGACCGCGGTAAAACTGCTATCGCTACCGGCCATGGAGCGTATGACGGCCGGTAGCGAGAGATCTCCTCCGATGACTGCAGTGAGGGCCCGGCGCTGCGACTCCCAAGCGGGGCAGATCGCCAGCGTGTGCTGGGCCGAGTCTTCACTGCAATCGCAGTGGTGGCAGGCGGGACTCAGTTCCCTCCTGGCGACCGAGTGCAGGTACTTCCCGAAGCAACCATGGCCGGAAAGCACCTGCGTCAGTCGGAAGGAAAGGGTCCCGTGCTGTCGCCCTGCCCACTCGAGGATGACCGGCTGGAGAGCCTCCACGGCGGCAAAGCCAGCGCGCGGAGTCTCCAGCCGGAACGACCAACTAGCCATCGTGGCTCGACGGGCGGCTTCACGCCACTCGCGTACCTCTTCGGGCGGAGGGCGAAAGCCATACTCCGCCCGATATTCAGCCACCCGTCGATAAACTTCGGCGAGCACTTCCGCCTCCAAATCCCACGGGGGTGTTCCAGCCAAGGCGCACGCCGCCTCGGTGGACACCGTGCGGTATCCGCGTATGGCTCTGACCGCCAATACCCTTTGAGGCCGCCAGAGGCGCGCCTTATTCTGGGCGGTCAGAGCCGCCACCCACACCGGTGCCCCATACAGCGCCATGGTGGAGACATGGTGGAGACGTGGTCCATTACTGGATCGTCTCTACAACCTCCATGGACGTCGACGTGGACAGACGGACAACGTCGGAGGCAGCCTGGGTCGCTAGGCTAGTCCCCGACGTCTGCCGAGAAGCGCGGGAAGGCTTGCAGCCCCCCTGCCCCATCTGGTGATTGGCGGGCTTATTGCCCGCCGCACACATAGGGCAGTGAGGGGCGGCAGAGCACTCTGCCGCCTTGTGCCCCGGTCGACCGCAGCGGAAACATAATCCGCTGCAGTCGAAGCAGCTGTCACATTTGATGCGGGTGTGTCCCGCAACCAGGCATTTGTAACACCTCATCGGTCTCGCCGCCAGAACTGTAACTCTGGCGCTAACGAAACCGATGAGGATCCTGCCGGCGTCGCCCAAAATTCCTCATTGGAGGGGGCAGATGTGGAGGGGCCAGGCAGAGGTGTTGGAGTGGGGGGCGGAGGCAGCTCCGCTCCAGCCGTAGCCACCGTCTTGGATCCCGTCTTCGGCGCAGCAGTCCCGGCTGGAGCTTTCGCCCCCCGCCGCGTCTTGCGAGCGGCGGCAGAACCCGGGACCGACGTCGCCGCCGCGTTGGACACTCGACCCTCCACCACGGGAAATGTGGTCGGTGCCGACGCGGCCTGCGGCCTCGGCGCCGCAAGCGGCGGCCGAACAACAGGGGCCGGAGGCAGTCTCGCCTCCAGACCCGCAATCCGCCCGTCCACCAGATTTCCCATCGCCTGCAGCATGTACTGCAGCATCTGCTGCAGGACGTCTTCGGAAACTCCGGTGACAGTAGGGCCCGGCTGAGACGTAAACGGGGCCGGCTGGGACGCAGACGGGGCCGGCCGCGACGTAGACGGGGCCGGCCGGGACGCAGACGGGGGGGCCGGCCGCGACGTAGACGGGGCCGGCTGGGATGCAGACGGGGCCGGCCGGGACGCAGACGGGGGGGCCGGCCGCGACGTAGACGGGGCCGGCTGGGATGCAGACGGGGCCGGCCGGGACGCTGACGGGGCCGGCTGGGACGCTGACGGGGCCGGCTGGGACGCTGACGGGGCCGGCTGGGACGCAGACGGGGCCGGCTGGGACGCTGACGGGGCCGGCCGCGACGTAGACGGGGCCGGCTGGGACGCAGACGGGGCCGGCTGGGACGCTGACGGGGCTGGCCGGGACGCAGACGGGGCCGGCTCGGAAGCAGACAGGGCCGGTCGGGACGCAGACGGGGCCGGTCGGGACGCAGACGGGGCCGGCTGGGACGTAGACGGAGCCGGGTTCTCTCGCTCAGGGCGCTCCGCCCGGAATTGGGTGAACTGGGCGCTCAGCTCCGCCACCTGCCCCGTCAGGTGATCGTTGGCCGACTGGAGGCGAGACACGTCCCCGATTAGGGTCTCTATGACCCCCGCCACTGCGGAAGAGGAGTCCTTAAGGGCCCTGACAAAGGGACCCTTAAGGTTTACGGACTTGGTGGCCACCTTGTTTATGATGGCCACTGCCGCGTGCGCCCTCTCCTGCAAAGAGGCCGGTGATTGGGGCACTGAATCCCCCTCCACCGGCTCCCCGATTGTTAGCAGGAGACCAGCGATCTCCTCTTCCGCCTGCAGTTCGCCGTCGGCTCTGGCCCGCCTATAGGATTCCGCCTTGCTAAAGACGGAACCTGACGGGGCTGACACCGGGGTACGCGAGCGCCCCCTATGGCTGCTTGCCACCTTAGGAGGCAACATCTCCTGAGCGATGTCACTCTCGCAACCTTGGGGGCGTCCGCGCTTACGGTCGTCTGCCTCGGTGTCCATCGGTTCCGGTGCGTCCGGCGTCACACCGGAACTACCACCCGCTACATTAGCGACGGACTTGGAACGCGTGCGTTCCGATTGTCTTCGGCTCCCAGCAGTCAGATTGACTTCTGGGAGCCCCACTGGTATAGTTGTTCCAGCCGCAGCGACATCCTCGGTGGATGAGTGGACGTCCGCCGCCTTTTGGAACTGCCCTTTGCTGTTCCGCGGAAGGCGCGACATCGACCCACTTCTTGTTTGCGCATCCTTCGCGATATTTCGGTTGCCGGATTTACCGCTCGGCAACGGGCGTGCTAGACATTGATTGCCCCCCCCAGAATACGATTGGGGCTGCCGGAGCCGACTGGCTCCGGGAGGGATTCCCCAGACGCGTCGCGTCTAGGACCTCTGCTAGAGCAGAGGGACGTTTAGAGTGCCCCGCGCGGCAGTCTGTAGCCAGACTCCGTCTGGTATCCCATTTAGTCTAGGGTCTCCTTCTGGGCCTATCCGGCATGAGTGGCTCTACCGGCATAGCCCCAGAAATCATCGACCCACGCAAGCCCCACCACGACGACAACGTAGGGATACATTGGGGGGCTCAAAGGAGACCGTGCGGTAACCTCTTATGACCCTGACAGCCATAACCCTTTGAGGGCGTCGTAATATTGCCACATTTTGGGCCGTCGGAGAGTCTCCTACAGGAGGTCTCTTCCAACGTAGAGTCTACTACAGGAGGTTTCGGGCCCCCCCAAGTTGGGAAGAAGTCGCGAAAGTGCGGCCGCCATTCCCATGAGTTTGGGGGCCAGACTCCGGAAGTGAGGTCCGAAGTCCCATCGGATCGGATCATCCTATCTGAGAGATAAGCCCCGACAATGCGGCGGAGGTAGGGAGGCACGCCGTGATAGACGAGTGCCTCTGTAATGCACCTCCAGGGAAAGGTGTTGAAAGCGTTGGCGATGTCAAGAGACACCGCCACCATCACCTCGCCCCGAGTAACTGCTTCCTCCGCCATGGCCTTGACGCCATGATCACATCCACGGTGGAGCGCCCCCTGCGGAAACCAAACTGGTTATCCGCCAGGTCCGGCCCCACTCCAGAGAGGTGCTCAACGAGGCGAACCGCCATGATTCGCTCAAAGAGCTTGCCAACATCGTCGAGCAATACAATGGGCCGGTAGGCGGACGGAGACTCTGCCGGGCGCCCCGCCTTACGGATTAGAACCAGTTTCCCTGTCTTCCAAAATGTCGGAAACTGGCCCCTCTCGATACATGCGCTAAAAGTTCTCTTAGTCGGGGTTCGAGAGCCTGAAGGGCAAGGACCCAAGCTCGGCCTGGAATGCCATCGGGTCCTGGGGCGGTATTCTTGGACTTAAGCCGTAACACCGCTGCCCTTAATTCTACCTCACTGACTTCGGGCACGCCATCATCATTGTGAGAGTCAGGCGCTTTAGGTAGAGCCATCGCTGGAGGAGTGTGTTCCACCGTCTGTGACGGGAACAAGGAACCCACGACATCCCCAAGCAGTTCTGGGTGAAGACTCTGGGTTAGCGGGGGTGCTGGTGGCCGTAGTTTGCCCCTGACCAGGAGATAGGGGCGCCCCCCATGGATCTTGGTCCAGAGTCTCCAATAACTCTTGACGGGCCTCTCTTTTGGCCCGCTTTATCGTCGCTTGAAGAGTTCTTTTGGCCTCCCTGTAACCCTGAAGTAGCCCCACCTCGCGTGTTGTCGCATCATCTGGACGGTGACGCCTTCTGCGGAACCTGGAGTACTGGCGGCGCGCGAATACAAATTCTTCCCGCAGCCTAGCTATCTCTGGGGACCACCAGTACACCTGTCGTCTCGCAGGTTTGAGCTGAACTCTAGGCATAGCCGCATCACAAATGTGCGACATGGGCTCCCGGAACCATTCTGCCTCTGCATGGACTTTGACAATCCTAACCGGTGCAAACACCCAGGCCTGCACAATGGACGCCTCCAGGAGGAGCTCACGATTTAAGCGCTTCAGCGCCCAACGCGGACCAGAAGGAGCCACCACGACCGACGCATCAGAGATTAGAGGAGAAACGCTGAACCGAATATATATGTGATCGGACAACGTCTCCACCTCCTCCATGCTAAACTCCAAGCCGTAGACTTAGCATTGAAGTCCCCTAGCACAAGAACAGGGCGAGGTCGACACCCTTCAACGATGACGGCGAGCTGAGTGAGCCAATTCTCAAGCTCTGCTAGAACACGACTCGGCGAAAAATAAACGGCCAACGGAAATATTTTATTAAAAGCTACCGCCACGCATCCCCGTTCCCTTGCGATAAGCGTAAAGGGAGAGGTCACAGTGGAAGTACCGCGAACGATTGCCGCCAAGCCGTCTAGATCCCCAGCCCAGATGTCACCAGGAGGAATAAAGTACGGCGCGGCGATCACAGCGATATTAACTGACCACTGCGCCATGCTCTGGAGCAGAAGATCCTGGCGTAGTGATTTAAATTCCCCTGAAGGATGCGGACCTGCATATCCATTATAGGGTATCCATATCCGGACCGCATCGAGAATTCGGTTGCTGTCCAGTGGCATCCCCTCTCATTTCCTGAGGCTGGTGAGCAGATGCTTTGGCCCCCGCCTTAGGCTTTGATGTGGAACATTGGATTAGCCGGCTTGCCTTCGGCTGTACATTTAAAGCATGATGGTGGGGCATTGCAGGCTACAGCTTTATGTCCAGGTTGGCTACAGCGGAAACACCCGACTGTGACTTCCGCCATGCATTTCACCCCAACGTGTCCCACAGACAGGCACCCGAAGCATCTGGTTTGGCGGGGCTGTAAACACCGCAGCTGCGCCTTCAGAAAGCCGCCAATTAAAAGGTTGCGGCCGTCTGCTACTTTCGTCGCTACTGCAACTGGACAGCTAATTACTGCCGCCCCTAGACCGCCAGGACTGAAATGAATTAGCCCGGCCTTTATTTGATCTAGAGGGCAGCTACCGACACCTGCCACGGCAGACACCATTTCATCCGCTGTGACCGAGTCCTCTAGTCCCAAAATCGCACTTCTGCACATTTGATGGGCCTGGACACACTTACGTCGGCGGCATCCAGCGACTCCCTCAGCTTAGCCGCGAAGGCGTCAGCTTTGGGGCCACTTGTGGCTCCGGGAATCTCCAGTAGACGGGCGTCAATAAATCAATACAGTGCGTGTGGTTTTACACCTTACCCCGTCAATTTCTAGCGCCTTTAAATCTACAGAGCCCATTGCTTGCTTAAGGATCTCTGCATATCCTATTCCCCTATCTGTGGCTTCCGTCGTCAAAGTTAAAACGACAGCCGGCGCGGGAAAAACACGGCGAAAGCACCCAAGTTTTTGGGTGCTTTCGCCGTGTTGTTCTTGGCGGCTTTTTTAGCCATGTGTTTTTGCTTATTCTTTAACTTCTTTTTCGCTCCCACTACTTCCCAGTTCTTTTCTTGAGACTTCTGAGTTGAAGCCACGTCTGCAGCAGAGGTAGAAGCCTCTGTTTTCTTTCTTATTCTTCTCTTATTCGCTACAGGGGTAGTTACAGAAGAGGGTGCTGTAAGAGTCTCTGGGCCGGCCACCTTTTCATTTAATGGGGTCTCAGGACTTCCCTTAGCCACAGCTGCGTAAGATGCTGATCTGTGTGCCGCCAATGCAGGTTGTTTTTTGGCACTTTCCATGGCAGAGATGCGCCGCATAATGCGCTCCTCCATGTCCGCCATTAGTCTGGAAATGCCAGCATCTGGTGTCTCTACCGCCCTCTGTGGACGTGTCTCCATCTTTCGCATTCCGTTCGTGACGCCCGCTGCGGATTTTCTCTTGTAAGGCGCGCATCTCGTCTTGATTTTATCCAGTCAGCCAGGCGTGTTTCAAGCCGGGCTACGCATCGACGGAGCTGGGCCGTTATCTCAGAGGAAGAAATCTTTAAAAGCGCCTCGATCGCCTCTTTTATTGAAGAGGTAGAATCGGTCAGCACCTTTCGACAAGTGGTTTTCGGAACCTTGGGAAGACTAACCACTTCTGTGATCCGCTTTAATGCCTCGTTAATTTGCCCTTCCAATTCAGGACCCACGCCACAGTCTACCGAAGCGGCGGGAGTCCTGTTTGCTGCTACTCCGCGTAGTCTACCCCTCTGTCCCGTTTTAGCAGCAATGTTTAGGAATAGATTTTTTAGTTGCTGTTCCCCTTCTTCCTGTGAAGCTTTTTCAGCGGCTCGAAGATCTGCTGCCTCTTTACGAGCCTTGGCGGCACTGATGTACGCGCCAGTCGTACGTCGCCTCTCCCTCGTTGTGCTTTTGGCACTTTGGCGATTGGTAAGGTGTCATCAGCTTCGCTTGTATCCGTATCTAACCCGGAGCGGCTTCTGCTCTGTCCATGTTCGGGATTTCTTGAGCGTGGTCGTTTTCCAAGACGCCTAACTTTTGGAGTAGCACCCCAACTTAGGCAAGTTGGGGTGCTACTCCAAAAGTTTTCCGACTGACTGTCAGACATCGCCATATCAACGTCCTCTCTCCCTGTTATCGCGGCCTTCGCGCTTGTTTCGGTGGCCGATTTGCAGCTGACCGACGGGCTGTTTGGGCATTGGTTGCTCCCCCCAGAATACGACTGGGAGCTGCCGGAGCCGACTGGCTCCGGGAGGGATTCCCCAAACAACGGGCGTCTGGGACCCTCCTGGGTAGGTACTTTCGTATTAACTTCTGCCATTATATATGAGATTTACGTCCTCCGACAGTGACGCCCTCGGGACTGAGTTCCCCTCAGCCATTCATCCCATTACCGGGCGTCAGAGCGTGGGATTGGGGTTATTTTTTATAGAGGTTTTTCTTCCTCGCTGTCCCGGAGAACCACCGGCCCTGTCAGTTCAGGATTACGGCTTGGCCGGAAGGTAGCCTGTGCCAGACCGATGTCTACCGTTTTTGAAACGATCAGATGACGGCAGACCCTTCCGCCCCGTAATAGTAATTTTTAAGGAGGTTTACTTCCTCATCACTCCAAGAAGTCGTCTCCGTTCTCGTCAATTTGATAACAAGATGACTGTTCGGTCGATCGGTGATCTGCATCAGATTGTAACCACCGCCCTGTTATGATGTTTTTATAGAGGTTTTCCATCCTCGTAGCTCTAAAAAGCATCCGTGCCTGTTCGCTAGTGGATAGGTTTCCGGGTGGGCCGAGTCGAAGTCTATATTAGACCTGTGTGTGTCAGCGAACCCGTCGCCCCTTAATCGTTTCTCCCCATCTTACTTCTGCTTGAATCAGAGGAAAGGCGGAGAAACGTAGAGTGGCCCTTAAAGGAAAGCCCCTCCTCGCCAGAATATTAGCCGTCGGAAATAAAATAAACACCATCGCCGACGTTGCCCAGGGTGCACCACGGGGAGGTTTTCAGGCTAGCACCCCACTACAAATTATACAAATTAAATATATTTTAAATAAACTACATTGATTAAATATCCCTTATTAATCATATTCATATTAAAATTAACTAAAAACTTTTAATAAAACTTTAAATAAATGTGATCTCTAATGTCTGAAATATACATAACTACAACATCTCATTTACTATATCGACAGGTTCAGAACTTACGTTTAAAAAGTTGAAGTTGAAGAGCCTTTATTTTAGAACAATTTTTTGCTTTCAAACTCACAACCTAACCGAATTAGATTGTATACATCAAATATAGTTTTTCTGTAATTTATTTAGCAATCCCCAACTATTAGTTAGGACTTGTACTAAAGAAATAAACCTCACTCTTTTACTTCAGTAAGTCTCATCTTTATTAAGTTTTATTATCTACCATCTGCAAACAGATAAAAAACGACAAGAGCTGCCGAATTATTTGCTGGAGGGCTCTTGATAAATTTACGGAAAGTATCAAAGTGCCTCAAAAACAATATGTCTCGCAATTGTACAGAGGGATCATAATGAAGTCTGTCCGGAGTTCTTTAATTGTATTGGATTTGTTTATAATTTTTTTCGGATACGAGAGTGGAATAATCTGTGTAATTTATTAGTGTATAAAGCTAACATTACTTACTAAACTATTTCTCGATGTATTGGTTTTTGATATATTATCATATTTTGACTGCTACCTATAATGTCCTATATTAAGTATACTGAATATAATTGTAATTAACACTTTTTTAATCAAACATGTATAATAGTTAGTAAATTAAACAAATCGGAAGTGCTGAATTATGGCGCGGGTATACATTTTTTTTTTATTAAAAACATGGAATATAATCTTATAGATGCTTCCTTATTTTTTCAGCTCGTATATTCAGTTAAAACGAATAAAAATATTGAAAGGGCACGTTCAAAGCGGTGTCAATCAGGCTCTGGTCAAAGCCTAAACTTTATCTGTACCAGACTATGACTGACGAGCTGTCAATTCTGTTCGTTTGTTATTCAACGTCGATTTTAAAGCCCCTGAATTTCCTTGATTCATTAAAAATATTTTGTAGCGTGAAATTCTCCAATTCTGTATCTTGTATTGAATGAATTTGAATGTCTGCAATTATTTTAGTTAAACCGATTTCTTATTAATATAATAGGAGTAAAGGGCCAATAAAATGTTTACAATAAAATTGGTTTTCCTTTAAGTGAATAAATATGTGTGTAAACGTATATTATAAATTTAAATTGTTAAACAGTTTAAACAGTCACAAACACTGTTTTTTTTTTTAAACAAAGATCAACATGAATGAAATGTGGATTAAACAAAATCGTAAAGAACTGTTGCCGTGATATTCTTCTCTTCTTCTTTCTCCCGTAGGTACCAAAATTGTCAAAAAAATGCGACTAAAGGCATGTACTGTTAACTATCAGACAGTATATACAGTCATAAAAACATCTCGCTATAAATAATTGATTGCCGATTTTCATTACCTACACATTAGAAAAAAACCGATATCTCTAATTGTCTAAGTCCCAGAGCAAATTCCGTTTAAGCAGTTTTTGCACATTACAACGTCAATTAGACATCGTTTCTGACCTTCAGATTTGGATCAATTTCAGGACGATGTAACTATGCCTATAACTAATCCCCAAATGAGCACTCTAAACCATGAAACCTGTCGTTAATTACATCCACTTTTCTTTATCTAATTCTTATCTATCGTTTAAGCGTTTGTTTGTTATTACTCACAACAACGTAGCGTTCTTTTGATACTAATTTTATTGCTTGTGCAAGTGAAAAGGATATGTGCGCAGGATGAATTAAAAGAGACAATCGGTAGTTACAGTGTCATTACTACATTTTAAAACATTAAAGTTATCATACAAATAGAACTACGATACACATGGATGTCATAGCATTTTTATATTTTGATGGAGAGTTTTACTTATTTATCTACACTTGAAACATAACCACAATCTTGCCTATCGAACATTGATGAACATAAATATTATCGAAATACATAAAAAAATAAACGGCGATATTTGTAGTTCGATGTAATTTTGTAGAAAAATAAAACATATTATTAATAATTCAGATCGTTCAGATCAGTTACAAGTGATATAATTCACTATAAAAAGTAGACAACAGACTTCAATCAGTCAAATCGGTGTATCATAAAATTTTAGACTTATGTGGTTTTCTCATGTATGCCATTGTCAGAACCTAAACAAACTCTCATCTAACTACCCTTAAAGTACGTGACAACATTGAAATTGGACTACAAGGACTACACGAGAAGCACCAGCTTTCAAACAAATATATATCAAAATCAGTTCACCCAATCGAAAGTTCTGAGGTAACAAACATAAAAAGAAAGAAAAGAGAAAAAGTCATGTAAGATGAACAAGTCGATAAAAATTGAAATACTTTTATTTAGTAAAAAAATCGCTATAAGTTAGACGTATGACATGCCCATCGATATTACAAGGCAGCCTCTGTTTTTGTTTTGGTACCTCTCTTTTTTTTGTATACGTCATCCTCATGTTTTAACTTTCAATCTGCATGTTTACTTTTGAAAGTATTTTCATCTTCGTCAAATGTATTGATGAAGTAGAAAATACTTTTATTTTGTCATGTAGCAATTGGTATTCTTCACGATTACAAAGTAATATAAAGTTTTTGATAATGTAATAAAACATTTCAACTAATAAATATGTAGATGCCAAATTAAACAAATTTAAAACCAGACTGCATTATAATCTTCCACTTGTTTGCTGATATTATCTTAAAAACCTATAATACCTTATATCATTCTTACTGTCAAGGCGTGACAAAATAAAACATGCGTACTTCGCAAAAATTACCCTTTTTCTTGCGCAGTCGGGTAAAAATAAACCAACTTCAATAAATAGCGAAAGACCTATTTATATTCGGGATTCTTTTTTTCATTATAAGTATTCTCTTTATGTACATGCATATGTCAAAGTCAAAGTCAAAGTCAAAGCATTTATTTCAAATAGGGCAAAAGGCACTTTTGAACGTCAACATTTACATTGAAATAGAACTGATTCTAGTCACCCCTTCCAACATGTAGTTCCGTATGGAGAAGAATGGGCTAGAAACTATACCGTTACTCTTTTAAAATGTTTTGTTTAAATACAATTATTATATATAATTATAATTATGTGTGAAAACGATGCATCCAGAACAAAATCACTATAACGAAATAGGTAATTTTATAATAGATACATGGTGCTCACACATTTACATGTATATTTCCATTAACTTTCAAAATGTACAGGTTCTTTGTTATGAAATGGTGAAAACATTGCATTGCTGGTGTGTGGTATTAGTTATTGAAGAGTTACGTTGTCTAAAAAAGTAACTCTTATAGCACACTGTGTTGTCCGTCTGTCTAACTATCAAAATCTTTTTTTACTGGCAAGTGTAAAAGTTGAAATATACGTTAAATACTCAGCGGTCCTTTGAATACTTTAAGTCTTCAATTTTAGCACATTTGAGGATTTCGCAGTCCCGACAGTGCAAGAATAAGAAGAGTTTTTTCGTAGTCTTTAAAATAATTTTCGAGTGTCTATTGTATGTACCTATTATATTTTTTTTTGTCACGCCCTAGAGTCTAGACAACCTGATGGATTTCCACATTTGAGGTAACATTGAAAGTCGTCTTAACTAAAGGGGGATATAGTGAAATGATGATGTCGGGTTTTATATTTTATTAAAAATTTAAATTGTTACTTTCATGATCAAAAGTACATATAAAGATAACACTTAAAACACATAGACAAACATTTACTAATTAGCGAAGCTTTTTCAAAAATCAACAGTTTTCAGCATCTTACAACTATCATAACGTAAACTCTAAAGAAAGCTGACTAAATCGAAACAAATATCTTTTAGTTGCATTCCTCTCAAATAGCTTCGGAGTGTTACACTTTGTCACTTGGCAATGCTGTCTTTTAAATTACATGTGAACCGAGAGGGCAGCGGTACACAGCGCCACTTTAGAACTGTAGAGGCAAGATTCTTCACATTCTAGAAAAGGAATGAAATTTGTTGTTGACATTTTTTTTGTATGTTTATGCAGTTTTTTTTTATTTATACTTTATGCATATATGTGTCAAACTCTTCCTTCTCCCAGTCGACTTTTGGGCGATGAAGAGACAAAACAAGGTAGATGCACAGATATTAAGAAGTATAAGTATTAACAATTAGAGGGTCTTGATGAAATCCTGGCACACGTCCCATATAGTAAGGGGACTAATGTTGTAACTTCCACATTTTACTACTTTCGGTAAAGTATTAAATTAGCAGCGATTAAAAAAATCACTTTTCATCTTGACTTAGATCCAGATTTATCTAGGGAAGTTTTTTGTCGCTACTTATAAGTGATATTTAAATTTTATTGATATATTTAAGATGAGGGCTCTGATTTATTAGGACTACGAGAAATAATATTTTTATCGTAGGGGACAATGAAATTAGTTAAAGTATAGTTTTTGTGTTACCTTGTTGAAGATACAAATATTTTTTCTCTTTACTACACATTGTCTTGACAAAAATTCCAGATCATGACCAGGGGTTAAGAAAAGGGTTCAACACCGTGGACCACGTACACACGTTAAGGCAAATAATTTAAAGGCGTATCAGCGTGTCAGTCTAGCGTATATAATGCAATACTTTATTGTTCGCAAGAGAAAAGATAAATATAAAAAGGCGTCAGGGGTCAATGGGAGTTCCTTTCTATAAAGATAATAATATACAAATTTCTAATACAATCGGCGGTCTAATCGCTAGGTGTGATTTCTTCCAAACAATCTTTGTAATGGACAAGTGCAATTTATAGTACAAAAGGCAGTTTGTAGGTGCACAAATTAGGCTACGAAGGTTATTAAACTATTTGAAGAAAAGAAGATACTTACATATATAATAATCTAAAAAGTAATGCTTCAGATTTATATAGGTCCATACAACAATACAATATACATTTGTAAAATATGTACATACTACTACACCACCTGATTAGCAGGTGACCACTCTATGGAATGTGGGGTGCTTTACCCCCCTCCGAATCGAAAAGGCGCGCTCGGAACACGGCGCACCAACGTCTCAGGCCTGCTTCTGCTAGGGTAACGGTCAGCCCAACCCGTTACCCCCACGCCAGCGCTTATGGAGGCCGGAGATCATTTCCCACTCTCCGGCGCCTGGTGCGTCTTCTGCGGGACGACTTTTCGTTCCACGTTCGTCGTCCACTTTCTCATTCCGCCGCTTCTTTTGCAAGCATTACTGTCTCTCAATACAAGATGGCGGAATCCCACGCACTCTCGCTTTGGACCATAGACATGACCATGGTTTCAAGCGAGAGGCAGAAATATATACCTGGGTTTCAGCTCATAAGGAATGATAACGCGGCGGGTAGCGCCGGAGGTGTGTAGGATATATCTACAGAAACATATTTCTTTCAATATTGTAGAAATTTTGCCACAACTCCCTTCATCAATAGCCGGTAAGCATCTCCTTGTAGAAGTCGAACTCGATCATACTAAAATCCACCCTAATATTTATTTCCTTCCTTCTCCTCTACCTAACCTCAATTATATTAAAATAGGCTTGTGATGTTAAGAAAAGCATTTGGCAAATTATCAATTTCTAAAAAAGTTGGAAGCGACTATTTTAGCCGTAATATTATCCTTCCTATTCTTGACGAAATTCTACTCATCATCACCCACATCTTAAACCACTCGATATCAAGCAGAATTTTCCCAACCAGTGGTTCGATGAAATAAGTTTAAATGAGATACTATTAGTAAATATTGTGAAGAGTAATGGAGATAAAACGCAGCCCTGCGGCATACCAACAGACGTTATTACAATATGAAAAATATATTTCTTAGATTCGAATAGATCAGACTGGTAACTACGAAACCAATGGAACACCGTTGGAGATATATTAATAGAGCCGAGTGTGGCTAGTATTATGTCAAAATCGACAGTATTAAATGTGTTGCTGAAGTCAGCATGGAGAACAATGCAAGGTATTACCTAATATAGTATTACCTAATATAATGCCATTCTTTTGGCCTCTGACAACATAGACGAGAAAGTGGACATAGTTACTGCAAAGCTCACTCATCTGTATGATAAACAGGCTCCGGTTCGAGAAATTAAACTTAAGCATTTACCTACACCATGGCTCACACAGGAAATTAAAGTTATTATTGCCAAAAAGGCTGCAGCCAAAACCAGATACAAACGTCGACTGACCCAACTAAATCTAGATAAGTACATATCTATCCGTAATCACTGCAGCAAGGTGTGTAGGAAAGCCCAACGCCAACACATTCATAAGTCTGTTGAAAATAGCGATCCAGCTAAAGTCTGGAACTTCCTTAAATCACTTGGAGTTGGAAAATCTAGACAAGAAATATTTCCTAAAAATTTTAATTTTGATTTACTTAATCAACATTTCACATCTTCGTCTAATTACAACAGGACAACCAAAATAAAAACTTTAAAATATCTTTCTTCTCTTCCAACTCCTGATTATGTTCCATTTAACTTTAATCGAGTAGACGCTTGTGATGTTAAAAAGAGCATACTATCAATAAGTTCTAATGCTGTTGGAACTGACTGTGTCAGCCGTAATATGGTTCTCCCTATTTTAGACGCCATACTTCCTACTTAAACCCACATTTTCAACTTTTCCTTAACCAGTAGTACCTATCCGTCCACATGGAAAGATGCTCAAATTGTTCCCTTACCAAAAAAGACGAATCCTGACTCCTTTAATGACTACCGTCCTATCTCCATACTACCATTCCTGTCGAAAGTTATGGAACGCCTAGTTTATAAACAAATTAGCTCGTTTCTTAACCTAAACAACCTCCTCTTGAATCCTTTCTTTTTTATCTTTACTGGACTTTAGCAATGCATTTAACACTGTCGATTTGGACATACTAATAGCCACACTCCGCTCTATTAACATATCTCCAACGGTGCTCGATTGGTTTCATAGTTACCTGTCTGGCCGCCGTCAACGTGTTCGAATCGAAGAAACATTTTCTTCATGGTGTAACACATCTGTTGGTGTGCCGCAGGGTGGCGTTTTATCTCCATTACTCTTCACAATATTCATTAGTAGTATATCCTCTAAACTTGTTTCATCGTACCACCTATATGCTGAGGACCTGCAGATTTATACACAAGCTCCGCTAGGAAAGCTATCCGAAGCAATTAACATTATAAATAATGATTTAGCCCACATAGCTGAATGGAGCTTTGAGCATGGACTTACAGTAAATCCTGTTAAAAGCCAGATTATTATAGGAAGCCCTAGGCTCATACCGAAAATTGAGTGGTCGAGTCTCCCACAGGTCGAATTTAATGGCACTATTTTACCTTTTTGTGAAACGGTGAAAAATCTGGGGATTTGTATAGACAAAACATTGTCATGGGGTCCACAGCTGCAGGAAGTCAGTCGAAAGTTGTTTGCGTCAATAGGGTCCCTGAGAAGATTGCGTAACTATCTTCCCATTGACACTAAAATTGCGCTAGTTCAATCTCTCCTCCTTCCAGTCCTCGACTACGCCGACGCCAGCTATCTTGATCTTACTGTAGACCAACTTGATAAACTTGAGCGTCTTCAAAATGTCTGTATTAGGTTTATATTTGAATCTGAATTTCGTAATAAGCTCAATTGGCTCCCTATACGGCTTCGCCGAAATGCTCATATTCTCTCCCTTCTTTATAATATTCTGTTTAATCCCTCTACCCCTTTCTACCTCAAGGATCGTTTCGAGTTCCTAAGTGAAACACATCTGAGAACACTGAGGTCATCCGAAAACCAGCGCCTGAAAATACCATCGCACTCCACAAATCCTTTGCAGTGCAAGCAGCTCGCCTGTGGAATGCATTGCCTGAAACAGCGAGACGTGCTAAATCGCCAGCCATTTTTAAAAAATTAGTCTTGGAACACTATTTGTCCTTATAGTTGCATGCATATATTTATTTTTTTGTGTTGTATGTATATGGTATGTGTATGTTTATATGTTGTTATATGTAGGTATATGTAGTGATATGTATATTTAGTGTATGTGGTGGTATGTGTAGTGTAGTGTAAACGTGTCAACATATTTCTTAATATAGCATTAGAGTAACCTTCTTCTGAACTTCTTCATTTGTACATCTGCAAACTGCCCTACTTACTAATCCATTGTACTTGTCCATTACAAAGGTTGTCTGGAAGAGATCGCAGCTAGCGATAAGACCGCCGATTGTACCAGTTGCTCGTATATTATTTGTTTCATATTGTTTATATTTTTGTGTGTGTACAATAAAGAATATTGTATTGTATATTGTATTGTATAATGTAATCAGTGATATTGATGAGAGTTGTAGTGTAGGACGGAAGCCGTACTTTAAACAATTTAAAAGGTTGCTTTGGTCAAGAAATGTGCTATTTTGCTTATAAACTAGGGGTTCTATAACTTTTGACAGGAATCGTAGTAAGTAGATAGGACGGTATTCATTAAAGGAATCAGGATTGGACTTTTTTTTGGAACAATTTGAACATGTTTCTTGTCTGGGTTTTCAAACTCCAAGTGATTTAAGGACCACACATTAGCTTGGTCGCCGTTTTTGACGTACCTCTGAATGTGTTAGCGTTGGGTTTTCCTGTAGTCGTAAATGGTGCTACTATCGAGGCTGTTCAAGCGTGTCTACCCTGGCCAAACTATCCGTACCGTATGGGAAGCTACGTTATATCTTCGAATCACTACACTCGCAATCCCTAAAAACTAAGGTATTTAACCAGTGCGTCCTACCCGTAATGACATACGGAGCCGACGTTAACTCTCACTGTTGGACTGGCCTACAAGTTTTAAATCGTTCAGCGTGCGATGGAGCGTGCGATGCTGGGTGTTTCTCTAGTAGATAAAATTCGAAACGAAGTTATTCGGCAGAGAACTAGAGTAACCGATATCGCACAGATATCAGTAGGCTAAAGATGAAGTGAGCCGGTCATGTCTCCAGGCGGTCTGATGGTCGTCGGTCGACTTCAATAGGCTGATGATGAGTGACCTTTCACTATGCTTTGAGTACTAATTTGTTAGTAGTATTATCTAAAACAATATGCACTATATAATCATGGTTAACTAAATAAACATGAAAATTGCTGTAGGCCAGGTTCGTTATTTCTATACAATACGAAATTGCAAATCCGAATTTACTGTCTGGATGGTACTTAAAAATAAACATTGTTCTCATTTAAACCCAATTTTAGTATAACTTATATGCTGGTTTTATGAGGGAGATCGTATCATTATCTGCATCTAGAATTTGAAATAGTAACTAGTGAACTGCGAAGTATCCCTTTAGGTCGTCTTGACTTTATGAGTGACTCACTTCTGCAATTTGCAAAAGTTTTGCAACCTGACTACTATAATGATAAACAGAGGCAGCTAGATGAATCTTCATTCCACCGCAAAAATAAATTAGTAAGAGTTTTATATTTTGTATCTTAATATAAGAGTAATTCATTAAACAAATTAAATAAATAAGATTTTCTCTAAGGAAATATTCAGTTTATTTATACCGTTGTTGGTAGATGCTATTTGTATTATTTACACCAGCCCAATTTTATATTCATATAATTCAATATAATTCTTTTTTTTATAAACACATTTTTTTACCTTACATGGAGGAAATGCGCTTAGTTTTTTTTTTTGTGGGGGAACCCCCATTCTTTTCTTAAAAAGCATTTTGAGGATCATACAAATGTTTGTCCCGTGTGGGAATCGAACCCACGACCTCCAGCTCAGCGGTCAGGTTCATTAACGACTAGATAAACAGGCCAGTCGATACATACATACACTCACTCCTATATTCCTAAAGAGGTAGACAGGGGCGTCTTAAATGTCCAGGCGTGACGTCTTAAACGTGACGGCAAAAAACTGGACGTTTTAGACGCCCCGTTCTCATTCGGGCACTGTATGACTGAATATACAATATATTCTGTCATAGACACTTAAGTTGACCTTTAACGACAACTAAGGAAATAGGACATATTCTGCTGCAACGGAACCCCAAGGCCTAGTATTTCCGTTCAGGGGAAAGGAAATCTAATAATAATATTAAAAACCAAAATTAAAATTTATGTAGAATCCAATTTTAATGTATATTTTTTCCTCGTTTTAGGACCGAAATTTAGACCTTCAATACGAGTATAACCAAATAAAGTATAGTGTAGCGATCATAATGTTGTGTTGTAAAGCAACGCCTCAAACCTTATAATCCTCTTGTAAGCCGAACTTAGGTCAAGTGACAACACGAATGCGGCGAGTGATAACAACAGGAATGCGGCGAAGCGATAACATCAGGAATGCAGCGAGCAAATGACGAACGGCGAGCAAATCACGAACACTTGGCTCTATTATAAAAGAACGGTGTCATTCTATTTTAAAACAGTTCAGTAGAGATCACTTCTGTCTTCGGTCGCATACATTAGCAACAATAAAACTACGATCCACATTTGTTATTTCCATCACAACGACAAACTTTTGTAAGTGGGTTCGGAGCTTACTCCCAACCCACTTCAATATCTTAGCGACAGTTCTACAGCGCCATCCTTTCGAAACGCCAAGCATCAATTGTCAGATGTTTGACAATTTAGACTTGTACGAACAACAACATTCTATCATAGATTATACACAAATAGCATTCTATGTTGCCACGGCAGAGCGAGTCTTCGTGCTAACAACGCCACGTGACATTGAACTTACGTTTCCAATGTCTATTAATCTAGAAGTTTATTTGTAGTTTGTTATGCTTTCGAATAAACGGACGATTTTATTTAGTATTGAGAGCATACACTAAAAAACAGGTCGATATAGGACCTCCAAATGAAAACACTGTTTTCTTGTATTGACATGCTCAAAGTACTGGGCGTTACCGGTAAATAAAGGGTCTTCAGATATATAACCAGACGGCCGTTCATTAATTTCGTTTACGGGGTTGACAACCATTTCTCGTTTATGTACCGTGGTCATTTAATCAAGGAAGCTTACCGTCATTACTACTAATGAAGTATGTACTCGTAGATGCCTTTGTGGGATCAAGTATAAAGACTGCTCTCTTAGTTGTAAATGTTTTGGGTTTTGTTAACAGTCAAACGATAAAGTAAATTAATTTTGGTTTGCCAATATATATTTAATCCTTATATTTATGCAAATATACTTTATTTACTACAATACATAGGTACATACTCGTACTCATGTCTGTATACCCGAAGAGGTAGACAGAGGTGTATCAAAGTTTCATTTTTGGCCTACCGTAATTTAGTCTCACTTACGTGATTTGGGGAAAATTGCCGTCAACCGGGCCTATTAACTATATTCATACAATCTGATAGATACCAGTCCGATCCCTTAGTCGCCTTTTATGACAGCATCGGGAAGAGATGGGTTACTTTTTGTTACGTTACGTTACGGAAGAGATGGGTTGGATCCAGACAGCCTGCCTGTCAAGGATCTGGGCCTGTTTATCGAGACCAACCTTAACTGGCACACTCAGCTTACAAGTGTCAGCCAAAGAATCACAGTGTCACTGCGGGCGTTATACCGGCTCAAGAACTTTCACCCATCTAAGACTAAAATCATGTTTTTTCAAACCTTGATTATTCCCATTATGGACTAAGGTGATGTGTGCTATTATGACCTTTCGATTCATCTTTAATCTTCGTAAGTATGACCACGTCTCCTCCTACCGTTCTGATCTAAATTGGCTTCCGATTCGTGAACGCCGTCACTTGCGCGCCCTCACCACTCTGTACTCAATTCTTAATTCACCTACTTCTCCCTCATATCTTACCACCATTTTCCAGTATTTTTGCTCTAAGCATAACAGAAACCTCCGTTCTTCAAATAATCTTCTTATATTATGCCCCAGTCATTCTTCTGCAGGAGTCAATTCCTCTTTCGTTGTACAGTCCGTCTCCCATGGAACGCCCTGCCGCAGGAAATCAGGATACCACCAAGTCACCTATTTTAAAAACAAGGGTTCGTGCTCTTCTCGTCCTTAAGCTGGCAGAGTCATCAGAACGCTAGGACTATATGAGTATATATATATACATATTTATATATAATTATATATTATTTTATTTAAATATATTATTGTATATATTTATTATTTATGTATGTTTGTATCGAATGTCCATATATGTATATTATGTTTATACTACTATTTTTTGTACAATTTTTTTCTCAGCATACCAATTTGCATGCTTTTTAGTACAACTACCTGACTCGTTTCACACCCTAAGGTAGACTGACAGAAAATGCCTTTGGCATTAAGTCCACCTATGTACGTTTCATGCATAAAGTATTAAATAAAATAATAAATAACATGGGTCGACGACAATCAGGTGAGAAGCTAAGACCCATTTTATTAAAATGTTGTACAGTTGAAGTGCGGGGCAAGGTCTAGTCATCTAAGACAAAATTAAAGTCACTAATGGATCACGTTACAATAGTTCATCTACTGGACAACAAACTTAAAATAATCTTGATTCCTAATAAATAATCCATGCGTCGTCATGACCGGCGTGCTCCTTCACACTTCCTCGTGTGTCTCGATATCCAGTGCAGCCTTTGTAGCAATTATTAAAAAAAAAACAGATCACACAGATTAACGCAAACATTTTAGAACGACGGGTTATTGCAGATCGATTATCACACAGACTTTTTGTCACACAGCCCATATTATTTTCTTTCAATGTTGTCAGTGTTACATTGAGCCTACAATAACATACTTATACACATTAGAAATAAAACCATTCACCTGCGCCTTCATCGGCATAGTCTACCTCAGTTTGAATTGTAGGTGTTTCTACACTACACCGCCACTCAACTCCAATCAAAATTAACATTTAAGCAAGGCAAGCACGCAATCGTGTGCATACTTTTACATATTATTTATTTCTTTATTGCACACCTTTTATACATATATACAGAAAACATGTCACAAACAGTTAGGTACAGCAATAGGCGGTCCTATCATACACGGCGATCTCTTTTTTATTAGAGTTAAGAGCCTGGAGACACATCTACCTTGCTCGGCTATCACGACTTTATTTACAAAACACATTATATTTCAAATGAAATATAATCTGTATATAGAGATGAGACATTTTCAAATAATACTATTTAAAATACAAAACATCTACCTCCATTCCATATTTAAAAACTTTTTTACAAAACATTTTCAAATTTATATATTACATAAATATTTTGTATTTTCAAAATACTTAATGCTAAGTTTCGTCAATGGACACCTGCAACTCAAGGTCATAAGTAAGCTGCCCGCCTATGTGGGGGACGAAGGGTGGGGGAGGGTGATGAGGGGGGTGCAGACGAGAGGGGATAAGGTGAGGGGCCAGAGAAAAGGGGGAGTTGGGCCTCCATTACCCTCGCTCACTCTTCAATACAATGCAAATATTGTTTGTATACCAGTTTTCTGTGAGACCGTGGAATCGCACTGGTGGAGCCGGCCCATTCGTGCCTAAACATAGCTCTAACACAAAAATTATAGATTAATGCACACAGCGTCACCGCAACTATAGGTTGCCTTGCCAAATGTGAATTAATATTTAAAAAAAAATACCTGCCTGTGTTGATCTATAACCGTCCGTTTCCGAGATATAAAAAGAAATCGTGCAAACAAAGTCATGGCCACTCGCAATAGATAGAAAGTAGTAATATGTGGGGATTTTAATATTAATACATTATTGAGAAATAAGTTATCTACATCATTTGCTTGCTTACTTAGCATAAATTGATTTTGGCAATTAAATATCCAACACGTTTGTCAAGTAAAACTTGTATAGAATAATCCATAACATCGCTATATTCATTTTTTTTTTGCAGAAATAATGAACAACCTCAATAAAAAAACACCAGTTTGTGCACTATTTATGGACCTTACCAAAGCTTTCGATTGCGTAGACCACGGAATTTTAAAAATTAAGTTTTACGCAAATGACATCAAGGGCAACGTCTTAAGGCTAATAACGTCGTATCTTAATAACAGAGAACAAGCGACATCTATCACAAAAGCAAGCAAACAAGCAAGAAGGAATTAGTATTTATGTCTAAATATAGACAAGTTAAATGGGTCCCTTATTATTTTTCATTTATATAAATGATTTTCCTAAAGTAACTTCACCGATATTCCTTTTTGCAGATAATAGTACTGTTGTTTTTTTCAAATCCGAATCAAATTATTCTAAAAGGTCATGTAAATAATCAAAATATCCAAAACTGTTAATATGACGACACTGCTCTCTGCATACTACGCTTATGTTGAATCGCATAATATTCTGGGTTAGTTCTACCGATTGACAGCTACGACTGACTAACGGACAGCTGTAAGCCACATTTTAAGGCCTAAAAGTTGCTCACCCTGCCGAGTATAGATATGCTGAAAGTTGCTACTTTCGTAAAAAAGAACGCACAACTATTTGCTATTAACAACGCTAAGCGCTCGCTGACATCAGCATAAAATAAGAATAATACCCAATAAAACGGCTATCTTAAATAAAACTGTTTATTGTGGTCTCAAGAGTATGTAATAAATTACCGATTGAGCTGTGTAAAATAGAAGCAATAGATATATTTAAGCAAAAACTAAAAAACATATTGATTAACAAGGAGTACTATAGTGTTAAAGAATATTTAGATGATAAGAATGTCAACCTCAAATGAATTTATTATTATAATTTTAACTACATTTATTCATAGGGACATGATTAGTTTATATAATTTCAGTATAAAATTTGACTACTTATTAGTTGTTTATTGACTGTGTTTTATTTCTGACATTTTAAATTTATCTTATGGCAAAAACTACAAGTACTACTACAAACATCATAATTATACTTACTACTGTTAATATTTGCATACCGTAATTAGTAGAAGATGGAGAAAATTTGTTTAATTATAACACTTTTCTACGTACCCATTCTCGCAAATAAATAAATTATTATTATTTCTCTTTAAAAGTAGCAGATAGATATTTCGTGTACAACATATACTATGCAATTAAACACTATTTTAACGAGTGTTATTATGTTGCTGAAAGTAAATAAACTAAAATTAGGCTATTAAAGTAATGTAGTTATACATTGAAAAAAGAAGCTACAAAGGAAGAACAGAAATATGATAAAAGAAGGCAGAAAATAAGAAGATATTAGCTCATATTACATAATAAAGGTTCGATTCGGGAGAGTTGAGTGACACAACCTGATACCTTGATGTATGATTTAATAGTTCCTTAATTCTAATGGATACATGGATTATATACTCTTAATCTAGGAATATCATGACATCATCATGAATGATTAATATGGTTCATCACATGACCATTGCACCACACGCCCTACCAAAACAGAAAAAAAAAAAATAACCTAAGTTTTTTTTTTTTTTTTTCACGTGGGATACCATACCTTAATATAAAGTTGTTTACGAAAGCTCGAGCCACGCTAACGGTATCTTTTCTTGCTAATGGGTATGCTTCTACATACTTACTTAATTCACATTGTAATGTGAGTATATACGAGTTATCATAATAATCCTTTTTTTTTTTTTTTTTTGTTTTATGCGATAGGGGGCAAACGAGCAGACGGGTCACCTGATGGTAAGTGACTACCGCCGCCCATGGACACCCGCAACTCAAGAGTCACAAGTGCGTTGCCGGCCTTTTAGGTAGGAGTACGCTCTTTTCTTGAAGGTTTGAAGGTCGTATCGGTTCGGAAATACGGCAGGCGACAGTTTGTTTCATAAGCTGGTTGTGCGAGGCAAAAAGCTTCTGGAGAAGCGCACAGTGGTGGAGTGCCAATCGTCCAGGTGATGGGGATGGATATTTTGTCGCGTAGGACGATGGCGGAAACCAGCAACCGGTATAAGTCCGAACAATTCCTCTGAACACTCCCCATGATACAAGCGATAGAGGATGCAGAGTGAAGCTACATCTCTACGCAACGCCAAGGTGTCAAGTCGATCAGAAATATCTTGGCAGTCGATGATGCGAGTCGCTCTCCGTTGAATGCGGTCAAGAGGCAGAAGTTGGTACTGGGGTGCACCTGCATAGAGATGAGAACAGTATTCCATGTGCGGCCGAACCTGCGCCTTATAAAGTTGCAGGCGGTGGGCCGGAGTAAAATACTATCTCGATCTGTTTAGCACACCTTATCTAAGGGCCCAACTATATCTAAAAATATTTTATCAAAAGCTGACTGCGCAGTTGTAGTAATAACCATGGGTTGCTTAGTATGTAAAGCATGCTTCTGTTTTTGGCATTTGTCACATTTCTTGACAAATTCAGCCACGTCTACATCCATTCTTGGCCAAAAGTAATATTTTTTTATATTACGTATCATACGTCTAGTACCTGCGTGCCCACTCGTGGGAAGCAAATGAAAGTCATTAAGTACTACTCTCTTGTCATCATCATTTACTATTCTTATTAATCCTTTTAAAATATAAATTCGTGGACCGGTCCAGTCATTATTTCCACAACATTTATTCAACCATTTAATATACTTCTCATTATTATTATTCTTCAGAATATAAATCTCATTAATTGATACTTTATTACAGATAGATTCCAAATTTCTCACGAAAGCGTCTCGCGCTGAGCATGATCGAGAACTTGGGTCTATATAAATTGACATCTTTGATGGTATATAAATAAAATCATTTACTTTAGTACATTTAGCATTGGACGTTAATGCATAATTAGAAATTACTAATTCAGTACAATTTTTCGGTTTACTAAGAATTTCAACGATTCTCGGCTGATCAGACCGATTATCTGTTTTGTTCTTATCGACCGAAGAGCTGCTACTCGATTGATTTTTCGACATACTCCTAGTCATGACATTTAGAACATTTTGATTGATACTTTTTAATTCATCGGACGTAATAATGATGCGAGATAACGCGTCTGCAGCCACATTATTCACACCCTTAACGTATTCAA
The DNA here is from genome assembly GCA_947561695.1 of Tyria jacobaeae. Taxonomy (NCBI): domain Eukaryota; kingdom Metazoa; phylum Arthropoda; class Insecta; order Lepidoptera; family Erebidae; genus Tyria; species Tyria jacobaeae. The sequence continues at coordinate 11,438,495 of OX387221.1, read as the reverse complement.
CCACGTAATCGTATTCATCTAATATTAACCGAAACTTTAGCAATCTACTAGAGGGATTATTGAAACTAAACAGGTAAATTAATGGCTTGTGATCGGTTTTAATTATAAACTTTTTACCAAGCAAATAGGGTCTGAAATATTTAACTGACCAAATAATAGCAAGGAGCTCTTTTTCAATCGTTGGATAATTTAATTCTGATTTATTTAATGACCGGCTTGCATAAGCAATTGGCAAGTCGTTTTTATTACATAAAACGGAACCTATGGCTACTCCAGATGCATCTGTGTGCAATATAAACTCATTTTCGTCGTCAAATTAGGATAGGATATTGTAATATTGGTGGATTTGTCAAGGACCGCTTTAATAATTGAAAAGAATTTTCACACTCTGTGTTCCAAATAAATTTAACACCTTTTCTACAAAGTTTATTTAACGGAATTGTTATTTCAGCGAAATGTGGTATAAAATTACGGTAGTAATTGACAAAAGCGACAAACCGCCTTACTTCGTCACTACTTTTTGGAATAGGATAGTTCTTTAATACTCGTGTCTTTTCAGGGTCAGGTGACACTCCACTAGCGGAAACAACATGGCCTAAATACAACAATTCTTTCTTTAGAAATTGACATTTCTCGGGGTTTATTTTTAAGTTTACGCTTCGAAGTCTTTCAAAAATATCAATTAAATGTTTATTATGATTTTCTAAGCTTCTTCCTATACATATTAAATCATCCAAATAAACAAGACACTTTTCATGACCCAAACCAGACATTGCTACTGTCATTAGGCGACTGAAAGCACTAGGGCTGATTTTTAAACCCATTGGCAGTCGTTTCATGTGATATTGTAGTTTACTTGCAGTAAAGGCTGTGTATTTTCTGCTTTCAGGGCTTAATTCTAATTGAAAGTAACCTTGACTGAGATCTAAATGACTGAAATATATCGCCCCTGATAAAGAATCGAGAATATCAGAAATGTTAGGTAACGGAAATTTATCATCTTGAAGGTTGTCGTTTAATTTTCTATAATCAATAACAACACGCCATTTTTTCGTACCACTACTATCAGTTTTCTTTGGGACCAGTAGGACAGGGCTTGACCACTCACTAATACTTTCTTCTATGATGTCATTTCGTAACTATCTATTTGTCTATCAATTTCAGTTTTTTGACTTTTAGGGAGTCGGTATGGTTTGGTATATCCCGGGCTAGTATTTTCTTTCAGATGTATAGACTGCTGGTATAAGTTGGTAAAACCTAACTTATCACCTGGTAACAAAAACACATCTGAGTACTTTGCGCAAATGTTTTCCATTGAAATTTGTTCCTCTCTGTTTAAATGTTTAAAATTCAAAGTAGAAAACAAACTCTTGACACGGTCGGCATTTACATTATTACCACTAAAAGAACACAAATAATAATCATTTAAAGTTACAACGTCCGGTGTAAAATAACTTAAACAAACGTCTGTCTCCCTAGTATTTAAAAACTTAAGCGGTATTTTACCGTCCTTAGGTTTGACTAAGATAGAAGCTAAAAATAAACCATCGCATAATTGTTTAGGCATAATAACGCACTCATCTCGCAGGTGTGTCTGGACTAAGTATGTAACTTCACACCTGGCCGGTATTGTCATGTAACTATTTTTCCCAAGTTGCCCCATTTGTAACGGGATACTAACGGGTACATTATAGTTAATAGTTAGAACATTTTGTTCAAAATCTAAAATACAATTAAATTTACTCAAAAAATCTTGTCCCAAAATGTCATCGGTTCTACAAGAAAAGTTTTTAAATACATAAAACTTATGCTCAAACTCAACATTACCGTAACTTAATCTAAGATAAACAAAGCCATCGCAATATACGTGACCTCCTATACCATTTATTTTAATACGCTCTATATGGAACGGAATCTTACAGTTCTCTAATTTGTCCTGTCTAACTATGGACAATGACGCGCCGGTGTCAAGTAACCAACTACGGGACATTTGAAACACATTTAGATTAATTGAATTAATATTTTGACAATAAAAATGATCATGCACGAAAAAACAAATTTCTGTCCTCGGTTTCAGTCTTTCTTTCATTGTTTTGAATGGAATCAGAACTATTACAGTTGTTACTCGAGTCGGCTAAGTTAATCTGATGATGACGCGCCGGTTGACGAAATGTTGTGTGGCCACGAAAACCACCGCGACCGCGAAAATTAGATGAATTAGTAAAGTTACGAATTCCACTTTGACCACAGTTAGTACCACGACCACGATTATTATAACTCTGAGAATTTGAAAATACTCTAAACGCACCCCTATTAAAACTATTCTGAAGCTTACCACGTTGGTAACGGCTTGACCTACCTCGGTTCTGCTGGAAGCTCAGCACTCGTTCTCCTTCTGCATTCGGCACCATCTCATCCAATGCCCCTTGAATGGCATCCTTTAAAGTGCTATAATTTCGCGCTGCAATAATCGTACTGAGTCGACTGTTACGCAGGCCGTCGGCAAATCTTTTAATCGCAATTCGCTCATTTATTGGCCTCAAAATTTGATATGCACCGGGATCGTCGCTCGCCTGAGTAATAGTCAAATCAACGAATAACTGTTCAAGTTCCTTACCGTACTCCTCTATATCTGTCACAGTATGAATTTCCACACTCTCGATTCCTTTACTTTTTATCTTTAAATCAATTATATTTTGTAAAGAACAAAACTGTGTATATATATCATTTGTCTCCTTTAATTTAGTTTCTCTTATAATAGGAGACCTTCGACTCGGCCTAGTTTGGTAAGGTAATCCTTAATATACTTTAATTTATCAAATACCTCCCTAGCTTCATTTGCCATAACATATAACTTTATATCATAATATAGTCGTCACGATATCATGACGTTACAAAGAAAAATAAGTAGAGAAAAAAAAAATTGACCACATATACGATCACATTAAAAAGAAAATATATTAATTTTATATTTTATAATTAATTATATAATATTTTGTTTTTCGATATATTAGTAAAATAGCGTTAAGATATTTAAACTTATAGCTATCATAGCTTTAAAAACTTAAACATACTCGATTTTTGGTTATACTACTTGTTACCGCACTTGTTACCGCCCGCATTTATTTTCACTCACTTCACACACTATGTACGTACTCACGCTGGAGAAGTCCCTGCATCTGGAACACCAGTGGCCTGTCTACGGAACAAGCTCAACGATCTTCGCAACATATGCTCACTGATTCTTCGCTCTATCCAGTTGCTGTGGCATTTTTTATAGAAACGCATTAACAATACCGCTCCTCCAACAACCAATACAATGCAGATTATTATTAGTATATATTGTGTGCTACTTGCATGTCTTAACAGCTGGTCCGTGGTAGCGGAATTCCCAGCACCATTTTGTGCTATTATGAGCTCTTGCTCCTTAGATTGTTGCTTGCCCATGGTGCATTTTTGCAACACGATAAATTCACAAAAAAAATTGTCCACCCAACGAAAGTTACGATACGTAGAAAAAATTCTTCACTCAGTAATCAAATTATTATTCTTATTTAACTTATTCACTGTACGAATCACTCGAATGTTTACATTACTTATTCCTTTAGCGGAACATTGCGTCGCGCTGGCAGGGTCGCCATATAAAGGTTCGATTCGGGAGAGTTGAGTGACACAACCTGATACCTTGATGTATGATTTAATAGTTCCTTAATTCTAATGGATACATGGATTATATACTCTTAATCTAGGAATATCATGACATCATCATGAATGATTAATATGGTTCATCACATGACCATTGCACCACAACATTGTACTGATAGATTTATTTAAGACAGCCTCTGACTCTCTAACAGTTCAATAAGCGCTTTTATCTTCCAGGTAATCCACCACTGAGTAATAACCTTTAAACCACAACTTAGGTTTTATATTGGACTTCAATTTATTTACACTAAAAGTTTGTATATTATAAGGGATTTTATTATAATATCGCACGCATTGTCCCAGAGACGACTTGTTATGTTTTTGGAGCCTGGAGGCAGGTACAATAAATTTATGTTTATTACGTGTGTTATAAGAGTGTATATAACTTTTTTTGAAATAAACTTATCTTTATCTTTATGAAAGTAAACTAAGCTTTCATAGATATACTGACATGTCAATGTCATTATGTTTATTTCTTTTAATTTCTGACCAGCGAATAAAGATTATCTAAATTATTAGGATTTCCGGTTAGTATTGAGGGATTTATTAAAAATAAAATACAGTTGTATTATAAAAAAGATAATTTATATTTAATAAAAATATGCTCCATTACTAGCTACAACCTTCTGCGACTTTTTGGGCAACAAATGGATTTGCCCATAAAAAAACTGATCATCTTTTGAAGCAATCCATTCATCGATCCATTTTTTGGTACATTCGTAAGATTTGAAGTGCTGATCTGCAAGGCTGTGTTGCATAGATCGAAATAGGTGGTAATTCGAAGGAGCACAATCTGGTGAATATGCGGGATGCGGTAACACTTCCCACTGAAGATCTGAAAGTGTATCTCTTACAGCTTTTGCGATATGTGGGCGAGCATTGTCATGCAGTAAAATTACCTTTTGTTTTCTGTGTGAAATTCTTGGACGTTTTTGGTTCAATGCATGACTCAATTCGATTAATTGATGTCGAAAATGCTTAGCTGTGATAGTTTCATTTGGTTTTAACAATTCATAATAAATAACACCATTCGTATCCCACCAAATGCATAACAATACCTTATTTACGTGCATGTTACGCTTCGTAGTCGATGTGGACGGTTGACCAAGATCAGGATCAAAAGACATGGCTTAACCCAAGATTCTAAAACAAGAATAGCGTGGATATAAATATATATGTACATTTACAAGTAAAAGTATGATTTATACGGCTACTAGCAGTTTAGTTCAACTGCTAGTTAAAAGGTGTTTACAATTATTTAGGCAGGAAAAAGGATTGGGAATGTTAAGGAGGTATATAGATACGAATCCGACTGGATGCTTTAGTAATATCTGTTTCAAAGGTAATGCCACATTTAGTGATACGACGAAAGGAACTTTAACAATACTGAACAATTTCACACATATGTCAAATAATACTCTAAATTATTCAGCAAACTATGCAAAACTTTGTGCTTTAAAGGTTATTACTCAGTGCTGGATTACATGGGAGATAGATGCCCTTGGGATTAAACTGTTAGAGATTCACAGGCTCTTTCAAATTATCAGTCTCATTTTCTGCCTTCTTTTATTATATTTCTTTGTTTTATTGTACATTGCCAAATTTTAGTTTAAAAAAAAAGATATTTAATTTAATGAAAAAAACATAAGGAACCAGATCAAAACCTGGCGGCCACCACTTGAAAAACACCACTCCAGGCTTTCCATGGGGATCTACACGACAGGCTCACTCAGATGATCATTCACCGTGCCCTCACGCCCTCCAGACAAAACAGCGCTCTAGGGTTGCATCTGTTTCAGGTGATCATGGCCTAAAGGAACACATCCAACTCCGAACAGTTTCAATGCTTAAATAATACGCGACGGTGATGAGTAGCAATTGGAGAGGCCACTGTCGTCGAAGGTGAAGGGTTCGCGGAGACTTCGACAGCAACCGCGAGCGGCGATTAACCAATTTGATTAACACTCACGGGAAGTAATGATGCGAGGGTTACATAACGAGTAGCTGTATTAAACTCTATTTTATGAATAATACGTAACATTTCCGAAACGTCCCTTGCAATTATCTTTGGTCTTCCATGTATCAAAGATTCCAAGAGAGCAGGTAGGCAGGTGTGATTAAGGAATAGAAAAAAGTTTTGCATGACCGAATTCTTTTTTCATAGAACTTAGGTACATTAAGCATCTGATAACATGCACGTACTAGTATTAAATAATTTACTACCTAATCATAAAAACGAAATATAAATTATACTTGATAGTATTTGATACACAATTAATAGGAAACTAATTAAATTTTCTATATATAATTATGAGCTACAGACATTTTAAGTTCTTTACAATTCGATTTTCTGATAACATTGTAATTAATTATTTATGTGCTGCTATTTTAGCGGTATTACAACATTTGCAAATAGTTAAAGGTTACTGAAAATTGCACATTATTGCGTCGATAAACTTCTCTGTAACTTTCATCTATTTTACAGACAAACTTGGTGCCAAAATGTTATGTTTATTAGCAGTATTAATAGTATCAAGTAAGTACCTTCCAGAAATATTTGTATTTCCACATTACTACCTATGTATGTAGTATGTATGACACGGTAAAATAAAACAAAAAATAAAAGATTAATACCAATTTAGTGGATTAGTTTTTTGTACATTAGTGACCCTCGATTGCAAACACGCATGTAGTCAGTTCAGATACGATTTTGCCGGCAGCTGCTTTCGCAATCTATAGGAATACAGCGGATCTGTTAAAATACCATTTTACATCGGGCAATTAAGCTATACATATTCAATACTTAAGAAGAAAACTTCTTTGGTTTGGCTAGGATACGATATTTTGCTAATAAGCTTTTATAAGCTGTCCAACGAATACAGCCTGCATCCGTTATTCTTCAGTAATTGACAAGAGACTACCAAGTGATTGTGCCTCAAAAGTTTTATGAACTAAGTGATTACTCTTAGAGAGTGACAATCAGTGTTATTGGTGGTGTCAGAACACTTATTTCACGCAAGTTCATTCTGGTTTTTAATTTTGCATTATCTCATATATTTTATTAATCGTTCACTGTCATTTATTTTGAATATCTTTTAAATTAAGCATTTAAAGAACACATTCTTAGACAAACCTACAAGCAACAGTGACCATAAAACAAAAATTTTGATGTGATGATGTGAACGATATACCTATATCAAACATTCGAATTTTTTAAATTTGCACGGCATAGGTATATATGCACGGCATAGGTATATATGAAGTGACAAAAAGTTTTGTATAAAGTGTGTAGTTCTTTCTTTTATTTTTTATTAATTTAATTTATATAACGGCATGTGTAAAAACTATCTGTGATGAGTAACATTAACAAAAAAGTTTAAACAGATTAAATTAAATTACTACACACACACACACACACACACACACACACACATATATATATATATATATATATATATGTATATATATACATATATATGTGTGTGTGTGTGTATATATATATATACTTAAACTACTACACATATGTATATGGTATACTCGTATATGGTTATAGGGATATTGTTTAACGGTGACATTTCATATTGTCTTATAACTAATTTTCTTTTATTCTTTTGGTTTAGACATGTTTAACGTTATTTAATCTTCTTTTTCAACCTTTCATTATTGTACTTTTACTGCTTGTGGTGGTTGGTATATGTATATGTTCATACAAAGATAATTTTAACTAAAATAATGGCAGAAAAATCTGTAAAGTCCTGGCAGAGGAACAGCTCTCGGCCCAGCTACTGCAGCTTCAAGCAGACAATGTTGAATTGCAAAAGAGATTTTGTAAAACAGTGGGGGAAGTTTGGAAGGTATCAGTTAAATTTACCAACATTTTGGCCCGAGAATCCTGCAATTTGGCTTACTCAGGTGTAGGCACAGCTTCAGATTGCAAATTTTGTAACAGATACTACCAAAAGCAGGAAATTTAGATCAAAGGATTGCTGGGGAAGTGAAATACCTAATTATTTAGTAATACCCCTACTGAAAATATCTTGAAGCCACAGCTGCAGAATTTCTTTGCTGCTAGTTCCACCATCTGCCATAGATGAAATTCTGAATTCTGCTGATTTCGTAGACCAATCACAGCATAAAATGGCACTAGTAAGAATACTGCCGGCAATTCTTCATGCGGACAAAAAAGCTGTTTTTGTTTTTAAAGAATTAGCAACTTAATCATACGTCTTTGTTTGAGTATGTTACGTACGATGGTTGCAGAAGATGACAGTATACGTCATCTTCTGCAACCACCGTACAATGGGCCTTTTAAAATTGTGGAACGAGCGAAAGACAAAAACAAATTACGTTAGTAGTAAAGGACAATAAAGTTGTCATGAACATTGACAGGCTCTAGGAAGCTTTTTGCGAGCATTATGATTTGTTGTCAGAAAAGACCGTAAACAATTCGCCAGTTTTATTGGTGCTGTTATTCTTGTGAGAAATGTTTTATATGTAGGTATCATAAAAGATTGATTTGATAACGTTGTTCATATTTGGCCCTCAAATCTTTGTTTATATTAGCGTGAGTTGATGTTCAGCTTGAGCGAGCAGGAATGCAATATGTCGGATTCACAAAGAGGTCTGAATTAACCGCAATCGTCTGAATGAATCGCAAGATATTAAAGGCTCAATCAATCAGTGTTACGCTATTACGCTATGGGAACACTAACATCAGTATCATAATGATGTTAGCATTGTATAGTTTTCAACATAGATCCATTCGGAGATTCCATATATTAGGGATATCCTAAAATGAGATTATTTTAAACTAAATTTCAAAGAAAACTTCAAATGTATAGGGACAATGAGCAAGTATAACTTGTTAAACATGTCGGTGATCTAACATAGTTTATATTTTGTTAGTAAAGATGATTCAAAACTTTAATTTCAATAAAAAAAATCTGTCGGTACTTCGGAAGATTGACTATGCCTCCTGACTCAACCATATTAATATGGTATGGCTGAGCAGGCCGCAGAAAAGCTGTGTTAACACAACACAATAGCTGCAGCCTTCATTACATATGACGAACTATCAAAAGCAATTCTGAAGTATTAGAACACAAAATACAAACTAATAAAAATATAATAAGAATACTTTACAGAATTAAGAAAAACTAAATTAAAATTTTCTATATGTAGGTTACAGAAGGTCTTAATTATAAACATTGTTTTGTTTTATACTGTTACTCATATCATGGCTACATTTTTGATAAATAAGCGTTATTAAAAATTTAGCCTAATAAATATTGATTTTTTTTATCCCCGAACTTTACAGAAGTACAAGTGACAATATGCCTGGTAGGAGCTCCAGGTGTACCTATTCCTGGTTCTGAAATTATAAGTCAGATATTCGCACAACGCCTTAAAATCGAGGGCTCCCTTATGAATTATGTAAGGAACCCAGATTTCAATGACACAGATGAAGCGGAGTTTGCAGATGACAATTTGGACATAAGTGTACTGGATATGAATAACTTTCGAAGACTAATTCACTTGAGTAAAAAACGTAATGATCAAAATTTTCGACGGCAAAATTATTTCAGAGATCATTCAACCAAAAAAAATCGCTTACAAACTGCTGGTTACAAAACCCATTTAAGAGAAAATCCTGATGCTTATGCCAGGCACAAAAATTATACTATGTATGATAGACATATAGAAAAAATATTTCATATGATGAAGCAAAGTATTTATGTAGTGCGAGACAGAGTTGATAATATTAAAAAGCTTCGTTCATTTTTTGCTGAAGATCCAACTTACAAAATGGCTCTATTAGATTCAGCAATTCAACATAATTTACGAAGACTGGATTTTTACAGCAGAAGAATCAAGAAAAACCATAATCGTGAACATTTTTTATGGTATTTAATATTATATGAAAAAGTATTACAATGCAACATAGACATAAACTACGCAGTTGAAAGAACGTTTAAGATAAACGAAGTTTTTAATAAATTAAATGCTGGCAAGCCTAAAATACCCAAGGGGCTTTCGCTTAATCAGGATATTTATAAACATATTTTAAGTGGCATGGACGCACATGAAAATAAATTGAAGCAGCAAGTAGAGGCCCTTGCAAATGGCGGCAAATTGGATCCTTCTAAACTACCGCCAGGCATAAACCCAAAAGAATTTCCTACAGGTTTTGATGGAATTGGGCGAAAATAACAATGGATTGGTATACTGAAATTTAATTATATTCTAGTTAGCACAGAAAAACAGTTGACACAAGAGTGAGTATTATACGACAGAACAGAATGACATAATCAATGCAGACATTAGATCCAACTAGTGAGCTATTTAGATAACTATGACAATTTACATTATTTGGTTTATACCAGTTCTAACAGGTTTATTTTAGGGAGGCAATGTTTAGTTGCCTTAATTCATTTTATTACACAAGCAGAGGGGTGGGCGTGAGTTAGTTTATTATCGTCGTCTTAATCACTATGCAGTTATGCATACATTTGTTAACATTCATTTTGTCATGTCTGTAACTGACAGTGAGCTTTTATGCAAGGGAGCTAGTTTTAGTGGGGCGATTTTCAAGCATAAGAGCACAATACTCGTCATATCTATGCATATACGGGGGTCGAACTGAAAGTTTTAGAAAATAAATAACGGAATGATATACAAGCCTGTTAATATTTTTATCGCGTTTCGAATTCTCCCTTGCTTTCTAAGCACTGTTGCATACTATAAAACCATTGACTGAAGCAGTAAGCAAAACTCTTCTTTAGGCGCAGGCATTCCGGCAAAACGCAGGCATTCAGGGTTCCTAAAACGATTTCTTCAAACTTCATCTTTTAATTTTGGAAATTAATAAAAGTTACAAGTCCCGACCTGGTGGGACTGTAAAACTCACTAACTCCAATCTTCGATAGACTAAGATATCAAATATTCCGTATGACGGAGTGAGCTGGAAAGTTTGTCGTAGTGGAGGAGGATCCTGCATCTTAGGCACTGCTGTCTAACATTTTCCAAGACAACTGGTAAACAATGACTGATATAGCAATCTTCAGTAACTATCTTCGTATCTTCAATAATCATTGTTGCGAAATGATCCATCCGTCCAAAGAATGAGGCATCCATTTTCCTTGACTTCTGCCCTTTACTTTTGTCGGTAAATCTTCGAAGTGATATCCATTGCGCAGATTTTCTTTTGGTTGTGAGTTCCTAATAATATATCCAGCTTTAATCACCTATGGCGATATCATATATAGCATTCCAATCACCTCCGTCATACATTTCAAGCACTGATCGGCACCAATCCGAGCGACGGCGTTTTTGATCTTTCTACAAATTATGAAGTATAGAACATCTAAAACAAAGTTTTTATGCCCTTATTGAAGAAATGAGGTGTACGAGCAAATACAAAGTATGCAACTTTTTCCTGCCAAGAACTTGTCAAAATTTTGGAAAAAAGTGGAAGTATTTCGGCACTAGGTCTGGTGACTACTGAATGACGTCAAACACCCAATCCTAAATCTTGTAGCTTGGAGACCGTCTGTTCTGCCGTATGAGGTCGAACGTTATCATGCAGACGCAGGAACTAGCGATTAACCAAAGCCACATTGTCACATCCCGTGTGATTCTGTGGTTCGTGACCGGACCGGATCGGTTTTCAGAACTGAAATGATTTTTTAAATACATTCTTCTACGGTTATGGCGGTGGCAAAATAAAAATCGTTACGTCACAAATCTTCCAATATTGGTCAATAAAAAGCCACACTCGGGGGCAGGACCTTCTTTTTCATCGATGGGCGAACAGAACGAACGAATCTAATCAGTTGGTATCGTATTCCTTATCGAATATTCATCTTTCAGTGAATATGATTAGCTTGGATGTATAGAGTTTGATTATGTAGATACAGTTTCAAATAAATACCACGCGTGTGTGAAGTACGAGTATATAATGAAATGGCTTAAGAGCTATTTTCAGTTGTGGTTGTCTTTCTGCGTCATATGATAGTGTCCTCCTTCTGGTGCTCGGGAATAACGGTATTCACCAATTGAGTATTCCTGAAAAGGTGGTTTGCTCATATTTAAATTTTATATGGAATTAATGATAACAATCAAGTACTAAAAGTCTTCTTATTCTTCTAGAACAGTCTGGAGAGATCTCCGCAAAAGTTCAGTCGTTACTTCCCTGTTATATAGCTTGTACATCTACGACCTGGAATTATCGGGCGGCCCTTTTTACCAAGTTCTGCAGTATGCCGATGATTTGGCATTATACGTTCCCAATAAGTCCCCGTAAGAGGCTGTCCCCAATCTTTTTTTTTAATGCGATAGGGGGCAAACGAGCAGATGGATCATCCGATGGTAAGTGACTACCGCCGCCCATGGACACCCGCAACTCAAGAGTCACAAATGCGTTGCCGGCCTTTTAGGTAGGAGTACGCTCTTTTCTTGAAGGTTTGAAGGTCGTATCGGTTCGGAAATACGTCAGGCGACAATTTGTTCCATAAGCTGGTTGTGCGAGGTATAAACTTTCTGGAGAAGCACACAGTGGTTTAGTGCCAATCGTCCAGGTGATGGGGATGGATATCTGAACACTGCCTTAGCTACTTATCTATTTGGCTCGTTCGACATGGCTTGTTTTTATCAGCTTCCAAGAGCAGCGCCGTTGTGTTCAAAAGAAAGAGAGTTGTTTCGCTTATCTCCATTGAGGTTGATAATGAACCCATCCACCAAATCCATAAATTTAAGTTTCTTTGTGTTTAGTTGGACTTTAGACTCTCTGGTACTGTACACTGAATATATAGTTCAAAAATGAGGGACAAATATAAATATTCTACGTTCCTTATCTGGTGTATGGTGGGTTGCGCATCCTATTATACAAAAACTTATCTATGACTAATTAATTAATTCGTAGTCATACTGATTATTAGCTATTTCTATTAGAACACTGCAATCAGTCGGGCCTTCAAAAACTTGATAAACATCAAGCTAAATGTCTGAGATCATCCCCAATCAATACCATGCAGGTCGAGTGCGGCAATACCTTTTCACTGCGCAGACAATTCTTAGCCAAAACTGTGAACACCCAATCCTTTGTAAGCTAATGATCTATTCTCGTTCTACGATTTTCGTTATTATATTCACGGTTGAAACATCCATGTCTTTCCCGGGCCTACCTAACCTTCAATCGTCTTCCTAGCCCACTTTTCCAAAATTCTTTAATGGCTCTTTATTATACATATATTACCCAACATTATACTGGCTTTAAACAATGACAAAAACACTGTGGAAGCCAACAGGGTTTTTATAATGCTGTTAAGACGAAGTACAAAGACTGGTTTCTGTGTATACTTCCAAATCCTGATTGCTTCCAAAGTTTATCATGATGCTCCGGTTGGAGTTGTAGTTTAGATACCTTTACCCATATCATTTTGAGCTTTAAATGACCTCCTGTAACTACAGGTGTCCAGTATTTACAGGAGAATCATTATAGTGAATTTACGTCTTAATCATAGAGTGGCACACGCCCTGGGTAGTGACGAGAATGCAAGACTTCTATACATACAAGTAACAATATTGTGTACATTAAGATCAAAATTTGAAATATAACAAAATAAAATGTTGGTTAGATCACTCTGCAGTATTGATTGAGTGCACGACGTTGAGTGCACGACGTCAACTATACGATCCATGGTTGTTGAATACAGAGACACCAGTTGGTTTCACCCACTCAAGTATATTGTAAACATTATTCAAGAGTACAACAATTGCGATCTGTTGACAGCAAGACTGCGGAAGTAGCGTTCAAGCAGTGGTGGCAATAGCCAGGTGCTCAAACCACCCCGGAAGCAACGCAACAACAGCAACTTACACGTCCAGGTAAATGGATTGAAAGCCATCCAGAAAACACCGGTGTAGCTTGATTTTGTCTAAATCGATAAAAAATGGTAAGGCTCTTAGGGAGTAAAGAAATTCTAGTAAGTGCGTTAGCAGATGCACGAAGCACACAACTAGTGGAAGTGATACCTCAAAAGTCATAATTACTGCTGCTGTTAGTTGAACACAATGCAAAACCGTAATAATTATCAGCACTCTGTATCAGTAGGGTGGATGTCGCGTTCTATTGTTATTACGTATTTATTACGAGACGGACAAAGCGTTTTACCTACTTTGATTTGGCCAAATACGATTGCTACTAGGCTACTTCCCCCCTTACCTCAACACATGCCATAAATAAAATAAGCACATGGATATATTAATTACGCTTTAGGCACCTTACATCTCCGCCAGCAGTTAAAGATGCTGAGCTGTTACAAGTACTCCTTTTTTTTAACGTACCAACCAATAAAATTATCTTTCAGGTTCATCAAAGATTTCAAAATAGTTATAAATGCCAGCATATATGATGCCTTCTATGTTTAGACGTTTTTTCACAAGAACTAAATGCAAATATTAGGTGTAGGTGAGATAGAATCCCGCGGATCCTATCCCACCTCTGATTTTATGAAATAAATGTTATTTAGAATTGTTATTAAATAAAAACGGCTGTTACACACAAAGCAATTAAGTAATAAAATCTAATTAAGAATTTTGATGGCCTCTTTTCGGATGATGTGTGACGTCACTTGTGTTTTTATCTATCGTCCCACAATATAATATATTATAACGCAAATTTACTTAATGAAAACCTATTAATTTTTACATGACTGCCCAAATAAATTGAGCGATATTACATCTAATGAACGGGTCCTGTCAACCGATGTAAGAGACGATCATCTTAAAAAGAGAGACAGAGAGAGAAACAGAGAGCAACCTCAAATAATATTTCGTTATATAGCTCAGAAAATACAATCCGTTTGAGAAACTGGAACTAGTGGAGTTACTAATGATTGGCAATAACACAACTAATATCAACTGTTGGTATCAATAAACTTTTGGGTCTTAGCAATGTGAATCCAAAAATTTATATTTCCAAAGGATTGCGTTGCCTCTGGTTTTATTGTGTTCATTTTAAAATCAGTGACGGTCCCTGTTTATATGTATGTATAATATTGATTTTCCACAGATGAAAATGAGGCAGGTCCTTAAAACAAAAGGTATATTTTTATATAAGTTTTATATAAATTAATTACTACGAATAAATAAATGATTGAGGCAACGCGCCCGCCAAAACGTTTATGATTTTATTTTTTTCATGTTTGCCGAATACTCAAAACTGTTTAAGTATTTATTACATTAGTGTAAGTTTCTGTTAGACTAACATTCTTATTTCAATTCTTTTTTCTATATTGTATATAACACTTTTTTACTCATGGATTATGGCAAGGGTTTGTTATGATAACTATTTTAAAGCGAAAGGCGGTTTAATGAAACCTGACTGGTTGTCATTTAGCCGCCTTGAAGAAGGTAGACCAATGAAAAATACACATATATATAGAAATTTTTAATGGCTTTGCTGTTCAATAAAAGCCTTAGGAAACAAGTTCTAACTCTATCCCAAAGGGTTGTTTCGGTATTAAGAAATTGACTTACTTATGTTTGTCGTATGATAAGTGAGACAGGTATGCAAGAACCAATCAATTTAGATTGGTTAGCTTGTTTTTAAGCTTGGCACTTAGTTTTTATACTAGGAGATAAGGTAAGAAAAGTTCCCTTTTGCAGTGGTTGATCGTGATTGACTTAAAAAACTTTTATAAAATCTAAGATAATTTCAGAAATAAATTACAAAAAATAAATAAACTTTAAAACGTGAACTATTCTTCATTCATATTGAGTTGTAAAATGAAAGTTTCGTGTGGTAAAAAATGTCGAAGTTTAATTTATTTCAAGTTTGAGCATAATATGCTAATAAAAATTATATCTTAGTTTGGATATTAGGAAGTGCGCTTACTTGGTATCGGTATTTTACCAAAAGATAAATGTATGTCTCGTCAGATGGTTTTAATACGTATGTATGTGGGCTTAGTACATATGTATGTGGGTCAACAGTCAGTCAGTCAGTCTCTTTAAAGTTTAGTTTCCGTCCAGACCAGGATAAAAGAGTACACACTTAACTTGATATATTGCGATCTTGGATCATTGAGACGTTCGTAAGTTCGAAACTGTGTCCAGGTTATCCTAAGTATCCTTCTTCAGCACCATATTTCAAAAGCTTCTTATTTTTCTCACTTTCTCTCAAAGTCCAAGTCTCAGGACCGTATAGAAATTTGGGAAACACTAATGCCCTGACAAGTCTCATTTTAGTGGCCTTTGTGATAAACATCACAAAGGCCACTAAAATGAAACATGTTTATGTTTCTCCATATTTTCCTCAGCCGATATAGCGGACTTGGTAATAGCCATAGGCTATTTGATCTCATCCGCAGATCTACCACTGTTCGACATCAGTGCACCAAGATAGACGTATCATTGAATGACGCCGCAATTCGCAACTTTAGTGACCTTGAGTGAGTTATTGTTAGCTCGGTCAACAATCATCATCTTCGTCTTACTTCGGTTTTTCTTCAAACTGAAATCAAGACTGGCCTGTTCCATTTTGTTCAGAAGATATTCTATATTTTTTATATATTCTATGATGCTAATTGTAAATAGGGTAATATCATTTGCATAGCGCAAATTCCAAATTCTATGGCTTCTAATTAATTTAATTCTAATTATCCCGTCTGACCAATCCTTGAGTGCTATTCGCATAATAAATTTTGTATAGGTGTTAAACTGCAGTGGTGATAAGATGAAGCCTTGACGGACGTCATCCGTTCTTGCTCCATCATCCTTCTTCATATAGTCTCCTAAGAAAGTGAACACGGTGTTTAGGTGTTCAAATGGCCAATAGAGTATCCCAGAGGACCCAGCCACTTTACTGAGTCGAATTACTTTGAAAAATTAACAAAGCAGATATAAGTTGGCTCGTTGAACTCCCAGGACTTTTCAATATTCTGGCGCACGTTTAGTTTCTGTTCATGAGTATCCTTACCTTTTTCAAATCCAGCATGCATGCTTATAGGCGCGCAAGAAACACTGAATCCAGTCAATGCATCGTGCTCGATATTGACACTTGACTGTATACGTTTGTTTGTATGCCACGAGCTTATTTATATTTTGTGAGTTTATAATTATTTCATAATGAATATTGGAGCAAGTACTTCTAAACAAAGATCACGTGTTCGAATATATAATTCAATTGAATTACTAGAGATATTAGCAGAATCTTTTAGGACGAAGGTGAGTTTATTGAGTCTGATAATGAACATAATTATATATTCCTTTGATTAAATTTTCAATGTACCCTATTGAAAATTTCGGATGTTGAGCCAGAAGCTAATGTTTTTAACATTAGCTTCCTGTTTTTAACATGAGATTGAATTACGATTCTGATGCGAGTTTTGAAGGGGAATCGTTAGAAAATATTCTTATTGCAAAAGATGGAACGCGGTGGCAGTCTGATCCACTTCCCAGAACACAAAATAGTAGTCGAAACATTATTCGTCAACGGAGCGGGGCTGCATCTTTCAGTAAACTTTACAATCAAATAGAAATATTGAAAAATATACTGACCAATGAAATGTTTGACATAATCTTGAGGGAAACTAATCGGAAAGGGACTAAGATTACTGAAGCATATATGGGCGCAAGTTATCATATAGTGATTTTTATATTGGTATTATTACAGAAATGTCTAAAAAATGCATAAATACTCGAGTCAAAACACTGTTTAGACTATTAGAAGTAATTTGGTGTAGTTTGAACTTATTATTCAAACAATGACTTTAAAAACAAATTAATCATTTATTCAAGTAAATGTGTAAATCTATGATTGTTCTGTAATAAAATGTTATTATTTACTAAATTATATCTACTTTAGAATCAAGTCTTGATAACAGCGCCATTTATTGAAACTGTACTGGAATAACGGTTGATAATATTAAACAAATGTAATTTGTGTAATATAAATAATAAAACATGGTGTAAAATTCATTAATAAATTCGATTTAAATATTTAGCTACATTTTAAGAATTATTGTATAGTAATTTTATTTGTGTTATGTAAAAGACGTTATACTTGCTATAACCGTTTATATATCCTTTGTGAGGTAGTTTATAAAAGCATGTGCACTGTAATAATGAACACAGTATTGTGTTAGCAGTTGTTCGTAAATAAACAAAGTTATCTTAAGTGCGTGTGTTCATTGCGATGGATCCTACCTACCCTACCCTACCCTAATATTAGCATTTTTTGGCATTCTAAACTTTAGTGGGGTGCATATATGTAATAAAGAGCATTTAACTGAACTGTAGAAATCCAGTTGCTTACCATTATTTCGGGCTGCAATGTCCAATGATACATTCAAAATGATGTTGCGCTTCATTAGGTTTTGATAATGATGTAACGCATCTTAAACGTTTGTTAGCTGATAAAGCAGCTGCTATACAAGATATTTGTGTTCCTTGATCTTGCAAAAGCATTTGATATGATCCCTCTCACCAGCTTTGTTTCTAAATTTGAAAACATGGGCGAGAGATAAGCAGCTTTTTACTCTTCAAATCTTATCCTACTGGTCGCTTACAAATAGTTAAAATTGACAAATATTTAAGTAAAGAGCTGCGGAGTCCCACAGCGTATTAGGCCCCACGCTATTCGTGGTCTATATTAATGACCTTTGTCAAAACACCTTATCGTCAGGAAAAATAATTTCCTTTGCCGACGACACTGCTATTACCTTCTATGGCGGACTCATGGTCACATCTCTAGATGTCTCATCTCACATTCACTGACACTTAACACCTCCAAAACAAAACTCATTACATTCTCCATTATCACCTCATTACAACCGAAGATACCAATTATTCTACAAACACACACATGCTACAACGGAACACCCAAATCTAACTCTCCATCGATAAATTCTATTGGGATCACACTTGAAAAACACCTCAATTTTAAAACACACATCATACACCTAACAAATCGATTACGATACTTATCTACATTTTTAAAACACTTCGAAACATTGCCAATACTCACATCATTCGTATCGTTTATTATGCTATGTATCATTCAATTATTTGCTAATGTATAACAAGTTGGTGTAGTGCAGCTAAAACGCTTTGAAACCACTGGAGGTAGCTCAGAGAGCCGTGCTTAAAGTTGCTACTTTCCAATACAATATCCCACTTTCGAATTATATTAAAACTAAAACGTTTTTACGGTTCGACAACTATTCATAATAAGCTCTATCCTCAAACAGCACCAGCAAGATCAACTCACACACGATCGCACGCTACCTAAACGAAGAACAAAAATGTATATCACATCTCACCCTTACTTTACTTTCACAAAACGATTCTTTTACTACCTAGGACCATATCTGTATAATAAAGTCGACCACATCTTCGCTATACATAAATTGTGCGTCAATAAAAACTCAAACCACCTCATGGGCTAAATCCAAATGAACATTCAGCGTCCTCTCATTTAACGATTTCGGCCAAATTTGTGTTCTCAACTTCTTTTAATTTACCTACTGAAGCAAACAGCAATTCCTCTGCGGTGTGATCTTTAATATTTTTTTCTGCTTCTTGAATAAATCTTGAAAGGGTTTTTTTTTGTACTGGTGTATTAGTCGAAGCATCTGAACATGACCCGGCTTCCACTGTATCCAAAGATATATCCAACTGTTCTTAGACATCCATGTTTTCTTGAGGTAATATTGCCATCAAAACACGAGATTTCAAAGATGGCCACACAATATCTAAATGAAACCAATCCATATTCTTCTGGAAAAAAATTGCCTGGCATCTGTTTTGCTGTAACCATCTCTTGTATAGATTTGAACAAACGTACCTGTGAATCTTTTCAGGACCCCAAGATCCTCTGTAGAAACTTCCACATTTAAACTTTGTATACGATCTAAAAGTGTACTGTGCAATAAACCACTATTTTTATATTACCACTAGCTTTCAGTGTCATGTAGATATAAAAATTTGTTTGAAACTGAGACATTTTAACGAGCACAAAGAACGTGTTGAAATTACGAAAAGTAACAATCGACTGAGTAGAACCAATGTAAGTTTATCTATTTATTTATATTCTTGTTCCCAATATAACAATAACACGATTTGGAGAGAGGGGACAGATAGATAAGACCAAACAACGATACCTCACTTGGTTCCTACCATTAAGTAATTGAAACAATACCTAGAAGCTTAGAACAATAGCAGTTAGAACATGTACCTACGTGGTTTCATACTATATAATTTTGGCCTGCACTTTCAACTGCATTGTTATTATTTGATAGATAATACCAAACAACAATACCCCACTTAGAAATGAGTACTTAGCTATCCTTATGAAGTACTTGAGACCATACCTAGAAGCATAGAATAATAAAAGGTAGAATATGTACCTACGTGGTTTCAAACTAAATAATTTTGGCCTCCACCTTTAACTTCATTTTTATCATTTGATGGATAATACCAAACAACAATACGCCACTTAGAAAAGGGTATCCTTATGAAGTACACGAGACCATACCTAGTATAATAGCAGGTAGAATATGTACCTACGTGGTTTCAAATGATAATAATGCAGGTGACAAAAAATATTTATTACTACTTCAGTTCATATTTATATATTTTTAACGTAGGTACTAATAAGTAGTACAACTAATTTAACTAACAATGTGATTATTTGAATGTCACGAAATATATCCGTAACCATATAAACAAAGAAAGTTTGAACACTTGCCGTTTCTGAACGGACAGACTTATTAAGTAAGTGTCTTTGGAAGAAACGTAAAGTATTATGCCCTCTACAATCCCTACTAGGTTTAGTTTTAACGGCTCTGCATTATTCCGAAAAAACATGAAAAAACATTTTTTTTCAATACAAAAAATATTACAATATTTTTTAATAAAGATAAGAAAATATTTGAAGAACTATTGTTTGCTGGAAATTTAAAGACTGATACAAAAGGCGAAACCATATTCAATACATTGGAAAAGTTCTGTGATGAGAAAGATATTCTCTTGAAAAATATTATGTCAGTTGCTACGGATGGCGCTTCGGCTATGACAGGGTGACATAAAGGCGTCATAGCGTATTCATAGACAACATTTGGTTGCTAGAAATTTAAGTGAACGACTATTTCAATCACTGCAATATGACATCAAAGCAGTAGTAGCAGAATAAAATCCGTAATAGCTCTTTGAATGATAGATTATTTCATCGATTTTGTGTTACTAATGACGAAGATTTCAACCGTTTGTTGTTTTATACTAAAATTCGGTGGCTATCAAGAGGCAATTGTCTGAATCGATTTTAGAACCTGTTTGACTCTGTGATAGAGTTCTTGGAAACTAAAGATATAGAATTGCCCAACAAGCTCATCAAAAAATTATATACCTTACATGACAGATCTGTATAAATTGTTCAACGATATGTACATATATCCATTTTTTATTTTAATTAAATTTAGTTCATCGCCTTGATGAACTAAATTTAATTAAAATAAAAAATGTCGTTGCTGCTTTCGCAGCCAAACTGCTTATACACAAAAAAAAAATGGGCAGACGTGATTTTCACAGTTTCACGAATTTACCAGTATCCTGCAGTAAAATCGACTTGTTTACCTACAACCAACATTTGGAATACCTCAACATTGACTTCATCGAATGATACCAGGACTTATTGAACTTGGAAATACCAGACTGGGTGTTGGATCCGTTTTCAAATGTCAACACAGCAATTTTACCTCAGCTGCAAGAAGAACTTTTAGAATTGACAACGAACGAGGCAATAAAAATCAAGTTCAAAAATGGCTACCAAGAATTTTGGCTACAAAACCCGATCCTGCAATTGTACCCTAGATTGTGGTCAATCGTTCAACGATTGTTGATAGTATTCCATTCTTCATATTTGTGCGAATGTGAAAAAAAAGATGCTCTGTCTGAAAACTATAAAGTTGCGTTTCAATAATCATACTTATTGGCAGGTGTAGCCACTAGACACCTGAGCGCCGTTGTGTACTACCTACTGCGCTTAGGTTTTAACTCGTGCGGGTTATAGTAAAAGTCTTGTTTAGAATGAATGTTTAATCTCAGCTAATATAGCTCACAATAAATAATTTAATTTGAAGATATAGTGGTTTTTAAGTAGGTAAATAAATGGGGGTGCTAAAAATAATGTATTCTCAAAGTGGGCAGTAGACAAAAAAAGTTTGGAAACCCCTGCCCAAAATGAACAAATACATACAGAAAAGTCAAGTAATGGCTATTGTCTAACAAATTTTGGAGAGTATTAGATCTCGAGGCTAAATATAAACATTCAGGAAGGAATGTTACTACGGATATTTTTTTTACGCCTCTTCAACTGGCTCATTCCTTGAATTCATGGAATATGACACTATTTAGAATGGTAAGAAAAAGTAAACGGTTTTTTCCTGCGAATATGCAAGAACACAAGGAGAGGGCGATTTATTCTTCTAACTTCGCCTTTAGCAAAGAAGTAACTGTGCTCCTACGTACCTAAAAAGAATAAAGCAGTCATAATGTTGTCATTAATGGATATATCACCAGTTATTAATAATAAGGAAACTGTCAAGCCAGAAATTATTTTATATTATAATAAAACCAAAAGTGGAGTGGACAACATGGATAAGCTGTTAGCAGAACATACCATATAACGTAGAACGAATCGGTGGCCTTTCACAATATCATTGACGTTGCAGCTTTGGCAGCATATATCATTTATATGGAACATAACCCACAATTTGTGTTGAGTGACTGACAGACGTAGAAAGTTTTTGAAATCATTGAGTCTACAACTGTGTGGTAAAAATATAAAACAAAGATCAAAAAATTGCATTGTGACCACAACATTACATGTGAGATCTGCAATGTAGGACGTGCTTGGCCAAGAACTAAGGATTTCGATTTCTTCTTGATACAAAACTTCTATAAGTCAGACAGACAGGGCGTGTTGCAGTCTTTGGAAGTTGCTACATATGCAGAGAACTCAAACGCAAGCAAAGAAAAACATTAAAAGCTTGCACTAACTGCAGTAAAACATGCAGTAACTCGTCCAACATGTAACACCTGCTTATAGAGTTGTGCTAATTCTGTATAAAAAGGATTTTGTATTTTTTATAGCAATGAAACATTTTTGTTTATTAATTCTTGTACCAAATTATAAATACTTTTTTCATAGTCATACAAAACACAAACAGGTACCCGGGTACCTTGTCACTTTATTATGAGTTTAACATATGTTTTGGTTTCCACAAAACATTGTATATAGTTGACTGGGTCAAAACATTAAAAAAATATATAATTTATAAATAGTTAAGAGCTCTCAGGAAATCACAGCTACCTACAGGGTGAAAAATATACTTTTCTCTAAATTTGAAAATGCTAAAGGTAAAGGTACCTCGTCACTCATTTAAGGGTTATGGTAGGTTAAAGTTAACATTCCTTGTCATGGCTGTCAACAAACATTATACATAATTTATATATAATTAATAGTACTTTGTTTTACTAACTTGGCATTCGTGTTACATTTACAGCAAAGTTTGACTGGTACCTTCAATCTGTTCGAATGAAACATTAGTTTTTTAACCATGTCTAACGAATCCTACAATCGAAATCAGATTATTAGTTCGTACAGAACAAATCCAAAGCTGAGTAATTTCAGTCATATGAATATCATATTTTTCTTCTTTTTATTATATAGGGGACCGACGAACAGACGATCCACCTGATCGTGGTGACAATCGCCGCCCATAGTCAGCTCAAACTCAAGAGTCGTAAGTGCGTTGCCTGCCTTTGAGGGAGAGGAGGGAGTAGTAAGAGGAAAGGGGAAGGGAAAGAAATTAGAGGGAGTTTGTTTGCATTGTTTGTCTACCGGTTTTCAGCGAGGTCGTGCTAATACTCCGGTCGAGCAGACCTACTCGTGCCTAAGCATGGCTCTCCCAATGTAAAACCATTTTTTTTCCTCGTATACGTTATTTACATACAGCTTTTTTTTTCATTTGTTTTCTACCAATAATCTGGAATAATTTTATAAATACTTTGGTGTAGTACGTGCTATTTTTTTTACATTTTAATAATCCAAAATTTCAAAAATAGGCTATAAATGTTTAAGAAGTCTAAGACATGTCAATAAATTAAAGAGTTTTCTCTGAATTTAATTATGGACTTATTTTCACATTTGTTTAGTTCAATAAGCATAGTTAATTGCAATTCGACTTTCGCAGGACCACTATTCGAACAATTACTGCATTCATTCTGAGACAAGGGGCGAACTCGACGTTAATTGTAAACGCACTGTGAATGCTGTTGTCTAGTTTCTAGCTGCAAAAGTTTTATTTACAATAGGTAACACAAAAATTTGTGACATTATTATTAAAAAAAAAATAAGAATAAAAGGTACGTTATAATATATAGATGAGACTCTAGATATGGGGAATTCAAATTCGTATTTGTAATTACTGGCAATGTTGTGCCAATGTGGATTTCTTGTTTGTGATAAATGTGTATTTCTTACCGAAGAAATGTGGCTTTATATGTACGTATAAATATATAAGGTTTAATTATTTTTCTTAGACGTTTTCAAAAGACTACTAGAGCGTTCGGTATAATTATTTACAAATATTCAATCAACGGACACAAAGTAAGGCTGAGTAAATCAAACGGCCAGACTCGGGACAACTATTTGGATCACATAAATGTTTGTCGCGTGTGAGCATTGAACCTACGACCCCCGGTTCAGAAACCAGCAGGTCAGGCAAAAGTAGTCAGCGTTCCTAACTACCAGACAAACAGGACCGACTGGGAGAAAAAACTGAAAGAAAGTTAACGAGTAAGTATAACTATTTTATTATTTTTTTAATAATTATACTTACTTATACTATTATGCAAGGTAAGACTTCTCTTCTATATTTTAATTATCATAAACTTAAGGAAAACCTAAGACTAAATAATAAATTAATATACGAGAGGAGGCTGATAAGTTCGCGGCCTAAGGTACTTAGCGATGACTCATCATCTCGTTACTGATAACACTAGTTGCTTGACTTATTAGTAGTAAACACCCCTTTTCTTAATTGGTTCATTAACACTTCATCCCTGGAACAAGAAACCACACCATGGCAACGGAAATTGAAAATTCTCGCAGTTTTGTGCACCGCTGTTTTGGTTATGTTGCATGTTTTACGTATCATGTATACTTATTATATACAAAATATGTTATAATGGCGTCACAGGATATTGAACCTGTAATTCACGTAAAGTGGACGTATCGGGTATCAGTGATTTTTATATGGCTTCAGAAGAGCAGCATGTGACAAATTGTGTATTATATCGTTATGATTTTATTAAGTGCATAGATTGTAATGTATAACTGATGAATGAATGAATTTAAATATTTTTTGACCTTTTTATTACATGTATTTTCTTAAACTAAATCTATAGCCTTTATAACTTACATTAGTTATAAAAGGTAAATGTAATGTACCTTTTATAACTAACGTAAGTAACTAAAAGTAAAATATGTCGTAAAAATACAAGCGGGCTTTCTTTCTTTAACTAATAACTTGCAGATTAACCGAAATTTTGTTCTTGACAGCATCTTTGAGCTCGAAGAGATAAAAATTTTGCTGAAACCAATTTCTGAGCTCAAAGTATATTAATAAATATCATCAAGATTCCTTTTGCTTTTACGAAAAATAAAATGTCGAAAAACGAGAACTAAATGTCTATTTAATGACTTACTTTGCTTAATGATTAATTACTTATTTAATAGAAATTTCTTATAACCTCCGGGTTACTTATATTTTTTTAGTATTGGTGGACAAACGCGCAGACGTGTCACCTGATGGTAAGTCACTTCCGCCGCCCATGAACACTTGCAACTCAAGAGTCACAAGAGTGCTTCCGCCTTTTAAGGTAGAGGAAAGGGAGGAGAAGAGAGAGGGGAAGGGAAAGGGAGAAGGGTAGGGAAATTAATGATGGAAAAAGGGGAAGGGAAAGGGGTTACCGGTAACCTCACTTACTCGTTACTCTGTAAAGAAATTTCATGGAATTCACTTGATGACTGAATGTAATATATATGGATCTGGAAGATCTGAATTTGCATCCATCATCACTGCACAAGTAACTATTGCTAAAATAATTGCTTATTTTAACTATTTAGTGTTTCTGTCTATTACTAATTCTGCATCCGCAAATTTATGAAACTTGATCCTTGAATAAAATTAATGACCCTCCGAGATAACAGTAATGTCTCTTTCATAGTTTGGTTAATCTTATTCCAAGTTCTTATATTATATATATATCATATGTTTATATCTTAAAGGATGAAAATAAAAAGAAATATAATATTAAACGAGATATAGTGGGAGTAGGAAGCTTCTTGCTGTGCAAAGTCTTAAATAAGTGTGCCGTAAGTAATTTCGCCGCTTCATTTGTGAGAGTGTCCAAACGGACACTCTCACAAGAGTGTCCGTTTAAAAGCGGTTAAAATGTTTCAGAGATAAAGTATAAATGTTTTCAAAATATTGCATAATTGCATGGTAGTTTCAAATTATTTTTTATTTGTTATCACACTACCATACTGTAAACTTATACATAAATTTATTAACTAGAATCAGACAAAAAATAGTCGTGCAATAGCCCAGACAATCCCTCGAGTAATCATTTCTGTATATCAATACTGACATTGGGTTAGACTGACGACGTGTGTTTTCTCTGCAATGTATGTGACCAGTACAATGTACTTTCTGCAGGTCTCACCTTCCTAGGATAACATTAGCTTAAAGGCACCACATACGGTATGAATAATTTCGATGTCATTCTTATGAAATGTAAATTGTGATAGCATTATGGAACGCCATTTACTGCGGTGGGTTAATTTCCTACAAGTTGATAGGAATTAACGGATCTTAGTCGATGTTTACATAGCTTGCTGCCTCACATTCCTGCACGTGACGAACGTCTTCATCTGCTCCGTTATTGACAAATTCCACAGAAAATTATTTATACTGGCGTACGTTTCCATTACATTTGAGCAATTGTTATCGAATGATTGAAACTCTTATCTTGAACAGAGACGCATAGACCGTAACTCATATACACAATAAATATAAGTAACTTTGAAGCAACTCCACGAATTACGCAACTTATTTTACTAAAAGCTATATATTCACCGGGATATGTGATGCCCATATATTGCTAGTTTATATTAGATCTTATCTATGTTGTAGGTATAAGGACCGTATCAAATTCACCTTGTAATAAATGGATGAAAGATAGGAATTTTAAGTGAAGATTGTGATGAGCACTAGTACAAAACTCACTTAATAGCGTAATAGTATTTACTCTATAACATCATCGGTACTCTACGAGAAAATGTCACATTGGTTATATCCGAACTTCTTATTTTTTGTGTGGACACACTCACTGATCATGACTTAGCCCGAAATAACGGTAAAAAAAAAAGAACATACATAGGGGTTCCGTTACAAGTGGGTCTATTGTAGGGGAACTGAGTATATCTAAGAAAGGAAACATCCAGGAATGGAGTACGGGGGCCTAGCCTTTTCTTACTCCGTTCAATTAAGAGAAAGTTTTAAGAAAATGGCTATGCATTTTTTTATTTTATTGTATATAAATATTTTATTTCATCGTAATAGGCACATCAATTGCGTCTATAACCTTCAAGGCATTAAAAGATTTAGAGGACCGATAAAAGTTTGCGTATTAATTTATTACCGACAAGATTGGTTATTGGTTAGTGAAAAGGACTCGTCACGGATTAAAAAAACCTTCCCAAGTATATTTATATACTAGATATAAACCTAATAGAACATTTTTCACTTAGCAAATGATGTCTTCATTCGGAATACGTCTTTTGACACTGAGACGTCCTTTTGGGAAAAATAAATTTAATGAATTCTTTGTTTCGTTCTCATCAAGAAACTGATCTTTGAATTACGCTGAGTAAATTAATACTGTTTAAGAAAAGATCTTGTAATGAGAACTTAAGTGTAATAAAAATCTATAACGTTCTTTTTCTAAAATGTGTTACATTTTTTAATAACAATTAATAACATAATAAACTGAGTAGTTTAGTTTTCTATGCAGTTTTAGAATGTAATGAGTGATGAGAATTAGGAAAACTTTCAACAAATCATTGTCCAATGATTCCCATTAAAAAACCTCCAACGTTAAATCAACTCGTTTCAGTGCACGTAAGTATGTCATTTTAGCAAAGTCTTACAAAAAACATTTGAATATTATCTTCTTTTCCATATAAAACATGTAGGTAGGTAGTAGGTATTATATACGGAATCTCGGCGAACGAAGAGATGTGTATAGTAGCATATGAAGATCGAAGTAACATGTGAATAACAATTTAAAGTAAGTTTAGACATTACTTTCAACGTTATATTTTCGAAACCGGTAAATAAGAGATGTATCATCTATCCAACTATCGATTTGCTAATATTCAATGCTGTTCAAAGCTTCCCTTGTAGTGAAAATAGGACAATATTTGCGGCAGAAATAGACGAATCCTGTGGTAATAGCTCTTTTATCTTAAGCTTATTTATTTTGTGTTAGCAGATTTGACGTTTCAACCGTTCTTTCTTTAAAGGTTTATACACTATTATACTATACTAGTCAGTTATATCAATGACACATTCATTTCATAAAAATATGCATCTGTCAATCCTACGATAATGACTTTAAACTTAAATATTAACATGACATACCCCATTATACTCGTATATTACACTCGTTCCTGTTAGATAACCACATAAAATATTTGAAAAGCATTTCAAAGCATGTGACGTAACTATCTTCATTTTAACCAAAAGCGTAAAGCGTTATGAAGTGATGATTAAAACTATAAAATGTGCTAAGTTTAATCAAGTGCTAGAACTGAGAATGCCACAGACGTTGTGTTACAAATTATAAAAAAGATATCATAAAAAAGTATAAAGTAATTATAAATTATAACTTTAAATTGAGTGGGTTATTAAAACAAACATAAACATGACTTTTTTGAAATAAGAAAAATATAGTTAGACAGCCTTTAAAAGTCAGATACTACAGGGGAGAGCCTTGCTTAGGCTCCTATGAGCCTTTTTTATTTTATTTTTTTATCGTGTGAAAACACCCACGGGTCAGCACCCTACTGGGACCAGTAGGGTGGTATGTCGGACTCGAACCGGCTAAAACCACACGGTGTTCCGTGTGGTGTAGTATCACTATTCATAGAGGCGCAGGCGGAACACGGCGACGCCGTCTTGGGCCTGCTTCTGCTAGAGCGGCGGATAGCCTTATCCGTCGCCCTCAGGCCAGCGCTTATGGAGGCCGGAAATCAGTTTGCGCTGTCCGGCGTCTGGTAGGCTCCTATGAGCCTGAGTAATTCCACGGCCTCACAATCGATTATGAAGCAGTACGCTGTGAGACTAGGTATGAAGTGTATGTAAGCTTTGTTATAAAAATTGGTACTCCTGCCAAATATATTCATTGTTTATATAGCATTTAGTTATTTTGATCGTCTCTAATATATTCTCCTTTACATGGCGACCCTGCCTGAAGCGCACGAATTCGAGACGGGTTTCACGGGTGTCCTAATAAGGAAAGTATATCATAAACATTAATGCTTGTGTAGGTTTTAACGATAATTGAAATAATAATGATATAATGAAATAGTGACGCGTCCAGCACGTATAAATTTAGCACTTCACCTATACCAAAAATGCCACTTGCGCTAGGCACGCCAAGAATTTCAGACGCGTTGCGCATACAGATATGAAGATAAATGACTTTGCAGTATAAAGTTGAAATTATAGAAATAGTCAAGTTGTGACTGGAAAAACATAAACATAAAGAACACAAGTTCTGGATGCTTTGAATTTATTTCCTGTAACGACTGATGAAGTTTGCAATACAAGACAATTAATAAATGGCATCAAGCATTTCGGTTATCACAAGAAGAAGAGGAGACATGGTTTCTTCTCCTACCGGATTATAAAGGTGTTTACCGGACATGGTTGCTTCGGGTACCGGTTCGGGTGTGTCACATAGGCCGGCAGCCAATACCGGTGTACCAACACTGAGGTGGCTGCCGCGGGGATACCGCACTCCAGCGTGCCGGCCTTGTGTCAGCTATCGGTGTGGGTAGCCTCTCACTGGAGACAATGGTTATACGAGAGTGCGTGGGATTCTGCCGCCTTGTACTGTGAGGCAGTGATGGTTTAAAGGAAGCGGCGGAAAGGGGGCGGGAGAGAGCTAGTAATCTTCTATTCAGCAGAAGACGCACTAGGCGTCAAAGATTGCAGAATGGTAGCCGGCCTCAACTAAGACGATGGACGGGGCTCTCCGTCACACAAGGCCGTATGATCCCAAACTAAGCAGAACTTGTATTATGGTAACCAGACTGCTGAAAAAAAATATGCATCTATATATGTATACATATTTTTATTACCCACTTAGTTAATATCTCGTCTTTTATACAGAACATATAACATCTTTGCGTAGCTTATCTAGAATTATATAACATTTTTTTTAAAGAAATGAATGCAATGTTTTTCTAGTATAAACATTATTTTATGATGCGAGAGAATTGGAGGTGTAGATTCGGGTTTCTTATGCTACCAGTTGTAATGTTGACATTTGACTATGATAATTTAATTATTTATAAAATACAATCGATTTGAGATCATTCTGATAAGAAACTGAAACGAATGTCTATTTCTGAATCATATATGACAAAATTGGACATGTTCAGGAACGCTTTTCACGATTTCTCCAGTACAAAACAGGTGACATTTTTGTTGTTTTGTAAATTAGAATTGAGTTAAAAAAATCACGTATTGGAGACGTTACGTGAAGTCAACGTGTGCAAATAATAAAGTTGATAAAAATACATGCTAGACTATATGAGGTCGAAAATTGACACTAACAACTTTATGTACGTAGGTTTTCCCTAATATGAATTCCAAATATTTTTATGATATCGTAGAACGCCTCGGGCTCTTCGCAATATTTGGTAAACTACTTCTCATATAATGTGTACAATGTAGCTGTTATTTATTATAAAAACTTCAATAACATTTTCATATTATTCGCTCAGAGGGTGTAGATAAAGAGCGTGTAAAAGTTGCCATAAATATTTTTCGGAATATTACAAGAAGCGATCGATGTATCGATCGATTTTTTTCATGCGGGTTTTCATTTGTGGTGCATACAATTGACATTATGTATGCTGGAGGGGTCTTTTGAGTTGTGGTTGAGCGTTTGATAAAAAGGAATCCTCATTTTAGGAGTTACCGTTCAAATCCCAACCAAATAATGTTGCTGTAGGGGTTAGTGGTATCCCCTTAGAGGGAGTGGCGTGAAACCGTTCGTTGAGCCACGATGGTTCATTGGTCATCCCGGCTGGAGGCTCCACATGATGGCTATGCCACTGTGGGGGCGCTCCAGCCGGTCATCGTCGAATGGGCAGAGCAGCAGCAAGGGACTCTTTCTTTCCGACTGACGCAGTTAAAGTACTTGCACTCGGTCGCTAGGAGGGAATCGAGTCCCGCCTGTCACCACTGCGACTGCAGTGAGTACTCGGTGGCTTAACATACGCTCGCAGTCTGCCCCGCTTGGGCGGCGCAGCGTCGGGCCGTCATACGCTCCATGGCCGGTAGCGACAGGAATTTCACCGCGGTCGCAAGCTTCTGTGAGGAAGTTATCTTGCAGAAGGAGGCGGCGGAGCGGGCCCGGGAGGACGATCTCCACTCGGACCTAACTCGCCGTCGACAAACCGGGCGGCGTAGGCGCGCTTACCGGCGCCTCATGCCGCCCTGAGTGTGGCCGCGGGTGGTCGAGACGGGTTTTCCCCTCCATCCGCCATATGGCCAGCCGCGAGGAGGCGACTTCCTGGTGTGCCTGGACGTTGCCAAATTGAGAGTTACCCGAAGATGGTGCCCGCGCTGTTGCGGGCAACAGGCGCTAGGAGGGGTCCGAATGTCTTACCAAAGCTGTTCCCGGATTCCTCCTATATCAGGCGCAGGATGGCACACCGTGTGGTTTTAGTCGGTCCGATTTCAACACACCGTTCCACCGAAAACCCCGGTGGGATGACGCCAGGAGGGGTTTCCACACGTTAAAAATAAAAAAATAAAAAAGGGTTTAGTGGTTTCCCGGATTCCACCTATTTTTAAGCCGGTTCGATTCGGATAGATTCCACCGAAAACAGAGTTGGAATGACGGCCCAATGGTTCTGACCGCTGATCTAAAGGTAGTGTGTTCGAATAACAAATATGTGTGTGATTTACACATATCAAATCGCCTGAACGGGTGTTCTTCGTGTGTATTGTTTGTATATTCTTATCTTATAATCCTTCACGGCACAGGAATCAAACCTAATTAGGAAGTTGTCTTTTAAAAAAATAGTAATGTTTGGTTTTATTTTATTTCATTGACCAATATAATTTAAACATAACCTCATACTCGAACCCTGTGGCTTTATCAAAAACATTTATTGATATCACTAAATTACGACAACAACTAAGAAATAAATACAAAGAAATTTCTCGATAGACATAGGAGAAAGTGATCTTTAACTGTTTTGTCCTGCCTGTTTACAGCAGGAAAAATAATTAATTATCTCAATAGTATGTCAATAGTAACAGTAAAGAATTCTTGCCAGTGTGGATACTTAACTTCGAATGTTCATATACTAAATATATTTTCCTATTATATGATAGACTGGGTACGGTTAAAATGGTGGACGGTTGAAACAAAGTGAATATCTCGTATGCACTTAAGTATTTTTTTAGATTAACGATTTTATAGAAATAATAAGGTTTTAATTTTTTTTATATTATTTCTGTAGCTAAAGTGCTAAAAGTTTTGATTTTTTTTTACACTGTTGAATTTTATCCTCTTCAACATATAACTATTGTTCTTTTATTTTATTGTTTGTTTATGTCTTCTTCAAAATATTGATGTTTAGTTAGAAGCAATCTTTTGAAGTTTTACTCAAAGTATTTTGTTAGCTGGAGTGCTAAAACTTAGTTTATAATGAATGCTGTAGATCTTTGAGAAATTGAATAGCAACTCGTATGCAAATATTACAAAAAATACTGTCAGAAACATCTGATAATTATATTTTAAGTTGTACGTACTATAAATCTTTGATGGCTCATTAAAAATAATGTAAGGTTGTAAGTATTGTCAAAGACTTCAAAATTAATCAAAAGAAATTGTAATGTTCATGTTTAGGATTGAAGTTAGTTTTACCACGAAAACTACTACGACTCTCTCTAGATGGCGTTGTACCCGAGAATTGACTGTCGCTATGGTTGTGTTACTGGTATTGTGATAAATTGTAAAGTGAATGTTGTTTCGGGGAGGACTCAGGTCACTGTGGTAGTACGGTAAACAATATAAAAGTTTATTGTGAATATCGGCTTTCATTTAAGACCCAGCGCTTACCAGTGGAAACGTAGAACCTCGTTCATGGTCCGTTCGAAGGCGGCTGACAATAAGCGGTGTTTTTGGTAGCTTTCTTCGGTGGTGATACCGGTATCACCCGCTTTGTTAGGTACTGGTTAGTGAATCGCTAACCAGATCATTAGCACCTACAGCGGACGTTAGTTAGACGTTGGGCGCTGAGGTTACATTGGTGCGAGTGACGGTGCCAGGGCCTGATTAATAAGTAATCAGGAGGTGCCATCCGGCGGGAAGTAAGAAGCTACAATCAATCAAGTTTCGGAAGCATTGAGAGGAGACCTACTACAATACGTGACGCCATTGACAACTAAGCAGCGGACGTCAGGTGGACGTTGGGAACTAAGGTGCATACGAAGGTGACAGGGCCTGTTAATAAGGAGTCAGGAGGTGCCATCCGACGGACGGGGAGGTAGGAGCTACATTCAATTGCATTTCGGATGCATTGATAGGACATATACTACAACAAGTGACGACATCACTACAGACACAAGTAGTAAAATCTCAAAGGCTGTAATAAATTTTAAAAAGTCCCCTAAGGACCGCATTACGCTTTCGTACTTGGAAGCGAGATTAGAAAATATTGACAGGTTGTTTGAAACTTTTTGTGAAAATCATGAAACTACACTTAAGCAGATGAAAAATATAGAAATGTATCGCAGTTCCAACTATTATAAAAGCGATGTCTATAGCGACGTACAAGAACGATACATAGATCATAAGGCCGAACTCAAAGAAAAAATAAGGAATTTTAAAGTAGCGTCCACTCTTAATCAGTCAGAAATTGAGTCTGATAGCCAGGTTCATAAGTCAAAGGGTAGAGTAAAATTGCCGGAAATTAAAATTCCAACTTTTTCAGGTTCACACTTTTAGAGATTTGTTTTTGGGGTTGGTACACAACGACAAATATTTGGACAATTCTCAAAAAAATTATTATCTAAAGGGCCACTTAACGGGCGAAGCAGAGCAATTGCTTCGAAACACTAAGGTTACAGGGGATAGTTACGAAGCAGCTTGGTCAAAATTAGACAGCACGTACAATAACAAAAAGTTTTTTGACAAAGGGGGTCATGAAAAGGTTAATGAACCAAAAGACATTATTACAGGAATCGGCCTCGGGAATTAAGACCCTTTTAAATACAACCATCGATTGTTTAGAATCGATAAAAAAATTAGGAGTTGATATTTCATCATGGGATTTGATTATAATATACTTAGTAAGTGAAAGACTGGACAGAGACACGAAGAAGGCTTGGGAACTAAAGATCTCCGAAGAGCCCAATGAGGAGCTCCCTACGTTTTCTGACTTCTCAAGGTTTCTCACGGGTCGATTCTGAGGGCTTGAAGGTTTCGACACTAAGTCTGACGGACTTAAGAAGTCTCAAAAGAATGTGCAATCTTTGCACTCTATTAAGCATAAAGCGCTTAAAACAGTATCATGCGTATATTTTTCAGCCAGGCATAAAATAGGGGCGTGTAATAGTTTTATTAACGAACCTGTAGCTAAACGGCGCCAGTTTGTTCAGGAAAACAACTTGTGTTTTATTTGCCTCAACAGAAATCATACTGCCAGGTTGTGCAAGAGTTCACTAAGGTGTCAACACTGCAAGCGCCAACATAATTCATTGTTGTAATTGATTAGTGTTACCGAATCCTTTAGCGCGGACGCTAACACTTCACGTGTGGAGGCTTCATCATCTACAAATAGGAAGGTAAATGATAATGAATCGGCTGCATCAGCGGTCGAAGACTGTGTTATTGACAACAGTTTTAGTTAAGGCTCAGTCGAAAGATGGAACTTATCGGGTGGTTAGAGCTTTACTAGACCAGGGGTCGCAAGGGTCATTTATAACGGAAGCAATGGTCCAATATTTGGGTTTGAAGCGGGTTGCGACAAAAAATACGGTGTTGGGTGTAGGGGGTGATAAAAGTGTCACGTCTAAATTCACAGTCACAGTAAAGGTAAGATCTAGGACTAATCCTAACCATCAAATAATGGTTAATGCCTACGTGTTGAAGTCGGTCACGGCCCTTCTCCCGGTTACGAAAGTAACTAGGTTGGAATGGGTAGACTTGACGGAAGAGGATCTGGCTGACCCTGAGTACTACAGCTGAGGTCTGTAGTCAGGTAATCCACGCAGGCATTAAGCGAAATTTGAGTGGTACCCTGTTAGCACAGGAAACAGCTCTTGGGTGGATATTGTCGGGGGTATCTGAGGTAGATAATACGTCTGCTACTTACTCACATATTAGTGTGATGCATTCTTGTGTTTCAACGGACGACCTGTTAAAAAGGTTTTGGGAACTGGAAAAAGAACCGTCTGAAACGACAAAAATGCTCACCGAGGATGAGTTAAAATGTGAACAGTTGTTTACAACTACTACGACGCGAAACGAAGATGGTCGATACGTTGTTCGGTTACCGCTTCGTGATGCAACCTTAATGAAACAGTTTGGAGATTCAAAGGCCATAGCTGAAAAACGTTTAAAATGTTTAGAATTAAAATTGAGTAAAAACAGTTCGCTAAAGGAAGAGTATAGTAAAGTAATTAATGAATATTTGGATTTAAATCATATGGAAAGGGTAAAAGATGATAAAATAAATAACCAATCAGCCATATACTTACCTCACCATGCTATCATCAGAGAGGATAAGGTAACGACCAAAGTGCGTGTGTTTGATGCATCCTGTAAGGGGTCAAAAGGGTTAGCATTGAATGATAATTTGTTAGTTGGGCCTAAGCTACAAGGTGATCTTCGTCATATAATTATGCGTTGGAGAATAAATCCCATATGTCTGGTTGCGGACATCGAAAAGATGTACAGACAGGTGCTGGTTGATAGGAGAGATTCGATATGGCAGCGTATTCTTTGGAGGAATAACCTGAATAAACAAATAGGTGAATATGAATTGACCACCGTGACATTCGGTACAGCTTCAGCACCTTTTTTAGCAGTGCGTGTTCTTCATCAGATAGCATATGACGAATGTCAGGATAATCCTAAAGCAGCAGAAATCATTTTGAATGACTTTTACATGGACGACTATATGTCAGGAGCTGATGATATAGATCAGGCATATAAGATGTACGAAAAAATTTATACAGTCCTATCGAAGGGGGGATTTAAATTGCAAAAATTTAATTGCAATAATAAAGAATTAGTGTATAAAATAAATAAAGGTATAATTATGGATAAAGAGAAGGAACTAAAACTAAAAATAGACAATATAACTAAAATACTTGGACTCACCTGGGACTCTAGTACTGATGTTTTTAAGTACTCCATAGAATTGCCAGCCATGGCCGCACCTATTACAACAAGAAAAATTGTATCGGACATTTCCAAGCTTTTTGATCCATTAGGCTGGTTAGCGCATAGCATAATTGTAGCGAAGATTTTAATACAAAAGCTCTGGTTAGCAGGTATAGGTTGGGACGACGAAGTCCCAAACAGTCTGGTTAATAAATGGAGTGCTTACCGTGAGGACTTACCTTCGTTAGCTGATGTTAAAATCCCTCGCTGGTGCAACACCAGTTCCCACATTCAGGAAGTAGAGCTGCATGGGTTTTCTGATGCCTCTAAGCTGGCTTACGCCGCCGTCGTATATTTGAGAGTTATAGACGGAACGGGCAATATACATGTGGCCTTGGTTGCATCAAAAACAAGGGTCTCGCCTGTTAAGCAGGTGTCAATACCGCGACTAGAGCTGTGTGAGGCTGTCTTGTTGGCCAAACTCATGAGAGAAGTGGCTATGGTTCTGAAGATGGAGTCAAAAAATTTACGTGCGTGGACCCTTTCAGAAGTCGTTCTGGCCTGGCTCAACAGCCACCCGAGTCGATGGAAAACGTTCGTAGCCGTAGTACGCTAGATACACAATATTGGTCACACGTCTCGTCTAAACAGAACCCGGCAGATTGCGCCTCACGAGGCATCCCTCCAAGTGAACTCCATAACACCTCAATGTGGTTTGAGGGACCTGAATTCTTACGAGAATTGATAATAAATTATAAAAAACCAAAACATTTAGGTACTATTAGGCTCGACCGGTGCGATACCACGGCCTCACAGAAAACCGGTTGTGAAGTAACGCTTGCGTTGCATTTCCCCGAAATGAGTGAGGTCTCCGGAGGCCCAAATCCCCCCACCCCCCTAATGATAGCGCTGTTAACGAAAAGGATACCCCAGGGGGGTACCAGCGCTAGCGTTGGAGAATCCCCCCCTGGACGTCCACCCTCAGTACGGATTATGTCTGAGCGTGGACGCCCAGGCTGCCCCTCGTACTCTGGGGGGGGCTCAACTGCGCTCTCAAAATCTGCTCGGGGCAAGAGAAGGCATACCATGGCACCCCCTGTCACGTTTACCGTGGATTTTTGCAACATTAGGGGCTTACATTCGAACCTCGACACTGTCCACCACCACCTTGAGACAGCAAAGCCGGCCTTGCTCTTTTTAACCGAGACGCAGATATCGTCTCCAGCGGACACATCCTACCTCTGCTACCCTGGGTACGGACTGGAACACTCCTTTGTTCCTAAGGCTGGTGTATGCGTGTACGTTAGAGATGATATCACTTCTCGCCGCCTCGGCAATCTTGAAGGTAGGGACCTCTCCATCTTATGGCTACGTGTAGACTGCGACGACCATCCCCGCATCTACCTATGCCTCTACAGGTCCCATAGCGGTGATGCCGAAACGGACCGACTCATCGACCACGTCCAAATGGCTACAGACTCAGTGCTCCAGCAGGTCCCATCCGCAGAGATCGTGATTCTTGGCGACTTTAACGCCCATCACGCCGAATGGCTTGGTTCGCGCAAAACCGATCATGCGGGAAGATCTGTTCACGATTTCGCCTTGGCATATGGCTTGACGCAGCTGGTAGCAACGCCTACGCGAATCCCAGATGCAGAAAGCCACGTGCCTTCACTGTTGGATCTTCTGCTGACCTCACATCCTGACGGCTACAAAGTATCCGTTGAGGCCCCTCTTGGCTCTTCGGACCATTGCCTGATTAGGAGTATGGTGCCACTTGTTCACTCGCTGCGGCCGCGTGTTACAGGCAGTCGCCGCGTATGGCACTATAGGTCAGCAGACTGGGATGGAATGAGAACATTCTTTGCATCCTACCCATGGAGGCAGGTTTGCTTCTCGCCGGATGATCCCAATGTCGTTGCTGACTCTGTCGCGGATGTTGTGCTTCAGGGTATGGAACTTTTCATTCCATTCTCCCTGATTCCCACAGGTGGCAAGTCCCAGCCTTGGTTTGGTCGAACCTGCAAAGCGGCGTTCCGCCGAAAGCAGGAATGTTACCAAGCATGGGCTAATGCAGTGACAGCACGGGATGTAAAGACCAGCACATTAAAGAAGCAATTTAACTTTGCCTCCAGGTCCCTCAAAAGAGTAATTGCTGGGGCGAAGTCGGCTCACATCGGCAGAATTGGCGAGAGACTAGTTAGTCTCCCCTCCGGAACTCGTGCATTCTGGTCTCTTGCCAAAGCTGTCCAGGGGAACTTTTGTAAGCCATCCCTTCCACCTCTACGCATAGGAGATAATTCGTTGGCCCACGACGCTAAAGAAAAAGCCGATCTTCTGGGCAAACTCTTTGCGTCCAACTCGACCCTGGACGACGGGGGAAACGCACCGCCGACCATACCGCAGTGCGAGACCCGCATGCCGGAAGTCCGGTTTACACAAAGGGCAGTGCGTAAAGCGCTTCTTTCCCTCGATGTTCATAAGTCGAGTGGGCCCGATAGAATCTCTCCTATCGTGCTGAAGACGTGTGCTCCAGAGTTGGCACCGGTTTTAACGCGCCTTTATCGGCTTTCCTACTCTCTTGGCGTAGTCCCGAACTCATGGAAGACAGCTCTAGTGCACCCAATCCCTAAAAAAGGAGATCGCTCGGATCCGTCCAACTACAGACCCATAGCCATCACCTCCTTGTTCTCCAAGATAATGGAATCCATTGTTAACTGCCAGCTCCTCCGGTACTTAGAAGACCACCAGCTCCTCAATGATCGACAATACGGCTTCCGTCAGGGTCGTTCAGCTGGTGATCTTCTCGTATACTTGACTCACCGGTGGGCACAGGCGATCGAGACCAAGGGGGAAGCGTTGGCCGTTAGTTTGGACGTGGCGAAGGCCTTCGATCGGGTCTGGCACAAAGCGCTCCTTGCGAAGCTTCCTTCCTATGGGCTTCCCGAGAAACTGTGCAATTGGCTCACCAGTTTTTTTACAGACAGAAGCATCAAGGTCGTTGTTGACGGTGCATGCTCCGACTCGAAGTCTGTTAATTCTGGTGTCCCACAAGGCTGTGTGCTATCACCCACGCTGTTTCTTCTGCATATCAACGACATGCTGCAGATTAGCAGCATCCATTGCTATGCAGACGATAGCACGAGTGATGCCCTTTACACCGGCCGCGCTAACATTTCTCGGGTAAACGTCATCGAAAGCCGATCCAAACTTGTGTCTGAAATCGAAACTTCTTTATCAAAAGTTTCAGATTGGGGTCGACTTAACCTAGTCCAATTTAACCC
This sequence comes from Tyria jacobaeae, assembly GCA_947561695.1. Taxonomy (NCBI): domain Eukaryota; kingdom Metazoa; phylum Arthropoda; class Insecta; order Lepidoptera; family Erebidae; genus Tyria; species Tyria jacobaeae. Next base: position 11,398,740 of record OX387221.1, on the reverse strand, counting down.
CACGAAGACACAGGTTTGCGCGTTCACCGCTAAAAAGATGCCATTGGTCATATCACCTCAATTTGAGAGCACTTCCCTAACTGCATCAGCCAGTATCGGAATCCTTGGCGTCGATATATCAAGCGAAGTCCAGTTTCGCGGTCACTTAGAGAGTAAGGCCATATTAGCCTCGAAGAAGCTTGGTGTGCTAAACAGATCGAGACAGTATTTTACTCCGGCCCACCGCCTGCAACTTTATAAGGCGCAGGTTCGGCCGCACATGGAATACTGTTCTCATCTCTATGCAGGTGCACCCCAGTACCAACTTCTCCCTCTTGACCGCATTCAACGGAGAGCGACTCGCATCATCGACTGCCAAGATATCTCTGATCGACTTGACACCTTGGCGTTGCGTAGAGATGTAGCTTCACTCTGCATCCTCTATCGCTTGTATCATGGGGAGTGTTCAGAGGAATTGTTCGGACTTATACCGGCTGCTGGTTTCCGCCATCGTTCTACGCGACAAAATATCCATCCCCATCACCTGGACGATTGGCACTCCACCACTGTGCGCTTCTCCAGAAGCTTTTTGCCTCGCACAACCAGCTTATGGAACAAATTGTCGCCTGCCGTATTTCCGAACCGATACGACCTTCAAACCTTCAAGAAAAGAGCGTACTCCTACCTAAAAGGCCGGCAACGCACTTGTGACCCTTGAGTTGCGGGTGTCCATGGGCGGCGGTAGTCATTTACCATCAGGTGACCCGTCTGCTCGTTTGCCCCCTATCGCATAAAAAAAAAAAAAAAAAAAAAAACTCAGCTGGAGGAAGTTAAAGCTCATACCGGCCTCATTGAAAACTCATTTTGGGACAGGTTTTCATCTCTTCAGAAATTGGTGCGGGTAGTGGCCTACTGTAGAAGGTTCTTGAAATACAAAAGACCTTCAGGTAATAATGTAGCTCCACATAGAGCCCATTGCTTGTCAAAAGATGAACTGGTTGTGGCGATGAGCATCTGTATCAAAAGATGTCAGACGGAGTATTTACACGAAGAAATCGCGCAATTGAGAAAATCAGGTCCCAATTGAAACGCCAAAGGAAAATACAAATCTTTAAATTTGTTTCTGGATGCTGATGAAGTAGTCAGGATGGGCGGGCGATTGGAGATGTCTGAATTGAATTTCGATCGCAAACATCCAATTCTTTTGCCGAAGGATTCTTTTCTCACAAGACTATTAATAGCAGACGCCCATAGAAAAACAATGTATGGCGGACCACAAGCCATGATAACCTTTTTAAGGTCAATGTACTGGATTGTCGGAGTTAAACTTTTAGTGAAGGCATACTATAGGACAAGCGTTACTTGCATAAGATACTCTACCAAGACTAGAAATCAACTGATGGGCCAACTCCCCTCCCCACGCGTTACACCTAATAAAGTTTTTCTGAACAGTGGTGTTGATTACGCAGGTCCCATTAACATTAGGTTATCTCCGGGACGCGGTAACAAATCTTATAAGGGTTACATCGCCCTGTTTATATGTATGTCTACGAGGGCCATTCATTTGGAGGCCGTCAGCGACTTGACGTCGAAGTTTAAAAGATTTATAGCCAGAAGGGGTCACTGTGCTCGACTCTACAGTGACAATGGCACAAATTTTGTGATAGCCGCACGTGATTTAACTGAGTTATTTGACAAAGAGAAGTCTAACTTCATACCTGAACTCAGTGAGAGTCTCGCAAATAACGGTACTCAATGGACCTTTATTACACCCCATGCTCCCAATCAGGGAGGGTTATGGGAATCGGGTATAAAATTAGCCAAGCATTACCTAAAACGGGTTGTCGGCAACTCCACCTTAACCTTTGAAGAGTTAACGACAGTGTTGGCGCAAATAGAAGCATGGCTCACCTCAAGACCTCTCTCTTTCGTGGAGGATCAAAAGGAATTGGAGGTGTTGACTCCAGGCCATTTTTTGGTTGGAGAATCTTTGGTCCTGGTGCCTGACGATAATTTTGAAATGGCTAACGTTTCCATCCTTAAACGTTGGCAGCTCACCCAAAAAATGACCCAAGATTTTTGGCGACGTTGGTCTCAAGACTATTTGAACCAATTTTTGCAACGGTATAAATGGACTTTACACATCCCCGAACCTGCCATCGGGGATGTAGCATTAATAAAGGAAGATGATCTTCCGCCTGGTAGATGGTTGCTGGGGCGAATAGAAGACAAACACCCTGGTCCTGACGGCGTAACACGCGTGGTGACGTTGCGTACCAAAACTTCTTTAATAAAAAGACCGGTCTCAAAAGTGTGTGTCCTTCCAGTAACTAAATAAGCTCAACTACTTACTTTTTAAGGTTTGGTTAGTAAATTTAGAAGTAAGAATATTAATTGTAAGAATGTAAAAATAAAAAAACATGTTTCACTGTGTATTTTGTAACCTACCACCGACGACTTGTTGCCTTGATTCAAGTAGTACCCGTCAACCGGTAACATGGTGGGCGGTGTTAATTGTTATTCTTATATTAAGGACATATTAGCATATTGTCCTTGGTGGGCGGTATGTTTAGGATTTAAGTTAGTTTTACCACGAAAACTACTACGACTTTCTCTAGATGGCGTTGTACCCGAGAATTGACTGTCGCTATGGTTGTGTTACTGGTATTGTGATAAATTGTAAAGTGAATGTTGTTTCGGGGAGGACTCAGGTCACTGTGGTAGTACGGTAAACAATATAAAAAGTTTATTGTGAATATCGGCTTTCATTTAAGACCCAGCGCTTACCAGTGGAAACGTAGAACCTCGTTCAGTTCAAATGTGATATTATTAGCCGGAAAATGTTGTTAGAAGATTAATGAAACATGTTTAAGTATCATATTTTGTATTATTTGCATGTGTATCGATTGACCCTGGCATTAGGACGGTTAAAACACATTACACTTTTTTTAAATTTGAAGTTACACATAAAATACAATACAGGGATCTTAAATAATATTGCTCATTAGTAGACAGAAATACGGTCTTGTATTTAATATATTTCCGTCATCGCTTGCTTTACTAATCCCGATGCCATCGACGATAAAAGCTAAAATGTGTCAACCGTACCCTATTATAAAAATGAAAATTGGCCATTTTTATAAAATGGAAATTGTCATGTCCAGCACGTAAAATTGATCATAATCATAGAATAGCCGACTATCTCAGTAAATGGTCATCATTTTATCACATATTTTGTTCGGAATTCGTCCTCCTTCGGAAGTCCTAGCTACGAGTACATTATTGTGTCACGTATATGATTGAAAGGATGTTTATGATATTACATACGATTTAAATATGATTAATTACAAACATCCGGATTTTCGGTATTATAATATTGACTCGCTTGGTATTGGGTTACAAATCATTTCGTAAATTATCGTCTTGTATTTAACATGTACCATACCGTAGTGTAGTGTTCAAACGTATTTATAAATTAGAAGTACAAGTTAAACGAGAATTTTCGAAACAATTTGTCGATTAACTTGTATAAGAGAACTTTTCTCTGGTTGCTTGAGATTATCATACTTATAAATATGCACACAAAAAAAAAACCTTATATATATATACATATTGTCTGTCAACGCCATTTTCAAAGGTAACCGACTATAGGTACCAAACGCATAGATCCCTTACAGCGGTGTGTTTAAATGAATAAATCAGAATGTTGTTAATTTGCTTTTAGGCATATCACATTTTTTCGATTATAAAATTAAATATAAATTATGATAGTATGATCACCCTGAACTCTTAATTAAACCCTAATTGAAGAGATATACATACATATGTTTCAAGCTAATAAGCAAAAGTAATTTCAAAGTAGTTACAAACCACAGTAGGAAACGGTACCGAACGTTTAGCTTTTACTGTTTTGGTATATAGACTTACAATAAATTGCAAAGTTCAAACAGATATATCATACATCATCATATATTTGAGGTTGAATAAGCCAGTATTTTACTCCGGCCCACCGCCTGCAACTTTATAAGGCGCAGGTTCGGCCGCACATGGACCACTGTTCTCATCTCTATGCTGGTGCATCCCAGTACCAACTTCTCCCTTTTGACCGCATTCAACGGAGAGCGACTCGCATCATCGACTGCCAAGATATTTCTGATCGACTTGACACCTTGGCGATGCGTAGAGATGTAGCTTCACTCTGCATCCTCTATCGCTTGTATCATGTTGAGTGTTCATAGCAATTGTTCGGACTTATACCCGCTGCAGGTTTCCGCCATCGTCCTACGCGACAAAATACCCATCCCCATCACCTAGACGATTGGCACTCCACCGCTGTGCGCTTCTCCAGAAGCTTTTTGCCTCGCACAACCAGCTTATGGAACAAATTGTCGCCTGCCGTATTTCCGAACCGATACGACCTTCAAACCTTCAAGAAAAGAGCGGTTAGAATGTAAGCCCCTGATGTTACAAAAATCCACGGTAAACGTGACAGGGGGTGCCATGGTATGCCTTCTCTTGCCCCGAGCAGATTTTGAGAGCGCAGTTGAGCCCCCCCTAGAGTACGATCTAGATCTAGTAGATATAATCCGTACTGAGGGTGGACATCTAGGGGGGATTCTCCAACGTTAGCGCTGGTACCCCCCCGGTGAATCCTTTTTGTTAACAGCGCTGTCATTAGGGTGGGTTGGGGATTTTGGGCCTCCGGAGACCTCACTCATTTCGAGGAAATGCAAGGCAAACATTACTTCACAACCGGTTTTCTGTGAGCCGGCCCATTCGTGCCTAAGCATGGCTCTACCACGATTAACTCCTAAAAGGCCTGCAACGCACTTGTGACTCTAGAGTTGCGGGTGTCCATGGGCGGCGGCAGTCATTTACCATCAGGTTACCCGTCTACTCGTTTGCCCCCTATCATATAAAAAAAATATATCGTAAAAGCGCAAGTTAACATATGTATATTGATACTACAGCGTTTTTTAAATTTTGCTTTTTTTATTAAATGCTAATTGAATTTTATGAAAATCTAATGTAGGTAGGTTCTGAACTACATGCAATAAATACAATTTTCTATATAAAAATAAATTTATTTTTATTTTATTTCAAATTATCTTTTACAACACATATATTTAAAAGACTCTAGGACCATCAAGAGAGACCATCATCAAAAACAACATACATATTTGCTGTGATGAGTCACATTGCATTTTTTTAACTCCCGCACTAGGAAGTATTCGTGTGTCGTTGGCGGCTACAAACTTACAAACAACGGACATATAAAACAAGAACGAGGAAGACCCATTTGTGGATTAGAAAAATTTTTGGCCCGTGTTGGATTCTTACCTAAAAGTTCATCACTTCCTCAGAGTCGAGTAAGAACGCGTACTTTAAAACCGCGCGTTTAAAGGTTTTTTGAATGAATGAAACTAATCAAGCATTATATTATACCACGATATAGAATTTAGTATAAACATATTTGTACCGAAGATTGCACTTACAAATGTCACTAACTATTTCCAATATGTTTCCATTGTGAAAACGTAAGCACTGAACTAGGGTTACAGCTGGGGTAACGTCGAAAAGCTTCAGCACTCATTCGTGAAATAGGTCAAGTGACGAATGAAAAGTTTCGTGCCCACCGATTTATCATTGTCGCCGACCGAGAGCCATAAAAAGAGCAATTGAGACCCCTGAAAGGATATATCCGAGTGGTCCAGTTGTAGACTATTTCAGAAATAAGTGTTAGTTTGTCATTGATCATACGCTCTATACAAACAGAAGCCTATTCATTGAGTCCATAAAAGTTCTTCAAGCAAAATAATCTTAGATTTTCTGTACATCGTGACCCAATGCTGTTATACGAGGAGTGTTTTGTACTGATTGCTTTAAGTTTTCTGATTCACTACAAAAAGGTTAGTATTTCTGTAATGCTTTCAATTAAAATATGTTTTTGTACGTCAAATTTAATGACCTCGAAAATTTATTTTTAGGGTCCATTTATTGATATGCATACAGTGTTGTTAATAATGGTTTAGTAAAGTTAAACTATTTTATTTATTTTGTTATTTATTTAATTAATTTTATTTAAACTACAAATGTTTTGTTTGAATTACAATAATATAACATAAAACATAATGACATAAATGACATTCTTTTAATTAGAACGATTTAAATTTGAAAGAACTCAATACAATCTTGATTTCAAATGTAATGTATAGGTACATACATATTTTACATAAATACATTCACTCTTGCTTACATCCCTGACTGGTAGGAGTGATAAATGCCCAAATTTTGGCTTCTTAATTTGGCTTTGGAAATACAATAGAAAAATTGGGAGTATATTGAAAGGGATAGGGAGCATAGACGACAAGGGAAGCGATATTGCTTATAAGGATGGATGGAGGAGGACTGTAAGCAATAGCTCAACTACCTGTTAACGAACTAACTGTTTCTGGGAAATCTAAGCCCTCTAACCGAAGGTCTATAATGTAAGATTTTAAACATTTACCACCGTACATATTAGCTTACCAGAGATACACACTATATTACGCTGCAGTGTGCAATGTATTCTGTATGAAACCGCAATACTCAGAGTACTGCTATAGTGACAATATTATTAAATTCAATACTTGAAAGTGCCAGTTAGTTTATTCAGAAATTTTGGGGTGAAAATTCAGTCGATACAAAATGCATGAATAATTTTATTTCCAAATTATTTACGCCAATCGATTAGCCTCCCGGCTTGTGGTATGAATTGGCATTTATAATGTAACGACGAGCATCGATATTATTTAATAGGTAATGTTAGCTAAAGTTTGTATGTGAGACCTAAAGTGTCAATCAGGTTTTTGACTAGTGACATAACTAACGCGATTCAGGGCATTTTGTTAGGGTCGACTAGATACCTTAGAACATTGACATTGTACAGTCTTAACATAAACTTCACCTACTTATACTATAATTATGGTAACTGCGGTGTTAGCATTGGGTGCAGCATAGCATCTATATCTTAAGTGCACGTGTTTCCCTCCCACTTTGATCCCGGGTTATTTAATCGGGGCGTGAAAAAGCATCTCACCAGGCCGCCATAATGTGGGTCACCATGCTGTATTGACTACACATGCAATAAGGATGGTGACCACCACTCTTGGACTCCATTTATTTCTTTCCATCAGGCAGGGTGGAGCTATTATGGTAGGCCTATATACATATATATATAGTACTTAAAGACACTCAGTGTGCGGACTGAGTTCTTATAGACATCAAACTTAAGAGAGGAAGTAGCCAATGATATGCATGCATGATACACAGTAGGTCTTTATATAAGTAACTTCTGGATGTCAAGGCCAGAATTTATGGGATATAGGTAACAAGCCTTAATTTGATTGCTTTTTGCATGTTTCTCAATATTTTAACCATTTGTTAACCGGACTGGAGAATGAGGGACGCAGAATACAACTTATGACAATATAATATTATCATTTTTAGGCCCATTGAAGTAACTTATACTTTTAAAAGTTTTAAAGTTCCAATATTATTTGTATGGTTTCAAAAGTATGTCAATTAATTTCATTTATTAGTAGAAGAAATATCATATAAACACATTCAATAACATATAAACCAATAGCGGGTGATGGTATCTAAATGTTAAGAATTATTTATCATAAAATAAGTATATTTTAGTACATTCAAATATTTATTTCCGATTTTCAATAATATGTTGTACAGAGTCACCAAACCAAGAATCTAAATACAAATTTAAAATTAACTAAAAAAATCTGAAATTAAATTAAACCTAGTCCTACCTAGTCTAATAATCTTATAGACATGTAGGTAACATGTATGTGTTTCACTTCTATTACATGTCAATGCTAAACATTTTGAAGCTATCCTGTGAAAAATCTGGATAAAAAGTGTTAGAGACAGACTGGAAATCCCATGGAATAAGTTGCGGACAACAGACTTTAAGAAAATAATAAAGTCAGAAATAATTAGTAAGCAATAACAATCCATAGTTAATCAAGTATAGTGGCATTTTATTTAGTTTAGTTTAGTTAAAATATAAAGTCTTTAGGGACTGCCGATAGAAGTAAAAACTAATATTAGAGAATCTAACTCAAGAGCTGTTAAAGGATGCGTGTATCTTCACAACTGTCGCTAACATAATGGCCGTTGAATTATCCTCCTACCGTATTTATACGCAGTATACATATAGCTCATGGGAAGCGTGCGATGACGATGACGCGAGTTTCACGCTTTTTGTTCACCCAAAAAGTAATAATCCACTGTATACATGTGGCGCATGGAAAGCATTCGGTGACGATGACGCGAGTTCAATGATCTTTGTTCACCCAAAAAGTGCTCAAAGCGCCTAAAGTAATTTTCACTTTAAAAAAACCGGCTAAGTGCGAGTCGGACTCGTGCACCGAGGGTTCCGTACATATCTGTAGGTAAGATCTATGTCAACGGGATATAGCCTTTAGTTGCGAGTTTCAAAATATGCGGCTTAAATTGCTGTTTCTTTTGATTGCTGTTTGCTTTGACATATAAGTTTGATTTTGTTACAGCTTAAAGGTATTATAGACCTGAATTTTTGATATGCTATTGAATTTAATACCTCTACGCGTTCATGAGGAAAAGGGGTAGTAAGTATAAAATGATTAAAAATATTTTTATTATATGATATAACTAAAAATGTATGCTTTTCACTTTTTTTTATCAATGCTATAAAAACTTGCTTCTTACTAAATTTCTAGATTCTGAGTTCACGGGAAGTACTCTGTAGGTTTTGATTATTTTACAAAGTGGCGAAAATTTGCAGCATTTGGTTTAGAAGTTTGATTTTTCAGCTCTAAGGGACAGTACACTTGATTAAATGATACAGTATTTGATATAAATTTTAGCTTAATATCTCCATGGGGTCTTGAGAAAAAGGGTCTTGACAGGCAGACAGTGATCCTATAAGGGTTCCGTTTTTTCATTTTGAGGTACGAAATCCTATAAAGCAATTGTATATGCAGTAACCAATGTGTACTTATGCAAATATGTAGTGGGACAAACTGACATTATAGTTCCCACGGAGAGAATTAAACGATGACGGGAGGGTATAAACTGATCACAGAATTCAGCCCGCTACCGCGTACGGGAATATAGCAGTAAATTTTAACACATCTCTAAAGCGCTTTTATACAAGACTCTAGTTTTTACCTAATTATATAATTTCTTAAAACTTATTTCCCCTATTACTTAAGTCTCACTTTTGAAGGTTTCCGTTGTAAATTAGGGACGACCTAAAGCCCAAAGCTTTACAACTAACTTTTTAGTACTGTTTATCGCCGTAAGCGACTTTAACATTATCATCGGTATCGTGTCGCCTGTTGTAATGAACGGCATGTGCAAAAACGACCTACACTTCACGTCATTAATTGTAAGCATTTTTTTCAATGTGTCATTGCACTATCATAAAAAAAATAAGAGCTCTTGTTAGTTTGTTAACACGGGCTAATATTTGAACCACTAACAGCTAACGCAGCTAACGGATTCGGCTAAAATTTGTCACAGAAAAGTTTATCCCCCTAATAATTTGCGGTTATTTGTTTTTTACCAAGAACTAACAATAGATAGATAGATAACAACTTTATTTGTACAACATTGGTAGAATTAGAATTTTACATAGAAGTTTAACACACATATTGTACAAAGGGCGGCCTTATTGCTAAATGCAATCTCTTCCAGGCAAGAGACGTTGGTAGTTTAAAGTTTATTTCAAAGGAAATCTTACCTAATAAATAGAAAAATATACAGTACAAGACATATATAAGCACAAAACATATATTAACAATAAAAACAACATACATATACCTACGTTAATATATTAAATAAAATATATACATATAGTATACATATATAACAATATTTCCTATATGTCTCCTGCAATGTTCAAAACAAAGTTAGGCTCTTCTTCACAAAAACTATTGATACATTGTATATACAACCAAGAAATATTGTAGAGGACGGTATGGTCTATCAGAGAATGCAAGTTGCACTCCTCTACTCGCCTCTTTTTATATTTTGCTATTGAAGAAGCAATCTTTCGGCATTTTACTACGGACAAAGGCTTTGAATTGCAAAGCTTTCTACGGGGCTGTGTTGCAAGTGACGTGAAATATACAGACTGGTAGTACCTAATATGAACGCACATAGTTATAGAGTAGTCAAAGAGTTTATTTTTTTGTAGGGAGTATGTAAACTGCAACATTAATTGACAAGGTTATCCAATATAAACTACAATGGGTAGAAAAATTGGTCAGCAAACTCTGATCATGGGTCGTTTGATTTTAGTCTTTTATATATTTATAAAATTGTAACATTTTGTATTATTGTTATGTTACAAAGACGTAATTGTTTATTAAAATATGAATTACCAATTCTGTTAAATGTATAAACGAGTATATGTATTAGCATAAAACAATTTTACCATTTCATTCGTGTGTGATATTACAGCATTAATTGATTTATGTTCGCTGGTTTCACTATACATATCTGGACAAGTGTTTGATACAATAAAAATGTACAAGTATTAAGCGATTAAAAGTACACATTAATTTGATTATTTTATATAACTAAACAAACGAAATGGTTGTGTGTCAGTCTAATCTTTATCTTCCTCAGAATAATTTTCTTCTACATTAATTACGGTTTTATTATTTGTATTTATTAGGCCAGTAAAAACCTGTGCTATTCTGGAACACTATTCCAGAATTGCTTAAGTTTTACGTGAACTGAGAAGATCATCATGAAGCGGCGGATATACAGGGGATAAGCTTACGTTTTCCAAACAATCAATAAACACTTAACTGTCTGTCAAGTGTTTATTGATTTAGAATACATTTTTTGATAGTGGTAGAGCCATGCTTAAGCACGAATGGGCCGGCTCGACCGGTGCGATACCACGGCCTCACAGAATACCGGTTGTGAAGTAACGCTTGCGTTGCATTTCCCCGAAATGAGTGAGGTCTCCGGAGGCCCAAAATCCCCCACCCCCCCCTAATGATAGTGCTGTTAACAAAAAGGATACCCCAGGGGGGGTACCAGCGCTAGCGTTGGAGAATCCCCCCCTGGACGTCCACCCTCAGTACGGATTATGCCTGAGCGTGGACGCCCAGGCTGCCCATCGTATTCTGGGGGGGGCTCAATTGCGCTCTCAAAATCTGCTCGGGGCAAGAGAAGACATACCATGGCACCCCCTGTCACGTTTACCGTGGATTTTTGTAACATCAGGGGCTTACATTCGAACCTCGACACTGTCCACCACCACCTTGAGACAGCAAAGCCGGCCTTGCTCTTTTTAACCGAGACGCAGATATCGTCTCCAGCGGACACATCCTACCTCTGCTACTCTGGGTACGGACTGGAACACTCCTTTGTTCCTAAGGCTGGTGTATGCGTGTACGTTAGAGATGATATCACTTCTCGCCGCCTCGGCAATCTTGAAGGTAGGGACCTCTCCATCTTATGGCTACGTGTAGACTGCGACGACCATCCCCGCATCTACCTATGCCTCTACAGGTCCCATAGCGGTGATGCCGAAACGGACCGACTCATCGACCACGTCCAAATGGCTACAGACTCAGTGCTCCAGCAGGTCCCATCCGCAGAGATCGTGATTCTTGGCGACTTTAACGCCCATCACGCCGAATGGCTTGGTTCGCGCAAAACCGATCATGCAGGAAGATCTGTTCACGATTTCGCCTTGGCATATGGCTTGACGCAGCTGGTAGCAACGCCTACGCGAATCCCAGATGCAGAAAGCCACGTGCCTTCACTGTTGGATCTTCTGCTGACCTCACATCCTGACGGCTACAAAGTATCCGTTGAGGCCCCTCTTGGCTCTTCGGACCATTGCCTGATTAGGAGTATGGTGCCACTCGTTCACTCGCTGCGGCCGCGAGTTACAGGCAGTCGCCGCGTATGGCACTATAGGTCAGCAGACTGGGATGGAATGAGAACATTCTTTGCATCCTACCCATGGAGGCAGGTTTGCTTCTCGCCGGATGATCCCAATGTCGTTGCTGACTCTGTCGCGGATGTTGTGCTTCAGGGTATGGAACTTTTCATTCCATTCTCCCTGATTCCCACAGGTGGCAGGTCCCAGCCTTGGTTTGGTCGAACCTGCAAAGCGGCGTCTCGCCGAAAGCAGGAATGTTACCGAGCATGGGCTAATGCAGCGACAGTACGGGATGTAAAGACCAGCACATTAAAGAAGCAATTTAACTTTGCCTCCAGGTCCCTCAAAAGAGTAATTGCTTCGGCGAAGTCGGCTCACATCGGCAGAATTGGCGAGAGACTAGTTAGTCTCCCCTCCGGAACTCGTGCATTCTGGTCTCTTGCCAAAGCTGTCCAGGGGAACTTTTGTAAGCCATCCCTTCCACCTCTGCGCATAGGAGATAATTCGTTGGCCCACGACGCTAAAGAAAAAGCCGATCTTCTGGGCAAACTCTTTGCGTCCAACTCGACCCTGGACGACGGGGGAAACGCACCGCCGACCATACCGCAGTGCGAGACCCGCATGCCGGAAGTCCGGTTTACACAAAGGGCAGTGCGTAAAGCGCTTCTTTCCCTCGACGTTCATAAGTCGAGTGGGCCCGATAGAATCTCTCCTATCGTGCTGAAGACGTGTGCTCCAGAGTTAGCACCGGTTTTAACGCGCCTTTATCGGCTTTCCTACTCTCTTGGCGTAGTCCCGAACTCATGGAAGACAGCTCTAGTGCACCCAATCCCTAAAAAAGGAGATCACTCGGATCCGTCCAACTACAGACCCATAGCCATCACCTCCTTGTTCTCCAAGATAATGGAATTTATTGTTAACTGCCAGCTCCTCCGGTACTTAGAAGACCACCAGCTCCTCAATGATCGACAATACGGCTTCCGTCAGGGTCGTTCAGCTGGTGATCTTCTCGTATACTTGACTCACCGGTGGGCACAGGCGATCGAGACCAAGGGGGAAGCGTTGGCCGTTAGTTTGGACGTGGCGAAGGCCTTCGATCGGGTCTGGCACAAAGCGCTCCTTGCGAAGCTTCCTTCCTATGGGCTTCCCGAGAAACTGTGTAATTGGCTCACCAGTTTTCTTACAGACAGAAGCATCAAGGTCGTTGTTGACGGTGCATGCTCCGACTCGAAGTCTGTTAATTCTGGTGTCCCACAAGGCTGTGTGCTATCACCCACGCTGTTTCTTCTGCATATCAACGACATGCTGCAGATTAGCAGCATCCATTGCTATGCAGACGATAGCACGAGTGATGCCCTTTACACCGGCCGCGCTAACATTTCTCGGGTAAACGTCATCGAAAGCCGATCCAAACTTGTGTCTGAAATCGAAACTTCTTTATCTAAAGTTTCAGATTGGGGTCGACTTAACCTAGTCCAATTTAACCCCACGAAGACACAGGTTTGCGCGTTCACCGCTAAAAAGATGCCATTGGTCGTATCACCTCAATTTGAGAGCACTTCCCTAACTGCATCAGCCAGTATCGGAATCCTTAGCGTCGATATATCAAGCGAAGTCCAGTTTCGCGGTCACTTAGAGAGTAAGGCCATATTAGCCTCGAAGAAGCTTGGTGTGCTAAACAGATCGAGACAGTATTTTACTCCGGCCCACCGCCTGCAACTTTATAAGGCGCAGGTTCGGCCGCACATGGAATACTGTTCTCATCTCTATGCAGGTGCCACCCAGTACCAACTTCTGCCTCTTGACCGCATTCAACGGAGAGCGACTCGCATCATCGACTGCCAAGATATTTCTGATCGACTTGACACCTTGGCGTTGCGTAGAGATGTAGCTTCACTCTGCATCCTCTATCGCTTGTATCATGGGGAGTGTTCAGAGGAATTGTTCGGACTTATACCGGCTGCAGGTTTCCGCCATCGTCCTACGCGACAAAATATCCATCCCCATCACCTGGACGATTGGCACTCCACCACTGTGCGCTTCTCCAGAAGCTTTTTGCCTCGCACAACCAGCTTATGGAACAAATTGTCGCCTGCCGTATTTCCAAACCGATACGACCTTCAAACCTTCAAGAAGAGAGCGTACCTCTACCTAAAAGGCCGGCAACGCACTTGTGACTCTTGAGTTGCGGGTGTCCATGGGCGGCGGTAGTCACTTACCATCAGGTGACCCGTCTGCTCGTTTGCCCCCTATCGCATAAAAAAAATAAATAAAAAAAAATACATAGTTTGCTATAGTAATGATCATAATCATACTTAAAAATGAGGCATCCGGTCCGGTACATGTTATTTTTACTTTTTTATTATTCTCCAGGATATTTTTATTCCAGTTACATTCATTTGAAAGTTTTTACCATTATTAATTATTTATATCGTAGTAATCACTTTGTTTTGCGAAATGTGTCTCCTGTTTGCTTGGATTTGGCTACGATAGCCTACTTTTTGTCAGGTGTTATACACCTTTACAAAAATAAAATACAGCCTTAAAAAACAAAGTTTTTTATAAATAACTCTGTTTTTTAAAGAACTTTCAATGCAAGCTTGCATGGAGTAACAATAATTCTGACTGTGGCCGGATTAAAAAAATCACACATAGACTTGAATGTACCAAATAAACACATCGCAATTTTTTTTATTATTTTGTCCTGCACATCTAAAATGATATGCAGGACATATGACATTTAAAATGATTTTTATTAATTAATTTATTAATTAAATTTATTTTTATTAATTATTAATTCTGTGAGGCCACTGTATTGCACCGGTCGAGCCGGCCTATTCGTGCCTAAGCTTGGCTCTACCACTGTAAATCTCTATTTAAAGATGACACATGTAGCAATATCCTTTTTTCCGTGTTGCATCAAACAACGTAAACTTACAAACTAGATATTTGAGAATGATGATGATTGATTGATTAATACTTAAAACTTTTTCTACGACAAAAATATTAACACATTCCGTTTCGTTGATTTTTATTTGCCTTACTCTTTCTTTAGAATGCAATTATGATTGATAATTATCCTTTAAAGACTCTTTTCTATTCCCTCCTTCTTGTTCATAAAGAGTGCATATGTTGCCTTTTAGTGCCCATTTTTATATTATCATACATTTCTCTTTGAAACCAAACAGTATATAGACAATACGTACGACACGATCTTTAAAGTGTCATATAAATATTTTTTCTGTGAGAACTTTGCTACATAATATGCTTCCTTAACAGGAAATAGTTTAATGTGGGTCATGCTCATGATATTATCTTGTGTTGAAGGCGTTTTGTAGGGTTGGTTACGATGATCTAATCTACGTAAAGTCTTCAGGAAGGAACGTTTACAGACTCCGTATTTACAATTGTGGAAAGTAATAAGTTATGGTTTGATATCGATTACTTTTTCTAATAAGTTACATTTTCCTTATTTCTTCCCTTATTTCTGTATATTTAACAATGTACTGTCACTGTAAGAGATGATCTCCAAGCTTGTAAAATAGATGTAAAATTTCATTTGGCAATTGCATGAAGGTCCAAGAGTCTTCTCAGCACGGCTTTTTTTGTTTGATATTCGACATAACCTTGACCCAATTTTTTACATATTTTGGCCTTATTCTCTTTCTTTTTGATTTTTTTGTAAGACCATTCGAAGATGGAGTACTTAGATGTATATCTTCTTCAGAGATCCAACGTTAAAATCTTTACCAGTCGGTGTTAAAGTCTTATCAGTTTCTGAATTTTTGGGTTCTTTGAAGATATATACAAGTTTCTGAATGTGATTTTCTATGTTTGTAGTAGATACTATGTTCTCAGTAATAGGGCCAAGCGTGTCATAAAACTGTGACACAATATATACATATATCACTATCAGAATCTTATAGGCTACTGTACGATAAAGTTGATTAGCATAATATACTATTTGCTTTATATATGACAAGCGGGGAAAAAAAATGGAAGAAGGCGCCTTAGTAATCTGCACATGAACACCGTCTCAGAACGGAAATCGTCGAAAAACCGTCAACAGAAGTTTTGGAAAATTTGAGAAGAACAATAAATGTCTTGACACTCAGTAGTAATTTTGTTTGAATCACAATGAAGCATACAATCAGAATTATTTTTAAAATTCACGAATAATGTATTGGTGGTGCATCTGTAAGTATAAGTTTAAATTAGTATAAATATTAAATGATTAAGTATAAAACACACAAAACCGACACCTGTCATATTGGAATATAGAAACTGAAATTGCTATGGATTCCCTAAGAAAACACACGGGACATTTTAGTCTTCGCATGCTCAAAGATTTAATACAAAATATAATACAAAAGAGTAATCTCTCGTTGTAGTTGCTTTTTAAGATAACTAACTATTAACAGTATTGAAATGATACATGTAAAAGACTGTTTCAGATTTTACTTTATAAAAATATATTTTGAGATGTTCTTACTGTAAGAACAATAACTGTAACAAAACGAATGCACGATATCATGTACACATTAATTATTGCCGCATTTGTCGGTTTAAGATTTCTAGCGAATAAAATGTTAACAACTGTTACTGTTTTTTTTTTCAAAAGTAAGTTTAATATATTATTATTTCTGGTTGGTAATTATTTATGTCAGGATTATTCGTGTACAAGTCATTTCAATCTACTAGTGAATAAAAAAAGTTTTTTTAATAGCTGTGTAATAAAATTATATTATTGAAATAGAAATACTAGAAGACGTGGCTGAGTCTAAAGTTTACAAACATGCTTTCATACACACACACTAATACGACTTTACCATTTTATTCAGTGTGGCCGTCGATATAATAGTCTCAAAAACAAACAGTATCCGCACAGTAAAGGATACCACAAAGGTAAATTAGGAAAGTACGCTTCATTAAATACCGCAAATATTCAGATTTAAATAAAGAAAAGCAGTTTTTAAATATCCAGTTAGTTAAGTTACGGCAAAACCTTCTCATTAATTTAACAAAATAACCTTCTTTTATTAGATTATGCTTATATTAACATTTAAAAAAAGAAGTATTTTTATAAGTCAAAGATTTTTTGAAAGCTTTAATGTAAACAGATTAAATGAAAAGCTCTTATGTTAAGTTCAATATTAGTTATTCGATATTCTCATGAAATAAGTTGATCTTATAATAGATTCCAAGAATTATATAATTGAAGTGTCCATTGCATAGCTATGCAATTGTAATTGGTAATGCCAATGTTCCTTTTCACTGCCTTTTCTCAGAAAACGATTTTTATATTCATATTCAGTTCTATTCTAATCTTTTTGCATTATAAATGAATACGTTGCAATTTAATGAAAAAATAAAACAACGGTTCAGCGGTTTTGAAATTCTTGCCTCTAAAGTTCTATATGATTCTTTATTACTATATAAGAAAACATCACGCACACGCACACCTGCCGTTTTCTGCAAAATAATATTAATCTAATAATAGCCTTTATACAGACACAAGGGGATTTAAACAAAACAAAATTTTAAGTTGACGACTCTGTTGAATCGATGACATCGACAAATTCGCCTGTTAGCCCAACTTTGGCAAAGACCTCCTAGATTTCATTCCACTCTACTCTGTCTCAAGTTTATTCTTGCCCTACATTACAATATATTTTTAATCCTTCTACTCCCTCCTACCTCAAAGAACAGTTAGAGTTCCTACATGACACCCATGTGAGGTTTCTGAGATTATCGTAAAACCACCAACTAAAATTTCCTTTGCATACCACAAACTTCCTTCATAAATCTTTCACAATACAGGCAGCTCGCCTCTGGAATGTATAGCCGGAATCTATTAGAAAGTTCTTTCCAATTTAAAACAAAATGGTCTTATTTGCAATCCTGGATATTTGAGTATATTTATTTATTATATTGGTATATACGAGTATATTTGTATTTGTAGTAGTTAGTATTCGTATGTGTATATATATGTAGGTAGGGTATGTATGGGCATTTAAAAAAAAAAAATTATTTATTTTAAATTTTCCTATCATAATTATGTACATTATTTCTAAG
The DNA here is from genome assembly GCA_947561695.1 of Tyria jacobaeae. Taxonomy (NCBI): domain Eukaryota; kingdom Metazoa; phylum Arthropoda; class Insecta; order Lepidoptera; family Erebidae; genus Tyria; species Tyria jacobaeae. Next base: position 11,380,739 of record OX387221.1, on the reverse strand, counting down.
CTAAACTTCTCAGTTCAGCTAATAACTTCCCAATCGAATCTATTGCATCTGTCCATCTAAAGGTTGTCTTTAAGAGATCGCAACTAGCGATAAGACCTTCGTTTGTACCTTGATTGTTTGAAATACTGTGAACTATTGTTAATGGTGTACAATAAAAAGTATTGTATTGTTTATTTGGTGAATTTAAGCTAAGTTCAAGAAATTTCAGGTAACTTGATAAGTGTGGTTCAGAGATGAAGTTCTAATCGACCTTCTCCCTCCTCCCCTAAATCCTTCACGTAATTGCGCACCTAATTTGCAGGTAATTATAATCTCACTGCAGTTTTTTTTGTTTATTGTGAATTTTGAAAATTATATTCTTATAGGTTTTAAAAATAAATGTGCATAGCTTGGTTTCTACCAGACGCATCAAGATCAAGATATGTACTTCATCATCATACACCATGTGTTAAGTTAGAACTGAATCAACATAGCTGATAAAACCGCGTTCAAACATCCAATTCGATGGACAGATAATAAAGAATTCTAATTCTAGAAACGTTTTTTTCTATTATCCCTATAAACCACCCCTCAACCCCCACGTTTTTTCTTCAAATGAACTCCAATATACAGATATCAACCAGTTACAATTTTATTATTAGTATAGATACCTGTATTTATACTCATCTCACTCACAGAAAGATACCCCTGAGTAAAGAAAGTGTGGACCATATTTCTTTGCTTGGGGGTATATTTCTGTTCAATATTGATCCTTTCTGATATGCCAATAATTTATGTAATGAAGTTTTTGAATGTTATTCTTACTAGGAATCATACTCCATGGCTTCCTGGTGTTTCGCCTTTGTGGTACATTATGAATCGGTCATGCTCTTCAATAGCTTCACCGTATCTTCTTTCTTCAGTCCTTAGAGAGTGTGTATTTTGTTGATTGGTTTCGGTTTTCCGTTATCAATGCCTATTGATCGTATTTTTTACTTGAGGGTGTTGAAAGTGACGCGGATCTGTCACGCACCATTTAATTAAGAATATTATTTGTCTTATTCTGTACTGTCCAACTCTAGGTTTAAAAATACAGTAGTAATAGGAATGTTTACTAATAATAATACGTGGTACTAATTTGCGATGTGGCATTGTGAAAGTACGCTTGTAACTACAACGTTGAGAATTTTGTATTTGTTTGGGTCCATTTCAAAATACTTACTATCATATCTTTAATAACTCAAAATGAGAAAATATTTATATTCTGTTTACGTTTATAGTTCACCTCTGCCCTTATATGTTCACTGCTGAAGATATGCCTTTCCAAAGACGTGGAAAAAGAAAATGTACCGAGCTACCATGAATGGAAGCATTAACAAATTAAACTATCTCGTATTGCATTCGGATGTTTCAGTAATAACCTCAAAGTAAGTTAGATTTCTACGTACAGAAATAGATATGTATAGAAAGTATTACGTATGTATAAACATATGCTTGACAAATGAAAAGTAGGGTCACCTGATGGTAATTGACAACCGCTGCAAATGATCACCTGCAACTCAAAACTTGTAAGTGTGCTTTCCGCCTTTGAGGATGATGAGGGGGGGGGGGCTGAGGGATGTTATAGAGAAGAGGTCTAAACATAGCTATACCATGATAGATAATAAGTAAAGCATATTTGTAATGCAATTCCGTTTAATATATTTTATTATATATTTTCCCGTTTTCTAGTTAATTGTAATTAAAACAAGTAGACTTTATACTAAAATGATTAACTGAACTTGAACAAGACCACGATACTAATAGGTTCAAGGCTAGCCTAGTGGTAACCTTATTACTGTTGTGTGCTTTAAAATTATGAGAATTATATTTATTTCCTTTTAATCAACGTACTCTATATAATATACAACTCGGATCCAATATTGCGACTAAGTCGTTCAGGTTCATTATGTATGAGTGAGTGACAACAATTCGGTCGGTTATTGACAAATTTAAGTAATTTTATTAGTATATCTAATATAAATACAGGTATCTATACTAATAATAAAATTGTAACTAGATGATATCTGTATACTGGAGTTAATTTAAAAAAAAAGTGGGCGTTGAGAGGTGGTTTATAGGGATAATAGAAAATAAAAAGTTTCTAGAATTAGAATTTTATTATCTGTCAGTCGAATTGGATGTTTGAACGCGGTTTTATCAGCTATGTTGATTCAGTTCTAACTTAACATCTGGTGCTTGAGTATCTTGATCTTGATGCGTCTGATAGAAACTAAGCTGTGTCATATATAAAACCTATAAGAATATAATTTTCAAAATTCATAAAAATATATTTATACTTTTTGCGTAATAAACATTTTTCATAGGTATTCAAAACACAATAAATGAAAAAAAAAAACTATGTGAGATTATAATAACCTACAAATTAGGTGCGTAACCACGTGAAGGGTTTAGGAAAGGAGGGAGAAGGTCGATTAGAACCTCATGTCTCAACCACACTTATCAAGTTACCTGAAATTTCATGAACCTAGCTTGAATTCACCAAATAATTTTTATTTTAATGTTGGATATATATATAAACAATACAATACTTTTTATTGTACACCATTAAGAATAGTTCACAGTATTTCAAACAATCAAGGTACAAACAGACAACCTTTAGATGGACAGATGCAATAGATTCTGTTAATGTATATTGGAACTCAACCAAATTAGTTTTTTTTTTATTCACTTGTACCCTTTTTTCCGCTTTTTCGAGTACTGTCATATAGTGTAATAAAAAGTCTGATAATATAATTAAATTTCTTTAATTATTTACCACAATCACGCAGTATATTCCTTCATGGTAGCAGAGCGTGGTTCAGAAGTGGTACAGTTGGAAATATCAGAAAAGTGAATCAACTTCAATCCGTAAAAATTGTTAGTGCAATTTAAATTTGAGGTTAAGAAAATTTACGAACACAGTTGTAATTGCATATTCTGTTGAAGAAAACCAGCAAGATGGGTTCAAATATGTTCAATTTAGAGAAACTGATCGGAAGAGAAAACTTCGCGACGTGGAAGTTCAGTATGAAAACATATTTGGAACACGAGGATCTATGGTGCTGCGTCGAACACGCTGACAACAAGCCTGTGGATGCAGCTAAAGATATAAAGGCGAAGTCGAAGCTGATATTGTTGTTGGACCCACAGAATTACGTGCATGTTCAGGAATGCAAGACTGCAAAACAAGTATGGGAGAGTTTACAAAAGGCTTTTGATGACAATGGCTTAACAAGAAGGGTAGGTCTACTTAAAGATTTGATAAATACTACATTGGAGTCGAGCAATAGCGTTGAAGATTATGTTAGTAAGATTATGAACACTGCTCATAAACTGCGCAATATTGGGTTTGATGTCAATGATGAGTGGCTTGGTACTTTGATGTTGGCGGGCTTACCAGACGAATACAAACCAATGATAATGGGATTAGAGAGTTCAGGTATCCAAATAAGTGCTGACTCAGTTAAATCTAAACTCATACAAGAGATTAACACATCAAAGTCAACTGCATTCTAAACAAATAGCAAGAAAACTGGAAAGAATGTGCACTCAGAGAAATCAGAAAGAAAGGGACCAAGGTGTTACAACTGTAATAAGAATGGCCATTTTGCCAAAGATTGTAAACAGCCCAGGAAACAATTAGCAAAGAAAGGAGAAAGCTCCAGTTTTGTAGCAGCCTTTTCAGCGACTGTCAAAGCGAACATCAATGATAACAAGTGGTTTCTTGACTCAGGCGCATCCACCCACATGACATGTAGGGAGGATTGGATGTACAATGTCACCGAGCCATCTGTAAAAAGTGTTACTGTAGCTAACAGAGAGCCATTAGCCGTGAAGGGAATTGGTTGTGTGGACATACACATAAGTCAAAATAATGTGATACAAGTTAACAATGTTTTATATGTTCCAGGGCTAGCTGCCAATCTGCTTTCAGTGAGCACTATTGCAAGCAAGGGACATAAGGTCACTTTCAATAACAAGGGTTGTGAAGTCCAAAATGGAAAAGGTGAGGTGGTATGCACTGCAACATTGAGCAACAAATTATATACCATAAATACAAGTAAAGAAGTTGCACATTTAGCCTCCACTTCTCAGAATAGTAATAATACTTACCTGTGGCACCTGCGTATGGGCCATTTGAACATCCCAGATGTAAAGAAGCTACCCAGTTGTGCTGACGGTGTGACACTGACTCAAGAACAAAGTAATGTCACATGCAGTCACTGTATGGAAGGTAGGCAAGCACGGACACCATTCAAAAATGTAGGTTCTAGAGCAACAAGGCCACTAGAATTGATACATTCCGACTTGTGTGGCCCCATGGAGAATACTTCATTTGGTGGTATGAAATATTTTATTACTTACATTGATGACTTCACACGAATGGTCTATATATATTTTTTGAAAGATAAGTTGAATATTTTAGAGACATTTAAAGATTTTAAGTTGAAAGTAGAGAATGAATTTAATCATAAGATAACCAAGCTTCGGACTGATAATGGCAAAGAATACTGTAACATTAACTTTGAAAAGTACTTATCTAATCATGGTATAATTCATCAGACCTCTACTCCGTACACTCCCCAGCAAAACGGCATGGCAGAAAGAATGAACAGGACTTTAGTAAAACGAGCACGGTGCATGCTGTTCTATGCTAACCTAGAGAAGAGATACTGGGCTGAAGCTCTGGCAACGGCTGCATACATCATCAATCGTTCCCCGACAAAGTCACTACTAGGTAAAACCCCATATGAAATGTGGAAAGGTAAGAAACCTGTATTATCTCATATGAAAATATTTGGCTCTGAAGCTATGGTTTATGTACCAAAAGAGAAACGCCAAAAGTGGGATAGAAAATCAGTAAAAATGATATTTGTGGGCTATTGTGATAACACGAAAGGATATCGTTTTATGGACTCCAAATCACACAAAGTTGTCAAGAGTAGAGATGTCGCCTTCTTTGAAAACTATGTTCAGGATGTCAGTGTACCAGTTGATTGTGAAACTTATGTTTCAGTAAAAGACAGTCAAACAGCTACTGCCAGCTCCGGTCTACAAGAAAATACAAACTCAGGCAGTCAAAAAGATAAAATGAACATAGAGGAGTTGTCCACTTCTGCACCTGTGATGTCCAGTAAAGAATCAGATACACAAGGTAATAGTGATGACTCAATTGAGTATGACACTGACACCGGGGAACTTGATGAAACTTACTATCCTCCACATGCTATTGGACAAGATTTCAATAGTAATGTGACATTAAGGTCAACACGATCAAAGAATAAGCTGAATGAGGCAGGAAAAGACAAGATGGGCTTATTGTGCTTATTTACTGATTTAACTGACCCGCAGACTGTTGAGGAAGCACTCGCATCTCCACAAGCGACAGAATGGAAGAGGGCCATGGATGAAGAATACTCCTCTCTGATGAAAAATAAAACATGGACGTTGACAGATCTGCCCCCAGATAAAAAGGCTCTTCCATGTAAGTGGGTGTTTAAAAGGAAAACAGACCAGACTGGAAATGTTATGAGATATAAGGCAAGGCTTGTGATAAAGGGCTATGCACAAAGATGGGGCACAGACTATGAAGAGATATACTCACCAGTAGTCAGGTACACAACTATCCGCTATTTATTTGCTCTAGCAGCTAGATATGGGCTAGCAATAGATCAGATGGATGCTGTATCTGCTTTTCTACAAGGAGAGATTGATAGAGACATTTACATGCAGCAGCCAGAAGAGTATAAGCAAGGATCTCAGGTATGCTTGCTACACAAATCTATTTATGGACTCAAGCAAGCCAGTAGACTCTGGAACCTGAAATTAAATTCAGGCCTGCATGACTTAGGAATGACACAATCGAAAACAGATCCGTGTGTCTACTATAATGCAAAGAAGAATACTTTTATAGCCATCTGGGTAGATGATTTAATTCTGTTTACTTCTGAAGAAAGTACAAAAATTGCCTTCAAGGAGAAATTAAAACAACACTTTGAAATGAAAGATATTGGTCCAGCAAGCCAATGTGTTGGTCTACATATTACTAGAGATGGGGACAAAGTGTTACTAGATCAACAAAAATACATAAGTGAAATATTAGCAAGATTTAGAATGTCAGACTGTAAACCAGTGAAAACACCATTCGAAGCTGGTATGAAACTTGGTGACAAAAATGAGGAGGATAAGATCACTGACTGTCCATACCAACAGGCTATTGGCTGCCTACTATATGTGTCTCAAGGTACACGACCTGATATTTCATTTGCAGTGAACACACTGAGCAGATTTAATAAAAGTCCTACAGCTGCACACTGGACTGCAGTCAAACGAATTTTCAGATATCTACAGGGTACCAAAGATATAAAATTGATATACACCAAAGATGGTAGTGAGAAAATCACTGGTTATTGTGACGCTGATTGGGCGAGCGATGTGCGCGACAGAAAGTCGTGCACGGCTTACGTATTTTTGTTACAGGGTGGTGCTATTTCTTGGCGATCTCAGAAGCAGCAGACTGTGGCCCTATCCACTGCCGAGGCGGAATACATGGCGATGTCTTCGGCAGCGCAGGAGGCGTTGTGGCTCCAACAACTGCATGCTGAACTCGGGCAAGAGCAGAGTAATCCGCTCGTCATTTTCAGTGATAACCAGAGTGCAATTAAATTGTCTAATAATGATTGTTACTTGCCTAGATCACGACATATTGACATTCGTTATCACTTTCTTAAGGATCATGTTAACAATTTAGATATAAAGTTTTGTTATGTTAAGGGTGAGGAAATGATTGCAGATAATTTAACTAAGGGCACTACAGCCGAGAAACATTTGTATTGTGTTACAAAAATGGGGTTGCGTCCCAAGGGAGGATGTTAATGTATATTGGAACTCAACCAAATTAGTTTTTTTTTTATTCACTTGTACCCTTTTTTCCGCTTTTTCGAGTACTGTCATATAGTGTAATAAAAAGTCTGATAATATAATTAAATTTCTTTAATTATTTACCACAATCACGCAGTATATTCCTTCAGATTCGATTGGGAAGTTAATAGCTGAACTTGGAAGTTTAGCTTAGAAATAATGTACATAATTATATATATACATAATTATAACAGGAAAATTTTAAATAAAAAAGAAATATAGAAATACATAGGTATTTAAATAAATAATTAAATTAAAAAAAAATGTTCATACATACCTTACCTACATATGAGTATATATACACATACGAATACTACTACAAATACAAATATACTCGTATATACCAATATAATAAATAAATATACTCAAATATCCAGGATTGCAAATTAGACCATTTTGTTTTAAATTGGAAGCAACTTTCTAATATATTCCGGCTATGCATTAAAGAGGCGAGCTGCCAGTATTGTAAAAGATTTATGAAGGAAATTTGTGGTATGCAAAGGAAATTTTAGTTGGTGGTTTTTCGATGATTTCAGAAACCTCACATGGGTGGCATGTAGGAACTCTAATCGTTCTTTGAGGTAGAAGGGAGTAGAAGGATTAAAAATATATTCTTAGATAGGGCAAGAATGCTTTGGCTGTCCTATTAAAGTAAAACGAAGCTGTGAAATGTTGATTAAGTAAATCAATGTTTACATTAGCCCGGATTGCTTCTTTACCTTATTTTCCAACTCCAAGTGAGTTTAGAAAATTCCAGACTCTAGCTGGATCGCTGTTTTGAACAGACTTCAGAATGTGTTGTCGTTGGACTTTCCTGCCTTATATTATACCTTACTACAGTGATTGCGTATAAATAACATATCATTAAAATACAAAACTATTAAATTATATTTTTATATATATTTTCTATATATATAGAACTTTTGTATAAAATGTTCTGATGTGCTCAGATTTGTTCTCAGCATGTTTCCCCGTAATTGGTTGTATATTTAGAATAATTATCATACAAGTGCAGCGTGCATAATAGTTTAAGTGCATAAAAATCAATGTAACAACTATCAGCAAACCAAATTATATAGATCAATAAAATAAGTTGAGCTGTACCCTCGAAAACAAAAAAGACCACATTTCCCGCAGTCTGTAGTCACTGCTCTGCTTCTAAGATTCATAGCGTGATATCTAATTGACTATATCATTTCTTGATAGATAGTGTCAGAGATAAGTCCATTTAAACAAACGATCAAATAAACTGAACAGACTGATAATATTAGCTTCGATAGTTAAATTCGTCTGATATTTTATTCTAGCAATTCCACGGCCTAACAGACTGGCACAAACACTTACCAATTTTAAGAAATTACTAACAGAGGATTAACTGAATTCCTGGCTTACGATTCACTTGATGCTACATAATGTCTATTTGTTCCGGTTTGTTTTAATTTTGTATAAGAAAATATTTTAGAATATTGATATCATATTCTTAGAAAAAATATAAATATGTATACATAATATGTTACTCGTATCTACAACAAAGAGTCCAATTGGTTGTGCACTGAATCTTTCAACGCCATATTTAATCTGCCTTTATACCAAATAAGTATATCGGTTTTCTAACGATGAGCATCATTTTCAACCGACTTCAAAAAGGAGGAGGTTTGCAATTCGATTTCAACTTTTTAATTTGAAAGCTGGTACTTCCCATGTGATCTCATATTAATTTGGTCCAGTTCTGACAATGGCATCCATGAGAAAACCATATAAGTCTTAAATTTGTATTAAGCATGTGCGCGGCAAATGGACGAATAACTTAATATTAGACTTATGTTTTATGATAGACGCATAGAAGTCGGTTGTCTACTTTTTTAAAGTCCGATTATATTAAAACCTTTTCGGTAGCAAAATATCTTAAAGAAATAACAATAAACCTTTTAAGATTGCTTTGAAAATAATCCAGTAAGTCGAAGATATAAAAATCAATACCCAACAAAATATCTCGTAATAGGTTTTGGAGACACCAATTTTGTTCGGATTCGCTTCATCAAAAGTTTCCAATGGTTCATTGAAATTGATGAGAGTTCAGAACTATTCTATCCAATTACGACTGTAATATCCAATTATGATTTATTAAAGTTTATGTTCCAAAATATTATATTCAATCTTTATATGTATATAGTGTCCCTTTGATGGCAACAGGGTTGCCCCTATTACGTTAGTGGGAACTAATTCTAATATGTAAATGTGGGTGTTTAGTATACCTCTGCCTACCCCTTTGGGGATATAAGTATGAACGTATGTACATATGTGTATATTCGGCTGCTTGATAAAATTCTTGAAAGTTGTTAATGAAATACTTAAAAAAAATATTAATCCTCTACCATAGAGTGAGTATCCGATTCCTTTATACCTATGAATTTTAAACCATTCCTTTTGGATTGCTATATTATGCTGATCGGACCGAAACGACATCAAAAGTATTTAGAAGTCGAATAAAATATTATTCCAACAGGGATAATAGGATTTTTATCCTTTAAGTATAGAGTAATAACATGTTTAAACAATATTTTGTTTTACATTAAAACCTTATTCGAAATGCTAACTTTAGAAAACAATATCAAGGAAATCCAGCTCGCCCTTGCCAACATAGTCACTCAATATAGCAGATTTTAAAACGAGAATTATCTTTATATTATAAAAACATGTCATCAATCAAATTTTTTACACACGAAAACCCCTTTAATACGATGACTTTTTAATAATTAAATAGTATTAGTCAAACATAGTTAGCAACATTACTTTCTGAAGTATTTAGAGTAGTGGTCCTCGATCGGTCAAGGCAGACATACTCGACCGTCCTCGTCGTTGCAATTTATCAATGTTAAAGCTGAAACTTAGTCGCGTCAGCTTCCAGCTCTCCCTTTTCAAATTCCTGTAAGTTCTATATTAATCAAGTTGTATATTAATCTTCATCATGATGGTATAAAGTTGTTAAAATTATAAATCACTAGCGCGTGGGAAGTTTACTTGAAGCGCGCACAGCTATATCTTATTATACTAAAAGAAATAAAATGAATGTTAAAGTTTCAATGAAGAATAATGGTAGATTGGTTAGATAACGTTTATTGTATATAAAATGTATGACCGCACCTTCCTATAAGACTATGTGCAGGTATATACTTAATTAACATTCTTTTACTGTAGAACACAAGGTTAAAGAAAATAAATCGATAAGATTAAATTTGCTAATCAAAAAAAAAAATACAAAAAAAATGTGTTTGCCAAAAAAATTCGCGAAATGAAGTTTATGCTCTCCGCTATTATGAAAATAATATTGTGTCATAAAAATATCTGCTTTAAAGGGACCCTTTAATTTAAATCTTAAATAAGGCTAGACTTGAACACTGTAAGTATCTACTCAGGAATCTGACGGGCCTGGTGTTCTAGTGGTTAGTGACCCTGACTGCTGAATCGGAGGTCGTTCCCCCACAGCGCAAAAATTTGTGGGATCCACAAATAGTTGTCCCGAGTCTGGGTGTTCAATGTGTCCATTGATCGAATGTTTGTAAACTCCCCGCGACACAGAAATTATTTCTAATGCAGCAGTTGTCTTTTTTAAATAAGAAAAATTCATTTTCAAGTTTATTTTTGAATTATAAATCAAAGTTGTAACACAAAAATGGATAATTTAATTAAACATTTTTGAACATAAAGTTATCAAATTTACTGTTCCAACATTTAGGACTCTTTTTTAGACCATTAATTTATTTTTTAAACAAGTTATATCGCCTTGTGTCAATCATTGATGGTGTTTTGCCTTCTTGGGGCTATGTTGCCATGACACATCTGCTGAAAATTGAAAGAGACCAAGAGCCATTTTGAAAGTAGGTAACTCATTGCCGTTCTTCCATCCTACCACGGATCTATATCGAGAACTAAAAGTGTTGTGTGTTGTGTTGTTGTACGTCAGCTGTTTGTTGTTTACATAGTCTTACAGAAACAATCTTCTATAAACCTAACAGATAAATGCACAATTAGCTATAAGCCTGACAGATAAATGCTCTGCGTAGAAAAGATAGGGTTTGTGAAACAAGAATTCAAGTCAAGTCTATATGATAATATAGTAAACAGAATACTATTCACTCAATAAATCAATATGCAAAAGTAATGTAAAAATATGGCTACAAGATCTTGACCATATCACTACAGAAAATGTAATAATTAAATATTAATAAAATATGTGTATCCTCTTATTCTATTGATGACCTAGGACTGGGACCTGGTAATAAATATAGAGTGGATGAATTAACACCTTTCTGCGCCGTCAAACTTGGACAGTAAAGCAAAACTCTCTCCAACTTCGGATTCTCCTTTATTTGTTTTTAGTACTTACTGATTGATTGATTACTCACTAATTGTGATGTTAGGGACAGCATTATATCAATAACTTCAAACGCAGTCGGGAGTGAGTCTTAGCTTTCCTCTCTAAAGCTCTCAAACGTCTTGTATACCAACCAACTTACTTCTTTTCTCTCTAAGAATTCTCTTTAAATCCTCAGCAACGTGGTTTTCATCCTAGTTCCTCTCGGTTTTTACCCCACCGCGTTGGTTCATATTATGGATGATATAGCACGGAAGAAAGTAAGTTAATGGTGTTGGCTCTGCTTAATTTTAGCGAAACCTTTAACACCGTTGACAATTGCGTCTTCCGGCAGGATATTCGTTAAGACGACAGATTGTCAAATTGGTGGTCAAATTGGTTTACCACAAAGTGGCTTTCTATTTCGCCTGCACTTCACAGTTATTATAAAACCTATTTTAAGTAACAACTAATAACCTACCGCCTTTATGCAGACGATTTGCTTACAGGCGGTTCATTTGTCTTTAAGATTGAAAATGATTAAAAATTGAATTGATTTATACCCATGCACCTATAGCATAAATAGCAGAAGCCTAAATCTCTATTAGAGACAAAACATATTTGTGTATGGAGTAGACAACATGGGTTCAGTATTAATCCGTCGTGACTATTGTCAGTAGCAGCAGGGTTAGATCTAAAGTCGATTGATCACGTCAACCCCAAATACTTCGTGATGAGGTTTTAGTTCAGTAAAAGCTTGGAATATATATTGACAAACAATTATTCTGGGTTCCGGAATTACAACAAAATGAATAGAAACGTGTGTGCTTTATCTCAAAGGCCCTGCTGAGAAGATTCCTACTACCGGTTACGACCAAAATTGGGCCTAAATCCCTTCTTCTTCCAATTCTCAATTACGGAGATGCCAGCTATCCTCATCTCACCGAAGACCAACTTAATAAGCTAGAGCGACTTCAAAACTCTTTATGTCAAAGAACGCTTTGAGTTCTTACAAGACACTCATTCAGGGTGCCTCAGATCGTCATAGAATTTGATATTGACAATGCCCGAAGTATTCTATGAATTTCATGAATAAATCATTTACAATGCAAGGTATCCGATTATGGAATGCGTTGCTACTTACCATCAGACGGGCATATACACTTTGTAATTTAAAAAAAAATCTTTATGAACACTACTTCACTTCCTGAGTGATACGGCTCTTAATACCATGAAATGTTTGTGTACCTATATCTTCTTTTAAATTTAAGTTTATATTCGTACACTGCGACTCTTTATGTCAATCTTAATACTTCTCTCCATACAACGATGGCCTGGAAGAGATCCGATCCAAACTTGTGTCTGAAATCGAAACTTAAGTAAAAGTTTCAGATTGGGGTCGACTTAACCTAGTCTAGTTTAATCCGACGAAGACACAGGTTTGTACGTTCACCGCTAAAAAGATGCCATTGGTCGTATCACCTCGCTTTAAGAGCACTTCTCTAACTGTATCAGCCAGCATCGGAATCCCTGGCGTAGATATATCAAGCGAAGACAGTATTTCACTCCGGCCCACCGCCTGCCGCTTTATAAGGCGTAGGTTCGGCTGCACACATGGAACACTGTTCTCATCTCTATGCAGGTGCACCCCAGTACCAGCTTCTCCCTCTTAACCGCATTCAACGGAGAGCGACTCGTATCAGGCTGCCATGATATGATGGCTTCTGATCGGCTTGACACCTTGGCATTGCGTAGAGATATAGCTTCAGTCTGCATCCTCTATCGCTTGTATCAAGGGGAGTATTTAGAAGAATTGTTCGGACTTATAGGGCCACAGGTATCCGCCATCATCCTACGCGACAAAATATCCATCCCCAACACCTGGATGATTGGCACTCCACCACTGTGCGCTTCTCCAGAAGCCTTTTGCCTCGCACAACCAGCTTATGGAACTAATTGTCACCCACCATATTTCCGGACCGATACGACCTTCAAACCTTTAAGAAAAGAGTGCAATCCTACCTAAAAGGCCGGCAACGCACTTGTGACTCTTGAGTAGCTGGTGTCCATGGGCGGAGGTAGTCACTTCCCATCGGGTGACCCGTCTGCTCGTTTGCCCATTATCGCACAAAAAAAAAATACATTTAAAAATATACATATATATCTAATTATATAATTTTTTAGAGTTAAAATTGTTTAATATACTTATATTTATATAAATATTTTTATATAAATACGTATGTGTTATATAAAAATACATATATAACGATTAAAAAAATTGTATTTCCTTTGATGTACGATATCTATCTTTATTATTGTCTTTATTATCTATCTATCTTTTTTATTGGATAAGGAAAAAGTTACAAATGTATATTCTACTTTTCTTTTGGTAATAATTATACTATACTATAATCCAATAATTGTTATTGGAGAATAGGTCATCATAGAAAGGGATTAATCCTTAACGTATACTAATGTGTATAGGTCCTAAACACTGAAAAAATTTAAATTAGACAATTAAACCATAACCGTTCAACAATGAAAATGTAGGGATAGTGCAAATTAAGCAAAATGAATCTTGACACGTCGACCGACCCAAAATAGACGTTAATTTATTAGATCCAGTTATCTTTGAGCAATAAACTGAGTTTTTTAAGAAACAACTGGGTTTTCAAAAAGAAGGATTTGCTGGGTCATTAATCTCGCTTTGTCATCATTCCGTCTAGCTGTCCATTACAGAGTTATTTCCGAATAAATTTTAGACGAGTAATCGTTGCAGTTTCATCTGACGAAGTAGTTGGACTGTTATGGTAAATTATGATTCTTATAACTATTTTTTGGTTTTAATAAGATAACAGACAGACAGATAACAGGAATAATGCGGGAGTTTACAAGGGTCACAAATAACATCTAGACAAGGGATGACTATTGCTGATCACACAATTTCTTGTCCTCTGTAGGAATTGAAACCAAACCGGTTCATCAGTCAGGGTCACTGACCCCCCAACCAACAGACCAGACAATTATTACATGAGTAATTATAGTCGCTTGTGGTGAAAAAAAAATCAATGCAAAGTACTATACCATATCATGCTTCAATTTCGTTTTGTCCATGACTAATCGTCGATTAACAGGACATTAGACCTACCGTTGAAAGAGTTAGTCAAGTTATATGTTACACGATATGGGTGAGATACTCATATCGTGTAACATATTACTTGACTAACTTGTAGATATTTTTTGAAGTATTCTCTTTTAACAAAAAGTTAGGTTTAGTTAGCTAAGACGTAAGGAGACTTCCTGCCGAAGGTATTAAGGGTCCCTTGCAAGATACCTATTTGTTACAGAATGCCGTGTGGTTTTAGTAGGTTCGAGTTTTACAACTTCAACGCCGGCTCCTGCTCCATCAATATTAAAAAATACGACTGTCTCAGATCAATGCTGCACGACTGCACGGATGGCGTAGCGGTTTAAGTAGTCAATACACTACTACGCTGCCGCGCCTAGTATTTGGTATGGTTTGATCAACGCACGGGACAACACTTTATTTAATCCTCAAATTGTTGTTCTGAGCCTGGGTATTCTTTGTGTACGTTGTTTCAATGTGTGCGGGAGTTATTTTTCATAAAAAAAAAAGAAATCAATATGTTGAACATATTATAAGAAATATATTTAAAAATCGATTTCCAAAAAGTTTTATTGTATGTTTATATGCGGCCTAAATATAAACATACAATAAAACTCTTTAACGATCGTCGATCTGATTTCGTTGTGAGACAGTTCTAACCAACAGTTCGAACACGTGGTCCCTGTCAAAACTTTTAATAGTCTCCTTTGCTTATTAAAATGATACACTAAGGTAATAAGTTTATCAGCCTAGAATGAAATTGTAATAAAACCTACCCTACGTAAACGTTAACATTAATTTTACGCAGAATAAATTTCCTATTAAGGGGACTCTTGAAACTAACACTTAAAGCTCTAAAAAGTTATACAATACCTTCATAGCCCTTCGCTTAATGACTTATTCATTATGAAAAGAGAAAAATATATTCATTAATTTAAAATTAGCGACTTGTAAGGTCTTCTCACAGTTGGTTGGCTCTCGTCCGAACAATCATGTTAATTACAAGGGGACAAAATTTATGCAAATAGTAAATTACTTCAGATAATTTATTCCTCAACGATGGACATCATAATTTATCGGTTACTGTTTGATGTTAATTAGTTCAGTTAATCATAAAACATTTTTTGCCTCGGTAAATTTCGAAACTGCGACATAATGGTGTCCCTTGAGAAAATTGATAGGATACGTGTCACTAAATTATTTCTAGTCAGCGTAATAATGTCTACTCGTAGTATTGTATTTCGGGTAACCATAAAACAATGTGTTCTGTGTTTTTAAGCATTGAGTTTTTGCAAATGCATTAATAGACTGTAGTAATGTATTAACTGATACATTTAAAACAATTATAATGAAACATTTTTTTTTTTTTTTTTTTTTTTTACTATAGGGAGACAGACGAACAGACAGGTCACCTGATGGTAAGTGACACCGCCGTCCATGGACACTTGAAACTCAAGAGTCGCAAGTGCGCTGCCCGCCTTTGAGGGTGATGAGGGATGCAGGGAGCGGAAAGAAGAGAAGAGGGATGAGGAGACGGAAAAAATGAGAAAGGAGATGAGGTAGAGAAAAGGGGGGAGCGGGAATTGGGCCTCCGGAAACCTCACTCAATTCGGGGAAATGCAACGCAAGCGTTACTTCACAACCGGTTTTCTGTGAGGCCGTGGTATCGCACCGGTCGAGCCGGCCCATTCGTGCCTAAGCATGGCTCTACCACTCTTACATCTACACATATACAGAAGAGAACCGTAGAGATCTTAAGACAATAATGAACTGACTTCCTGCCAATCTTTTGACATTCAATCTTATTAAACTGTATATCTTTTATAATAAGTTTTTATACCCAAGTTTCAATTGTTGATGATTTGCGCTTCCCCTATTGAGTCTCCATTTCACTGCATGACCTTAAAGAAAACAAACTTTTCTCGTTAAAATCATTGACAACTCCTTAAATTGGAAATCACATCACAATTCTTATATACAACATACGTAAACTAATCTTAGTTTTTAAGAAAATCCGGCATTCTGCTTACATAGATACACTCAAGAGTAAGAGTGTTGCTATGGTATGGGAGGGAGCACCAAAAACGTATTTTCTAGTACTGGAACGAGCGTAGAGGGCTATTCTCTAGATCATAAACTGACTAGATCGCAAGGTCAGGACGGTAAGACAACTCTTTGTTCTACAAAACATATTAGAAAAAAAAATATATAACAATAATTGTAGTGGTATATTTTCGAATATAGCCCGAGGCCGCCGTTCTTACAAAACCATGTCTTACCTTCAAATCCGTGATGATATGGTACCCTTATTGTAGTCCAACGTGAACCACATGGCAAGAATATGTATATACATATATACATATATGATTTATGTATGTCTGTATATTTTATATATGTGAGCTAAAAGTGGGGTCATTGTATGAAGCAATACACGGTAAAAGAAATTATTCATTTGATAATGTTAGTCTATATTCATTTTTGATCTAACACATGTTTTTTACCCGATGTAAAGTACGGATTAAATCTGTCAAAAGTTATAGAATCCTTTATTTTTTAAAAGATCCTGACTCGATTCCTTCATCTCAAAAGTAGTTTTGAATGGGCCCTACAGAATATGTGTAGTAAAAAACTTTTTGCCTATTTTTTTTTATGCGATAGGGGGCAAACGAGAAGACGGGTCACCTGATGGTAAATGACTACCGCCGCCTATGGACACCCGCAACTCAAGAGTCACAAGTGCGTTGCCGGCCTTTTAGGTAGGAATACGCTTGTAGCGTGTCTAGCACATTAACATTTAAATTCATTTTTATTAATCTCTGAAAATATTGTCAAAGTTCTATGTTTAAAACTCTTTATAATATACCATATAATTGTTAGTACTACTTAGTTTTCTGTAAATTCAAAATTTCGTTTGTCTAAAATAAATAATTTAAATTAAATTAAATCAACATAACGTCAAACCTCTTGCCTAGGGTGTACACCGATATGATTTTGTAACCGAGGGTGGATCGCTAGCGGTGCGCTCGGGCAGTGAGACTTTTACCGACGAGATATCAACAACAATAATTCAAACTGTGTTAAGAAATTAATATATGACTCTAAACTGTTTAGTGAAATAAAACGGTAAACCTAGTGTTCATGTGTAGTGACAATATACAATCAGAACAACTGTGTGAGACTTTTATTTGTGGTGACGAACTATTACGCTCAGCTGCACGATAAAAGGTACAGTACATATCCTACACTACATTGGTGACCCCGACGTGATCTGAACACGCAACCTTCTGATGAACATTGGTGACCCCGAAAAGTTTGAACACGATGGCACCTCCTGAAACCCCCAAGGATGTTCTCATGAATCAGCTTCGCCGAATCTCTTCAAAGTGGGCGTGAGAATACCCCCTTTCTGGCCAGAAGAGCCTCAAGTTTGGTTTGCGCAAGTTGAAGGTCACTTTGCGCTTGCAGGAATCACTGCAGATGCAACAAAATTCAACTACATTATAGCACAACTTGACAACCAGTATGCTGTTGAAGTTAAGGACATCATTACCTCACCACCGCCTACAGAAAAATATGAAACCCTCAACACGGAGTTAATCAAACGTCTATCGGCATCGGCAGAACAGCGAGTGCAACAGCTGCTCGTTCATGAAGAACTGGGAGATCGAAAACCGTCTGCATTTCTTCGTCATCTCCGCTCCCTGGCAGGACCTAAGGTACCAGATGATTTTCTTCGTACTCTGTGGGCTGGCAGGTTACCTCATAATTTGCAAACAGTGATAGCAACTCAGCCGAAAACAACTCCACTACAAAGCCTCGGTGATTTAGCTGATAGTGTGTACGATTTAGTACCGAGTATACCCCGCACCACTCAAGTTGCGTCATGTAAAATTAATCCAAATAATGATACCGTGACGGAGATTTTTAAACAAGTTGCAGAGCTTACCAAACAAGTCGCATCACTTCAAGCACAGCTATCGCGCTCTCGCTCTCACTCCAGGTCTCGTCGTAGAAACCAGTACCGGTCACGTTCAAATTCGAACAACAGAGGGATATGTCGTTATCATGCAAGATTCGGCGACAGTGCTTACCGGTGTTTGGCTCCCTGTAGCTTCCAGCCTTCACACTCACCTGCGGGAAACGCCAGCTGCAGCCGACAGTAGCGGCTAACGACTGCCCTAAACACACCGGCCGCGTCTTCGTCACCGACAAAAATACCAAGGTACAGTTTCTTGTGGACACAGGATCTGACCTATGCGTCTTCCCTAAATCAGCGATCCCGGAGCGTCGTACAATAACGAAGTACGAATTGTTTGCGGCCACATATGTGGTACATAGATCTTTGCCTTAACCTCGGACTGCGTCGGGATTTCCGCTGGAGATTCATCGTGGCCGACGTATTGAAACCCATCATAGGCGTTGACTTCCTGAGTCATTACAACCTGATCGTGGACTGCCGTCACCACCTCCTCATCGATGGACTTACCTCACTCTCCGTCCAAGTGCCACACTTCAAGGCACCGGCTTCTCCAGAATCAGTGACAGTTAAAGCTGTAACAGGGGACTCACCTTACCACACTCTCCTGCGCCGATTCCCGGAGATTACAAGGCCAGCAGGAGCTCCTAGGGAGATAAAGAATAAGACGTTACATCATATACGTACCACTCCTGGACCTCCAGTTACAGCACGTCCTCGTCGTTTGGCTCCAGATAGACTCCAGGTGGCTAGAATAGAATTTGAAGAGATGCTCACCAATGGCACTGCTCGTCGTTCGCAGAGCTGCTGGGCGTCTCCACTTCAACTGTGTAGAAAAAAGGATGACGGTTGGCGTCCATGCGGCGATTATCGCAGCCTAAATGCCAGAACAATACCGGACAAATACCCTATAAGACACATACACGATTTCGCTTACCAGCTTTCTGGTGTCCAGGTCTTCTCCAAAATCGACCTGGTCAAGGCGTACAACCAAATCGCTGTCGCTGAAGAAGATATACCAAAAACAGCCATTACCACTCCTTTTGGACTCTTTGAGTTCCCATTCATGACCTTCGGGTTAAGGAATGCTGCGCAAACGTTCCAGCGCTTTATAGACGAAGTATTGCAAGGCCTGGATTATACTTTCGGATATATTGATGATATTTTAATATTCTCCAAATCACACCTGGAACACCTGGAACACCTGGAGACCGTATTTACCCGTCTTAGACAATTTGGTGTACTAATAAATACTTCCAAATGTGTCTGGGGCGTGGCTGACATCACATTCCTCGGATACCACGTAACTTCAAACGGTGTACGACCTCTTGAAGAAAAAGTGAAAGCCATACAAGAGTTTCCCGTGCCAAGAACCGCCAAGGAACTTCGACGTTTTCTGGGAATGACAAATTATTACAGACATTTTGTCCCGAACGCCGCGAGAATTCAAGGCCCTCTCAACACCGCACTGTCAGGTCCCGATATGAAAGGATCGACGCCCATAAACATGACTCCAGAGCTACTACGCGCTTTTGAAGACTGTAAACGGAGCCTAACACAAGCAGCGCTCCTGGCTCACATTGATTGTCGTGCTGAGCTAGCCATTTTCACCGACGCCTCAGATGTAGCTATTGGCGCGGTCCTGCAACAAAAAACTGTCTCTGGAGACTGGCAGCCACTAGGATTTTTTTCTAGAAAACTCACCGACGCTCAAAAGAACTATAGCGCCTATGATAGAGGGCCATACATGAAGGAATTAAATACTTTCGCTACATGGTTGAGGCGCGAACATTTACTGTGTTCACCGACTATAAGCCCATAACGTTTGCCTTCACTACAAACCGCGTCAATTGCTCGCCTAGACAGCTGCGATACCTTCACTACATCGCACAATTTACGACAGACATCCGTCATGTCGCAGAGAAGGAGAACATTGTAGCAGATAGCCTTTCACGTGTAGAATCAATCGTGAACATTGTTGATTACAAGGAGCTCGCAAAAGATCAGGATACGGATCCAGAATTGCAGGCACTTATTACCAACGGTTCTTCTCTGAAGCTACAGAAGGTCGCCACCCCGGAAGCAACTCTTTACTGTGACGTCTCAATGACAAATCCACGTCCTTATGTCACACCGGCGTTCAGGAAGCAGATATTCCTCGGTCTCCACAGACTGAGTCACCCTGGCAGATCAGCTTCAGCCATGTTGGTCGCTCAACGGTTCGTCTGGCCTGGCGTACGCAAGGACTGCAGAGCCTGGGCCAAAGAATGTACAGACTGCCAACGTAATAAAATTAACCGACATACCTGTGCTCCTCTAGCTACATTTAGTGTCCCGTCGCAACGATTTTCACACGTCCACCTGGACCTAATAGGTCCTTTACCAGTCTCATGTGGATACAGGTACTGTCTCACGGCCATTGACCGCTTCACTCGCTGGCCTGAGGTGTACCCAATCACGGATATCACTGCGGAAACCTGTGCCCGCGCTTTCGTGTCGGGCTGGATGGCTCGCTTCGGCTGCCCCCTTAAAATAACCACAGATCGGGGGAGGCAATTTGAATCACAGCTATTTCGGTCCATGGCAAGTTTCATCGGTGCTAAGCACTATCCAACCACAGCTTACCATCCAGCTGCTAACGGACTCGTGGAGAGGATGCATAGACAACTGAAAGCCGCAATCATGTGCCACAACCACTCAAACTGGTCAGAGATCCTTCCCTTAGTACTCTTCGGGGTCACCAATGTTCATCAGAAGGTTGCGTGTTCAGATCACGTCGGGGTCACCAATGTAGTGTAGGATATGTACTGTACCTTTTATCGTGCAGCTGAGCGTAATAGTTCGTCACCACAAATAAAAGTCTCACACAGTTGTTCTGATTGTATATTGTCACTACACATGAACACTAGGTTTACCGTTTTATTTCACTAAACAGTTTAGAGTCATATATTAATTTCTTAACACAGTTTGAATTATTGTTGTTGATATCTCGTCGGTAAAAGTCTCACTGCCCGAGCGCACCGCTAGCGATCCACCCTCGGTTACAAAATCATATCGGTGTACACCCTAGGCAAGAGGTTTGACGTTATGTTGATTTAATTTAATTTAAATTATTTATTTTAGACAAACGAAATTTTGAATTTGCAGAAAACTAAGTAGTACTAACAATTATATGGTATATTATAAAGAGTTTTAAACATAGAACTTTGACAATATTTTCAGAGATTAATAAAAATGAATTTAAATGTTAATGTGCTAGACACGCTACACGCTCTTTTCTTGAAGGTTTGAGTTTGAAGGCAGGTGACAAATTGTTCCATAAGCTGGTTGTGCGAGGCAAAAAGCTTCTGGAGAAGCGCACAGTGGTGGAGTGCCAATCGTCCAGGTGATGGGGATGGATATTTTGTCGCGTAGGACGATGGAGGAAACCTGCAGCCGGTATAAGTCTGAACAATTCCTCTGAACACTCTCCATGATACAAGCGATAGAGGATGCAGAGTGAAGCTACATCTCTACGCAACGACAAGGTGTCAAGTCGATCAGAAATATCTTGGCAGTCGATGATGCGAGTCGCTCTCCGTTGAATGCGGTCAAGAGGGAGAAGTTGGTACTGGGGTGCACCTGCATAGAGATGAGAACAGTGTTCCATGTGCGACCGAACCTGCGCCTTATAAAGTTGCAGGCGGTGGTAAAATACTGTCTCGATCTGTTTAGCACACCAAGCCTCTTCGAAGCTAATATGGCCTTACTCTCTAAGTGACCGCGAAACTAGACTTCGCTTGATATATCGACGCCAAGGATTCCGATACTGGCTGCTGCAGTTAGAGAAGTGCTCTCAAATTGAGGTGATACGACCAATGGCATCTTTTTAGTGGTACACGCGCAAACCTGTCTTCGTGGGGTTAAACTGGACTAGGTTAAGTCGACACCAAACTGAAACTTTTCATAAAGAAGTTTCGATTTCAGACACAAGTTTGGATCGGCTTTCGATGACGTTTACCCATCTTTATTTTGCATTGTATGACCGAGTGAGTGAGGTTACCGGAGGTTTCCTTTCCTTTCCCCTCTTGCCCCGCCATTTGCCCATCTCCTCTTTCCCGTGGACTCAACATTACGTGGATCTGTTAACGGAAATGTTATCCAAGCGAGTTAGATTAAACGAATTTTGAGAATTATCTTACTATGAAATATGCATTTGCTACACCATTGCGTTTGCTGATTATAAAGATAATGCATAAAAATGCATAAAAATGACAGGAACTTGAGTAGGTTTTAGAATAATTTCAACAGTGTCAGCACGAAGTGGAGAAATGCTTTGCAATACAACAATTAAATAACAAGCCGGTTACCAATGACACGTGGAAAAAACTACTTCTTGATGAATTTTACTTAGAACTTAACTTTAGCTGTGATTTACCTACTTTAGAAATTGAGCCGATAAGAATGCAAGATTAAATAAAGACATATTGGTTAAATACAATGCATGTTTCTCGAACACCTGCTTCATTACAAAAGTTTTGCCTCACGCCCCTGGTAAAGCGAGACACCTGACACCTTCTTCATAGCTCTTTTACATAACAACGTTGAAAGTACTAAAATTATATATTTATTAATTTAAAGACAAACTCGGTAGCTGAGTGAAGTCGGTAATTAACTTGGAAACTTCTAACTTGTTCGTAATGGAGTCAGTCGAACACCTTTACACGAATAGCGAAGTTCACCCCTTTCATTTCTTTAGTGTCAAAAAACTAATACTAACATTTTAGGGTAATATAATATAAATAAATAAAAACCATTAACCATATACTACCATACATACATATACCCACATCTATACATCATCTTAAGCGCCCACTCTTTACCAACTGTAATTTAGTCTTACGTGCGTAATATGGGGCAAGTCTATATCCGCCATCCGGGCACTGGCTGTATATATACTATAACTGATAGTTAAAAGTCCGATCCTTTAGTCGCCTACACATACACGAGGCCCACATATCATACATACATACCACCACATACAAGTAAAATGATTGAGTGATGAAGTCAGTGATAATATAATGCAAATGCAACTACTTTGAGGATACTTTTCGTATGACAAACAAATGTAGTTTATATAGTATTGCATTTATAGGTTGCTATAATAGGTTATATTGCTTATTATCTTTAAAATATTTGATATAGTGAAATACCTTTTATTGAAGGAGCCTACTAAGACTACAACAAAACCTGTGCATACTATATATGTAGTTAAAGCCCTATGCCGTCACATAACAAGTTGCAACAATATAGGCTTAATATTCTCTTATACATTTAAGACATTTTATCTTGTATGTCAACCGACACATCGTATAGTCTGGCATTGAAAGATTTTACAAAGACGGAACACAAAAAATATTTCGAACGTGTCTTGAATCGCTCAAACATTCTATCAGTATTTATTTTATTCTAGTTTAGGGAAACTAGGGAAAAAATGTAAAGGTACATATGTATAATAAGCCTACGTATCGCAAAGCAAAAGAATATTCGTGATAAACCATGTTTGCAACTTATAAAGAGCACCAAAATGACGCCAATTTAGACCACTGAAACTACGGGTGTAGGTTTCCACCATGGATTATGGATGATTGGTCCTCCAGCACTGTGCACTACTCCAAAAGGACTATTTCAGGACCGATACGACCTTCAAGAAAAGAGCGTACTCCTAGAAGTATATCTAAAAGACCTTCAACGCATTTGTGACTCGGTGGCGGTAGTTACTTACCATCCGGTGACCCGTTTTGCTGGTTTAAACCTAATCACGCACTCAAGCACAAAAACTGCGCCTAATATACACGCAGAAGGCGTCATTCATTCGAACATTGAAAAATGCCGGCCGGCACAGTACACGATGCGTTTTATATTCATCAAAGTATTTGGACCCCATTAATCTGAGATATGCAATTTATAATTGTATTTTTTTTCTATTGAACCCGCACAATTTTTTTAAGTGCGTAGCAGTGCATCTGTTTATTTATAATGATACATAATATTAAAAAATAAAGTTGAAGTTATAAGTACGTACAGATATAACTAGATTTTTGTAAGCAACAGCTTGTTTTATAGATAGCTATTTCATACATAAAATATTTTATTAAATTATTATATTTCCTGTAAGAATCAAATTTTCTCATTATAATGAAATTTAATATGAAATCATATTTTTGTGGAACAGAGTTTTTGCGTTCGATGATTGTAATATGAAATATATCTATCTTTAGATATATGTATATCTTTTATTCTATGCTAATAGCATAGAGTAAAAGATTTTCTTTGTTTATTTCAAGATTTACGAGAAAGTGGATCACATGACTAATCAGACTTGAAGTAAATCAGGGGACTATACTCCTAACATTGTTTAAGTGAAGTAGATTAATGTGAAGATGTTTTAATAAAAACCTGCTAATTATTGACTTTAAAAAAGTAGATAAGCGCTTTCAATGCGATATCACAGCCTCACATACATATAATCGGTTGTGGACGCCTGTATTGCCTTGTGTCCAGGAACGGAGGTTGTCACTTAAGGTTAGGTGACTCGTCTGTTCGTGTGTAGCCTGTTAATAATCAACAACTATTTTTGTAACCTGTGTTATGAATGTATGTAAAACAATTTGTGGTATGAGATGGAATATTCTCGTAATGTAAGCATTATTGTTGCTTAGTAGAAGAAAGTGATAATTTATTAGTCAGCCATATTTCGGTAACATAAAATGTCGCTTAAATATGAAGTACGCCGTACTACGTTATGTCACCAAAAAATCTATAAAATGTTAACACACGGATTGTTTTAGTAGCCAGTTTTTTGCACTTACCCTTCATTTAATATCTGAGATTTCGTTATAGAATTTTACGAGGGTGTTAAGCCGATGACCATGTTAACCCCGAAAATATAACAAAAGTTATGAGAATGACAAAATATAAAGTAAATAAATGTTAAACAAGATGTAATGTAAAGGTAAAATAACACAATACAATATCTTTCTACTCTCCCAACTCTGAACTCTACAACATTTGTCTTTAGTCAGTTTTCCGAGTGTGATGTTAGGAAGAGTAGACTCTCAGTTAACACCGACGTAGTTGGTAGTGATGGTATCAGCCGTGACATGATCCTGCCAATCCTACAAGAAATCATTCCTGTCCTTGTCCACATATTTAACTTCTCCTTAACTACTGGAAACTTTCCATCTGCATGGAAAGAAGCATTGGTAATTCCATTACCAAAAAAGTCTAATCTCTCAAGTTTCTCCTATTATCGTCCTATCTCAATCCTACTCTTCCTGTTAACCACTCTCAAGCGTCTTGTTTACAACCAAATCAATCCTTAGCTCTATAAAAACTCCTTTCTAAATCCTCTCCAATCAGGCTTTCGTCCTGGACATAGTAGGACTACCGCACTGGTTCATGTCACGGATGATATACGATCAGGATTTGAGGATGGCAGGCTAACGGTGCTGGCACTGCTTGATTTCAGCAATGCCTTTAACACCGTTGACAGTGACGTCTTACTTGCTCTCTTAACGTATCTCCGACGGCAAATGACTGGTTTTGTAAGTACCTGTTTGGACGCCGTCAGCGTATTCGAATCGATGAAAGATTCTCCATTTACCATCTTCCATACCCTTCCCTTCTTTCCCCTCCCCTCATCAATCATCACCCTCAAAGGCGGGCAGCGCACTTACGACTCTTGAGTTGCAGGTGTCCATGGACGGCGGTTGTCACTTACCATCAGTTGACCCGCCTGTTCGTCTGTCCCCCTATAGAATATAAACAAAAAAAAAAAACACAACAAACTTAAAACCAAGCCAGTTTAGTTACAAAGCGCTTGTTTTATAACATACGGACAGAGAAGCTATATTACCATTTCGTTGTCTGTAGAGACAGCTAGAGGAAACATAAAACATTATTGTTTAAGGTAAATTAAACAATTATTTAGTGATCCATAGATATTTGTTCGAATCTGACTTACTTTATGTTTATTCACTCGATATTTGGAATGATATAAAAAAAAACCTCTATTTACTTATCTTATATAAAAATACTTTTATACAAGATTAACTAAGGACTTCGGTTTATATGAAAATGTGTTTATAAGAAATGGTGATAGAAAAATTTTAGTATAGCGAGGAGTGGAGACAGTAGTGCTATGTGGCAGTCTCATACATCTACGAATTCACAATTGCAAATAAAAGCAATGGTAATGAAATGTTTTCATCGATTGGATGAAACCCATTCCTAACATTCATACAAAGTAGCCCTTAGACACACCATGCAGTGATTTTTAATGGGCCAATAGTTTAGTTACTTTTGTTCAGCAGTCTATAGTTTGACTTATATTCGGCAGTCTATAGTTTGACTGATATTCGGCAGTCTATAGTTTGACTGATATTCGGCAGTCTATAGTTTGACTGATATTCGGCAGTCTATAGTTTGACTGATATTCGGCAGTCTATAGTTTGACTGATATTCGGCAGTCTATAGTTTGATTGATATTCGGCATAACACATAATCGGCATTGCTTCACAACCGGTTTCTATGAAGCAGTGGTACTACTCCGGCCGAGAGGGGATACGTGCCTATGCATGGCTCTCTCACATTTTAATTTATGTGTCAGGACTTGTAACCACGGTCCCGCATGGGTTTGTACATATATACGATAATGTTTAGATTTTTCGTCTAAATGGTTGCCAAATTCTTTTGTGGATTTGTCAAAAACTTATGTACATTCCTATCGAGCTTTGGTTTACCGCATCTGGACATATTTGATGATGCAGATACCGTTCATTTTGAATAATTTAATTCTGCTATAACTATTAGGTTGTATTTTTAACAATGTTGTACGTACGTCTTTCTCAATATTAATATGTCTGTTAGAAACTGTCCCTTACTATATACTGATTCCTTAACAGGTATTTATCTTTTTGGTTTCATTTATAATATGAGCAAAGTGTAAGTAATAAAATATGATATACAGACATAAAATTTTGTTAGTTGATATATTTACTACACAGAATGACACTGTCACACAAGTTTCAGTAGGTAATTAACAATAATATAAATTAATTACCTACTTTTTTTCTGTTAATGTTCCTAATAATCCGGATAAAGCATTCTTGTGAACTTTTGGGAATCTTTTCTATAAGAAGCTCGAAGTTCGATTATCCAGGTATCATTTCTTATTAACAAACAGTTTTAAAGTCAGTAAGTCATAGAGCCCAAAGAGTTTTATAGATAAAAAATGCTAGCATTAAAAGTAATAATTGTAACACTTGACTCTTTGACATTTATCACAAAAAACAAAAACAAGGTCTTTATTTTTCTATCATATATATTTACAATTAGATTTATACTAAGTTTCTCCAAAATGATAGATATGAATGTAACTAATATAACTAATAACCCTGATATAGTATAGTATGGTATGGATCCAGCGAGAGACCTTTATTAAAAAGATAATATCAGCGTCAGATTCAGACACTGAAAATAAAAATAAGATGCTAACTGAACTATCTACCATCATGTATGTTTTTTTACATTATAATTAATTAATTTATATTTAGTAATAATTTATAGTAAGGAAATGAATATTCAAATAATAGACTAAATGGATCCTCTAATAATATCCTGAATGGTTGGAAGAACAAATCTGTTAACATTTTAGAAGTCCGCTTAAGAGTTTCCTTTATAACTCAGAACTCATTTATTTATGCATCAGATATTCTCTTTTTTCCAGTACAGAAAATTTTTAATAACATTGAATTTTAGAAATCGATTGCGTAAAAGATATCCTATTTATCCGCTAGCCATTATTTTCGACGTTCTATATTACAAAAAAAGAACGTCGGAAATAATGTCTAAACTTACCCTTTTATTAATTCCGGCTTCACATGTTACTTAGATTTTCATATGTTATTTATACACATATTTTCGTTCGCCTAGATTGCGTATTTAATATATGCTACTCCTATATTTTAATTTTGGAAAAGGAGATAACCTTCAGCTGTGTTTTTAAATTTCTTGTATTAAATCTTATTTTAATTACATATACAAATAGACGATTTAATACAATAGATATTTATTAATGTAACTCACGATTTGATACTTATGAGTAATTATGAGCGATAACTGTACTTCCTACACGGCTGTACTATAGCAAGTGTCGGAAAAAAGCCTTATTACACGTTTTTCGGTCTCGCTCATATTATTATCCACTCAGAGCCTGTAACGCACTATAAGGAACTTCGTTCCAATAACTTGAAAGGTAAAGTAACTATTCGATAGAAATTACACATGTAATAAGACTGCCTAAAGTGGAGCAAAATCAAATTATTGATCAGCGTATTGTAAAAAAAAAAAAATTATGTTATATAATTATATAAAATTATGCGTTTGTCTACTTATCAGGGGCGGTAATGAAGATATTCTTTTGGTCATTTTGCAAAATTGATCTGATATCTCTAATTAAACCACTATCTACCATTCACATAGTGCCACTTATCAAGGCAAATTTTTAAGTATTTATTACTGAATCAATTAGTAAAATTGCTATGCCACACTATAAAATATAACACAAAGTCTACAGGCAATTTTGGACGTTTAACTCATAGCGAACTGTTACAATGCGAACAGTTTACAATTAAAACAAGTAGCCTTATGAATTTGCAAACTTTTCATATTATATTAATGGAAATTAGTATAACTCAAAAAGTTTCACGTCATGTTTTTCCAGAAAATCAATAGTTTTAAAAAACTTCGCAATGTCTTTAGAACAATAACAAAATATTATGCATTCAAAGTTTTTATGTTAAAACGAAATACGTCGATTTGTTTTTTTTTTGTTTTTTTTTTTTTTAATACTATAGGGGGACCGATGAACAGCCCGTCTGTTCGGTCGTCTTGTAATTATTATTATAAGATCATTCACTAAAACATTTATTAAATAGTGTATACCTAAAATACAAACATACACGGTTCCTAACATATTTATTTATCAACAACAAAATTTACTCAATGTACTTCAGAGGATATTCTTGATGAGAGCGAGACAAAATTCATTAAATTTATTATCTAGAAAGGACGTCTCAGTGTCAAGAACACATTATTTACTATATGAGAAATGTTCTATTAGATTATGATTGAAGGTTTTCAGAGAAGTTGCCTGTGTACTTCTTTTTTATAATTTCAAAAACCTTCTAATGCTCGGGCAGGTTTCTTTATTTCGTTATTACTCCTTTTCACTAACCCCGACCTTGTCGGCAATAAAGTAATACAAATTCTTTTATCTGTCCTCAATCTTTTTATGCCTTTAGAGCCATAGAGCGTTATGCAGATTACGATGAAAGCTTTAGGTAATAAAAAAATATGTGCAATAAAATAAAATGTATACCCGTTTTCCTTTTAAAATGTACCCCCGTGGTACTTTGAACCTCAGTTCTCTTTTCTTGAATATACCCAGCTTCCATACAATAGACCAATTGTAATGGAACCCCGTGTGGCTTTTTCATCATCGTTATTTCCGGCTGCGTGATGAACATGAAAAAAATTAAGGCTCAGACTTAACCCATGTGACATTTTCTTGCACAATGACGATGATGTCATATAATAAACAATATTTTGTAATATAAATGTTTACATTAATGTTTGATATTTCATCCACTTAACATGAGATTGTCTTGATACCTACAACATAAACAAGACATAATATAAATTTAGCAAAACATGGATATCACATATTCTGTTAACCCCTTTTTTATAAATAGCCTAACTAAAATAAATTGCCCCTTCCAAATTCGTGGTATTTCTTCAATCTTACTTTTATGTACTCGGGACATGCATCTTGGATGAAGATAGGCTTTCACTCATACGGAAACATATATTGGAAACGTACGCTAGTGTACAATAATTTTGTGTGGAATTTTCCAATAACGGAGCAGATGAAGACGTTCGTCGCGTGCAGGAATTTAAGACGGCGAGCTTTATACCCATCGACTGAGATCCATTGATTACTATCAACTTGTAGATAATTAAATCACCGCATATGGCGTTCCTTTGTCTGATTCTTGACTAAATATTTACGTCGTCAATATTTAATAAATTCAAGGACACAAGGGATACAAGCGCTTGCTAGTGATGCACTGATCGTTTATTGGCTGTTGCAATTAATAGGTGTAGGCACACGCACACATAATTAACATTCCCCCCTTACCTAATAACAATAAATCTAATAACTAAGCTACAAATATCTAATACTAAAAATAGCAAAAATACTCTCTAACAAAACAATTTGTAGTTGAGTAGGCCTAAAGCCTATTGCGTTTAGTACGTCTTGTTGGCAACGGCTCACTTGCCTGATGTGATGGTGTCACTTCGCTAGTAGCCGAGCTAGCTAGTATGTCGAGGGCTAGGCGTGCAGGGTAGGGCTTCTTGTAACTCCTCCTCCCTCGAACTGTCAAGTGATGTAGGCTGTTAAACCATCAGAGTTGGGCCTGGTAGAGTGGCCGCTCTTGCCACGTTGGCACCACCTACAGTCATGATCGTGACTTCATCTTCTTGACCAGTGCCCGGATGCGACATCTCTTCTGGAGCCTGCGCCTCTGATGTTTTTCTACCACATCACCCCTCTGGTGCTATATCCACGTCATTGTCATCATAGCAATCGACAGTTTTATACAATATAATATGATTTTTGTGCTCCCTTAAGATCACTGACGTCAGTCAGTCAGTATTATTCTGATTTCTTTAACAACTAAACCTTGCACTAACTATATTAAAAATTGCCATTATGGTTTTTATGAAAAACTACGTCACCAGTGGCTAAAACTTGAGTATTAGGGCCACCTGTCTTATTTTGCGAACGTTTCATCACTTTTGCAATAGCCGTGGATGAAGGCGATAGCGATTCGGTGGTATTTAATTAAGACGAGTTCTACGCTCTCGCCCATAGAGCAGCTCAGCCGAAGAGAACCCGGGTGTTGGGTGAAAGGAATTTCTGTAGTCTAACAAATTTTAAAATTTGTTATTTAAGTTTCGCACTCCATTACAATTAAGCATGCTTGTTTTAATGCCCCTTTTAACTATATTTATATAGATGTCTACCTGGTCGTTGCTGATCTATGAAGTTGAGTAAATCGGTGCATATAGGTATAGAACCATATTGCTTTAGCATTGGCAGGATTGGTGACGCACAGCCTACTAACGGATCTATCTCTTAACCTGCTTTTCTTTTCAAAGCGAATACTATCGGTCGAACTCTAAAAAACAGACTTCGCAACTTATTTCATATTCCTAATTTATCTGAAAGGACTGAAGGACTGAAGGACGGTTACAGCGTTACAAACAAATCATTTTGATCCAATAGCTCACAATATTGAATCGGTAACAATCTTAACCTAAACTTTTAAATGGAATTTCGCCCGAAAATCGGCGGACGTAAGCACACTCACACATACTCAACAAGATTGTATCGCTATGACCATCGAAATCTTATTAAAATGTCTTCAAAAATGTGTCATAGCGTGTATCTGGTCTTATTAGAATTATATTACCCGGGTAAGGTGAGACGTTTCGGAAAGTACATAGTGCTTGATTGCTAGGTGGAAACTCACTTTATCCTGTCCATCCCAGTATCAGTACTGATATATTGCAAAGATGACTCGAGAGTTTCGCGCATGACAAGTTTTTGATTGATTCTAGTAAATAAATTTGCGTATAAGGTTACACGTACATGTTAGGAATAGGTATGACAAGTGAAAATTAATTTCCTCTCTTGCCGTTGAAGTGTCTAAATAATAATCATAATTAGTAATTTTTATTTTAAATACAAAGCGACAAGCAGTTTACATAGTTAACTACCTATTAGCTATTTTAAACCGTACATACAAACCATGGAAAGGAACCTCTCGGGCTATGAATAAACCTGTGAAACAAGTAGTGGGTCCGAGCCATGAACAAGATGAAACGATTCGTTTATGGAGAGGAGATTGGATAAAATGGTATTGTTTAATTAATTTACTACAGATTTTACACTTTTTTAATATATATAAATAACAAGGAAAAAAATATACACCCTATGTCACTCCACTGTTAAGACTATGTACAAGATACCTCGCATGTCGAAATCCATCAAGTCATCTACTAATAAATGCGATAATTAATTTATATTAAATTTAGGGTAATATTACTAATAAAAGTCATCAGATAAGCTAAATCATACAATCACAACTCTTAATAGATCGAAAGCACTTTTAATAAAAAAAAACAGAGGTTAAAAGTTCTTTTGACTAATACATAACGTACTAATACTATCTTAATCATAAATTAGTTAAGACATCCATACATCGAAAGGCTTCTTAAACCTAAATAATTTATTTCAATTAAACGAATCCCTGGAATAATTTAAGAGTACGTTATGTATGTAAGTCTCTAAGTCTCTAAAAACGTCATCCTTGGGCCACGACATCTTTTACAGATTATTGTTTTATGAACAAAAAATTGGAGTAGCT
This sequence comes from Tyria jacobaeae, assembly GCA_947561695.1. Lineage (NCBI taxonomy): Eukaryota > Metazoa > Arthropoda > Insecta > Lepidoptera > Erebidae > Tyria > Tyria jacobaeae. The sequence goes on along the minus strand of OX387221.1, from coordinate 11,347,803 downwards.
CTCCACCCCGTGAACGGTGACTGTAAAGCCCGGTAGTTGGCCGATATATTTTGCCGCATCATCATAAACATATGACGAGTACTGAGGGGGGCCTGCAGCTCTGCGAATTCTTTTCTCCCTTAGATTTGCTAGCCAAACTTCCTCATTTTTCGCCATTCCACTCTGAAGGTAATTTTGCTATTCTGATCTTCTCTCAGAGCACTTCACAGTAGTTGGCTTGGATGTTAAAACTACTAATGTCCTGCGTGCAAGAGTCTTTAAATCTTAGGGCGTCCCATCGGACTTTTAGTGTTCGCAGTGTGTCCCAGCACAACCTGGCGACGGCGATACATCAAAGAAAGTACCAAATAAATCACCTGTCCCTATTAATTTTACAGGAGCACGCGTCAAAGTTTAAAAGTGCTTATATTTTTTTTATATATAAATTACGTTTACAAAAAATTACTACAATATTAATATGCGTTCGAGAGCTTATGTATTTGATAATTAATTATTATGTTTTATTTTCTAAACATGTTAAAAGTCACATATTACTTTCATAGTTCATCATACATCATTCTTACTAGAAATTAATGGCCAAGTTTATGTCGTATTTAAATTGAAATAGAAGAGAATCAATCAAAACCACAAAGATTATTATTAGGATTCAAACAGATACCAGGTACCAGCAAAGTTCATCAAAGTAAGTTTACTTTGATCAATATTTTTTTTTCATTTTTCATTTATTTATCAAAAAGAAATATATTTTATAATATTCATAGCTGGTGATTTACAAATTCATTCGAATTGTAGTGTAGTTACACTCACTCAATTGTATACCCACAATTACAAGAAGCATTGTTATGAACAAGTTATAACAATGATTCTTGTTATGGTGGGTAGTTTGTTGGGTAGTTATAAGTTATTACTAAACGGTCAAGAAAAATAAACGTTTAAACTACTAAACAAATAACACATTATATCTACCAATATATACAATAATATATTGGTAGATATAAGAAATCGTTATTTCGTCACACAACGCTCACTAATAGTTGAGATTGAAACTGTCACGTGCAACCCGCTTCCAAATTGCGTTTGACGTCAAAAACCAACAATATTATCACCACGTTACACATTATTCATATATTGAATAAATCAACAACAGATCTGAATGCATTGATGCTCTAGAGTACGATAGCTGGACTTAAAAGAAGGAACGTTAACGTTTATTGTGTATAAGATAGCATATTTGAACTTATTTCTTAATTGGTTTAACACAAATAATTCCTGTAATTCATTAGAGATATAAAAATAGTCTGTCACATTAAATAAGTATACACCAAGTGTGCTATGGGACTTCATCTATGACATAATATATTGTATATAGAATACGAAAGTCAAAATAAAATTTTATAGAAAAAAAAAAACAAAGGAATCAGTCCGCATTATAGTGAAGTGAGAAAGAAGCAACACGTGTATTCCTCGTAATATGTTGTGAACATATACTGTGTTTTTGACCACCAAAGTTATATAAATAATTTTAAAGTTATATTTTGCCTTTGCCTTATTATAATATATATTCTACTCGTTGACTGGCAGAGAATTCATGAGCATTTACGTGCGCCTTTGTACAAATTGTGCATAAGGATTGACTAAATAATTAAAGGCGTCCCATAAATATTCGTTATACCAGTTGTGTTACTAGTGAGTAGTTAACCCATTGCCATTCTTATTTCATAGTGACACAAGTATAAATTAAAAATGATTTGAAAATTCCTAGAAGGAATAGAAAAGAGCTGATTATCCTCAAACGGCAAGCAACCAATTTAAGCAGATTTCCTTGAATCATAGTTTAGAACACTCGAAGAAGAAGAAAAAAATTAAAACACTCGACGAAGAAAAAAATTAAAATCGATTCATCAATTCAGTAGCTGTCATAGCCACAGACAGAGATATAGAATACACATACCACAAACATAGAACATAATTTTTTTTGTCAGGCAACAAGTGAGTCAGACAATGTAAATACAAAATATTATGATCATTGGTTCATTAGACTTTAAGCGTAAGAAACAACCAAACAAATAATTTATATCCGTAAAAATAGTAATCTAAGTAGCTCTTTTGAGCAGCGTTTTGATCGAATATCACTATTTATGGCTGTTGCCGCACAAACACTTCTTTTCAAAAAAATATATACCCTTTAAAAATTTAAGGTAAGAAATGATGCTGACTAAAATAAACAAAACTAAACGTATTTAAAAAATAAACTAAATAATTGGATAGATAGTACTTTAAACACATTCAGGTTTTTAAATGAATATTTCATCGATAAAATGGTCTGGTGCTATCATTGACGTGATAGTGAAGAAGAGAAACGGCTTCTATCAGCTGACGCAGATTGATTAACGTCGTGCTTTTTTGGTACCTGAGATGCTGCAAAGACATAAACATAACATGTATTATATCGGTAATTGAGGTCTCTTCAATAAAAATATAATGAATCAGGAATTACATAAACAAAAATAACTTACAGACATAGCAATGCATGGTCTATGCGCAGCCTGTGGTTGGTGATGTTGATTATACGAATTTACCTAAAACTATTAGCGATTTACGTTATTTACTGGGTCAAATATACAAAACTAAAATTTGGCGACATCTTGTTGAAATATAGCCTATATATGCCGTATGCAGCCCGCTGTCTTGAAATGAAGGAGGTAGGCAGAATTGTATTAAATAACCACTTGAATATTACGATTTGGTCCCACAATTATGAAATACTTACAGTTTCATTAATTTCAGCCCATCTTTAGTGAAATGTTAACAATGTCACAGAGTTATAAGAGTGAATTATCATTTTAAAAAAAGTTTTCCCTTTGAAAAATCACGTTTATTATTATCTCCTTTATTTTGTTATGTCATTCACTTTACTTTCATATCTGCAGCAAAAGGATAGACCTCTCATATAATCTGTAATTCAAACCACGAAAGCTAGTCTCCTTGAAGTATACTTCACATAAATTTCAACAGTTCAGTGTACAGACTCGTACGTGACCGTATCTAAATAAAAAGTTATATTTGCAGTAGCCACTAGAGGACGCAAGATGGCCGCCTACTAACCCGCCATCGGAAGCCTTAACGATTGAAGTTGACACCAGGAAATAACGCCACCATCGGATGTGACGTCACGGCGACTGACACCACACCAAACTATTGTTGCAATATCTTAACTATGGACGTGAGCGAGGGCGCTTTAAGTTGTTGGTTAAAATGGTCGGTGTCGTTGGACCAATATTTAAGTAGATATAAAATGATTTGATTGAAGAAATTAAAATATAGGCAAAACTGACCTATTTAAGTGTGAAGAATTTGGGTTCCAGTGAAAAAAATTTAATCTGCTAATATTAGTTGTATGTATACATAAATACTTTTGAGACCCAAAACATTGTATTTTTTCACTTTCAAAATGATATCCTAACTTAAAATGTACATCCGAAATTAATTTCGTTTGTTTGTATGTTACGCTCTCACACCTTAACTATTGAAACAATTATCATAAAATAAATCATACACTTTACATATAAATTTAGCATACACAACTAAGGTAACAGAAAAAAACAAAGGATATTTATCATCCCATCAAAGCAGCAGGAGAAAGCTATTCACTAATAATGTAAATTATGACACAAAACGGTTGTCATTTTTTTAGAAAATTATAGTATGTAATAATGTATAAATAGTAATTTTAATATTTTGATTTTGTTACGTAATCTTATACTCTAAACGATGTCATATATGAATTTGTACCGCTTATTGCAAGGATTTTCCCCAATTACTGGATGGTCTGCTCCGACTGCCATTAAGGTTGTTTGTAAGTAAAACTTAATCACTACAGATTAATGAGATATCTTGAAGATGAGTCGGTGAAAATGTTTTCTTATCGACTGTATGATATATGTGATTAATATTACCTCTTAAGATTTTTTTTTGATTTGCTTTTCTAGGTGGTAAAACATTTGTGACAGAACATGAAGTTTTGTAGTTATTTCTGTTATGTACTTTTGTCAAAACACAGAAGTATATGTAATACTTATATTCTTTAACAAGCAGATCCTTAATTTGTATTGTGTGGTCCAATGGTTTTAAACGATTGCCTTGTTTGTTTTTTGAAAAAAATAACGAAAAGGGTTTGAATAAAATAATATTTTCTGCCACAACATTTTCATAACATCCATATTTGTAATATATCTGAAAACAAAGAACATCGTAATAGATACATCCAATGTCACTAGTCGCACTATCACAAGTCTGCAGTAGTTTCATTCACGAGGCTAGAGCCAAGTGTTCGGAATTTGATAATGGTTAACGACGTACTTGTGCATGGCCGGCTAACAAATTAACCGCCGTACTGCAGCCATGCTGAATAATATTATATATGTATATTATTTATATTATTTATTTAGCGTAGCGTAGTCGTCATTCGGTATTAATATATTTATGAAAGCCTCGGAAGCAGTACTGTTTGCATGTATGAAAGGTGCCTTATGTCCTTTTCTGTATATGCATTTTTTTTACGATGATAAGTTGAGTATAAAGTCGGAAAAACTTAATATAAGTCAGCTATAATACTAGTCAGGAAACATATGTACGGTACGGTGAAATATAATATATTTCTTATACTGCCACTGAAAAGCAGATAGTACATATGTATGTATTTAAAAAAAAAAAACTCAAATGTTGTACACAACGTTAGACGTGGACTAAAGCTGCTTTAAAATAAATAAAAATCGTTTAATGTGTAACAAGAATAGCCAGATGTTTTCATTATTGTACAAGCTTTGTTTTGGTTGGGGTCATATGAACGTGTAAACTTACTAAAAATGTAACGTTACAAAGCATTTGTATTGCCATTAACTTTCGTGTGCCGTATGTCTCGTGACAATTTCAGAAAAAATAGGTACAGCTGCTTACTTCATATTATTTTTTTAATATTTTATTAGTTTTACCTGTAACTGTGTAATAAAATATTGAAACCTATTTTTAATAATTGTCATATCAAAATAAACTTTGTATGTATATGTAGTTATAATAAAATTACAATAATTTGTCATCTTGTGGGTAGTGAAGCTCTTCAATGAATAAATGAATAATAGTAAAGTCGTCGGATCTTGGGTCCTTATAATTCGTTTCGATGAGTCCAACAGGTTCAGCTTGGTAACGTTTATATGATGAACTCTCCTTTCCTTTTATACGTAAATCCTTCCATCCCTACTACCTTCAATACAAATATCCAATAATTTTGTTTTAGTTCAGTACCGACCTATACTTCTTTATTAACATAAATTACACCTCACTTAATGTTTGAAACTAACAGCTAGGTATTTAATTATGTTTGTCTGAATATTCTAAGAAGGCCCTTTTATAAATTAAGATATTATTTATTAGATAAACTAAACTATATCAGAAATTATCATTCGGTAAATAATTTTGTACTCGACTGTCCTGGAATACCCTCGTTTTCGCTTCGTTTAACAGCATCACAGAAAATCAAGCATGATGTAGATACAGAAGACACTTCTGTACACTATTCACAAGTTATGCTGTTGAGATGGGATCTCTTGATTATGACGTTTGTTTAGTAACTCTAAATGCGTATTAACGTAGAAATAGTAGTTACATTTATATGTGTTTATCAGCATTCAGCTTCAACAGTACTAGTAGCATATTAATGCTAATTCTTACTTCATTATTTAGACACCTAAAGTAAAAGTACAAGTAATTGACGTAATACTTAGAAAAAACAGATTTTGTTAGTAAAATATTTATTTTATGTGAGTAAGAACTTTCAAAGTAGTATCAAAAACCAGTTTTTCATTTAACTGAAAGAAAATATAGAAATACGAAGTATTTTTAATATTATAGATTGACTTGAAATGGTCTTAAAATGTAGTAATAGTCGATACTTCATAATGAGAATCAATAATGATTACTTATAGAAATGAAATCATGTGATAAAAACTAAATAAATATGTTTGAAAAATTTAGATTGTCGTGGTAAAGCCTAAGCATAGGCACGAATCGGCCGGCTCTCGACGAAAGCGGTTCTGCAGCAACGCTTGTTTTGCATTTTCAAGAAATTAGTGAGGTTTCTGGACATACCCCGAAACCAAAAGACAATCTGCGCAATGGACGTTTACACTCGAAGATCTGTCAACAAAAAAATAAAAGAATTGCAGAAGTCAAGGGAAAAAGATTTCGCAACAATTATTCTAGAAGATAAAAGGACTGTTACTGCAGATTGGTATGATAGTCATTATTTACCAGTTGTCTGAGAAAATGTTGTGTGGAGATAGTGAGCGATTCTCCTTACCGTGACCTGACACCATTTGAGATTCTTTTATTTCCAGAAATAAAAGATAAACTTAGAGGAATTCTTTTTATGCACCCTGAATATGCTGTACCTGCGTTTGAAAAAGGCGTGGTGAGATCACTAAAAAGGATTGGGTTTACTGATTCAGACAATGATTCCTTGCATGCGACGTAGCTTAGGAAAGAACGGAGGTCACTTACAAAAGCAATAAAAATGTTAACAGGCTTCTGTATCATTGTTTTTTATTTTCTAAAAACTTTCAGTGTGACCCCCTACATACACTCAACACAACTCACGCAGACGGTTAAGTTGACCTTATTTACAGAATCTGTTCAGTTACAAACCTGTGAGTCAGCCAGGACCTACGAAGTGATATATTTTTGCTTTCCTGTCTTGGTATTCCCACAGTGCACTCCTAGTAATAAAAAAAAATACACACACCTGAAGATAAATAGTTAATATTAATAAGTAGTAATAAATAGTAGATATTGTAATGATGATTAAATATTGAATGGACATAATAAATACTTAGTAATATTAAAAAAGGTGCACGATATTGTAAAATATAACATACATATGTATATAGAATACATTTTTCTGGTTTTATCGGTTAGTTTTGTTCTTGCATGTGTTCTTATCTTTGACTATTTAACATTTGACATTTGATATTCTTAATTCGATTTTAATTTTATTTTGTATGGTTCGATTTTTTTATTATTTTTTAGTATTTTGTAAAACTAGACTGTAGAAACTAGATTGTAAAAAAAAAATGTTGCATGCAGAGAATCTGCGTAACATGTTGAACATTATGTCATTAATATTTGGAAAAACCGTGTTTCAGACAATAAATGATTTATTATATATTATATTATTATATATTATATTATTATATTATTACACAATATAAACCTTTGTACTTATAACGGATAGAAAATCTAGTTCTCCTTTATCGTAACCACCAGGCCAACAACATGATTGTCTTAAGAGGTGAGCGCCCTATTGCGGTCAATTTAGTTTGAACAATGGTGGTTTTGAGCCCCAGTTCTACATTTAAGTCTAAGATTGATGAGAGTAATTTCCTATAAGCTTCGTTCATTGGAAACGCTTGGAGTGCGACGTACTCAAGTTACTACTATTAATAGGTTATGTGACATTTTTGATATTTTTTATCACACATCTAGATTAAAAGTACATAATTATAGCGTACAAATTAGAAAATCCATATTTTTTCACTTAAACACACATTTCTTAAACAAAATTCATCCCCATTAAGACGAATATAATTATCTGAATCTATATTTTTTTAGTATATAGCACATTACAGAAAGATTTGGTAAAATTTTAGTACCGTTGTGTACAATATTAATTCATTTGATATGAAGGATAATAATTATGTCCATATATAACTTATATATTGTATAAAATATATAACTTATTGCATTAAGTTGTGGCAGGGAGGCAATATTCATGACAGAATATTAAAGTTCGTGAATAACATTACATTTAATAAATATCTAGTGTGTGAATACATATTAAATCGTTATCAAGATACGACTACTTTCAAGAACTGTTCTTCAGCTTTTGTTGTTTTTTTTTTGTTTTTTACAACATAGTTTTAGGCTGTTTAAGTTGTATTATTAATAAAATGAAACAAATAATGTTAAACCATGCTATTAAACATAGAAAACATCAAAATCAAAATCAAAATTGTTTATTTCAACTGAACCAATCATAGGTATGTTTGAATTGTCAAGAGAGGAAGTCGGTCAGACTAAGTCAGTCATGAAGTTAACTGCCTGTTCTAATAAGTAGATCCTATGGAGAAGAACAAGCAAGACACTCCAAGGACACTCTTTTTAAATGTTAAACATAAGTTTTTGTATTATTATAAAATACATACAATGTAAATTACTCATGTCCATATCGTATAAATTGTATATTTGTCAGTAGTAATAATTGAAAATATCAACAACTGCTTACATTTTAAATAGTAAAATAATAATAACTAATAAGCGTGCGTTTTATGCAATTTTTAAATTTCTTCTCAGTAATAGTAAAGAATATCAGATGGTATTTTATTATATATTTTAACACAGTACCCCATCAATGATGTTGACTTGTTGCTAATCTGCTAATGCTAATTTCGGTTGAACTAATTTATTTCGTTCTCTCGTAATATAGTTATGTTGTTCGCATCGTTTTGTAAATAGATGCAGATTTTTTCTTACGTACGTAATGTTTTAATAAATATACTGACAAGGCACCGTCAGGATGTTTTCCGTCAGAATTTCCCTAACTTGACCTTATTACTTTATATGATTTTTTCCCCTCTGTCGCAAAGCAAAAACGATGTTCAGAGAATAGCATATGAGCGTCGGTAATCACATACCATCAGGTGACCCGTCTGCTCAAATATATTCTTGTCGGGTTGCGGTTTTTGAACTTACTTTTTTCGTATACTACGTAGGCGGTAGAATACCTTTAGTCTGTTTCGATTTGATGAAGTTGCAGTGATACCGTCTTTTGACTATACTGGTACTTTCTTCAGCATGTAAACAAGCCCATGCCAAATTGATTATGTTATTTTGAATAGACTTACTACTAGCATTAAATAAAGTCCAATACTTTCTTACATGGTTAGCACGTATTTCTATCACTTCTCGGAAGTGATAGAAATACGTGCTATGCAAATGAGATTTCTAGTGTTGTTAGAAACAGTTCAGATACTTGCATAGATCGTCGATTGGTAATTGTCAGTTGCCGAAAATGTATGATAAAATCCAGAAAATCTTCAAATATAAAGATTTGTCAAAGTTAGGGAAAAATATTACTTGACATTTTGTTCATAGCGACACTAAATGAAATAAATAATGAAATATTAAAGAAACAATTGAAATCTAAGTACTGATATACCCAATGTTCAACTATTTAAATATTTGTAGCAGTTATTAGGAAGTGTAATTTTTGAAGAAAACATTTTTCATAAAATGAAACGAGGCATAGCCTAAACATAAGAATAACAGCGAAGAATGAAACCGCTTTTTCTTTCGCTTCATATAATAAACACACTCGTAAATATTTTATAATCCGGGGAGAAATTTAGGAAAGAAAATGAAAATACATTGCAGTGGCGAAAAAATATATTGAGTGCTGCAATAAATTAAGAGAATCATAAAAACCGTGTTGACTATGCATTATATGTAGAATACACAGACCTAACTAGTGTGAAAATATGTTTTTATTGTTCTGTCAATCAACTATAATTTTAGAAATGCTAGTTAAACAACAGCTTTTTTTTTCATGATAATAAGATAGAGATTACAAGATTACCCACCACCGTGGGCGAAATGTTATGGCCAAAAGGTATTTAAAGTTAAAAAAAAAATGTAAGATCTTATTATTTCTTCATTGCGGAATTTATTGTAATGTTTCCTTAAAATAAGTAATATGTACATTACTAAAATGCGACTATATTTCTTGCTTGTCGGCAATAGGCTTAGCCCCTATTACTTAAGACGCTGACGACTCAAAAATCAATCAAAAGAAATCAAATTTTAAGCCCGAACCTTTGATATGAGCGATAATGTAGCAACACGATATCACGCACCACAATATTTCCATTCTTGATAACAAAAAGTTAGCATTCAAAATAAATTAATAAAGCTTCATTTTATAAACCTTCATAGACCTTCGAATAAATAGAAATTACACTATTGTGGTGATAACGTAATAACTTATTACTTTTTTGGTAGTATTTACATCATGAAGAAGGCTTACAATGCACCGAAAAAAAAAAAAAGAAAGGCTTCCTTTTTTAACATGTGTTTTAACGATGGCGTTGTCACCCTAGAGACCGTCCAGAGTAGCTCCGATAAATGGCAATCAGGCATCAATGAACTAGACGGATCTATTTTAATTCCTTCTTATCTTTCAAGGTGAGAAATTAAAAAAACTTTCTCCTCTTCCTGTTTGTCCGTGTTTGATGGAGACACCTGTTCAAAATATCCTTTATTATATTTGCTCTTGGAGTACTGTTTTTTTTTTTTTTTGTGATCACACGGCCAAAGTTTGGTGCAGTGAGTATTGTTCTCCGGAGCTCCATCTATTATCGGTCGGTCTCCTAATTCTCTTTTTCTCATTTTCTATTTTTTTATGATGCTGAAAAGTTCAGTTTCATTATTTTTGTGATATCTGTGGCCATGTATTCACAACTGGTGGTGGTTTTATAGTGGTAGAGCCATGATTTTTAAGCACAAATGGGCCGGCTCGACCGGTGCGATACCACGGCCTCACAGAAAACCGGTTGTGAAGTAACGCTTGCGTTACATTTCCCCGAAAAGAGTGAGGTCTCCGGAGGCCCAAAATCCCCCACCCCCCCCCCCTAATGATAGCGCTGTTAACAAAAAGGATACCCCATTGGGGTACCAGCGCTAGCGTTGGAGAATACCCCCCTGGACGTCCACCCTCAGTACGGATTATGCCTGAGCGTGGACGCCCAGGCTGCCCCTCGTACTCTGGGGGGGGCTCAACTGCGCTCTCAAAATCTGCTCGGGGCAAGAGAAGGCATACCATGGCACCCCCTGTCACGTTTACCGTGGATTTTTGTAATATCAGGAGCTTACATTCGAACCTCGACACTGTCCACCACCACCTTGAGACAGCAAAGCCGGCCTTGCTCTCTTTAACCGAGACGCAGATATCATCTCCAGCGGACACATCCTACCTTTGCTACCCTGGGTACGGACTGGAACACTCCTTTATTCCTAAGGCTGGTGTATGCGTGTACGTTAGAGATGATATCACTTCTCGCCGCCTCGGCAATCTTGAAGGTAGGGACCTCTCCATCTTATGGCTACGTGTAGACTGCGACGACCATCCCCGCATCTACCTATGCCTCTACAGGTCCCATAGCGGTGATGCCGAAATGGACCGACTCATCGACCACGTCCAAATGGCTACAGACTCAGTGCTCCAGCAGGTCCCATCCGCAGAGATTGTGATTCTTGGCGACTTTAACGCCCATCACGCCGAATGGCTTTGTTCACGCAAAACCGATCATGCGGGAAGATCTGTTCACGATTTCGCCTTGGCATATGGCTTAACGCAACTGGTAGCAACGCCTACGCGAATCCCAGATGCAAAAAGCCACGTGCCTTCACTGTTGGATCTTCTGCTGACTTCACATCCTGACAAAGTATCCGTTGAGGCCCCTCTTGGCTCTTCAGACCATTGCCTGATTAGGAGTATGGTGCCACTCGTTCACTCGCTGCGGCCGCGAGTTACAGGCAGTCGCCGCGTATGGCACTATAGGTCAGCAGACTGGGATGGAATGAGAACATTCTTTGCATCCTACCCATGGAGGCAGGTTTGCTTCTCGCCGGATGATCCCAATGTTGTTGCTGACTCTGTCGCGGATGTTGTGCTTCAGGGTATGGAGCTTTTCATTCCATTCTCCCTGATTCCCAAAGGTGGCAAGTCCCAGCCTTGGTTTGGTCGAACCTGCAAAGCGGCTTCCCGCCGAAAGCAGGAATGTTACCAAGCATGGGCTAATGCAGCGACAGCACGGGATGTAAAGACCAGCACATTAAAGAAGCAATTTAGCTTTGCGTCCAGGTCCCTCAAAAGAGTAATTAGATAAGATAGATATAGAGTAGTAAGAGAGATAGATAGAGTAATTAGAGAAATTTATCGGCTTTCCTACTCTCTTGGCGTAGTCCCGAACTCATGGAAGACAGCTCTAGTGCACCCAATACCTAAAAAAGGAGATCGCTCGGATCCGTCCAACTACAGACCCATAGCCATCACCTCCTTGTTCTCCAAGATAATGGAATCCATTATTAACTGCCAGCTCCTCCGGTACTTAGAAGACCACCAGCTCCTCAATGATCGACAATACGGCTTCCGTCAGGGTCGTTCAGCTGGTGATCTTCTCGTATACTTGACTCATCGGTGGGCACAGGCGATCGAGACCAAGGGGGAAGCGTTGGCCGTTAGTTTGGACGTGGCGAAGGCCTTCGATCGGGTCTGGCACAAAGCGCTCCTTGCGAAGCTTCCTTCCTATGGGCTTCCCGAGAAACTGTGCAATTGGCTCACCAGTTTTCTTACAGACAGAAGCATCAAGGTCGTTGTTGACGGTGCATGCTCCGACTCCAAGTCTGTTAATTCTGGTGTCCCACAAGGCTGTGTGCTATCACCCACGCTGTTTCTTCTGCATATCAACGACATGCTGCAGATTAGCAGCATCCATTGCTATGCGGACGATAGCACGAGTGATACCCTTTACACCGGCCGCGCTAACATTTCTCGAGTAAACGTCGAAAGCCGATCCAAACTTGTGTCTGAAATCGAAACTTCTTTATCAAAAGTTTCAGATTGGGGTCGACTTAACCTAGTCCAGTTTAACCCCAAGAAGACACAGGTTTGCGTGTTCACCGCTAAAAAGTTGCCATTGGTCATATCACCTCAATTTGAGAGCACTTCCCTAACTGCATCAGCCAGTATCGGAATCCTTGGCGTCGATATATCATGCGAAGTCCAGTTTCGCGGTCACTTAGAGAGTAAGGCCATATTAGCCTCGAAGAAGCTTGGTGTGCTAAACAGATCGAGACAGTATTTTACTCCGGTCCGGCCGGGAGTGTTCAGAGGAATTGTTCGGACTTATACCGGCTGCTGGTTTCCGCCATCGTACTACGCGACAAGATATCCATCCCCATCACCTGGACGATTGGCACTCCACCACTGTGCGCTTCTCCAGAAGCTTTTTGCCTCGCACAACCAGCTTATGGAACAAATTGTCGCCTGCCGTATTTCCGAACCGATACGACCTTCAAACCTTCAAGAAGAGAGCGTACCTCTACCTAAAAGGCCGGCAACGCACTTGTGACTCTTGAGTTGCGGGTGTCCATGGGCGGCGGTAGTCATTTACCATCAGGTAACCCGTCTGCTCGTTTGCCCCCTATCGCATAAAAAAAAAAACTGTGACTTTTTCGAATCTTAAATCTTTTTTGAATCGAATTTTCATCACTTTTTTGAAAATGCTGTTTCGTTTCTTGTTTAATTCCTTGTAGCGTTTTCTTCTTTCTTTTTTTTATATAAAGGCTTATATAAAAAAAAAAATATTATGGCAAAGACTACATTAACGCACTTACTTATTAAGTATAATTGTTAATTCTGTTTATGGTTAGTAATGTGTTGATGAGGGCCGTCAGTTTAGATCAGGCCCACCATGACTGACAGCTGACGACTGTTTCCATTACTACCTACTTTAAGACTATTGACTACATATAATATTTTGCGACTTGAAATCGACTTTGACTCCCGTACTATTAATAATTTTTCATGAATTTGAAAGTTTACAACCAATATAAAATACTCTACGATTCTTAATGATTTAATAATAACGGAAAGTAGTACACAATTTATTACTTATTGAAATTGAAGATCCCAGTTCACATACTGCACCAACAAAGTGTTGTAATTCTGTTAGTTGAGGGTGCTTAAACATGACTGACAGTCACATTTTCAGTTTGTGTGAACCAAATGAAACAATATAATGTTCTTTTCTCAACAAAAATTACGTTGCATAGTAATACCTATAACTTTGACTAATTGTTTATTTACACTACTATTGTATATTATTTGCACTACAATATTTTACAACGGCGGACTTAATGCCACAGGCATTCTCTACCAGTCTACCTTTGGGTTGTGTAGAGATAAGTCACTAGGCACTAGAAATAATAAAACAGAAATAGAAAAAAAAAGAAGACTAACAGTGAGTGATTGTTCACATAATCCACATAAATATATAATATATTATATATATTATATATACATATATATATATAATATAAACATGATGTATGACACACATACAAACATACATTTGGTTCTGTAGACTTATGCACTATGTGAGTTCGTATTTCCGCCTTGAAAGAGAGGCGACTAGGTGCTATTCCGATTTCAGGAGGCAAGGCATTCCAGAGGAGGACGAGCCTTTCTTCGGTACTTAGTCTCTAAGCCATCAATTTGACTGTGGCAATCACTAATCTGTTTGCGAAGAAGGCAAAGCATTTTGAAGATTAGTTCACAGAAGGTTTGGAACTCCTCAGCCACTTTTGAAACAGTGTCTTGTACTGGCACTCCAATGTTTAACTGAGCTTCTAGTTCTGTCATCCTTCTGTTGAAGCTCTCTTCCAGACTCTTCTGTGCAGATTCTATCTCCATTAAATGTGACATTTTGTAAAAATATGTAGTTGATAGACTGGCAGGTGGGATAGTGATAAACTTGTGTTATATCAAATCAAGTGTGATTCACTTATTGTGCGATATAATAAGTAAACTAGTTTTAAAAAGTAGCAAAACTGTTTTATTTATTAAATATATTTTTTATATGAGTAAAAATGTGTCTACTTTTTACGCACCTACCCTATGTTTTGTTCTTACTTTTTTATTTATTTTTACCGCATAAGTTTGCTTTCGTCAATATACAAACTCGATTATTATGGTAGTCCTTAGCAACGCAACATAATGCTAACGAGATGTTGATAAAAAAACACGACTCGTTAGTACAACTCACATCACCATCAAGCCACCATGATTCTAAGCGAACGGTCCAGAAAATATAATTAAATGTGTATAAAAAAAAATATGATTGACGAAAACCATCTGTAGACATGACCTTTTAAAATGGTCTGAAATTACCAAAAGACCAAAAATCAAGAGTAAAATATGTATTTCTAGTAACAAATTGTTAGGTATCTGTAATCTGAACTAATTTGGGACTTTCGTAATACGAAAAAAAGCCTTGCTATTGTGCGACTGAATTCTCAGAAATAAGCATAAACTACATAAATAGACCCGAAATCTGAACTCGTGACATTAAATTTGATACGGTCTGGTTTGAAAAAGCGTGGTACTAATAGGCTTAGAGTTTCATACTAATAACATTTACGATATTGCTGATATTCTTCAAATACATTTACTATTTTTCATGTGGCAGAGCCATCCTTCGCCACGTATGGGCCCGCTCGACCGGAGTATTACCACGGCCTTACAGAAAACCAGCTGATAAGTAATGCTTGCATTGTGTGACCAAGTGAGTGAGGTTACCGGAGGCCCACTCTTCTCTCCTCTCTCCCCTTCTATAGCACATATTGGATTGGCATATATTGGATAGCACTCTTGTGACTCTCGACTTGCAAGTGTTCATGGGCGGCTGAAATGACTTACCATCAGGTGACACGTCTGCGAGTTTGTCCCCCTATACCATAAATAAAAAAAAAAATGCATGTTTTGAAACATATGATTTATGGTATAAGAAAAGAGGAACAGTAAAACGTATGCCATATATGAGATTATCCGTATCAAGGTTGCCTAGATGAAATCACTGTGTGTGATAATACCACCGTATTTTATATGTATAAAAAGTGTACATAAGGAAATAAACTAATAAAAGTACAAATTACCAATTGTTCAATGCAAGAAGCGTTGTTCCTTGTGCTTTAGGAATTGTTTTTTTTTTAAGAAAAAAAGGACACATTGAAACAATGTACACAAAGAACACCCAGACTCAACAATAATTTGAGGAGTACACAAAGTGTTGTCCCGTGCAAACCCACAACACTCGGTGTGTCAGCGCAGTAGCGAGGTGACCACTTAAACCGCTACGCCATCCGTGGAGTCAAATTCACATTCACAGTGTAAGGCCATATTAGCCTCGAAGAAGCTTGGTGTGCTAAACAGATCGAGACAGTATTTTACTCCGGCCCACCGCCTGCAACTTTATAAGGCGCAGGTTCGGCCGCACATGGAATACTGTTCTCATCTCTATGCAGGTGCACCCCAGTACCAACTTCTGCCTCTTGACCGCATTCAACGGAGAGTGACTCGCATCATCGACTGCCAAGATATTTCTGATCGACTTGACACCTTGGCGTTGCGTAGAGATGTAGCTTCACTCTGCATCCTCTATCGCTTGTATCATGGGGAGTGTTCAGAGGAATTGTTCGGACTTATACCGGCTGCTGGTTTCCGCCATCGTGCATCGCCCTACGCGACAAAATATCCATCCCCATCACCTGGACGATTGGCACTCCACCACTGTGCGCTTCTCCAGAAGCTTTTTGCCTCGCACAACCAGCTTATGGAACAAATTGTCGCCTGCCGTATTTCCGAACCGATACGACCTTCAAACCTTCAAGAAGAGAGCGTGCCTCTACCTAAAAGGCCGGCAACGCACTTGTGACTCTTGAGTTGCGGGTGTCCATGGGCGGCGGTAGTCACTTACCATCAGGTGACCCGTCTGCTCGTTTGCCCCCTATCGCATAAAAATAAAAAAAAAAGAACAGTAACACTCTCTGTAAAATATGAAATAAGACAAGATTGGGAGGACTTATCAGGCGGCAGCACATCCACTTCTTCAGCAATCGCTTCACAGACGTGAGTGCCATAGAGCACAAATAAGGAATCACACTCCACACGAAATGTACACGGTTTCAAATTCAAAAATTAGTCTACTTCAACAGATTTTAATTGCTTTTCACGCTCGATAATGTGATTAAGCATTCGGCCATAAGAAACATTTTTTGTCTGTCAAGAGAGCACTGCCGAGTATGGATACCGTGCATTCTGCACAACAATTTTTTGACTCGTTAGATATCTAATCCCTCAAAGTGATTTTGATGAACTGATTTTAAGCAAGCAAAAACGCTGTGATTGTGTGATTCGTGCAATAGTGAAAACGTAATAATATTTTTTTGTAATATTTTTATTTTTAAATCTTTATTTTTTCCTTAGGTTAATTTTCATCAAATTGCTAAAATAAATATATTTTCCTTAATTTTTTACAATATATAGGTACATGTAAGTTGTTAACTTAAACATTTATGTATATATGTATGAAAAAATAATAGGAAGTACGAAGTACGTATTGTTTATTTTATTTTAGTAAGATTTCCATTTCACTGTTGAAATTTAAATGTGT
This sequence comes from Tyria jacobaeae, assembly GCA_947561695.1. NCBI lineage: Eukaryota > Metazoa > Arthropoda > Insecta > Lepidoptera > Erebidae > Tyria > Tyria jacobaeae. The sequence continues at coordinate 11,330,464 of OX387221.1, read as the reverse complement.
TGTATGTATTCAAGTATTTTTTAAGCACTTGCACTCTTCAGACAAGACCTAAATTGAATATGTTATTTCAAATTAGTTTCTCTCCGAAAAGAAACTTGAAAGCTTTGTACCTCATTAAATGCACGATGTTGGGCTTTCAATTTTCTTAAACAGAATTTCTACTCTTAAGGAAGAAATAGAAATGTTTGCATTATGCTAAAAAGACGTGTTGTTATTAGACTTAGAAATTGTGTGTATATTGGTTACAATTAGACTTTATATTAAATATATGTAGAGTTAATAAAAATTAGAACGACCAAGTTTGATGAAATTTTATAAAGCATTAGCTTTCATAGATATTGTTTAGTATATTTCGCATCTTATAAATAGCAGTTAAACATTCTTAAACCTATAAACTTCTCTAATTAAATACGTACATACGTAATTAAGGGCCACTTTTTGCCGACTATCATTTAATCTCATTTATACGTAATAGGGGCAAGCCTATTACCGTCATTCGGGCACGCAGGGAATAAGATAGGAAAATTATGAGTATATTGAAAGGAAAACGGAGGATATAAAGGGAAGAAAAGTGATATTGCTAATACAGACATTGGGGAGTATAAGCAATAGCTCAAGCAAGTCAGGATTTCACATCTATAACTCGAACTGGCTTGTGCCACAAAGTCCAAGCCTTCTAACTCTTTAACTCTCTCTCTTTAACCATAGAATATCTTAGGTTACTTCAGGAATAGAATGTGCTATTCCAGTTAATTCTGTGACAAGTAACTCGATTGAGGTCGTAATTGTAACTTAAATACAAAGACCAATAAACGGCGGCCCTGTTTACTGTTATATTCACAAGTTACACTCTAATGCAATTATAATATGTTGCTTTGGCAATATTAGTAACAAAAATATAAAATGAGGAAGTAATTATAATTAAATTTACTTAGATATTTTCGGTAGATTTATGTATAAAAGACTGTGTTGTTTTAAAAAGTGTTATAGAGCTAAAGATACATATACCTTTTTTAAATTTAATATTTATATAATATATTTATAACTCATTTTATAATTATATTAAATATATCTTCATACATATAATTCTACTGTACGTGTGTATGTAATTTTTTATGTATGGGTTTTGGGTGGCACAATCGATGGTTTAGATTCACAAATCAGCCAGGCAGATGGCGCTGCAGTCGGTATCAAGGTTATTTATCTATACTGCAACTTCAGGACAACGTCTGTCGGGTCCGATTAAATAATGCAGGCACAAAATACTTACCCATTAAAATATAGGCATTTCATCGCTAGACTTAAATTTAATTAAATTTTAGCTAAGATTGAGAGCGCGTTGATTTGTTTTGTAAAGTTACAAAGTTAAAAACTAGATACCAATTAAAAATAAAAATACACAATTACCCCCATAAAAAGCAACAGACAACGCATATGTATATCCAAATTCTGGTGGGATAAAGTACCAGCTTATTCCAAATTATTTTATAGAAAGTAAATCATTCAATGATTTTAAGTATATAAACCAACATAAATACTTTACTGTTGTGCTATGTACCTGTGATTGAATAGTTCCAATCCTGCTGTTCTGGTAAAACCTTTTTTTCATAAGGAAATATGTACATAATTTTATAAAATAACACCAGTCTTCAGTATACGAGTATATTTATACTGGAAGTAAGTTACATAAATGCTACTGCAATAAAGTACATATAATTAAAATGTTCTACATAATGGAATATATATTACTAGATACTAGGAACGCTCTTAGAATTTCCAATTTAATTAAACTATGCTGGTAATATTAACTTGGCCCATGGCATTAATGGCCATCCGGGGACATGTCTCACAAATACCATTTACTTGGTAAATGTAACTGTACGTTTGATCGTTACACGCTGTTTTGCCCAGAATTACGGCTCCGTCTACTCCGTCTACTTTCTAAGACACAATAATTAATTTGGAGTTTGTAGTAATTTATAATATTGAAGACTTAATATATGTATTTGATAAAACAAATGGTAACTACATTGTCCAAGCCATGTCAAGCTCTATTAACGCGAATAAACGATCAAGATATTTATGACACTTGTCACTAGATATTATCTTTAAACAAATTGTTTTTTTTTATATCAACTTATGAAAGGCGCCATTACTTTGAAATAAAATCCACGTGGATTGATCCATTATTGCTTATCTAATTCCATCAATACATTAGAGGTGTAAATCTGGTTTTCATCGCAATAACTTTGCTTAGGTTTGATACCTTTTCGGTTACCCAAAGTTTAGATGGTATTGCAGCAGTCGATCACGAATGGATTCGATCCTAATCCTTAGTTTTACAGCTCTAATCTATAACTTTCCTGCTTACATGCAACACCAAAGATTATTAGAATGCATGAAGGTGATAAATTAATATCTTTTTGACTTGAATACCCTATAGTAAGTTATCATTTTTAAATGTATCAGATAGTGTATTATGTATACAAAAATCAAATAATAAAAAAAAACTCTACTTAAAGTATAATATTCTGCAGGTGATAAGAATTTGACTTTAATTTTCTTAATACCACAAAAAGTCTAAACATGCTGTGTGATTTATCACGGTGTCATGATAGGTTAACAAAATGCAACAAAAGTTTGACCCCAAGAATTTGTTTTAAACTTTTTTTCTATGATATGTATGCTCAGTATATTCTAATAATCTTATTATAATGTTGTCTGGGAAAAGTGACATTTTATGAAAATATAAACAAGTGTGTAGTATTGATATGCCATAATTTAATATAGAATTTTATACAGAAAATAAATCACGGAGAATATTTTATTTTGTGTCAGTGAATTCCATTGTATTACATAGTATTTGATTTGAATCCAACAACTATATTCAGTTATCTTGTAAGACTAACATGTATGTATTAAGTAATTTTATTATGGAGTTATAGAATGCATAATAGTATATTATCAACGTAAAAGATGTTGCCCTACTGAGTCTTCATATTTTTTTGGAGAAACTCTTCAGTTATTTTTTTTTTGCCGCTTTTGATAACACACTTAATTTATTTGGTAAGCAAATACTTTTTAATATTTTAAGTAAAAAAAATATTGAGACACCTCTTCTACTATTTAAGGTATATTATCTATATATACATATATATAAGAAATCACAAGAGACAATTTTATTGTACGCGCATCACTGAAACTGCACAAATTAAGAGGAGAAACTGTTTATTTAGGAATATTTTGTGTAATTTCGTGTAATATCTAGGCTATGTTTAATTGCGATTTATTAACGGGGATCTGAGAAAAGCTTTTTTATTGTCTATCGCTATAATCTATCTACTACAACATAACTCCTTCTGTTGGTCAATAGCTAATGTCGCTGCTTGGATGAATACTGTTGCAGAAAGTTATACAATTTTTTCAGAATTGTATAACTTTGGACCTATTGAACTTTCCTTAGTGAAAATTTTATATACCATGGAACGTCCATTGTAATATCTATTTATTAAACACGTGATAGAATTATAACCTGTATGTGAAACAAACCTTATATAAAATTAAAGGATCTTCAACATTGTGTAGAACGTCTTTGGTAATTTTATGGCGTATACTGTCTTAATATGGTTATGATCCATATGAAGTAACATATATTTTTGATCAACAATGAAGTATTTTGCAATAATGCGGCATAAATACGTAATTTTTTCAAGAACAATGTCTAACATTGGGTTAAGACGCATGAATGATGATGATGATGGTAATATGTATATATAATTTTATGGTAGTACACAAATTCGGCATTTATTGAACCTAAAAAAAGTATTATAACAAACAAACAAAGAAAGTCTTACAACAGATAAAAGAAACTGAAAATAAAAAATAAAAAAAGGAATACTAGGACATTGATGGAAGTTTTGGTATCGTTCTTACATTCAATAATCATATATATTTATGTATATGTAATAACTATAACTAAAATAAAAATTTTATAAAAAAGTTAATAGAAAATGCAACAAATTAGTTGTCTATGCTATATTTTAGTTTTCATAAACTTCCTATCAAATTTTAAAGGCTATAATCACAGTTCGTTAACAAATCAGTACACAATCACCGTACAGAAATATAATAATAATTTAGATACTGTACTTACTGACTAACACAGAAAGGTACTCTTAAAGGAAATTATCTTTAATACAGTATGAAATTGAATAAAATCCAAATTTGATATCCTGTTCATGGGATTAGCTTTCCGTTTGCGAGCAATTTTAATATCAGTTTCTTTATCATGGGTTTTGTGTAACCAGAGTGTAACCAGATTTCAGATTCTATTATTGACAGTTTGGCTAGATACCCGTGTTTTAATTTCAATTATAAATGACTGAGTTACATTTTTATCCTGAAATATTATGCCTAGAATATGAAAGGAAGTCGACATAGTGGTTATATTAGAATATAATCTTTACTACATGAAATAACGAAAACAGAAAAGACAGAAAACAGAAATTTCAACTGCAAAAAACCAAGACACTATGTCTTGGTTTTTTGCAGTTGAAACAATTTCTGTTTCAGTTTCAGTATCTGAAGGGCTAAGTAGATTCTGAAGTATCAGATGACTGAAAAAGACTTTGCTGAGGATTATTATAATCAAAAGTGTTTTACTCAATTGGTTTAATTATTGAAATGGGAGTTACATTAGTCAAACTTGAAATCGTGGGATCAACTGTATCACCAATTTGATTTATTTTTCTTAGTTTTTTTTTGCTATTCTCTTTTTGGAAGGAATAATCACAACGGTAAAAATCTAAATAAGAGTCAGTATAATTTACGTAGTTAAAGTCCTCGACGCTATCATACGATGTATTATCTTATATTTGTTTATAACGGCAATCCCTAAACTCGTTTGTTTTCTTGACATGACAGTGGAGATAGTACGTTTTTTCGATTCTTTTCATTTCATTATTGTAATTAAAATGTATAATGGAAACATTAAAATTCTTTGATATAACCCTACCTTCACAGTTTTTGTCAAGAACTTTCATACTGTATTAAAGATAATTTCAAATTAAATTTCTTTATTTCATAGAAGTGCTCGACAATGTTCGTCTAAATTAATATAACCTAAGGTATATCAAAAAATACTTACATCTTATTTTATGTCTTTAGATTTGCCACTGAAATAATTAAATGTATTTTTACTATACCAACTTTATGCACAAAAAAATAATAATTAGGTAGTGCCACTATTCAAAAACCTATTTTTTTTTAAATTTTAATTAAACTTAACACTATAATGCCAAGTTAAATACAAACATCGCACCACAATGAGTACTGTTTTTTTTTCTGAAACAGGGTATTAAATTTAGTAATCCAAATGATATTTTAGAATATAGTGACTTCTTTAAAAATATAACAAAAACAATACTAAGACTTATACTATCCTTTAAACAGTCTTATTTGGCAAAGTTACAAATGCATTTATTTTATTTTCTATGCAACACAGTATTATTTTTTATTACACTCGTACTCACTTTTTCTGGAATAAGGTTTCAAAACAAAATGCAATAGCTCAATTTGCACTGATCTTATGAAATAGTGAGTCAACACAGAATAATACACTACACTGGATAAAATGAAGCGCACTATCGCGGGATTATTTCACTAAAAAAAAAAGTAGTTTCACCTAAAAAGTCACGTCCCGACTGGTGACTGTCAAAAAAAATGGCAACCATAACCAGCAATGACATAGTCTTTTTGTGGTGCCATAGTTACAAGAGTTGTGATAGCAATATATTCTTTACAGAGTAAGTATATAATATGGATTATTCTTCGTCGTATCCTTTACCAAACTCGAAATTGTAGTATTTTGTAATAATACACACTACACACTACACAAATATTTGGTAGGTATAATATAGTAATAGGAGACAACGGTAGACAATGCGCAACAGAGCATAAATACACAAACTATCTTTACAAATACAGATATTTACACAATAATACTAAGTACATTTTACAGCCGAATAAATAATACGTTGTGGGTACTGTAAAATAATTTTAATACATTACACACTTATTCATATCAATAAATATTTTATTAGATTGTCAAAAATGATTTTTTTATACATTTATATAACTTTAGGATAGTGCCCATTTTAAATGTCGGCATTGTCAATTGCCACAAGACCAACTTATACAGCCTTGGTGCAATATTATTATAGTGCTGTTAGGTAAATTTGCTTTTAACTCTTAGAACTGGACATCTACCTATTAGTGATATTAAGCTATCTTGTAGCCATGTGGTAATAGTAGACATGACTTTCTCAGCTAATTGTCTTACATTGTTCCATGAGTTATTATAGACAAGTATGGCAGTGTCATCAGCGAAAATTTCTATATCTGCTATAACTTTATTTTATATTTACATAAATCAATAATGTATGCTTGATATATAAATATAATATATAAATAGATATATAATATATAAATATATATATATAATAGTGACTAACGTATTATTCAACCCTGACACATTATTGTCTTTGTTTGTCGTTGTCCTTAAACCACTAAAGTACATTCAGCCAATCACATTTCTGACCCGGGGTTAGATAAATATAGTGCCATCGACTTTTACTTTTTGTGCCATTGTTGTTTCGTCTGTATTTAGCTGGAGAATAGACGTGAAAAACCTATTAACTTCATCAAGGGATTCAGTTTTAAATTAAGCAATTCTGGTGATGATGCATTAGAATTACTCATCTTACACAAATCTTTAATAATCTTCCATTTCTTGTTTTTAAATAAAATATTCTAAAACAGAAACAGTAATATACTTATGAAGTTTTGTTTAAGTCATGAACTGATGAACTTTTCATGTTTCTAAATACATATTACATATACAACCACGTACATAGGCAGGCATATTTGATTATTACATAAAAACACTCTTTAACGAGTAATATAATTAATCTAATACTACTACTGTTAGGTAAGTCTCAATGTTGCTTTAGAAAAGGGGTAGTATCCGACTAATCCTCTTCTGTGCTAGAGATAATTATACTAGATCTGTCCGACTAGCGTGTAAAGGTGTGTTTGTGCATATATCAGGATTACTGGAGGATTTGTTACGTGATACATTGTCTATTTAGTTACAACGTATTATAAACCTTTTTAAGAGTAAGCGGATATATTGGAATGATAGTAAACTTTTTTTTTGTTAATTTAAATACACTGCGAGTTCACACACACTAAGTGTTTTGGAAAACGGATAATATGTATATATGTTTTTTTTCTAATACAAAATTATACACATATGCTTATAAGGGATACCAACTACGCATAGATACTTTTATACATACAAATATTCTGATTTCATTTCTTTGACATGACTAATATAAATGTACTAGGACGGCATTATATATTTTTTGTTTGTTTTAATACTAGCAGAGCTAACAGAGCAGAATACTAGCATAAATTATCAAACTTACTGAATAACAATAACCGCAATATTATCAATCTAAAATATTTACTACAAATTTAAATAGGACCAACCTAGAGGCTAATCCTTTCAATTGAAAAGACAATGTTATGATTAGGTTTAGGATATGTGAAAATATCACACATACATACAAAAACAACAGTCAGTCAATTTGAAAACCTCGTATTTCTTGAAGACTGTTAAAAATCTAAAAAAAAATAAGTAAGTACCTATTATAACGATAAACAATTCTCATTTAATTAATGTCTACTGGCAACCATGAAAGTTTTACCAATAAATTCCAGACAGTCTATTACATATTTTTTTTAAATTATATATGTTTTTAACATTTGAAAAATAATTAGATTTTTTTTATATATGTTAGCATTAAAAAAACCACGATGGTTTGTAATCAATGGTAGGGGAATGTTTAGGTCGATTACACGGTACTAACTAAACATAAATAAATTACACAGTACACCATAAGAACCTTTGTAAATAATACTATATATATCTATATACCATTTTTTTAAAGAAATTTCTCGTATTAGGAACAGTTTCTGTGTCGCGGGGGGCTTTACAAACATAAATCAACAGACACAAAGAACGCCCAGACTCGGGACAACTATTTGGAAATCACACAAATTTTTGCCCCGTGTGGGAATCGAACCCAATAAGCCCGTCAAATTTATATATTTAACTAATATTTTCCACTTAAAGTGTTTATGCAAATGAAGAATGTACTGAGAACTGAGAACTGCCATACTAGGACTATTGTACGATGGACTTACATATAAAGTACTGTACGCTCCTTCATGCCAAGTAAACGACACGAATGGCAAAAAGGAGTTTTCAGTTAAAATTTCCCAATTCATTACGATTTTTCTTAAGGGTAAGTCAGTAAAAAACTAGATATACATACATGTACATAATTAACCATCAATAAAAAATAAGCTCGTAGCGTCGAATATAGGCAACACTAAGATTATGCAATCACGAAACAAACTTTAGAGATGAATGTCTTTACACATCCTAGTAGATACCATAATGAAGTCATCTAGTATTGCAATAATAATAATAATAGTTCTTTATTGACAGTAATTGAATCGGTCATTTCAAAAACCTCATATGTCACTCAATTAGAATTTTTCAGAAATCAATAAAAACTGTATCATACACAAACGAATAAGTTTTGAAGGCCTTTTTTATGTTTAATTTAGTATTTGAGTGGTAAAAAATAAAAATAGCGAATTACCTTTACAGTTTATTAATAGAAATAATGAAAAAAACCTGAAAAACAGCTCTTGACTTATGTTGTTTTAGCAAAAATTGGGTTAGTGGTATATAATGTAACCAAAACAATCGTAGTAATCATATTTTTTATAGCTTATAATTGAGAATTACACTTAAAAATAATCTTATTAATATTTTACATGTATTAATTTGTCCTGTTTTAATATCTTTATGGTACATAGTCATATTCTCCATCATTCTCATCTGGATTATCTTCAACATTTGCAGTTGGCCAGCTAAAAATGTTGTTATAAAATGGCATATGCTCTTCCTGAATGCTATCTTGAACTTGTTTTAAATCGTCTATTTTTTTTATTGATAGGCACTTTTAAATCATAGGCTTTGGTTGATGGAAGTGAAACAGAAAAAAAGTTGTTATTTTTTTTATTAATGAGAATGAATGTTTAACCAATCCATCAATATATTCCTCGACTATGATAGTTCCTTTTCGATCTGAATCATACTGAAAACTCATGTATGTCGAAGGTGCGAATGAATCTAGTAGTGCATGCAAAAACCTTTTAAGTCACTGACTAATGTTGTTTATGCAATGAACGTCTTTCACGCGGTATTATTAGAAGAAAAAGGAATGTATCGACTTAAGTGGTTTTCACCCAGAATAGGCATCTACCTTTAAGGAACCATTTTCAGCAAAAAAAAGCATGTTGGAAAAAACGTGACTTAAGAGGTTTTTGAAATGACCGATTCAATTGTATTACAATAATCTTAGAATTCTCTTACTCCTGCACTAGTAAATATTGTGTTGCAGGAGCCTGTGTTGCTCTTTTTATTAGAACAATTATTGTATTTGTTGATTAATTCAATTCATGCGTGGTGTGGATTCGTGAATGTGTGCATGCGTGCATGTATATATGTGTACGTGTGTGCGTGCGTGCTTGTGTGTTTGTGTGCATGTTTTTATCGACTCTTAGCATGCTTTTACACTGTGTCTTAGTCCATCGTATTTAACCAGGTATGTACAATTCTTAAATTGTAAGTGATTGAGCTTTTTATTTTTTTGAACTTTATTACACTTGTTATATACGTAAGGGACAAGAAAATGAAAATGCCTGTATCCAAAGGCACTTTTTTTGTTCCACTCGTTTGCTTGACTCAGGTAACGTTGACATACAGTTCTTGTGGTAGCGTCTTAGGATTTCATAAACATACATTTTTCTAGCCTTTTCGTATACGCTTGTGGTGGGATGTCTATATGGTAAGTACATCAGGACTTAAAACTGCACGCTACGCCCTTTCTGCAGACAAAAGGTAGGTTTTACCTGTGCTTCCCCATGCACACATGCAGTATCTGATCATGCATTCACATAGTGCTTGATACGTTCCTAATAAGTGGTATATATCCCCACCGTTACGTAGATTTTTAAATATGTGTATACATTTCCTTATTCTCGATGTTATAGCCTGTGTGGGCTCCAAGTAAGTTGGTTATCTACTGTTATGCCTAGATATTTTGTAGGTGTTACTCGACATAGGGTTGCACAGTCACATTTAGATCGATTTACTCCTCGATTCATGGGTACATGTGTATTTTAAGAGTGTGTTTTGCAGGTGTATGGCTTGTAGCTGATTTACTGAAACAGTCAAATTCTGTTTTATTGCCATTTATCAATAAAAGGCTATCTTCTAGCCAAACGGTAGCTTTTGCTAGGCCCTTGTCTGCTTCTCAAAACAACCTTGGCCCAGGAATCTTTATGAAAGACCAAGACTGTCGTCTGCAAACATAATGATGTCATTGTTTGATCGAGAAGCAAGATTACATAATTCATTTACATAAATGATAAATAAAGTAGGGCCGAGTATACTGCCCTGTGAAACGCCATATCTGCAGACGGCGCTATCACTTTCGATTCGATCCCTGCCCTCACACTTTGTGATCTACCCGTTAGATAATCTGTGAACCACTTCAGAATCACACCTCTTATGCCAACATTTTCAAGCCGTGTCAACAAAATAGGTCTAGATACGGTATCAAAAACTTATTGGAGATCCAAGACTCTTAAACACTTGTCCCTTTTATCTAAGTGTGTTACTATGTTTGATACCAGTGTTAGAACAGCTTCTTTCGTTGATTTTTTTGTCCTAAAGCTAAATTGGTAGTTGCTCAGCATTTCATTTTGTTCCAGGTAGTTCATTACTCTTTTATTAACTATTTTCTCTAGTATTTTTGACAAACTTGACAAGAGAGATATGGGTTGATAGTTAGATGGTTCACTTCTTTCACCCGATTTAAATATCGGACAGCCCACAGCTCTTTTAAAATTAACTGGGAAGGTACCGGTTTCCAAACTCATATTGCACAAGTACGTGATGGGTGGGGCTAGAGTTATGATATTTTGTTTCAGTATTGTTGTAGTGATTTTGTCCCATCCTGGTACACTGTGTCATCTGAGTCCCAAAACATGTACTTCATGTGGATCTGTTGGTGTGAGGGATATAGATTCCAAGGGCTAGTTATTAGATTTTGGTTGTCTTGCTAGGTCTTGTTCCTGGAGATTCATTTTATATAATAACTGATTAGCCAGTATACTACTGACTGGAGTAAAATAATCATTAAATTGTTGAGGGATGTTCTAAATGTGACATCGATACCTAGTAGTTTATTTGAGGGCTCATTTTTACGATTAAGATTACAAAATTCCATACAATTTTTCCAGATTTGCTTTATTTTTCCCTTATTTATAAGTAATTTTTCTTGGTAATATCTATTTCTTTTAGTTTTTCACAATATTGTTGCATTCATTTCCATATTTGATGTATTTTTGTAGCAGTTATATATTGTATGGTGATTTTTTTGCAATCTTGTGAAAATATCTCCTTTTCTTAAACGATGTACTATTCCTTTCGTTATCCAGGGTTTAAGTGGTCTATAACGGTTAGAAAGTCGTGGAGATGTGGTATTACAGTCTATTTTATTTGCCACTTCATTCGTGAATATTTCAGACGCCATATTGATATTATCTGCACTATATAACTTAAACCAAGATAGTCTTGTAAGTATTTCTTAATGTTACTATAGTTTATTTTTACTATATTGTATTCAAATTTCTGTTGTTCAAGTTTATATTTATTTATATGCAATAAAATAGGCGAATGGTCTATTAGCTTCTGTTCAAATACTATAGTTTTCCAAGTAGCGTAACATTTTACCATAAAGTGGTCAATACATGTAGCAATTCTCGTGGCCTTGTTGAAATCCGTACATGGCCATTAAAATTTAGATAAGTTTGTGCTGATGTAGATAAGTTCCCAGGCATGATATCAATATTTACGTCACCTGTTAAAATAATATTTTTCGTACAAATATTACTAAGAAGTTGATCGAGAGATTCCACATACATTTAATATAAATAGACAGACAATTTACCTCCGAAAAGAAATCAGGTTCAAAAACAAACACTTCTATTGCACTCCGAACAAACACAACCACTCCGTCATTCTGGTTCTGACTAACTTTAGTCCAAAACATATACGAGTATACTTATATTCATTAATTTAGGAGGTGGTTTGTTTATACTGGTCCATGGCTCCGTCAAAAAAGTAACTTCTAAAGATATATTTAATGCAGAAATAAACGGCAAGAAGAGGCCAAAATTACAATATATGCTTCTTATGTTTACACTAATAATTGTAAGGGGCCGAGTGTTCCAATGTATGTGTATGTGCACTGTATGTGTAATGTAATGTAATGTAAATATAATGTGTGTGTATGCAAATATGCTCAAATATTATTTGAAATCGATAAATTGAAAAATAAAATATATATAATGAAAATATAGATAAGATATATGTAGATAAATACATATAATGGCACCGCAACTACAGGTTTCTTTGTCAAATATAAAACAATATTAAAAATATGAATAATTAACCTCTTTGTGTTGATCTATAATCGCCAAATGGTTAAGAACTTTTACTTTTATAACTTGAATTAGGGTACTCGGACTACCCACCATCAGCTGGGTTCCGCCAGTTCGAGTTATAGGTATGCGACCCTGACTTGCTGGATCTATTGCTAAAACTCCCCAATACATAGGTATAAGCAATATCCTTTTCTCCCCCTTTCAATCCTCCCTATCCTGACAATATACTCTAAAATTTTAGAAATAGGCTTGTCCCCTATTACGTAAATAAGACTAAATTATAAATTGATAAATGTGGGCGTTAATTACGTCTCTATCTACCCCTTCGAGGCACAGGCGGGAGTGTCTGTACTTATATATGTATGTTGCATCCGAAAATGATCACGGTTCTTAAATTAAACGAGAGCTTTTGTGTGATCGCTCGTGTTGGCAAGTCGTCATTCACGATACGTCGACCGTCGAGTGAACATATCTAAGAACTGTCTTACCATCTCGTACCTTCTATCTTTGCACATTAAATTCGGTGTACAAAACTCAAAAGTATATCCTCATTTCGCATGATTACCCATTACACGTCTACGAAATGTCTGGCAAAGACAATGGAGGCCGACACTCAGTATCTGCGACTTGTATGTAATACTACTAGTACCTCTACTAATACATATATTTACTAATTTTAAATATTTATCATATATTTTTGTAAAATAATAAAATGGAAAAACTTAAATGTTATGTTACCAAATCTGACTTCAGTTTTGTCATTGATATAACAAAAAATTCTGGAACAGATTTCGTATGGTGGTGATGTGCGATTAGTACCCTTATTTATACGCCTGTTTCTATTTTAGACCCTTGTCTCCAATTGATAACCCTTATCTGTCTTCTGAACCCCAAGTGTCACCGGAACTTCTCGTGTTGGAAAACTAATATTAAGTTTTTTGATGATATGAACATATATTGTATACTATATATTTAGCATCAATCCTGATATTGACATAGAATGGCGCCGTATTTTGTTATTTAACATCTATTAATATTTAATATAGTTCTTAATTTATTATTACGTTTTATGATTCATTGAGTAATATACTATATTGTTATATGTTATACCCGGGGGATACAGACGTGACCATTTGTATGTATGTATGTTATCATTTTTATAATTTAATTTGTATTTATTCTTTTCTTGGTAAAAAAAATAGAAATGTAATGTCTCTTGTCCATAAATACATTTTCTTTCTTTCCTTCTTTCCATTCATTAAACATCTCTATTAGCCACACAATATTCGTTTGGTAATGTTATTACTAACCAGTAATCTTCTACCATCAGATGGGGTGTGCGCTCATACTTATTTAAAAAATAATAATAATAGTAAGTATTCCAAAAAGGTGTAATGGAGAAGAGTTTTATTCCAATTAGTTTTAAAGAGGTTGGTATAGTGTCATATCGATATTTAACGTTTTCCAACGAACAATATTTGATTCTAGGTTCAGAAGTAGGAAAAGTCCTTCGTTCTATTTTACCTTCGATCAAATCCCCATCGCCATTGTAATATTAATATCATATACAAAGTAAGCTTTCGCTCTCCTTTTGTTAAACGACAAAAATAGGATACGTACAGGACCTGTAGAATAAAGGGCCTTTGAATTTTCGGTCGATTCTCTAAAATATCATTTGTATATATTCTAAGTTCTCATTAGTAAGACGCATTTGAATAGTGGATTTTGTTTGTCTCTCTACATTTCAATTCTTATTTTGTGAATGAGAATAGATTACACATAATGAAGGTTTTATGACAAGTACTTTAATTTTGATTACACTACCGAAATAATTAATTTTAATAAATTTAATAAAATTTATAAATAATTACGAGATTTATAATTGTTTTTCTATATTTTTTATTAAACATTGATCATAGGTTTAATCACATCGGCAAACAAAACATATTCTTTTTTTGTTCCTTTTCAATTATATTTTGAAATTATTTCTTTTAATTGCATATTATATCTATGCTGATACTAAGTATAAAAAACAGTAACTTTACTATAACGTAACTCAAACGCCAACCAGATTTAATATTCTTTTAACACGGTGGCCTTCGGTACCATAATCTTTTACGGAGCACTGTTTCTTCGGATCCCACTGCCCCCAAAAATGAGCCACCTGGCACAACAATAGCTCATAAGCTGAAACGGTTCTCAAACGAAGCGCATATACAAAAACCTATCCACCTCCAGGGGCTTTCGGAATTCGCAGTGGCCACACGAAATTCAGCAATATTAATATGCTGCTGATCAAGTCGGTGTTCTGTGAGACCCTGGTAACTAGCCAGTTCGAGTCAGCTCAATTTTTGAGCTACTGATGTTTTGCGTGGCTAGCCTCTACCAACTCTTTTATGATTCCAAAACTATCACACATGCATAAAGTTCTTAAACCATTGTGGTTAATTTGCATCAATCTGGTTAATTCTATAATTTCATGTAATTTTTTTTATGATACTATACAACGTGGGTCACACATTACTAGTATTCTTGTTAACCCCCCAAGCTAAGCTAAATGCTTGTGTTACGTGGTAGTGGGTTTACTACGGCAGTGTACTGGGTGGGGTTTGAGCCCGAAACCTCTTGATCGCAAGTCCGACGCCTCAGCCATCACGCTACCGCCGCTTCAAATCATACTAAGTACTAGCAAAGACAAAACAGAGAAGAATAATTTTCTCCCGTGTTCGTCAACCGATTATTTTATAGGTAAACGGATTTCATTTGAAATTTAATCCTTGATTATAGTCTAATATGGGTTGACACCAATATTTTTAAATCCATCGTAGACAAGAATCTATGACGCTTGTAAAGCATAAAATTGACTGAAAAGTTTAACGTTTTATAGCGACGACGAGACGCTAAAGAAGCTGAAGCTGAAGCAGACAGTTTTATCTGAGAAATTAACTTATTTCGGAACACGGACGAACGGACGACCTATTTGACGGAACACCGTGTGGTGTTAGTTGGTTTGAGTCAGACAATTAACACACACCGTTCACACATACAATTAAAGTTTACATAATCATTTATCAAATTTCATGTATATGTATATACTATTAGCCTCATATTAAATTATGAGTTCTTGTTATTGACCTAAAAGATAAGGATTGTTTTATGTTTGAGGATCATACATTATTAATAATTTTAAACTTTAAACCTATTCTATCTTTTTTGCTATTAAAATCTAGTAAGTATATAAAAAAAAATATATATTACTAAAAATACGAGATACGCGCGAAGCTGTTTAAAGCGTCCACTAATACCAACTGACACAAATTAATGTTGACTTTCTTCCTATTTACGACAGCTAGAGGGCAATGGCGATCTAATCCACAGTATTATTTTCCTGTCCCTTGAACGTATTATTTCCTGAAAACAACAACCCTATTCAATTTAATCACTTCTTCTTCGACTATAGCACTCTATTAAGACCTTTTATAGCAACGGCTTGTTATGTTGCTTTTGGAAATTGAAACACGTATCTTGGGAGTTCATTATGTTATGGAAATCGATCAAAAATATTTAAGAACAATTTTATATGGTTTCTAAACACAATAGAATGAAATTTAAATAATTATTAGCTTTGTGATATGTTAGTGTAAGACATATCTTTGGTAGTACTAACTTTATACATTATTTTATATTATATTTTAGGGGGAAAGACGAACAGACGGGTCACCTGATGGTAAGTGACAACCGCCGACCATGGACACCTGCAACTCGAGAGTCATAAGTGCACTGCTCGCCTTTGAATGCGATGAGGGATGAGGTAAGGGGAAAAAGAGAGCGGGATGAGGAGATGGAAAAAAAGAGATTGGGATGAGGAGATGGGAAAAGGCGAGGGGTGACGAGGGTGAGGAAAAAGGGGAGGGGGAGCCTCCGGAGACCTCACTAATTTTGGGGAAATGCAACGTTGATTCACAACCGGGTTTCTGTGAGGCAATGGTATCGCACCGGTTGAGCCGGCCCATTCATGCCTAAGCATGGCTCTGCCCGCCAGGGTGATGAGGGATGGGGGATGCAGGGAGCGGAAGGAAGAGAGGAGGGATGAGGAGATGGAAAAAAGGAGAAAGAAGCTGAGGGGAGAGAAAAGGGGGGAGGGGGAATTGGGCCTCCGGAAAACTCACTCAATTCGGGGAAATGCAACGCAAGCGTTACTTCACAACCTGTTTTCTGTGAGGCCGTGGTATCGCACCGGTCGAGCCGGCCCATTCATGCCTAAGCATGGCTCTACCACTAAGAATTTTGAATAAAGAAAGAAGGTACAAGTCTTCAATAACTATTTTGTTTTTTTTTTTTTATTTTGTTATTGCATATACGGCTGAATTGGGAGCTGTAAGGAATTTGCAATAGTTCAAGGTGGTCGGGGTCGCACCCCTGTAACTCGAACTGACTGTAACTGGGTCGAGACCTCCAGTACGTTCTATTTCCTAGAATAGTTATTTAAAACAGAAATGAGCACTCAATGTTATATCATATAATATTACATAAATTCAAGCATAGTTTGCGTAATTCTTGGTGCAAATTGCAACATAAGTTAGCAACCTTTGCTGAACCGATTCTAATTAAGTGCCGCTCACCGTTAATCAAAGAACTACAGAACCGTACACAAGTTACGTAAGCATAAGTTATATGTAAGGTTACCTTTTATTGAACACAACGCTATAATGCAAGGAAGAGGTGGCAGGTTTTTCATTTCGTAGGGTCAATAATACCGATACCTTTAACCGAATTTTATAGCGGTTATCGATTTTCAAATCATCAATTTAATAAGGTTTGGTTGAGGTCGGTGCCAGCAATTAACAACATCTTCAAGGAAATAATAATAATAAAATAAACAGAAAAAGTTATAGAACTTACATATTATGTATTCAGATTTCATTTTTAAATCATTGAAATATATACCATGAATCACAAAGGTTGTAAAGCAAAATTTCTCTTGTAGTCCGTATCGTATCTATCGGCAACTACATATTTTCATTGAGATGCGATATTCGATATCTTTGCATGGTACCGACCAAGAAAATAATTTAGAAATTGTAGAGTTTGTTTGGTATCTATTTTTCATCATGTTTTTGTTAGTGAATTAGGTATTGAAATAAAAAAAACCATTTATACAAACTATTAATAACGCTATTCATATATATAAAAATTTATTGCTAATTAATTCATTATAATTAAACAAGCGAGGGCCAGTGACTCGTCATCCAATGCACATTATGGGACTGCCACACCTGTTCGTCACAGTAGCAACGAGAATAAGGTAACTGAAATTACGTTAATGCTTTATTTACCATCGTTTAAAGTATGAAAATCAGCGTATCAAAGCCTCATGAGATTTCATAAGTACTGCTTACTATACGCCTGTTAATTTAATTCTTCGTATCTGAAAAGTAAATACATATAAGACCAAGCGATACCATTAACTCAAACATGTGCCGATATTGACCAGGCATTAGTCTATCTTCCTTACTATATTCTGGAATACGATGCCGTCCGCTATCTGTTGGTGTATACACACATACTAACACACAGACACACGCTCAAATACTTATAGACACACACATACACAGACACGCACGCATGCACACACAGACACGCACGCATGCACACACATCACACAACAAAGAACACTTACACTCCAACTCTCATAAAGGTTTTAGTCTAATACTATCAATATGTGCTGTCACATAAGTTTTTTTTTTCTTTAAAAGATAAGTCCCGCACTAGGATGAATTCCTGTTTTGAAGGGTACTTAACGAACATTCAAATAACAGACACAAATAACACCAAAACTACGATCAACCATTTAAGGTTTACACAAAGTGTTGTCCCGTGACGGGATTGGACCGACAACACTCGGCGCGGCTGCGTAGTTGCGAGGTGCCACTTCAACCACCATTTGCATTCATACTTAAATGTAATAACCATAACCTTTACTACAATATAACATGGAAGAGCCATGCTTCGACACGTATGGGCTGGCTCGACCAGAGTATTTTCATTTTTTTTTTTATGCGATAGGGGGCAAACGAGCAGACGGGTCACCTGATGGCAAGATACTACCGCCGCCCATGGACACCCGCAACTCAAGAGTCGCAAATGCATTGCCGGCCTTTTAGGTAGGAGTACGCTCTTTTCTTGAAGGTCGTATCGGTTCGGAAATACGGCAGGCGACAATTTGTTCCATAAGCTGGTTGTGCGAGGCAAAAAGCTTCTGGAGAAGCGAACAGTGCCAATCGTCCAGGTGATGGGGATGGATATTTCGCGTAGGACGATGGCGGAAACCTGCAGCCGGTATAAGTCCGAACAATTCCTCTAAACACTCCCCATGATACAAGCGATAGAGGATGCAGAGTGAAGCTACATCTCTACGCAACGCCAAGATGTCAAGTCGCGAGTCGCTCTCCGTTGAATGCGGTCAAGAGGGAGAAGCTGGTACTGGAGTGCACCTGCATAGAGATGAGAACAGTATTCCATGTGCGGCCGAACCTGCGTCTTATAAAGAAGCAGGCGGTGGGCCGGTGTTAAACAATGCCTACATTGTGTGATATATTAAGTGATTTTACCGAAGGCCCAACCCCTCATTCCTTCCCCTATTTCCCCTTCCCTTTCCTTTTCTTTATTTTGCCCCATTCCTTTTTCTTCCCCTCTGTCCGTTTCTCCTTTTCCCTTCAGCTGACCTGTCTGCTCGTTTGTCGCACAATACCCAATAAAAAATGTTGCATGGAAAATATAGTAACTATCATTACATTGCATCATTCGTGATGTAGATTATAGTGTGATGGAGAAATACAAATGTCCCTGCCTATTAAATCTTGACAATTCAAAATACCTATGATTGCTTCAGTTGAAATAAACGATTTTGATTTTGGTATTGTAATTTTGCTACTCAAAAGTATTGATTTATAATGTACAATAAGTGTTTTGGAAATGAAAAACAAGAAACGCGTGGTCTTGTCAAGTTGAAATTTAAATCAGATACGTACATACACTTGTCTACTGTCCTCGATGCTGTGAAAAAATCAAGTTCTAAGTCAACGCAATCAAAAGATATGGTCACTTAAGAGTTAAAAGTAAAAAAAACATTTTGTGGGTAAATCAAAACCTATAGGGTATTTCCCATTATCCTAGCATCATGAATGTTGGTATAAATCAATGTATCACAATACCAGTGAAAGAAAATGTCCGAAAGTTGTAAATTTGTTGCTTAGCATTATAAAAAAATATTAGATTTTAGGACACGAACTAGAATATAATTCGTGTCCTACAATCTTATTTCTATTATTAATTTATTAAATGGAAATTATTAAATGGAATGCAAGGGATTCAAAGTACATCGCCCGAGGGAAAAATATATAATACTAACTTACTACCAATACTACTTTTCATCTCCTTCTATGAGAAAATAAATAAGATACACTGTTAAGGTCTTGATGTTGGTCACCAAATAGAAAGCAGACTGTAATTAACGCTGGTATATATTGTTGCAAGTAGTTACAACTGTTTAAGGCGGTGTACCCGATCGAGTCGGTAAACGTGTCATGGCCGGTGGTCGTTTTATAAGGAGTGGGAGCTTTTGCGCCCGCGCCCGCGCCCGAGCCCCTCCTTGCCTCTCGATCACCTGCTCGGCACCGCTCGCTAGTTGCTCAGCCGGTACAAAATGTCGGCAGACCGCGATGTCGAGGATCCACATTTGATTCTCGACAAATCCCCCTCATTTCATCATCGATCACTCGTACGACCGCTGTGGATAGAAATACACGAGGCGCAGTAGTGTCTGTGATAATATCACTTGTTAGTATGACACCCTCAGTGTTAGACTTAGAAGAACTAGGTACGTTCAAAATGCAATAAAGTGCTATGTTTGTACTTGCAATATTTTCAGTAAGTCAGGTTACATTTATTAGTCGCATGGCCTGGACGTAGGCAATTTAAACAAACTTTCTACTGCTTAGCCCTGTCCATGCGAGCTTCAACAGAAAGTGCCCTAAAAATTCATAATTAAACAAATAATGTGATTGTTCACACATAGGACATTGTATGGAACTGATTTTAATATTATTATTTTCATTTAATTTAAAAAAAATGTTTTTTACGTTGTAAAAAATGGACGATTATCGTGGTCTTCCAAACTTTCTAATAAATCAGCCCTATTACTTAAAAATGTCACGAACATGTCTAAAGTTGGACTATCACTCATCCTATTTCTATGTACCTCCCAGTGACGCTAGGTAGTTTTATCTAATTTTGAAGACATCATAAAAATAATTAAAGTGTCCAAATGATGAGTAGGCTGATTTAAAATAGTGAGTGCCCTTATGTTCTTGGTAGTGGTATCTATTAGATATCGGATAGACTTACACGATTCTTTATTTATAGGGTCAAAGTTAAATAACGCGTGTACGTGGTTATTAACAAGTAATTGTTGTTTGAGCGTTACGATAACAATTGTTATCGTAACGCTCAAGCAACAAATCCCATGCAATTTTGTAATTGTCGCTTGAAACATTAATATGCTTATGCGCTCCCATGAAGAGAAACGCGGAGATAATCAAATTTATTTACGCAATGTTTTTATTACAATGAATAATTGATGTAAAAGTATCCCTAAACTCAAGCCAGTGCTGATAGCTGTCGCTGAGATGAGATAAATCTATTTTTGGCAATCTAACGCTGCAAGTCTTAAAATCCTCACCTGACACAGCGTCATTAAAGCTTGCTATATAGTCACGACGCTTGTTCGAAGCGAGCAGCCAGCGCGCACAAGCTATCAGTAAGAAAAATTCGTTTTCGAATTGCTCGCGCTCAGAGATGTACTCCTCGCCCTCAACGATGGGTTCATCACAAAGCATCTCGATCTCACCCTGTAACGTATCGAATTCGCAATTTAATTTTTTTTTCTCAATGCGGGAAAGACGGCATTCCAATTCAGTAGCTTGCAGCTCACTAAGGCTTTTATAGCTTTTTAGGACAGTAATATGCTTATTATTCGTAAGCTTTGATTTCAAGGCAGACCTTTTCTTAATTAATGTTTTAAGATTGTTAGGCATGATGAATAGATGTAAAATGAAGTTTTAAAACGATTAAGTTACAGTAATTAAGAAAGCGAATGAGTTTTAAAACTTTTGCAGCTAAAATAAACTATTAAATAAAGGATAACAAAGCTCGCAGGTAAT
This sequence comes from Tyria jacobaeae, assembly GCA_947561695.1. Classification (NCBI taxonomy): domain Eukaryota; kingdom Metazoa; phylum Arthropoda; class Insecta; order Lepidoptera; family Erebidae; genus Tyria; species Tyria jacobaeae. Next base: position 11,308,592 of record OX387221.1, on the reverse strand, counting down.
AAACTAATAGAAAGAACACGTGCGAAACCGCAACAAACCGGTTTTGCAAATGCGACGATGATAATGAACGAATGAACGAACAAATGAATGAATGAATAAATAGAAGCAACGTTGTTCAATAAATTTCTTTTTAGCGAGCTATAATATGATTATATCTAATGCAACTTTAACTAAAGCTTATGAAAAGATTTTAAATGTATTAAATTATTATGATCGCTAAGGTGGCTGGCTCAACTTGTCTATTTGAAGCAAGGCAGGAAAGAGATATAAAAATATGTGGAAAAGAGATAAGCAGGAGTAAATAGGAAAATGGAATGAACTCACAGAACGTCTTATCCACCCACTATAATTTCTTGTCTTCGTCTTCGTCCTTCTTCCTGTGTCGTTGAAAAGTAGTAGGCCGGTGGTCGTTTTATAAGGAGTGGGAGCTTTTGCGCTCGCTCCGCTGCTTGCCTCTCGATCACCTGCTCGGCGCCGCTCGCTAGTTGCTCAGCCGGTACAAAATGTCGGCCCACCGCGATGTCGAGATACACAGTTGATTCTCGACATACACTTTTCAGTAATTAATAAAAACGTTTAATTAAAAAATTGTCATGAATGTAAAAAGGTCAATTACAAATTTATATTTATATTTAATACATTGGCAATTTTGAAAATGTATTGTCACTGTTTTATATGGGATTGATATAGTTGTGGATTTATTTATATTTTGAGTGTTTGAAATCTCAGTATCTATCTAGTGTTAAGGAAAAGGCACTGATTCCATTAATGTAGAAGGGCGTGGCGAAAATGCTTTGGGCGAATTATCTGCAGCTCTTAATTTAGTATTTTCTACAATACGCTGATTTTTTCCTTATTTTCGATGGAATCTTCGATGTAAACCTCTGCTACGGAACTGGATTTCTAACCTTCCGTGCCGCTTCAAAACGTAAAGTCCGCTCCAGAATCTGCCAAAAGTGTAGTGAACGTACGGTGAAAACAATGTCCTGTGTACAACTTGCTATCAGACAACTTCAAGTATGCAGCGATATCTGGGGCATTGAAGATATGATGATTTCCAACGATACCGTCCCACTGAAAACCCCGGGGGGATTACAGCCTGAGGGGGTTTCCATAAACAAAAAAATTAAAAGTTTAAAAATTGATGATCATAAAGAATTGCATCGACTTCAATACGACTGACTTGTTGGTATAGTGCTAAGTGACTCCGACTACTAAGCTAAGGTAGTCGTGGAAAACTTGGTTATATTTTTTCACATAAATTTTGAGGATATGTGAAAAAAGTGTGAATACAAGTTGTAGATCTTTTTATTACCTATTCATTTTACTATATTATTCTATAGGACTGTGTATAGTTTTGCTGAAAATCATTTTTTCCCCTAAAATCTCACCCCATTCCCCTTCCCGACCGCAGATCGCCCGTAAATAATTTCTCTTTTCATTTTTATTATATTCTCTTCCTTTTCCAATGGGTTTCATCCTACTTTTTTTTTCACTATTTACCATCTTCCCAGGGTTCAGCCCTGGTATATAAAGAATTATTAAACCTATAAAGTGTAAAATGAAGGTAGTAATACAGTTAACTATAATTTATAAGGATAAACGCCGTGAAGTCGCTTATATATATGGAGACTAAGTATATACTTGTTATTCGGTACATAGATATTTGTTTGCTTACTGAACCCACGGTGCGTGAGTCAGACTCGCACTTGTGTGCTTTTTTTACATATGTGCTAAAATCATTGCGGAGTTACTAAGAAAGCTTGAAATCCTTTTGCAATCCAACGTGATGGATTACGAAATAAAATATTTGTTTAGGTTCATGATAAATTTTATTCAGAGGATAAACATGCTTAAATGAAATTGCCTCGCCAGGGGTATGTTAGAGAATTAGAGCTTGTTGATCAAACATTTTAGAAGATTTAAGTCATGATTTCAACTATTGCGATCAACCTAGAAGTACTTGATATTTTAGGTATATACAGGCTTAAGTGATAACAAATCAATAATACTGATTATGGTAGCATTATATATATATATGTCTTACAAACATGTATGTTACTTCTAAATTACAAGAAATCCTAAAATTGATCGTGGGGATGAGCTAGCATGCAGCCGCATCCACCTTTGTAGGACTGGAAGATGCCACTGCTCTGAGAATACTTTTAGGATGCCTTTGATGATGCCTAGCATTCGAGTGGATATTGACGCGCTCGGCTTTCTTATGGCCGCATAAGAGTCATCGCAACTGTTAAAAACTTGGGCAAATTCAACAGCATCCTAAAGGCATTGTTGCACTGGACGCTTATTGCGCTGTGCGCCGGTGCGTAAAGTTATTCCAAGTCAAGTTATGCACGTGTTGAAGGACTGACTATATGCTTTGCAAAGAGTGACCTTGATTGGTGTATTACAACAAGCAAACCTGTGAGCCTACATATTACACCGGACAGACAGTACCCTACGCTTTCTGTCATTGTCAAGATCATCTGATAAATAGTTCACATAGGCATGGTATGCTGTTAGCAGTGCGTTGTCATTGGAATATTTTGTAGCCTGTACAGGGCAAAATTGATTTATTTTGTTATGCACATAGTATATCTGTGTTTTCTGTGACATATTATTGTCAATGTGTAATCCTCAGAATTGTGTCACCTTTGGTTTAGTTATTTCTTCTTTTCCACCATCTATAAGGTTGTAATAAGTCAGGTAGGAAATAAGGCGGTCCTGTAATTAGATTACCCCGGTTCGAGTCCTGATGATTATTTTATTTAACTTTTTTTTTCGTTGTTTTACACGATTTAGCAAAAAATACCGAGCAAAGCTCGGTTATCCAGGTACTTTTCTTTAATTGACAATTCCTAAAAGTAGTTTTCGTGAGAGTGAGTTTGCTTCAGATAATTAACGTTTAACCAGTCAGTAATGCTTATGAGACTATAATTTACATTATTTGTGATTTCTCGTAGATTGTCCTTACCAAAGATAACTTTGAAACGTGATCAAGTACAGTGAAAACAAAATACTAGTGAGGCAAAGTATGTAATTTGTCGTTAAACGTTTACTTTCATAGTTTATCGGGGACCTCAAAGACAACGCGCTGTAGCCTAATGATTATGAAACTATGTGGACTCCAAAATAATATAACAATATATCCAAAAGTGTTATAACAACAGTGACACGTATCAGACACAGTGGGTGTTTACAGAATTATACACTAGAGTTCTAAAAAGTTACATAATATTGTAGGCTGTTAAAATATTAGAGCTATGTCTTTTAAACTAGCCTACGCCTGTATCTTAAGAGACAAGTATAGGCTATAAGGTGTAACAATAATGATGTTCATGAAGCATTAAAACGAGGAAGATACTGTGTTGATTGGATGATGACCGTTTGTTAATATTTCTTTATAGGTTAGGGCCTAACGTGTAAATTGTTGCTCGGAAAAGGAGATTTTGTGACGAACAGGAGGTGCATTGAATCTTCGTTTGTTGTGTTCTGAAGGTAGGGTATTGTAGTACCTAAGGGCTGTTTGAAGGATGTCATGCTGGCGCACTATAGGTACCTTACAGTCGGCATAGAGTTGGATATCTGAAATTTTTGTATGACATCACTTTCAGCATGGCACGCTGTATGTGCTCTTTCTATTTTCGTAATGCAATATCGAATTACAGATTGACAAAGTGCATGTTATACTAACTTAATAACATCAAAGCTAGGCGACTTCCAAAGTGATTTAAAAAATTGAATGAGATGCATCGTTCTAGTAGAGATTGAGCTTACGTAATTGATAAAGATGGGACATCTCAATGCAGAGTCAATTTGTACTCCCGAGGTATTTGACACAGCTTGCTCTGTTAAGTGACGGGCAATTACAGGTTCCAACCTATTAGTATTACAGGTCCCAAGGTTGGGACACGAGTAAGCAGTAATCTTAAAGGAGTCAGGTGATGCATTATTCATCTGATCGTGAAAGGTAAGTATGCTGTTTTATGACGTTTATGCTGAGTAGGTTCAAGTTTAACCATTTATGACTTCGCTTAAAGCCAGTTCTGCCTTAGTTTTAACCAATTTTTATGTAGTGCCGTATACTAGAATTGCGGTGTCGTCAGTATATGCGTGGATTTTAACATACTCCGGAAGATTAATCAATTTTTTTTTTATGCGATAGGGGGCAAACGAGCAGACGGGTCACCTGATGGTAAGTGACTACCGCCGCCCATGAGCACCCGCAACTCAAGAGTCACAAGTGCGTTGCCGGCCTTTTAGGTAGAGGTACGCTCTCTTCTTGAAGGTTTGAAGGTCGTATCGGTTCGGAAATACGGCAGGCGACAATTTGTTCCATAAGCTGGTTGTGCGAGGCAAAAAGCTTCTGGAGAAGCGCACAGTGGTGGAGTGCCAATCGTCCAGGTGATGGGGATGGATATTTTGTCGCGTAGGACAATGGCGGAAACCAGCAGCCGGTATAAGTCCGAACAATTCCTCTGAACACTCCCCATGATACAAGCGATAGAGGATGCAGAGTGAAGCTACATCTCTACGCGACGCCAAGGTGTCAAGTCGATCAGAAATATCTTGGCAGTCGATGATGCGAGTCGCTCTCCGTTGAATGCGGTCAAGAGGCAGAAGTTGGTACTGGGGTGCACCTGCATAGAGATGAGAACAGTATTCCATGTGCGGCCGAACCTGCGCCTTATAAAGTTGCAGGCGGTGGGCTTGAGTAAAATACTGTCTCGATCTGTTTAGCACACCAAGCTTCTTCGAGGCTAATATAGCCTTACTCTCTAAGTGACCGCGAAACTGGACTTCGCTTGATATATCGACGCCAAGGATTCCGATACTGGCTGATGCAATACAGACCATTAACATAGATTTGGAATAAAATCAGGCCCAGGATACTTGAGGAATGCCGAAGGTCACCAGCTCTTCGTCACTAAGATAAGAATCATTTATTACGGACTGTGTGCGATTTTTAAGGTAGTCTTTGAGAATCTCCAAGGGCGTAACACGTACACCAAGAAGTTGTTACTTGGAAATAAGGATACTGTGTCAAAAACACTGACACATAATATTCTTTTTTTTTTAGATTTTGTTATGTTTAGATATATTTAATTTACGTTTGCCGTTAAGATCAAAAATATTTAAATAAAATGATTAATTAGCAAATATAATACAAGTAAAATATAGAAACTCTCAAGTATGGTATAAGAATAATAAAACTTAAATGATCAATGTAGGGTAGATTTTTCTTTTTTATATTATAATACACTTTAATCGATGCTGGGTCTGAGCAAATAGACCTAGACATTCTTGACCTAGCGAGGTGAACACTCGGTGTAGCCCGTAACATAGTGTTAACTGCCCAAATATTAGCATTCGAATAGAATATCTCGTATTTATATAATATAAATATATTGAATTCTAGTAAACACAAAAAAAAATATAGAAAACTGTTGTATATTAATGTCAATGTGATCTTTTGTAACAGATCATAAAATTGATTCTTAATATTAATGAATTAATCAGGTATAATAACAGCAAGCTACCATAGTCTAGTATTAAATAGCATTCCGTTTATTTATTTACCTACCAGTACTACAACGTAAACACAGTATTGTATATAAAATTTTATATCCAGATTCATTGCCAACTTTATTTTAAGCACCACTATACTCTACTCAGCCATTGGTAATTGCATAGTACAACTATGTCTACACGTCTTCGCCATCTGGCTCCGAGTACAATTTGCCGTATATGTGTTAAAGAGCGCTCATATTTTACATGAATAGCTGCTGCTGTTATATGAAGGTAAAGGGGGAAAGACGTGTGTTTTCAAAGAAGAGTATGGATTTAAATGACTGAATTAACAACCGAATAAGAGTTCAATAAAAGCCAACAAGTTACTCGTTCTGGTTCGAAGACATGGGAACCCTTTACCTTCATATAACACCAGCTGCTATTCATGTAAAATGTGAGTACGGCAATTTCTTTAAAGACAACTCCGGCATTAGGATTAACAACGGACACAAAGAACACCCAGAGTCCGAACAACAATTTAAGGAATACACAAAGTGTTGTCAAAACTAATTATAGGTATACATCCGAGATCGCCCAGTCAATGAAATTTAATGAATTCATTTTCATTATTAAAATTTAGGAAAACATATATGATATTTCCAATTTTTTTTATTGATAACGCTGTACTATAATGGCTCGTCAGTAGTTGGTGAAAAGAAAGAACAGAGAAGAAAAATGCGATACCTATTCTTAAAAGAAAAGTTTTATTAGTTTTGTTTCAGTATGAGATACCATTTACATAATCGTTTTACAAACAATTTCAGTCAAAGTCTATCTCATAAAACATTTAAAGTTGTTGACAAACAGGAGAAAATGTTTCTTAACCGATTTGTCTATGCCTATTTATACATGTATATATGTGTCGTAGTTAAAGATTGTCATGTAGCCTCTTCGCAGAAGGACATGTTTATCATAGGTTTGACGACTGCTTTTGGGTAATCTCAAAAATAAATTTCTATACTGAATTTTGGGGTTTGAATGTCGGTGTAGGATTCAACTGAAACGTGTATCAAATGCGTGAAACACGCTATTGACTTCCACTTGGCTAAGACCTCTTGTCAGTCCGAGGTTTGAGTGACTAAATCTAGAAGCACTTACACTTCCAAGTTTGACTATATCTACAGAACATAATAACATTTTTTGGACCAATTAGATTTATTATACCTATTCATAAATAAAGGTATTGTTTTCATCTTGAGAGACAGGATATAATACAACCAAAATAATAGATTTTACCAAACCGGTGCTCTCAAATACTTATAAAATTGTGCAGCCGTGTTATGGTTAGGTAAACCATAACACCAAACATTTTTTTCGTAAAACTTTTAACGATAATTAATATTTATTAAGCTGAACAAAGAAAAACTCGTAAAAGAAAATATTATTCACAATACCTTTTTTCTGATACCAGCCATTTTCCTTAATTCAATATAAGCCGTATTTAAGAAAACACTAATTGGAAATATTGTACGACTCTTACATTTTCTGACTGAGAGTATGCGGTACCATTTGTTACCATTTTATAATGGTAACTGTAATCTCTGAAATATGTCAGGCAGAGCTTACGGGTTAAGCTGTGAAACATGTGGGGTTAAGCCTTTAAGAATAATCCCGTGCGTATTTGCCTCCAGGTAAGTAAAGCTAACAAAAAAAAAGTTGACTACGACTAAAACCTTAGGGGTTCTGGGAATCTGAAAACCTCACAAAAGTCCGGAAAATGCAACGCAAGCATTGCTTTACAACCGGTCTTCTGTGAGGCCGTAGTATCGCATCGGTTGGGCCCGCCCGTTCGTGCCGAAGCATGGCTCTACCGCCATATAGTCTGAGTGAAATTGATCTATAGTTTGTATGAATTCAGGAGAGGTAGTAGTAGTAGTAGTGTCAGAGAAGGAAAACTCCAATATCAAACCCGAAATGGTGGTGGACAAGTAGAGTTGAACTTTAAATACGCGGCAGATCCCTGCAACCGACCTAGCACCACATGCTTAGCCATACCTATCTCCATATGCATAGCTACCATATTGGTTCGCCTTTCCTGCTAGCGAGTTCAGCTAGCGAGGCCTAAAGGGTAACGTAGGTCTTGAGTAACTCTGCGTTTTATTGTAAATGAGCTCTGAACTAATGTTTTAAGTCTAAGTGATATGTAATCGTTGAGAATTCTAACCTCAACTTTATATATAAACATACATAGATAATATACATATATATTTCTATTTTTTTATATTCTCATACAATAGGTTTTGAATTTTTCATTAAGTTGGAGGTTAAAGAAGGATTTCTTCAACAAGGTATTTAAATTCGGTATTTTTCTGCTGGCCATTAGGGTCACAATAGCCATAAAGCTTCTGTAACCCGTGTACGCGTAAGCTATTCTTCTGAATATCAGTATCTATCAGTCCTTAAGGATGAATGAACTTATATTCATTCTTTATGAACTTTGACTTCATATAACTAGCTAACTAACTTAAGTCCATATGAAACGATCTGAAATCTTTACGACTCTGAACAGTAAGTCTATAAATCGAAAGTATATTCTTCAGTCATTTTATTCTCAAAGTTTCTTGTTACTTCAAGTTCTAGATTATATAAAAATAGCGTTTTGTTTTTTTTTTGTACTTGACCTGACATGGATTATGTATGTAATTTTTGTAGGTACCACTTATAAAATGTGTATGTACACATTTTATTTAGGATCATAACATTTGAGTGCTTCAATCATTGCTGTTTAATAAATCTACCAATAAGTTGCAATTTCTGAAACAGTTGGAGAGTTCCAGCGACCCTAATCCTGAAGAACAAGTTACCAACGAAGAGATAGTAACCCCTCTATAGCAGTACAACAGAATAAATATAACCTAACGGTTTTACATTAGCAACCCTATATATTGTTTGAGTCCAACCACGTCTACCGTCCGGCCTTTATGCTAATTGAACAAAGTTTAACAGGAAGGGTCACAGACAGTGGATACAACTTGTTTGTGTTTCGAAACTCGTCCCCGTCACTTGTCACCGTTCAGTTACTTTCTGCAACCGCACTAAAATGATACCCGTTTGCTGGAGATATTAATTCCAAAAGATGCTCTTAATTCATATTAAAGACATACACAGCGTTTTTTTAGTCTACCTCCACATTGAATAATTTCTGTATCGTGGGAACGCTCCGGACAAATATTTTTATAGATAGATATTGAAAAAAACTAAAAACCTTTACTACGAACAACCTTCAACTTTCCCATCCGAAATAATGCCCAGATGACGGCAATAGGTTTGCCTCATATTGTCTATTGCCCCTTACGTAAATGGTATTAAAATGAGCCTATGCTGCCTATCCCTTCAGGGGCACAGGGTGTACATTACGTATGTATGAATTTTGACAAGTGATGTTACGCGGCAGTAATATGAGCATATGTATGTGTATTTAATTAGACGCTACAAGACAATGCGGACGTTATTTATTGTGCCTACGATATCCTCTCTGTTTGATTAATCTATGACTCACGCAAAGCTACCGTTATTTGTCCTTGTCGCACTGCAGTCGGATTTCATTTAAAAAATTCGGTAAATGGGCAACAAAACTATGACATAATACAAATATTAGGTACATATAAATATTTACTAGTGGTAAATCAGAATGAACAAACCTTGAAACCGTAGTTTTTATACCTTCTTTTTGGTAATAATATTAATACTTCATGGAGACGCTTAGACGGATTTATTTGCTAGCATCTTTTGATCGACTAAATCAAATCACGACAATTGATTACATTTTTCTACAAAAATTAGCGCGCGCTAGTGCGATATCTATTTTTTTATATAATATCATTGTAGAAATCTGTAACTTGTAACGGACGGCGTTTGGTGATCAGAAATCTCATGGGTAATATGATTCAAGCAAAGGTATTGAGTTGAGAGCTGTTAAGTCGTTGAGATGAGTTGCAGGTGTCCATGGGCGGCAGTGTTCATTTAGTCAACATTCAACATTGAGAATGAATAGTTCATATAAATGTATTTTTTATAATTGTTATAATAATTATTATTATACATATTATAATATATAATTATAATGTGGTATGCGATTTCCATGATGCAAAAGTGTCTAGTTCATTTTTTTTACCTGTGTTCAGTATTCCCATAATTTAAATATATTCAAACAGCAAAAAAAACGGCTTGTTTCCGCTTTTAATGCAACTTCAAATATAAGAAAACCTCAATAAAATCTAAAATCCATAAGACAAGGAAAGTTAATTAAGTGATGTTGTAACAATGTTATAACAATTTTGTACCAAGTAATAAAGAAGAAGCTACGAAGCTGTGATTAAATTACATATTTTATGAAACAATTTAATTTCAAGTTTATAAATTCCTATTTATATTGGTTTATTTCTAAATATGTTGGAACACCAACTTTGTTGGCACATGGTAAATATACTAATTAGATTTTTCGGTACAATTGCTAGTCCATTGATGTTATTTGGCTTGGGACGATAGCCGAAATGGAACAGAGTAAAACAGGTAACCATGTGTGTGTCATGGTTTTCAGTTAGCCTCGGTTCAAAAACAGATTCAGGATCCCATTAGTATAATAAATAACACTAAATCTCACCGTTAGGGCAGTAGCACAAGGTCAAATAAACTTCTCGCTGATTTGAAAAAGCAGTGAGGCTAACGTAATTTGAAAAGTATATGTCAAAATTAGACAAATTAGAATTCAATTCCAATAGCAAAACTGAATCAGAAGTACGAATACAGTCAACTAGCACAATTTTTAAAAATTTTAATGATTTTCAAATTGAAATTGAACAATTTGTTGAAGATTCTGATATAACAGCTCAATTAAAATACCGAGAATCAAATTTTAACAGCAGTCTTTCCATTAATGTTACCGCTGAGAGAGATATGTAAACCATAATAAATGGGTACTTTAACGGTTAAAAGGATTAGAAAACAATTTTGTTAATATTATATATATAAACGCGAACACGTAAAAGGTATATAGTTCATACCTTTGAGTTGTTAGATGGTTCGACCAAGTTGTACTGGCTGTGGTCAAAAGCTGACTTTACTGATTGGCTCAGTGCAATATTATGCTTGTCATATGATCTCGCTAATTCCTGTTATCGTTATTATGTAAAAAAATGTTATTTAAAGAGAGGCGAGCGTAGGAAAATACTTGATTATGTAAACCACTCAAAAGAGCAAGTCTTGAAATTCAGCGTCCCTGACTTACTTATATATTTGACATTTTGCTGTACTGCTGTCATTTTGGTACTTTGACCTTTACCTTTGGTTAAGACCTATGTTTACTGGTGCTCTTATTTTTTAAAGAAAACTAGTGCATTAGGAATTATTGATGTGCCGCGGGGGAATTTACACATATTCAAACATAAGATACAAACAACACCCAGACTTAGGACAACCACTTGTGGATCACACAATTTTTTGTCACATTAGGGAATGGAAACCACAACCTCTGGCTCAGCGGTTAGGATCCCTAATTAAAAATAAATAATAGTAATAATTCTGTAGTAAAATGATTTCAAGTGAGGGTACTTGTTCTGTATCCTCACTTAGGGACTCCTCACTTTACTAGGTGATTACTCACACTATCACAACTCTTTAATATCTATAGTATGAGATAGTCTTTCGAATAGGTGACCAGCCGCAACCATTAATAACACTCAAACATTTCGATCTCAACTATTTACAAATTTAACAATAGTAGCGAATCGCTGACTTCAGCAGAATAATTGTTATCAAATTTAATGTATACTGTTTAAGTTCTCATATGAAGACGATACAAAAACGTCTCATCTAACACAATAATAATCACTAATATTCAAAACAGTCATTATATGGTGTCAGCTCCATTCTGCTTTCATTTTGATCTTAAAAGTTTTACAATGTACGTTACAAAACGTACGTAACACGTGATGTTCAACAGTGGTAGAGCCATGTTTAGGCACGAATGGGCCGGCTCACAACCGGCACAACCAATTTTCTGTGAGGATGGTACGGTGCGATACCACTGCCTCACAGAAAATCGGTTGTGAAGTAACTCTTGCGTTGCATTTCCCCGAATAGAGTGAGGTTTTCGGAGGTATAACTCCCCCTCTCCTCTTTCCTCTCCCCTCAACCCCTCTCTCATCTTTCCAATCTCCTCATCTCCTCCTCATCAAATATCGCTGAAGTTTGCAGTGACTTTAATATTCTGACGTATTATTATATTTATAAATTAAAATTCACTGTAAGGTGTAATTTTTAAATACTTCTATCGTTATTAAATACTTTTTATGATTTTACAAAATACTAACTATTCACTTAACGATATTTTTAAAGTTATTATGTAACGAACATTATAAAGAGGTAGAGTTGGTTTGTTTATTTATCTGACGAACTAAGTACTAAACCGGTTTGAAATTTGATTCTCTGGAGGCTATATACATACCTTTATATATGTACAATTGTACATATACGTAAGTAGTTATTTCAAACTTCGGTCTTACAAATAAATAAAATAAATTGGTTTGTTACTTACTTCGCATACAAATTATAAACTATTTAATTCCAATTATTTAAAGCATCTCAAATGAACCAATCTTGTGTCAAGAATCAGTATGGTATCAATGCAGGTTAGGTATTTTATGTTCGTTTCATAATAAACGTTATTTAAGTTTCTAAAAAAGCCTCCTTAACAGTAGATTTGCCAGGAAATAGTATCAGAGTTTATATGCAGGTTTATTACGTATCTTTGCTGCATACCGCTATTGCAAGATTTTTTTGTGCAGGTTTTCTGGAGTTGAGAAAGTAGAACAGTTATCAACCAGCTGTATTTTTTGGTTGCATTTTTTCATCATTCACTCTCTTCCCCACGGTACTGATCAAATGCTAACGTGCAAGGCTCGCAACTAGTTACATTTAAATACGCCGCTTAAAAGTATTTTCATCCGCACCTATACGTTATATACATATATATAACAAAATATTCTACAATTTACACTTTCTTTGTAAAATTTTTATAGTGGTTGAGCCATGCTTAGGCACGAATGGCGATACCTCTGCATCACAGAGAAATCGGCTTGTGAAGCAGCGCTTACGTTGCATTTCCCTAAAATGAGTGAGGTTTCCGGAGTACCAACTTCCCCCTTTTGTCTTTCTCCACACTATCTCCCCTCTTCTTTTTCCCACCTCCTTATCTTCCTCTTCTCTTTCCCATCTCCTTATCCCCCTCTGTTCTTTCGCCTCTGCGCATCCCCTATCCCTCATCACCCTCAAAGACGGGCAGTACACTTACAACTCTTGAGTTGCAGGTGTCCATGGATGGCGGTTGACACTTACCCGTGGTGGCCCGTTTGTTCGTCTGTCCCCTATATTATAAAAAAGAAAACACTCAATTGTATATGCCCAAACGTAACAATTCCAGACAACTGAAGTAGGAGGAAAAAATATTTCAAGTGTTTATTATGCAGGTGTAAATTGACACTTCGATTCCCTTATTAAAATTCTTCCCGAATAACCAATGCTATAATATATATATATGTTAATATCTCTCAGAGTATAGACTCAGCTAATTAATCTAGTGTAGTACATGAACATTAACAGTGGCAAGTACATCATAGAGACAATACATCAAATGTAACGGAACGCGTCACGGGACTAGTATTATTCGGTCTAGCAATTCTCTATTAGCTTAATTGGTCATTAGTCAAACTGCACATTACTTCGGTTTAAAGATTGGTTGATGTGGTTTAGTGTTTTGTGTTGCGTGCAATTTTGTGTGTGATGACTACGTATACTGATAATGAATGATATTTATTATTATATATAAGTTACAGACATGATATTCAAACTGTGTTGACATTAATTTTGTTTTTTCCAAGTCATTTTAAAAACTTTATTACTTTTCAAAGGCTTTGTATATATCTTATCATATACATAGATACCTTATCATTTTAATTTTTAAACTTACTTTTTAAAGAATATTTTATGACGCAATAAATGTATATACGTATTAATATACATACGTATTTAATGTATATTTATTTACTTTATAATTCATTGCATTCGTATTTTATTTAAGTCATTTATGTTAAAATCTCAACTTGAGTATACTAAGGATATTTTAGCCACATAGAGCATTACAAAACGGGTGTATAATGTACTACTTACGTTATAAGTACATTATAAAACTGTATATGGCACATAAGAATTCAACATACAAATTTTTGGCCTCGGTTCACAAACTACACACAACGGTAGACTTCTTTAATGTCACACGTGGCAGACGTGATTATGACCGGTGAAAGGGATCAGGTTAGGCAGGAAGGTTAAGTTATCAGTTTGTGCATTAACACTATATTTGACCAAACATAAAACAACAGTGAATGTCTTACAATAAGTACCTGTCATTAACGTGTATTGAAATACGTTAAACTCTCCACTCCACAGAGTGGAGACCGCGAATCGGTAAACGAAAAGTAAGACGGTACCAAGCCAGATAAAGAAGATAGAATCAGGCAATCATTATATTAAGGTGGGTTGTATTCAGATTTCACTGTATTTGAAATGCATTCAAATTCAAAATCATTTCAAATTATTTTCAAAATCATTTACTTCAATTAAACCAGTACAGGTTTATTTGAATTGACATGGCTAGGAGCCACACTACAGCCACACTAGGTCAGTTTTAAAGCTAGTTGCATGTTTATATACGTCGATCCTATGGAGAAGAGAACAGGCAAGAAACTCTATGGACACTCTTCTTAACATATACTGTAATATAATTCAGGAGCTGACCAGTCCTGACCAACAGCGTTCACAAGCATGACCCTTCCCCACTTGCTCGGCCCAACGTTCTCCTCCTATCTTTAACTACCAATACGGACAGCGCACTCTTTAGTTGCAGGTGTCACTTATCATCAGGTAACCCGTTTCGTCGTTTGCCCCTCATACTAAAAAACAATTGACGCACGCGAGAGCCATCCTCCAACCCAACCATACGGCCTAATGACCTGACACATACTCCAGCATCGGCAAGATTTCAACATAAAAAAAACAAATACATTTTTACAAGTACAACACAGTTCTCATATGTACAGTTCAAAATAACATAAAGGCCATGTCGTAATTAAAATGTCAACTTAGTTTATGCAGATAATATTGACCATAACAATAACCGTAAAAGAAAAAAATCGGTGTATATGCACAAAAGAAAATAAAAATTAAACTTAGCTGTTACAAGTAGCTAATAGAACTTCGAGTACGAAATAAAACAAAACATGAGACAAAAAGGCACATTCAATTATAAGAAAAACATATTACTTTACCCACTCCTCTTTGTGCTTCTGATCAAATACGCAGCAATGGCGTGGCATAGATATCTTATGCAAATAAAATGAAAGTGAATCAGTTTAAGGCTGTTTTAGGCTCTCCTAATTAACAGCCCTGTTGGTCTTGTAGTTAGTGATCCTAACTGCTATTGCGTGGGTTCGATACCCTCACGCGGCAAAAATGAACATTAACAACTTGTTGTCCATAGTCTGGGTGTTCTTTGTGTCTGTTGTTTCTATGCTTGTCATATACGCAATATACTTTGTTCTAATCGCTAATATGACTCAATTTCAGTAAAATCTGTAAAAAAAGGAGCTACTAATAACACGAGTACATGTTGAGTGCCAAAACGCCTGCAATCTTTTAATTGCCTTCGAATTAAATGGCAACATCGGTTACCGCTCTGTTAGATATCCAATTCGGCTAGTGCACGTTTAAATCATCGCGCACTGCTGCACTACGGTGTATACTATATATGCTTTTAGTTTCATTTCCAATACTGTTTACAGATTGTTTAATTTCTAATACATTTATTTTCGCAATGTTTACTGGTTGTTTATAATTAAATTGTAATGACTAAGTACAATTAAAAAGAAATACCTATTTTTCTAGTTTCGATGTTATTTACTGATGATGTATATTAATTGGGTGCCCCGAAATATCGTTTTAAAACTTGTTTTGTTTTGAATATTACTACATGTAGCTTTAGTTAATAATAATATTAGTTTAGTGTGGCAAGGGTTTTATATCTTGATATAGAAGTCGGAAACTCGACTTGAGAGTTAAACGTCACTTTATTATTATCAGATACAAATTTCTGTGCTATTATACTATTACCTACATTCCAAATAATTTTTAATAATTGCAATAAAAAAAGAAAAAATATACAAGTTTAGTAAATACCTACTTACTTTGAATTATATACATATTTTTCTATATTAAGAAACTATTATATTATATTATATTATTATATATAATATTATATTATATATCTTGAAAATCTCAAACCTGTGCCGAAACTCGTTGTGGTACTGCAATTGCGCGATGAAAACTTGTTGTAAGTAATGTTCCATCTTTATTTTTCCTAGATTTTGGATAAGGAACTGAATTTATAGCCATTTTATAAGATATAAACTTTTGTTGACATGCTCGTCCGGAAAGCAAAACGGCATTGACATTCGCATGGTATTGCGTCATCCTAACATTTTTCTCAGCAGCCAAGATAGCTCTAGTTTCATTTGCGAAACAAGTCTTTCACATTTATTAATGTCATGGCATGTAAAAAAGATTTTTCTTATATGGCTCCGTTACTATGATTTCCCTATGCTTTAAACCAACCGAATAAATGTCGCCAAGATTCAAGTTATAGGTAAAATATTGGCTGTATAAGTCAGTATATCTGAATAGGCTGCAAGGATTGTATATTGTTGGGTTGAAAAGGCGTTGAAAAGATTTCATGTAAATAATCTCAAAAACAATCGAAATTTGAAGACAACTGATTTTTAATGACAGCTCTGACGTTCTCGTAAGCTGACAAGGGTTTTTACTTTATGCCCAAATCAGAAGTGTAATACTTTCAGGGTAAAAGCTTAAAAAGATTTGAATATATGATATGATAATATATGATGAATATATAGATTCATTACATCATCCCGAGTGACACTGGCTATAAATTGTCTTGGGATATGATCAATATGATAGCTATATGGCGCACGCATTAATTGCCTTTGTTTATTTAATTGCCATTCACAAAGGACGAAGATATCGCGTCACATATATTCTTTATTCCTTAATTTTCCAAAAAAAAAAAATTCCTAATAAGGGACGGAGTTTTGCGGTAATAAACATTAAACAATACATACAACCTAATTGCGAACCTCCTCCTTTTTGAAGTTGGTTAAAAAGTAGCAGCTCTTGCAGTACGTCAGACTAAAGGTTAAATGAATTAAAGTAGAGGTATTGTAAGCCACAGTGTCTTGGTGGTGCTCAATCCAGCAGCAGCAAAAAAGTTGTGAAGATATTAAAAAACTACACCTTTTTGTATGCGAATGCACCATCGTAATTATCCAATACCATGTATACAAATTCAACTTTAATCCAGCAAGTTCTTTAAGAAGAACGAATATCATTTTAGCTTAAAAGTTCAGACAAACTTTAGAGGCCAATTATTTAGAAACATAAAAAAGAAAAACCGTCTCCTCTAGG
This sequence comes from Tyria jacobaeae, assembly GCA_947561695.1. Classification (NCBI taxonomy): domain Eukaryota; kingdom Metazoa; phylum Arthropoda; class Insecta; order Lepidoptera; family Erebidae; genus Tyria; species Tyria jacobaeae. Next base: position 11,291,489 of record OX387221.1, on the reverse strand, counting down.
ATCGTGATCTGTTATGTCGGGTGTATTTTTCTGCAGTATTTTATAAGCAAGTTTTGCTCATCTCGAGTCATTTGTCCACGTAATTGCAAGCGCTTTACCTCATCTCTGCGACGGAACAGATGGCTTGTTTTAAAAGGGCCCCTTTTTATCTGTCTCTAATTCTCAAGACAAATGGATTAGCTGTATAAAATACGTTTGCCGTAAAGACGCCATTTGTGTTAATATTGTTAAGAAAATATTAATTGTTTATCAGAGGTTCTCATTTATTAAAAAAAAAATACAAATTATCTTACTTGTTTTATCGTAATTATCAGTCAACAATTGGCGACTTTACGACTTGACCCTGTCCTTTATAATTTTGTTAATATGTAAAATTATTAGTAAAGTTGGTTCCAAACAAGAAGAGATTACACACAAAGTCCAATATTTAAGAATATATATATAATCAACTTTAATATTTTTTAAATGATATAATACAGTTATAATATGTATGATATGGTTTTAATCCTTTTTATCTTAAATTTATAATTATATAAAGTTTACATTAATCATACCTTATCATTATTAGTTCTATTAACTTATTAATTTATTTTCTTTTATGTCTTATATCTCACTTTTTTTTGCAAGTTATTTTTTTTCTGAGCTCTGCGAATCGTTCGCCATTGCGAACATTCTGAAGAAGAAAAATATTCTCTGTTTATAAAATAGAGAAAAATGAAAGAAGCTTACGGCCGAACTTCAGGATTGAAGAGGAACTGCGAGAAGAAGAATATAATCCCAATGCGATGATAAATGTTTTTGATTTATGGTACCAAAGTCAATGGAATTAGGCGGCCATATCATACATTTAACCATTTCTGTTGATTGCTCAGATTTTGTTAGACTTGAAATAAATGAGGTAACACTGTATACATTGTCCTTTTTGTAGATGTGAGAACTATTTCAGAAATAAATCAGAGATACTATACTATTTTCAATATATTTCAGAATATTAAAATATATTTAAAAAAAAATGGAACTAGCTAATTAAAAAAATATATATATATATATATTTTTTTTTAATGTTGCTTGCCAATTATGTTTTGTTTTCTAGCTTTGCTAAGATCCATCTGCAACAGCGTAATGTACATATACATACATATGTAATTTTTGTCGTAATCATGTTTTTATATTTAAAAATATATATGGTATGAATATCAATGCAGACAGATACATATAGTTATGGCATATAGTATGTATGTAAATATACTAGGACACAGTTTGAGAAAGAGTTAACAGACCAACATAAACCGGAAAACATTATCAAATATTCTCTGCAAAGCACTGACAAAACCATTTTATTAAATCATAATATTTTCATATTCTCTCTTTGTTCTATAACTACTATAACAATATAGCGCTTTCATCTAATTTCGAAGAGAAATCGAAGAGAATCTCATTTTGAAGTACATTTGTGCAGGTGTCCGTACCTCCATTTTGACCTAGAATACTTATGGCCGTTTTTAAAGTGTCAGGTACCGACTGTTGGATCTGATATAACAATGCATTTCACGTTGAAGTCTCTCGCAAGATCTACACTTATTTAAATATAAAATAATTGTTTAAGTTTTCGCAAACAACTTGTAAGAATAATAGTAAAGTATAAGTATACAAATTTTAAACGAGTTAAATAACTTAATTCATGAGACGCATGTAATTGAGTATTTTTTTTTTATTACTGCCTTTATGTAGGCGGACGATGTAAAGATTCTGTTGATAGCCAAATATTCAAATATGTTGAGGCATTTAAATGTTATGGTAAGTAAAAGCATGTCAAATACATACAGAACAGATATATTAGGTTGGCAACTAATAAACTCGCTACTTTTTTTCGATCAGTTAATAAAACGTTATAGAACTATCTCGAATTTCTTGGAGAAGTATATAAATAAAGCAAGAGTTGTATGTCAAATCAGTTAATAACTGGATCTCCAAAGCAAAAGCGACTCGTGAAAAAATACTTTCGCTTGGTTGGGCTGTCCTTCCTCACCCACCGTACTCTTCAGACATTGTGTCCTCAGATTATCATCTATTTCGTTCTCTAGCCCACTACTTAGCAGATAAAAAAATTAAAAATGAAGACCAGCTTAAAAGTGATCTTACCACCTTTTTTGATCTAAAGCATAAAAACTTCTACGAGGAAGGCATTATGTCTATGCCAGCACATTGGCGACAGGTTATAGAAAACGACGGTGCTTAAATGGTTGAGAAATAATTTGATTTTGTATACTTAAAAAAATAATTAAGTTTGTGTACAAAGATTACTTATTATTATATTATTAGTTGCCAACCTAATACATTAAGTAAACCATGAAAACATTAAACTCATTATTTAGGTAATGGTATCGTTAGTACTTTGGTCTAACTCGATTTTATAAGAACCTGGCGTTTTATACACATTGCGTTCACTGACAACATGATCGAGTAGTTCAGGCGTAAAAGCGAAACAAACTAACTCACTCTCACTAATATGAGTGAGGCACTTGTTCCACCGCCCTGACGAACAAGAGACTATTGACTATTTTCTATATCAAAGAAAGATACATCAGATGCCTATATTAGATGTCAATTAAAGAGATACGTGTATTAATAGTTGATCGCTGTCTCTCCACAATGCCGGTGAGAACTTCCTGTAAATTATATCTGTATTAAATCTAATCTCTACCAAAGATCATTTTATACAGGATATTAGGAAATAAGACACATTCCTTGCAGGAGGTTAAAGTAGAGCTTTTTTACGGCAGCGGTAGTATGGGGTGGGGTGGTTTTTAGTCGGTAAGAGTTTGATATACCCCACCCCATGGAGGAAGGATATCCATTATCTTCCACCCCGTCAACAAAAAAAAAAAATATTATTATTTGCAGCCTATTTAGTCACATCTTATTAAGATTTAAGTTTAAAAGACCCTGATTAGTAAGTTAAAACGTACACTCGCAGTGAATTATGCGGCATTTTGTTTATTATTTTGTAGTTTTCTGATAAGCAAATAATCAGAAAATCATCATAAATGACATTAGCAAGAAAAAAACATAGTTTATGAGGTAAGGCAAAAAACCAAGCGTTATTTTTACAAAAATAAGCATGTTTATAAAAAAAAAAGTTAATATTTTTTGTTTTAATGTATGGAACGTTGCGTACCAATTATCGAATTTACTTCCTTAATTCTTTAGCTGTTCAAAAAGGCATACCTCTTTCTACAATCACCATAAAAATTAATTAATCCGTTTCCTAGAATCGCTCTTCATTGTCATACCGCGAACGTGTGCGGCTATTGGTTTGTTTGTTTGATGACGCTGGCTTGCACTTGCACAATCCTTACTGTTACTGCATGTGGTCCACTACAGTAACAATAGGGATTAATGACAAGAAGTTTCTAACAGGTTAGTGACAACTCAATTCAAATGAGTAAAACCAATAGAGTTCTATGATGATGAGAGCCGTACGTAGTAAGGTATCGTATCACGGGAAGCGAAGCTGCGGACATGGAGGACAGTGTAAAACATTCTACAAGTTATGAAAATCAGTTAAATGAGTGCTATAGCGCGAACAATTAACATTTACTTACCTTAGTTACTAGAAGCTGTTTTATTCTAAATTTATATGAATGGCGGTTAAGATGTGTTATATTTGTTTGTAATCTACTTTTACGTTTAAGGCAATGGACACATCGACAGTGTAATCTATTAAAAGTAAAAAAAAAACGATGTCTTTTGTATATATGTATGTATGTGCAATAAAAGAGATAGCAAGTTTCACCAGTTAACCACCGGTGAAACTTGCTACATAAACTTCGGTTATTTATTTTACTAAGATAAACGAAAGGTAGTTTAAGGCTAGTACTTTTTGGCCCTCTAAAGATTTATACAAATCATACAATACTGCTAAATAAAATGAAATGTACATATGTGGAAAAGTTTTATTTCTTTTATTGTATCTTCTCTTTAATCCCTCCTGTAAAACTATATTTAGCACCACGTTTTTTGCTTTTGTAATTGCTAGTGCTACTTCAAACTTAAATGAATATTACTAATAAATGTATATCAGCATTAATAGCACGCATTAATAGCAGCATGGAGTAAAATCCATTTCTGTTGATATAATAAGCTTTCAAAGAATTCAGCAGTCAAATGTAAAACCTTTCGAAATTCGGAATCCAATAGTTCATTCCTATTTCCGTCTGTCTAGAAATTAGCACTTGCACCAAAAACAATCTTCAGGTATTGCTGTTGTACAGTTCACTTACTACCAACAGAATATCAAGTTTCTTTACTTATAATAAAGCTTAAAGCTACCAAAGTGATTAATGTAAGTTATAAATCTTCAAATATTTATCGACACACCATAATCTGGTCATAATCTTAAACCTCTCTAGTTTTTTATGTGACAACGTCCTATTTCAGGGCATATCTGAGCGCCTATGATAATCAAATGGCCATCGACGTATAATATGTATAGAAAAACTAGGATTTGACAATGGACATGGAAAATATCTAAACTTATATTATAAGTTAACGCCCGACTACTATAAAAATGTAATTTTTAGTCTGTAGAATCAGCAGAAAATACCTTTTAGAAACAGAAGTAAAAGTTTAAAGACTTTTATGTACTGATTAATAAAAAATAAATGTTCGGAGTTTCTTTTGACAAGACGTCTACAGTTCTCTCTTCAGAAATAGTCAGTAGTTGTGAGCTACTAATTATTAATTAATATGAAGTCGACGTAAAGGTACCTGCTAACTGAAAACGTTTCAATCTACGATTATTATATACATCGTTATCATCATCATCAGCCTATTGCCGTTCATAATTACAGATAGGACTAAATTAAATTTTCATTTACAATTTCATTTCACTTTCTACCTTATAATTGTGTCGATCACCCTGCCCTTTCGTTTAAAGTGCTTTTTCGCGTACCTGCAAAATACCATCAATAAATCACATCGAGAATGAATACTTGTAAAGTAACTTATATTCTGACTAAACAATTTACTAATAGCTAATCTAATAATAAAAAAGAACTTGATCCTTTATATTGAATTTTATATTTTATAAGTCAATAGAAAGTCAAAGTCAACTATTAAAGATGTTTCCAAATAAATAGAATTACTTAAAAATTTATGACAAAGATACGTCTGACTTTGCAGAAAGTCAAATTCACAAAAAACTATAAAATAGCGGAGTACAAATAACAAGACGTGCGACGTTTTACGACGTACATCTGCTCCTGCTGCTCATGAGGTCATTGGTTTGCTTACTTATTGGTATCAAAATCAAGTCAATAACGTTAAGTGGGGACAGGAGCTGTCAGACAGCTACAGGTTGGCATGTGTTGTAAGACATGGAGGGCTTACTTCTCCGGACCTATTGAATACGAATGAAAATTATACTATCGTACAGCTGAGCGGCATGCCATTGGGGCTCAGATTAGATGGCAGATATATCAACAAGCTTAGCTATGCTCATGATATGCTTCTTAGCCCCACACTAGATAGTTCACTTAGTTTTGTAAAAATGTTTTCAGAATACCATAGCTTAATATACTATGTTACAGCATTCAAGTTGCTGACAGTTACATCTTTAGGCAACTCACTGGACAACCATGCTGCTGTTCCGGAACGTTGTTCGCGACGCGAGTTAATTCCTTTAAAGCCATTCAAAGTTTTCGGATAGTAAACTCATGTCCAGAGTTGACCGGTGTAAGAATACTATTACAAAAAGTCTGTCAGAAAGAATAATTACGGCATTCATATACAAGCCCTGGATCATATTACGGGAACGTTATTTGCCGACATTTAATGTAAATTTTATTTAATATTGTTATTATTTCAATGATATGATGGTTTATGTTAAGACACCATATGCGATTACGTGCAGCTGGAACAAGTAAACCACTGTGAATTTCATGAATAATATGTATTTTGTATTACGTCAGAAGGATAAACTAGTCGCCATACGTTGAAAGTTGATAAAATTACAATAATGCATTATGAATTATAAATAATGTATTTTGTAATAGAATAATAGAGTTATCTTTTACTTAAAGTTAAGCTACATAACATTTATAACACATGGGTCCATTATGACAAAGTTTTACGGTCATGAATGTTAACTGACGTCATTGGAAGAGGTGTTTATTTATATCTTTTATTGTGATAGATATGTTCAATCGTCTGAAAGGGAGGATATAGCAATTAGTTAACGGAAATTGAGGATAAAGATTCATCTATCTATTAACCAGCACGAGAACAAGGTTAATAGAAGAAGAAATTAATTAATATTTCAATAATGATGATGTAATAAAATAAAGTAATAGGCCCAATAGTGAATATGACATTCGTTCATTCAACTACATGTTAATATGGCTAGAGGCTATTATTTAAGTACAGCATACCTACATTCTGTAGTCATCAAAAAGGTTAATGTTAGTTATTTAGTGGGCACCTACTAACTTCCTGTGTTGCGTGTTTCTCGGTGGAGTAGAATAGAGCTAATCCTTCTTTTCCCGAGGGTGTCGTAAAAAGCGGCTAAGGGATCGGACTACTATCGATCTGCCACTACGTATAAAATGCCCAATTGACGGCAATAGGCTTGACCCCTACTATGTTAGTGGGACCCAATTTAAATTGGCAAAATTTGGATGTTTAATACACCTCTGCCTGTCCCTTAGGGGATACAGGCGTGAGCGTATGTACTTATGTGTGTAATTATTAGGTACAACGGGGAACAGGTTATTTGAAAGCAAATAAACTATGGCAGGTAATACAATATAGTGTGTTGCATCTTCTTACAAGAGTTTATCACAAAGTACTCAAGCACGCAAATCAATTGCAGTGCCAGCAAAAATAATTGCCGCGGCTTAACTGGGTGCCAATTTCCATTATATACTGTCGCTTGCAAAAGTAAAGTGCTTTAGAATCAATCGTGTCTTGACAGACATACGTAAAGAGTGATGTTTTGTCACAACAAAAATAATAATAAATATTGGAAATTAAAAACTTCTTTAAAAAAACAAAAACAAGATTTATTATTCAAAACAAGAAAGATAGATGTTGAAACACAAATTGTATTCAATTCCTAAAAAATATATGATATAAAGTCACAGGAATATGAAATATTTAAAGTGGGGAACCAATTCTGACTTTTTAAATTGTATATTCCTGGTAACTGTAGTAAATATATTATACTATAAGCAGAAATTGAAATATTGTGCTTTATATATGTATATTATATCAAACCTTGCAATTTTTAAGTTTCTTAACTTTTAAAACCAACAATATAGGTGCTTTGATTTGATTTACTGATTTTTATCGTTTAGAGTAATAGCATCTTTTAGGAGATGTACATATATTCCTATTCATTATCTTTAGCTCGCGGCTTCCCAAAATACGAGTATATTTCAGTCCCAAAAAGGAGTTCTAAGTCGATGCAAAACACGATGGTAGCCAACTAATGAGAAGGCATACGTATCATTTTTGATGTCGGTAATTATGTCAATACTCAGAAAGCTTCATGTAGCTCATTATAATGTATTTTGCATGTAGTCAGCATTAGCTGTAATCACGTACTTGGACGTGACACTCGAATTCGGTAAACTAAAGGATAAAAGCGTACATGGCAATTTGAAGTTTGAAACTTCAAATGGATTAATTGGGATTTAGGGCATCATTTTATGTTTCTGATTCATGATATCCACACTCGGGATGAACTAATATAATTATTAAATTAATACTTTGGTGTCCAACGCACCAAAATAAACAAGAGCGAGGGTTATTTGGAATGTTGTCATAGAAGTCAACATATGAAAGTGTTTTATTCGCTAAAATATCAGAGACTATCAATGAATAATCTTTGCGTAGGTCAAAACGAGTAATCTATTGTAAGAGTGCCATGAATGTTTTTTATTTAATGTACAACCATTTTTAGTACCGCTAGTCCGTTTAAAATAATTTTAGAAGATCAGAGCTTATAGTCAGTTTACAACTCTAGAACACACAATCGCTATAGCATTCATAGACCAAATAGATCTAGTTATTGTCTGATTAAAACGTGGCAGCTCGAGAGCGGTAGGACTGTAAGAATTTTCGCAATAGTGGAGAATATTAGCACCCAATATATATATATATATATATATATATATATATATATATATATATATGTATGTTTAAATATATACATATGTGTTCCTTACATACATTTTTCTTTTTCTTTTCTTTCTTTCTTTTTTATTAAATAAGCTAACAGGTTAAAAAAAAATGGGTCGTAAGTACCAACTTCTTTCTCTTGACCGCATTCAACGGAGAGCGACTCAAATCATCGGTTGCCAAGATAATTCTGATTGGCATGACACCTTGCTTGTATCATGGGGAGTGTTCAGAGGAATTGTTCGGACTTTACTGGCCGCAGGTTTCCACAATCGTCCTACGTGACAAAATTTTCACCCCCATTACCTGGATGATTGGCACTCCACCCCTGTAAGCCACCTCCAGAAGCTTTTTTCCTCCCACAACCAGCCTGCAGAACAAATTGTCGCCTGCCAAATTTCTGAACCGATACGACCTTCAAACCTTCAAGAAAAGAGCGTACTTCTACCAAAAAGGCCGGCAACGCACTTGTGACTCTCGAGTTGCCAGGGGTGTCCATGGGTGACACTTACAATCAGACGACTCGTCTGGTCTTTTGCACCTATCCCATAAAACAAAACTTTTCTTTAGAGATTGTCATTAAACACTACGGTCGTTATCGGATTTGAATGGATGTTGTGGATTGAGTACGATTATATCAGGAACGTAAACATCGTAAAACGGCAGCGAGCAGTCATCTTCTCAGGAGATTAAAAGGTCTCTAAATGTCGATGTAAATATTTACGTACACAAATATATACATCTATTATTCAGGATTAATGAACGACAGGCCAGTATTTTTTTGCAAAATTTATACGTGTTTGAAAACGATATATGTATTTATTTCTAACATATATATGTAATGTAGGTATATTTTTACCTATATTTAAATGATACATCTCAGATCTACACTAGAGTAAAACCGACAGAAATACTTTAAAGCAATTTTAAAGTATTTCTGTCTGTTAAACAAAGAAATATAATTATTGAAATTAATTTTATTAATAATTATTTCATATTTTCTTTGTTTCTGATAAAACGCAAAGGGTATAATAATAAATAAATATTTCAATAGCTTTTTTATTGCCCCTATACAAAAATACACTTAGAAATAATAGTGTATAAGAATCTCGACTAAGTTCAAATGTCAACTGCTTACACTTTGTTCAAAATTGATTACACCTAGAAGCAACTGATAATAGCTCTGGATATTGAATAGTTAAAGTCCTGTTTGATTATAACCTTACTTCAATAATATCAGCAAGATCCCCTGTCAAGGGAATAGATGTGTTTCAATACCTTGTAAATAATAAACTGTGTTCCACGCGTGGTTTCACCCGCTTGGCCCCATGGCTCGAAGTACAACACATAATCAAAATTGATTTAGCTACTAAGCCGTGAAAACGAAAGATAGCGTTACTTGAAAGTAAATAACTACTTGAAAGTTACGCTACCTATCTTTCGTTAATAAAACAGCAAGTAATAAAAACTTATTACTTGCTGTTCACCGTCTTGCAGCATGCCGAACTATTTTAGAAATGAAGGTAATGTTGTTTTATGTTTAGCCATAAATAGTAATAAAAAAACACTAAAATAGGAAATCCGTGATTATGAGTCGATTATTTAATAAATATAAGTCACCGAGAAGTACCTAGCCTATACATTTTATTAAACGATTTTTGAAGATTACTAGACAGGCTAAGACACAAACTCATCTCAACGCTGTGTTGACATGTAAGTTACAAATACATATTTTTTAATTGGTTAGAGTGTCGCTATTAAACATTAATAGAATTTATAACAACTCTTTACCCAAAAAGGACACTTAAATTAGTATCATGTATTAGAATATTATAGTCAATAATTTTGGTTTGTTTCTAAATGTTTTATTATTATTAGTTATTTTATATTTTGCTTTGTTTTATAGAACTAGTAGCATTTAAAACTGTATCAACTGGTCACATTGAGTGACTGCAAAGATGTGGGGAAAAGTATATTTTAACGACAGGAATCTCTAGTCTACTAGTGTATTATCTATTAACAGGAATACTCGTTCCCTGTAACGAACAGTTGTATTATGAATGTGAGCACGAAATAAAGTCGAGTGTATCAAACTATTTTATTCATACACCATCCTATAATAAGTTTTAATTTAAAATAAAAAATCAAATCAACACACACAAGTAAGGCGTGTATGTATAAAGCACCATTTTAGGACCAATTAGGTTCACATCAATAGGCTTGCCACCTATTAGTTTGTTGCCACCGTTAGTTTACACTGAGTACTTAGACGGCATCATGAAAATAAAACATGTCAATTAACCGGAAAACCAGTAGTGCTTTATAAAATATAGTTATTTGTTAAAGTCTAGATAATAATCTTTTACAAACCCTTAGTAATAGTCCACTTTTATTCAGTCATACAAGTAATGTTATTGAATCAAATTTAATATTTACTCAATTTACAAATGTTAATTAATCCTATCTATGAACTGACGATGATAGAAGAAAGCTGCTACGTAAATTTGTTTAATGGGGTTCGGTTTTATCTCTTACGGATGATAGCGCACAGAATCTTCTACAAAGACGTCGTCAATTTATCAAGACGTAATATATCGACGAATTATCAGTCCTGGGAGAAGACACAACTTCCTAGACTAAGCGGGCTTTCTGGTTGGTTTAGTCATTATGCATACATACGTATTAAATGGAAATATATAGCACAACTGCTTATCTGACTTGGAAGAAAGACGGGTTTTGTAGTGTATGTATGTACGAGTATATTTGTATGCAACGTCTAAAAAAATCGAGAGGTAGTTAAAATTAATTTAGGTTTGATATTTGTTAACAATTATAACTGTTTATATTTTTTTAATAATAACTAAAATAATAAAATATGCAATAAACCATTAACACTTTAAACTCTTTGTTGATTAAATTGGAGATGAAATTCTATGAATATGAATAGTTTTCACAAGAATTATCTAACCACAAGAGAATATATAATATGTATCTCTGTAACACACAAAAAAGAAATGTACCATTCTTTGTTCCCGCACATCGCAACATATCACACCAACTAACAGGTCACATATAACGCTAACAAATGACCAATAAAAAACCAGACTATTTGATACAAGAGGCAAAAGTGTGTTTATACTTTTATTCCTGCGTACCTGCCTGCCTATTTATTACCTGCGTATATACAGACGTGTTTTTAATGTAAATGCATGCATACGAAGGTGTAGCCCGCGCCGTACGAATAAGAACTGACGTCGCGTTATAATAAACTAAGTTACTGTCAAAATAGAATAAGGTACTTACAATAATATTCTTACGTATTCTGTACAAATTATATTCATCTGTAGAGATAAAAAGTTTTATATACTTCAATCGCCCGTCAAAGATAGCTCAGAGATTAAATGCGTGCAGTAACGTAATATATTAGGCATGGAAGCTGCAATCAAGAGAGGATTCTAACCCCGCCAATTAATAACCTCTCGTAGTTCAAACGGTTATCCTAATTGGCGATATTAACAGGACCGGGTGAACTAAGCATATGAAATTATACCTTTGTAGTACTTTAGCTGACCACCATCAAGCGTTACATTGAGTGAGTTCCACAAGTCGCCCAGACATTCGCTATTCACTAAATGTTTATTTTTATAGTACTTATTACATATATACGTATTTATGCAAATACACTCACATCTATATTCCCGAAGCGGTAGGCAGAAGCGTCGTAAACACACATTTAGTCAACCATCGTTTAGTCCCACTTACGTATAAGGGGTCAGGTCAGGTATAGCCTTAAATCGGGCTCTCTATATATTATATCTGATATACAACAGTTCGATCTCTTATTGGCCTTATACGGCAAGTCACATTACTATTCATTCTAGTCTATTGACAGATTTTAGTTTCATTATTAGTTCTGCTTACTTAGGTATGTTAAATTATATACAGTGTAAGTAAATAAAACTGCAGTACTATTAATTTATTATAAACACAATGAAGTACTAAGTAATTACGTCTATTTACGACTTTTATTTCATTTCATGTAAATAGAAGATAAACAATTTCTGCATATCATGTTGACAGGTAACTTAAAAACGTACAATTTTTAAACTCGAAATTGCCATTCCATTAGCTTTATCTAAATAGAACGAGTTCGTGTTATAGGTATGCGACCCCGACTTGCTTGAGCTATTACTTATACTCCCCAATCCATCTGTACGAGCAATAGCCCTTTTCTGTAGTTCCTTTCCTGTTGATTTACCCAAAATTTTTATATCTATTTCCTAAAAGTGGCCGGATAGCGCCAATAGACCTGCCCCCTGTTACGCATGTGGGACTAAATTATATTCGTCAAGATGTGGGCGTTAATTACGCCTCTACTTACTCCTTCGAGGAAACAGGCGTGACTGAGTGATATGTATTTATGTATGAAGTTAATACATTTGAAACTGTACAAATATAACCTGTAAGTTTTGTTAGTATCCAATTGGGATCTGATGCAGTCAGTAGTGGGATGTGGTTTTACTATAATGGCATACCGTGTCTATAGTAAAGTTTCCTATCTTGAAACAACATGCGGAAACCAGGCTACTCAACTACTTATATTAATATTTTCAATAAAACGTCTTAGCCAATTTTATTAACATGTTTAATACATATAAGTATTGTTTTAGATAATTGACCAGTCAATGCTCCTCATAACGATTTTGGTATACGTAGAACTGATGTAGTAGCATTGTAGAAATTTATTATACAAAATGTAAAAGTCAAAATGTGTATCAGTTCATCCTAAGTTAATTAAGCTTTAAAGTCTCTAGAATTTTTTCATATTCCCACTTACACATAAACAATAGCTTAAGTCGAAAGAGTTTTACAGATTATGAGTCTTCCAAAATACGAATCAAAAGTTTTACAGGGTCGTTAAGTGTGAGTGATTCACACTCATCAGGTGTTATAACATACATAATTGTCTGAAGTAATTGTTTGTAGAGATTATCAGTGAAGTCTTACGTTCTAAAGAAAATCCAATCAAATAAAATCCTGCAGACCTTGGCCGCCTTTTGCGATGGAATACTAGGGGTCTTGTCCCCCTCCAGTTAGAGAGCCGTGAGTGGAATACGTGATCGTCATCAATAGAGTACGGGCAGTCCTACCCGTTACCCCCTGGCCAGCGCTCATGGAGATCGGCTTGTGTTCTACGGGATGGGAGAGTTTTTGTCCTATCCTGTATCCTCTCCATCGCTTTGTTAGCCAATAACACCTAGGTTAGTCTTTTATCTGCGTAAACTAAACAGCTTGTGGACACTAAAGGGCAGCAACCTACTTGGTGCCGATATAAGAATTTTTGTCATTAACACAGGTATAGGTAATAGGTAGATCTATAGGCATAGGTAGGTAATGATTTATGGTGTAAAAAGCTGGGAGAAATGTTTTCAATAGATTTATGAATTGTAAGTTTTTAGCATACTACAAAAAGACCTATCGTGAAAAAGTTTTAAGATTTATGAGGATTCAAAACAAAAGTGTCCCCAAATGCAAACCCTTGCAAGATGCCTAAACAACAAATGATGAAGATTTAGCAACATTCACAACCATGTAAGGTTGTTAATATATAATTAAAAGTCATGTTCACATGAATCCCTCATTAGCAAGTTTTGACAATAATGTGACATGGTCTCTTTCAGATTATAGCTTGCCCGTTGGAGATTGATAATGTAGCAAGCTAAAATCTGTGTATACGAAATCCACTTGAGTGCCGTGATCAAGACGGTAAGATATGGTATCTGTAGTGAGGCTACAAGATTGGTAGAAAGTGTTGTTGATCAATAAGATGTAACTTACCAAAATTATAGGTAAATAAAGATGAGGATAAATTAAAGCTTCAAATACCTTTTGCTATTATCTGCTATAGGTCCATAGCTTTTAACAATAGTTTTGGGGCCCTCTTCATGACTAGGGACTATTTTGGCCGTTCTCGTATGGTTAGGGAAATATCCTGTACAGAGAGATTTGTTTTGTGTAATTAAAAGTTAAGATCTAGTTTTATGAACGCTTAGTGCTGGAGAGGTGCGATGGTAGAATTGTATTAAATTTTTATTAAAAAAAAATGAAACATGACAAATATTCCAATTTATGGTTTTAATTAATCTTGAATATTTATTCATTATTGAACAGCCTATGTGTGTATATTAATAGTCAAAGTAGGGTTTAAAAAAAAAGAAGAATTGGATAAGTGTCTTGGATAATTTGCCAGCTAAAAAATACGGAAATGCAACTGTGCAAAAGCTACTAAACAATATAAAAATTCCTGAACTCAATGAAGTCCTGAGTAGAAGTATAAAGACGGTCAGTTGAACCAACAACAGAGGCATAAACAAAGAAAAAATAAATATAATAAATAAACTGTTAAACGTAAATCTTGACAGTTTCACTGACCTTATAAACAGAAACTGATGATTAAATTACTGCTATTGACTTTACTCTCCCTCAATTACTTTGATTGATGATATTTTGCAGTATCTACTTGTCGTAGATGCATCAATTGTTTATGAAGAAGCCTTCTAGCGGTTGATTTAATAGTTCATGGATCAAAGATCCCTAAGAGGTTATTAAGGAAAGGGATGTCTCGACCGGTGCGATACCACGGCCTCACAGAACTTCTACAAAGTACAGCTCTGGCTCGTTTACATCTTAGAAATATCAATTTTAAGAAGGGTAACTATTTCGAAGCGAACTAAGTTGCAGGGATAGTTTCTCAAAAATAAATAAATCGTAAAGTGTCGCATAACCGCTAAAAAGTCAAATCTTATTTATGACCTAGAATACATGTCGGGTTAAAATTTAGGAACATGTCATGTCAACGATTTCTTGCTTATAGTACGAGAGACGGTATAAGAATTTCTTCAGTGGTAGAGCCATGCTTAGGCACGAATGGGCCGGCTCGACCGGTGCGAGACCACGGCCTCACAGAAAACCGGTTGTGAAGTAACGCTTGCATTGCATTTTCCCGAATTGAGTGAGGTTTCCGGAGGCCCAATTCCCCCTTCCCCCTTTTCTCTCCCCTCATCTCCTTTCTCCTTTTCCCCATCTCCTCATCCCTCCTCTCTTCTTTCTGCTCCCTGCATCCCCCATCCCTCATCACCCTCAAAGACTCGCAGACTCTTGAGTTGCAAGTGTCCATGGACGGCGGTGTCACTTACCATCAGGTGACCCGTCTGTTCGTCTCTCCCACTATAGTATAAAAAAAAAAAATATGTATATACCCTCATCTCTTATTTAATGATAATGAAGAAAATATGCGAGATAATACATATATTCATACAACGCCATTCAAGCTGAAATATTGCGGCCACTGGATTTTTCTTCTTCGATTTATATTGCGCACTAGTTTGTGCATATATTGTAAAACGGTATTAAACAAGTGTTGTGTTTACCTCAAAGTGGTTGAGTGTTAGAAAATACTATTATTGTAGTGTAATCCTAACTAGCAAACATGACGTGAGTACATTAAAATGCCTATCTCAGGTGTAGAAATAATTTACGACTTTCGCATAAAGTTTTCCGTAGTTGTTCACTATAACGGCTAATAATATTCTACATATTTTCTAATAATGTCAAGAGACAAAACTATTATAATAATAGTAAATAAGGTTCTTACTTTTCAGTTCCTATAAAAATAAACTACCGTTACTTACTTTTCGTACCGACTCCAGAAATTTAACTGGATGTACCCAGATAGTTAAAGTATATTTCCTCTGTTTTATAAATATTATGATTCTTATCCTTTTCCTTCCTATTCCTATGATTCCTATGGTTTTAATAACTAGTTTACTGTTCTATGTTGTACTTCATTATGTAACCTATTATATTAGTTGACTGCTTAATCTTAGATGCTGCTAATTGCACAACTTCAGCGGATCTTGCAGTCAAACACTGAAAACGGACATTTTCTATGGCTCCCAAATATATTGACTTACAGGGTTCACCTGTAGAGGTAATAATCATGGAACATATCTTGTACCATGTGCTTGACTAAGTAGACCCACCGGCTGCATCGCCTACCTAATTACCTTACTCCTGATTTACCTAGCCGTAAAAAGCTACTGCAGCGTGTCTCCGTTTCTGCACTACGCGTGCTCCTCGCATTCTGGGCTACTGAGGCTAGTGTATCTAGCAGTAACATAAGGCAAATCAGTTCTCAAATAGCTACTGATGCCGACGTAACAGAGAGCGTTGCGAGTCATTGCCGGTCAGTAACACAATGTCGTCAACACTATGGACGATTGAAAAAAAAAAAAAGGTGCGTTCGTTCAGTGTTGACGAAAGCTACTAAAGGTAGGTTACCCACGGGTTCCAATAAACCACGTAGACTTTAAATAGCCATCACACTCGACGCTTAAGCAGAAAATTTAACATCTTAAACTTGGCAACTATGGATTCATCAAACTTCTTTGTTTTTCAGCTCGTTTCGTCGCCCTTCTGCCTAGCTTGTCTAAACATTACGCTATAACTGAAGGTTTAGCAAATGATTTTTCAAAAGTGCTAGTGCTAGTACAATACCATTATATATATATTTAACAACTTTATTGAAAGATTATTATTAACCACAGAAAATAAGGTTTCATAGGTTTTTATAAAAAGAATTAATATTAATATTTGTTTTCCGAAACGCGGTTTTTAGAGCTATACATTTTAATATTTAAACATGTTTATTCTATTCAGAATACGTAAATATATTTCACTAAATTAAATTAGCTTTTAGACCTTATTTTAAATACATGGAGGATGCCTGGAGTTAATATTAAAGACCAGTAATAAATTAAAGACTTAAAACTATTCATAAAATATGTTATCACAGAAACTGATACCAGTGCCTGCCTGATTTAAAAAAACGCATTTCCCTTGGTCGTGCCTCACCCAATCTAAAACAGATAAGCTTGTTAATGAGTGCCCTCGCTTCAACGGTACATCGCTCAATACTGCATTACAACGCGGGAACACAAAGCTTTTGTGGAGGAGTAGTGTCCACTCCTGGGAATTTAACACCAGCTACACGACAAGCTGCAACCGCCGCACAATAACGAATTGAATGCATATCACTGAGGTTTTAATTTATTTTCTAAAGAATAATATAGAATAATATATAAATAAATAGGTAATAAAAGGTCCAGGGCACACATCGCTTCATTTCCTGTTGATAGACCAGTATAGCACTTTCCAAAGTGTTCAATATTTTATCGTTGGTATTATTTATTTAGGAAGACTATTCCATGGACCAAATTGTTTAGTATTAAATTATTATGTATAAATTAAAATTTACATCCTTTAAACGCCCGGATGTGTATCTATTTTGTGTAATTGTGTAACTCAATTTAATTTGTAACACTCAACTGGCGGATGGACAGTGTGCTTTGTAGATTACACTAGGTAGTCATCATTTCATTATTTATATATAAAATTAATTGAAACATAATTATAACTTTATACACATATTTTATTTGTAATATATATAGTATTCTATGTGTGACTTAGATATAAATGTCTTAAATCCTAGCAACGACTCTGAAAGTTTCATTTCTGTTAGCAGCGATGATAGCTTCGTTAGCATGCCTTCACTTGCCGATACTTTGCAATGCCAGTTTTCTGATGTTGTCAGAAACTTTAATGTGGTTCACATCAATGCCCAGAGCATTCCGGCTCACTTCACTGATATGCTGGCGACTTTTGACTGTAAGAATATACATGCTATTCTCATTTCTGAATCTTGGCTTAAACCTTGTCTCTCTTCCAACTCCTATTCCCTACCAGGCTTTCGACTTATTCTTATTCGGAATGATCGCACGGGTAGTACTGGTGGTGGCATTGCCATATACCTCCGCAATTATCTACATTTTTAAATTCTCGGCATATCTTCACAGCCACCGCCCCGCGATTCTGGCGAACACCTTTTTATTGAAGTGGTACTCAATCATGCCAAGTTACTACTGGGTGTATATTACTGTCCTTCTCTTCGCATCAATTTCTTTTCTTCTCTTGAAAATGTTTTAGAAAATCTTGTCTCTTCTTACAGTCATACTATAATAATGGGTGATTTTAATACCTGCCTACTTAAAAATGATTCTCGATCTTCTTCTCTTAAAACTATTTTGGGCTCTTGCAACTTGTCTATTCTTCCTCTAACAGCAACTCACCATTTTCCCAATTCCACTCCTTCTCTTTTAGATCTAATAATCGTTTCCTCTACCCAAAATGTTGCAAAATTTGGTCAATGCCCTGCCGACTCTTTTTCTTACCATGACCTTCTGTTTTTGTCCTACAAAATTCGCCCTCCTAAAGCAAAGCCTAAATCCTATCTTCTTCTTCTTCTTCTTATCCTAAATCTTGATGAGCTTCTTGCGAATGCGAACAGTATCGATTGGGCAATTCTTTTGGCCTCTGACAACATAGACGAGAAAGTGGACATATTTACTGCAAAGCTCACTCAGCTGCATGATAAACACACTCCGGTTGGAGAAATTAAACTTAAGCATTTACCTACACCATGGCTCACACAGGAAATGAAAGTTATTATTGCCAAAAAGGCTGCAGCCAAAACCAGACCAAACATACATACAAACGTCGACCGACCCAACTAAATCTAGATAAGTACATATCTATCCGTAATCACTGCAGCAAGGTGTATAGGAAAGCGCAACGCCAACACATTCATAAGTCTGTTGAAAATAGCGATCCAGCTAAAGTCTGGAATTTCCTTAAATCACTTGGAGTTGGAAAATCTGGACAAAAAATATTTCCTAAAAATTTTAATTTTGATTTACTATATTCGTCTAATTACAACAGGACAACCAAAATAAAAACTTTAAAATATCTTTCTTCTCTTCCAACTCCTGATTATGTTCCATTTAACTTTAATCGAGTAGACGCTTGTGATGTTAAAAAGAGCATACTGTCAATAAGTTCCAATGCTGTTGGAACTGACTGTGTCAGCCGTAATATGGTTCTCCCTATTTTAGACGCCATACTTCCTACTTTAACCCACATTTTCAACTTTTCCTTAACCAGTAGTACCTATCCGTCCACATGGAAAGATGCTCAAATTGTTCCCTTACCAAAAAAGCCGAATCCTGACTCCTTTAATGACTACCGTCCTATCTCCATACTACCATTCCTGTCGAAAGTTATGGAACGCCTAGTTTATAAACAAATTAGCTCGTTTCTTAACCTAAACAACCTCTTGAATCCTTTCCAGTCCGGCTTCCGACCTGGACATAGCACTACTACAATCCTAGTCAATATTACAGATGACATTAGATCAGGTATGGAAAATGGCTACCTTACAGTATTATCTTTACTGGACTTTAGCAATGCATTTAACACTGTCGATTTGGACATACTAATAGCCACACTAAGCTCTATTAACATATCTCCAACGGTGCTCGCTTGGTTTCATAGTTACCTGTCTGGCCGCCGTCAACGTGTTCGAATCGAAGAAACATTTTCTTCATGGTGTAACACATCTGTTGGTATGCCGCAGGGTGGCCCTTTATCTCCATTACTCTTCACAATATTCATTAGTAGTATATCCTCTAAACTTGTTTCATCGTACCACCTATATGCTGATCACCTGCAGATTTATACACAAGCTCCGCTAGGAAAGCTATCCGAAGCAATTAACATTATAAATAATGATTTAGCCCACATAGCTGAATGGAGCTTTGAGCATGGACTTGTAGTAAATCCTGTTAAAAGCCAGATTATTAAATAGTCGAGTCTCCCACAGGTCGAATTTAATGACTATTTTACCTTTTTGTGAAACGGTGAAAAATCTGGGGATTTGTATAGACAAAACATTGTCATGGGGTCCACAGCTGCAGGAAGTCAGTCGAAAGTTGTTTGCGTCAATAGGGTCCCTGAGAAGATTGCGTAACTATCTTCCCATTGACACTAAAATTGCGCTGGTTCAATCTCTCCTCCTTCCAGTCCTCGACTACGCCGACGCCAGCTATCTTGATCTTACTGTAGACCAACTTGATAAACTTGAGCGTCTTCAAAATGTCTGTATTAGGTTTATATTTGGGTTACGCAAATATGACCACGTATCTGAATTTCGTAATAAGCTCAATTGGCTCCCTATACGGCTTCGCCGAAATGCTCATATTCTCTCCCTTCTTTATAATATTCTGTTTAATCCCTCTACCCCTTTCTACCTCAAGGATCGTTTCGAGTTCCTAAGTGAAACACATCTGAGAACACTGAGGTCATCCGAAAACCAGCGCCTGAAAATACCATCGCACTCCACAAATCCTTTGCAGTGCAAGCAGCTCGCCTGTGGAATGCATTGCCTGAAACAGCGAGACGTGCTAAATCGCCAGCCATTTTTAAAAAATTAGTCTTGGAACACTATTTGTCCTTATAGTTGCATGCATATATTTATTATTTTGTGTTGTATGTATATGGTATGTGTATGTTTATATGTTCCTATATGTAGGTATATGTAGTGGTATGTATATTTAGTGTATGTATATAAACGTGTCAACATATTTCTTAATATAGTATTAGAGTAACCTCTCTTCTGAACTTCTTCATTTGTACACCTGCAAACTGCCCTACTTACTAATCCATTGCACTTGTCCATTACAAAGGTTGTCTGGAAGAGATCGCAGCGATAAGACCGCCGATTGTACCAGTTGCTCGTATATTATTTGTTTCATATTGTTTATATTTTTTGTGTGTGTACAATAAAGAATATTGTATTGTGTATTATTATTGAAATCG
The DNA here is from genome assembly GCA_947561695.1 of Tyria jacobaeae. Lineage (NCBI taxonomy): Eukaryota > Metazoa > Arthropoda > Insecta > Lepidoptera > Erebidae > Tyria > Tyria jacobaeae. The sequence continues at coordinate 11,270,537 of OX387221.1, read as the reverse complement.
TCCATCTCATGTGACACACATTACCATCGGTAGCGGGGCCCTATTCAAAGCCGGTGGGATTCGAGAGAGAACTCTATCTATGTATAATCATAAATATATGGCTAAATAAGTATTATTTATATAAACAGGTTAAATAAGAAACACAACTGCCGTGCAGTGCAGTCACGCTATTATTATTGAACGACAGACACTATATACATATGTACCTATATGTACAATATTGTAGCAACAGCTAGGGACTCGCGACAAACCACATACATAACATTAAATAGTTATTTCATTTTCATATTCTCGCTCTTACTGTGGTCCTATGTGCCATTTAATTACATATATCTGTATTTTGCTGCAGAAGAGACAAAAAAAACAGCTTTTATTACTATGTTAGAATTAAATGGAGAATGTCGGAAGAGCAAAAACTGTAACGTAGTTTCAGTATTATTTATGTTACGTGGACACATCACAAAGTATACTACACACAAAACTCCGTTGTATTATATAATAAAATAAAATACCACTTGGAGTATTTCACATGTGGCCGTGCCATTCCAAAGTAGGCATAGCATGTACTGTTTTAATTAGAATGCTGAGATAATAAATATTATATATAATTTACATCCAGACACAGAACAAATAACTTATTTTTTTTTTACCCTGAATGAAAATCGAATCTCAGGAGGTGGGTCTGGTTGTTGTTTTGATTGAGAAGGGTTTTTTAAAAGAAGAATTTATTATAAATGGTTAATAACATACTTGTTTTCTTACTCAGATAATCAAGCATATTGTTTAGTGGACATACACTAAGCATAAACAATGGCCCCTTTATGTGACCTAAATACAAACCAATACAAAAAGCCTTATTACAAAACAAATTTCTCCACGTTATTCAGAAAAGCCTATACAAGTTTAGTTCATACAGGTGGTTCTGAATGTCCATTATTTTGCATGATGAAGCAAATTAACCAAGACTTGGTATTGTTATATACATGTTGTTATATACGTGGAAATAATTTCACATAGTGATATACTTTATGTATAGTTTCACATAGTAATATACTTTTCTTTTATTTTGACAAAAAAGTTCAAACAATTTTGAAAACAAAAATAATATTTGACATATAATATTACATCTATGTACTAAGTGAATATTTTTGTATAAGCTAAAATCTGGTTTGCATAAACGAGCCAACAGTTGATCACACATGTTTAAGAAATTCAATGTAATGGTTGAGCTACACTACACATAATGAATAATCCTGTAACCAAATAATGGCGATCACTTATTACTCATATGTCATGGAACGCAACACTTTTATTATTATTGGTAAACCTGTAGTGGGCATATTATGAAATAAGTATCATATCATCAGGAATTATTAGGGAAGACGTGCAAGTGAAAAATCGTGATATTTCTACTATACCAGTTGTGTTGTGTTGTTATCTTCGTAGATCTGAATGAAATCGTAGTGGGATCACATTTTCGCGTACAGTTGGAGATACAGATAATGAAGAATAGATTGCATTTCATAAATGCGATGAGAGAGAGATACCCTTATGTAGACACAATGTAATTGAAAAGTTGACCTCAAGCAATAGTGTGCCGTTCAGCAAAGGCATTAGAACCTACAATACGAACAATATACGAGGAATTTTCAGTAAATAACTTTAATTTTTAAATTGATTTGAAGAGTCCGTTATATTGTTAGTATGGTATACATGCTCTTGAAGTATTACGACATTTTCTGCTTTATTAATTGTTTACTTTGTCTGTGGCAGCGGAGTTTCCTAGATGGCCGTGAATACGTGAAGATGACGAAAGTGGCGGACGCTCCAGCACATCAACAACTGATGAAAACGCCGAATCAAAAATTTCTTTGCTCGTTAGCTAATTTTCAGCCAAAAAAAAAAAAACGTCCGTGTGACTTTTTGATATTTCAAAATAACATGAAAATATGATTTTCTTATAGCTTGACACCAGTGTAACCTTAAACTAACGGGCTATCTAGTACTTATAACAAACCCTGTATATATTTAAATGTTAGCATAAAAATGTTTATTTATATACGTAAAAATAGTTAGAGGTCTCGGACTTTCCGGCAGCAGCAAGTTCGAATATCCCCAATCCGTCTCTATAAGCAATATACCTTTCCTTCCCTTACTATTCTCCTTTTAATGTCAATATACTCCGAATATTTCCACCTGTTTCCCAAAAGTGCTTGGATGACGGCTATACACTTAAATCCCTATTAAGTAAATGGGTAAAATTATAACCGTTCAAATGTGTGCGTTATGGTGTTGCGTTATCATTTGGCATGAATGTATCTATATATATACACATGTATGTGTTCTTACTAATAAATTGATATTCATGATATAAATGTTTTCAAAAATAAGTATTCTGTAAATAGACGTATTTACAGAATACCTATTTTATCTACATATCAACGTCACTTAAGTCCTGCTAAACCAATTCTTGATGGAATTTTATTAGCTACTACTAATATTTTTTTAAGTAAATCCCTTATTAAGGATTTTTTAAAATAACTATTATACTCGTTAAGTAGGGCTGAAATAATGTTTCAGAAATATTTTTGTCCGTTTCGGCGAGGCAACGTTTGATATGTAGCCTGGTTTATAACAAATAGAGTTTGAATGAGCTACGCTGCACAATAACTTTTAATCGTTAATCGTTATATGTTTCAGTATTTCTACTTTTTTTTTCAATTTCATTCGTCTTTCAAAGTTCAAGTAATAATAATATATATAAACGTATATATAAACGTTGTTTGTAATCTGTAACACAGCGGCTGTCGCACTCTTAGTTAGCACTTACAAGTTACTAAGTATAAACTTAGTGTGAAAACTTCTAACTTTAAACGTGGGAGCTTAGCAAAACATTTTATAGTTTTAATCTTCACTTAATACCAATTTTACAGTTAAAATGAAGTCGGTTACTTCGTATGCTTCGTATGAAGTGCTTTTTAAATATCTTATGTGGTGTTTTAACAGGCACCAGTTTATTTTAAATGTTTCATTTCATGTCAATGTTCTAGGTTGAAGTCAATCTCGTGCGGTGGATGACAGGTATATTCTAATTAATTCATAAATATAACTGTCACATTAAAACATTCCCTACGTTTACTAGTAGTTATTATGTTTCAAATAGAAGTAAACGATAACAAAAGATACAACTGTGCATTATTTAATAAAATTAGTCAATAAATATTTTTATTACAAGTTACCACGGCACGCCGCGCCTCGCCGCATTGTTCTATACATAGTGTCGAAGAACGATGGGGCAATAAGACTAGACGTGGTTTATACGTTTCTATGGTCCCTTAATGCTAATCGAGATACGAACAACATCACGGTTTCTGTTATGTAGTGAATTTTATAATTTATAGCAATAGTTATTTGGTTGTTTCTCACGAATGAGACTAATAAGTATTAGTAAAGCTTTGCATAGATAATTGCGACCACCACTATTCTTGAATCAAATCTCACACTGCCTAAAGCAACTCAACGGGACGACTGCTCATCATTTGACTATATTTAATAAAGTTGTTTTAACTCACGTGTGTATTTCTATGATGCCCGACTAATTTTAGACAATAGGATTTTTTCTTGATGGCGTTACCTAACTAATATCTCGTTAGATTATGTACGCGTAGAAAACGCAATTATAATGATTATTTTCCACAAGTAAGTAAAATACGGGAGAAAACGACCTGTCAGATTTAATCTTACATGTGTAGAGTATACTTGCTGTATCACGAGTAACACTACACATACGGCGCGTGGATGGTCGTTTTACAAAGACTTGCACATTTTATAAATCTAATCATGTCCTTTCCACGTAGTGCGAAACGTATACCAAGCGTTACTACCTGTAAATATACAAAGAAAACAGAAAAACCAGCTCTTTTAACATATTTATTTTTATACACGCTTTATTATTTTTTTATTCAAACAATTGACATTTAATACTAACAAAGTGAAATTTCAACTCAAATGTATTTTTTGCTGAACCAATTAGTAAAATTGCCATGCTCGTCACTTTAAAACTTATCACAAAGACTAAAGGCATTTTATAATTTTGGACGTTAACTCATTGTGAAGTAAAACAATGCGAACATTTTACAATTCACGACATTAAAGTAAGTAGCGTTATGAATTTGCAAGCTTTGTAATACTTTCAATGTTAATGGAAATCCCTCTTTTACGTCTGCGTATAACGCAAAAACTTTCACTTCATGGTTTTTTGAATATAAATGGTTGTGAAAATAAACATTTTGCACAGTCTTAAGATTAATTGAAAAATATTTTGTATTCAAAATATCTACCTAGATATGTTCAAACGACGTACCTGTACAAAAACAATTTATTTTAAGATTTGAACAGGTTTATGCACCTAGAGTCGCGTAACCGTTAATTCACTATTTAACTAATTTTAAATAGTTTTCTTATTCCTCATCACTCATTACGTCGGTTACATTGAAAGTTCTTAGAATAGTACTGACCTATTATAGAAAAGCCTAGCCTAGGTCCTAGGAAATATCGAATTAGGTACTCTTGGGAATCTCTACATCTGTAATGAGTTCATACATCATTTGTTTTTACAAATTGGCGGCAATTTAAAAACTAACTGTCGCGCATCGATATAGATTTGTCTAGAGAAAATATTTGCTCAATGATTTATTACGACTTTCGTTGCGATCTTACTGAACAGCAATGTTACGACAGACTACAATTGGTATTACGAAGCCCTATCTCGCGCCACTGTTTACAACTGGCGTAATGAGTTTAAACGTGGTCGAAGCAAACTCACTAATGATTCTCGAGAAGGACTACGGCAACTACTGACGATAACGTGAAGGCTGTTCGGTTAATTATAGAAAATGATAGACGGTCGAAATATCAACAAATTTGGACAGGTTTAGGCATTGTTATGAGCTAAGTACAAAAAGTTTTACATGAACATTTAGGCGTCAGAAAGCTTTGTATTCGATGGATACCCCATAATTTGACAGAAGATCAAAAACGCCGTTTTTATATAGTATGATGGAGTGCTGTATTTGATATCGTCACAGGTGATGAAAACTGAATATATTGTTACTGACCCGAAATCTGCGCAATGCATATTTCCATCAGATGTTTGCTGACAAAAGTGTAGAAGGACAGAAGTCATGGGGGAAAATGGTGATTGCCTAATTTTTTGGACGGACGGGTCATTTCACAATCATCAGTCTAGAAAATAAATCTTTGAAAACTGCGTAGAAGAGACCCCTAAGAAGCGTGGGCTCACTGCTTCAGTCAATGGTTCCATCGCATACGACAGTACTAAGAAAGGAAAGGAGACTAGTATGAAAAGCAATAAAAACATTAACAGGTTGTTAGGGTTCCGTACCTCAAAAAGTTAAAAAGGAACCCTCTTGTCCGTCTGTCCGTATATCCGGACAGACGTCCGTGTGTCACCACCAATTTTCTCAGGAACGGGTGGACCTAGCACGTTGAAATGTATACCAGATTCTGAGGTTTATTGTCCCTAGTAGGTGTCAAGGTCCTGAGACAATACGATAAAAAGATATGGGTGAATTTCAATTTTCACGAAAACATGTAAGTACCAAAATTTACCTGAATTTTCTGTAAGACCTTGCTTTTAACCAAAATTGACAATTCTAGATCAACCGGAAGTACCCTGTAGGTTTTGAGTTCCCGTTGACCTAGAATTACGAAATTTGGCCGGCACAAATAAAGGAAAAATTAAAAAAATAAAAAACTTGAACAATAAAGGGAAACATACATACATAGTTGAAAACTGATACCAATTTTATTATGGCGGTATAATGGGTAGGTACGGTACCCTCGACGAACGAGTTCCGGTTCAGACCGGTGTTATTTATTTTTTAAAATCTTTCAGTGTATCCTATAACTAAGTAATGTAGGAATTCACTCAGCTCTTTCTTCTAATTCATTATCTCGATTAGTTTAAGAATTGGAACACGTATATGTGCATACAATAAATAAAGAGTTAACAATGCGTTTTAAACGAGTATATAATAGTATACTTCATTTTAGATTAGTCAAAAAAGTATTAATTACAAATTCTTATAAAATATTAACAACAAATCTTACATTTACCTCAGAAAAAATATTTCTGTTTGAGATTTCAGTTTATAATATGATTTATAGTACTTTAGCAGTTATCACTTTTAACAATATAAATAAGTTTTAATAAATAAATAGACTCTTAACTTTTGTGCAACGGAGCCGCTGATAGTAATCAATTTCGTTTCATCACATTTGGCTACAGACCTTAAAGGCTCAGACTAAAACAGTCCCTTTCCTAATACAACAACTAACAACAACAACTTATAAATGACTACTTAGCTAAGCTTTTAAGTTGTATTACAAAGATCAAGATCAGGATCAAAGTATGTTTAAAAATAATATACAAACATGCGTTAGAGACTTGACTTACACTAATATTAAAATATCTGTTAGTTTTTGCTAAAAAATATTATAGACGTTAAATTAAGACGTATTATTTCTCATAACACTTGTAAAAACTCCTAAGTTTGGAAATAAATTCAAGTTTCCTGGAAACAATAATATAACATTTTCCGTAAGTTTAAACGTTTCCCTGAATTCGAGAAGAATAATACCCACTGTATTCAATTTTCTCCAATAAAACACCTCAATAGTGTTTAGATTCTTTGCACAATTGTAACCTTTTGCTCATGTATTTCTTTAAACTAACAATATGGTATTCTTTTCTGTGTGTTGCTTATTGTTTCAAAAATACAAACACTGGTTATGTCACGTGTATGCTTCATCAAAATAAGATTTTTAATTAATGAGTTTACATGTTATAATTCCATTTCTGAAAATATTTAAAAGAATTTTGTAGGGGACTGTTTTATGTCATTTTGTATTTTCGTATGGAAACCCCCTCGGGCCGTCATTCCATCGGGGTTTTCAGTGGAACGGTGTGTCGGAATCGAACCGACTAAAACCACACGGTGTGCCATTTTACGCCAGATATTTTTTTAACGTAATATCACTTAAAAGCTATCATACTTTTAGCTTAAATTCGGTTACAAGTCAAGGGATTGTTTTAATCTGAGCATTTAAGGTCTGCGGTCAAATGTGATGGGACAAAACGGCTCCGCTCTCAAAAGATATGTTGTCTATCCTTCAGGAATGGAACTTTCTTTCTAGATGTGGGATACTCTGTCGTTTTCTGTGCCCCTGTCCACGTGTATTCGAAATTCAACACAAACACAAACAAAGTTTTGCATTTATAATTTTAGGTTATGTTAGCAAACTATTACTATTATCTGACTAATGTGTTTAATTAAATTGTTGTGATGTTTTTTGTTGTTTTGTGTTGTTTTCTGCAAAAAAAATAACGAGGTTTGTGGTTTTGTGGAGGAACGGGTGTACATAATATGTCCCTCCAGCACAAAGGTACTGAGATGATGGGCCCGCGTCCCAACGGTTGATGTTGGGAAGTCGTATATCGTATACTAATCGGCGCGAGAACTTTACGGGGAGATCCAAATCCCCGTCTCCTCTTTCTCATCTCTCCATCCCCTTTTTTCCTTCTCCCTCGACGCATCCCCCCTCTCTCATTGCTCTAAAAAGCGGGCAGCGCATTAAGGCTCTTTGAGTTGTAGGTGTCCATGGACGGCGTTATCATTTACCACACGAGTTACAGTTAATAGTAGTAGCCATTATAAACTTCTTATAATAAATAAGTACGTAAACGTATATGTATATAAGTGAAATACCAGAGTAAATAACATCACAAGTATGTAGGTATCTAACAGTTACAGTGTCTGTGGAGCAGGACCAGCAAGTTGCCAAGCATTTTGTTTAGCTACATAATCATCTACTTTGTAATATGCTTGTTTATTTGTTTGCGTCGCTGTTATCTTGATTCAAGACGCATGCACCGAATAAAAAGAAGTAAGTTCGAAGAAACACAAAACTTCCCCCCTCCCTCCCCGTCACCCCTCTATCTATCCGTTCTCTATTCGTTCAGTTAAGAGAAAGTTTAAGGGAAACGGGTATACTTTTTTGATTCTATTGCACATAAATATTTTATTACGTTGGCTTCATCGCAATAGGCATATTACTTGGGTCTATAGCTCTGAAGGCGTTAAAAGATTTAGAGGACAGATAAAAGAATGCGCACTAATTTATTGCCAAGAAGATCGGTGTTAATGAAAAGGAGTCGTCACGAAATAAAAAAAGCTTCCCGAGTATAAAAGGGCTTTTGAAATAAAAAAAGTGTCTGGCATTTTCTTCGATAATCTTTAACAAAATGGAACACCTAATAGAACATTTCTCATGTAGTAAATGATGTCTTTATTTGTAATACGTCTCTTGACACTGAGACGTTATTTTAGAATAATAACATTAGGGTTTTTTTTTTGTTTCATTCTCATCGAGAAATAGACTTTTGAATTACTTATTTTTGTAATTGGCAAATAAATATATTAATAACCATCTGTATCTGTATGTTAGGTTAGGTGAACACTATTTATTGAAAGAGTTTAGTTAAAGTTCTTAGTATAAGACCTTAAGTTTAATCAAATCGAGAAAAAAATATATTTTAAAATGTGTTCAAATTCCTCAAGCAATCTACTTGTATGTTTTGTTGGAGACTGTAATGAGAAATTAATAATCAGAAAACTATGCTATAAAGTTTTCAACCTAAGAAAAAGATGTGTGGTGTCGTGGGACACCAGATAGGAACGAAGTTTCTAGAAGAAAAAAAAAAACTTCTTTACAAAATTTCTTAACATCTTTATTTTATTAACAATGATTTATAAAATTATATAATAATAATATACAAAGAAACAGCTATTTACATGAATAATAATAGCAAACTGCAATAATAATAACATTTATCCCGTAGGCTATACATTAGACACTGTATAGTCATCATACATGGTCTTTATAAAAGAATCTCATGCTTTTTTTTAACGTTACGGATGTTTTTGCCGGGTAGATTACCCCTCCGCAACGCCCCATAAGGAACTTCGTTCCAACAAATCGCCTCTGTAAACGTATCTCATTCTAACATGAATATTTTGAATACACAACATTTTTCAATGAATCTAAAGACAGTGCGAAGTTTATTAAACCATGTATTTTCTTAAAAATTTCAACTGAATCTTATTGACTTAAACGAAGACGTAAATCAGGGATCTCCATTAATTTTCAAAGTATTAAAAGATTTGCAAATTCATAACGCGACTGTTCGTATTGCTTCAGTTCGCTATGAGTTAGTAGTCCAAACTTATAAATTCCCTTATTTTAAATAGTTTTATTTAAAAAATATCTTTGATAAGCTACAATGTTGTTTACGATCTTTGCTAAGTGAAATCAAAATTGAAAAAGTTTCATTTCGTAATTTAAGAGTACATATGTTTAAAAATATAATAATAATGCAGTTCTTGACATCTTCATATAGGCAGGTAAAAGTCGTTTAGTATTTATCTATATATCACTTTTGAGGGTGTTAAATTTTGTGGGTGATGTTCAAAAGTGTGAACCCGATGATGTGTAAGTGAGGGGCGGTGATCTATTTACATGAGTATTTTGTTAAGTGGAATCTGATTGATCTATTTGAGTTTAAATATCATCGTAATTCATCTTTCGTATGATCTATACATATCACCTTTTATAACAGGTGGCCAAGTCTGCCGGGGCTTATAGGGATTTCCTTCCTAGGGTATTCCTGAGTGAAAGAGTCCTACTGACCTAAGTATGTGAGGAAACACCGCGAGGATGTAGTCAGTTCGAGTCCGACAAACCACTTCGCGGCTGACTCTGCGACTTGTGGTATTTCCAAACAAAAAGAAAATGTTCATTCACTAGCTTTAGGTTAACTGAATCTAAGGAAACCAGTGAGTATTTTCTGTTGATTTCTGTATTAGTGTATAGTATAGCAAAGGCTTTTCTGTCTGCTAAAATCACGGTTTTTACTATACGCCACCGGTAACCTCGTAATAAAATTGAATCTTTACCAATTCTATAAAATCCCTTACAAACTATAAGTCTTTCTGAAATCAAGTCTTTAATATTTCTGTAGAGAGTTTAGCAGTATTCGGGGTTCAGTTAGAATTTCTTATGTATGTAGCTTTATTTTAATTTTAATCTGGTTAACAAACTAATCATAGCACCATTTATATAGAAAGTCTTGTAGCGCTCTTGTAAATCCAACTCAAGCTTGCGAATCTTTGGATAAACTCTTAGAAAAGGCTTCGCACACACTTGATATCAAAATAAACTCGTTACCGTTCACATTTAAGTACCAAACTCTATTTATGGTAATCATAAAAAATCAATTTTGACTGGTTTGTGAATGAATGTATTGACAGAAAAAAAATTGTAACCTCAAATGCTTTAAAAAAAAGTATAAATGTTTTTAAACCTTAGACCTATCAGTTCATGATGATTTGATAACCTTATCTGTAATGAGTCAAATGAAGAAGTAATGACAATATTTGATAATGGCAGACACAAACGACGTTTAACACGCTTATTCTTTTACTTTTACGATACATAGGATTATTGTGGGATGCATCTTTCCTCTGATTTTCCTCCACTAGAATAAAATAAATACTGATAGAATCGTTTTGCGATTCAAGCCACGTTCGAAACATTTTTGTATTCCGTCTTTGTAAAATCTTTCAATGCCAGACTATACGATGTGTAGGTTAACACACAAGATAATATTTAGTTGAAAGAATATTATAATATATATTGTTATGTGATGGGAAGGGTTTTATTTTATACAATTCAGTAATTCTACTTGTATGTGGTTGTATGTATGCTGTGTGGTTTTTGGTGGATTTTATCTATCAGACATTGCACTCCTACAGCACCCGGGTGACGGCTATAGATTTTCCACCGCTTGGCTGAGACTAAAATATTGTTAGCCAAAATTAGGCACTTGAGACGCTTCTGCCGACCATTTGGGGATATAGTTACATGGTTTTTACTTAAAACATAATTTCATAGTAATGTGACATTTAAGAAATGAAAATGACAAAAGTTACGCATATTTTCGCTATTCGTGTAATGGTGTTCAACTGACTCCGTTACAAACAAGTTAGAAATTTCTACTTTTGTAATGAAGCAGGTGTTTTAGCGTTTTTTCAATTCATTTCACAATTTTTATTATTTTTGAAATGTTTATTTTTTATTATTTTAATTTTAAAAGTGATAACGATTTCTGTAAATTGCAGTTTACAAAAAGCAATATTTATTATTCTAAGATTTTATTATATGAATTTCTATTGCTATTTATCTTCATATAAGTATGTTATCGATATATTAAATAAAATGTTGATATTCCAAAGAAATTTAACATGCCACTTTGAAGCAAATATATTTCTTTCTTTCTTAAAATATCTATTTCCTCATTGACAAATGTCAAAACTGTTTGAAATGTACCCACTAAAAGTAACTAGAAGACTGATTTCAAATTGTGTTTGAGTGGCTCGGGTACATCTAACTTGTAACTATTCTGTACAACAATTTAATGCTACAACACAGTAATTTAATTTAATATTTTCTTGTTATTCTACGAATACGTAGAATAACAAGAATACTTTATTAGTTTTGCAATTGAACCAAGGTTTGTATTTGCATATTTATAAATATTTATTTAAATATACGATTTTACTCACGTGTGTATTTCGGGTCTAGTCTAGTTTCGGTCTCGACAGGAGGCCTTTTTCAAAGGAGTAAGACGTCCAGCCGCGACGGTACTTGTAGGTTGTAGCAGCAGAAAGAGATCTAAGTTTAGGAGAATCTGAAAGCTCAGACTCAGACTTTACTATTAAGTCGTTCTTTACATGCATGACCGCACACTTGTCTACACCAAATTCCATCTTGATAGAGTTACTAAAGTATTCATTCATCTTTACTAACGCTGTCAATTGCAATTTATTGGAGGCAAATGTGTTTCAAATCATCTAGGTACATACAGAAAGTGATATATGACTTGATCATCTTCACCATAGAAAAGCTTTTACCTTATACGAACAAACAAGTATTGTTATTAAACACTGAAACAATTTAAATTGGGTAATTAAATTATCATTATCGCTTGAGAATACAGTAGAAGGGAAAGTACAAATTAAACAAAATGAATCTTTATTTTGACCTAAAATACCACCGTAATTTATTCGACCCCGTTATCTTTGAACAATTAACAGCCTTATTTTTAAGAAATAACACGGTTTTAAAACGAAGGTTTTACTATGACATTAATTTCGTCTCTCGTATCTATGTATAGCTGTTCATTACAGGCATTGCATCTGATAAAGTTATGGGTCTGTTATAGAAAATTATGATTGTTGCATAACACTATATTAGAGAAAACATTCAATAACAACGCAAAAGATTATATCATATTATACTTCACAACTTTCTTTGACAATGTCTGAAATTAAATTGTCGATTAACTAGTGGTCATTCAATTTACCCAACACTTTCTCTTTTTATTGATTTATTCAAGAACAATATTTGTAAAATACTATATATTATTATTACGACACAAGTTGCGTCTAACACCAAAAGCCTACACATCTTTTCTCTCATCTGGTCTCTTCCCATCGTCTCGTACCAGACCATTTTGCTCACATACGGCCAGAACGCCGGCGGTGACAAAAGCACGACGGATTATGTAATTTATATTGTCATGCCTATATATGACTCTCTATTTTTTTTTTTTTATTCGTAAGCCTACCATAATGACTCCACTTTGCCTGATGGTAGGCAATAAATGGAGTCCAAGAGTGGTGGTCACCATCCTCATTGCATGCCTAGTCAATGCAGCATGGTGACCCACACTATGGCGGCCTGGTGAGATGCTTTTTCACGCCCCGCTTAAAAGACCCGGGATCAAATTGGGTAGGAAACACGTGCGCTGGTAGGGAATTCCAGGCTTTCACTGATCGGCACAGGAAAGAAGAGCCAGACCGTTTCGTTCGGGATCGCATATCTTCGACTCGCAAACGGTGACTCCTCAGGCCAGCACGTGTAGTCCTGTAGAGGAAGGGAGAAGGTGGGACCAATTGGAAGAGCTCGTCAGAACACTCCCCGTGATGTAGGCGATAGAGAACTGCCATAGAGGCGACATCTCTTCGCAACTGCAGGGGCTCAAGAGACTGGGTGACCTCAGGACAGTCTATAATACGGACTGCGCGTCGCTGCAACCGATCGAGAGCGTCAAGCAGATACTGCGCATAGCTATCCCAAAGATGAGAGCAGTACTCCACGCAGGAGCGAACCTGGGTCTTATATAAATGACACAGATGCTCGGGCGAGAAGAACCGTCTCACCTTGTTCAATACACCGAGCTTCCGCGAGGCCGCCTTAGTGACGCTCTCGATGTAATCACGCGGATTGAGATCCCGACATATGTCCATACCCAGTATACTAAGCCTATCCTGTAGTGGCAGTTGAGTGTTCTGAAGAGTAGGAAGGGGAAGGAATGGAGACTTTTTGTTTGAAAACGCGCACGAGTGTGTTTTCTTGGCGCTGAACTCGACCAGATTCTCACAACCCAATTGAGAGATGCGGCTCAGGACCCGGTCGAGCTCAGCAACAAGCTCCTGTCGTTTTCCCTCAACGTCTGCTAGCTTGGCAGCAGGATGTCCGAAGTATCGCCCGTGTACTGTGCTGTCGTCTGCATAACAATGTATGTTGCCAAGAGCCAACATATCATTGATATGCAGAAGGAACAGCGTGGGTGATAGGACGGAGCCCTGAGGTACACCAGCGCTAATCTCCTGGAAGTCAGAGGCCGCGCCGTCACAGAGAACCCTAATGCAGCGCTTGTGGAGGAAGGCAGCGACCCAGTTGCATAGCTGAGATGGCAGACCAAATGCAGGAAGTTTCGAGAGAAGCGAGTGATGCCAGACCCTATCGAAGGCCTTGGCAATGTCGAGGCTGATGGCCAAGGACTCCCCATGCATATCCATAGCCTCACCCCAAAGGTGTGTGACGTACGCTAGAAGATCACCCGTGGATCGGTTCGGCCTAAAACCATATTGCCGATCATTTAACAAGGAGTGATCCTCTAGGTGGCGGATTAATTGGGTGTTGATTATCCGCTCGAGCACCTTACAGAGTATGGAGGTGACAGAGAACCCTAATGCGGCGCTTGTGGAGGAAGGCAGCGACCCAGTTGCATAGCTGAGATGGCAGACCAAATACAGGAAGTTTGGAGAGAAGCGAGTGTTGCCAGACCCTATCGAAGGCCTTGGCAATGTCGAGGCTGATGGCCAAGGACTCCCCATGCCTATCCATAGCCTCACCCCAAAGGTGTGTGACGTACGCTAGAAGATCACCCGTGGATCGGTTCGGCCTAAAACCATATTGCCGATCATTTAACAAGGAGTGATCCTCTAGGTGGCGGATTAATTGGGTGTTGATTATCCGCTCGAGCACCTTACAGAGTATGGAGGTGACGGCTATAGGACGGTAATTAGCTGGATCGGAGCGGTCGCCTTTTTTGGGAATGGGTTGGACGTTCGCCTCTCTCCAGGCCTCCGGAACAATTCCCGAGGAATAGGACAGGCGATACAGGTGCGTCAGTACAGGAGACAACTCTGGTGCACAGTTTTTAAGAACCACCGCCGGAATACCGTCTGGTCCACTGGCTTTCCGAACATCGAGTGACCGAAGCTCCGCACGCACATCCCTCTGCCGGATGCGAATATCCCGCATTGCGGAGTCGCAAGATGCAATGGTGGGCGGGTGAGCGCCACGGTCGTCGATTCGGGAGTTAGCCGCAAAGAGGTCAGCAAGTAGTTTCACTTTCTCTTGCGGCTCGTGGGCCAGTGATCCGTCAGGGTACTTCAGCGGTGGCAGCGAAGGCTGGCAGTAGTTGGACTGCACGGCTTTGGCCAATCGCCAAAACTTACGGCTACCCGTAGGGTATGCGACGAGTTCTTGACCAAACCGTGCAATGCGCTGGGCATCAGCTCTGATGTAAGCCCTCTTGCATTCCTTAGTGGCTTTGTTAAACGCTGCTTTTAGGCGATCAACGTCTGGGTCACAATTAGCGCGGGCCCTGATCCATGTGTGGTAGGCTGACTGCTTTTGAGCGACAGCACGGGTGCACTCGCGATTGAACCAGGGACGGGTCTTTGTGCTGGCGACTTCACTGTAGGGGATATAGTACTCCATACCGACAGTGATTTCGTCAGCCACGGCAGACGCACTTTGCGACAGATCCCTGTCTTTAAAGCAGCGTTGAGCCCACGGGATGGATGCAAAATAATTGCGCATTCCATCCCAGTCTGCTGACGAGTAGTGCCATAACCGTCGCCTTATTACCACAGGCCGAGGTGGACACCAGGCAGTGGTCGGAGGATCCCAGAGGGGCGTGAACCGTTACACTGTACTGCGCTGGGTGTAGGGGCGTATATGGGTCCAGTAGGATTTTATTTTAAATAATTAAAAGAAAAAAAAACGGTGCTTTCGTGGTAACTATATAATGTCAAGTGACAAATCATCAATCAATCGATGTTAACATAAAATGAAAAAAACGCCTGCGATACACATAATCACTTAACGCTAGTAAATCTTGAAGGCGCGTGAACATCCCCCCGGGCGGTGGAAACTCTGGTTTCACCCAGACTCCGTAGACACTGGCAAGGGGCAGATTTTGTTAAAAGAACGCCGAATTAATCCATTGGACGTCCGAATGTCGGCAACACGTGGCACACCATCTGATCCGGGATAAAGCGCTTCTATCCTCCCTAGTCTCCACATTAGCGGAGGCAAGTGATCCTCCTTTACCACAACCAGTGTATGTAGTCGAAGACTACCCTTTGACGCTCGCCACTTCACTCTCAGCTGCAACTCTGCAATGTACTCCTTGCTCCATCTAGTCCAAAAATGTTGGCGGAGCTGTTCTATTTGTTGGAATCTTGTTAGTTTATTGTTGCACTGGTCTTTATAACTTGGCTGGGGCAAAGATATTAGGGGGCGTCCGATAATAAAATGGCCAGGCGTTAATGGAGTGTAGTCCGCTGGATCTGGAGACATCGGGGTTAACGGCCGGGAGTTTAAAATTGCCTCAATCTGTGTTAACGTGGTGTTAAGCTCTTCGAATGTTAAATTACAAGTGCCCAACACTCTTTGCAAATGATATTTAGTACACTTAACGCCGGCTTCCCAGAGGCCTCCCATGTGAGGACTATAAGCCGGAATAAAGTGAAAAGTAATGCCATCGTTAGCTGTACTTTCCCCTAAGGAATTGCAATTTTGCTTAAGAAATTTAGATATATCGTTATAAGCACCGACAAACGAGGTTCCATTATCAGAATAGAGGTTAAGAGGTTTACCTCTTCGAGATATAAAGCGGTACAATGCCATTAAAAATAATTTGCTTGTCAAACCCCCAACCAACTCTAAATGGATGGCTTTGGTGCTAAAACACACAAAAACTGCTATGTACACCTTTACTAGTCTACACCCTCGGCCTTGACGACTAGCACACATAATAGGCCCTGCGTAGTCTACGCCTACATTCTCAAAAGGAAAACCGCTAGAAGTAACTCGCTGCTGTGGCAGGTTCCCCATAATAGGAACAACAGTTTTGCCTGCCATTCGACTACATCGAACGCATTTACGATAACAAGCTCTAGCTAAGTTTCGACCACCTATAGGCCAATAAGTCTCCCTAATAGACGCGAGAAGCAATTGAGGGCCAGCATGCATCAACTTTCGATGCTCAAAATCAAATATTAATTTAGTTAAAACGTGAGTGGACTGTAACAAAATAGGGTATTTTTTATTATGGTGGTATTCAGAATTACTTATGCGCCCACCTACGCGCATAATACTGTCCTCATCTAAATAGACATTAAACTTAAGCAGAGGACTCTTTTTTGGTAATGGTCGTTTGTTTAATAAAAGTGTATACTCAGGAAATGAGTCTATCTGACACTGCCTAATTAATAAGTTAAGAGCGCCTCTCAATTCACTGTTTTCTAAAAATGATGAAGGTACAGGCCGCCTTCTACAACGATTAATCCACCTAAAGACATAAGCAACTGTACGAACAAGTCGTAAATAATTTGAAAATCGATTCATATCAATAAAACTAACTTGTTTGCTACTGTCAACTACAGCAGTCAATGAAACATTAAGTTTAGTTTCGGGTAATGTGCCTACGTATTTAGGTTGAATAGGAATTATCATAGGTTCTTGACTAAGAAAGTCTGGACCGCTCCACCATAGCTTCGAGGCTTGCAGGGAACTAATATCCATACCACGAGATAGTAGGTCTGCAGGATTAAGCTCAGTTGGGATGTGTCGCCAAGTACAACTGCCCGCCTTATCTAAAACTTCAGCAACGCGGTTACGCACAAATGGCTGAAGCTTAGAAGGGTGCATCTGCAACCATCCCAACACGATGGTGGAGTCAGTCCAGATGCAAACCTCGTTAATAGCAACCCGTAGTGATTTAACCACTTTCTCATACAGACGGGCGCCTACTAGAGCCCCGCACAACTCCAATCTTGGGATCGACAAGGGCTTGATTGGGGCAACGCGACTCTTAGCCGATAGTAAGCGAACCACAACCTCTCCGCGATCATTAACAGTACGAACATAGGCGCACGCTCCGTAGCCAAGTTCAGAAGCATCTGTAAAAATAATTAACTGAAGCACTTTATGTGAGTCACACACTACCATTCGAGGTATTCTAATATTATTTATTAAAGTTAATGAGCTTACAATGTCGTTCCAACGCTTGCCTATCTCTGGGCTCAAAGGTTCATCCCAGGATATTTTTTGCAACCACAACCGTTGCAATAATATTTTCATTCTAACTACTCCAGGAGCTAGTAGACCGAGTGGATCAAATATTTGGGCTGTGGCTGATAATACATCACGCTTGGTATTGCCTTTAGGTTGAAACAAGCCTATCGGAAAACAGAGTTCATCTGAATCTGCATACCAGCCAAGACCCAACAGCTTATTGGCTTCATGAGATCCGATATTTAAATCAAGCGGTGTTTTGAAATCATCTGACACTAATTGTGGCTCGTTAGATTGCCATTTGCGCAATGGCATACCAGCCGATGCAAGCACTGCCGTTACCTCCCTACGAATATTCATGACCTCAGATAGGTCATCCCCTCCAGTCAGCAAATCATCGACATAAAAATCATGTTCGATTATCTCAGCCACCTTGGTATTGTTGCACTCCAGAGCTAATTGTTTTAAACATCTTGTCGCAAGAAAGGGTGCACTGGCAGTACCATACGTGACTGTATTTAACTGGAAGACTTTGATCGGTTCATGAATTGTATTACGCCAGAGTACCTGTTGTAAATGCCTATCCGACGGATGAACGACTATCTGCCGATACATCTTCTCGACGTCAGCTGCCAAGATGTATTTGTGTTGTCGAAAACGAAGTAGTATTGCCAGTAAGTCATCCTGAACCGTCGGACCAACCATCTGAATGTCATTAAATGAAATTCCTGACGTTGTGGGACAACTAGCATTGTACACCACCCTCAGCTTTGTTGTTGTACTTTGATCACGTTGAATTCCATGATGTGGTATATAATAAACAACTTGACTTGTGTCAAGTTGATGACACTCAGACATGTGGCCCAAAGACTCATACTCCAACATAAATTCATGGTACATTTTACTTAGGTCTGTTTTAGTTTTTAATCGACGCTCTAATGAGAGCAAACACTGACTAGCTCTTTTGAATGAGTCACCTAAAAGGTCAGGATTCTGTTTCAGTGGAATTCGTACACAGAAACGACCGTTTTCGAGACGAGTCATAGTTTTAAGAAAATGCTCTTCACATTGCTTTTCTTCGATTGAATAATGAGATAACGGTAACGATTGTATTTCCTCTAATTGCCAAAAACGCGTTAAATCCATTACACCGTCGGTTTCAAAACGATATTCGTCTGACAAATTAACTAAATTACACCGTATATCACGTGACAGTAAGGAGATGTGATTACTGGAAATCGGACCTGATATAATCCACCCTAATTTTGTTTCACAGAGTATAGGCTTTTTCTTACCTAAATCTATTTTATGCGACCCTAACAAACTCCAGAAGAGATCAGCGCCTAGCAAAATATCAACAGGAGCAGGCTTATAAAAGGTAGGATCTGCTAAACAAATATCTGAGGGTATTTTAAGATTAGTAATGTCAATCTCACGACTGGGTACATTATTAGTTATGGACGGTAAAACAAAACAATAAAAGTCGAAAGCGAATCTTTCATCTAAAGATTTCATATTAACACGACAAGTTTTACCAACGTGTGACGTAACATTATTAATGCCCAGTATTGACCTGTCTATTTGGTGAGGTCTTAAGTTTAACTTAGAACACAAACCTTCCGTCATCACACACGATGTGCTACCGCTGTCGAGAACTGCCCTTACAACATGTTCGCGATTATTATTGTCATACAATTTTATTAATGCGGTAGATAATAATACGTCGAGTTGCTCTGAGGAGGTTACGTTTGCCGACAAAGTTAGATCACCACGGCTAACATTTGTAGCCACGGACGGTGACGGTGAGGATGTTACATTTACAGGGAAGTTAACGTTCTCATTTTGTATATTATTAGTTATAGGTTTTAAATCATTTACATGTATTAGGCTATTGTGCCGGCGCTTACAAATATTGCAACCTGGCTTTTTGCAGTGATTTGCATAATGACCTGATTTGAAACAATTAAAACAAACCTTAAAGGTAGGTAGTAGCTTAAGTCGAGCCTCATTGCTAAGGGCGAGAAATTGTGAGCAACTAGACAATAGATGGTCGCCTTTACATTTAGGACAGGTTTTGCTTGGTGAGTCAGCATTGGATAAACTAGGTTTGTTATTATGTTGTACTGAAACCATAGACTTAAACTTAGGATTTGTTTTGGTGGGATTAGTGTGAGAAAGTTCCAAGGTTTCCAATAAGTCAGCGCGACTACGTAAGAATTTCATAAATTCGCTGAATTTATTAGAACTATCTTCGTCTAAACGACCTTTGAACTCCTCCCACTCCCGGTATGTCCTTTGATCTAACTTCCTAGTAATTATATATATTAATAACGTGTCCCAATGTTGGACAGGCTCACCTAAAGCTTCCAAGGCTCGTAAGTTTTTCTTTAACTGATCAATTAAACGTTTTAAATTAATAGAAGACTCTTTGTTAATAATTTCAATATTAAATAAAGTAGTGACGTGATTCTGTATTAATAATCTTTTGTTATCGTAACGCTCGCACAACATCTTCCAAGCCACAGCGTAGTTGCTAGCTGAAATCTCAGTAGACTGTATAACCACAGCAGCGGATGACTCCAAGCAGGCACGTAAATAATGGTATTTATTTATGTCGTCTATATCGTCATTAGAGTGTATAAGGCTAGCAAAGGTGTCTCGAAACTCCAACCAATTTTCGTATGAGCCGTTAAACTTAGGTAATTGAATAGTTGGCAGTTTGACAAGCTTCCTATTACTTGTTACGCTTTTACTACCACCTGATTGCACCTCGCTATACGTAGATAAAATCTCCTGCGCACTCGCTAGTGCTTTATAGTATTGAGAATCGAATTCAGCTCGAGCAGCAAACTGCGGGCTCACATCATCCACTGAACACTCAATCTGTAATTGCACCTCGTCATAGCGCTCATATAACGCTTCGATCTTACCTAGACGCAATTGCAACTCTTTAGCGGTCGCAGACGACATTGGCTGTTTCAATTCAGTGTAGTAATTAATAAAATTAGTCAGTTGACCCTTAAAACTGGCCCTTCTTTTAGTTAACTCTTTAAGTTGATCGATAGTAGTCATTTTGGGAAGCCGGTGTAGTGATCTGGAATTTATACAAAACTAATTTTAATTACAATAACAAAAATACCTAAATGATTGACCTGAAATCACGTCCCTACAAATAAGTATGCACACTAACTAATACTGTCAATACAACGGGTTAAATACACGGATAATTTTAACAGGTTTTTAATAGTATACCTACCCACTTATAGATTAACTAAACAATTTAAAGTGAAATAATGAAAATAATTAAACTGCAAGTGATTGTTCACTTTACATGTATGCTAAATAATAATCGTATGGAATGCTTATTAATCTTGCAAGGATAACAGTTAACGTATAATGATATTATTATACTGTATACGGTGTATACCTATCTATGTAGCAGGCTATTCACACAATTCAATAATGATACAGTTTAATATAAACTTATTTATTTCAAAATGTATAGTTAAGAAAATAAGCTTACTACATTTACAAGTAACTACCTACTGAATAACAATTAAGTTACATATATTTCAAACAATAAGTACTAACCTTGAACTTGTATCAACATATGTATATGCAAGTAATAAAAAATACCTGTATTGAGTGCTGGGTAACAATTTACTAACTAATTGGACTTAACACCACGAAAAACATCCACATTCCAATTGGTCCGTGCAACATCCAAATGGTCTTCACATATACGGTAAATTATCCCTTTTATCAGTTTAATCCAGGCTTGATAACACTGATCCAGGTTCGTCTTATCAATCCGGTTCGGTACGGACCATGTAGGGGCGTATATGGGTCCAGTAGGATTTTATTTTAAATAATTAAAAGAAAAAAAAACGGTGCTTTCGTGGTAACTATATAATGTCAAGTGACAAATCATCAATCAATCGATGTTAACATAAAATGAAAAAAACGCCTGCGATACACATAATCACTTAACGCTAGTAAATCTTGAAGGCGCGTGAACACTGGGTGACTCGTCAGCAGAAGGTCTAGCAAAGAGGGCGCTTGACCCGATATGTCTGGTATCCTGGTGGGCTGGAGTACCAGTTGGGTAAGGTCATGCGTGAGAGCGAATGCGTGGGCAGTTCGACCAGCGTGGTCCGTTCTGGAAGATCCCAGCCAGAAGTCATGGTGGGCATTAAAGTCTACCAAAAACACCAGTTCGGCGGTCGGGAACTGCTCCTGCGCTTTGTCCGTTGCGTGACTCATATAGTCAACGAGTCAAGTTGTCTCGGAGTCTCCGGAATGGGACCGATAAAGGCAAACGTAGATCCGGCTCATAGAGCCAAAATCCACGTGAAGCCAAAGGATGGAGAAGGATGCGTCTTCTAGGCAGTGCAGACGGCGACAACAAACATCCGCCCTGACGAAAAGACATACCCCAGCCCTCGCGAGGAAGCACTCCTCTAGAACGTAGCCGGGATAGTAGAGATATGCCGTGTCGGCAGGGCGGCGTATTTGTGTCTCCGTAAGACAAAGCATGGCCGGCCGAGCCGTCTCAAGGTGCTGGTGTACGGCGCTGAGGTTTGCATAGAGTCCACGTATGTTAGTGAACTCCACCTCAAAAAGCGGGTTGGTGGGAGAGGAGGATGCCGCTGTTGGACCATTTTTCTTTTTTTGTACTGCCATGATAAGAGTTGGGAAAGGGGGCGTAAAAGGCATGACAGTCATCGTGACTGTGTAAACTGAGACTGAAACTACTGTGTCATCATGTAACGGTGAGGCATGGCGGAGACCGAACCGCCGGACGGAAGGGCCCCCGTACCCTCCCGGAAATGGACGCCGGGTCCCACCGTCCGGTCACCAACCGGCACGACGAGCCACTCCGTGGATTATGCGCGACCTGACGGGGCAGCCTCCCAGGGTGGTTAGCCGTGGTTGGGCCCCTCTCTATGCCGCGGGCGGCCAGCGGCACCACCGTTTCTACGGGTCTCCCTGGCCGACGGTTCGATCCACGCCAACCTCACAATGATTCAACGAGCACTCCACTGCTCACACACATACCACGATAACTGTCACCCCTGCATCATTGGGCCTCCGGCGCACTCACTCACCAGCGATAGACGACAGCACGAATGATGTCGCTTTAAGCTGGTTTTCTGTGAGCGGGTAGTATTGCCCCGGTCGAGCCGGCCCATTCCTGCTGAAGTCAGCGTGGCTCTTCTTAATAAAAAAACTGATATGCCTATCAGTGGTTTGCCGGTTTCGTCTCAAAATGCTACACAGGTACATAATTTACTAATATATTTGAAATTTATTCTTTATTCGACAAAATAACTTATAGTTGCAGTGATTATTGATCTTTAGAATTTTAATTATATTTTTAAATAGAAGGATGTCGAATAATAATTTAATAATAATATAATTTATTTAACAATTTTATGATATAAAAAAAAATCAATTGGATTAGAGAAGAACTTGAAATAAGTGGTCTAATGTATTTTTTTTAATATTAGTTGATGAATCTTGTGTGGTGTATAAGGATAGAAGGAAATGGCGGGGTTGTCACTTAATATTAAGTTATAACCTTCCTCAATACTAGGTCGAGTGAATACAACTTTGTGTGTCTAGTAGATAAGTGTTATCGTTCGGTTTTGAAATATCCTCTGTCACGTTGCAATATTTATAAAACACGGTAGAAATGTACATGTGGGAAGACCATGGGTTGGATTATAATTTATTTAAAAAATATATGTAGTATATTCTTTCTATATGGTTGCAAGTCGTAAAAAGGATTGTAAATCTAGTTCTATGAAAGGTTGTTATATAAAATAGTCACGCATTCTTATCACAGCACAGAAAAGCAACATTAATAAAAGACTAGAATACACACGATGAAATAAAAGTCATATATTGCATC
Source organism: Tyria jacobaeae (assembly GCA_947561695.1). Lineage (NCBI taxonomy): Eukaryota > Metazoa > Arthropoda > Insecta > Lepidoptera > Erebidae > Tyria > Tyria jacobaeae. Next base: position 11,246,824 of record OX387221.1, on the reverse strand, counting down.
TCTGAATCGTTACAAACATGTGCGTCCAGTAAAAAGGTCTGTAAGTTTCACGTATCAAACTATATATCATTAAAGTCAGACTGTACTGTGTTCAAAGAGTAATTATGTTCCTTGTAGAATTTTCGGGAAGAAATTTTATTACAGTACAGTACATTATTTTGTTGATAGAGCAGATTTATATAAAGTTTGTTTCGCTCTAGTTTAATATTGGATAAAATTGCCTGCCTTACGTTAATAGATAAATATATAAGAACACGAGTTATTTTCTTCTTATAGCATAACATAATGTGATTCATCTAAAACAGAGTTTCAGATATACCTGACAGAACTGAGTTTTAAAAAAAATATTAAAAAAAATTGTAATTTAACTATATGTTATTATTCGATTGAAAAAAAAAAAAGAAAACAACACGTTTTTTACATTCTCCTCAGTGGTGGTTCCCTCTTATGGCTGAACTGTCATATACTCAAATATCAATATCAGTGCAACACATCAACACAAAGCTTACATACATGTTGGTTATTATACATTAAATATTGGTAGAATAGGAAGAAGAAGGTTGGTTACGGCCTACTTGTCCTCCACGTGCCCTCTGCTGTATTGTCATCTGCAGGGGTCACCCTTTAGTAGACAGAAGGAAGTTCCTGTAAGAATCCCTTTTTTGGTATACCCAGGTCTCTCGCAATAGACCCACTCATGACGGAACACCGTGTGGTTTAATTGGTTCGAGTCCGACTTACAACTCACCGTCAGCTCCTATGAGTTAGAGACCAGTGGGGGTTTCCACACGTAAAAACAGGAGACAAGGAAAAAAAACACACATATAAAAAATATCAATCAGCGAACGACCTTAAGATTCAGTTAGAGAGACTTAAACCTTTATTTAAGTAATTAGACATGAAATAATATTCAAAATTAATAATTAATTAAGTACCTATTGTATAAGAGTTAATCTAGTTATGTCGGTTACCTACATATACATATATGGTTACAAATCTATTGTCTGATTATATTCAGTATAATTTTTATGGTTTCTAGTACAATAAGGACGGAAGGGTGTTGTTTGTACCTTTACGTCTGTGTCAGCGTTAGTTCGCGTTCATTCAATTTGTCACAAATTGAAATTGAAATCTTACGGTTGCGTTAAAAGAACTTAATTAAAATGGTTGGTGAAATTGATGAGCGTCTGCCCATCCTTTCAGGGAATAAGGCGTGTGTATGTATTTATATAAATAAATAGACTGCAGGGATGGCGTAGCGGTTTAAGTAGTCACCTCGGTACCACGCTGCCGTGCCTAGTGTTGAGGGTTCGGTCCCCGCAAGGGACAACACTTTGTGTAATCCTCAAATTGTTGGTTTGAGTCTGGGTGTTCTTTGTTTGAATGTTTGTAAAGTCCCCCGCGACACAGGAGTTAATCCTATTGTTTGTCTTTTAAAAAAGAGGGAAAGAGAAATACATACTGTATCCAACCTTATGAGTCAGCCTATTATTCGCTAATAGCTACTTTATTGATAGTCTTTCGGAAGGATTATGCTCTCATGCTAATAAAACGCACAGGAGGTTAAATGATAGAAACGTGTTCTAACAAAGTGGGCTCGTAATGTATTGACTAAAGTAATACCGTTCTATAGTAAACTGCGCTTAGTACGGCTTTATACATATGTATTTATAAATTGTTTAAGTACTAGAATGCTTTAACAAATTGATTGCAACTGTAATGTGGCTTTCTTTCGGTTACACCAAAAAATATTTTTTAAAGAACCATTTCCATAATATTTACTATTTCCCTAGATGTAGAGTTTTAGTAATAACATTTGTTTACTAGTTTCGAGGTAGAAATTGCAATGCTGATAATAATTATAATAATATAGATCGATAACTATAACCTTCAATTCTTATCTATATCGCCCAGTGGCACTTTGTGCAATCGACACCTGACTATTAATTAAGATCTCGAATACGCTTAGCTGTTAGAGCAATAGTATAAAATATATTTATTAAATATTAACTATAGTATTATGTGTTGTAGTATTTATGTAGTGAGATAAATATACAATGAAAATATATCTTGGATCCGTAACTAAAGGTGACATTTTATTGTTCTCCTACTGTCATGTATATTCTTGAAAACTTTCGCTCAAGGTACATTGTTCTTATAAAAATATTTCTTAGTATTACCTTACATTTACATTTAACATTTAAATTAAACGCATATACATTTGTTTGTATACACTACGAGTGCACTATGATTGTTCTTAATTTACTATTATTAACACACGCCAATAGCGCTTCTTATACTATTGTTTCTGGAAAAGGTGACCCCTGTACGTGACACTTCAGTAGAAATATCAAGATTTTTTCACTCGCACGTCTTCCCTAATAAGTTAATCATTACAGATGACGTACTTATTGTACAGATGAAAAAGAAGACAGGTTTGATAATAACGTTAAAATTTTCGCGTTCTATTATATATATACATATATATACATAATATAAAATCAAGTAATAAAAGCGATCATTTTGTTTAATCAGGCAGCTCAGTAGAGTATATGTAGTAAACAATTATGATGAGTTTCTTAAACATATGTATTAAAGTTATTAGTTTACTTTATAATGCCGAATTATGATCAACTATGTTCTGTTAGTTTTAATATCTCTTCCCTGTCCTTGTATATACATATACATATATATTCAATATATCTAGAATTTTTCTATTAAATTCGTATGTCGAAAATACTACCAGCTAGGCCAGTATATTATATGTATAGTATAGTAGCCTGGCCTGTTAGTCTAGTGGTTAGTGACCCTGACTGCTAGCCAGCGGGTCACTAACCAGGACAAATATTTATGTGATGAGCATGATCATTTGTTCTGTGTCTGGGTGTAATTCATCTATAATATGTATGTATTTAAAAGCATATAAGTATGTTTATCAGCTGTCTGGTTACCATAGTACAAGCTCTGCTTAGTTTTGGGATCAGACGGCCGTGTGTTAGATGTGTCAAGTTATTGTTATTGTAAATAGTAGGCAAAATGTGGTAATTTAATACCAATTCGGAGATGTAGGCATGAGTGAACGTATGTGAAGTTACATTTTATTGACGTTTTAAAATCAAGGATGAATTAATTATATTTTACTTTAATCATTTTAATTTATTTTATTTTTTATTAAAAGGATTAATTAAAAGTTATAGTACTGCAATCATAAATGTATTATTACTAATTGAAATTTGTAAATTTAATTAAAGCAGATATAGAAAACTAATACTTTTACAATACCTAGTGAAATAAAAAGTAAATTAATTTTTCACCATTCCAAGACACGGTTAAAAACCTTGGAATATATATTGATACCACTGCGGGAAATAAGTAGGAAACTGTTTACTTCTGCAGTCTCTTAGAAGACTGCGTAACTTTCTTCCTGTTGCTCCACCCTATCTCAAAAAACGTTTTGAATTTCGACACGACTCCAGGTTCGACGATGGTGTCTGAGATTCTTGGAGAATCTCATGTTAAAAATGCCGATACATACCACAAAATTTAGGAACAAGTCAATCACAGTTAAAGCTGTTCGTCCATCAGACGTGCAAACTTTGTCTAATTTTAATAAATTAGTAAAAGAGCACTAAATTTCTATGTGACATACTCTGTAGTATTATGTATATATTAAATATATAACCGTATCAATTTATAATGTTTATATGTATTTAATGCATATATTTATATATGACTTTGTGAGCGTATTTACATATATTTTTTTATGTATCCATTGAATGTGTATGTAGACAGGAGGCTCATATATTGTACAATGCAGCCCCTCTTTCAAATCACATTTTTCTCCATCCAATGGTTGCCTGGAAGAGATTGCTAATTGCGATAGGGCCGCCAATTATACATATTTTTATTTAAGTATTTATAGGCTAATATTGTATCTGACTGTACAATAAAGAGTCAATAAATTAAACATTTTAAATTATTGTAGCATCGGTATTTTGCTTCACCCCTTGATAAAGGTCTCTCGTCGGGTCTAAAGCTAGTCGGGCATTATTGAAATACACATATGAGTAAAACCGCATATACCCTAAATATACATGTATACCAGTTACTATAGTTTATATTGTAACGTACATATTTTATTACAGACTTCAGAAACTTAGGTTCAGGTGGCTCACAGTTAGCGACAATGATATTGGATGGAAACTCTTCATTCGCCACTTGACCTATTTCACGAATGAACAAAAACGTTCAATGTAATAACGGCAGTTTTACATAGACACATACTAGAAAGAGTTAACAACACGTGTATGTAATATAAGATTCATATAAGATTCAGTAGAAATAAGTTTTATTTCAAAAGGCATCCCGTTAATGATTAATTATTTTACTAACTCGTGGGTCTGTCACCCGCTTTGGATATTATTATTTTTACGTTATGAGTCCTGGAAGAACTGAACAAATGGGGTAGCAGTATAAAATTAGTTAAGGTCGTTTTTAGAAACGTTGTTTTTTGTTAATTTGCAAAGTTAAAACAAAATAACTCCCGCAATAAGAAGAATGCCTGGGTCGCGGTGGACGACAATATACACAAAAAGGGATCGATAGACTCGAGGCAAAATATTCACAGTATTATTAAGTATTTACACATTTTTTTCATGTGTGGTAATGGAACCTATGATCTCTGGCTCATCAATCAGGATTAGTGATCACTACACCAACAAACCATTATTATTATATTTATCGATGTAAAATATATGGGGGCTTTACATTTATTTAAATATTTTGCCTTACTGGGGGCTTGAAAATTGGCATACCTTGTTTAGTATAACAGAGACAGCACGTTTTTATGATTTCTTGTTAAAGAAGTGGCTCTCCAGTTGCTTAGCACAAGGGAAACAAAGGCAAAATTTAGGGAAACAGCGTTTTAGTCCTGAAGCCTACCAAACCTATATAAAATAAAATATAAAAATATATATAGAATCCCTTAATGCATTTTTGATAAAGCAAATTTTATTCCATTATCCTACTATCCTACTTCAGAGTTTGTTAAATTTAATTAGCTTTTAAAAACTATATCAAAATAATAATATACGATGTTGTATCATATTATTTTACTATAAAATTGTACGCATAATTACATTTTTCTTTTTGAATCTATATTTATTTACAGAATTTTTTATATGAAGATAATGTCACTCCGATGAATGCAATAATTAAATTACAAATACCTGTACTAAACTAGCCTATTTGCAACCTTATATAAACTAAAATAACAATATGATAAAGCGTTTTACGTTCATCTGACAATATTGAGTCCAGAAAGCTATTATAGAAGCCTACATTAAAGCAACTATAAAAAGTGTTACGTCTTGAGACTCGTAATTACAAATAATATAATAATGCTTTGCGTAACATACTTGTAGTTCAAGAGACAAGATTACAAATAATTTGCATGTTTCTTTTTTTTTATGCGATAGGGGGCAAACGAGCTGACGGGTCACCTGATAGTAAGTGACTACCGCCGCTCATGGACACCCGCAACTCAAGAATCACAAGTGCCTTGCCGGCCTTTTATGACAACTTTTATGACGGACACATTTAAAAACGTATATCTTACGACATTCAAATTTAAGTCTAACTCATTTCTTCTCAAAGAGAAAAGTGGGCCTAGTATGGTTTTATACACATCCTTTCTGTAGATTAAGTGGGTTGATTCAATTTAAGACGAAGGGTGTGGTGAGCCGAGATCATTCACTCTGATAGAGCACGTTCTGCTATTCCGCCTACGTAGACGTACAGCCTACAGCATGTTGGAAGGATGCCACGAGGTATATATGTACATATAAGTCCCTAGTTATCGGAACTATATAGCTCAGTATATCAAATTGTTTTGATAAACTGTTAATGAATCTGGGTTTATTAGGCGTATCGAAGACAGAGTATTTATTTTATTGATCAAAACAATTTCTGTTTACATCAAAGATAATTTTCTAACTTTTTTTTCTAACTTCGTTATACCTTTGTGTCCCAATGCTTATCTTAAATTCATCTGTTTAACCCTGTTACAAACAATTTCACCTGGTCTTCAAAATTGTATTTTCTTTCAAATGACGATAAACTATTCAATTATCTTATTGTAGTGCCTTTATTTGTAGTTTAGAATTAAATTAGAGCTTGAAGTTTTTTTCTATACTATACTATAGGGACAAACGACCAGGCGGGTCACCTACACATAGTAAGTGACAACTGCCGTCCAAGGATACCTGCAAATCAAGAGTCGTAAGTGCGCTGCCTGCCTTTGGGGGATGAGGGGTGGGAGAGTATGGGGGTGGGAAAAGAGAGACAGAGGGGAAAGCGGAGGGACAAGGTCTGCAAGGCTTCCTTCTTAGGGTATATCCTGGAACCTTGGAATTAACTTTTAGTTCCTATATGATTTCATATAGGAACGAAAAGCGTTATCTGTGTGTATCAGACACTGTAACGTGAGACCGACTTACTGAAATTAAGCGTAAAGTATAAAGTTTAAAGTATTATACTCAAGATTTAATTTCAGTAAGTGTGACTACATATCATTACTTATATACTTAGGCCCAACACACGAGTCTGAAACCCAGTGCGTGATGGCACACATATACTCTTATTTAGTTTTGCCATAAATATTGTTACAAGAAAACATTTTTTATTTTATTTATGCATTAAAATATATAAAGTACACGTAGGTCAGGTAGTACAACAAAACGCAAAAGTCACAGTATTAATATCAATCTCTTCAAAAATTGTATAACGAGTGTCGTGTCACTTCAAATATTGGCTTCATCAAACCACGCCACACAGTTATCCTCTGACCGTACTTATTGTCAACGAGAATTATTATAGTAACCAGTAAATGTCACTAGTCACAGTAGTACTAAAGTTATTGTAATATCAGATGATCAGGAAAGACACATACAAAACACTTTACAGCGTCTAATCAGAGAGCGGTTTCCAGTAATTTGTTATTAAAGACCGTGAGCAAGTCTACAGAATGTTTTGATCTCTGAACATACACAAATGAAATTACTAAATAAAAAAGTTTACCTTATTGTGCTCGGTGATACGAATGACCTGTATGTTAAATGTAACATATGTATAATTGTTTTTTTTTTTGTATACTACGAGAAATACTAATAGGTTGTTTAGCGAGATACCATTCAATAAACATATACGGAATAAAGGTAAATTACGAACTTAAACAGTTGTATTCACAATTTGAAAAGTTAAACTTATTTCATGATTTTCCACATTCTTACCCTATAGTAAATATGTTAAACTTGTTTCTTATTCTGTTTTTTTTTTGTTTGTTTAAAAACCACTACTGAAGACTTTACACACATTCATACAACCAATTTGTAAAAGGAAGACCAAGAGAATATGACATTCTACTGACCAATTGCTCTTATTTATGCTTTCGAAAAACGAAAACTATTAATCAAGCTATTCTGACTTTTGCCATTTTTTTTTGTGATATTTTTATTGTATGTTGTTGTATAAAGTTATCTGTTAAGTGACTATTAATTTGCTGATTTGTAATAAATTATTGAGAGACATTAATACACATTTATAAATATTTGCATACCTTAAAAGATAAAAGATGGATATACTTTGCTTGATTTTTGTAATACCTCGTATGTACCCGTTATCGCAAATAAAGAAATTTAATTGAAATGTTTCGTTCCAACCACGCTTGGGTAGATCGAGCTTTATGACCTGGTGCTGAGTCTCGCTGAAAGGACTATTCTTTTTTATTTTAGGTTATAGAACAGAATATATATACAGAATCGTATCTTGATACACTTGTGTCGATGTTTTAACACCTTTTACACAAAAAAAAAATGGCACAGTCACTCCTTGGTAGCTAACACCGCTGTACTTTGCTAACTGTTTGCGAAGCTTATAGGGATTTGAGCTTTGAGACACTCGGTCATTCTGCTTGTTAGAATAATGCTCAATTGTAACCATTTTCTCCTAAGTATTTTTTTTTGCAGCCTCTCTCTGCATACGGCTTAAGAAGTTGTTTTGGTTTTAGCAAACTTTTCATTTTTAAATTATCACTTAAATAATGAACAGTGCGTCTCTTATAGGCAGCAACTTCTAAGTCATCATTTAAAATATACTACATGGTTCTAGGTGCTTCATTCATTTCCCTAGATAAAATCTTTTGCTTTCAGACAGGATTTCTTCGATTTTTTTCCTTCACTGCTCTGATAGCCTTTTGCGTACGAATACTACGTTGACAACCAGAACTTTTTCTGACACAAACAGAAGCGGTTTCATTGCACTTATCAATAGCCCGGTACACAGACATTTGAGTACTACCAATCGGATGGAGAGTTTCATAAATTGCATTTATCTGCATACCTACTTTGTGTAATACTATCACAGCAATTATTCTATTTATCACCTATGTAAATTTTAATATCACAAGAATATTTAACACTGATTGGTGCTAAAATGAGAACTCACTTTGAATATTCATATAAGAATAACAGATTCCAAATTTAAATTTATTATATATTATGCTTTTTTATTGTAACAGTATTTATGGCCAGAGTAAGTATGACTGATGGAAGAAATTTTGGTTCTTTTGAGAGTAGATTGTGGAAACATAGGGTGTACTTTAACGATTCCGGAAGATAGAACTCCACAGGCACGTGGCTCTTCATGCTAAATGTGGTAGCGGGTGGCTGAGACGGGTACATTTTTTTCTGTTGCAGTTGAGCCTCTCGTGTAGCGAGTGTCTGTACATCGCTTAGATATTACGTAGCCCGCTTGAAGCCTGCGGGGTTATGTTCTAGATTGCTGTCGTTGGGTCAGCCTTAAAATTCATGACGTTCCAGAAGCGACGACTCACTCACAACAGACGGTTTTATTCAAGCAATTTGGTTACTTGAGGTCACAAATAAGAGTCGATATTTTACAGACAACTTTAATTATGCGTTATTTCGCGTGTATGCAATTATTACAATATTTTTGTGGCTACTCTCTGGGTATCAAAAAAGGCCTAATCGAACCTATTGTCTCATAAGGGTAATAAGTATTGTATTTCTTCTACATAAACGCGAACGAAGTCGCGGACACAGCTAGTTTGAGTATAAAAATATATTACTTATAAAACTATTAAATGTATAAATCATTTATTGTCGTACTTTTATTTATAATTAGGAAACATATTTATAACTTTCACGCAATTCGTCTTACAAAAACAAAACAACAAAAGGATGGAGATCCTTTTAATTTCCTGTGTCTTAAATAACGTTCCTTTGACTAGATGATATTGCTCGTAATCCATTTCATTTGAAATGCATTAAGAGCATAATTAAATTTATTTAATAATTCGCGACCATACTTCGTTAAGTGGTGGTTTCAAATCAAATTTTTCGTTTACAAAAACCGTTTTAGTTATCCTAATGTTTTTAAATTAACTTTGATATTTTAAAACTGCCGTGAAGTTAAGCTCAATTTTTTATTGCAGATTCCAAGATATAATATAACACCACCCTGTTTTATTAAAGGGATCATATCTTTTGAATGAACTTTGTAAGTTATTATTAGCCTATATACAATAAAGGCAGAAAACGTTTAGGGCCTTTTTATCTTGCAGTTTTCATCGGATTTCCGAATTACTTTTCGTTGTTAGCTGGGAATAGTATCAATGTTTAAAAAAAAATAGCTATGTTTTCGCTACATGGCCTTATTGTATCAACAGTACTTTATTGTTTTACATAATGTAAAGAATGAGGGTTAAATTAAGACCTCCGGGTGACCATGACCATAAGTTCAAAATGTTGATTTGATTTTATCAAATATTTTACTTGTTCTGAGTAGAAAAATCTTTCAATAGCTATCTTTATCTGCACTAATAAAAAGTAAGTTTTAACAGCTTAAAAACTCATTAGTTACAGTAAAATAAAGTTTCCTACCACATATTTTATCTTTTACTCCTGAAATACAGAACAAACGTCAGTACTCAATAAATGCTCACTTACGGCAATTTTATGGAAACTTATTTTTTCTGTGGTCCCCCATTTCATTTGATCCCTAGAATAATTTGTCAATAAAGTTGTTGAATATATGTATAACGTTATTATTGATAAAGTCGCAAATCGAAAGCAATATAATAAAATTGTATGTTTCATATGAATAACTTTAACGGATCTGTAATATTTTTGTTATATTTTGTTGCTATACTCGTATCAGAACGTGTTGTTGTTTTGTTCCACGGATGTGATCTTAACTAATATTATTAATGAGGAGGTGTGTTGGTATGTTTGTTATGCTTTCATGACTTAACCACTCAACTGGTCATTATAAAATTTAATATACAAGATGCCCGGGGGACGAAGAATACATGGGAAAGGGGAGGGAATAGGTGCTAATTTTAAGTTTATACTTTCACGCGGCTTTAAGAAAAAGGTCTTGACAGATTAACATACAAACGAACCGAATCCTAAAAATGATAATTAGAGTTCATTGAGTCCAGCTCGATATCCAATTTAATGAGAATCTTAAGCAACCGGGTAAACTCGTATAAATAAAAGTGCTAGTGCTATTGTACACTTGTTTTGATGAACAAAACAATATATATGTTGTATTTCAAACGCAAAAAAGTTTCTACTTATGTCCGTTACCGACTTTGAAACCAACCAACCAATATGCCCCAAACCGGTTATATTAAAAATACAGTAATGCGAAGATTAGGCCACTAAAACAATGTATTAGGCATATTTAGTCATATTTAGCATAGCTGCACACGCTGGGTATCCGCTAGTACAGGAATTTGGTAAAAAAGTAAAAATCAATTTTCTGCATGTCCTGTTTTTGTAACAATCTGAACATCTCAAAAACATGCAACAAAACTATTACCGTGTCATTTAACACCAATCGAGTCAATATTTCAATAGTGATATAAATGTTTACGATTGATCTTATTAACGGCATTCAGATCTCTGAACTGTTACTAACCTAAATTGTAAATAATATCATAATCATCCTTACAATCATACACTCACATAATCTGCCATGTATTTTTATTTTATTTTCGTAAATTGACTTCACGTAATAGGACAAGCTCAAAATTTATTCAATTTCTGTACATATTCATCAAGACCCATTTATTTATTTATTAAACTCTCCTTGTCAAATTAGGTGGACCGTTTCGGTCTTATGGGTCCGCCTAATTTGCCGAGGACCGTATTTTTATACGTAATATTTTTTTGTTATGATGGCGACAGAATGTGGAGGGTGTAGTTTATAGTGCATATAGTTTTCTAAATTGGAATTATTTTCTGTAAACTTGTTCTATTATGGTTAGTATGTTTGTCATTGACAAATTGGTTGAGGCTTTCGCGGCCGATTGATGACTCGTTGGCTTTATTCGGGTCTAAAGGCCGTCGTATGTTGGAATTGCTTCCTAACGTTTCGCTAGCACGAGTCCACGGGAAACCGAACAGCGACCCACCACCTCTCAAGCCTATCTCCCATATGTTCCAAGAGTCACAGATAGGATTGGCAGAGTTCTGAGGAAACATGAAATTAAAACAATCTTCAAGCCAACCAAGAAGATCCAACACACCATCAGGTCGACGAAGGACAAAAGAGACCCACTTTCAGCGGCTGGAGTCTACCGCATACCCTGTTCATGCGTTAAGGTTTATATTGGAACGACCAAAAGATCAATGAGAACGAGACTCAAGGAACATAAAGCAAGCTGCGGGTTAGGACGAACTGAGAAGTCTGCAGTAGCTGAACACGCACTGGGGAACGGGGAGCACAGGATACAATTTGAAAGCTCTAGGTTGCTAGCGTCCACCAACGGCTATCACAGCAGACTAGTCCAGGGAGGCAATCGAGATCCACAAACATCCAAATAATTTCAACAGGAAGGAGGAGACCCTTAGGCTCAACCAGATTTGGAACCCGATCCTTAGGAGCACCCGAATCATGCCGAACGATTCCCCGAGAACGGCCGAAACGAAACAAGCCACACCGCAACCCCCACAACAAGCCCAGCCCCCACCCCCACCACCTACCCACCGATATAAATACAACACGCGCAGGAGGAATCGTCGGTCTGAAGAAGCTGGCTACTCGTGCTAGCGAAACGTTAGGAAGCAATTCCAACATACGACGGCCTTTAGACCCGAATAAAGCCAACGAGTCATGTTTGTCATTGTTGGAAATTGTTTAATATGAAAAGATAACTTTTAATTCATTTGGTTAAAGTTTACATTTTAATTACGAAGATAAAGCCACTATTATAATTTACTACAAAGACAAATTAATGAAAATTAGACGCATTTTAACTATCGTGAGTTAAGTGATGCCTATGAAGTTACCGGATTGTTTTGGTGCTGTCTTCAATTTCAATAAGTTATTATAATAAATAATATATACACTTAGTGAATCATTTGAGATAAAAAGTTTTGAGTAAGTGATGTTTAAATAATTAATGATACTAATAGTAAAAATAAATGTAATTTTTGCTTAAATAAAAAGGGAATAGGCCATCAAGTTAGTTATGTGCGTGATTTAATTACTGAGAAAACTTGGCGTGATAATACAAATGATAATATTAGTGAAATATTTTATATTTTACATTAATTGTTAAGGGTCTCTTTTTTCAAAAAACCTTTTAATTTTATGCATAAATTGTCTTAATTGACAACATTAAATCGAGCCCAATTTGCAATGTAATCAAAAAAGGTAGGGGTACAGATTATTGGCATTGCATTCCTGAGTATTATTGGCATTGAGACCTGAATAAGGGTTTTGTGATCAATGTTCTTTGTGGCCGTTGTTTGAATGTTTGTAAAGTCCCCCGCGACACGTGAATTAATCCTAGTGCGGGAGTTGTCTTTTTAAGAAAAAAAAAATAAGAAAAATCACCTCTTGCAATCATATCTGTCAAGTTCTCGTAACCGTCCGACTCGTCCATCAAATTTTACTATCTATTTTGAAATATCTAAGCTAGTTAAAAAACAATTTGTTTTGACTTGTTAAGACAAATAATGTATTAAGAAACTAGTTATGTAATATACCAACAAGAAGAGTATATAGCCTTCTAAGAGTTCTAAAGGGTTTTAAATTCTAAAACGATAAACCGGCGCTTATGTTTCTTATAGATCAAAGAATCTAATCCTCAGTTGAGATGTTTGAATGACTGTATTTTGCTCAAGTTTCCATTTAACACTCCTATCCTTATTAAGGTTCTTTGATCCATAAACTATTTAGTTAACCGCTACAAGGATCACAGGCTTCGGGACTCATAAAATATTTGTTAGGTTACGTGACGTAATTAAGCTCCAGATTAAATTGCACTCATACGTTTCGTGTCATTGTATGCTCTTATAAATCTTAAATAATAACACTTCAAGGTACAACAGGGTCGTTTTGCACTGTAGAGGTGAAAAATAAGTATCAGTTGCGACTTAAAAACTGACTCGGTAACCATGTAAAGGTTCTAAACTGTCCTAATTTATTTCTTATCCTCTAGGTGGCGGATTAATTGGGTGTTGATTATCCGCTCGAGCACCTTACAGAGTATGGAGTGACGGCTATAGGACGGTAATTAGCTGGATCGAAGCGGTCGCCTTTTTTGGGAATGGGTTGAACGTTCGCCTCTCTCCAGGCCTCCGGAACAATTCCCGAGGAATAGGACAGGCGATACAAATGCGTCAGTACAGGAGACAACTCTGGTGCACAGTTTTTAAGAACCACCGCCGGAATACCGTCGGGTCCACTGGCTTTCCGAACATCGAGTGACCGAAGCTCCGCACGGACATCCCTCTGCCGGATGCGAATAGCCCGCATTGCGGAGTCGCAAGATGCAATGGTGGGCGGGTGAGCGCCACGGTCGTCGATTCGGGAGTTAGCCGCAAAGAGGTCAGCAAGTAGTTTCGCTTTCTCTTGCGGCTCGTGGGTAAGTGATCCGTCAGGGTACTTCAGCGGTGGCAGCGAAGGCTGGCAGTAGTTGGACTGCACGGCTTTGGCCAATCGCCAAAACTTACGGCTACCCGTAGGGTATGCGACGAGTTCTTGACCAAACCGTGCAATGCGCTGGGCATCAGCTCTAATGTAAGCCCTCTTGCATTCCTTAGTGGCTTTGTTAAACGCTGCTTTTAGGCGATCAAGGTCTGGGTCACAATGAGCGCGGGCCCTGATCTATGCGCGGTAGGCTGACTGCTTTTCAGAGACAGCATGGGTGCACTCGCGATTGAACCAGGGACGGGTCTTTGTGCTGGCGACTTCACTGTAGGGGATATAGTACTCCATACCGACAGTGATCTCGTCAGCCACGGCAGACGCACTTTGCGACAGATCCCTGTCTTTAAAGCAGCGTTGAGCCCACGGGATGGATGCAAAATAATCCCGCATTCCATCCCAGTCTGCTGACGAGTAGTGCCATAACCGTCGCCTTGTTACCACAGGCCGTGGTAGGGCAACAAGAGGCACCGAGGTGGACACCAGGCAGTGGTCGGAGGATTCCAGAGGGGCGTGAACCGTTACACTGTTCTGCGCTGGGTGACTCGTCAGCAGAAGGTCTAGCAAAGAGGGCGCTTGACCCGATATGTCTGGTATCCTGGTGGGCTGGAGTACCAGTTGGGTAAGGTCATGCGTGAGAGCGAATGCGTGGGCAGTTCGACCAGCGTGGTCCGTTCTGGAAGATCCCAGCCAGAAGTCATGGTGGGCATTAAAGTCTCCCAAAAACACCAGTTCGGCGGTCGGGAACTGCTCCTGCGCTTTGTCCGTTGCGTGACTCATGTAGTCAATTTTGCCTTTGGTTGTTACTTTATTATTTAAATATTTATTTAACACTTCCTGCATTTAATGCATGGGGCGGACTTAATGCCAGAAGACATTATCGAGTCTGCCGGGGTCACAGGGATTTCCTTTCTAGGGTATACCTGAGACCTTGGCCAGATGACACGATTACGGAACACTGTGTGGTTTTAGTCGGTTCGAGTCCGACATACCATCTTACTGGCCCCGGTAAGGTGACGACCCGTGTGGGTTTCCACACACAAAAAAGAAGGAATTATCTTACAGTCATCCCTTTAAACATTTAATTCTAAAAATTGGATGTTTACTAATAAATAATTATTCATAAACACATGCATACGTTCACTCCTGTATGAGGGAAGCAGAGGTGTACTAAACACTCACATTCCAATTCCTAAGTCCCACTAACGTAATAGGGAGCAATCTCAACAAATATTCGAGAATAATTTAACATATATTTTGGAGATCGTGAATCTATTATATATATAAATATCACAACAATTTTAAAATGCACCTACACATTCCTGAGTCTTTATAAAAGCAGTTCAACTCAAATGTACAGCCCAAACATTTGTAAATTCAGCACCCCTTTATATTCGGGTAAAAAGCTAGCACCTAGCAAGAAGTTTGAACATCAGCAGTATATGTTCGTATGCCTTACATATCATTTATCAAGTGACCAAAATCTACATGTCGGGGACGAATCATCTTTTTTATAGACGGATTCCAGAATTGAAGAGTTGATTTGAACAAGCGATCGCAGAGATTTTTCTTATATACCCGTTACGAGGTCAATAGAAGGAGGCAGAAATAACAATCAATATAACACTTCTCACATATTTCGTAATGGTTATGAATGTAATGTTATACTAGGATAATTTTGAATTAAACAGGTAAGAACTTATGAGAATTATTAAGAACATGGTATATGTTGCTGCCAAATCTGAGAATATAACTGGAGGTTGGGCCGTTCGGCTGCCATCGATACCTGACGCGTCGTGAACGAGTGACCGTGATCATCTAGCTGGTAGTCGGGGGATCACTCCTCCTCTCCAGACTCCTATTTTATTTTTTTTATTTTTTATATTAGCCTACCATACTGACTCCACTTTGCCTGATGGAAAGCAATAGGTGGAGTCAAAGAGTGGTGGTCACCATCCTCATTGCATGTCTAGTCAATGCAGCATGGTGACCCACACTATGGCGGCCTGGTGAGATGCTTTTTCACGCCCCGCTTAAAAGACCCGGGATCAAAGTGGGAAGGAAACACGTGCGCTGGTAGAGAATTCCAGGCTTTTACCGATCGGCACAGGAAAGAAGAGCCAAACCGTTTAGTTCAGGTACGTATGTTTTCGACGCTCAAACGGTGACTCCTCAGGCCAGCACGTGTAGTCCTGTAGAGGAAGGGAGAAGGTGGGACCAATTGGAAGAGCTCATCAGAACACTCCCCGTGATGTAGGCGATAGAGGACTGCCATAGAGGCGACATCTCTTCGGAACTGCTCCTATACTTATAATGTAGTAACCATTCTCGTTGAAATGTTTGTATTGTATAATTATTAGTATTACTTTGATCTTACATTCCATTTGCCCTTGTAAACAATAAAAAATAGTGTTTTGGAGTTTATTTGCCTGTTTAAAATTATTATACATAATCTACATATTACTTGTACTTGATTTAACCTGATTGACTTCTGAATTGATATATCTAAATGGATTTTATGTTAGTAGTTTGATTTTAATTTCTTTGGTGCGCATTATCTTGCTTATGTGCTTTTAAGTTTTTATAATATATTTTTTAAACAATAACAAACAAGGCATGCCTGACCCTTTAAGACTTTTTATTGCTCTGATTGAAGAGGAATTTAATGGCCTGTTCCAATACGTAGATCATATGGAGTGGAACAGGCAAAAACCCAGACATAACATCATCAGTCCAAGTCCATCCGCTGCATCCAGCCAATTTATTTAAGTCGTCGGTCCATCATGCTGCAGCCCTTCACTACGTTTGCCTAATCGCTGTCTCCAACCGATATTGCATCACAGGATCCTACTTTATTAATCCACGAAAACATACACTGTGTGGATAGTGAGAATACATTTATTTATAGTCTTTATTCTCTTAACTGATCATATGTATAAACATATGGAACACTTTTTGCACTGAACGAAAGCTATTATTAATTCAGATATTTTTTCTTTCGTTGCCAAACAGCTTTTATCGGGATTTAATTATTATATATTTTTTTATTTAGGAGCTGCCTTCTTTTTGATTATGACACTGCTATAACAACAGTTCTTGTTTATTCATTTCAATATCTAATCGCTTTTAAATATACATAGTGTGGCGCGCGGGTCCTTTTCGTCTCAAGGATGGTTTAAATTATAGACTTCAGCCGGTTAAAACAATGATTTAATAACTTTGTTAAATATAATAAATTAAGTTAATGTTTCGACTGAAGTTTTCTCGCGGCCATCTTCATATCGTCTCAATCCCCCTCCCCTGCAGCGGCGCCCCTTCTCCCGCATAAAAGTGCGTTTAGTTTTGCACTAAACATCTTCCCCCCCCTCGAAACCCTCGGGTTCTCGAGGTAATTGTGATGATGAATTTGGTAGCAGACAGAGCTTGTGTACTGCTCTCCGCACGATGCCCTTTGAAGTGATGACATCTGCGATTCTTACTACTCCATCAGAGCCAGGATATAGTTTTTGGAGCCTTGCCATTCGCCATTTTAAAGGAGGTATGTTCTCTTCTTTGATGACTACCAGATCGCCTTCCTGGAGTCCGTCTTGATCTATCTTCCACTTTCTCCTTTGCTGTAACTCGCAGAGGTACTCGTTGCGCCAGCGTTCCCAAAAATGTTGACGCATCTGCTCCAAACATCTGTATCTATCCAGTCTGGTTGTCTTCAAGTCTCTTAAATCGGGTGCCGGAAGTGATGTGAGCGGTCGTCCGATCAGGAAGTGCGCTGTAGTTAAAGGATTTAGATCGTTGGGATCGGAACTAAGTGGAGACAGAGGTCTGGAATTGAGGATTGCCTCAATTTGGGCAAACAACGTCGAGAGTTCCTCAAACGTCAAATGCTTGTCACCCAAAATGCGAGTGATATGATGCTTTGCAGACTTAACGCCTGCTTCGAACAGACCCCCAAAGTGGGGAGAGTAAGCTGGCGAAAATTTAAATTTTATACCTTCGTTGGACGCGAAACCGTTAATGTTTTTACTATTTAATTTTACGAAATTACTGATCTCATTATTCGCACCGACAAAATTCGTACCATTATCGCAATACAATTCAAATGGCTTTCCTCTTCGCGAAATGAAACGATGCAAACATGAAATAAATACGTCCGTTGTGAGATCGCTTGCTACCTCAAGGTGAATTGCCTTTGTAGCGAGACAAACAAACAAACACATATAGCATTTGCTGATCTTGCACCCGCGACCCTTACGATCAGTGATGTAGAGTGGCCCAGCGAAGTCGACGCCGCTGACTTGAAATGGATGACTCGGAGTGACTCTAGGAAGGGGTAAGTTTCCCATTAGTGGGTTAATACCTTTGGCTTTTATTATTCTGCATAATTTGCAGTTATTTACTGTACTGCGTGCTAAAATTCTGCCTCTTATAGGCCAATATTCGTTTCTTAAATCATTAAGCAATAGTTGAGGACCACAATGCAGTAGTTTTTTGTGGTAGTGTTCAAATAATAACCTGGTAAAACCGTGGCTTGAATCTAATAGAATGGGATGTTTTTTGTTGTAGGTTTCCTGGGAATTCTGAATTCTGCCGCCAACGTGCAAAATTCCATCTATATCTAAAAAAGGACTAAGGGATAGAATGGGAGAATTCGAAGGTAAGTTGCTATTATGTTTTAATATCCTTATTTCCCCTTTGAAGCATTCATCTTGATGCTGCTTTATTATTCGTGTTAGTGCTGAACCCAGTTCATCAACAGATAAAGGTACATCGATACCTCTTCTTTCATTGGGATAACGAAGATTGTGTATATATCTCCAAAAATAGGACATAGCTCTATGCAAGATGGTGAATTTTGAAAATCTTTCAAATTTGAATCTCCCACTGAGATCCTTGGTTGATGAACTTGATTCATTGATTGCGTTCCTTTAAGTGTTATGTTGTACAGTCGTTGTAGTATGTAGTGTCTTTGGTTGTTGGTTAGGTTTTAAGTTTTTAGAATAAGTTTTTCTGGCAGGTTTGGTATAAGTTTTAATTTCAGGTAACTCTGCAGACGGTTTGCTCAGATTCTGAGGCCATTCAGATGGATCGTTTTATAGAAAATCTGGACCTTCCCACCATAACGTTGCTAAAACAAGTGCTTTAGGTGTTATTCCTCGTGAAGTTAAATCCGCAGGGTTCTGCTCACCAGGGATATGTCGCCATGAATTGACATCGGTGAATTGTTGGATTTCGCTAACGCGATTTGATACGAATGGTTTTAAATCGCGTGGTTCAGAAGCCAACCAGCCTAAAACTACAGTTGAATCCGTCCAGTGAACAACCTTATCAACATTGCAACGAAGAGCCTTTAAAACCTTTGAGCTCAGACGTGCTGACAATAGAGCACCACAAAGTTCCAGTCGGGGTATTGTGACTGTCTTAACAGGAGCTACCTTGGTTTTGGCACACAGCAGCCGAACGAGGATGTTTCCAGAACTTTCTATTGATCGGATGAATATCGCGGAAGCGTTAAGCTTTAAGATTGAGAAGCATCTGAAAATGAGTGCAAGTCTATAGCCTTTGGCTCATTGATAATGACGCACCTTGGGATATCCAACTTGGATATATCCTCTAAGGTCGACAGAAATTGAATCCATTTTTTTTCAGTAGTTGGGTCGACTGGATCATCCCAATCTAATTTAGTTAGCCAGAGATTTTGTAGTATCATCTTAGGTATTATGGTGCATGCACCCAATAAACCTAAAGGATCAAAGATTTGAGCTGATTTCGATAGAATTGTTCTCTTAGTAACAGCTGATTTCATTTGTATGTTTACGGGGAATCGAAGTACGTCTGTAGCGGGATCCCACTTTAGACCCAAAGCGCTAGACTGAGAAGACAAATCGAAGTTTTTAGGGATCGTCGTAATCGAGTGACCTTGGAAAACTGATGGTGCATTGGTAAGAAACTTTCGTAATGGAAAGCACGCAGAGTCAAGAATGGTAGTGACAGACTTAATTATGCTGCATAATTTTATTTCAGTTTCAGCACCTTAAAGATAATCATCTACGTAGAAGTCTTCTTTAATTGATTTGGCTATTTTGTCATCTTTGCATTCCTTTGATAGCTGTACTAGACACCTTGTACTCAGGAAAGGCGCTGAAGAGGTCCCATAAGTCACTGTGTTTAATTGAAAAATTTTGATTGGTTGGGATGGTTCATCTCGCCATAATATCAATTGCAGCGGACGCTGAGCAGGGTCAATTAAAATTTATCTATACATTTTTTCAACGTCACATGAAACTACGTATGGATACTGTCTGTACCTCAATAGAATTCAAAATAAATCGTCGTACCTTAGTACAGGACGATTTATTTTCGTTAATATCTCTCGTTAATATCGTTCAACGACATTCAGTGTGTCGGTGAACCGACACACTGAATGTCGTTGAACGATACCCCACTAGAAGTTTTCGCTGATGCGTCGAAAACGGCGCGAAGCTTTGTGGTTTCACTTGTGTCTCGAAGGACAGCGTGATGCGGAAGGTAGCACCCGAAAGCTGGTTTGGGAATTTCAGTCATATGGCTTAAACGCTCATATTCGTGAATAAAGTCGGAGTAATCTACTTTGAGCTTAGGATTGTTTTTAAATTTTCTGCAAGGTGAATTAAACTCCTTTCTGCCATTTCGTTCGACTTACCTAAAGCGTTCACAGATTCCTTGAGTGGAATTTGAACACAAAATCTACCGTCACTTTCTCGACGAGTAGTTTCAACGAACAGGCTTTCACAATAATTTGAATCTTTAGTTTCACTGTTAAACGGAATCTCCTCAAGTTCCCAAAACTTAGCTAATTGATCCTTAATATCCTTTGAGAAATTGCAACGTATTTTTATATTGGGTTTGTCTTTAAAGTAGCTCCCCCCCCGTGGGGCCAGCTACAATCCAGCATAGTTGTGTTTTCTGTAATATAGGTCTCTGTGGGCCTAACCTAAGTCGGGAGGTACCAACGATTTCCCAAAAAACATCTGCACCCAACAACAGATCAATGTCTGACGGCTGACAAAACTTTGGGTCAGCAAGCAGGACATTTTCAGGAATGCCTAAATCTTGTACACGCACTGCAGCGTGAGGCAATTTATCAGTAATTTGAGAAATTACAAAACATTTTACAGGAATATTGAATGAGCTATATAATGAATGCACCAATATGTTACAATGTTCTGTTACATTTAAAACTGTATTCCCTATGCCAGATACACCTTGATAATAGTTTTTTGTTTTGCAGACACCCGTTCTTTGTTGAGCCTCTAGGCTAATAAATGACGATTGACTACCACAATCCAGCAAGGCCCTCAAAGTATATGATTTGTCATTGTATGTCACCTTGACCAACGCCGTAGAAAGAAGGGCTTGATTGGTGGAGACAGCAGACATAGAAACTGAAGTAGAGGGCGCGGGGGTAGCGGTGCTTTCAACGGATTCAGGTAAGTATTTTTTATTAGTTTTAGAACAATTATTTATGTGCGATACTGAAGTTAGATGTGGTGTTTGTTCCCTTTGTGTGTGTTGTTGCATGTTATCATGTTGAATGGATTGTTGATAATGTAATAGGATGTTATGCTTCTTTTTGCAGACTTGACAGCCACCAAGTCTGCACTGGTAGGACCGATGTCCACCACGGAGACAATTGGCACAATATTTCAATGCTGAGATTTTTGCGAATCGCTCTTTAGCAGTTAAAGACTGAAATGTGGGACACTCGTATAATTTGTGATGTCCCTTGTAGATAGCGCACTGCGGTGAGAAAGAAGGATGGTTGCCAGCAGTGGAAATAAATGACTTCGTTTTAGTCAAGCTGTGACGTTTTTCCTTTGTATGAGACCAACTCGCATTGACAGTTTCTATAACGGTTGCCAGTTGACGAAGAAACGTATAAAAGTCTTCTAATGTGGAAGAGTCCTTAGCATTCCTGAACTCCTCCCATTTTCTAGCGGTCACGGGGTCCAACTTTGCTGAAGCCATATAAATAATTATGGAGTCCCATTTGTCTGTCGGTTCACCAAACGAATTTAGGGCACTTAGATTTTTTGATAAAGTATCAATTAAATTATGAATGCCCTTCTCAGACTCCCTTTGTAAGGGTTCTACAGCAAATAAGCACTTAATATGTTCGTTTATAAGTAGACGTTTGTTGTCAAATCGCTGGCAAAGTAAGTCCCAAGCGATTGTATAATTTTTGGATGCAACGGTTACTGAATCTATTACGGAACTTGCAGCGCCATCTAGGTACGAGCGTAAGTAATGAAATTTACTAATATCGTCAATTTTTTCATTGTTATGAATGAGTGAAAGATAGGTATCACGAAAAGAAAGCCATTTGTTTGGGTCTCCATTAAAATGAGGGACCTGAATAGGAGGCAGTTTTAAATTACTGTAACCTTTGCAAGAATCGCCCGATGAAGATAATGTCTTTACCTCAGATATTTGTGATTTTTGAAACCTTTGTACCAAAGTGACAGCTTGAGCAATTAAACTAAATAATAGATTTTCGGTCTCTTCTCGCTCATGTAATTGATTAGAGGCTGACATATCTTCATCCAGCATCTCAATTTGCGACTGAACTTCATCAAAACTGCTTGCCAGTTCTCGCATTTTATTCAATCACAATTCAAGTTCATTTACAGTTTGTTCACTTGTTTCCTTAGATTGTAATAACTGCTTTAAATATTTTTCAAAAAGTGTAATACGGCCCCTTAATCCGGCCCTTTGCTTAAACAACGTTTTTAATTCACTCATTTTGCTAACGCGAACAAAGAATCAGCATTTAAATATGTAGTAGTAAGTAAATAAAAACTAGGTCAACAGAAGATACGTTACGGTTTCCAGTGCAGTGATAGATATAACAATAACAACACGGTCTCGCACCCGCTAGGCTCGCTTCAGCTGACCGCCGGCAATTATTCGACAGCTTCAGATTCTTCGTATTCTTGCCCACTTACTCGTAAGATTAGCTGAAATAGTCAGTAAATGAGTTTTAAATTGAGTTAGGAAAGTATTTTGTATACGGGAATATCGTTGAATTGTGAAAATAAAGCGTATTTAGTGTTAAATTACGTTTTTTTTTTTTTTTATACTATAGGAGGACAGACGAACAGACGGGTCACCTGATGGCAAGTGACAACCGCCGTCCATGGACACCCGCTTCTCAGGAGTCGCAAGTGCGCTACCCGCCTTTGAGGGGGATGAGGGATGGGGGATGCAGGGAGCGGAGAGAAGAGAGGGGGATGAGGAGAAAGGAGATGAGGGGAGAGGAAAGGGAAGAGGGGGGGTTGGGCCTCCGGAAACCTCACTCATTTCGGGGAAATGCAACGCACGCGTTACTTCACAACCGGCTTTCTGTGAGGACGTGGTATCGCACCGGTTGAGCCGGCCCATTCGTGCCTAAGCATGGCTCTACCACTGTAAGCAATGACTGACTTCACTTGATTCGGAATGACCTCTAATTGTATTTTGAAGTGCAAAATTATCTTAATTACAAATGACTTAACTTTAATTTTAATTAGAAATTAGCTTTGTATTTATTTAGAGTAAAATATTTTAAAGAAATTTTATGAAAATATAGGAAATTAAGTGATTTTAGTTTCGAAAATGCGTATGGTGGGTGTGACGTTATCTAACGTGAGAAACCGACGGTTGTTTCCACAAATGAAAGTTATTGGAAAGGATTTGTGGTACAGTACAAGGATAACACACTTCCCTCGGAATAGTTTGCTGCAGCTCCTCGCTGGCAATCCTTTAGGTAAAGATCGATTCCTTCAGGTACGAAGTCGCCGGTGCGGGAACACGTCACCTCACTCTCTTTAAGCGTGATTATTACGTTGCTGGGGTCACCAAAATGTGGCGCGCGGGTCCTTTTCGTCTCAAGGATGGTTTAAATTATAGACTTCAGCCGGTTAAAACAATGATTTAATAACTTTGTTAAATATAATAAATTAAGTTAATGTTTCGACTGAAGTTTTCTCGCGGCCATCTTCATATCGTCTCAATCCCCCTCCCCTGCAGCGGCGCCCCTTCTCCCGCATAAAAGTGCGTTTAGTTTTGCACTAAACACCTAGAAACCACATTTTTTATTGTAACTCAATAATTGTTCTAGGGATTTCATTTATGTAATAAATTCTAATAAATATTTGTGGAAGATCCATAGAAAGGTATATTTCAAATAAAACGTGTTACTTGAAAATTTTCATTATACTTTGTTATGCCTTTATGCGAACTTGTACTTTTATACACTAAAATATTTCATTATAAACTTGAAACATTTGTTCATTGTCTATTCTTGAACATAAATTTGAACATAAAGGGTGCCATTTTGTTGTAGGAACTCCTAATAGCTAGGGCTAAAGTTAATTTCTAAAATACACAAATAAAAGAGCTAAACAGTACATTATTTAAATAAATTAAATTGGTGATTTTGAGGTTGGTGGTTTTTATACTGTAGAAATGTACCAGATTCCTGTATCGCCCTAGTGTTTTGCCTACTAAAGTCAAGGCGGTTAATCAACTGCATGAACGGGATATCTTAGTCGTAGGTCCAGGTACACGAAGGTCCAACTTTCCATCTCCTGTTTCCCCTCCTTTCATTCGCGCCCTCTTCATCTTTAAAAGGGGACAGCGTACTTACGACTGTTGAGTTGCAGGTGTCCATGAATGGCGGATGTTATTTACTATCAGGTGCCCCGACTGCTCGTTTGTCCCCCTATATTATATAAACAAAAAAAAACTGTAGAGATCTAGAGAAGTTTTAAAGTGAGTTACTGCAACCCATGATATAATTATGATATACATATGATATACATTACATGTTATAAATTTGTATATATATATATACATTTTTTTTTAAAAAGGGAAAAAATATTCATCTGGAGTCGAACCGGGGTCTTCTGGTTTCGAGACTGCCAGATTTCCCACCAGAGCTATTCTAATCTTGAAGATGGCGAAATTTACCTTCGTATACAGTTTTTCATTACCTGAAATCATGGGTACGACGTTGACTAAAAATACGTTGACGTTTTCTAAAAATGAAACCTAGCTAGATCAATTTACCGCCCCTGAAACCCTCTGCATACTAAATGTCATGAAAATCGTTGAAGCCGTTTCCGAAATTCAGATTATATATATTTACATATATACAATAATTGTTCGTGTAAAGGTATTAGATTAAAAACAATTCAAATAATTAGACAAAAAGAAATGGTGTTTTATTTTCAGACATAATTTTTGATTAAAAAGTCGTACAAAAACACACTTAGACCGAAACAACCATGTAGGCCAGAAGTTTTAGAATTCATAGTAAAATATGAAATTGTGTTTCCTGGCGGACGCAATTCTCATGGCGCTCAATGTGTTAAAAGAGTTCTCGTGATGTTGTTGTGTTCGGTCCGTTGGATCCGAGTTAAAGGACATTTTGTTGTGTATTTCTTGTTTATCTTGTATATTAAGGTTTTTCAGAACTTTAAGAGAAACAAATATACTAAAATGCATATAAAATTAGTGGTGTTTGGATATAAAAATTATATATTGTGTCTTGACAGTACCAAGATTGAATTACATTAGTGTGAGTTATAAAGTGATTCGCTGCGTTCGTTGGTTCAGCCTGTTAACGATGACGAATTTAAGCAATCGCACCTTGTGTGCATTAACAACTTATGTACTTTAAGGTAGTAGTTATAACTGTGTACTGAGTTTGTTAACAATATCTCAAAATATTCTACCCTACATCACTTTCACTATTAAGAGGATCCAAATGAAACCTTACAAGGTGAAACCCATCAAGCTGTCGAGACTGTGATAAAGAATCATAGTAAGTTTCCACACTCCTTCTTCTGCAGGGACGTAAAAAGATATATATATTTCCATTCAATACGCATAATAAATAAACCATCCAGAACGTGTTCTCTAATAGGAAATTGAGTCTTCTCACTTGGCTGATAATTCGTAAATAAGTTACGTCGTGAGAAATTGACGTAGTAGTTGCAGTAGATTCGGTGCGCTGTCATCCGTAAGAGATAAAACCGAACACCATTAAATACCTATATACGTAGCAGCTGTCTTCCATAACGTCCATTCATAGACAGAATGAATACAGTTTTTTACACTGAATAAACATTAGATTAAATTCAATATCATTATTTGTACGATTGAATAAAAATGGAACAACAAGGATTTGTTGAAGTGTGTTTTACTGGTGTTTCTTATACTTGTCATGTTTTATTTTCATGATGACATCAGATATAAGTATTATTGTAACTATAATGTGTTAGTTACCATTTTCTATATTTTAAGAAAACATACAACAGCTTTAAGTGGGCTTCTTTAATTATTTACCACTAACATAATAGGGAGTAAGTTTGGTTTCGTGAACCAAATTAGCGAAAGGAGGGTGTTTAGCACACCTCTTACCACAAACGCTACCAGATTAGACAGTTGAGGTGTATGTGATTGTGTCTATATGTATTTCTTTTTATTATGTGCTAATGAATTAAAAGTAAAACTTAACTCCTTAGACTAGTCATGATCTGGGATTTCCCTTTCAAGTGTTAAGAGTAATTACCTTCATTTTCTCTAGTAAGTCGCCATATTAAGTAGGGGAAACATTAAGTCATAACTTTTGGTACGCATAAAAGTAGAATAATAATATATTATATACAGGGTATAAAAATGTCTACTACTCTTTTGACAAATGTTACTTTTGCTCTATTAAATTTACCTAATTTTAATCAGTCAGTCAGTGATATCACTTGCTTCTAAGTATAATCGATTTGACCCTTTTTTTTTGTTTTTCGTGTGGAAACCCCCACGGGTCATCACCTCACCGGAGCTGACGGTGAATTGGTATGTCGGACTCGAACCGACTAAAACCACACGGTGTTTCGGTATATGTGGGTCTATTGCAAGGGACCTGGGTATACCCTAGGAAGGATTCTTCCACGAACCCTGCAGACCTTGGCCACCTCTTTTGGCACCACCACCATTGAATACGAGAGGCCTAGCCCCCTCCTGTTTAAGAGGCGAGCGTGGAACACGTCGCACCACCGTCTCAGGCCTGCTTCTGCTAGGGTAAGGGTAACCCTACCCGTTACTCCAGGCCAATCGATTTGACCCTGCCGTCGATATTTGAACTGAGCCGAGATTCTTAGACACTATAATATTTATTTCAGGTCAATTGGATTACCTTTCAAATACTTATATCTACTTATAAAAATAATAGACGAAACACGTAAAGCCTTGGATGCATCACAAAACCATCACACATTCCATAACAAAACAAAAAAAAAACTAATAAATAAAAAAGTAATCACTAAATTAAATATATGAGACTATTTGAAATTAGGTAACTTTAAAGTATGTACGAGCGTTTTACTCTAGTGCAGATCGATGAGTTGTCTGTCATATATACATATGGTAGAAACAAAAATTAATAGTTATTACCTACAATACTCAAAAAATATGTACATACATATATCATTTTCAAATACTATTATTCGTGTTTGAAATTGATGTGTGTTTCGGAAAATGCTGTCATTTTGTTCAGTAATCCTGAACAACAGATTGTCGAATATTCATATCGACATTCACATGCGATACGAAACCTTTTAATCTACAATGTTTACGTTATTGACATATTAACCGTCCTCAGTCCTCAGCAACAACATTCAGTCAACAATATCCAATGGTAAGCAGATATACTTTTGTATACATTACTAATATATAAAGAAACCTGTATATGAATGATTAATTCTTTTAAAATCTGTTGGCTAAACATGATTTTACTTAAGAATAAATAGGTGCGTCTTTAAATTAAAATATATTATTTATAATATTTATAACATCGTGATCTCCTTAGCTTGTGGGCTAGAATTTCAGTTTGAGAAGGCCGAAAATAATAATATATATTCAGCTTTGAAATTTTGTAGGTTATATGTATTTTTAGGTCACTTTTCGTGTGTGCGATGAACAAAATAATTATCTTCTACTTATGAACCCATTTTCTTAGTCTATTTTAACATGTAATAATTTGTAAATTCTAAACCTAACCTAACATAATGAGGTCAGGTCTGGCATCTGCGTAATCAAGAATTTGAAGAAGAAGGGATTCTGCAAGTGCAATTTTCTCCGCAGAGATCCTACAGAAGCAAACATTTTCCTACTTACATCTTGTAGCTGTGGATCCCAGGATAAGTTTCTGTCAATATGTATACCCAAGTTTTTTTGTTTGCCCCAAATATTCTCCAATGGTGGCACCATCGCAGAATATTTGGGGCAGTTGTGACCAAACGATTTTAGAAGTAGTAATGGAGCTACCTATAACGGTGACTTGCATTTTGATTGGGTTTACATTCAGCCCATGTCACCTTCTTCATACGCAAATATGCTCTAAGTCCTTGTTTATTGTGAAAATAGCTTCTGTTAGTCGTTGCAAAGGTGCTTGGGTATAAATCTGTAAATCATCTGCATAAAGGTGGTAGGAGGAAATAGTTTAGTAGTTTGTAGTTTAGTTTAGATAGAACGCCACCCTCACTGTATATATGTATATGGCGGAAAGCTCAGCGGATGGGCGATGCCGATTTTTTTTTTATGCTATAGGGAGACAGACAAACAGACGGGTCAGATGATGTTAAGTGACAACCACCGTCCATGGACACCTGCAACTCAACAGTCGCAGGTGCGCTATTATTATTTTTACCTTCAGACGTCAGTCATTCTTTTCTTGCCCGCTTTTACTCTCTAGTATTAGGTTCCAAATTCCTTACCGGTGGTACATTTATGCACTTCATTGTCGATGTACAATTTTTGTGTAATTTGTTTTTAACTAAAACCTATTCTGTGACCTGTGTACCCTGTGAATTTCATAAAATATTTATTTTTATCTGCTTTTTAATTTGTCAGATACAAACACTTAAAAGCTTATTACGTAATATCATCGTGCATTTGTATGCATCGACGATGCCGTTCTAATTGTCGAGTCACCACGGACCTCGCGTTTCTGTGCAGGAAATTGAAATCGTCCAGGTACGATTCGGATTACGTGATATTGGGCCCTCGGAACAAACATCCGTTACCGAGCTTCAAATTCATGATTGCTGTTATTAGTTACTGGTTATTTACCAAGGTTTGTATTCGTATTACAACCATTTATCTACAAAAAAGGGCGTTGGTGGGTTTAAGCAAAGTTACGTTTGATGTGTGTGTGATGATGATGATGGAAAAATATTAAAATTTTAAAAGCGTTTATACTAATATGTAGATATTTGTAATTTTTTTTATTTGGTTATTTAGCAGTAGATATAATTACCATTTGAATAAAAATAACTCGTTGCATTACCTGCAGGTTTCTATCACACAAATTATATTGAGAGATACGAGTTATAAATACCTTTCAGATATAACCAAGGTCGGCATTTTTATTTTAAGTTAAAAAAATTAAATGCTTTATAAAAAAAAAAATATTTCAGGTTAAAACGCATACCTATATCTTAACTAAGTTCCAGTACAAAGAGAATTATAGGATTGCAAAACTTTTTTCTATAACTAATTTTATAAAAACTTAAATGTCCATGAACCGGT
This sequence comes from Tyria jacobaeae, assembly GCA_947561695.1. Classification (NCBI taxonomy): domain Eukaryota; kingdom Metazoa; phylum Arthropoda; class Insecta; order Lepidoptera; family Erebidae; genus Tyria; species Tyria jacobaeae. The sequence goes on along the minus strand of OX387221.1, from coordinate 11,217,202 downwards.
TTGCTAACTGTACGTATGTTGTTCTTGTAATATCACAAAGCAATTTTAGCAACTTCTTATTTTTCGAAGTACGCTTATACATATAGTACTATGAGTACTATATGTATAGGTTGCTAAAATTGCTACTGCTCTACTGCTTAGTTAGTACGTTTTGTTGTAATTCGACTACGATACCTCCGGGTCACAAGATTGCGGGCTAACAAGTTTCTTTGATGATTCAAACAATAATAGGGAACATTAATCGAATTATCATACAACATTACTACGACATCCATATACTATACGAAAAATTATATAATTTTCTTTTGATAGTACTTACTGCGGTTCAATCTGTCTAGATATAGACAAATCAAAAAGTTCACTTTACTTGTTCGTACTTGACAGACGTAAGCCACTTAACATTTCTGCGTTCTTTTTTTATTTAATAACTGTCAATGTCAGTCCCGTAATTGACGATGGTGATGGCTACAGACGAAGTTATTGGATTTGGCAAATATTTACTTAGACTAATATATTTCTACTTTCGTTTTTCTGAGAATCAAAATTGAAGACAAGGTTTTATTCTTTTGTGCTTTTTATAAGATAGGTATCTCTAATAGCTACGCTGCTCACGCCTTTCTCCCATATCGGGGTAGGCAAATACAACAGCCCGCCACTAGCTTCTATCCTTACATATATCACGAACTTCCTACACTGTTATTAAACCTTTCATACAAGCTTTTTTATTAATGCAAATGATATTACTTCTTTCATTATTAAGATAGGTGCGACCATCAACGAAGGGAAAATATAATATATGCAAATTATTTTCAAGTTATTGTGTACAGCTATACGAAAAATAAGATTCTAAGTCAATAGGGAGAATGCTATCCCTTAGAAGACGTAGAATGAGCCTATGTATGTATGTAAGTAAACAAGTCAACTTCTAAGTCAAACCTACCAAAAAGTACAGCCTCATTTTACACTTCACACAGAACCAAAACCTACTTCTATGTAGCTACTATATATTTACGTAGAACTAAGCTCCCACCGAAAATAAGTATGAAAAAAAAAATAGTTTCTTGTAACATTACCTAAAACTACTTGAATCTTTCAGACTTACTCAGGTAGCTAGCGTGTCCCTGGGTCAGTATATATTTATATCAGTTTTTTATTCCAAAATCTTTTTAGCCAATCATCCAGCATCCTTGCCAATTTAGGCAATGTGGAATTAGGACTAGGAACCCAGAGATTTTTGATGTTTCACTATTCTACCTATGTTCAACTAACCTTTTACCTTTTAGTAATTATTTCGTTGTTTAAAAATATGGAAGTAGGGTTGATACACCGTCCATCACTTTCTAATACCTTTAAACGAGCAATTATTGTATATATGTAATACATATATAATCTGAATCTCGTAAACGGCTCCAACGAAATAAGGCAGTCCGGAAACAAGATGACCCCGATTCGATTCGATGATAATTTTTATTCCCTTTTTTCCAAGTTCCTTCTTACATGATTAACCAAAAAAAACGAGGAAAGCTCGGTCATCCAGGTACTATTATTAATATTATTAGTACGTATATAAAAAATCATAGAATTGCCGGCATTGGAAGGAATGCGTAAAAATATTTAAGTTTTTTTCTTTACTGTTAATAATGTTTACTCTTCAATATGTGTTACGTTCCCAATAGCTCTAGAAATAAACGAATGACATCTGTTTTTTTTTAAATCTATGTTTTTGTATAAGTGTATGTTATTAATTCCTCTGAGTGCTACTGTTCGGCTCGAGGATTATCCATCACTGTTTGCTTTTTAACTTTCGAAGCTTACTGCAGCCACAAATCCGAGTCTATACCTATAACCAGCCGTGATCGGGGATTTCATATCTAGACTGATTGAAAATATTTTCGTAATCCTTTTCGTTCTTTTGTTTATGATTATATTGAAAAAAAAGTCATCACCAAGAGTATACTTTAACATAAGGCCCACGTTAATGTATACTCTTGGTGTTGACTTTTTTTCAACATTGTTGAGTCGTAGTTTGGTTTATCGGTATATATTTCTTGAATAACCCGATTGTTTCAATGCAGTTATCTGTTATAAAAAATAAACTAAAATTAGATTAAGAAATAGTCTAAGACTAAGGCCTTTGAGCAGCGGCTGCGTAAAGGGTATCGGAATTTCGATCGAAAAAATGTTTATAAACCTTACCCAGTCTATTGAAAACTTGAAACTAATGTTAACAGAGCCTTGAAACTACGTTTAGTTACGGTGTGTATATTTTTTTTTATAATTTCTTTTTGGTATGTACCCCATCTCATTTAATATAATAATGACAACTTTTTAATCCGGAACAGCGGTTTCAGCGTCTGGCATCTTTGAAGATGAGTGTAAACGATTCTACTGAACAGATATTAATACTATTGTAAAATCAACGCACAAAATAAGGCTTTCATCTATAATGATGGTGCTAAGTAAACCCTTGATGTGATTTTTGTTAATTTTTTTTATGAATAATTTGTGAAATACGGGACTGGCGTGTTGATCTAGTGGTTAGAGATTTCTACTGCTGAGCTATAGCTGGTGAGTTCGATTCCCACACAGGACAAACAATAGTGTGTTCAAGAAATAGTTGGTTCAAGTCTGAGTATTATTTGTGTCCCAAAAAAAAAAACTCTAACAATTTAGTTCTGTAAAGCCACATTTCTTTACATTTCTCTCTAATTTAAAGAAGAGTATCCGCAATCGATTTTACGTGTACCCATTAGTTTCTCTTTGTATAATTAATCCAGACAGGTGATTGAAATAACGACCTCGTAAATGAAATCCAGTGTTATGAGACTTTAGAACCAAATCGGTTTAAAAATTATCCACCTCGTTACGTACACACTCGTATTAATGTTCTTTTTATACTTTTTATATGTAACAGACGTTTTCATAAAAAAACTACAATCATATAATGTATGAACATTATATGTCAACTTGTTATAATGTAAATTATAATCAATAAGTTAAAATCAAGTTTAGTTTATTCAATAGTATCAATATTTGCAATGTCACATTTGCTGTTCGAATTTAAGTTATATATAAAATTATACTTACAACGAATACATGAATTTAAATATTTTAGAGATACATGTTAGTTCCTCATATTTATATTATTTTAAATAGTTTCCCATTTCTTTCGATATGGAATAAAAAATCTTGTCATAAGAAAAAGATAAAAAGATTTTCTTGTTTTATATCAAAAAATATATATTAATTTTACCATGACCTTAAAATGGATAGTAATAAATATCATTTATGTATGTAATATATTAAATTAACTTTTGTAATATAATAAATTAACGTGAAATACAAAAGCCTTTATTGGATGATGGGTCGGAACTCAGTCATTCCGTCATCCAAAAACCTGTAAATTTTCCAGTGCTATCCAAAAAAATTGTGATTACTGTAAAAGCTTTAAAAGACACTACTAATAACTATAGGAAATTGCTGATATAATTTGTCTAATGTATGATATTAGTGATGTAGTAACATCGCTAACTTATCTTACACATAACTATAACCGTATGTAAACTGCATATATACACATACATATATGTAGATTAGTTTATATTATTCTTGTTTATAGTTATATAACTATTATAAGTAGAAGGATTATTTAATTCTTCAGCTTTTCGGATAGGTAAAAGTCGTACACTTAAATTACAATGTTTTTTTTTTTTATGCGATAGAGGGCAAAACGAACAGACAGGTCACCTGATGGTAAATGTCACCTGCCGTATTTCCGGACCGATACGACCTACAAACCATCAAGAAAAGAGCTTACTCTTACCTAAAAGGCCGGCAACGCACTTGTGACTCTTGAGTTGCGGGTGTCCATGGGCGGCGGTAGTCACTTACCATCAGGTGACCCGGCTGCTCGTTTGCCCCCTATCGCATAAAAAAAAAAAAATGACTACCGCCGTCCATTTAAACCTGCACCTCAAGAGTTATAAATACGTTGACGGCCTTTTAGGTAAGAGTAAGCTCTTTTCTTGATGGTTTGTAGGTCGTATCGGTCCGGAAATACGGCAGGTGACAATTTGTTCCACAGGCTGGTTGAGCGAGGCAAACAGTTTATGGAGAAGCGCGCAGTGGTGGAGTTCTAATCATCCAGATGATGGGGATAGATATTTTGTTGCGTAGGACGATGGCAGAAACCTGCAGCCGGTATAAGTCCAAACAATTCCTCTGAAATTTAAACTGTTATTTACACTATACAACGACATTTAAAAAGGAAATCAATGTCATCAATTAAAAATATAAACTAATAGAAAATTAAAGCAAAAACTACAAAAGCCAAGGTCCACAAATAGTTGTCCCGAGTCACAGGACACACAGTGTACACCCATCTGTACACTGTGTGTCCGTTGTTTTTGTGTTTGTTACGTTCCACGAGACACAGGAATAATTCCCAGTGCAAAATATATACATATATTTAAATAAAAAAATATCCTTGTATAAGAGGTGGGAGTTTACCTGACCTCCCCTCCGCAAATCTGTAGTTTTTGGGATCAATGGCACTACCAGATTTGTATAGTAGGTGAGTTCCACACTCTTGTCATAAAATCTGGCAGCGATCCGAGCGGCGTATGTTGCCAAATCTAATACAAATAAGTTTGCCAATGAGTGCCTTCGCCTCAGCTATACTTCGTTCAATCCTGTTTTGCTACGCCGAATCACAAGAGCTTTTGTCGAGTAGCAGCGTCAGCTCCAGGGAATTTAATAGCAACATCTGGACAGGCTGTAACAAATTTCGATAGTAAAGAACTGAGGTTTTCACTTTTTTCTAAATAAATAGGTACTAAAGATAGGCACACGAAAGAGCTTTATTTTGTTTATACATCGGAAACGCGGGATTTGTGGTCTATTCTGAAAACTAATGTGCCGATACTCACGAATATCACCTTACAAAGCGTTTTTTATTTCTTCATTATGCTGGGTACTTACAGATTAAGCCGTATTATGTCCCCCTCCCTTAACAGGATTAAATTCATGTACTCTAGAGTCAACAAACCTCACTATTTATAATGGAAGAGAAAGAACAAAACTAACAACCACGAAGCTATCTGACAGATAACATCGCTGAATCTGTACTTGATCCGATAGTCTTTGCGCTGAAACATTAGCAGCTGGTCAAGTTCCTGAAGCAAAGGCAGCATACGATTATGATATGCAGTGAGGTTAGTTCCCCCTACTGTAGCCACAAAATATGCTCGCATGACCTTTTCATTTATTGATCCATCTCTTGCGACGCACATTACCACTGGTAGTCGGGCCTTATTAGAAGCCGGAGGCCATCTTGGTCGTTGGCCGGCCTATTCCCTGCCGACGTAATTATTATTAATCTCGGTGAATGGGAAATTATTATTATTATTAAGTCGTATAATTAACAAACTCACGCTAATGCCATAATATTAATATGCAGTGTCAATATTATACTGTTATATTACGCAACATTAATTTGACTTTGTTTACCGATAGCGGCGATGGGCATACCAATATCAATGTCCGTACAATGCATTTGGTAGCGGTATTAATACAATCAAAACAAGCCCGTCAAGCTAACGTTCACTTTAATAGAAACACGTTATAGTGTAATAAATTAATATTGTGAATATTATAACTAACAGTGGCAATAAGGGTCTACCGTGTGCGTCATGCTCGTAAACGAGTGCCATTTGGGGCAGTTCCGGACTCTATCTCTCTAATCTTTATTTCCCGGCAGTGTACATATTTCAATAAAATAGAAGTATGGAGATTTTAAAGCCAGTTTAAGAACTGCACTCCATAAATAGACCTAACAATATCTTAAAATAAAATTTTCGTGATTACAAGAAAACATAAAGTTTATTTTTAAGTATCGCATCGTATCTCGGATTGCATTAACGGTTTGTTTTGACAAAATAAGTACTAAACTATGAAACTCGTGCAAAATCAATATACAGATAATTATTTATCTATATATATTTATGCATTTTGTTATTTCGTACTTCGTTTAACAGGTTCTTTGCAGGTCATAAGTTTCATTCATCAGTTGTCTACCGAAGACCTGATAGACGATTACTTGTAAAGGATTTTTTTTTGTGTGTTTCTGATTTTGTTTGCTTATATTTCGACATAATTTCTTTGCCATTTGAGAGCCCATTTTAAAAAATCTGTTATTTTGTTGAATTAGTTCAACTCAAGGTTTATCCCTTTTACATTGGAATAAAACATTTCACCCTTAAAGATGGATATTTAAAAGCAACATTCAGGTTATTACAAGGTTGTCTGGAAGAAATCGCTACTAGCGATAAGACCGCTGACCAGTAATAATTTATTTATTTGGTATTTTTTCTGTGGTGTAAAATAAAGAATATCGTGTTGTATTGTATTGTATCTAGATACAGTATATATGCTACTAAGTTTGAGTTCTAAATATTACTGTTACTCTTGCATTTGTTTGTGCACTTGCTCTTCACGACCGATACTTGAAAAGCTCTTAAACCAAAGAAAAGCCTCAAAAACATACATACGGAAATAAATGCAGTTTTGAGGCCAACATAAAACACTAATCAGTAATATTTCAAAGCGGCTGGTCTGCACACATAACGTTAGTTATGTACATATGTAGGCAATCTGCTGAGACCCAATATTTAGGGTGATTCGGAAACACGTCCGAAGAGGATTCATATGTCATCCCTACCGCTCTAAAGTTGTAAGGGATAGGCGAACGCGAATCTAAACCTCAGAAGTATTTGACTAACATAATCAGCTTTAATTTTTATAAAAAACTAGTTTAGAAAATTCATATATTATAAGCTATACAAGTTACTATACACACTATATATATTAAGGAATCTACGGTTATATATATTTTATTTAGTAAGAAATCTTCGGTTTTACTCACGTATGTTTATCGGGTATGCCTGACTGGTTTTGAACTCGACGGGAGACCTTTGTCAAGGAGTAAAGCGATCTTCCGCGACGTTGCCAGGCACTGCACTTTAAAAGGTATTCAACTATTGATAAACGTGCAATATTAAACTTTAAAAAATAAATAGTAGTGGAGTCCCATATACATCACATCATTTTATTTGACACTAAATATTTCATATGAAAGTTTTTTTCGAAGTTGTACTAATGTTTCGGAATGACTTTTGATTCTTCTCTTAGATTGCCCAAAAAATATTCAATTGCAATCAGAAGTAGAAACGGAATTATAGAGTAGTAAAGAAGTGATTAGTTATAGTAATATAGTAAACAAAAACTAATATATTTATGAATTCAAGACATGTAAAAGAATGATAGTATCCAGTACTTTTAGTTATTATAACAACGGTTTGCTGCACAATAACTGCTGCATGTATATAAGTTTACTTAAAAATTGCCTTTTAAAAAAGATATTGAATATGTTGTGATTTAGACCGAAGTTCAAACAGAGTTCATAATTTGACTCCTGTCCCCCAACTTTAGATTGGAATAAGATCTGGTAGTACTCGCACTTTGAAAAACAATATGAAATCAAAAGGAGTATTTGGTGGTTTTATAAACAACCCTTAGTTCAGAGCCATGTTTCAACTGGATCAAAAGTCTGCTTGTTAAAGAGACACCGGAATCTACAATAACAACATAATGAAGGATGGATAAAATTTTCGCAGTTTGTAATGAAAAGCCCTCAAGTTGTATTACTTGTTATGTTGCTTGGGCAGTATATAATAAGAAGTAAAGGTTATTTGTACAACATGAATATTGGGGCGAATAAATACTTTTATTTTTAAATGATCTTGTGTTTGAAACTTTTTAGGTAAGAGTTTTGCACTTTATTAGTTAAACCTAGCAAAAAATATTTTGTTATATTGGATTTACGTCTCTTAAGGTATACAACATATTAAGACCTTTTAGTATGTAGATTTAGAAGTGGTAAGTAGAGGCGAAATCTCTGAATAATCTTAATTGCAATTGCGTTTTTTTTATGTAATAAATTATTAATAAACATTTAGAAAGGTTAACGAGAGTACTAATATTATTTAAAATATGGATTTCATCACTTATAATTTTCAGAGATCCGAGCATGGTGCATTATCAATCAAATCGACATACAAATATGTATGTACATACATACATATTTGAAGTTACAGTATTTGGTCACTGAGATTTCAACCACGTAAAACCCCATTTTTTTAATAACTAACACGACGCGAAAATATAACATTTAATACAAAAGTAGAATTAAAAAAAAATATTTTTGTATACTTAGTATTTCTTTTTTTATAACTGTATTCTACAAAAAACTGTACGTCAAATGTATTAGACGCATATATCGTACAAAGAAGATATGTTGGGTTTTCTACTCTGTGGTTGTGTACGTTAATAAAAGTTACTCTGCAATTGTAACTTCAATTGTACCTCTCCGACAAACCTGTACATCTAGCTGTTAGTGACCCTGACTCCTGAGCCGAAGGTCGTGAATTCGATTCTTACACGGGATAAAAAATTGTGTGATTCACAAATAGTTGTCACACATCTGGGTGTTCTTTGTGTCCGTTTTTTTTTTATTTAATGATAAATAAATCATATGCCTTCAGTATCTTTCTACAAATGTCTACTTTTTGCGAAGCCAACAGCGATGATGTGCTGGCTGTGAATGTGATTTCCAACCGCATATACCATATCTTTATCCTAATATAGTGTGTAAATTTAGCGGCACAACCAAATTATTGAGAATATATGTTGATATCCAGGGACTGCTCCCTCGTAAATAGTTATATTATAATGTTTTATTTTGCTACATTTTCTTCAAATTTCGTTGTTCGTATTTTATGTGAATGACGATACGATAATGAATATGATGACCAAGAAGGTGAAGTCTTGTATCGTCTTTGAAACTCGAGAGACTTCGAGAGAAAATTTAAGAGTATATCGGCCATCATGATGTAGGTGAAAACTTTAAATGTTTCTGTTACACAGAAATATTTAGGTTATGCATGTAGAATGTATATAGCATGTAGAAAGGTATGCTTTTATGTTCGACTGTGCTTTTTGTGTTTTTTATATCGAGAGTTATGTCTATTGTAGTCTATTGTATCTTCATCATATCTAAACTAAAAATTGTTTTTACTTACGGTTGGTTCCTTGAAGACAATATTCCACCTTGTAGACGTGGGATGTTAGGGGTTCAAGAATACAGCTTTTACATTTTATTATGATTTAGAAGAACGTTGAAAATGGTTATATACTTAAAAATAAAAGAAAAACAGTAATGCAATAAATCGAATACCTGGATGAATTGTGTGTGTTGCTTGTATTTTTTATGTCACCACCTTAATAATTTATTCAACATAGCGATTCGTATTTTTGGAGTAAAAAGTAAAACTTAGTATGGAGCTTGCTCTAGAGTATGCAACAGAGAATTGTGAATAGCCCAACAGGAGTGATAAATACATGTTCTCAAAGTTTCAGTGCAGAAATGAGCGTAGAATTTCTGAAGGCTTGGCGTTTGCTTTTGGAGCAGGTACAACTTATGCGCATAGATTAGAATAAACTTTTTTCATTCCGATAAGTGTTTTTATGGTTTTGGAGAAATATATAGACTCAAGTTTTGTGTGCAGATATTAAACATGATTTCATAGATTACTAGAATAAAACGTGTTTTTTTATTATTTCCGGCACAAATAATAATCTATCTCTATGCCATTTTAATCATGACCCGTTCAGTAGTTTTGGCGTATTTGAGTGACAAACGTCCATCCAAAATTTCGCATTTATAATAGTAAAAAATATTGTAGGAGGATAAATAAAGATACTTCAGGAGTCGGTCAATTAAAGTAATGATTAGTTAATAGTTGGTTTACAACCATACAATGATTGTGATTTTGGTACTCATATAAATACCAGAGAATTACACAGCGACGCCCCATTAAAAACGGTTGAGATTCATATAATGTTATCCCAAGGATACTTCCGACCTTCATTAAATCTGGTTATCAGACTTGGTATTAAATAATAACTAATATAATTTTTACATTACAGAATCATGAGGATTTTGTCAAAATACGTCGAAAATTGCACTGAATATTGACACATTCATGCATACAAAGAGTACACTGAATTGCCATAAAACCCGTGTCAGCTGATGTTGCAGTTGAATGGTTTAATCATGATAATGCCTCATAGGCTTTCAAATACAAACACAATACAAATGCTTTATTTGCCCATCGAATTACTTACGAGTCAATTAGTTAGTAGTAATTTGTGCAATTATGTTTAGCTTTTTTTTAGTTTAGCAATTATGCTTACGAACTTATATATACTCTATATATGGCTTACAGAATTTGACCTTATTCCAACAATAAGTTATACGCTAATGATAATTGATTAAGTTTAATATAATTGTTTTTTTTTTATTCCTTTGCTCCTTTAAATCGTAAAAATGCGCAATTTAAAGACTTATTCCTCACGTAGCGTAATTTAAAGAATAATTCTTTAAATCCTAAACGCTAGGAAGTTGTACCTTCCACCATCAGCTCAGCAACATGAGACGAAAATATCTAAATAACCTTTAAAAGGTTAGGAAACAATTTTGTTGTTTAGCTTCTAAAGTTTGAGGGTTTATCCCGATTTCCCGGAATCACATGATCAAATCCTTGTTTGGTTACAACAATCGTTTAGGATATATATATAAAAAATCTTGTAACGTTGTAACGTTAACGTATAACATACATACAATCGAAATATTGACAACTTGCTCCGTTCGAGTGGAACTTTTGAACCGTGCATTCTTTTTTTTATACAAGTATAGGTGGACAAACGAACAGACGAGTCACCTTTTGGTAGGTAACAACTGCTGCCCATGGTCGTCCACGTTTCCTTTTGAGGGTGCTGAAGCGAGGGAAAAGAAGAGAAGGGAGGGGGATGAGGTGAGTGGAAAGACGAGAGGGGTGGATGATCGAAGGAAAAAGGGAGAGGGAGAGTTGGGCTTCCGGTATCCTCACTCACTCAGCAATATAATGCACGCATTGTTTGTCTGCCGGTTTTCTGTGAGGCTGTGGTAACATTTCTTGCATATTGCCCTGATAAAAATGAGCCATCGTGGCACAAATTATACTTATATAACACAGTGCTAAGTAAGCATATATCGTAGTGCAGCAGCATCAGCATTAGATAATGTGTTTAGTCACAAAATAATTGGCATCGGATGTTTCATTGGTACAACTCCCCACTCACACTATGTGTACATGGACACGAATTCCTTATAATGCTTTTGTGTTAATCCAGAGTATAAACTATCTTTGTTTCAAATCCAGATCCATTTAGATGTTCTGGCGTGATTAATTAACAAAAATAGTAGTCTTAGTCGCTCTTATTATATACTCGCAAGTAAGTAAATACGGGGTCACACTGAAAGCCTGTTAATATTTTTATTACCTTTGGTAGTAGTCTCCGTTCCTTTCTAAGCACCGTCGCATGCGCTGGAACCATTCACTGAAGCAGTGAGCCCACTCTTCTTTAGGGATCTCCTGCACTTTACCGAAGGCTTCCTTCCGTTGGATGGAACACCATGTGGTTTTAGTCGGTTCGAGTCCGACATACCACCTCACCCTCAGCTCCGGTTAGGTAATGATCCGTTTGTGTTTCCACACGAAAAAAAAAGGAATCTCTTGCAAGTCTTTTTCAAACACAGCCACGGTATCTTTAGGGTTCATAAAACGAATTCTAGGGTTAGCTTTTATTATTGGACATAAATAAAAATCACAAGGTGCCAGGTCGGGACTGGAAGAAGGATGACTCACTGACTCCACAAATTCTTTAAAAAAATATTCGATAGTCCGTCTGGCGTCAAGAATCATCAGTATGATTGTTTCGACCATGTTCAAGCTCCTTAAACCAATAAACAGTGGCATGAGATGGGGCTACGTAATGTAATGCCAATCGAGGTCTATCGTAACTTTGTTGTTGAGTAAGATCGCAACGATCGTCAAGGTCGTCATCGTAATAAGTCATTGAGTGAAAATTTTCTCTAGTCAAATTCATTTCGATGCATGACATACGCTTTTTAAATTGCCACTAATTTGTTAAAACAAATTACATTACACATGTAAAGATGGTTTCCGCCATCGTCCTACGCGACAAAATATCCATCCCCATCACCTGGACGATTGGCACTCCACCACTGTGCGCTTCTCCAGAAGCTTTTTGCCTCGCACAACCAGCTTATGGAACAAATTGTCGCCTGCCGTATTTCCGAACCGATACGACCTTCAAACCTTCAAGAAGAGAGCGTACCTCTACCTAAAAGGCCGGCAACGCACTTGTGACTCTTGAGTTGCGGGTGTCCATGGGCGGCGGTAGTCACTTACCATCAGGTGACCCGTCTGCTCGTTTGCCCCCTATCGCATAAAAAAAAAATAAAAAAAAAGATTCAGATCAGAGATTGAATTTGATAACGTAGGTCCTATTCTTCAAAAAGAGGCTTAGAAAGAGGCGAATATTCAACCCAATCCCAAAAAAAGCGACCGCTCCGATCCAGCTAATGACTGACCTGTAGCCGTCACTTCTATACTCTGTAAGGTGCTCGAGCGGATCATCAACACACAACTAATCCGCTACCTTGAAGGTCACTCCTTGTTAAATGATCGGCAATATGGTTTTAGGCCGAACTGATCCACGGGTGATCTTCTAGCGTACGTGACGCACCTTTGGGGTGAGGCTATGGATAGGCATGGGGAGTCCTTGGCCTTCAGCCTTGGCCTCGCCAAGGCTTTCGATAGGGTCTGGTATCGCTCGCTCTTCTCCAAATTTCCGGCATTCAGTCTGCCGCCCAAACTCTGTAACTGGGTTGCGCTTTTGTCAACAAGCGCCGCATTAGGGTACTCTGCGACGGCGCAGCCTCTGATTTTTAGCAGAAAAGCGCTGGTGTACCTCAGGGATCCGTCCTATCGCCTACACTGTTCCTTCTGCATATCAATGACATGTTGGCTCTTGGCAACATTCATTTTTATGCAAATTACAGCACAGTACATGGGTGATATTGGTGATTTTGGACATCCTGCTGCTAAGCTAGCAAAAGTTGAGGGAAAACGACAGGAGCTTGTCGCTGAGCTCGTCTTGGTCTTAAGCCGCATGTCTCAATGGAGATGTGAGAATCTGGCCAAGTTCAGTGCCAAGAAAACATAGGCGTGCATTTCTATTATGGACATTTGCCGGGATCTCAATTCTCGTGATTACATCGAGAGTGTCACTAAGGCGACCTCGCGGAAGCGCGGTATATTGAACAAGGTGAGACAGTTCTTCTCGCCCGAGCATCTGTGTCTTTTACACAAGACCCAGGTTCGCTCCTGCGTGGAGTACTACTACTGTTACTACTACTGCTCTCATCTTTTGGACGGCTATGTGCAGTATTTCCTTGATGCTCTCGATCATTTGCAGCAGTGTGCAGTCCGCATTATTGACAGTCCTGAGATCACCGATTCCCTCGAGACTCTGCAGTTGCGAAGAGATGTAGCCTCTATGGCAGTCCTCTATCGCCTACATCACGGAGAGTGTTTTGACGAGCTCTTCCAATTGGTCCCACCTTCTCTCTTTCCTTACACGACAACACGTGCTGGCCTGAGAAGTCACCGTTTGAGAGTGAAAAATATACGATCTCGAACTAAACGGTTCGGCTCTCCCTTTCTGTGCCGATCGTTTAAAGCCTGAAATTCACTACCAGCGCACATGTTTACCTCACATTTTGATCCCTTGTCTTTTAAGCGGGGCGTGAAAAGGCATCTCACCAGGCCGCCATAGTGTGGGTCACCATGTTGCATTGACTACACTTGCAATGGGGATGATGACCACCACTCTTAGACTCCACTTGTTGCTTTCCATCAGGCACAGTGGAGTCATTATGGTAGGCTAATAAAAAAAAAGTATGCTCAAATTAGTTATGTAATAGTCTCTAGCCATATTAGCCTGTATTTAAAATAGTTAAAGTTTGAACTTTCCTGCCTATTACTTATTTTTCTTTATTGAATCATTCATTGGATGATTAATTGATTTCTTCTTATTTGATTCCTTCTCGTATTGGTTAATATGCGTAGATAGAGGATTCTTCATCGTTCACTTTAGTTAGCTAATTGCGATGTCGTAATTAAAGATATCAACACCTGTTTCAGTGAAATCAGCTAACATTCTTAATCGTAAAACTTTTGCATAATGGACCTTTTTAAATTCAAACATTTCAAAAGTTAAATCTACAATTTCTTTTTTTTTTAAATCTTACTAAAACCAATTCAAAAGTGTATGAAAACTGTAAAAATGTAACATATAGTGTAAGTCAAAGCATTAATTTCAAATAGGCCGAAAAGGCACTTTCGAACGTCTACTATAATATATTTACTTGTATTTCACGAATTAAAAAAATGAAACATATTGACAAAACACACAGTGCAAGGTTTGCTGACAGCAGCTGCACGTGATCACATTATGGCGACAGTGTCAGACCACAAACCATTATACCATTGAAATAGTCATAATATTAATGTATTACACAAATGTTATATCATAATGCTGCAATTAACGTTACCGTAATATGTAAGTAATATGTTTGTTGCGAAATATATTTATCTTGTTTGTATAAACTGTAATCAAAGGACGTTATTAATATGATTATGTTATTTGTACTCTACTATTTATTTACTAAGGGAATTTGACTTTCTGCAATGTCAGACGTATCTTTGCTATAGGTTTTTACGTGATTATATTTATTCTGCAACATCTTTAAGAGTCGTTTGACTTTTACATTTCAAAAGTCAACATAATGTTTTATGTTTTCTCATGTAATTGTGTGATTGGAAATTAGAAATATATTGTGTACTTTAAAGTATATAAGTTACTTTAAAGCTTTTTATTAAAGATACGTCAGAAATTATATAAAGCGGTGTGGCAAAAACTGTTTAATTAATATTATTTAAAACTTTTATCAAAAGGGCAGGGAGAACAAATGCAATTATACAATAGAAAGTAATCAAACTTGACTTAAACGAATGACGAATCGAATCTATTAGGTAGGTGGGCATGAAAATTAAGAGGTTTAGACTCATTCCTGATATCGTACAAAATAAATTATTACGAATTCACCGACACATCAAGATTAAAAAAAATATGATTGAAGATTTTAAAACAATTATGATTTCATTTTAGATATATGATTAAATTGGCTGATATTTTTAATCTATATATATATCTATAATCTATAATCCTCATAACCATGAAACAAAGTGGTCGACTTTAAAAGTTAGATCTCCAGGAAAACAGTTTGCGAACTTTCCTGGGTGTATCATAATTAGTGTTTCAGAAATTCAGTAGTTAGGCACTTTGTCTTATACCACCCTCGTTATTTTACAAAGAACCATTATAGTCCCAAGATATTTAGCGGAGTTTCGTTTCATGTTCCATAACATTAATATTTCCGTAGTAAATTATGAGGAGGGATATAAAAACTTCGTTTGATTTAAGATTATGAGCCGCTATTGGTGATTTGCTTAACATTTCAAGATTTATCCGCCCATTGTGCATTTCTTGTTCTTAAATATTATTCTTTTTCTGTGTATTTGTTTGGAGTACAATAAAGAATATTATAAGTATAATTTATAACGAATCCCACAAGTTCAAATTCAAGGTTTTTATAAGTGAAGAAATAACGTGATTGTTAATGTAGCGATATTGATTTATGTGTTAAGTTTTATTAGCTTAGTATTAAGTAGGTAGTAAATTTCTTGTGAATTCTACAACAGAAATACACTTAACCTTGAAATTTTTGTTGGTGTAAGCGCTAATTTCTGGAACAACGGGAACAGGAATGAACAAATGAATGGGGAAAGCTTTTTACAGTTTAGTGCTGAGTTCTCAGAATTTCTATTATATCAATAGGAATGGAGTGAAAATGCTCATAATGCTAAAATACTTTTGGCTCATTTGGCTCCAAACAATTGAAGGTAGTTGATAAGTTTTTCAAGTTGCATGAGCTGTATGACACTTATAGTGATAGTTTGATGATATTGGTGCATGCTCCTCCCACCGGGAAGAAAACTTCAACCACGTCCAAACGTGAGACCCCAAGGGTCACGATTGAGACCCTCGAGAATCTTCTTTCTCGATTCGTCTTTGGCGCTGCCAATGGCCAGTGTCAGAGTTTTTCGTGCCTTGCGGTATTACGCTACTCCTCATCAAGCTGGCCCTCTTACTCCTCTAGATGCCACCGTGATGCCACCGGCTGCGGATGTAGCACCCCTCCAGCCATTAATGCAGGCCAAGCGGAGGTCCACCAACTCCTGAGACTACCAATAAACCTCCTTCCTAATAATAATATTTATACAGCATAATTGTACTCTGATTATCTCACTAGGAGATACCAAAAAGTTCGGATTGGTGAAACCACTAGGATCTGCCAAATGCTTTTGGTATGCCGCAGGGCAGCGTACTTGGCCCATCACTATTTTCTACCTACATAAATGATTTGTGTAATCTACAAATCCAAAATGGTAAAATTGTGACGTTTGCTGATTACACTGCTCTAATATTTCATGGGGATACTTGGAGCGATACATTTGCTTTTGCTCAGTTGGGCTTCAACATAGTGTCCTCATGGCTGAGAAATAAGGGATTGACACTAAATGAGGAAAAAACTAAATATATCCCCTTTTCAATAAAAAACATTGCCAAACCACGTGAAGATTATTTCATTGTGGCCCATACCTGCTTAGCGTACCACTCCTGCATCTGTAATCATCTAAAAAGCTCCACCAGCGTTAAATATATTGGCATTATTCTAGACAGCAATCTGACCTTCGGCAACCATTTAGATCTCCTGTTTACACGCAAACTCATTTTAAATTTAAAAATTTGCGTCACATTTCCGATAAAAACATAATTAAAATGGTTTAATTATCATTATGCCAATTCATATTATCTTACTGTATCTCGGTATGGGACGGCGCGTGAAAAACAGATCTTATGAAAGGGGAAAGAGCCCTCACAGCCATTTTATACCCTACTAGCGATCTTTACCAACTCTCGGATGTCTTAACGGTTCGGCAATTATTTGTTTTAAACACCATACTGAAACAATATTCTCTCCTGCCGTTTGACCCCTCCAGCACAAATAAGCGTCTCAAACATAAGGTTTGTGCCCCAAGTGAGAATCCTGGGTGCACAGCATTTACAGGCAACTTTTTTTGGTTTTCTAGGAAGATACCTTTATAATAAAGTGAATAAAAAATTACAAATATACTCTTCTACAAAATACCAGTACAAAAACACAGTATCCGTTGGCTAAGATCTCCACAGTTGGCTAAGATCTCTTAACTATGAGGGAACTGTAAATCTACTGTTTGTGCCTTCATAGTCAGTTAGACATTGGAACATACTTACACACACACACACTTACACTTACACATGCACACACACACACTCACACATGCACACGCGCACGCACACACAACATAAACATACACATCCACACTTATTCGATTACATTCATTATAGTAATAGTTATATACTCAGTAATACAACACTTCAGATACAATAAATTTATTCATCTCACATGTAAAAACTACACGGTAACTTAACTACGAATTACACATACACCAGCACGTAATTATCTAGAGGTAGGAGAGGCTAGTTATCTGTCATACAGGCCCTGCCTAGTACAGAAGCCAATCTCTCACACAGATTAATTATGACTATTTTGAGTTGTATAAATGGACTATAATAGATTTTTGTAACAAATTCTGTGTGAGAGAATAAATAAATAATAATTATTATTACTCCTTGGAGGTCAACGACCCCGACAAGGGGTAAGGCCGCAGATCTGGGTTCCTGGGTCCTTAAGAACATAAAGCGGGTATAAAGATAATCCTAGACCTTCACTATTGACCCCGCTGTTACACGAACGTGTTGGCGGAGCATCTGTTTAGAAGACGGGGGCCCACCAACATCAACAGCTACGAATTCAGCGTCAACCAAAACAATTGAACATTGTTTTTATAGTTCAAAAACAGTGATCCACTTTTAGCAGGTGATATTTTATTTACATGTTTGCCATAAATGGCACCTATATAATTTAGAAAGTTGCATTTAGTTCTAACCCCCTCTTCAACTCGTCGCCATTACATGGTTAAGGTATATGGATTGGCATTAATATATTAATTATTGCATTGCAAACCTCTATTACTATTAAACGAAGAGTTGATTCTCTGATAAAGTCTTAAATGTATATCCAGTTATGAGGAACCTGTTACAATAAATTTCTATTTAATAATACAATATACATATATATATATGCTTGTATATGCTTTTATATATTTAACACAGACAACCTACCGACCTACCTACCTACCTACACAGACTACCTTTCATATATTTAACACAGACAAAAACGCACATAGGTACATAACTACCCCAAAGTGCACTTAACATGATCAGGACTTATTTTATTTCAGAATCAAAGTGCAAGAAAACTTGGTTAAATCTTAGAGAGTCCCACCGACGAGCTATCAATAAACATAAAACTAAAATTGGTCAGGCAGCCACGACGACAAAACAGTTAACCTTTGAAGATGAAATGAGATTCTTAGAGTTAGTAGTTTCATTACAGAAAAAGAAATATAATCTCATCAGTTACAGTTGCAAGTGGAGATAATGACGGTTTAGATCACAGACCTCTACAAACGTAATTCTACCGTTAGAAAATGTATAACTGGCAACTTCTACACTTACGTCGCATCCAAAGTCTTCTGTATATTCAGTTACAATCCAATCAATTGATTGATTGATTGATAAGGAACGGAAGTTGCGAAGTTGAAAACAATTCAGCAATAAGGAAGAAGATGAGATAGATACATTTGTTTTGTAGTTGCAATTAAATGCAGTAGAAATTAAAAGGGTTGAAAAGAAACAATTTTATATTCCAATAGAATATTGCTATTACCACTATTATTTGCTTTGTTTACCAAATAAATAGCAAATTAGAAATAAAAATCTATCACTAAATATTACTATATAGATGGTTTCTTACAAATATAGCAATTGCTATATACTAAGTCTTATAAAATATTATGTCCTGTTTGAAAACAATTATTAGTTACTAGGTATTTTAATGAAATTGTACACAACTTATCAGAATGACTAAAGAAGTTTTAATTTTAAGTCTTAAATAATTACACCTTCATATAAATATTTATCCTCTATAAATAATATAAATTTGAGCATTCTTATCTCTTTATGTATCTACTATTTAAAAACTCTTATAATAAGTACAACCACGTAACTAACATTAATAAGATTCAATATAGTAATAACGCCCAAAAACTATAAAATCAACATGATATCTTTATAAAATTCTAAGGCAGTCTATTTTTAATGCTGTTAGCTGGTCAAATTACTCGTTTTCGGCGTTTATTTTTTTAACCGTGTGATTACCTAGGCTTTAAATTATCCTAAAAATAAACAAGGTTCATTTCAACGTAAATCAAGAAAAGTCAACCAGTCAAGTTTAATCAAGTACTGCTTTGTGAAACTATATATAGATTAAAATATCTAACATTTTCAATTAGATTAAAACATCTAATTGAAAATGACATAAACAACTTATTTTCTTTATGAAAAGTATGTATTTCACTAAATAGACAAAAACAAACCAAGTTAAACTTTAATTCAACAAAACTAATGTAACTCTAAACTTACTTTTACTTTTATATAAATGTAATGTAAATATTGCAATATAATAGCGTCAAAACTGCCGCAAACCAAAATGAACATTATTGTAATCAATTAACTTTGAGAGAAGTTCACTTAACTCGAAATTAAAAACTTAACGTACCTCACGTAAACACCCGCAACTCAAAATTCCCACTATGCAAAACCCTCTCCACCGCTGTTCGGAGTATCTTCTTTCAAATAAAGCAAAACGGTTCACGCCATATTTCGATAACGGTTATATCTGCGTGTAAATATTGTAGTCACGAATTCGAAACGCCACAACCTAAAAACGCGTACTTTTTGATTTA
This sequence comes from Tyria jacobaeae, assembly GCA_947561695.1. Lineage (NCBI taxonomy): Eukaryota > Metazoa > Arthropoda > Insecta > Lepidoptera > Erebidae > Tyria > Tyria jacobaeae. Next base: position 11,197,142 of record OX387221.1, on the reverse strand, counting down.
ATGGAGTTTTCATCTAGCGGTGCGATATATTGCTGTATAAACAAACATTTGGCTCCAGCACCACCTTTAATTGGTCTTATACATACACATGCTTTATGTATTTTATTGATGTTTTTATTACTTTAGTGACGTACTAAGAACAGTTGATTAAATGCTCTAAGGTGATGTATAGTTCTAAATTAAGAACATCATTAGAATTTGGAAATAATTTCTTAACTTTTTGGAGAAGCAATTGATGAAATACGAGGGTGATTTAGTTTCACCCTCGTATTTCATCAATTGCTTCTCCAAAAAGTTTTTAGAGTAGGACAGTAAAACAGCAGCCGATAAAAAATGTATTTGAATTTTGAATTAAGAACTCTTTGGGAATCTGTAGATGTGCAATGAATTCATATTTATGTCATTTGTTTTTAAAAATTGGCTTTAATTTAAAAAGTGATAGAAGCTGATGGAAAGGTGACATATCAAGAGATTTAAGCAGCTTTAGGCATTGGTATGAATCAAGTACAAAAAGTCCTATACGAACATTAGGTGTCAGCATACTTTGTAAAGTAAAGAAGGGCAGAAGTCAAGGGAAAAAGATAATTGCCTCATTCTTTAGACGGACACGTCATTTCCCAAAAATCATTCCAGAAGATAATAGGACCGTTACTACAGATTAGTATGTCGTTTATTGTTTACCAGTTGTGTCTGAAAAGCAGCGCCCAAGAAGCAGGATCCTCCACGACAACGCCTCTATCTCACTCCACCAGACTATCCAATCGAATATTTGTCAATGGAAGTTATGGATTTAGTGAGTGAGTCCTTACAGTAACGACCTGGCACCTTGTGAATTTATTTATTTAAAAAACTAAAAGATAAACTTAGAGGAATTTGTTTTATGAACCCCGTAGATGCCGTGGCTGCATTTGAAACAGGCGTCGAAGAGATCCCTAAAGAAGATTGGGCTCAGTACTTAAGTCATTGGTTCCATCGCATGCGACAGTGCTGAACAGAAAGGAACTACTTCGAAGAGCAATCAATATATTAACAGGCTTCTATATGATTTCATTTTTTTATCTTAAAACTTTCAGTGTAACCCCCTTATCTTTAATGGTAAATAATGTTATGTTTCAAATATTGGTTAATTTGTGTACCAAATTAAGATCAAAGTTCACCTACATTGCGAACGTGGTTTTAATATAATGGCGTACTAAATTATCTAACAAAGCTCACGTCAACTAATAATTCATTAGTTAGGTTTATAAATAAAATATAGGAGGCTATAAATGAACGAGACGAGAACTGTACCACAAGAAATCGGGTTCCATGTTTCATCGAGGTTGAATGTATTCACAATCCTCGTTAATAGGGTACATACTTGTGTATTTTTGATGGTAATATACCGAGGAATTGGTTATCTTTTTCTGAAACCAACATATGAATAACATATAACATTTGGAAGAAAAGTCTAACTAAATACAACCAAGCCGTTAAAACGTGCTTTGTTACAATAAAAACTTTCGTGAGTTACATTCATATCTATTTAAAAATACGTACTTATAACCCGTTGGGACCCGATTACCGACCCGGTTTTATACCCGAAACTAGTCGGGCATCTTCAAAATACATACATGAGTAAAACCGTAAACTTAAATAAATGTGCTGTGTGCCTCTTAAAGGCACATAACAGAGCCTAAACTACAATGGTGTCACAAGAAAGCTAGGTAGATCTTATAAGACACACCGCTTTTAAAAAAAACTTTTTTGGAATCAATCAATCATGAATCTATCATCCATGCAATGCTTAAAACTAAAAAAAAGCAATTAAGAAAAAACTTAATCTGCCAAAGAGCAATTATGCGCCACATTGCTATTGATCTTACCTTAAATAGTATACAGCCAGGGTCGTGGTTGGTGTAAGGATTCTAATGATACAAATACCTCATACATCCAAATCTGTTCAAGCTTTTACAGGTTAAGGTCAAAATCAGTCTTCTTCAGATTCAGAGTGTTATTGGGATGATTATATAAAGCTTTTTAACGCTTTACAACCCAACAATTCCCAATCCTTGGTACCTATTTAGGTTCCCATACAGAATTATTTGACTATTATGTTAACATTAATTGAATCTAAACAACATGTATTCCGTTGGTGTAAAGCATGTTTAAGTCGTTATAATAAACTGTATTACAATGAACTTTATCGCCTAAAGAGCGAACCAAAAAAGAAAAATCTTTTTCACTTTCCGATATGTCAACATTAATAAATGTGATAGACATGTGTCGTAGATGGCAAGGAAATTATCTTGGCTACTGAGGAAAATTATAGGATGAAGCAATACCATGCGAACGCAATACCGCTCTGCTTTCCTACGGCAGCAAAAGATTATTTTTAATAAAATGGGTGTAAATTGAGTTCCTCATAAAAATCAAAGAAAAAGAAAGATGGAAAATATTTCATAAACAAAGATTTACAAGAAGAGCGATAGGTATTTTTTTGTTTATTGATTACGGCTATAAGGTGGCATAGGAATACCTGTAGTTATTAGTTAATTACATCTGATTAGTAAAGGGAAATATGACACATGAAGTGCAAGGCAAATAATTAATTTTAGTATTTATAAAAATTGTATATTTTTTATATCTTTATGGTATAAAAATAGTCAACAATATGGGATAAAGTAGGATACAGCGTTGTATCCTACTTTATAGTTTGTATATACTTTATACTTTTACAGAGTGTCCGACTTTTATAGCAGGATAAAATATCCTTGTCAAACTATAAAATGATTAATGACTTGAGGGGACCTTCACATACAGAAGAAACATAACAGCACCATCTAGCGAAGCAACTACATTAATGTCGTAGTACGTCTACGACGTACATTGCTCGTAGCTCATGTCTAAGACGGGGTCTTGGTATAAAACCAGCTTACATTCAACTATATTGATACTGAAATACGTTTCCCATATCAGAGCGTTTTGACAGTAGGATACAGATATGTTTAAGTTAAAATAAAGAAAGCTACATGAATAGTATGTGTTGTCATGAATGCGTGAGCATTGATATGGGCGTTTATTAAGCATCTGCTAACTTCTTAGAGGATAAAGAAGTCGGCAGACGCTTATTAAACGTCTTAACTAACTAACGTTAAGTGAATGTGTGTATACATATGTATATCCATGCTGCAGTCGGGATGCTAAGAGGCGTCACATTCACGATTCCATAAAGAATTTTAACACACCACAGGTATAGCGATTTCTCAAGTTTCTTTTCTCAGGTCTCTTGTTATCGGCAAATCTGTCGAACGTTGCTCACTAAGAATAGATCTCCACATGCTCAATATGCATTTTTCCTCTCAACCGACTAGTGTGGATGTTTTAGATAAAGCATCCACCCTTAGCTATATTTCCAGTATTCCTCCGCCTCAATGTACCTCATTTTCTTTTAACCCGATTACGGATTATGCCACAAAGAGACATATTCTATCTATCTCCACCAAAAAAATAGGTAATGACGGAATTCAATAACAAATTTTGCGTCCTATTGTATGACTTATGTATAATATGACACCCTTCCTGCTGTCACTCATATCATTAATTTCTCTCTCCAGGAAAGCGGTGTGTTGTCCCTCTACCTAAAACCACTAACCCTTCTGCAGTATCCCAATTTTAAGCCATTTTCATTCTCCAAATCCTTTCCAAAGTGCTTAAGTACGGAATCAACTGAAGAGTTATCTATTCTCTAATAGTCTGCTTAGTCCATACCAATCTGGATTTCATTCTGGACACAGTACGATAACTGCTAATTCGTTCATTTAGACTTTAGTAGCGCCTTTAACTCTGTTGATTTTGTCATCCTCTTAAGCATCCTTTCCTCTCTTAATGTTTCTAATTCTGTAATCAATAGGTTTAGTCGTGTCAAATTTGCATTAACAAGATTGAGTCAAATACATCGTATATTTTTAAGGTATTTCACTAAAAATATTCTAAAATGTTATTAAGAAGTATAACAGTTACATCTTTGATATGACAATATTAATAATTTTGAAAAGAGTAAGAACTTTTAAGGGTAGTCTGCTCGTTAACAGAAGTGAAAATAAATATAAAAAAAATATATAAAAAGTTTGAATATAATATTTTGGAATAGAAAACTTTAATAAATCGTAATTTGATATTATAGTCGTAATTGAATTGAAGAATTCTCGTAAGCCTCATCAACTTCAATAAACCATTTGAAACTTTTGACGAACCGAATTCTGAACAAAATTTGTGTCTCGAAACCTATAATGAGATATTTTGTTGAGTATTGATTTTTATATCTTCTATTCATTTAACTGGATTAAATTCACAACAATCTCAAAAGTTTGAATTTTATTTCTTAAAGATATATTGCTTCCGCAAAAGGTTTCAATAAAATTATTTTCTGATAAAAAAAACATATAATATATTTATTTGTGTATTAGTTGTGAAAGGAAGCGTTGTGTATAATAGCAGAATAAAAATGAGAAGTTTTAGTGTATGGTGGTTTGATTGTAGATACAGATTGTTTTAAGAGGATTATATAAATGGACTATATTTAATTACTGTTATCTTTGTCCATCCAATGGTTGCCCTTTTCAACCAACTTCAAGAAGGACGAGGTTCTCAATTCTACAATTTTTTTTATGTTTATTACCTCAGAACTTTCGACTGCGTGAACTGATTTCGGCAATTTTTATTTTTTTGAAAGATGTTGCTTCTCGTGTGGCCCTATTTAAATGGTTCAGTTCTGACAATGGTATCCATGAGAAAACCATATTAGTCTTAAATATTATGATAGACGCATTGAAGTCGGTTGTCTACTTTTCAACCGACTTCAAAAAGGAAGAGGTTCTCAATTCGACTTTTTTTTTTAAAGTTCGACTAATTGGTTGTGTGGAAACACCCGCGGGTCACCACCTTACCGGAACTGACGGTGAGGTGGTATGTCGAACTCAAACCGACTAAAACCACACGGTGTTCCGTAGCGAGTCAGTCTACTACAGAGGGCCCGTGTGTACTCCAAGTGTATACTGCGTACCTCGGACGCCTGAGCATCAGGCGACTACGCCGTGGAGAGATAGATACTTACTCATTTAACTACGGTATTTGTAACTTTAGGATTTTATACTTTGCTGAAAAATATCCGCAGATCCTAGCAGACCTTAGCATCCTGACTAGCAGGCGATCACACTTTCGAGTAAGGGGCCTTGCCCCCCACATCAAATAGGAGCGCGTTGATCCATAGGTTGCCAGTAAGAGTCTATGTCGATGTCCACTAAATTGCTCTCAAGAAAAAATTGAATCATATCATTTTAACAATATTTATGATCAGATTTCATCTGAATGATTATTTATGAGCTGATATTATATATTGATATTTCAATATTATTTAACAGTTAATTTTATTATTATTTAATTTCTTTCTTTCTTTTCTTTCTTTCAATTAAATGTTATTTAGCTTTGTGTCAATCTATTCTTACGTATTGCATACATTGTATTATCTCAAGGGGGGGTGCTCCAGAATCAATCTTACTTCCTTTAAAACGTGCTCAAAGAGCAATTCTTGAGGTAGCTACATTTGCCATTTTTGATTTCCCACTGTCCAGCTTTATGCGTCATGTAAAGGTCTAACAGTCTTCGCCAATTATTTCCCCTAACATCATATTGAATCAGCACACTGAATTTCCTTTGGTCCCTGTACCCTCAGGCGGAGGGCGGGGTTGGATGTGTTCCATTAGGCCATGATCGCCTGGAACAGATGCAGCCCTGGCGCGTCCTTCTGTCCAGAGGGCGCGCACGGCGAATGGTTATGGGAGCGAGCGCAGGTCGTGTAGATCCCCATAACAAGTCTGGAGTGTTGTCCTTCTCGTGGTTGCCGCCTGTTCTTGCTCTGGTTCCTTATGAAACAGAGATAACTGAAACATCCAGTCGAATTCCCAACTGCATACCTCCTAACCCTACCTATCCCTCTTCCTTTCCCATCTCTTTCTACTGCGGGTAGTACGTGGTTGATACCTGCGGACTCATCATCAACTATGACTGATGGTGAGAGGGGGGGACCTGGGCAACCACCCGCATGTTTGTGCCGTGTGCGGGGACTCGTAAGGGGGGATGAAGGAGTCCTGGCAGTTGAGCTGAAAGGTAACACACTGCTTTGGCCCGGAGTTCCCCCGACACGGGAGGTTGGAGACTAACCAACTCCAGTCAATCGGGTGCGGCGTCCCGTCGGAGGGCCGCCTGGTGAGAGCTCTTCCCTGGTGGGGGCAGACGACGGGTGGGAAGACTATGTCATTCTGCCTTGCTCGGCCTGTTTTCTGCCAGGGTTGGAGCTCTATATCTCTCCGTTACTTCTGGCGTTTGTGTGCCATCTGCCGCAATGCCCCCACTTGAGGGCTCCAAGGAGGGTGGAAGAACGGAGGGACGAATAAAACTTATAACACACATGGATAACCAGAATAATATATTTTCCAAGAAAAACAAGGCAGCTCCCCGGACCAACAATCCAGGTGATGCGCCATCCTACAGACAGGCCGCGCCTCGGAATAACAATCCGAGTGCTGCGCCATCGATCAAACCGGAAACCCCTCGGGTAACCAACCCGGGTGTAGCGCCACCAAACCGACCGGCAGCACCTCCAGCTGACAGCAAGAGCGTAGCGCCATCCAAGACAGAAGCAGCTCCTCTATTAAAACAGAGTAGAGCGCTAGGTTCTAACATCGACCTCTCCTCTTTGAAGGCAGCGATACCCGCGGGTTTCGTCCAGGACGAACCCTGCTGGAACCTCGTGGGCGTAAAGAAGAGGGGAGTTCCAAAAGCACCGAACCAGTCTAAACAGACTCATAAAGCCAAGAGGGCTAAAGCCCGGGCGGAAGCCAAGCGAGCGCGGCGTCTGGCGTCAGATGGCAGTAAGCGACTTGAAGCCGCTGAAGGGTCTGAGAAGACCCACGTTGCCCCCGTTAGCGACGCGCTGACCCATGGCGAAGGCACTTGCCTAGCCGAGGGAGTAGCTGCACCTGCGGGGGTGCCATCTGCCGTCATGAGGCCTGCTGCTGCTAGCGCGACCCCACGGCAGGGTCACATTAGACGGGGAAACCGAGCTGGGAAAGCCAACCGCGTGGGTAAACCTCCTCCCATCCAAACCCGCCAAGAGAAGACGCCCGGATGATTCCCTTACCCCACAAGGTAAGGGTAAGCGAGCGAAATCACAGCTCACCACCACAGGCTCAGCCAGCTACTCCGACGTATTGAAGTCCAACGACAACTGCGTCGCAGTGATGCTAGAGCCTTACCACGACCTGACCAAGGAGCAGGCCGAGGCCGTTGAGAGTCGGCTGCAGGGCGTGCTGGATGACGAGATTTTCGCGCCCAGCACGTCTAGCGCTCCAGATGTTGCACCGCAATTTAGGGGAAAGGCCTTCCACAGCGAGGGCGTCCTCAAGATGTGGTGCAATGATGAATATGCTCTCAAATGGCTACGTCAAGCTCTTGAGAAGGTACGATCACCACGCGAGGGAACCAGACTAATAGTCAAAAAACAGGCTGAGATTCCCAAGCGCATTAAGGCCGGACTACTAATACCACAGGTAGGCCCAGAAGACACGCTAGACCGTATCCGTAAACGGCTGACGTGTCAAAACCCTGAATACAAGGTGTCCAACTGGGCACTTTACCATGCCGAGCCCCAGGAAGAAAAGAAAAGTGTATTCCTGGTGCTTGGTATACCGGAAGAGGATGCGCTCAAACTCAAGGTGAGCGAGCGTAGAGTTTACTACAAACTTGGTAATCTCTACGTCCGCTTCCTTGACGAACGCCCTCTGCCGCCGCCGAACCTCGATGTCAAGCCCGAGGAGGTCTCCAGGGATGACCCAGGCAGCGGAACAACGCAAGGGGTAGGCCAACCGTGCCCAAGCAAAGGGCCAATCGTCAGGGTCACTAGGGAAGAAGAGGAACCTCAAATGGAAAGTGACCCTGACGAGGAAGAGGCCCTAATGCTGAGCAGTGATGATGGCACTGCCAACTCCCCCAGCTCCTAATCTCGCCATCATCCAAACCAACCTCCAGCATAGCCAGACTGCAACGGCTAACCTACGCAGAACACTGGAGGTAAACACCAAGGCCGTGGCCCTAATACAGGAGCCGTGGATTAGGAAAGGCAGGATTTGCGGCCTCAGCAACTTCGGAGGTAAACTACACCTAGACACCACTATCGACAACCCGCGTACTTGTATTATTACACCTAAATACGCGAACACTACCCTAATTACCGAGTTCTGTTCCAGAGACTTAACTACCGTCAGGCTCAATGAACCTTCCCCAGGCTTGCACAGCGTGGTGATGGCGTCTGCCTACTTGCCGGGCGACGTAGACATCCCCACCCCTGAACTTACTGCGCTTGTGGATTTCTGTGAGCGACAGGGAATGGAACAGATAGTCGCGGCCGACACCAACGCGCATCATGCCCTATGGGGTAGCAAAACCAACAACCAACGCGGTGAGAATTTTATTTCTTTCTTACTTTCAACCAAACTAAATGTTATCAACAAGGGCTCAGAACCAACATTTGTCACATCGAGAGCCCAAACAATAATTGATCTAACTCTAGCCACTGAGTACGCGTCATCATACATCTCGGACTGGCACGTCTCAGAAGAGTCATCGTGCTCGGACCATAGCTGGATTAAATTCCACCTTAAGATGTCACTCACACCACCTAAACCCCGACGAAATCCCCGCAAAATGGACCTCCTGCAGTATAAGCGGATGACAGCAGAGCTGCTAACAAACTCAGCTGCGCCAAATGCTCATGAGACCACAGTGGAGATCGATAACCATGTAAAAAACCTCACTAACTCATTGATCACCTGCTTTGAACAGACATGTCCACTTTCGTCACCCAGAACCACACCAGGGGGTGAGCACCAATGGTGGACACCAGAACTGCAGAGATTGCGGCAAAAGGTAAGAAAGTTGTTCAATAAAGCGATGAACTCAAGACTAGACCAGCACTGGGATGCTTACAGGCAGGCCCTACACAAATACAAGAAGTGGATCAGAATCAGGAAAACTGATTGCTGGCGAAGCTTCTGCACTAACATAGACACCAACAACCATGCTAACAGAGTTAAAAATATCCTGTGCTCTGAGCGGAAGCCAGACCTTGGCTTTCTAAAAAAACCTGATGGTACCTTCACCAAAACAGATTCGGAGACTTCGGAACTGTTAATGACAACTCACTTCCCGGGGTGTCGCATACTAAATGAGAATGACATTTGGGAGGAAGGTGAGGTATATCTACCAGATGAGTCAGATTGGACCACCGCTCACAGAATCGTGAATCACGATAAGCTAAAGTGGGCTATCAACAGCTTCCTTCCATTCAAAGCTGCAGGACTGGATGGTATTTTCCCAGGTCTGCTAAAATGGTGTGACGCTGCACTAATGGATCATCTACGGTCCATCTACAGAAGCTGCGTAGCACACCGCTACGTACCTACGAATTGGAGAGAAGTCAAAGTAGTATTCCTTCCCAAACCCGGCAAAGGAGACTACACACAACCTAAATCATTCAGACCTATCAGCCTCACATCCTTCATGCTAAAGGTTCTAGAGAGGCTAATAGATAGAGAAATCAGGAGCACGGCGCTAAACAAGCAACCCCTGAACCCACACCAACATGCTTATTCGATGGGTAAATCAACAGAATCCGCTCTGCATCGTGTAGTCTCATACATACAGGGCAACCTCAAATATAAAAAATCAACTCTAGGAACCTTCATCGATATCGAAGGTGCCTTCGATAAAACAAACTTCAACAGCATAAGCCAGGCTCTGTCTAGACACGGAGTCGACTCCACCATTACAGGGTGGATCGACAGTATGCTTAGAGGCAGAGCTATACAATTCACTGTTAACAACACAACAAGAGGAATAGTGGCGAGAGGGTGCCCACAAGGCGGAGTTCTTTCACCACTCCTCTGGAACATCGTGGTAGATGAGCTGATTACTCAACTCAACGACCGCAAGTTCCTCACAGTGGGCTATGCAGACGACCTGACCATTCTTATTAGTGGCCCATTTGAAAGCACAATTTGCGACCAAATGAGGTCTGCTTTAAAGGTCGTCGAAAAGTGGTGCGTAAAACACAATCTATCAGTGAACCCAACAAAAACGGAGTTGATAATGTTCACAAACAAACGTAGTTTAGGTGACCTAAGGCTGCCAAAACTATTCGGCACTAGTCTGGTTCTTACCACAGAGGTCAAGTATCTAGGAGTCATACTTGACAGCAAACTCCTATGGAATAGACACCTAGACGCAAAACTTAATAAAGCCTGCATTATCTTTTACCAATGCAAGCGGCTCCTCGGCAAAACCTGGGGTCTATCACCGAAAATCACTCTATGGCTTTATAAAGCGGTAATAAGGCCGATAATCACGTACGGTGCTATTGCTTGGTGGCAGAGAACTGAGCTTAGCACGGTTAGAAACAAGTTGCAGCAATTCCAGAGACTCGTTTGTACGGCCGTCACTGGATGCATGCGAACAACCCCTACTGCCGCCCTTGAGGTGGCTCTCGATCTAGCACCACTAGACCTGTACATACAACAGGAGGCAGCTATGGCAACAATCAGACTAAAACACCTGAGTCTGTGGAATAACCAAGAGGGTCCACACTCCAATATCTAGAATCAACTAGTGGACTACCAACCTCTGATAGCTGCCCCATGTGACAGGATTCAAAAACAACACATCTTCGAAAGAAGGTACTGTATAGAACTACAGGAGAACGATAGTGATCATTCCGGCATAAATGAAGTCCGAATATACACGGACGGCTCCAAGATGGGGTCAGGTACTGGAGCCGGGGTGTACTCACTAGACCTAAACATAAAAATATCGCTGGCACTAGGCAAGCACAGTTCGATTTTTCAATGCGAATGTGTTGCGCTAACATACGCAGCCCTAGCGGCTATGTCTAGAGGCATCAAGCAATATAACATCCGATTACTGTCAGATAGTATGGCGGTGCTAAGGGCCCTAATGGGCAACACCATGAACTCCGGTCTCATCTACGAATGCCACCAGTCGCTAGAACGCTTGGCCTCGGCGAATAGGGTAACTCTTCAATGGATCAGGGGGCACAGCAACTCACTCGGTAACGATGCCGCCGACGAGCTAGCAAGGAAGGGATCTACAACACCAGTGGCAGGCCCTACCACACTCCTGCCACTACCCTTCAACTTATATCGCTCCTGGGTAAGGCAAAGGACTCGAGAAGTACACAATAGCAGATGGATTGACACACCTGGCTGTAGGCAATCCAAACTGGTATTAACAGAAATATCACCACGTTTATCGCGTAGACTCATCAGTCTTCATAGAACGGACATCCGAATAGTGGTCGGAAGCATTACAGGCCATTTGGCTCTGAACCGACACCTATTCGTCATTAACGCGACCGATAGCCCCCAGTGCAGGGGTTGTCTGAGCGCGGAGGAAACGGCCGCCCACGTTATCCTGGAATGCGAGGGCGTGGCTGCACAACGGGCAGAAATCCTTGCAGGCGCGAGGACGCTCCTAGAAGCCTGTGAACACCCCAGGAGGCTTCTGCGCTTCTGGAAGGAGCTAGGCTGGCTCAACTAGTCAGCCTCATGGACGCATAAATGACCGAACATGAGTCTAAATGCGGAAACAGAGCCCTTTACCATTACCATTACCATTACCCTCAGGCGGAAGAGGGAAAGACTTTATTTGCATAATGCCTCAAATGAGACATGACTTTGTCAACAGATTTTATGTATTTTAGAGACCTTTCAGTACAATAACTTCAATAAACTATTAAGTGTTTATAGTCTCAGTAGATAATTTAAAATGAGCGTTATTAGTAACGGATATTTTAACCATACTCAATTACTTCGACACAGAAAAGTTATTAGAAATCGTATGCTGATAAATGAAATGGTAAATACTTAAATGATATACTTTTATACTTAAATTACATACTTTTATAAAGTTTAAATAATTATTTTATTATTATTTTGGTTGCTATCATTTCTAAATAAATGTTACAGAAATCTCGTAGCTGAACAATGCCCTGAAAAACTTGATAAACCTAGGAGCAACCATCGGGCAAGCCAATATTTGACTAGACCTTTTTTCTTTTTCTTTTTTTTTGACAATCGTACTGACTATCCTCCGTCGGGGGCATCAGCGGAGGGGTGTGCCGGACTTGACTGGCTAAAACCACCACGGTGTTTCTTCCTCGCACCTGCTGCCGAGGGCCGCGGGAACACGACATTCTTCCGCGGCCAGCAGGTGACCGCGGACTACACTAGACCTACCTTATTCTTATGAGCGCCTTATTAATGTGATTCAAAATCTTTTATACTAGTTCTACAAACACATTAACAAATAAATGTATTTATTTATTAGACTGAAACTGTAAATAATACATTTTTAATTTTTCCGTAAGCATTGTACTTTCTTTTTATTATAAAGAAGAATTTATTTTTATTTGTAGTGGTAGAGCCATGCTTGCTTAAGCACGAATGGGCCGGCTCGACCGGTGCGATACCACGGCCTCACAGAAAACCGGTTGTGAAGTAACGCTTGCGTTGCATTTCCCCGAAATGAGTGAGGTCTCCGGAGGCCCAAAATCCCCCACCCCCCTAATGATAGCGCTGTTAACGAAAAGGATACCCCAGGGGGGTACCAGCGCTAGCGTTGGAGAATCCCCCCCTGGACGTCAACCCTCAGTACGGATTATGCCTGAGCGTGGACGCCCAGGCTGCCCCTCGTACTCTGGGGGGGGGCTCAACTGCGCTCTCAAAATCTGCTCGGGGCAAGAGAAGGCATACCATGGCACCCCCTGTCACGTTTACCGTGGATTTTTGCAACATTAGGGGCTTACATTCGAACCTCGACACTGTCCACCACCACCTTGAGACAGCAAAGCCGGCCTTGCTCTTTTTAACCGAGACGCAGATATCGTCTCCAGCGGACACATCCTACCTCTGCTACCCTGGGTACGGACTGGAACACTCCTTTGTTCCTAAGGCTGGTGTATGCGTGTACGTTAGAGATGATATCACTTCTCGCCGCCTCGGCAATCTTGAAGGTAGGGACCTCTCCATCTTATGGCTACGTGTAGACTGCGACGACCATCCCCGCATCTACCTATGCCTCTACAGGTCCCATAGCGGTGATGCCGAAACGGACCGACTCATCGACCACGTCCAAATGGCTACAGACTCAGTGCTCCAGCAGGTCCCATCCGCAGAGATCGTGATTCTTGGCGACTTTAACGCCCATCACGCCGAATGGCTTGGTTCGCGCAAAACCGATCATGCGGGAAGATCTGTTCACGATTTCGCCTTGGCATATGGCTTGACGCAGCTGGTAGCAACGCCTACGCGAATCCCAGATGCAGAAAGCCACGTGCCTTCACTGTTGGATCTTCTGCTGACCTCACATCCTGACGGCTACAAAGTATCCGTTGAGGCCCCTCTTGGCTCTTCGGACCATTGCCTGATTAGGAGTATGGTGCCACTCGTTCACTCGCTGCGGCCGCGTGTTACAGGCAGTCGCCGCGTATGGCACTATAGGTCAGCAGACTGGGATGGAATGAGAACATTCTTTGCATCCTACCCATGGAGGCAGGTTTGCTTCTCGCCGGATGATCCCAATGTCGTTGCTGACTCTGTCGCGGATGTTGTGCTTCAGGGTATGGAACTTTTCATTCCATTCTCCCTGATTCCCACAGGTGGCAAGTCCCAGCCTTGGTTTGGTCGAACCTGCAAAGCGGCGTCCCGCCGAAAGCAGGAATGTTACCAAGCATGGGCTAATGCAGCGACAGCACGGGATGTAAAGACCAGCACATTAAAGAAGCAATTTAACTTTGCCTCCAGGTCCCTCAAAAGAGTAATTGCTGGGGCGAAGTCGGCTCACATAGGCAGAATTGGCGAGAGACTAGTTAGTCTCCCCTCCGGAACTCGTGCATTCTGGTCTCTTGCCAAAGCTGTCCAGGGGAACTTTTGTAAGCCATCCCTTCCACCTCTGCGCATAGGAGATAATTCGTTGGCCCACGACGCTAAAGAAAAAGCAGATCTTCTGGGCAAACTCTTTGCGTCCAACTCGACCCTGGACGACGGGGGAAACGCACCGCCAACCATACCGCAGTGCGAGACCCGCATGCCGGAAGTCCGGTTTACACAAAGGGCAGTGCGTAAAGCGCTTCTTTCCCTCGACGTTCATAAGTCGAGTGGGCCTGATAGAATCTCTCCTATCGTGCTGAAGACGTGTGCTCCAGAGTTAGCACCGGTTTTAACGCGCCTTTATCGGCTTTCCTACTCTCTTGGCGTAGTCCCGAACTCATGGAAGACAGCTCTAGTAAGTTAAGACAGCTAAAAAAGGAGATCGCTCGGATCCGTCCAACTACAGACCCATAGCCATCACCTCCTTGTTCTCCAAGATAATGGAATCCATTGTTAACTGCCAGCTCCTCCGGTACTTAGAAGACCACCAGCTTCTCAATGATCGACAATACGGCTTCCATCAGGGTCGTTCAGCTGGTGATCTTCTCGTATACTTGACTCACCGGTGGGCACAGGCGATCGAGACCAAGGGGGAAGCGTTGGCCGTTAGTTTGGACGTGGCGAAGGCCTTCGATCGGGTCTGGCACAAAGCGCTCCTTGCGAAGCTTCCTTCCTATGGGCTTTCCGAGAAACTGTGTAATTGGCTCACCAGTTTTCTTACAGACAGAAGCATCAAGGTCGTTGTTGACGGTGCATGCTCCGACTCCAAGTCTGTTAATTCTGGTGTCCCACAAGGCTGTGTGCTATCACCCACGCTGTTTCTTCTGCATATCAACGACATGCTGCAGATTAGCAGCATCCATTGCTATGCAGACGATAGCACGAGTGATGCCCTTTACACTGGCCGCGCTAACATTTCTCGGGTAAACGTCATCGAAAGCCGATCCAAACTTGTGTCTGAAATCAAAACTTCTTTATCAAAAGTTTCAGATTGGGGTCGACTTAACCTAGTCCAATTTAACCCCACAAAGACACAGGTTTGCGCGTTCACCGCTAAAAAGATGCCATTGGTCGTATCACCTCAATTTGAGAGCACTTCCCTAACTGCATCAGCCAGTATCGGAATCCTTGGCGTCGATATATCAAGCGAAGTCCAGTTTCGCGGTGACTTAGAGAGTAAGGCCATATTAGCCTCGAAGAAGCTTGGTGTGCTAAACAGATCGAGACAGTATTTTACTCCGGCCCACCGCCTGCAACTTTATAAGGCGCAGGTTCGGCCGCACATGGAATACTGTTCTCATCTCTATGCAGGTGCACCCCAGTACCAACTTCTGCCTCTTGACCGCATTCAACGGAGAGCGACTCGCATCATCGACTGCCAAGATATTTCTGATCGACTTGACACCTTGGCGTTGCGTAGAGATGTAGCTTCACTCTGCATCCTCTATCGCTTGTATCATGGGGAGTGTTCAGAGGAATTGTTCGGACTTATACCGGCTGCTGGTTTCCGCCATCGTCCTACGCGACAAAATATCCATCCCCATCACCTAGACGATTGGCACTCCACCACTGTGCGCTTCTCCAGAAGCTTTTTGCCTCGCACAACCAGCTTATGGAACAAATTGTCGCCTGCCGTATTTCCGAACCGATACGACCTTCTAACCTTCAAGAAGAGAGCGTACCTCTACCTAAAAGGCCGGCAACGCACTTGTGACTCTTGAGTTGCGGATGTCCATGGGCGGCGGTAGTCACTTACCATCAGGTGACCCGTCTGCTCGTTTGCCCCCTATCGCATAAAAAAAAAAAAAAAAAAAAAAATTATGAAACTGAAATGTATCTAGCTATAGTCGTATGTGTTTACAAAAGCAAAGTATATAAAAAAGAAATGGCTTGTAAAAATATGTAAATAAAGTTACAACTTATTATAATAAAAACATTGTGAATGTCGCAGTCGTGTCGCTCGACGGAGACAATGTTTAGTGGGCCCGGCAAGCGCTCATGGAGCCCGGAGATCGTTTAGCTCTCTCCGGCGTCTGGTGCGTCTTCTGCGGGATAAGAGAGTGCTAGACTTCTCTCGTTCCGCCACTCTACGTGCTCTTCCGTCGTATATGTTACAAAGTAGGTGATTATTTGTCAAATAAAAATGTTTGTCAACTCTCTGGTCTTGCTCTACAGTCACACTGTAAATAATTAGGTACCTATGGTATTTAGTTTGAAGTGTCACGGGTAATTTCCTGTTTGTTAATTTGTATCGTTTGAAGTGTACTAATTTATTTCATGTTTTTAATTATTATTATTACTATAAGACACACATACTTTTTAGAAAAATGTACTTAAATTGCAGGTTTTTTTTTATCATTGTATATATAACTTTTTTTTAGAACGGTGTAATCAGTTATTTAGTTTTATTCACTATTTTTTTTTATACTATATGGGGTCAGACGAACAGACGGGACACCTGATGGTAAGTGACACCGCCGTCCATGGACACTTGCAACTCAAGTGTCTCAAGTGCGCTGCCCGCCTTTGAGGGTGATGAGGGATGGGGGATGCAGGGAGCGGAAAGAAGAGAGGAAGGATGATGATGAGAGAAAGGGGGGGAGGGGGAATTGGGCCTCCGGAAACCTCACTCAATTCGGGGAAATGCAACGCAAGCGTTACTTCACAACCGGTTTATGGCCAAGCAAGCATGGCTCTACCACTGAAAAAAAAACTATCACTATGTTGTATCACTATATTGCTTAGCAGTACTACATATGTCTTGCTTGTTAAGAGGTCCTCTTAATGGTGGCGTATGTGTCAGGTGAACGATGCTCGTGCGGATGCGTGAGGGTGCTCGTGAATGAATACTGTTGATTGCGACTTTCATCTCCGGACTGCTACTGCTGAACATGTAGTAGTGTGTGATGATGTATTGCATTGCCCTCACATTTTCGCCATAGGATCCACGTACTGGACCATCAACTAGCTTCATGGCTGACATAGTCTGACTGAGTTCCTCTCTTGACAATCCAAAAATGGGATTATCTTTATCATCTTATTGGTTTCTCAAAGAGTAGTAGTAGAAGGGTAATAGGGAGCCTGGATCAATAGATCTAGCTCCCCTAATATTATTAATTCAAAATGACCACCACATTCACCATTCCATGATGGTAATTGCTTAACTATGAGAATAAATGCTGAGACAGTAGTATTAGATATTTACAGGCCACCTCCTCTAAATACGGACTCACGTTTAGATTCGCTTAACATGCACTTAAAAAATCTATCATCGTATAAAAACATAATTTAATCAGGTGACATAAACATTAACATTGCTTCGGGTTAAACTGATTTTAATGTACATTCCTATCTAAATATTTACTGATATCCTGGACGTTTACCGGCACATAGCTATTCTACCAGTCAAAGTGGGTCCTGCTCAGATCATTTCATCATAAAGTTAAACGACCATCCATTTCATTGGCAACTGGCTCTACTCTCACTAATCATCACGCCATTCTACTTACTTAAGTCTACTTCTTTAAATCTCTACCTAAAAAAATCTGCATGCGCACTTTTAATCAAATTAATATGAAAAACCTCGCAAGCAACATAAGTAGTATTAATTTTGACCCTGTTTTTTAAATCAATATTGAAAAATACTTATACCACAATAACGCCTAGAAAATATAAAAGCCGTGGATTACGCCGGGTCTCGACAGACATAGAGACAAACTTCACAGACAAACATAATGAGCACCTGGTAATGAGATACTTTCTATATATTTTATAGGATATAGAAATTACTGAAACAATCTTCTTAAGAGTTTAGCATGTAAAAAATGAGTTGTGAAAGGCAGGTAAAAATAGGAAACAGGTTATGAAATACACTAAAAGAAATACATTTGCTCTGAAAAACTCACATCCGGACTTAATATCAGAGGAAAAAAACCCATCAGATAAATAAAATTAACCAGTATTTTGCTTATGTTGGTAAAAACTTCGCAAAAAAGCCCTCACAACCGAATTTTTCTTTTAGGTAAAACTTACCAGGGCCAGCTTATTTATCAATTTTAATGTTAAATATATGTATATTGCTTAAGGTGCAAACATTGTGCGAGTATGTTGACTGAATATTTAGATAAGTTTAATTACGCAGCCACAAAAAAAATGCTAGAAATTTTGAAATGACATTGATATTAATTATTTTTATTTTATTTATAGCTATTATATCATATAAAAAACTACGTACATATATGGCTAATTGGGTTTCTTCTAATATTTGATGTTGTACTTCCAACATACTTAATAAATAATAAGTCTAGTCTGATAGCCTGAAACACAGGATACCTAGCTCAGGCTGACACTTACTTAATTAAAAATTTTGTGTCAGATTACTTACTTTGACATATTTATAAAAATAATTCGTATTTTAGATCACTAGTGAATTTTGCTAAATAATGTATACAGTATTAAATAATTAAACTAAATGTAAGCTCAATATTGTAAACATTTTTGTCATGAATAAATATTATTATTATTGCTTCTAAAATTACGCAGAATGGAAAGATTGCTTAGACCTCCCGAAAATAACTAGCTTGATTTATAGGTATTGCCTACACTCCCCACTTTATCCTTATAAGCAATTCCTTCCACTGCTTTTCTGTGTTGTAACCCTTTCAATATACTTCAACAACTTTTCCCATCTTTCATTTCTATTGTGCCCGCTAGACGGCAGTAGACTTGAACCGTATTATGTTAGTGGGACTAAATAAAAATTTGCAAGATGTTAGTGTACATCTCCGCCGGGCGTACAGGCGTTAGTGTATGTATGTATGAATTCCGTAAAACTAGCCAAGTATATAGTTCCACAGGAAATAACAAAACCGTCACAGTTTTCAGTACAAAAAAATTAAATAAAATATTTTTTTATTGTGTCGGTACAATGCAACATTGGACAAAATGGTTACAATGCAATTTGGTAGGGGTAAATGCGAGCCATTAATGACGCGATGTGGAGGTCGTTTTTGCATATGACGTTCATTACAACAGCCACGTTATTGCCCAATCAAAAGCTAGTATTTCGTTTATTAAAAACAAGGTTAATCTATAATTACGCGATAAACCGGTATAGTGTTATATTAAATTAATCAATAGACATTATTGTGACAAGTTACACTGTAAGCGCCATGTCATTGGTCCGTACAATAAGTGGCGGGGTATGATCGGGCGATAAGACTAGACGTGCTTTATAAGTTTATAATGGTCACGAGCTCCGATCAAGATACCAACAACATCGTGGTTGCTGTTATTTAGTGAATTTAACAGTTCATAGACACTTATAGTTATGTATTTGTTTCTTACATGAGAAATAGGGTAAAGAATCGGGCCAATAGCTGAAAAATGTATTGAGGAGAGTTGCTACTGAAAACTTCAATATCTCCATTTTCAAAGGCCAGGCGATCTTGATGCAATAAGCATGTATCTGTCAGTAAGGCTAAAAGTTCTTATTAGTATTTTCCATGTTACATCGTTCCTAAACTGATTTGTTGGTCTTTTAGGTTGTTTTTTTTAGTTTGGTTTTTTATTATTATATATTATAAGGTTTTAAACTAAATCAGCTTGTCATCAGGTGATGCTTTTAAGTCCCCCTTATATGTACTACGTAAACCTAATAATACGAGTGGAAGAGACCCAGCTGCTGTCACTAGTGAAGGTTATTGGTGCCTTTACTTGCCGGTGCATGCTTTCTATGATGCTGTTGTATTTAGGGTCATATGCACCCATTCCTTACAGTCTCTGTTTATGCCATACAAAATGATCTATATTCAAACATTGACTCCAGGGTGGCTTAACAAGCGAAGGGTATTAAAAACTTGTCTACGTAAGGCTTTTGTCACGAAAGGTCTAGGTGAAGTGATACTTACATCGCAAAATAGAGAGGTGTCGCTGCCAGGCAGTTTCACGTTTTGAGGCGATGTGAAGTGTAGCCTCATAAGAGCTGCGTTAATTACGGGTCAGTAATCTAAACGATAGCTAGTTCCTGAAAGTTTATAGGTAACTTTACCTCCTCAATTAAATACGTGACAAGGTGTCAGCAACCAAACTGTCCTTTCCGGAAAGGTGTCTTATGTCAGTACAGAATTGTGATATAAAATCAAGGTTAAAAACGAGTTGCCTGGGTGAGTATTTATCTCTCCTGTAATGAAATGGGATTGTGGTCAGTATACACAATAAAGTCATAAGCCTAGACCATGTGACGAAAATGTTTAATCACCTCGTAAATCGAGAAAAGTTAGCGATCATAAGGGGAGTACTTGGGTTGCGATGGGAATAACTTACGTGAGTAAAGGGCTAATAATGGCTGTCAAGTAGTCTCCTTAAGCTGTTGCAGCACCGCTTCTATAGCCGTATCTGACGCATCAGTCACCAAGGCAAGCTTGGCTTTGCAATCTGGGTGGGCAAGCATGGTAGATAGCTTGGCACAGACCTAGTCTACAGGACTCAAAGGTGTCAAGTTCTGTGGGTAAAAATTATATGGTATGTGAAGCTTTCACGAACCAGACGGAAAAGCATTTAAAGGTGCTTGAAACCGGGCTGCGTCGGGAATGAATAGAAATCTGCGTAGCTCTTTAACTGTTTCAGGGACTGGAAATGTTTTAATGGCATCTACTCTTTCAGGGCTTTGTGCCATTTGCTGAAATTCGATAACCCAAGAGCGTGACCCCGGGTACAAGGCATACGCATTTTCCTATATTAATTACCATGCCGTACTCCTGCAACCTGGTTAAGACTTGATGCAATTGCCGTATGTAAGATTTTTGATCTGAATGAATTAATATGTCATCCAAATATGGGTATGCAAAGTCTAGGCCGCCAACATTTCATCAAAAAACCGTTGGAATATTTGTCCAGCGTTTCGGAGCCCAAATGTCACATAAGGGAACTCGAATAGTCTAAACGGGGTCATTATTGCTGTTTTCTCAATGTCGCTGGGATGGACGCTAATTTGATTATACGCCTTAACCAAATCTATCGCCGAGAATACAGTACATCCTGTAAGGTTGTAGGCGAAATCCTTTATATGGCGGATGAAGTACCGGTCAAGGATCGTCCGAGCAGCATATGATATACGATAGTCGCGGCAGGGTCACCAGCTGTTATCCTTCTTAGGTGCTAGGTGAAGGGGGGATGGATGACCAAGACGATTCCGAAGAACGTACCAACCTGCAACATAGCTTCATATTCCGCTTTTGCAATTTTTAACCTAACGGCGGGGAGTACACCATACTGGTGGTCCAGGTTAAGTGCGTATGTAGTGTAATATATTGTGTTTCGGTGTGCGATGTATACCTGGTGGTAGGGTGATGTCGGGTTATTTCGCTAGTACATAGAAAGATCACCCGGTGATGTTGCTTTGAGCGACGAGACATCGTCAGAAAAACCCACGTAGCAAACGTAGTATTACCGTCAATTAAACGCTGGTTTCGCACGTCTATTATCAAATTATATAAAAATATAAAATCAATGCCTCGCCAGTATATCGCCAGGCGAAGTCACGGCGTAAGTTTGTATTTAATATTAAATGTGCATACCCGTATGTGTTATGGAGCCGTAAGCTGCAAACAATTGATAATTAGTTTGAAAACAATGTCTTTTAACACAATTAAGTGGACACACACATAGGTATCTACTAAATACTTTAATTTAGTTCTTTGATCTGTAATAAGCAAGCGACCTGGTATGGGCAGCTGTCGGCCGCCATTACGGAATGCGGAATTTTCCCGAATAGCCACAAGTTTTAATATACAAGCCACAAGTTTTATTATTGCAGCATTTGTTTTTCTTTAGACACCGACAGGCCACTCATTAATTCCGTCTTAAGGCGTACGTATTTATCAGGTCCCGGTGGTTTGGCTATAATGTCTTCCACTTTCGATGCATATATCGTCTCGAGTTGTCCAATAGCATTATAAAACTTTGTGGAATCGCAAATAATGTTGGCTAGAACAAATTGTCTTTCTAGCTGATAAAACCACAGGGCTGGTTTTTCTGTGTAGAAAGCGTGTTACCAAGCTGCAGAGCAAATAGCAAGTAGCAAATTCCCTAGACAGGTAAAATATTTTATTTCAAACTGGTAGGGAGACGATCGTCTATATCGACTGCCAGTTTCTTTCAGGCGATGTTTATTTGTTCGAGATTTTCAATACATTTTCGTTTTTCTACACGCTCCTTTTGTAGGTTTTCCAGTCCCAACCTGATTTCTTCATATTAATTATTTATGAAAGCCATAGATTGTACAATTTTGTCATTCGAGGCCTGAATTTTACTCGTTTGTGACTGTAATTCCCGGATATCTGATTGCGGTGGGAGCTAGTTTTGGTAGTTGCAATGACATATTGAGGGGCAATATTTACTAGAAAATAAATTTCAACTTCAACCACGAGAGTTTTATATTATTCCTTACTCATACGCAAGGCGCAAGCACAATAATTAGCAGCGCTTTGTATGCTACGCCCGTAGCATAAGTTTTGACGTATTTGTACTATGGGTTCTCGTTCGTAGTAGTTATCGTCGGTGCATAGGTAGCAGTAGTTCCGTTGCTCGTAGTGTTTGTTGTATGTATTTGCTAGACAAGTCATTCGCTCCGTGGCGTAGCGGTTTAGAACGCTGTCCCTATCTTAGACGCTGTCCTGTTCAAATCCTGTCGAACTAGAATTCGTGTCCTTTCACTTAATTGCGTTAAAATTGTTAAAAATAGCACTATCTCTGTAAGGGCCGCTCACTGGGTGTGGGACCAACAGGTATACGCTTTATGAGAGACAAGGAATCAGAATATTAGCGTATGAGCCATTCGGAAACAAGATAGCTTCGCATCAGTGACACGCGTCCGATCACAAACAATGTAAGGAATTAACTCCAAAAATGTGAAATGTGAAATGCGTATCGCTGTAAAACATATTGGGGTTCGATATTTAATAAAACAATCTTCTTTACATGCGTCATGATTGGCATCAGTTGTATAATAGAGACATCACATTTTCAAAACTCCCAGTGGCTCAGCGCAAGCGTAATGAAGATAATATTTACGGATCACATAGCAGCAAATATGTTTAATTTTTCTATGTATTGAGTCAGGAGGCTACTAAATAAATGCGTTTAAAAATGATCATTGAAAATAATATTTAAGTAAATTCAAAACGATCCAAGAAACGTTATATCAAAATATTTAAAAAAAATACGGGCAGTCTTTGGGGACTGCCGATAGAAGTGAAAACTAAGTATCACCGAGCAGATTATACACAGTATACATATAGCTCATGGAAAGTGTTCGGTGATGATGACACGAGTTCCATGATTTTTGTTCACCCAAAAAGTAGTCAACGCGCCTTAAGAAGTTTTCACTTTAAAAATTATGAAGATTGTATAATACAAGTGTTTAAATTGGTGGTTGTGGTGGAAATTAGATATAAAAATTTTAAATATGTTGACAGGAAAAGTAGAATAGCGAAGCGAAATAGCGAAAGGAGAATAGCGATACAGATGGTTTGGGGAGTATCAGCAATAGCAAGTCAGGGTCACATACTTGTAACTCAAACTGGCTGGTGCCGGGAAGTCTAAACCTTGTAACTTAACTAACTTATCAGTATTTAAAAAATATAACATTTATTATGGTTTGCTGTGATATAATAATGTAATTAGCGGAGCACCTTTAAACTTATGACATCCAATCTTACTCAATTCTTCACAAAAAGACGACTCGGATCAGAATGGTATTATTAACATAGCCTTTCTGTGGATTTAATACACAGATTACAGTAAGCCGATATCGTTTAATCTATAGAGCACGTTTTATTGTTCGCATACGTTGACGTACAGCCTACAGCCAGTTGGAAAGATGCCACAATGTATAACTCACCAGTTATTGAAACAATATAATAGTACTATCTCAAATAGTTTTGGTAAAATATTAATTTTGAGCTTATATTGCACGTATCAAAGAGATTTTTGTATTTGTTTTCTCGATGCAAACAATTTGTGTTTATTTTGAAGATAATTTCTGTCTGACTTTATTTTTGTAGTAGGCAACCGCTGTTCGACCTTTGTAACCCAACAAGACTTAACAAACAGATATTATCGTAATCAAAGGTTCATATAGTTGAAAATATCACGAGTAATTTAATGTGTTCTTCAAAAGGGTATTTTCTCTAAATTGATGATAAACTATTCAGTTATCCCTTTTGTAATTTTATTTAATATGTTATAATTAAATTGGAGCTTAAAGATACCAAATGATATTGGCTGGAAATAGTTCATTTATCAAAAGAATTTGTAATGACATTTAATTACTTTTATCTCATATTTGTTTTATATATTGACATTATATATCTCTTTAAAAGTCTCTGCTTTATAATAAAAAAACATCTCATATAAACTGCATTAACTATAATGAAAACAGTGATATATCATTTCGTAAATGGTATACATATATATTAATAGGTTTTAACAAAATGAAATTAAATATTTTCTGCACTCAAATTTTATCTGTTTGGCACAGACCTGACCTGATAATTTATTTAATTGAAATAAATAATTTTTATTCGATTTGAACAAGAATAAAGTCATTAGTTTACACACACTTTAAAGTGACTTGTAATTTTTCATGTTAAAAACTGAATATAAGGGTGACATAGATGCATATAGGCTGAGATAAAAGGTAGCTGCTCTGATTGTATACTGTATGTTTTTTTGTTGTTGCGTGTGTGTGTACTAAAAAAAGGCGAGTTGGACCCGAACTGACGGTGATTACTCACGGGTCATCATCTCACCGGAGCTGACTGTTA
Organism: Tyria jacobaeae; assembly: GCA_947561695.1. Classification (NCBI taxonomy): domain Eukaryota; kingdom Metazoa; phylum Arthropoda; class Insecta; order Lepidoptera; family Erebidae; genus Tyria; species Tyria jacobaeae. The sequence goes on along the minus strand of OX387221.1, from coordinate 11,172,277 downwards.
AGTGGTTTGTCAGACTCAAACCGACTAAAACTATTGTAGGTAGTAGAGCCACGCTGATTTCAGCAGGAATGGGCCGGCTCGACCGAGGCAGTACTACCCTCTCACAGAAAACCAGCCTAAAGCGACAACATTCGTGCTGTCGTCTTTCGCTGGTGAGTGAGTGCGCCGGAGGCCCAATGATGCAGGGGTGACAGTTTTCGTGGTATGTGTGTTAGCAGTGGAGTGCTCGTAGAATCATTGTGAGGGTGGCGTGGATCGAACCGTCCGCCAGGGAGACCCGTAGAAACGGTGGTGCTGCTGGCCACCCACGGCATAGAGAGGGGCCCAACCACGGCTAACCACCCTGGGAGGCTTCCCCGTCAGGTCGCGCATAATCCACGGAGTGGCTCTTCGGACCGGTTGGTGACCGGACGGTGGGACCCGGCGTCCATTTCCGAGAGGGTACGGGGGCCCTTCCGTCCGGCGATTCGGTCTCCGCCATGCCTCACCGTTACATAATGACACAGTATTTTCAGTCTCAGTTTACTTTGGGGTATGCTGCCTTCCTCCATAAGCGCCGCATTAGGGTTCTCTGCGACGGCGCTGCCTCTGACTTCCAGGAGGTTAGCGCTGGTGTACCTCAGGACTCCGTCCTATCGCCTACGCTGTTCCTTCTGACGAGCTCTTCCAATTGGTCCCACCTTCTTCCTTCCTCTACAGGACTACACGTGCTGGCCTGAGGAGTCACCGTTTGCGAGTCGAAGGTATGCGATCCCGAACGAAACGGTTTGGCTCTTCTTTCCTGTGCCGATCGGTGAAAGATTGGAATTCACTACTAGCGCACGTTTTTCCTTCCCACTTTAATCCTGGGTCTTTTAAGCGGGGCGTGAAAAAGCATCTCACCAGGCCGCCATAGTGTGGGTCACCATACTACATTGACTATACATGCAATGAGGATGGTGACCACCACTCTTGGACTCCATTTATTGCTTACCATCAGGCAAAGTGGAGTCATCATGGTAGGCTTACAAATAAAAAAAAAAAAAAACATGGAGTTCTGTCGCAATTGTGTATATTGCAAGGAACATTTGTAGACCTAGGAGGGATGCTTCCAGGAACCTCTGCAGACCTTGGCCACCTATTTTGATAAAGGCGGCCACACCGTGGACGCTTATGAAGAGCAGAGATTCGTCTTTGCTCTCCGGTGCCCGATGCGTCTTCTGCGGGACCTTAGACTTATTGTCCTCTGCCATATCCTATGCTATCGGCCGGCTGTTATAAGTGCTTTTAAAATAAATATACATGGCAGAATTCATGGAAATCTGTATCGGTGGTGTTCATGTATAAATAATAGATCCCAGGCTTTTGTTCTGCAAGGATATACATCGACCTGAAGTTATACACCTCAAGCTCAATTTTAGGCCTCTTTTGTTTATATTGTTCATTGTAGACGTTAAACATTGCTTCACAATAGATGGCTTTAAATAGAAATAAAATACCAAATCTATGCGAAATATTACATTGAATCTTCTAAAAAAAAAAAACTTTTTTTTAAGTTTAATTACATTTAATTATAATATGTATGTGCTAGTTTGTTTGATAGCTTGTTATATGGTGGATACTATAATAGCTCTCTTAATTGTTCGAGTGGCCAAAGATGTGTGTCTGGCGTTATCTTTTAATCATAAATTTAAATGATGAAAGAGCACTCCTTTTCTGTTGATCAATTCGAATAGTTTTTTCTTAGTACACAATATATATAATTCTTATTCAACTTAACTTAATATATAATATTAATAATTATTATAATAATACTTTATATTATGTACTTAGGAATTAATTCGAGTAAGTCTCCTGGAAGCGAAAGTCCTTGCTGGGAGCCATGCCTAGTGTAATCGAGGCACAGGGGTTCTCGGCTCCACCAGTCTTATTAGTCGAGTGGAAAGATCGACTTGAGCAACCGCGGGCAGGGCACTCCACAATTGCGGCGAACAGACCCGTCACGGAGGACCGGATACGGGTGCTTCGGTAAGTACCCGTGGCATATAGGCCGAGAGCCAACACTGCACTTACACCTTAGTGGAGTGCACAGCGTGGGCACACCAGCGCCTCCGTTGCTCGGACAAGCGCTCTCATCACTTTCTTTTAATATTTGTAGATATGTCACTATTCCAGGTATATTTAATTTATTAATGTTATTGTCGGAAAATACCTACCTACCCTCAGAGAATAAGGACAGCAACAACACAGAGACAACATTTGACTTTTTAAATTAATTTCTGACATTAGGTGGATCATTATCACTTTAGTTACCATAACTTTCATACAGTTTAACCGTTTTCATGTCTCTTACCGTGCTTACATATCGTGTCCTCTCACTTGAATGTGGGTATATTTCTAACATTTAATTGTTCTTCCCCTCCTTCCGATTTCTATCAGAATCGAACCGATTTCTATCAAACATATATGAAAGGACTTCAATTACATTTGAAACAATAAAAAATTGCATCGTAATCAGATACACGAGACGATTTAGTCAGTTAGTTTAGTTATTACAAATTCAAACATCTGTTAATAACTTCAATACACTTCATCTAAATTAATTTCAAATGAGTAACGAATGAAATGTAAAATTTTTGTAGTATGTAATCTCACGGTCAATAAAAGAATGGAGTTCGATTTAACTTTCCAAGTCGTGATTAAATAGCGTTCCTTTGTGTATATGATGTTGCTCATTATCCATTTTACGTGTAGTCCATTAAGCGAATAATTAAATTTATTTAATAATTCACCGACCATACTTTGTTAAGTGGTGGTTAGTTGGTTTCAAATTTTGCTTTTACACTGACTCTGTTGATTATCCTCGTGTTTAAAATGAACTTTGATATTTTCAGAAAGCCGTATAGTTTCAGTTTAGTTTCAGTTATACACACACATGCAGATTTCAAGCTATTATATAATATAGGTACGTATTGTGGTTCTCAGTAGAATTGAATGGGCTCACCCCATCCCTTCCCGTGGGTGTTATGAATCGGATCGGGTGTGGGATCGAAGTCTTGTCTATTATAGAGAATATGTACAGTCATATAGTGCCCGGTGCCCGACATCTTCTGCATGCACTTAGTAATTTCTTGTTAGTCTATATACACAAACAAAACGTTCACCTTTTACCTTTTTCTCTTGTGGTTTAAAAAAAAACAAAACCTCTTTAGATACAGTAACTAAAGTTTCAGAAAACATATTTAATCTTTTACTCTACTTTAATACAACACAGACGTATTAGACGTTTTCACTTATGGCAATTTTATGCATACTTATTTTCTGTGGTTCCCGATTTAATTTGGAAGCCTCATTTGTTTAAAAAGTTAATATTCGCAATCATACATACAAGCTTTAGTACTCCATAAATTGACTACGTAGTAGGACAAGCTAAAATATATACCATCCGTGTACATATTCACCATATGAGGATTCTACTACCACCGCATATAAAGATTATTTACTTATTAAAGTTGATAGACCGAAACGGTCTGCCTAATTTGGCGAGGACCGTTTTTATATTCGTAATATTTTTTTTCATAAAATGGCAACTGAATATGGAAGGTGAAGTTTATAATGCAGATGATCTTCGCGTTTATCTCGAAAACAAACAATATTTATTACGTCTATAAAACAGTAGGGTCGATCAGGCTTTTTTATCCTGTACTTTTAAAACACAGAGCGTATAAATAAAAGTTTTATAATTACTTAAAGTAGTATTTGAAAAAGAATAAAAAAATATATACTTGAACCTCGCATTTGTGATCTTCAGTAATAAAACGGCTGCCCCTTTTTATTTATTTTTTTGTCATGTGGACACCCTAATCTGGCCTTCATTCTCCCAGAGTTATTATCATCCAGAAATTTAAGACATCCAGACCCCCCTAGCGCAAGTTGTGCCAATAGTGTGTGTATCAATAAGGCGGCGTCCAGACACACGTGGACGTCACCCCCTCGCGGCTGGCCATAGGGCGGATGGAGGGGAAAACCCGTCCCGACCATCCGGGGCCACACTCAGGGTGGCATTTAGCGGCGATTTGAATCCGAGTGGAGATCGTCCTCACGGGCCCGCTCCGCCGCCTCCTTCTGCGAGATGACCTCCTCACATAAGGTTGCGACCGCGGTAAAATTCCTATTGCTACCGGCCATGGAGCCTATGATGGCTGGTAGCCAATCCGCTAGCGTATGTTGAGCATGGCAGGCTTGACTTAATTCCCTCCTAGCAACCAAGTGCAGTTACTTTCAGAAGCAGCCGTGCCCGGAAAGGACCTGCGTCAGTTGGAAAGAAAGAGTCCCGTGCTGCCGCTTTGCCCATTCGACGGTGACCGGCTGGAGCGCCTCCACGGCGGCAAAACCAGCACGTGGAGCCTCCAGCCGGCACGACCAACGAGCCATCGTGGCTCGGCGAGTGGCCTCACGCCACTCGCGTACCTCTTCGGGCGGGGGCCATCTGCCGCTACCCGTTTGGAACTCAGCCGTTTGCCGATAAACTGCGCGAGCACTTCCGCCTCCAAGTAGAACGGGGGAGTTCCAGCTAACGCACACGCCGCCTCCGTCGACACGGTGCGGTAACCGCATATGGCTCTAACCGCCATAACCCTGTGAGGGTGCCAAAGGCGTACCCTATTCTAGGCGGCCAGAGCCTCCACCCGTACCGGTGCACCGTTCAGTGCCATTGACCTGATAACCCCCGTGTACAGTCGTCTCATAGCGACACTGGGTCCAAACAAGTTGGGTAAAAGGAGACCAAGAGCGGACGCAGCGACGACCAGCTTTAGAGCAAGCTGCCGAAAGTGCTCGTCGAAGAGCCACCTCCCGTCAAGGATCAGGCCCAGATATTTAATGTGGGCCCGAACCGGTACAAGGACTGAGTTGACCATGATAGAGGCGCCAGGAGGCTGACCACGACGGGGCCCATGAAATAAAAGGGCCTCCGTCTTGTCCAGGGCCACCTGTAAGCCCATCGCCTCGATGTGCCTGACCACCAGTGAGGCACTGGTAGTCAAGCGCACCGCCTCTTGAAAGTTCACCCCCCGGGCCGTGACCAAAGTCATCAGCGTAATAAATTAGGCCCAGCTCGCGGCGGAAGTCACCCTCAGGCCGACGTCTCAGACTTCCCTCTCGGGCCTCGTACATGACGGTACGGTACATAGCCAAGTTAATTTAATGAAATACATGCGCAAATTTGCGTAAATTTCCGTAACGGAGACGAAATTTTACTTTATCTCTTTTATGCAAATTAATCTTTCCATAAGCATTCGACCCTTACGTTTATATTTTATTTATTTATAAATTAAATCAAAAGCTGGTATCAAAAATTAATATATATACAGTTAAAAGCAATGGTTTACGTAGGTAACGTTGCCATTCTGCATAAGATACACAGATTACAACTGATTATCAATATAAGAATATTTTAAAAGTCATATATTTAGTATTTGCATAATGAATAATGAATATAACATTTTATGTCAAAACGTATGTTAGTGAACTCCACCTCAAAAAGCGGGTTGGTGGGAGAGGAGGATGCCGCTGTTGGACCATTTTTCTTCCTTTGTACTACCATGATAATGGAAAGGGGGCGTAAAAGGCATGACAGTCATCGTGACAGTGTAAACTGAGACTGAAAATACTGTGTCATCATGTAACGGTAAGGCATGGCGGAGACCGAACCGCCGGACGGAAGGGCCTGGTCCCACCGTCCGGTCACCAACCGGCACGACGAGCCACTCCGTGGATTATGCGCGACCTGACGGGGCAGCCTCCCAGGGTGGTTAGCCGTGGTTGGGCCCCTCTCTATGCCGCGGGCGGCCAGCGGCACCACCGTTTCTACGGGTCTCCCTGGCCGACGGTTCGATCCACGCCACCCTCACAATGATTCTACGAGCACTCCACTGCTCACACACACATACCACGATAACTGTCACCCATGCATCATTGGGCCTCCGGCGCACTCACTCACCAGCGAAAGACGACAGCACGAATGTTGCCGCTTTAGGCTGGTTTTCTGTGAGAGGGTAGTACTGCCCCGGTCGAGCCGGCCCATTCTTGCTGAAATCAGCATGGCTCTACTACCATAGAAAGAGTCGAGGGACTTTTAAACTTTTACGGCATATGTTTTCATTGTTATTTATACATTATTTACTAACTGACACATTATCTGGGAAACGTTTACAATAAAAATTTTAAACCCTATTTGTAATAATAATGTGCACACAAGCTGGTTACTAAGTACTAAATATACAAGACTAATTATAACTTTATTTGGGAATATTTGTCATGCTTTCTCTAGTCTTGATAAAAAATGTCATGGTATTTACGCAATAAGCCTACATAAAACTATTGACCTCGTAACGGAACTATAAAAATGACATGAAAAATCTCAGCAATCGTGTATAAAAACCAACTCGTATATTCAGGAATCTGTCTATGAAAAGGTCCATTTATCCACGTCATGTAGATTTTGGTCACTGGGTAAATAATGTGTCTGGAGCACGAGCATTTATGACTGATGATTCCAACTTCTTGCTAGGAGCTAACTTCTAATCTACGGGGGTGCTGAATTAGCAAAGGTTTGGGAAGTATGTTTGGGCTGACCTAGTTTTATGTAGGCTTATTGCGTAAATACCATGACATTTTTTATCAAGACTAGAGAAAGCATGACAAATATTCCCAAATAAAGTTATAATTAGTCTTGTATATTTAGTACTTAGTAACCAGCTTGTGTGCACATTATTATTACAAATAGGGTTTAAAATTTTTATTGTAAACGTTTCCCAGATAATGTGTCAGTTAGTAAATAATGTATAAATAACAATGAAAACATATGCCGTAAAAGTTTAAAAGTCCCTCGACTCTTTCTATGGTAGTAGAGCCATGCTGATTTCAGCAAGAATGGGCCGGCTCGACCGGGGCAGTACTACCCTCTCACAGAAAACCAGCCTAAAGCGGCAACATTCGTGCTGTCGTCTTTCGCTGGTGAGTGAGTGCGCCGGAGGCCCAATGATGCATGGGTGACAGTTATCGTGGTATGTGTGTGTGAGCAGTGGAGTGCTCGTAGAATCATTGTGAGGGTGGCGTGGATCGAACCGTCGGCCAGGGAGACCCGTAGAAACGGTGGTGCCGCTGGCCGCCCGCGGCATAGAGAGGGGCCCAACCACGGCTAACCACCCTGGGAGGCTGCCCCGTCAGGTCGCGCATAATCCACGGAGTGGCTCGTCGTGCCGGTTGGTGACCGGACGGTGGGACCAGGCCCTTCCGTCCGGCGGTTCGGTCTCCGCCATGCCTTACCGTTACATGATGACACAGTATTTTCAGTCTCAGTTTACACTGTCACGATGACTGTCATGCCTTTTACGCCCCCTTTCCCAACTCTTATCATGGTAGTACAAAGGAAGAAAAATGGTCCAACAGCGGCATCCTCCTCTCCCACCAACCCGCTTTTTGAGGTGGAGTTCACTAACATACGTGGACTCCATGCAAACCTCAGCGCCGTACTCCAGCTCCTTGAGACGGGTCGGCCGGCCATGCTTTTTCTTACGGAGACACAAATACGCCGCCCTGCCGACACGGCATATCTCTACTATCCCGGCTACGTGCTAGAGGAGTGCTTCCTCGCGAGGGCTGGGGTATGTCTTTTCGTCAGGGCGGATGTTTGTTGTCGCCGTCTGTACTGCCTAGAAGACGCATCCTTCTCCATCCTTTGGCTTCACGTGGATTTTGGCTCTATGAGCCGGATCTACGTTTGCCTTTATCGGTCCCATTCCGGAGACTCCGAGACAACTCGACTCTTTGACTACATGATTCACGCAACGGACAAAGCGCAGGAGCAGTTCCCAACCGCCGAACTGGTGTTTTTGGGAGACTTTAACGCCCACCATGACTTCTGGCTGGGATCTTCCAGAACGGACCTCGCTGGTCGAACTGCCCACGCATTCGCTCTCAAGCATGACCTTACCCAACTGTTACTCCAGCCCACCAGGATACAAACATATCGGGTCAAGCGCCCTCTTTGCTAGACCTTCTGCTGACGAGTCACCCAGCGCAGTACAGAGTAACGGTTCACGCCCCTCTGGGATCCTCCGACCACTGCCTGGTGTCCACCTCGGTGCCTCTTGTTGCCCCACCACGGCCTTTGGTAACAAGGCGACGGTTATGGCATTACTCGTCAGCAGACTGGGATGGAATGCGGGATTATTTTGCATCCATCCCGTGGGCTCAACGCTGCTTTAAAGACAGGGATCTGTGGCAAAGTGCGTCTGCCGTGGCTGACGAAATCACTGTCAGTATGGAGTACTATATCCCCTACAGTGAAGTCGCCAGCACAAAGACTCGTCCCTGGTTCAATCGCGAGTGTACCCGTGCTGTCGCTCAAAAGCAGTCAGCCTACCACACATGGATCAGGGCCCGCGCTAATTGTGACCCAGACGTTGATCGCCTTAAAGCAGCGTTTAACAAAGCCACTAAGGAATGCAAGAGGGCTTACATCAGAGCTGATGCCCAGCGCATTGCACGGTTTGGTCAAGAACTCGTCGCATTACCTACGGGTAGCCGTAAGTTTTGGCGATTGGCCAAATATTTCTACTTTCGTATTTCTGAAAATTGATTTTTATTTGTAATTTCTATAACTGCAAACCATGTTAATTTTTATTGTTTTTTTTTTTAAGTTTTAGTGTAAAGCTGTACGTGAAGTAAGTTTCTAATACAACCCCATTAAAGTTATGGCCCTATATTTTTACCTCTTACAACACTACCTTCGAGGTAGGTGCTACCTATTTTTATTGACGTAGAACTAAGTCACCACAAGCAAATAAAGTGAAAAAAGCAGTTTCTTGTAGTATTATTGGACTGTCTCGGGTAACTAACGTGTCCCTGGAGCAGTATATATATATCCAACTGCTTTTTTATCCAGAAATCTCCAGCGAGCATCCTTGCCCATCTAGGAATCATGGAATTCTACGCACCCTTATTCCAGATCAAGAACAGAACAATATTCTCTAGTGAGACATTTCTTGCACGATCTCTATCTAGTGACTTAAAAGATTGGTTGAGAATTTGTTTGACTGATTTCTTCTCACGCGACTCAGCTGTTTGAAATAGGTCATTGTTATTATAGATCAATACGGGCTGAAAGCGATCTTGCTAACCTTTGTTGTAGTACGACATTCTGTGTTGGTTTATAATAGTTTTTGGTAAAAAACTAAATTAATGTCATTATATAGTTTTTATTTTTTTGTCATTTAAATATTCAAATATATATATATATATATATATATATATATATTATATATATGTATATATATATATATATATTTGAATATTTAAATGACTTCAATTTGCAAAAACCTCCAACTATAAGGCCACATTCGGAGTTTTGCCGACGTCACACGTCACTAAGACACCTAACCATGTTAGGTAGGTACAGAAGCAAAACCAGGTCGTAGCCAATGTTAAAGAGGATTAGATTATACTAATATACATAATTTCTATTGTCTGGTGTTCCATCTACGAAAACAATAATTAGCTCAATTTTAACTTCAACTTTGAAAACCATAAAAAATATGATTAAACAGACAATCGAATTAATATAAAGTGGTAAAATTGCAAAACACATACAGATTCACAAAGGCTCCATAATAGCGCTTAATACAACAAATGAGTGAAAAATCACAATATACAGGAAGAAAAAAATATTTGTTTTGATTTCTCTTCAATTTTATAGTAGTATTAATAGTTTTAAGTATAATAATAATTAATTTTAGATATTATAGCATTATATAAATATATAAATCTATTTTTGTTACAGTGTTTTTAATATAATGATCTCATATTACGATTAGTCACGAGAGTGTTATGTAAACAATAATATATTATCTCCGTAGTCAAAAGATCAACATTACAAACAGTGGCGTAAGGAACAAAGCCGTCAGCTTGTTACCCATTTATTCTGTCGGATCCCGAACGTAACATTTCCAATTCAATCACGTTACAAATGTTTGTACGATACTAAAGTAGAATTAATTTGCTTAAAAATAACTTGATATTATTTTTAAAACAATGAATGCTTAAATGATGAATTAATTAATATAGGCTTCGGGATTTGAGGATACGTAAAATAAACATCCTTTTTTGGTTATATAGTAAGTTTCGTCGTAAAAAAAGGTCTGGCAAAACTGTACACTTCTGTTCTTTGTTTTAATGCTAAGAATCACCGTGCTTAAGATATTTTAATTTTTATTGAAAGTTGATTAATACGAAATGTAAATAAGTAACGATTGTGAGCAGTATAAATATTTTTTTTTTGCTTTTTAATATCTAACCTAGCATTATTATCAATTAGTATAGTTTTTAATCATACGTTCAACAACATTAGTTACAATGGGACCACCGCAAGAGTAAACTCTTTCGAATAAAAAAAAAATTAAAATCAATTCATTATAGATGAAATAATTGTTTACCAAACATACATTTTATTTTAATTTGTTAAAATGTTTTCATTTATTATTTTATTGTTTGCATCTGTGCCCCTGTACAAACACTTAATAAATATCTTGAAAGAATACAACGAAAAATCAATACGTGATTATATTATAAAGAATTATACCCTAACTCCCAAAAGTCAGAGACCCATCATCGGCTCAGAAACATAGGCTGAAGAAAAAAGATAAAACACGTTGTACGGATTTATAAAATTTGAGGGATTCCCTTGATTTTCCTGGGATCCCATCATCAGATACTGACTTGGAGACAATAGGATCACCTTGGGAGTTAAACTCTTTCGATTATAAAGAGATTGATGGAGAAATCGCGTTTTAGAGAAATATACAGTGTACAAATAAATATACAGTGGAATTGAGGACCAAATTTTTTTTCCAAGTAGTTTTTAAATATAAACGAATGATAAGCAAAAAGACTACTAGAAAGTACAAAAAAGGTCACAGAACATACCTTTTATTTCAATTAAAGACCACGAAATTTACTCTGCAAATTTATCACCTACTCAACTTTTTTAATGTCCAAAATTTTAAAACACCGTTGTAATTTTCATTTTTGTCACCGGATCATACTTTTATTAAAAAACTCTAAGGATTCGGCCAACATTAATAAAGTTTTAAAAAAGTGTCTAATTAGTAGGTATATTCTGAAGAATTTGTATTTAAGATATATTTAGAAGTTATTTTTTAAAAGAGTTCATCAAGATCAAAGATCATTAAATTTACACAGTATAGTTAATATTTAGCTGCATCATGCAGTCAACGGGCGTTTAAAGAGAGCAAAATAAGGGATGGTTGAAGATTTAGTGAAAAATGCAGTACCGAACATAACCTAGGGCACGCCACAATTATGGCGGTAAGGCCCATCTTGTTGAATTGGCTGGAGAGGAAAACCGGGAGCCTCTCCTACCGGCTAACGCCGTTACTGACCTGCTTCGGGAGGTCCTGCGGGGGCTGCTGCGAGGATACCACACCCCACACTCTGACGGAGTGCTCTGCGTGGGTGCAGCAGCGTGCCTATGCCGCGCTCGTGGCGGCCATCGGTGTAAGTAGCCTCTCGCTTGAGACCATAGTTCTGTCCATGGTCCAAAACCAGAGTGAGTGGGATGCCGTCGCTTCATTTTACGAGAAGGTGATGTTGGCTAAAGAAGCGGCGGAAAGGGTACGGGAGAGTACGAGTACTCTCTCGTCCCGCAGAAGACGCACCAGGCGCCGGAGAGCACCGAACAATCTCCGGCCTCCATGAGCGCTGGCCCAGGGGTAACTGGGGAGCTGTTCGTTACCTTAGCAGAAGCAGGCCAGCCAGGTTCCGCGCGTGCCTCTATAAACTGAAGAGGGGGCCAGGCCCCCTACACGGTGTGGCCTGTTAAGGTGGCCAAGGTCTGCAATAAGGGTGCACAAATGGTCTATTGCAAGGTCCCGGGTCCCTTGCAATAGACCCTTTGTCCCGGAACACCATGAGGTTTTAGTTGGTTCGAGTCCGACATATCACCTCTCCGTTAAATCCGGTGAGATAATGACCCATGGGGGTTTCCACACGAAAAAAAAAATAGCTAACATAACCTAGAAATATATATTACAAAGTACTTTTTGAGTATGTAAGTGTATGTGAGTAAATGAATTGTCAAAATTTTATCACCTATACACAACACACAACTTGTTACAACTATTATCGAAATTAACGCTAATGCAATTGGAAGTCAAGTAGCATCAATTCCGTCGATATTATAAATTTGAAAATTTCATCACTAATATAATCATTTGTGACATGGAAAACATGAAGTTTATGTTACTGAAATTACAGAATGAAATAACAGTTCAAAAAGAAATGAGAAATTAATGAAAATAAAATACAACTTGTAGAAAAACATTTATACATAAGCTCACGCCTTTCTCCCATCAGAGTAGGCAGAGACAACAGACGGCCTCTTGTTTCTATCTCATACACAAGCATCCTCTACTGTCATTAGATAAAAATGCTCTACCTAGCCTTATTATTTCCAAGTCTATTGGCATTGGTTTCTACTCCAACCACTTATTGCCCGAATATCAGTTTTTCCACGGAGTGACTGGCACCTGACATCCGCAACCCTGAGGGCTAACTGAATTCGATAGTGATAATAGTTGTCAAGATATCTGACAGCACCCAAAAACATATACATTAAAAATACACTAAGATTGCATAAATATATAATCAACTGGTTAATCAATACCATACAATGGTTCAGTACCATGAAAAATGGATTAACATTTTAGAAAGACAAAACATAAAAGAAGATATTGTACTTCTTGGAGAATATAAAAAAACAAATATGAGCAATTAGAGGACACTGTGCTTCGAGTTTACAAAACTAATTTACAAAATAAATAAGTGAGATCTAGAAACTATACTATACTATACTAGAAATCACATAAAAACTTGGCGAGAAAGGTTCAAAGCCAAGGCCAATTTCTGTAATAGTTTCGGTAGTTGGCAATAACAATATTGCTACTTAGTAACAAAAAGAACTAGGGTAAATGAAATTTCCCTCTAAAATTTGGAGTTCATTCGACGACCTGGTAGACGGCCTGTCAAGCCCTGATAGCCACGCAGCTATGAGCACTTTGAAAATTTAATATATGTAAGTTGATTTTGCATATTAATAAAGCGTGAAACGAGTATTATATGTACTCTGTACACTTCTTTTAACCTTGTGTACAATTGCTCAAAATAATCCAAGTTGGTATACGAAAGAAATTCCTGTATGATTACACTTTTTTCGTCAACACAGTCATAGTTGGAGGTCGAGACCATGCGGTAATAAAAAAGAATTTTGGTGTTTCTTTGTTTTGTTAACAATTTTATTGTAAAATGTTGTTAAATCTGTCTGTGGAGTATACAACTCCTAAATTGACTTTGAAATCACCATATTTCTATTCAATTAAAATATAATCATTTGTGTGAACGTGTTACTATAAGTATTGTTACCTGCAGAAGAATTGACTGAATTCGTTTTTGTTTGTTAAGATTCCATTTTATCGCCATTTCTAAACTGATATATATATATATATTTTTTAAGTTTTTGAACTCAGGGTTTGCCCCCTTAATATTCGAGTTATATATTCCACCTCAAATGTGTACAAAAAAAGGATAACATTCATCTCATATACTTTTTTAAAATGTAACTATGAAACTCTCTCTCAGGTGTCATAGTTACATATATCGCATATGATTTATTTTGTACATATTACAGTACATATACTTACACAGTTTAAATTCAAAATATTATTGTTACTCATTCATTTATACTTTCTGTTTTACAATTCTCTTTGCCTCTTACTTTAAAAACTGATGCTGGTAAAGCTCCTCAAGGAAACAAAAGCTACAAAACCCTCAAAAGCATACATATGGAAATAAATGCAATATTGATGCCAACATGAAACACTAAGCCACATCAGTGATGCTTCAAAGCCCCTGAACCGCACACATAAATAATGCTAGTGATGTATGTAGGCATTCTGCTAAGACCCAATATTTAGGGTGATTCGGGAACACGTCCGAAGGGGATTCATATTTCATCCTTACCGCACTAAACATGTTAGGGATAAACGAACACGACTCAAAGTTACAATTAGTGTGTACTGTAGTAACAATTATTAGACTTATTTAATAAGCTTCAATTTTGATGAAATAAAAAAAGTGTAAGCTTCACAAGTTATTTTGGAATAAATACCTTCGTGAGTGTAATTCACATTAATTATGGAACATAATTAATACAACATATGGTTGTACTAACGTGTGTTTCCGGGATGTTAAACTGGTTTTCAAACTTGACAACTTTTGGCAAGGAGTTACGCGAACTTTTACGGTGTCAGGCACTGCACTTTACAAGGTTTCTATTTGTTATTATTTACGTTGAATGTTAAACGTCGGAAACATCAAAGATAACCTATATTTATCACGTAAACAAATTGGCCATTTAATTTATCAATCATAAGTTCAAGGTGTTTATGTCCTTTCAAAGTTGTACTTATGTTTTGTAACGACTTTATTGGATTGTTGTCTTAGCTAATTTATAAAGCAGTAATGAATAGATTAGTTAAAATGATGTAGTAAACGAAAAAAAAATAACAATTTAAGAAATAAAAAGGAAAGTTAGTATCTACTTACAATTATTTTTAATTATTAAAGAACGACATGACATTTCTGTAGACGCTAATTAAAAAATAAGTGCCTCATTCGTACATAAAATCGCTTATAAATTGCATTTTTGTAGTAAAGATATATAATCGCTTGCGATTTTGGCCAAACTCTACAGCGGGTTCATAATTTGATTCGTGCCACCCAAGTTAAATTGGAATAAGGCCCGGAAGTAAGTAGAACTTCGAAAAACAACGTGAAATCAAAAGGAGTATTTGGTTATGTTTAATATACAATCCTTAGTTCACAGCTATGATTCAATTGAGCCAAAAGTTTCGTAGCAATTATAATCCTGTTAAGGAGACACTGGAATCTATAATGATAACAACATTATAATGGATGGATAAAGTTTTCGCTGTTTGTAATAAAAAGCTCTTAAATGGTGTATATTCTTACGTTGTTTGGGCATGGTGTATTTTCAATTAAACCGTTCTAAATATTTACTTTAAACTGGAGGTACATGTTTAGATATTAGGAGTAATATTATTTGATCTTTGTATTGCAATTGCCCTTAATACAATAATACGATTTCAAAAAAATCTTTGCTTCTGTAAATCAAATTTTGTATGCTTAGTATTTTTATTTTAATTCTACACATACATACACTCATGTCTGTATGCTAGCAGAGGCATAATTAACTCCCACATTTTGCCAATCACAATTTGAAAGGCGGGGTTTTCGTAATCACCGTTGGATATTAATTAAGGATTAAAGAATCCCTTCCGAAAGCTTCGACTTCCTGCCCTTACGCTGCAACATCACAAATCACAAAATCTCGTACATTCTTCCCTGAGGACGTTTTCCAGGTTCTGGTTTACGTCTTTTGTGGTTTCCACGGCAGCGAATCGGTTTTCCAGCTTTGCCTGGAACGTTTCAAATCCTATCATGGCTTGAAGCAGATTTAGTCGGAGCCTGGACTTCATCAAACGAACACTTTGAGCCTTAAAGTCGATATTCAGAGAGCCTCGGACAAGTCAGTGGTCGTTACCGGTATTAAAACCTATTGATCACTGAGATGTCTCTGAATATGTTCTTCCTGTCCGTCATGATAAAGTAGATCTCATTTTTGGTCATAGCGTCGGAGCTTTGCCACGTCCACTTTCCCTTTGGCTGTTTCTTGAAAAATGAATTCATCAAGAAGTGCCCCTCCCGTTCGAGGAACTTAACGAGCATTTGCCCCCCTATGATTCCTGCTTCCAAATCTATGGGACCCAACTACCGATTCGTTACAATTCTGTACTCCCACTTTAGCGTTGAAGTCACCCATAACAACGTTGTAGTGGGTCTTAGTGGTATAGTGGAGGGCCCTCAAAATGTCATCAAACATAACCTGCACCTCGTTATCCGAGTGTACCGAGGGCGGTACACTTGCACAACCTTTTTTTTTTTTTTTTTTTTTTTTTATTATCGTGTGGAAACCCCCTCGGGCCGTCATCCCACCGGGGTTTTCGGTGGAACGGTGTGTCGGAATCGGACCGACTAAAACCACACGGTGTGCCATACTGCGCTTAAGATAGGAGGAATCCGGGAGCAGCTTTAGTAAGACATCCGGACCCCCCCTTGCGCCTGTTGCAGGCAAAACGCGGGCACCACCTATGGTTAACTCTCAATTAGGCAACGTCCAGGCACACCAGGACGTCGCCTCCTCGCGGCTGGCCACTATAGCGGGTGGAGGGGAAAACCCGTCCCGACCACCCGCGGCCACATTCAGGGCGGCATGAGGCGCTGGTAAGCGCGCCTAAAATTCCTGTCATTACCGACCATGGAGCGTATGACGGCCGGTAGTGACAGATCCTCTCCAATTACTGCAGTGAGGACCCGACGCTGCGCCGCCCAAGCTGGGTAATCCGTGAGCGTATGCTGGGCCGAGTCCTCACTGCAGTCGCAGTGGTGGTAGACGGGACTCAGTTCCTTCCTAGCGACTGAGTGCAGGTACTTTCCGAAGCAGCCGTGCCCAGAGAGAATCTGCGTCAGTCGGAAGGAAAGGGTCCCGTGCTGCCGCCCTGCCCACTCGACGGTGACCGGCTGGAGCGCCAACACGGTGGATAAGCCAGCACGTTTAGCCTCCAGCCGGGACGACCAACAAGCCATCGTGGCTCGGCGAGCGGCCTCACGCCACTCGCGTACCTCTTCGGGCGGGGGCCGATTGCCGCTACCCACCCGGAAATTAGTCGACAAATTTCCGTCGCTCCTGCAGGCGCTTGTGGTGAGGCGGCTTTCTTATTAGCCTTCTTCTTCCTCCTGCTCGACTTTTTACCTCCTTCAACTGTCTGCCAAACGTCTTTTGTAGGGACAGCTGTCGAGGTTCCAGGCACAGGCGCAGCACTGGAAAGAGTGCGAGGTGTACTCCTACTTCTAGGCATTAGAGAGGGGAGTGGAGGGAACTCCCTCACCGCTTTCCTTGTAGTCTTGGACGGTCGCCCTGTCGTTGTTGCAGCTGCAGGCTGTCGCACAGTTGTAGACGCTGCCGCCGCATATGAGGCCCTGACGCAGCCAGCTGAAAATGAAACCACCGGCTCTACAGCAGCGTTACCTTTATCCGTGGCTAAAGGTGGTCAAGCCCTAGGTGCAGGAGGCAGCCTGGCCTCCAATCCCGCCAAACGCCCGTCCATCATTCGCCACACTGCATCGATAATGTGCCGCAATGTGGCATCAGAATCGGGGGAAGGGGAGGGAGCAGGTTGATGTGCAGTCTGGTGTGGCTGCTCAGGACAATCTGGACTCGTCCCCGCCCGAAACCGGGCAAACTGGGCACTAAGCACAGCGACTTGCTCCGTGAGGCGATCGTTAGCCGCCGTTAGGTGGTCATTCGCCTCTTTGAGTCGCGAAACGTCTTCTATAAGAGTTTCCATAGCTCCGGACACGGCAGAGGAGGAGTCCTTCAGGGCCTTGAAAAAAGAGCCCTTCAGTTTGGTAGATTTCGTGGCCACTTTTTGAATAATGGCCACTGCTGCGCTCGTCCTCTCCTTCAGTGACACCGGTGTTTGTGAGAATGAACCCCCCTCCATCGGTGCACGTATCTTAAGAAGGAGATCCGCAATCTCCTCCTCTGCCACGATTTCGCCCTCCGCACGATTTCGCGCATACACTCCCGCCTTCGAAAACACTGAACCTGATGGGCCTGCGACTGGCGTGTTCGATCTCGACTTCCCTCTTAGGCTGCTCGTCACTTTAGGAGGGAGCATATCTGTGGACGTTTCAGCATCATCGTCTGTCTCCTTCTTCCTACTACTCTCTTTTATGTTGACTCTCTCCTTCTTTTTTATTTCATCATTTTTATTTAAGTTTTGTGTAAGTATAGATTCCATTTTTAAACCCACGAGAGGGGGAGAATTAAAAGTCGACCTGGGCAGAGATCCCCCAATACCCAAGCAAGCGTAGGTTTATGCCCAACCGAGGGGTCCGCAGGTGCCTTGGCTGGGAGTGCGCTCACGACTGAACCACCCATCAGCCATGCATCCCCTGGTCACGCACCAGAACACGGGATTCGTGGTAATTTATTTTATTACTTATTTATAGAGGTTTTCTTCCTCGCAGTCCGGGCAACTAAGCCAAGACCCTCGCCCCCGATTGAAGCCGCGGGCTTAACCACGACACTCCTTTCGGGATTACGATATGCCGACGGATGCATTGAGATGGAATTTCTAAATACTGCTCGGTGGCAGTGTGAGTACACGCCGTGCCCGTCCTCGTTCCTCCGCTGTGGACAGCGGAGCAAATCTGTTTGACCCTTGGCAAGGTCCCACAGTATATTCTGTTTAGTCTGGAGTTTCCCCCTGGGCCAATCCGGCATGAGTGGCTCTACCGGCACAGCCCCAGGGATCATTGACCCGCGCAAGCCCCCCCACGACGAGCACTTGCACAACCTAGCTTGACTGCTCGACACACTGGATATTTCCACAACGTTGTCGGAAAGGGACTTATTTACCAGAAACCCAACGCCACCTTGGGATTGTTGGTCCGCCTCGCGGAAGTACATCAGGTGGCCTGTCTCGAAGGTTATGGGGTCCTCCCCCTCTCTTCGGACTTGACATAGCCCTAGAATATGCCACCTAATCTTTTCAAACTCAACCTCAAGTTGCGCCAGATAGGAGTCTAGCCGTAACGTGTTCCCGTTATACGTAGCCAGGGTCAGTGGGTTTTGGTGGTCTCTTGTAACCCGGAGATTCTTCGCCCTCCCCGTTTCGCCGTAACCGTGGTCACCACCATGACCAGGAATAACGGGGCCGTCGGGAACTGGGGGCCGTGGCTTATGTTGCTTCTGCATTGGGAGGAGATTTGCCCATAATCGCCAACTGCCAACTGCTAACACGTGCAGGTGAGGTTGGCTTGGGGCAAAAGATGGTGGTTCCCCCCTCTCACCGTTCCGCCTACTCAGGAATTAGATGGGAAACTTGGGAAGTTTAAGGCAAAGGAATTAAATGGATATTGCCTATACGGATAGAATGGAAGGCAATAGCAATAGCAATAGCTCGAGCACGTCAGGGTCGCACCCCTGTAACCTGACAGGAAGGTCAAGTCCTCTACCACATGACAGTCCTCTCTTGATGGTAACCTAACACTGACCGAGGAATTTTAAAGAGATCGAAAAAGGTGAATATCTACAGGTACAAGACTAAGACTATATAGAAAATGTATTAACACTTTCGTACTCTCAATTTATGCTGAGTGTCCAAAGATGTGTATGGTCTGGCGTTATCATGATGAAAGACCACTCTTTTTCTATTGATCAATCCTGACTGTTTTTTCTAAATTCCTATCTTGTGTCTAATTGGTTGTTAGCAGTAGAGAACCGAATCGATGGTTTAGCCTGATGGTTAAATATGATAATGAACGACGCCCTTCCAATCACACACACACAGCATCACCTTATTGCGTGTTAATCCAGATTTCGGTACAGTCTATGGAGCCTGACTACCATGATCTTTGATGGTCTTTTTTGCACTATGTATATATATATGTCTATGAATGTTACAATTTTTTATTTCGCGCTTTTCTACTCTTTTTTTAATAATAAAACTTTATAATGTATCGAACTATATTCTCGACAATTTTTGCGGATAGAATGACTATGAAAAATAGCGTTAAAGTGTTTATAATTTTTATTTCCTTTTAGCCAGCATTAAAAAAAACAAAAAACGGTAACACCAAATTAATTTTTCTTCAATAAAAAAAATTGCATGCAAAATACTTTTTCTCGACATATTATTAATAAAGAATTAGGTACAGCATCGGTCTAAAACAGTCCTTTAAACCTCTTAAGCCATTGTGGTTTGGTACCCATATTAATAGCAGAGATTTACACGGGTGACGTTCCATTAAAACGGCTGAGATCCATATAATGTAGTCCTCCATCAAATTGGTTGGTACACTTTGTATCAAGTACTAGTCGTTACTTGCGACAGTCATCCATCCAGACTTTGAAGTTGCACTGACAAATGCAAATTGACACATACAATTCAATGCACTGAGCTGCTATTAGACATGAGTCAGCCGATGTTGCAGTCGAGTGGTGTGATCATTCCGTGCCACATAGGTTATTGAATTACTTACCCTGATACTGTAAAACATTCAATCGAGGTGGCGACCCGTAACACAGGTATATAAATACCTATCACGGACGCCAGTCTCTCACAAATGAATTGTAAATTACTTATTGTATAATTCATAATTTGTCAATAAATCTTACCTACGACCTATGTTCGTAAACATAACAGACTTAGAGCATAGACAGAATTTGACCTAAAGCAGTATGTTATAGAATCAGTTTAATAAAATATTGATAACTCACACCGTTCGAGTGGAACTATTGAACTGTAATTTTTTTTTTGCTATGCATAATCTATTTTTGTGATAAATATCATCCAGATCCGTTAAGACGTTTACAAACTTCCCCATTTATAATACATACATTTACTCACGACTGTATTCTCGAAGGGGTAGACAGAGGCGTAATTAGCGCCCACTTATTTCCCATCATAATTTAGTCCCATTTACGTAAAAAGGGGCAAGGCAAGCCTAATCTGAGCACTATTGGAATTTAGATCGGAAAGTTTAGAGTATGATAACCGAAAAGAGAGGATAGAAAGGGAATTTAAAGGAATATAGCTTAAACAGACGGATTTGGGGAGTATAAGCAATAGCTTAAGCAAGTCAGGGTCGCATACTTATAACTCGAACTGGCTGGAACCGAATCCTTTAATCACTTAATAGTAAGTAAATATAGTAAGATGATCATAGAGCTATCGGATAAAATATGTCAATATTTTATCACATTGACCCTTGGTCAAGGCCTTAGGTAATAGTGAAATAAATACAACATTATGCATAAAATGTGGGACAGTCCTTGTGCAGATAAAAAAATAAATAGACTAAAGTACATACCCTAAACTGGTTCGTAGGCTTCTTTCTGGCGATTGTATACATTTAGATTAAAACAATATTTTGAAGATATTGGCTCACATCTAATATGCACAAGAAACTTGTTTGTGACGGTCTATTTGTTCTAACCTATAGTAACAAGTTAAAAATTAACAAGTTTTATTTTTTGGAACGAAGTTCCTTTTGGGCGTTGCGGAGGGGTACCTTTTTTTTTTATTTATTTTTTCTTGTGGGAAACCCCCACGGGTCATCACCTCACCAGAGCTGACGGTGAGGTGGTATGTCGGACTCGAACCAACTAAAACCACACGGTGTTCCGTCATGAGAGCGTCTATTGCTAGGGACCCGGGATACCCTCAGAAGGAAACATCCGGTAACCCCAGCAGACCTTGGCCACCTGCAAGCTAGCAGGCGACCACACTTTGGAATATAGGGGCCTTGCGCCCCCCACATCAAATAGACGCGCGTGGAACACGTACGTCACGCCACCGTCTTAGGCCTGCTTCTGCTGGGGTAACGGTCATCCCAGCCCGATACTCCCAGGCCAGCGCTTATGGAGGTCGGAACCATACTTAGAAGGGATGTTTATGTGTCATTTATACTTTCTTGTTTATATCTGCGATTAAATATTAGTGGTAGCACCCTGCACCTATATTTCGCCTTAATAATGATTATTAATGTCTAGCTTCCTGCGGTATACATATGTATGTATAATACAAATACAGAGGGTATCTCATAAGTAATGTCGGGTTTCATTACTAAAAATTTATTACGCCTCATTTTATACATGTCGCAACTTGTTAAGATATTTTCTAGTCCTGTGGAGAGTGCAATTGATTCACTTTAATTTAATCGTACTGTCTTTGTTTCTTGACGTCGTAGGTCGTTTTGATACTAAAAAGTATGGAGTGTGATAAACAAAGAGAATAAGCAGTAGAAAACCAACCCAGTACCAGCACTCGTCGATTATCGGACTCGTTGGGACCTTCTAAAGACACTATACATCGCCACTTAAAATCATTAGGTAAGACTTATAAAAGTTGTCGTATAGTGCCCCATGAATTAGACGAGATTCAGGCGAAACGTCGGGTAGAGGTGTGTAAAAAGCTCCTTGCTCTGCCGAAAGGTGATCGTTTTATTAAACGCATTGTTACTTGCGACGAAAAATGGATTTATCTAAACAACCCAGACATGTCAAAACAGTGGTTAGACATAAGACAATTACCTGAACCTGTCGTGAAAAGAGGTCGTTTCGAGTCGAAAGTCTTGTTATGTGTCTGGTGGAATTATGAAGGTTTAGTGTACTTTGAGATAGTTCCGGATGGTCGAACTATTAATGCTGAGTTATATTGTGGACAGCTGACCCGAATGTATGAGGTTTTATCACAAAAATATCCAGGCTTAGTCAATCGAAAACGAGTGCTCTTACAACAGGATAATGCTAGACCGCATACGGCGAAAGTTACACGGGATAAGATTAAAGAACTTGATGGAATTGAACTCCTACCACATCCAGCATTTAGTCCAGACCTTGCACCATCTGATTGCTATTTATTCAGATCCATGGCGAAGTTCCTGCGTGGAAAAAAATTCGAGTCAAGAGAAGATGTTGAAAATGCAGTGCGGCAATTCTTTGCATTGGAATGGTTTTACCAAGGACTCAAAGAGCTGGCTGAACGTTGGGTTAGGACTGTAGAATACGATGGGCTATACTTTGAATACTAAGGTTTTCTTTTTGTATGATTAATTATTAATCAAAGTGAATATTAAAAACCGACATTATTTATGAGACACCCTCTGTAAGATAAGGATTGGTTATGAGAAATGAATGATATGGGTAAATGTGGCATATCGATAGTAGTTTTTTGACAGACTTGAAAATGAAGGTGATATTCAGATTTTTGGGTGTATGTTTCTCGAAATCTTCTTCCTTTTGAAAGTTTATTATTGCTTTGGAAAACTTTTGATAATTTATTCAAGTGATAAGAAACCATGTTTAGTACATAAATTTTCTGACAACTTTGATACTCAGCATATCATCAATGCAAGCTTTCTGAGTATAGTACCTACCGAACATGTCAACTGCATTGCGCTACAATTATCGGACATCTAGAACATATCCGTAAAATTTCTTATATAACAGATTTTTGAGAACTAAAGATTTACGCAGTCGGCAACTGAAACTGTAATATCTTAATGCCTACCCTGCTCGATAGCTCCTACAAAACTTCAAGATAAGAGCATACTCCCACCTCAAACGCCTCATGATCTGCAGGTGTCCATGAGCGGAGGCAGTCACTTACCATCACATGACAGGTCTGCTCATTTGCCCCCTATTAAATAAAAAAGTATGCCAAGATTGGAACGGGACAAAGTTATATTTAGTCATTATAAGATCTATTTGGTATAGTAATTATGTTCTTTCTTTCAGTAACAATCCTAATTATCAACACATAAGTAATTTTCAAGCAAGTTTTCGCTCAATTAATATGTATTATGTCCAAGTATATTTCCATTATAAAGAGCCCTACTGAAAGATAAAATTAAGCTGATTCGGTTTGGTTAACACTTAAATTAGCGAAGCAAAGCGTCTACGTCTATTTTGGAATAAATTTAAACGAACTTTTTTTTTTACCATACTGGAGTCAAAATCAGATGAGCTTTGCTATTTAATACTTTTAAGTATTTTTTGGAATATATACGTATGTACTTTCTTAGCTATAGCATATGTTTTATTTTATTTATTTGTTAATTTTCATTAAATCCACATTGGCAACATAAATGCGTTAGAAGCTTCGGACTTCCCGGCACCAGACAGTTCGAGTTATGGGGATGCGATCTTGACTTGCTTGAGCTATTGTTTATACACCCCAATCCATCCGTATAAAGAATATACTTTTTCTTCCCTTTCTGTAGTCCCTTTCCATTTCTATAAACTCTCATTTTTTCCTTTTAATTCCTAAATTGGCCGGTTGACGGCAATATACTTGCATGGCAACTACGTGATGAGACTAAATTATGATACCCAAAATGAGGGCGTTAATTACGATTCTACCGTAACCGTCTCTGCGTACCTCTTCGGGGATATAGGCGTGAGTGTATGTATGTATGTATGTATATATATATGTATGTATGTATGTATGCAGCATCATAAAATGCTGCCCTAATCCTAATTACTCTATCTAAAATTTAGAACTTTAAATTGCCATGTACACAATCATCCTTTAACTTACCAAGTTCTAGTATCACGTCCAAGTACGTGATTATAGCTAATGCCGACTAAACAAATAAATATTTTTTAATGAGCCACATATAGCTTTCCAAGTACATAATTACTGAGATCAAAGATGATACGTACGCCTCCT
Organism: Tyria jacobaeae; assembly: GCA_947561695.1. NCBI lineage: Eukaryota > Metazoa > Arthropoda > Insecta > Lepidoptera > Erebidae > Tyria > Tyria jacobaeae. The sequence goes on along the minus strand of OX387221.1, from coordinate 11,147,840 downwards.
AATTAGTTTTCTACTGTCGTGTTTTGTATCGACTTTTTACTCTTTTTCGTCCTGAAATATATTCGTATCTTGGGTTAGTTGCAACGTACGGATATTGCAAGAAATTGTTTGCTGCTATTGCTATTACTTTAAACGATAGAAATCTGTCTAAGAAACCACATGAAATTTCGTACGTTGCATGGTTTAAAATAATAAGTAGCCCTATGTTCTACTATTTACGTGTGTACAGATACAATAGCTAACAGGAATATAACATTTTAACTATCAGGAGTGGGTACCACTTTATTCGGAATCTTCTCGTCATATTCTTCTCACTTAAGCGTGTTTCGTGTTTCTATTAAATCTTGTTTCTATTCTATTGTAGCTTTTTACGTGTAACAAATAAAGAAATCGCATGTATTCTTGGCAAAAATGAAAAATTGTATATGTGTAATGTATATGTAATTACTTTTTGAAGTCAATAGTAAATTTTATACAGTGTTGAAAATTGTAAAGATGTTATTTGTATGGAACTGCCACAAATGTATTTATTTATTCAATGGATAGACACGTTGTTGCTCATGCTTTGCAATTGCTTTGCGTGCTTGAGTGCTATGCGATTAACTGTTTCAAGAAGACGTGACCCACGATATTATATCACCTACCACAGATTTTACAGCCATAATTTATTTAACTTGATTGTTTGCTTATGAAATAACTTGTCCCACGCCTTGACTGATACATCCATATTAGAAAATTTGATTAAATATTGAGCTGCGTATGGGATCTATTTGATATTTTAATAAATACTGTAGTTATCGAATACTATTTATATTATTCAATGTAGTTTGAGACACGGGAATTAGGTGGTACCAACTAATTAATTAAAAAATAAACCATCCTGAATGAGTTTATAAAAAGGTTTGTGTTATTTTATAGTTGGACTAAGAATGTAGGTATGTAAGAATTGAGTATATAATAGTCATATTAGCCTGTAGTTGAACTTAGTTTACATATAGATACTTGAAAGACAATCATTAAACAAAGCGACATTTTGGGGGATATTGTACATAATTTAAAATACATCATTAAAATCAGCAAAAAAATTCTGGGTCGCTTTGTCCTACTCTTGTACCGCTAGGAAGACTTGGTGTCGCTTGGTAACTTCATGTTTCACATTTTTAGTTACCAAGCAACAAACATTTTACTGATTTATAAGACGTATAATTTATTAAGTATTCATTTTTTAAATTTTACATTTAGTAATTTTCATTGGGTTTAAATAACGCGTTTAAACGAAGTATTTTTCAGATTACCATATCATTTCTCAAGCTACTCTACCCGTTTAAAAAAAAAAAAATCATCATTTTAGACTTTTTTGTCACACTTTGAATATGTATTAATTATATTTGGTATTTTTTTCTGAATTCAATAAACTTAAGATCACAATGAAGTAGTATTATATAAAAGGATGTATTTGGCAGTTAGGTAACTTTTCATGTGCTGTTTTTTTACTGTTTTTTCCTTGGCTGTAATGATGTATGGTTATCTACCAGTAACAATAATAGTAATATGCCGCTTTCTGTAACTATTCTTAAATATAGAACTATTACACAACCTGTCAGCAAGTTTCTTAATTATACTGTGCCTACATGTACTAACTCGGGCCATGAACGCAGCTATTCGGCTTCTTTGGATGGCATTAAATTGTTCAGTCTTTCCTTTGAAAACATTGCGGAGGCTTTACAGTAAGGCGCTAGACCCATAAGGTGCCTTTAGATGTTATTGTACTGATCACGAATGCATTGCCATATTTTTTTTTAAATTAGGATATGCTAATAAATGTCTATAAGATACAATGTCATATTTTTTCTAGTTTTCACCAACGGTCGTTCGTTCTGCGGCTTATATGGCTAGCCCACTGCCATTTCACCCCGTGATGAACTGGGCTATGTCGATTACTCTGGGTTTCTGCCGGATCACCTCATTTCTGATGCGATCCCTTAAAGAAATACCAAGCATAGCCCTTTCCATAGCACACTGAGCAACTTTGAGCTTGTGGACCAGCCGTACCGTAAGTGTCCACGTTTCGGCTATGTATGTCATGACGGGTAGGACACATTGATTGAAGACTTTTGTCTTAAGGCACTGTGGGATTGAAGAATTTTTTGCTAATGTGGGAAAACTCAACGTAGCTTCCCAAACGTCCTCGAAGTTGTTTCTACCTAACTGAACCTAATACATATTTTTGAATAACTTCTAGAACGGCCCTGTATAGTAGTACATGTTTATTGAACATGACCTTGGTTTATTCAAGTTTATCCTATTTGAGTTCTTGAGTGGAGACCGTGTCTCTTAATATAAACTAGCTTACCTATTGCTCTATTTGCAATTATTAAAATATTCATTGCTGTTTTCTTATGTTTCTGCCCTTGCTGGTTAATAGATTGGATTGGAATCTTTACCGTTAACTGCCATTAGCTAATCGTCACAAGACCATTGACTATACCTATTACAATAAAAGATATGAACACTTCTTTCATCGGTCTCAGTTAACATTCGTAAGAGTAAAATACAGTTTAACCGTACAATACTATACCAGGGCATACCAGACCTCTGTAGGTTTTCAGATACTTACTCGTATTAATACTCCCTTCACGTCCGAGGCGATTCTAACACGTAGTAACACTGTTTGAACAAGGCAACATTTCAAAGTTTTAGAAAAACTGGTTAGTTTCTCTAATATGGTACATTTGATTACATGTTTTTGTGCATAGCGCTATCAAATGTGTAAGTATCCTTTTTTTTTTCACGTAAATTAAATAAAATGATCCTTATAGAAAAACTGTTGAGGTAAATTGGATAATTCCGTGTCTCTGTGAGGCACCTTGTAGTTTATAACCTATATAATTATGATATAATGTTTTTTAATTCCGGTTACAAGCAATATTTTTTAATTAGTTAATATATTTTCTATTCTGTTGATGGAAATAACGTTTCAGGTATCAGTTAAAAAAGTGTGTCAATTAGTTGTTGGCTTCTTTTTAAGGTAAAAGTTTCTTTTTCATAGTTCGAAAACTTTTTATAACGACTGTCGCTGAAAGAATATTGCTAAGGCATATATTAAGAGGAAGATCAAAAAATACGAAAAAAGGCTGAGCTAGGTTTTGGACTACGGGAAATCTGACGGTTACTACACCGCTGTAGCCTAAGTCACCTCTACTAAAAACTCCGTCTCCAAAACCTTCATGTCTACATGCTGAAGATGACGATGCCACAGGTATGAGAAATAATAATAACTTACTTACCTGAGTAATAGCACTGCACAATCTTGAAACGCCTGGGAAATACTGAATTATAATATTAGCCAAACTGCACCAAGGTTCATCTATACAGCAAGCGCTATTACATTTGCGGATATATAATACTATGCTTTTACCTATACAGCAAGGTCTACCGCATTGCGGATAGACAATACTATAAGTGATTTTACCCACACAGTAAGCGCTATTACATTGTGGATAGACAATGCTATAAGTGATTAATTGATATTAATGACCTTAGCATATTTACTTAGTGGATATACAAGTATATCCATTCCTATAAAATATTTCAGAGGATGTCCTATCTGAAGAATGCCTACTAGCCACTTAATATCTTATTTAAATGATGTGATGTGGGGAAGGGAAAGAGGGTGAGGAAATGGAAAAGAGGAGAGGGGGATGAGGGGAGAGGAAAGAGGAGAGGGGGACTTAGGACCGCCTAAAAACCCTTGCTTCAAAAGCTTTCTTCTGTGCGTGGTATCGCACCGTTCGAGCCGACCCATTCGTATCTAAGTGTGACTCTCCCACTATCAAACATACAAGAAATAATATCATAATGCATCAACGCAATATAATAAGCTGTTGGATCAAGAAGACCTTGATAGAAGCAGGAGTTGACGATGATGGTGATGAAAAATGATGTAACTAGAAACTACATTATCTTTGCCAAACACTGCAACAACACAATATCTTGCATTACTAAATTGAGAACTCTTTCTCGATTTAGTAGTGAAATATATTATATATTAAGTGAATGAGGAATAAAATTTTACATAGATAAATATTTAGGAACTTCATGTTTATTATTTTTAATATTATAATAAATTAATAATGTTAAAAAAGAAAAGCAATCATACTTATTCACAACCCCAACTTCAAACACCTACGTGTTAAAATCGTATTGGACATGGGGGGCATATAATTACAAAATTAAACGATTACCTTAAGTCAAGTTCTATCTTAATTATACGAAGCTCCATGTATAAGACGACAGTCCCAAACCTACCCACTAATACTAGAATGTATTATCCCAGTCATGGGGTTGTTCAAATAACTTAACACTAAACGTAATGACGTGTAAACAGAGTTGCCATGTGAGAGAAACTACCGAACTAGTTTTTTTTTTAAGCTTTGAAATATTGTGACTGTTAGTTACCACACCATTGAGCATGCTAATGCTTCGTGTAATGAATCTTATAGTTTTATACTTTTATGTATCTATATCTCAATTTACCCTTGCGACATTGTGACCTTGCGGTACAGACTGCCTATCTCGTCGACATTTAGTAACGTCATAATAATATAATAATGTAATAATATAATAATAATAATAATGTCGCCTCTATGGCAGTTCTCTATCGCCTACATCACGGGGAGTGTTCTGACGAGCTCTTCCAATTGGTCCCACCTTCTCCCTTCCTCTACAGGACTACACGTGCTGGCCTGAGGAGTCACCGTTTGCGAGTCAAAGATATGCGATCCCGAACGAAACGGTTTGGCTCTTCTTTCCTGTGCCGATCAGTTAAAGCCTGGAATTCCCTACCAGCGCACGTGTTTCCTTCCCAATTTGATCCCGGGTCTTTTAAGCGGGGCGTGAAAAAGCATCTCACCAGGCCGCCATAGTGTGGGTCACCATGCTGCATTGACTAGACCAGCAATGAGGATGGTGACCACCACTCTTGGACTCCATTTATTGCTTACCATCAGGCAAAGTGGAGTCATTATGGTAGGCTTACGAATAAAAAAATAATAATAATACTTATAACTATATAATTCTCATAGGTTGATGGTAATAGGCATATCCCTATGACGTAAGACGGATGAAACGATAGTCGGCAACACGTACACTTTAATACGCCTTTGACCTTAGCCTACCCCTGCGAGTATGCATGTGTGTGTCTGGAAAGGGGTCTAAATAATGTCTGTGATCTCAAGAGTCGTAGTGCCTCTTTCCCCTCTCGTCACCCCTCTCCTCATCACCATCAAAGGCGGGCAGCGCACTTTAAAACTTTTGGGTAGCAGGTGTCCAAGGATTGTCTATCCCCTTATATCTTAAAAAGAGACTAAATAATATATCGCATACCTGTATCTTTTAACGCAGTCAATTATTAATGTTTTATAATAATTAATATGAGCTCTTGCACTTATTTTCCCTCTCGTGTCAATTTAACTGAAATGAATTTCGGTGATATAAAACTATTATGAGATCGGACTGTTATCTCTTAGAGTGCATATACTCGTATACAGCCATATAATACCGGACGATGGCAGTAGGCTTGCCAATTGTCCCGTGTGACTAAATTGTGGTAGGAAAAAATTGGGCGTTTGATACGCCGCTGTCTATCCCTTTATATGTACACATTTATGCATTGCATTGCATTTATGCATTTTAGTAAAAAAATAAGTGATTCAGTTTTAGTGTTTGATTTGACAACAGATTAAAATTTTATAAAATACATTTCTAAATAAATAAAAAGTTAGGTACGCATGAATATTAAGTTTCATATAGTTTCCCCCCCTTCAAAACGAGACGGGGTCCGCTCCGGAGGACGGGCACCTGCTGGTAGCGGAAGAATGTCGTGTTCCCGCGGTCCTCGGCAAGTAAAAGATGTATTATTAAGACTTTGCTGACACATCTTGAGAAAAATAAATACACGATTAAAGTAAAATAAAGGTATAATTTTAGACATTGGCTGTAATTGACTTTATACATATCCCAAATACTTTGTTTTTAAAGCTTTAATAAAACAAAACAAAATTATTTACTAAAACAAACAAACAGACTGTGACATATACGAAAATACCACCTAGCATATTAATGAATGCAACTTGCAATCGGAACTATAGAAGTAAGTAGTCGACTTCAGAACTTTTAGCAGGCCAGGCCAGCAGTTTAAGCACTTACTGGGGTATAACATAATCAGTATATCAGAAATTCTGTAGTTAGGCGCTTTGTCTTGTACATCCGTCGTTCTTTACAAAGAACCATTATATCCCCAAGATATTTAGGGAAGTGTGGTTTTATGTTCCATTAGATGAATATTTCCATGGTAGAAACTGGCCTGTTGGTTGTTTAGTGACCCTGACTCATAAGCCGGTCGTGGATTCAATTCCCACACAGGACAAATATTTGTGTGATGCGTTTCATGGTGTAATTTATCTATTATATGTATGCATGTATTTTTACCATTATTATTGTTACCATAGTACAAGCTCAGCTTAGTTTGGGATTAGTCGGTCATGTGTAAGATGTGAAATAAAAAAAAAAACAGAAACAGAAAAAAGAAATGATATAAAAACTTTTCAACGTCAATATTTTTAAAGCAATATCATGTCATGTGTAAATAATTTGAATATGCCTATATGAAAAGTTTTATCACCTTTTTATTCTGTTTCTATCTAAAGTGTTCGGAATCTAAAAAGAAGAGTAATGAGTCATATTAATATAATATAAAACCGGTATCATATGATAAAGAATTTCATATCATGTTAGCAAATTAATTGTGGTGTGGTGTCATACAGGTGTTCGTCGCGACCTTCCGTTGTAGTTGACGGTTCGATCCCTAATAATATGAGTCACTTTTTGTGACATATAATTAAAATGTATGTGTTAGGCCCAAAGACCGAAAACGCTCAGTGGCCGGAAAAAAACGGCCACATCGCGTTCTGGCTGCCTTCAAACGCACAGAACGCGTTTTGGCTGTTTTAAATATATTATATACTCGACAATATAAGTTTTTATTGTAACTTTCTTCCTGGAACTGAAAAACAATTATAAGATTCGGCGAGAAAAACCGAACCCATCTTTGGTATCCAATTATACTTGTCAATAATTGAATTGTTTCCTAAAAACTGAAAAATTAATTGAAATTCATTTGTTTTCAAAGACAATATAAATCTTATAGTACGCAGGTAGAAAGCGGCAAATAATACAAGTTGAACATTAAGAAAGCGTTGTGAGCGTTTAACGATTGACAAAACGCGTTCCGGCTGTTTAACAATTACCAGAACGCGTTGCGAGCGTTTAAAAACAGCCAAAACGCGTTCTGTGCGTTTGAAGGCAGCCAGAACGCGATGTGGCCGTTTTTTTCCGGCCACTGAGCGTTTTCGGTCTTCGGGCCTAACATATACATATAACAACTAAAGGTGAATACGAATTATTTTAAATGTTTAAATAGTGCAATCATGGAATCTATAGATAACAATAATATCGCTTACCGTAAATCAAAAAGTGACCCATCTGTCTTTGATACAATGATGATGAACCTACCGGTTTACATAACAACAGCCAAATTATAAACGATTTTAACGAACAAATTAAAACTTTGACAGTTGTTGACTTCTCATCAGGAAATTGTAAACCTTCGTCTAAAAACAGATATACCTGTAAAAAGATATGACAGACAAGGGCAAAGAAAACCGCAGTCCATGGTCACCTACAACTCAAAGGCTATAAGTGCGCTGCCCGCCTTTGAGAATGATGAGAGGTGGGGAAAGAGGAGATGGGAAAGAGGAAATTGGGGATGATGGGAGGGAGGATGAGGGGACAAGAAAGAGTAGAAGGCGAGTTGGGCCTCCGAAAACCTTACTAATTTCGGAGAAATTCAAAGCAAATTTTCTGTAAGGCCGTGGTATCGCATTGGTCGAGCCAGACCATAAGCTAAGCATGGCATAAGCATCTACCACAATATGTAGAATAAAATATAGTAAAAATGTAACATAATATGTAGCTTGACAAGTATTTGCTTAAAATTTAGCTTGGCATGTGACATACATAGCTTGATCACGATTCATACCCATTAAAGCGGCTTTTAGTAACTATGGTAAGTCAATGTTAGTTGTTTGTGAATGTTTTTAAGATGTTTATGAAGACTACTTGTATTTTCTTCTAGAGTCTTATAAATTTTATAGCATGTTTTGCATTTGGCAGTAGCACTATCCCTGGCTCGCAAAAAAAGCACCACAATATTCTGATATAATATTATTATTGTTAAGCTGATATATAATTTACATCTATATTATATCTACATATATATATTATCTGGGTTATAATATATGTGTATGAGGTTATATTTTCATGTTCTCAATATGCCAATTATTAAGAACATGACAATATAACCTCAAACTATTTAGAAACAATATTGTGTCAAATAGCCATATTAAAACAGAATCATCGATTTTTAGTAAGTAGTATTGAATTAAGAAGTTATTTAAAATTATAGTGCGCCTAGTCAAATCAAACCCTTATATTTTCTTAAGATTTATTCATATATCTGTGTAAATATTATATACCTCGGGGTCTGTTTGTCTAGATCCTCTGCCAATAATAGGTTTTGAATAAAATTTAAATACACATAATATGGTTCATAAATTGCGATCGAAATGAAGATTTATAATAGTTTTGAAGCTTTTAAAAGATGTACTCTACTCACAAGTTATAATGATATTTTATTAAAAGAATTAGTTTTTTTTTTTTCTTATAAAATTATATATGTATTTTTAGTAGGTGTAGTAGATGTTGATATAAAAAAGAACTAAAATTATGTTTGCTCGGCATGCCTGACCTGCCTTAAATGTTAATTTTTATTTTATATTTAGTCTACAAAATAGTATCAAAATTATTTTCTTTTTGGTATGGAACCAATATATAAAAAAATCATAAACTTTTTCGATCACTGGTCTAACAAAAATTAAGTATCCATTTGTATTCAATAGAATCTTTAAGTTATGTAACATATTATAATTATAAATTCGTTGCAAAGTTTAAAGTCTGCAAAGTTAAAGTTTAAATCATTTCGACTATATAACAAAAATATATAATAAAAAGATATTAACAGAGGTAGAGCCATGGTTAGGCACGAATGGGCCGGCTCGACCAGTGCCATACCACGGCTTCACAGATAACCGGTTGTGAAGTAACGCTTCCGTTGCATTTCCCCGAAATTGCTGAGGAGGCCCAATTCCCCCTCTCATCTTTTCTATCTCCTTCAACCCCCTCATGCCTTTTCCCTCCCCGAATCTCCCATCCCTCATCACCCTTAAAGGCAGGTAGTGCACTCATGGACAGCGGTTGTCACTTACCATCAGGTGACCTATCTGAACGTCTGTCCCCCAATAGCATATAAAAAAGTTACTTAACCATTATAACCTAACGTAAAGAAAAACGTACCTACAAAAAAAAAAGAATATTGGATGAAATGACAGATTATATGAAATAAAATGAAACCTTTATGATGAGGCTTTATAAGTGGTAATTCAAATAAATATACTATCGAAATTTGTTATACGGTTATGTAAACATTAGCTATTTTGAGTGGATTGTGGGATTTACTTATAAAAGTCCTTTCAGAATAAATGAAGACTAAATTAATATTAAATAATAAAAAACCTTTTTTCAACAGGAGTAAAAGTATTGTCATGGTGGTGATCCGTCTTATAAATAAAGCTATTACTTTAAATATTTTGCAACGGCAAAAGCAAACATGCTTTGGCAACGATGACGATGAATACATACTCGTAAATATTTGAAGTTACGATTGTAACGTCAGAAAAAGATAACATTGTTACTACATACATACATTTTTCTGCGAACAGAAAAGCTTTGTCTAATGTTTTATCATATAATTGTTTACTTAAAACCCCAGTCATAATTAAATTTAATTCAGTCTTCTCTAGTATCTTTGTAGGTCTTATTTTTTTATTACCAAAAAATCTAGGTAAAAGCGAAGAGACCTGGCGAAAGCCGTTAATATCCCTAAAAAATACTGAAAGATAATCAGTTGCAACAATCAGTACATAAGTTTCAAGGTTTCAAGAATTCAGAACCATACATACGCCTAGTCGTAACTGAGAAGGGGTAAACAGAGGTGTATTGACCACCGAATTATTTTGCGTTATACTAATAATATAATTTGGTTCCACTCGTGTAATAGGGGTTGTCGTTGACTCATTGAAGGGCCAGGCACTTTATGGACTAAAGGAGGAAATTGTAGAGTATAATCAAGAGGGAAAAGTATTTAGTAGTAATGAATGGAAGTACAGATCGGGGAGCGTAACCAATAGCTCTAAAAGGTCTCACAATTTGTCTGTTGTAGGAAACTCAGATATAACTAAATGAATATACAGCATTTAGATGTCCTAAAAGTTCGAGTCAGTCAGTAACTAAATCAGTATTTAATCTTGGGATACGATAGATAAGGAAATTATATTTTACCATAATTACATCATGTCAAACTAAATTTGGGCCATCAACAGAAATGGTTATGTTTACGACATGCTCACCCGTTTCCACTGACTTAGGCAGAAGTATAAATTGAAGACATCTGTCATCCCGATGAGAATCGTCGAACTGTAGTCGACTTTGAGAAAAAATGCCTCTTTTATATACTGACAATATTTTTCCTCTTGAGAAAATCTTCAGAGCTGTCAACAATATACTCAAATATACGTATAAAGGCTAGTAACTTGACGCTTTTGTTTGCATAGTCGTCGATGATTCGACACATTTTTGACAGGCAGAATACTTAATAGCTCATGAAAGTAGTAACTTAAATAAAAAGTAAGATGAGATTATTACATGACAGATTTAAGAATAAAATGTCTTGTCTAGAATAAAAGTAAAAGTCCAACATTATTTGCACAAATAAAAATGGTACGAAAATTCTTTCACATTTCTCTATATATCGATTTAATTAAGTGGTAGCGGGTTTGAACCCTACCGATGCACTACCTTCGTGAACCCACCCCTAACACAAGCATTTAGCTGAGCTGGGGGGGTTAACAAGTATACTAGTAATTTGTGATCCAAGTTGCTAATATTCTTTATAAAAAAAAGTGGTGTCTAGACGGCAAACGCCTTTTATACAGCTGACCAATTCGTCTGAGAATTCAAAATATTTAAAAAGGGGCTTTTAAAACAAGTCACCTGTTCCCTCACATAGATGAAGTTACAGCGCTTGCAATTACGAGGTCAAATGACTTGAGATGTGTAAAACTCGCTTAGTAGTATATTTAGGCTTATATTAAAAGCGAAATCGAACACAAGCGTCCAATTGAGAGTATTTTGCGGGGAAAATAATGAAAAATGCGTAATGATGCGGGTATATGAAAGTATTTACTGCCATCGTCATAACATACATTACACCCCTTCACTTAAATTAGTAGTACTAAATTATTTCTAAATTGTCAACTTATTTCTTATTAACTACGAGTATGATCTCACCATCATCATCGAAACCAGATCTCATGACTGAACTGGACTGAAATAGCCTGTCAGACAAACATACAGACAAACAGACAAAGAGTTCCTAAACACGTAGCAAGTACATACTCCTATAAAAAAATATTCAATTTACAATTATTACTTTTTTTACGATTTTGTTAATTGTATAGATAACTCTTACCCGAGTTTTTTACCTTTGTGAATGCATTTTAATACATATTTATTTGATTTAATTAATTGTACTTAACATACTTTAAACAATATTTCGTTAAATATAGAAAATTTCTTCTTCTATTAAAGACTTCTTCTATTAAAGGCTTCACTATTAAAGAAAAAAATCCACATTTAACCTGGTATAGAAATATAGCTTATTACTAATTATTCTTTTTAGGATCATAAATCTCTGTTATATAAGTTTTTTAATGGGTAGAAAGTATTCATAAAGCAATTCATTGCGAAACGCCTTGGCATAAACCTTTTCCAAAGAGAATAATACCATAAAAACCTTTTAAGTAATCGTTATACGATTTCCATGTATTCACAAATTCCGTTGCTCGAGTTTGTACCTTAGCATATTGGCAATGGTAACATACCGAATAAATGATTGTTTTTCTGAAGATTTTTTTGTTATTTAAAAATAATGTGTTGTGTTTATTCTAAATAAGCTGTTTATTGAAAGAAGCTTATCAGTTTACTAAAACGTTACAGCTGTTATATAAAATAAATAAATCAATCAATTAGCTTACGGCGGTCCATTGCTGGACATAGACCTCCTCTTATTTGCGCCATAGCACCCGTTCCTCCGTCTTCCGCATCCAGTCTAACCCAGCTAGGTACGTTCTTTGGGTTATCCGTCCATCTGGCTGGGGGGCGTCCTACTTTATAGTACCACTCGAGGACTCGTTTGTACCAACGGCCTTCGACCCCTCGCAGATGTCACCAGCCCATTGCTACTTCAGCGTACTTTTTCTGAGTGCTGCATTATACATAAACTTATTCAGACATCATTTGCCTTTTAATTGAATCTAGGCAAAATAAATTCGTGTTGATTTCATGTTAAGTCGTAATAAAAATCTGTATTAAAAATAACTTTATCATGTAAACATGGAACCATAGAAGAAAAATCTTTTCCACACAGCCATATGCAGATATTAATAAACATGAAGACATGTGACGCAAATGGAAACTGCTCAGGAAAATGATAATAATGTCATATTTCTATTATATTATAGTATAATTAGAATGAGAAGAAGGCAAACAAACATGGTCACTCTTTTAAATCGCCAGATAGCAATTACATATAGAATAGATTAGATAGACAGATTACTTTCATACTGAATGGCGTCGGCTTATTGTTGCTGTCTGACATGACGTACTTATTTATAAGTGTATACATACATCAATTGCGAATGAAAAAGATAATGCGGAATGCATGAGTGAGAAAGAGAACTATATTTTATATGTTGCGCTTGAAGTACACAGTAAAATATAGAATAGATAGAATTGTAACAGATAAGACACTGAATATGGCAATCTGTATGTTTTTCAATAGCTTCAGATGATGAGATGGTAATGAGTGTTTCGTAGAATATATGTATTAAAAATAGAACGACGAAGAAAATTACTATCGATTTGTTTTCAATCTAAATATGTATTTTTCCTATAAACACAGTATGTATCATAAATCTATACTGTAATTAACATGCACAGATAATACACGAGGGTGAATCAAAAAGTTCTTAGAAGAGAGTATATAAATAATGATTTTTGTGGTTGTTTGAGTAATTTTATTCAGTATTAGTAGTCATTAGTATTTAGTATTCAAATTAAAATTACTTTATTTCATGAAATCTTATAGCTTGTATGAATTTCCTGCTATTGCTTATACTTTCCAATCCATCTGTATAAGCAATATCTTTCCTTCCCTTTCTATCCTACTTTTCCTATCAGTATACTCCAATTTTATAATCTAATCCAAAAAGTGCTCGGATGACGGCAATAGGTTTGCCCCTGTTGTCTAATGCTGCTATTTGAGGGTACAGCGTGAGTATATGTATGAATGAATTTTGAGAAGTGATTTTACGCGGCAGCTCCGGATGTTGAGCTCGCATGAGAAGCATAATAGTAATATCAGCATATCTATGAAATAATAACAGTGATAGAGCCATGCTTAGGCACGAATCAACCAGTGCGATACCACAGCCTCACAGAAAACCGGTTGTGAAGTAACGCTTATGTTGCATTTCCCCGAAATGAGTGAGGTTTCCGGAGGCCCAACTAACCCCTCTCTCCTTTCCTCTCATCGCCCATTCCTCATCACCCAAAGGCGGACAGCGCACTTACGACTCTTGAGTTGCAGGTTTCCATGGTCGGCGGGTGTCTCTTACCATTAGGTGACCCATCTATTAGTCTGTCCCCCTATAGTATAAAAAAAGACGAAAAAAAATAGAAGTGAAGTGAAGTGAAAAAATACAGTGCCCAGCAATAGGTTTGCACCTATTCAGTGAGTGAGACTGAATTATTTTTGGCAAAAAGTGTGTTCTAGTTGCCTCTGCCTACCCATTCGAAGATATAGGCGGGGCTTTATTTATGTATGTGTATAACAATAAAAAGATTCCGCTAAGCCAGTCTCTCAAGCCAGCTTTTGATCACAGTCAGTGCAAAATGGTCGAAGCGTCTAGCAAAGATAAATGTAATATTATTACGCGTTCGCTTTAATCTGTGTATTTAACATAATTAAATGCAAAATCATTAAATACATATGTAACTTTGGTTGTGTTAATTGAGTTATATAATTTACAGTCAATATAGAATTATATTTTAGTGAAGGTTGAAGGTTGTTATATGTGTAATAAAAATATAGCTTTCTACAATAAGCTTAAAGCAGTCAAACAAATAAAAAATATGGCTGTTTAAAACTCTTCTGTGATTTTTTTTAGATTTATTCCAAAAAAACATACGTGTTTATTAAACACCTTAAGTATGCTACACTTTTTCTTATCTTTAACTAACGTCATAATGAGCAAGGAAGTGAGTGTAATTTTCAAATCTGTGCTTCTAAAATTTTCATCTGTACAAAAAGGTTTTACTAAGCAAGTTGGTACATTTTATTCATTACATAACGTCTAAGCCACTTAACCATTGTCTTATAACTCCGATTCTGTATAAACTTATATGTAATCTTGCAAGTGCTTCATTATGTTATATTCACTCACTCACTTGTTCAGTGTAGCAGAAAATTCTTACATTACAAGAGTACTTCTTAAATACTGAAATTTCTTTTGTTTCTTCTATTATTTAGCTTGATTAATGTGCCATGCCCTAAAATGAAGTAATTTATAACACTAATAGTAATCGAAGTACGTTAGTAAATAAGAATATGTATATTATATAGTAAGACAGTACGCCAGGGTTTGGATGACAATTTTGTGATACTTATTTTAGTTATAATAACCAAGTAAAGATATCCAGAGATTCTTTTTTTAAGATATCTGCCGTAATAGGAACTTATTCCTATTTTGTATGGTTTGTTTGTTGCATTTTTAGTTTTTATATCATTCATCATCATTAAAATAAGAATGACTTTCACTTTTAGAAGCTAGATTTCACTTTAAGTGTGCTAAAGCAAAGCATAGCAAAGTTAGTTAGAAACCTATTACAAGTTCCAAGCCATTAAACTTAAGTAATGACCACATTTAATGTATTTAACCCAAACTTAACCCTAGTTCCATTATGTACCGTAAGTGTAAGTGTACAAAACAAGTGAGACAATATACTGATGGAGCTACATTAAAGTTTAAAAAAATATTTAGTTGTTTATAATAGTAGTTGCTATTATAAAGTTGTTTATCTACTGCCTTACCTATACGGTTGAAAAATGTCACATTTGGTTTCTTTAAAAATTCTACGGCTTACTAACTGTTGTAAATTTGTAAACACTGAAGAGAAAACTTATGTTGTCTTACAAATTTTGAAAATTTTTACGCACAGATGTCATTTAAGAAATACCATAATAAATAATAATAAAGAATACACGGACGGTATTCATTTTAAGTACCTAGGATGTGACAAGCTAGTCATATACTGTCCACTGATGGACACAAAGTGCTCTAGGTTGGCCTGCAATTCACATATTCAAAAAAAGATGAACATGTCTTCAAATACGTCTTTTTTAGATTACCAAATTACACAAAGGACGAACTTGTGATAGAATTAATGAGCCTTGGATTTATAAACACTGCCATCCGGCAGCTTAAAACCTCTGCTAGTTTCTTTTTTTTTTGACGGCAATTAGTTTGCCGCTTAATACGATTTTTAATATACTACAGGCGTTAGCGTAGGTATGTATTACCCGTAAGTGCTGAATGCGCTGTTGCTTGCAACACTTGCTAGGAGAGGTCCGGATGTCTTACCAAAGCTGTGCCCGGATTCCTCCTATGTCAGGCGCAGGATGGCACACCGTGTGGTTTTAGTCGGTCGGATTCGACACACATTTCCACCGAAAACCCCGGTGGGATGTCGGCCCGAGGGGGTTTCCAAACGGAAAAAGAAAGGTATGTATTCTATAATGTTAGCTTTTATGAAGATACAAGACTAATGCTTACAAGTAAGACAACTTTGAAACTCGAACCCACTTTCACAAAAACAAATTTCTATGATACTTATCATTCATTCATTTTGTTTGTAAACAACCTGCTTCCCCTGGAGCGCTGACGTAATTATTCATTACGAAAAACACTGTTCTTCGACATAATATTTTATTCAGTGTAACTCTTTATTTTCTTAAACACAAAACTATTGAGCAATGGATTAGAGGCTTAGTAGAATGTGTTGGTAAACCACACGGCATGGATATTAGTATCCATATGTCTATAGAAATAGCGTCCTACTAAGCCATTATATTATTCAGTTAATTATATATCACGTATCTTCATTAAGTAATCTATCGAACTTTATATACATTAACAGAATAATTTAAAAGCAACTATTATTGAATATATTAAATATTTGCGGCTCCAAGTCAAATAAATGTTTAGTATAGAATCAAATGAACGAATTCCAGAAATGTTTTCGTGTTTAAAGTTAATGCAGAGATACATGATCAAATATATATACTACTAATATATACATACTAAAATATACATAGTACCCATACAATACATATTACATACGTGAACAGATTACTTTCCTTTTTTACTGCGACTGTTCCTTTAAGAGTGTAATGGATTTTAGGATTTCTGTAATTATATATGACTTTCTTTATTGTTAGATGTGTGAGACATGTGTAAAATTATTACATCACCCATGATACACTGTAAACACACACACATATGTATATATATATTCTTATAGTTCAATAGCCGAAGATAAAACTCAAAGTTTTGTCATAGACAGGCAACGCCATCAAAAATCTATCCACAGTGAGATATACTTTCTACCTCACAAGCCTTGGTTTGCAATCTAGGTAACACTTTTTTATAATAATTATATTACATGTGTTTTGCCTCTACACGAATGTGTAATAATTAATAATGATAATATTATATTATATTAATGTGGGAGCTGTTATAATCGATCGGTTGAAACGGTTTTATAACTAAAACGATTTCACCATTACTCAAATGGTTTTTAATCATTTTAATAGCTACAGGAAATATCAAAAGTTTCCGATCAAATACATTCTTGGTGGAGTGTCAGCGCTTCCGAAGTAAACACTACATCGCATTGTCCAATAAAGCTAATGTATCGTGTAATTGAAATTGTAGCTATTGGTTGAACTTCCATTAACTGAGTAAAGCTTGGAATGACAGAAATACAAGTTACAATAATGTTTATCTATCTATAAGTAGATAATATAAGGCTTAAGTGATATATATATATATATATGTGATAACATTACTAAAAGTAGGTACGGAGCCAACTGCAATTTTGTAAACTCTTCACGTCCACGTAGTATTCGTACGTAAAAGGCGGTCGAAGCTGTGAAGGAAATAATTCGAAGAAATCCTGTGTGAAAGCAAATCGTTTTATCTCGGGAAATTATTAAAGCAACTAGAACCATGTTGCTTATTTAAAAATATGACTTAGAACTTATAGCGAATAAGAGACGCACTGGTAATTATTTAACTGATAATTTTAAGATTAATAGAGTTTTAAAACCAAAACAACTTCTTATGCGGTACGCAAAGAGAGATCACAGAAAACTATTATTAATTTAGTTTTTTAAAATAAAACTACTCCCGCACTAGAATTAATTCTTGTGTCGCTGGGGACTTTACAAACATTCAAGCAATAGACTCAAAGAACACCCAGACTCAGAACAACAATTTGAGGATTACACAAAGTGTTGACCCGTGCGGGGATCCAACCCACAATATTCGGTGCGGCGGCGTAGTGGCGTGGTGATCACTTAAACCGCTACACCATCCGTGCAGTCAACTGATATTTTTTTACAATTTGGACATATTTTAACATGCAGAATGAGCGAGTTTACGCTCCAAGCTTTTCAATTAGTCAGCATAGTAGAACTTGAACAATATATGACTTTAGTGATTGTTTGGTAGGGTTAGCTATCAAGAAGTGATTGAGAAATATTTTTGTGAAAAAGGTGTCATACAAGTGTATCAAGATCGTACTGTCTCAACATGCTTGTGATACTTAGAATGCGAACTTCCGTACCTGTGAACTTTCCTTTAAATATCATCGCGAGAATCACATTGCCTATGAGTTTTCTCACCACCAAATGATAACTTTAGAGCCAAGCAGATCCAATGTGTTTGGAATTCAGTTCGTTTGACAGAGGACTACTGTTTACCAATGATTTGATTTATAATTATAAAATTTTAGTGGTCCAGCCCTTTTAATTGTATCGTATATACTTACTCGTGTATTCTAAGGCTACCCATAGGAGATTGTCTTAGTGTGCTAAGACGTCAATTATTTGAAATAACTCAATAGCTACTCAACTGGTGTATAACTTAGTGTGAGTTCAATAAAGATAATTGTTTAATTAATGCCAACAAAGGCAGCCTAAAATCTTTAGCGTTCCTAGTTAAAATAAAGTTATATTCAAAGTTTAAAGAAAATGAGCGTTAATGAAATAAACTGTAACACTTTTCATACTACACTGAGTACTACACATCGGAAATAGGGTTTGAAAAAATATTTAGTATAAATATTTTTTTTTATGCGATAGGGGGCAAACGAGCAGACGGGTCATCTGATGGTAAATGACTACCGCCACCCATGGACACCCGCAACTCAAGAGTCACAAGTGCGTTGCAGGCCTTTTAGGTAGGAGTACGCTCTTTTCTTGAAGGTTTGAAGGTCGTATCGGTTCGGAAATACGGCAGGCGATCATTTGTTCCATAAGCTGGTTGTGCGAGGCAAAAAGCTTCTGGAGAAGCGCACAGTGGTGGAGTGCCAATCGTCTAGGTGATGGGGATGGATATTTTGTCGCGTAGGACGATGGCGGAAACCAGCAGCCTGTATAAATCCGAACAATTCCTCTGAACACTCCCCATCATACAAGCGATAGAGGATGCAGAGTGAAGCTACATCTCTACGCAACGCCAAGGTGTCAAGTCAATCAGAAATATCTTGGCAGTGGTGCGAGTCGCTCTCCGTTGAATGCGGTCAAGAGGGAGAAGTTGGTACTGGGGTGCACCTGCATAGAGATGAGAACAGTATTCCATGTGCGGCCGAACCTGCGCCTTATAAAGTTGTAGGCGGTGGGCCGGAGTAAAATACTGTCTCTGTCGAAACTGGACTTTGCTTGATATATCGACGCCAAGGATTCCGATACTGGCTGATGCAGTTAGGGAAATGCTCTCAAATTGAGGTGATACGACCAATGGCATCTTTTTAGCGGTGAACGCGCAAACCTGTGTCTTCGTGGGGTTAAACTGGACTAGGTTAAGTCGAACCCAATCTGAAAGTTTTGATAAAGAAGTTTCGATTTCAGACACAAGTTTGGATCGGCTTTCGATGACGTTTACCCGTGAAATGTTAGCGCGGCCGGTGTAAAGGGCATCACTCATGCTATCGTCCGCATAGCAATGAATGCTGCTAATCTGCAGCATGTCGTTGATATGCAGAAGAAACAGCGTGGGTGATAGCACACAGCCTTGTGGGACACCAGAATTAACAGACTTTGAGTCGGAGCATGCACCGTCAACAACGACCTTGATGCTTTTGTCTGTAAGAAAACTGGTGAGCCAATTGCACAGTTTCTCGGGAAGCCCATAGGAAGGAAGCTTCGCAAGGAGCGCTTTGTGCCAGACCCGATCGAAGGCCTTCGCCACGTCCAAACTAACGGCCAACGCTTCCTTTAAGGCTTTTTTAAACTGTAAGCTGCTCTCCTGTAAACGACTTTTATATATTTACGACTTTTGATAAGTTAGTTTGTACATGGGAGCAGTCGATATGTAATCTATGATGGGTAGTCAAGAACCAGAGAACCTCCTGAATTAGGTCTTGTACGCATTGTCATGCCTCGTCAGATCTACGCTTGTCCGTGTCATATAGTGATTATAAAGTAACAAACATAACATAATCTATATATTATCATTAGAATTCTACCACTTTATATTTTTACATATGAGTATAGCGTTATATATATATGTATATACATATATATATCCAGGGATAAAAGATTTTTTTTAAGATCTTCTGGTATAATAACTACACCTTCTGACGTACTGCAACATGATGCCTCGAGTGCAGAGAAAGGAAAAAGCGACCCGATTAGCCGTGTGGTTCTTGATGGCGTAAAATAGGGCCACCTCGTTTCTTCTCGTGGATGTAGTTTGACTGTTATCAATCAGACAGAATATATGCAGTCATATAAGGCCCGGGTCATATAGGTTTGGCATTTATAATTTAACTAAGAATTCATTATAGTTGTGAAAAGTGAGCGTTTGAGATGCTTTTGCTCACCCCTTCGGGAATATTGGCGTGAGTGTTTTTGTGTGTTCATATGTATGATATTCCAATAGAAAACCTCGAAAAAAGTTGTTTCCGAGTCATCTCAGGTACATCTCAAAATGATTTGATGATGATGATTATGCTACTAAGTTACGAATTGGGGAAACCGATAAACAAATTTAGCTTTATACAGTGCCGTCACATTTGTAACTGTCTAACGTGAGCGAAGTGCAGGCGAAAGCCAGTACTATCACAAGTAAAAGAAGGACGACAGCGACAACAAGAGTACTAACAGAATATCTCTGTCCCTGGAGTATTACTACTACTAGTAAAAACTTAGTAGTAAATAAGGTTTTTAATGCGTGAATATACTTTAACTCATAAGAAGTATTAAGGCTAGACTTATATGATGACTTCTCTAGGATTTTCAGTAACGACAGTATGGAGGCAGAAACATAAGCAGCTTAGAAGTGGAGACACGCAGTTAGGTGAACTTCGATATCTAACATTTTAATAATATTGTTCAAATGTTATTTAAAGGATCGACTGTTTCCAAACTACTGACAGATCCTCGTTCCCAAACTACCGTTATTTCAAACACATTAGTTATATGTATATCAATATACAAGTTAGGAAAACAAGTCATTTACTACGGTACTTAGTAGTTTTTTTAATCTTTCTTCTAAAGAAGCATTTTATCATAAACACTGCTGACTGCTAGCTTTAATAATAAACAAGCAAAGATGACAATTTTAGACAAGGGTTACGTCTAAAATTGTTAACCCAGCTGTTTTAAAATATGCATTACAAAAATATTTAGCGTGTGTATTTTACACCGTTTACTACCACACTCGTTTTATTTGTTTTTATACTTAACAATTGTATGCCCGTTGACTCCACTGTTTAGTCATTAAAATTGACCTCAAAAGCGAATAGAATAAGTATCTAAAAATACCGTAAACATTACTCCTGAATGTGATCAGTACCAATGATAAAACTGAGTGTAGGGGCCATAACTTGTTTACTTAATTTATGAAACATCATATGTGCGACTTAAATGTGATATAAACCACAGCCCCCTTCTGTAGAAATCGGACGTAACACACTCAAAAGCACAAATTCTAGATAGACTTCCAGAGTTTCTGCTTTTGAGTCTTCTGTAAGTAGCTCATTGGTGCTGAAACCTTCTTCTATCTATTTCCCCTATTCCGAGATATAGATTTAAGGTAATTTTCATAATTATGGTATTGCGGTCACAGTTTCACATTGAAATTTACATTTACTTAATGTCGTTTTGCTAATGAAAACCTAATTAGTTGCGTCCACGTCAAATGCTTCGAAACTCAAACAGCCGCATTAGTTCAAATAAGGGATTGAGGAAAAGTTTAAGGGTAGAAACTACTATAACTTCACAAG
The DNA here is from genome assembly GCA_947561695.1 of Tyria jacobaeae. Lineage (NCBI taxonomy): Eukaryota > Metazoa > Arthropoda > Insecta > Lepidoptera > Erebidae > Tyria > Tyria jacobaeae. Next base: position 11,125,976 of record OX387221.1, on the reverse strand, counting down.
GTATTCTATACATTCATACATTTCTCATTTAGATATATAAATTAATTTCTAACTTCGTATAAAGAACACAAACAGCAAAGTCATTCCAAAGGTTTTCGTTTCATAGTATCTGCCGTGTTTTCCTAAGTAGGTCAGTAGAGGTTTCTGAAGATCCTTAATTCCTATAATACCATTTAGTCTATGGCTATGTAACTGACCGACTTATAAAACAACTGACCTACTTGGTAACCTAATATTGCTACGGCTTCAATTTTTTTAAAATATCGGTAGTTAGGGCATGAAGCTTAAAAACAGACTAATTTTCCTACCCTTGCCTCAAACTTATTTGGGGTCGTTGCAATCTGTACATTTTAATAATATTTAAGCTAGTTTCTTTCATGGCCGATCGCCAACCAGACTGAAAACTGAAGACTAAAAAGAGGGAAGAAAGGCAGATATGAAAAATGAAAATAGGTAGGGACAGGAACCTGGAGAGACAAAAAAAGTAAAGAGTGAGCATACCCAATGGCGGTTAGGTACTAGTTTTCGCGGCAGCGCTTTACAATATTAACGAAATTAAGTAAAAACACTTATCCAACAATTGTAGTACGTTTTTGCTGTACAAATAATGTACATATACATATTATATCGAATACGTGAATCACTGCACTTTATTATTTCATTGTAATTACTATTCACTGACTTACATATTTACATTCAGTCAATCAAAATTAAAATATTAATCAATATTAAAGAATCACACAATAAACATACATGTGTAAATTATGAACTGAACAAACTGTGGGAGATGGTACCTAAAAAGTTTACATAATTCATGTCAAGTCACAATGTACAAAAAAAGGGCTATTTTCATATAAACTAAAACGTGAAGAACCAAGAAAGTTCTTAATAAAATGTCTCAAGAATATATGTACTTTCGATTTATAGACTTTTGTTCAGAGTCGTAAAGATTTTAGATCGTTTCATATGGGCTTAAGTTAGTTTAGTGTATGTATGTGAAGTCAAAGTTCTTTACGAATGGATATAAGTACGTTCTGATTTAATGCTTATGGACTAAAACTTGAGGAAAGTTGTACGCATACTTTGGTCATACCTTTGAAAATGCATGTAAGGAAATTTAAAAGTCAGCCTGCTTGTACATGGTGATGATGATATGGTTTCTATTGGGTATAATCGTTTGTCTATTGATATAAGTTAACGTGTATATACTATTCTAACAGCTAGACTCTACTAAAGCTATTGTGATCCTAGTGCCGAGCAGAGAAGGATAGAATTTAGATACCTTTTTGGAGAACTCCTTCTTCAACCTCGAACGTACTGAAGATAATGTTTACTCATAAGTGTGATTTTCACATTCAAATCTGTTTTGTGATAAAATAAAAGATTTATGTACGTAAAGTGCAATAAAACAATAAAAGTACACTCCAAAAACATAGCCCTCTTTCTTGCACACTCAAGTAATAATACACAACCAAAGAAAACAAAAAACATACATACATATACTCGCGACTATATCCCTAAGGGGTAGGTAGACATGTTATAATAAAAAAACAAGCTAGGAAAATATGTATGTAGATAACTTTTATTTGAAAACCAACCTTATTTTTACCAAAAAAAAAAATTACATCAAACATTCAATGTAATAATCCTTCGAGATGTAAAGCCTTGTTCACAGACTAGGTTATTCTATTCATTCCTTTAAAAAAAGAAAAATATTTCATTTTATAATCCTATTTGTTGTTCGCACGTCCGAATACCTTGTATTATTATCAAATTCAGAAAGTCAAGAAAACGTTGAAGGATACAAAAAGTGTAATAGTTTAATTATCTTCTAACTTTTTTCTCCAAGTTTAGAGTAGGAAAGTGCGATAACTATTTACTTGAAACGGAAAAAAATATATGACTATAGTTACGACTGTGGCTTGATATTTCATAGATCAGTATATCTGTATTTACATAGGTACAATTAATATTTACCACAACAACGCGCTTCTGTTATGTAAGGCATGAAAGTGTATTAAAAATGAGTTTATACACACACTACTATTATATTAATACTACTAAATATATACATAATATTGATCAAGTGCAACTAGACATATATATTGATTGTGCATATAATACAATTATTTGTCCTGGGTGGGAATAGAACCCAAAACAAAAATCCCTATTTAATTGAACGATCAATAATTGGTATTAAAAATTTCAACTTCTGTTTATCGTATCGGTATCCTACATGTGCGTAAAGCCTAAGGTTTTAGTAGTAATGTACGCTTTTTTCTTTTTTTTTAAAGGCTTACCCCACATGCTTCACAGCTTAACCCTTAAGCTCTGCCTGACATATGTCCCAGATTACTTTAGTTTGGATGATTACGTTAGGATTATTAAGCTGTTTACAAATAGTAGATAGATTTATAAATAGTCATTTATTTGTTGAATGTTCGAGGTATCGTATAATTGTACTCTGAAAACCTCTGAGTCATACAATATTATTACTACTTAATTATTTTGACATAAAGAAAATGACTACTATTTTATTAATACCAGCCATTTTCTTGAAGTTTTATTTTTGTTTCTGTCCTTTTTGACCAAAATCGTCTTGGGAATAAAACTTACTTTAACAGGCTTTTCTTTGCTCGGTGTCATAAATATTATACATTTTTCGTATTCGAATTATCGTTTAAAAGATTTACAAAAAAATATGATTTCATGAAAAAATATACATCATGAACGAACCGATTGGGTTACATTATCTATTTTGGTAGTATCTTACCCATATATATATATTTTGTTTTGTGGAAATATTCAAACTTAGGAGTGCTTGTAATTTATTTCTGAGATAACCAAGAGGCATTCGTCAAACTTGGGATAAGTCAGTCATTCCGCAAAGAGGCTATATAACAATAATTTACTATGACACATACATGTATAATTTGAATGAACGTAAACCTACGAGCACCTACCCCTATAGAGACATAATATAAAGCGACCCGATCCTGTCAACTCGTCAGTGACTAGTCACTGATATATTTCGCTACACCTTTGTTTTCCGTCAGCTACTACCAAAAACTAGAACCGAAGAATTTAAAACATAAGTCACCATTTTACGGCAGCATGTCCTGTTGTGCCAATAAATAGTGTGGAAAAATCAGTAAAACCCGTAGTGTAACAACAAACAATATTACTTTTCATCGGTAATTCTATTTCTATTCTATTTTACCCAAACTATTTTCGAAAATTTAATATGCAACGCGGGTCAAGTTAAACTGGACATGTCGGTCACGTGTCCCCTCTCCGTCCCTTCGGCTCTTACTACAAAACATATTTATATGTCTATTTCTCATTTCGTAATTAGCCTCGTGACGCCAATGACTAGTGCGTGCGGTGCTTTTATTTTTAATTGTCGATAATTATCATCTAAATCAGCCTTTCCCAAAGTCGGCGATAACGCCCCTTTGTTGGCGCTGCAGGCCTAAAGAGGTAAGAGACCCAAAAAAAAAATGGGGGCTTTGGAGGTGATTTTTAATTTCATCTTTGAGAACTTTTAGACACTGACTGAGCTCTCGACTCGAGATTACAGCTTGTGAACATCAACTAATACTAATTAAGAGATTGCTCAAACTAACTCGGTTCGATATTTCTCTCCGTGTAGCTCATTTTGAATGCATGTTTAATCTCCGCTAATATATGTTGTTGTTATTTACTACTATTAGTAATAATTTACGATATACATTTTAATTATTATTTTCGTGTTTTATTTAAACTGTATGATTTTTGTTCCTATAGATTTCCAAAAGACGGTGATATGAAAAACAAACGGCTAAATGTTACAAAAAGAGAAAATTGATTTCCATTAACATAGCGTCATGTGCTCGAAACATTTTACTGAGGATAGTTTTTTGTAAACAAACAACAAGCGGCGATTAATGAGGAGTGCAGTACCTACGCTATTCTTGCCGAGAACGGTGAGCAACAATATATTATGTAACTGTCCAATATTATCTCGATCATGTCCACAACGTGTCCAGTTATTTGAAAAAACACACAGTAAATAGTTTTTGCTGTCAGCAAGTACAAATATCAGATCATGAAACAAAATTAAAACGATTAAATTGATCGATTTTCAGCGTTTTTCTGCATTTATCGGGTTTTGTGTCACAATAGGACACGCACACACGCACAAAAGGTATGTTACAAGATTTGATATGCAACGCAAACAGTCCTATTACCTTTTTGCCCATACACAAAATATCGCAAGACCATATTGAGCTTCTCTTTGCCGGAATGAGATCACAGGGTTTGTTCGAGGCGATATATGTATAATATAAAAAAATTTTGGTCCACACAGAATTAATGGAAACATCCACGGGAATACCATTAGATTTTTATTACTATTAGAAAAAAAATCCATCTTAAACTGTATATAATTAGAATAAAAATGTATACCATTAGAAAAAGAATTATCTTAAACTGCTCATCTGCGATAACTAAAATAAATATGACTACGCCAAATCAGGCAGAACGTAATGCTGATAATTTTGGAGTTACTGAAAGTCAAGAAGATATTGAGAAAGCCCTCGAGTGTGTCAAGCTCTCACTGTTTTTGGAACATATGATAGAATATATTGCTGGCTACGATAGTAGTGCATTAATTTAAAAAATCAGATGCAATACATTTCAAAGGCTTTAGTGTCATTAGAAGAAAATACAAAGAGTTTCATATCAAAGATAATGGAGGATTAATTTATCCCTCACAAATGGTCATTAAAATATGTCGGCGTTGCGGCAGTCAAGATTTCATTAATAGTGACTCTAAAAAAAAAAATCACCGCTGAACGGTTGACCCATGAAGCTCTTAGTAGCTTTGCAGAAGAAAAATTATTCCCCGAAGAAACCAATCATGTTATTGAATTAACGAAAACTGTAATAAAGAAATATATTGACACGAGGATGACATTTATATTTGAAATTCAGAAATTGGAAGAAAAGAGTTCATTTAGGAGAATATATACAAAATTAATTCATCTTAAAAATCAATAATAGCACCTTGTAAAATAAGGATCATACTAACTTTGACAAATAAAATTTCGCCCGATGATAGATGAATCATGAACTTTCGTTGCGGTCTTCTTCAACAACAATGTTACGATAGACTTCGATCTGCATTTCATTACGAAGCCCCATCTCGTGCCACTGTTTACATCAGGTTTAATGACTTTTAACGTGGTTAAAGCAAACTCACTAATGCTTCTCGAGAAGATAGTAGTACTAAAGATAACGTGAGTGATAGATGGGTGACATGTCAAGAGATTCGGGCAGCTTTAGGCATTGATATGAGCATTTAGGCGTCAGAAAGCTTTGTGCTAGATTGCACACCTCATAATTTGACGAAAGCTCAAAAACGCTGTCGTTTAGATTTGTGATGCTTAATGTTTGAAAAGTATGATGGAGACGACTCGAGTCAAGTCAAGCCATATTGTATATAATATGATCACAGGTGATGAAATCAATATATCCAATATTGTTATTGTCACGAAGCCCCGTATCCCATGAAAAAAAAAGATAACTACCATGCCAACCAGAGTCAAGCAGATCCAAAGAGTTTTGGAACCCAGTTTGATGACCCGTCTGCTCGTTTGTCTCCCTAAACCATAAGAAAAACCTCCTTCTGTACATCTGTATACGACAACGATCCAGCTCGCTCAGTCAGGCCGACTATTGAATACTTGTCTATTAGAGGTGTGGAGGTAGTGAATCATCCTATTTACAGCCCCGACCTGGCACCTTGTGACTTTTATTTATTTCTAAAAATAAAACATAAACTTAGAGGAATTCGTTTTATGAAGATGCCGTACCGTGAAAAGGCGTGGAAGATATCCCTAAAGAAGAATCGGCTCATTGCTTGAGCCAATGGTTCCATCACATGCGACGATGTTTAGAAAAGAACGAGGACTACTTCGAAAAACAATAAAAATATTAAATAGCTACTGACAGTAAAGGTGTATAATTTGGATGGATGATTTGGATATCATGGATGCATAATTTATCCGATTTTTTAATAATGTTTATCAAGAAATTTAGGCTACTGGACGATCATTAGTATATGTAATTCGTTTTGTAGATTCTGTTAAAACATTTTTACGAATTACTTGTGAAAGTCCCTATTTATGTCCTACTTGTTTGCAATATTATTGAATATGGTTTGCGTATTCATAGAATGCAGGCTCTACTTACCTGTTTATGATTTTACTGGAAATGACTAATATAGAGATGTCTGATGACGTGTACTGGTAATCAAAACCTTATTTACTATGATAAATAATTTCAAAAATATGATTATTCAGTGATCTCCTCATGCGGCAGCGCACTTACGACTCTTGAGTTGCAGGTGTCCATGGACGGCGGTTGTTACTTACCATCAGGTGACCCGTCTGTTCGTCTGTCCCCTATGGTATAAAAAAAAAAGTGCAAACTTTCAAAGCCCGGACTTTCCAAGTCACGGGACAGTTAATTATTGGCTTTTTCCTGCACTCGTACAGTGACAGTAATATGTAACTTTAAGTTTTGACATACAGACTAACTGTATATTTTTATAGTTATTTACTAGTCATTATAGTTATCCTTACAATATTGAAATGCACCTCTAGCTACCTCCACATTGTATCATTATGATTAATCCTAGACGGAAGCGCTTTAAGCAATAAGGCCGCCCCTTGTACATTTATCGGTCTGACAAATCTATGTATGATACTTTTACTGTAACCATGGTATACAAAATAAGTGTCGTCGTCGGTATAAATATTCCATCCGTCAACAAGGTGTTTGTTGAAGGACGAAATATTTAGACCTGGTCCTTAAAACATGACATTAAGGGATCGGACTGCTATCCATTCGACAGAATATATTTAATCATTTAGTGCCCGAATGACGGCAACAGGCTTGTTCCCTGTTACGTAAGTATGATTAAAATATGGTCTGCAAAAGTGGGCGTTAAAGAAGCTACCTTTTCGGTTATACGACAGTGTATGTACGAATGTCCATGACTATTTTTTTTTTATAAATTTTATAGACTAGTAGCCTTCGAGCTCTAACTTCATTGTTTTTGTGTTATACAAGTATTAGGTGCAATTTTCTGGTTCTAAAAAGCCGCACACAATTTTAAACAGGTTATAAGATGAAGATAAATTATTAACATGACAATAACAAATGAAGAAGTATCTAAATGTCATCTTTTCATTAAACGGCGTTGATCAATTTAAATACCTTAGCGCCGTACACGGTCTGTCGACTATTAATTATATTATATCCATTCACTCGCTTTGCTCACGAAAGCGTCCGTTCGTAATGAATTTGTTTGACAACTAAATTATATGTTTCTATATAATTAATTAGGAACGTTTTTGGACTTTTAGTATCAAAGAATTTCATTCATTTTGTTTAATTCATTTTTCTACCTTTATCACAGGTATGCAAGGGTCTAAAATTTATTTTAGGGTCAAATAAATGATTTTTTTATATCCGTATTTATTTTAATATATATTGTCTTCTATATAGTAATTTAATATATTCGTTCTACATTAACTTCTGAAACAATTAGGAACCTTCGAATATATATATATATATATATATATATATATATACGAAATATATATATATATAAATACGAATATATATATATATATATATATATATATATATATATATATATATATATAAATTAATATATATATAATATATAATAAAAATTTTTAGAAGGTTTGGTGTCATGTCATTACTTTAGACATCTCTATATATATCTATATATATATATATATATATATATATATATATATATATATATATATATATATATGTAAGTATATTAATTTTATATATTAAGTAAATGCGTTTCACTGCGTCGATGTCAGCATAAAAGTATAACTATCGAAATGTACGGGTTTGCTCGTACACATTTCAAAGCGTGGTCGGGCGTTTGTGTGCGTTTCAGAGACTCAGTTGGCGCTAAGGGTTTTTCACATGAACCCCTATGTATGTAGCAAAAAAATCCTGTGTAGTATATATTAAAGAATGTAAAAGATTAAGAGTTATATCGTAACCTGAGCCCAAAATATGCTAAACTTTGCATGTAGCGTTACTAATAGGTTCCAACTGTTTTATACAGTGCACAACATACATCAAGTTAAACAGTGCTTAGAAGTTAGCTAACATATTTCTGAAGCTTAACGATTAAAGATAAATATTGTGCATCAAACTACATAACGGGGACACAGCTGTTACATATGAGTCATTTTTTTTTTACATGCTGACCCCCTTTTCCTTTTCTTCGAATCCATAAATATTCAAATTGACTAATCTTGGTAGACTACTACTTTGATGTGCTGTTGTTATATTGAATGTTAAATTTTCATAACTGCTTTTATCATGCATATACATTTAATCGCTAACAAGCTATTCCTGAAATTTCTCGGCCAAAACACTGAATTGGTCGAAAACGATTTCAATACGTAACTAATCGACGTCACGCCCAGCGCTGTGCAAATTTACATACAAATTTTTACTATAACGTTAATTATACTTTATTACTAAATTTTCATCCTCAATGTAATGGTTGCAATTGAATTACGTTATAATATAGTTACTATTTTTTATAATAAAATAAATTGAAAACAACAAATATTTTTTGAGCAAACAAACGTAAACGAGTAGTTAATATTTCATGTAAAAGATATACAAATACTTCAGTCATCCTCATACACCCACAAACACACCTTACTATTCGGACACACTATTTGGACTAATCCCGTATAATTCACTCTATCACAGAATGGGATTAATCGAACATTATTTTCTTACTGTTCATTTGTAAATCAACATTGTCATGACCTAATAGTAGTAATTGACGTCTTCTAACTATTCAATAAGCAATATCTCCTTCCTTCCATTGTCATATGTCCTTTCATAGCAAAATGGGGATATTTAATACACCCCTGCCTGTCTGCCTGCTCTGCCGTAAAAAGAAATGTAATAATGCATTGCTTTGTTATACACAGTGGCTTGGTCTATTCGAACATAGTAGTTGAATATTTCATATGCATATTAAATTAAATAATCTATAATAAACAATTTTAGCAGTAACTAAAAGACAGGTAGAACTTACAGGTAATATAATTATGTGTATAACCAGAAATTAATCTTTAAATTCTAAAAGAAAATTTAATAAAATCTGAAAAACATAAACATTGCTAAATCAATGAAAGCCTAAATCGTACAGCGTAGTGTGCCTCTCGGCGCTGCCCGTACGCTACAGTACACCCATTTCTATTAATTCGTAATATTTTTGTTGCTCCCACCACTCGTTATTTACGCTTCGTATTATGCAAACTGTTTCCTCGTGACCTGGTTCTAAACGGGCGACAAGTTTTATCTTTACTAATAAACAAATTGCACGACAATTATCTAGTTGATAACAATTTGGGGTGCTTGCTCGAAAACCTCCCCGTGGTGCACCCTGGGCAACGTCGGCGATGTCGCTTCTACAGTTTTCTCCTTTTGGAGAGGGCGCCATCGCCGACGGCTAATATTCTGGCAAGGAGGGGCCTTCCCTTTAGACCACTCTATATTTTTTCCATCTGCTCTCTGATCTCACAGAGAGTACTGTATGGAGAATGACAAAGGGGCGACGGGCTCACGAACACTGAAAATTAACTCAGAATTAGCGAGCAGAGTTTTAGTCTAATATAGATCACCGTTCGGCCCAACCGAAATCCTGCCCAGAAATGGATAGACGCGGAAGCTCTTTGGAGCTGCGAGGAAGAAAACCTCTATAAAAAATTACCAACGTGGGGCGGAAGGGTTTATCGTCTTTGGAGAGATCTTCAAGGACGATGGACAGCGGACTGATGCAGACCACCTTCCGGCCAAGCCGTAATCCTGAATTGACAGGACCGGTGGTTCTCCGGGGCCGCGAGGAAGAAAACCTCTATAAAAAATAACCCCAATCTCACGCTTTAACGCCCGGCTATGAGATGAATGGCTGAGGGGAACTCAGTCCCGAGGGCGTTTCTGTCGGAGGACACAAATCTCAAAAATGGCAGAGGTAAATACGCAAGTAACTACCCAGGAGGGTACCAGACGCGCTTCGTCTGGGGAATCCCTCCCGGAGCCAGTCGGCTCCGGCAGCTCCCAGTCGTATTCTGGGGGGAGCACCCAATGCCCAAACAGCCCGTTGGTCAGCTGTAAATCGACCACCGAAAAAAACGCGAAGGTCGCGATAGGGGAGGAAGGCTGCTCAGAAGTAGTCATGTCTGACTGTCAGTCAGAGAAGGGTGAAGTCTGCTACGCAGTACCAGTGGCTCGAAAATTCTGGCGAGGAGGAAAACGACCTCGCTCAAAGGACTCTGATGAAGGACGGAGTAGGAGTCGCTCTGAGTTAGAGACGGCATCCTCTAGTGACGCCGATGACCTAACACCTGTCGCAAAAGTGCCGAAAGCGCAACGAGGCAGAGGCCGACCGCCGACCACTGGAGCTTACATTGGCGCTGCTAAAGCTAGGAAGGAAGCAGCAGCTCTTCGGGCCGCCGAAGAAGCAGCGAAGGCGAATGAAGAAGAGCAGCGCCTTAAAAGCCTGTTCCAGAAGATTGCCGCCAAAAAGACAGAAGTGCAAAAGGGCAGACTCCGAAGCTCACAAATCGCCATGAGTCCTTCCCCCTCATTGGAGGAGGGATGTGCTCCTGAATGGGCCGAAAAAATTAAAGAGGCACTAAAACGTATTGGGGAGGTCGCGGGTGCTGCCAAGGGCCTTAAGGGCACTTGTCAGAAGACATTAATAGAGGCGGCCTCCTCGATCAAAGAGGCTACTGAAGCGCTTCTTAAGTGTTCCACCTCTGAAGAGACAACCAAACTGCGGGAATACATCAGCCGTCTTGAAGCTCGCCTGGCTGAATCAGAGAAAAGCAGCAAGGAGCTTCAAGACGAGATGCAGGACTTGCGTGAAGAAATCCGCAATGAACGACGCAGTGGGAACAGTACTGGAGAAAGGGAGACTTCCTTGCAGACATCTCCTGATACCGCAATTTCCAAACTTATGGCGGAAATGGAGGAGCGCATCGTAGAACGTATTTCTGCAATACAGGGGGCAAAAGCTCCTTTAGCAACACCCAGAGCAAGGTCCTACGCAACCGTGGCCAGTACAAAATTCAAAAGTCCCCAGAGCGAGACGATCGTTGCCAAACAAGCCAAGGCAACAAGCTCTACTACCGCTAACCCTGCAGACAAAGGTCAAAAGAACGCAGAACATACAGTCCGGTCTAAAACTGTGGATTCTGCACAGCTCCACAAGCAAGTTGAATGGGAGATAGTGACAGCGAAAAAGAAAAAGAAAAGGAAAAAAGGGAAGTCACAGAAAAAAAAAACTGATAAGAAAGATGACAAGACTGATGAACCCAAGGCACCAAGGAGACTTCGCGTGCCACGTTCTACGGCCGTGGTCTTAACTTTGACTGCAGAAGCCACGGAAAGGGGCGTAAGGTACGCTGACGTCCTCAAAAAAGTAAAGGCCTCTGTGGATCTCAAGGTCTTAGAGATTGACGGGGTTCGATGTAAATCAACCCGCACCGGAGCCCGTCTCCTTGAGATCCCCGGCGCCACCAGTGGCCACAAAGCAGACGCCTTAGCCAGCAAACTGAAGGAATCGCTGGACGCAGACGAGGTGAGCGTATCCAGGCCTATCAAATGTGCAGAAGTGCGCATCTTGGGCCTGGACGACTCTGTAACGGTGGATGAAATCATGTCCGCCGTTGCAGATGTCGGAGGCTGCCCCCCAGACAAAGTTAGGGTCGGAGTAATCCGCCTCGGTGTAGGCGGTCTGGGGTCGACAATCATCAGCTGTCCAGTTGCGGCTGCCCAGAAGGTTGCAGACGGTCGTAGCCTTTTAATTGGGGGCTTTCTCAAGACGCAGGTGCGACTCCTGCAACCTCGCCAAACTAGGTGCTACAGATGTCTAGCAGTGGGGCACGTTGGAGTGAAATGCACATCGGAAATCACCGTGGGCGACCGATGCTTCCGCTGTGGAGAACTCGGGCATAAAGCCAGTGCCTGCAGTGCCCCGCCACACTGTTTTAAATGCACAGCGGAAGGAAAACCGGCTAACCACAGGGCAGGAACCAAAGCCTGCGTCCTATCATCAAAGATGAAGCCAGGGGACAAGTCATCTGCCCCCCGGGCTATAGAAAAATCAGGGGAGGCCTCCGTGGAGCGACCTGTTCTACGACGGGGTGCGGAAATGGATATCTAGTAATGGACCAAAATCTCCGCATTCTTCAGGGGAACTTAAATCACTGCGCCAATGCTCAAGATCTTCTGCTTCAGAGCATGGCGCAGTGGTCAATAAACGTCGCCGTCGTCGCTGAGCCGTATTTTGTCCCTACCAATGATGTTTGGGCCGGGGATCTTGACGGCTTGGCGGCTATAGCACGAGGTACCGCAGCTAATTGCCCTCCCTTTGCGATCATCACAAGGGGTCGTGGATATGTGGCGGTTACTCTCGAAGGGGTTGCGGTCGTGGCCGTTTATTTCTCGCCGAACCGTATGTTAGCTGAGTTCGAGGATTGGCTAACCCAGCTAGCCGTCGTCGTCGAAGGGTGCCGACCTCACCCAGTTTTTGTGCTGGGGGACTTCAACGCTAAGTCAATAGCTTGGGGTTCTCCAGTCACGAATGCGAGGGGTGTGGCACTGGAGGAGTGGGCCGTATCATGTGGCCTAACCCTCCTGAACCGGGGTACTGTCGCAACATGCGTGCGTCAGCAGGGCAGTTCAATCGTGGACATATCGTTCGCAAGCCCTGCTCTAGCACGCCTTGTTCGAGGCTGGCGTGTCATGGAGGAGGTGGAGACGTTGTCTGATCACAGGTATATTCGGTTCGACGTCTCTGCTGAGACCTCTGCTGCGCCTGTCACGGTGGTTCCTACCGGTCTGCGTTGGGCGCTCAAACGTTTAAATCGTGAGTTCCTTCTGGAAGCCTCCATCGTACAGGCCTGGGTACCCGCACCAAACGGGCCTGTCGATGTCGACGTAGAGGCGCAGTGGTTCCAGGAGGCCATGTCGCACATCTGTGACGCGGCTATGCCTAGGTTTCAGGTCAGGCCTGCGAAACGCCAGGTGTACTGGTGGACGTCGGATATAGCGCGGTTACGGGAAGAATGTGTGATCGCGCGTCGCCAGTACTCCAGGTTCCGCAGGAGGCGTCGCCGCTCAAATGATGCGGCAGCCCGCGAGGCGGAGCTTCTTCAGGGTTATAGGGAGTCCAAAAGATCTCTTCAAGCGGCTATAAAGCAGGCCAAAAGGGAGGCCCGCCATGCGTTACTGGAGACTCTGAATCGAAATCCATGGGGGCGTCCCTACCTCCAAGTGAGAGGCAAACTGCGTTCGCCGGCACCCCCACTAACTCAGAGTCTCCCCCAAGAGCTGCTTGAGGATGTTGTGGGCTCCCTATTCCCGCCCCAAACGGTGGAGCACACCCCTCCACCGATGGCTCCGCCTCAAGCGGCCAACGCTGAAGACGACGATAGCCTGCCCGAAGTCACCGAGGTAGAACTAAGGGCAGCGGTGCTGCGGCTCCAAGCCAAGAGCACTGCCCCGGGACCCGATGGCATTCCAGGCCGAGCTTGGGTCCTTGCCCTTCAGGCTCTCGGGCCCCGACTAAGAAGTCTTTTTAGCGCATGCATCGAACGAGGCCAGTTTCCAGAATTGTGGAAGACGGGAAAACTGGTCTTAATCCGTAAGGAGGGGCGCCCGGCAGATTCCCCGTCAGCCTACCGGCCGATTGTATTGCTCGACGAGGTGAGTAAGCTTTTTGAGCGGATCATTGCAGCTCGCCTCGTTGAGCATCTGTCCAGAGTGGGGCCGGATCTGGCTGATAATCAGTTTGGTTTCCGACGAGGGCGCTCCACCGTGGATGCGATCATGCGCGTTAAAGCGCTGGCGGCGGAAGCAGTGTCCCGGGGCGAGGTGATGTTGGCGGTGTCTCTTGATATCGCCAACGCTTTTAACACCTTGCCCTGGAGTTGCATCAGAAAGGCACTCGTCTATCACGGAGTGCCTCTTTACCTCCGTCGTATTGTCGGGGCATACCTGTCCGAGAGAGCCGTTATCTACCCGACTCGGGCGGGATACGGTCGGCGAAACATGTCGTGCGGTGTTCCGCAGGGGTCGGTACTAGGTCCTCTCCTGTGGAACATTGGTTACGACTGGGTGCTACGTGGTGTGTTCTTAGGGGGTGTCGTTGTGACGTGCTACGCCGATGACACCCTCGTGACGGCGCGGGGAAAGTCACATCGCGAAGCGACCATAAAGGCCACGGCCGGGGTCGCTCAAGTCGTTACAAGAATCCGGCGCCTGGGTCTTCAGGTGGCTCTCAACAAATCCGAGGCCCTTTGCTTTCATGGGCCTCGGATGGGACCACCCAGGGGATCCAGCCTTACTGTGGGAGGTATTCGCATTGGCGTCGAGTCCTCAATGAGATATTTAGGACTCGTCCTCGATAGCCGATGGGACTTCGGACCTCACTTCCGAAGTTTGGCCCCCAAGCTCACGAGAGCAGCGGCTGCGCTTTCGCGGCTACTGCCCAATTTAGGGGGGCCCGATGCCTCCTGTAGGAGACTGTACGTTGGGATTGTGCGGTCTATGGCTCTGTACGGAGCCCCAATCTGGGCGGAGACCCTGACGACCAACAATGCCGCAATTTTGCGACGCCCACAACGGGTTGTGGCCGTCAGGGTCATAAGAGGATACCGCACGATCTCATTTGAAGCGGCGAGTCTCCTAGCCGGTACTCCGCCATGGGACCTGGAGGCGAAATCCCTTGCAAGCCTGTACCAGTGGCGCAGGGAGGCGCAAGAGTGGGATCTGGGACCTGCCACTAGTGAAATCGAGGCGCAACGTTCCCAGCTCCGCCAGGTACTCATGGCTCGATGGAAAGAACGGCTTGAGCGACCGAGCGCAGGGCACGCCACGATCGGGGCGGTAAGGCCCGTCATGGAGGATTGGCTAGAGAGGAGACATGGTCCCCTCTCCTACCGGTTGACGCAGGTGCTCACCGGACACGGATGTTTCGGAAAGTACCTGTGTCGTATAGGCCGGGAGCCAACGTCTGAGTGCCATCACTGCGGGGGCTGCCGCGAGGACACTGCACTCCACACTTTGGTGGAGTGCTCTGCGTGGGTGCAGCAACGTGCCGATCTCGTGGCAGCTATCGGTGTGGGTAGCCTCTCGCTGGAGATCATGGTCAAGGCCATGGTACAAGGCGAGAGTGCTTGGGTTTCCGCCGCCTCGTACTGCGAGGTAGTGATGTATGCTAAAGAAGCGGCGGAACGGGAACGGGAGAGGACAAGTTCTGTCCCGTCCCGCAGAAGACGCACCAGGCGCCGGAGAGCGCTGACTGATCTTCGGCCTCCATGAGCGCTGGCCTGAGGGTAGCGGGCCGGGCTGATCGCTACCCTAGCAGAAGCAGGCCCGAGACGGTGGCGTGGCGTGCTCCGCGCACGCCTCTAATGTGAAGGGAGGGTACGGCCCTCAAAGTCCATGGCGTGGTCACCTACCAATCAGGTGGCCAAGGTCTGCAGGGGTCTCCCGAAGGCTTCCTTCGCAGGGTATCCCGGGTTCCCTGCAATAGACCCAGTTGGACGGAACACCGTGTGGTTTTAGTCGGTTCGAGTCCGACATACCACCTCACCGTCAGCTCCGGTGAGGTGATGACCCGTGGAGGTTTCCACACGAAAAAAAAAAAAAAAAAAAAAAAAAAAAAAAAAAAAAAGTTGATAACAATTTAAAATAGGGTTGCTAGATTAAAGTTGCAAACATTAAATTTGGATTTAAAATATATCAAATTTTATTTATTAAATCATTGAAATAACTCATACTATAAATAAGAAAGTTTGAACATATTTTTCTTACTTAATCATGCAATACCGGCTCAACAGGTCAGAACGAATTTTATAACAGGGAAAGATTGTCTGTATAGTCTGGAATAACACATAGGCTACTTTTTATCCTTGAAAATACGATTCAAATTTCCACGTAAATGAAGGTGCTAACAAAAGCAATACATAATTTAAGGTTACGTTAATTGATTTTTATGAATGTGAACTTAAACGCTCTTACCCACAGAAATCTAATATTTATATTTCTATGCTCTTATCTATGCCATGCCATGAAAGCATTCGGCATATTAGATCGCGGTTTCAACACCCGCAAAATTTAATGAATAGTTGAAGGAAAATCCCTTTAAAAAAAAACACATCCTACATAGATATTTTTGTTGTATATAAATATTATTGAAACAGTTAGAGGACTCGGAATTTCTGGCAATAGCTAACTCGAGTTACAGGTATGTGACCTACACTTTCCTACTACACACCATAGCTTATAGTGGGTATCCAGCCGTACAGTGTAAGTTACATAAGTTTTTCTCCCTTCTTACGAGGCCCAAAGTGCCTATAACCGTTCGCCTCCTATTGCGTGAGATGGACCAAATTATAGTGGGTGAAATGTTAATGTTAAATGCACATCTGCCTACCGATTTTTCAGTGGATACAAGAGTCAGTGTATGTGTTATAGTCATCATCATCAGCCTATCGCCAATGGACCAATGGACGAAAGCCTTCCTCCAGGAGCACTAACTATATAGGCAGTCTTTACCATTCCTTAGTTAGTTGCGCAAGATTTATTTGTTAAAAAATGTTTATTGTTTCATAAATTTCATATTACTGTTTTTTATTGTAAAAAAAAAAGTAATGAACTAGAACATTCGGCAAGGCTTTTCCAAATAATAAGTATTCAATTTCAGCTTACAGCAAATCGATTTATAAAACAACTAAATATATTAATTCTTGACACAACTCAATCAATGTCATTTTTGTTACATTTCGATTTACTTCTCCTATCATGTAGCCATAGCTTTCGAGATATCGCATTGTCGTTTATGTTGAATCAGACTGACACGGAAATTAAATGTAACTTCGACGTTTAGAACCCCAACGGAACCCCTGAGTCAGTTGACACCAATTCCAAAACCAAATTAAATTGATTATAGAATATCGATGGCAAAGCAATTTTGGCTATTAATGCCATCTCCTAGAGACAGTGGCTTGTGGCCAGTGCCCTGTCTAACCTAATTGACAAATGTATATAGCGAAGCGCCTGCCGTAAAGACCTTTGCAAATTGGCAAATGGATATTAGTGTCTTTATTGTTAGAATTAGTAGTAAATCTTTATGTTTATTTACCTATACACGGATATATATATTCACGCCTGTATACTCAAGCAGGTAGGCAGAGGCATTTTAAACAACCACATTTGGACCACTATAATTTAAAGTTTAAAGTTATAATTTAAAAAGTTTTAGTGTATTTAAAGGTAATGGTTAGTAAAAAGAAGGAAAGAAATAATGATGATACATTTATATTGGCGCGTGTGAGTAGTAACTTGATCACGTCAGGATTCTATGCCTGTAACTCGAAGTGACTGTGGATGTCAAGTCCGAGCAACAATTACTGTATAATGTGAATAAATGTAAATAAATAAAAAAACTGTTTTTATTAACATGCACGGTGTCAAAGTGTATTTTGTAAACATTTACAATATTCTGTTCGATTGACACGTTGCTGAAGCAATTTGTGTTGAAACAAATAATAGTTTTAAATACAGTCTCATTTTAAAGTTATTAATGTAACAATATTTATTAAATTTTCAAATATGAAGTAAATGTCAATTTCGAACCAGATTTTCTCTCTGACAACAAGAATTTATGACATTTTCGAGGAAATGAGTTCGATCAATGAGCTCCGGGCCCTTTGGCATAGTTTTCATTGTGTGACAAGATTAAGTTGTTACCATATTTCCTTGGTAATGTCACCAACTTACATTTTATTGCTAGTTTATAGTGAAATGTGTTCTCTGAGTTAATTATGATTAAGTAAATAAAGCGACCTACATTAGAATTATTATAGCTAGTTGTTGTTCTCAAAGTATTATAAGTTCTCCTAGTTTATAGGCAAAATAATATTGTTTATTTACTTTGTTCATCTTTGGTTCGTTTTCTGATATAACCGACATTGTTTATTGTATAAAGACGATAAACCGTAGATATTATACATGATTACAGAATAGAATTAACAGGGTCACGTAAAAGGTAAATATTACATATACATATCTTCATAACCTGACGTTAAGTTTCGAATAGGCTGCACCTTTTAAAACTCTTCGTTGTTTTTAAGGACCACGCCAAGCTTTGTAAACTTATAAGCCAAAAGGGTGTGCTGTTCTGTGGCTGTTTTAGTTTTTGATCATGAATGCGTGTTTATATTCAAATGTAGTGAAAGAACCCTGTGTGTCAAGGCAACTTTTAGCCACATATTTCTATTATCACACGATGGTATAGTAAAATAATTTTATATCTTAAATATGGTTTTAAAAATACTTCCTAAATAAATGCAATAAATGTTTTCTTATAAACCTACAATAAAAGCGCTATGAGGGCTCTTCTCAATTTTCAAACATTTATATTGTGATGGTACTTTTAATATACTTAATGAAAAAATATATATTTAAAGCCTTAAGTTTATTATAACATCCATATGTGTATTAAACTTTAAGGAACCTCTCTAATGTAATGCGAAAAAACATTAAAATATCGTTAGAAACCGTTTTACTTAAGTAAGTTATTGATGCGACACTTTACGAATAAGTAGGCGCAAAATCGCATTTTTTGATCGTGGATGGAGGGCCATGTTTCTTAATAATCGTTTTACGCTATAAAGATACCAGGCGAATGTAAAAGAAAAGACTCAAGATAATAATAATCTAAATTTTTTGTAGCCCTGGTTTGTACCTGACTGCCGAAAGAGGGAGTGTTTTAGAGCGTATTCATTCCTATGTTTAATTCTTTGGCATGCTCTATAGAGCATAATATTCGAATTAAGGTAACAGTTGAAGCCTTTTGGCAATATACATTTGAAAATAGGCGATTTCTTTTTTTTACTAAGTATTTTACCGCAGAAGGGTTATTTATGAAATGTTTTTTTCAAGATATTTTAAGATACTACACTGTACTAGTATAAGTGTTACTTAGTACTGGCAACCTTGGCTTGTCTATACATATGTATATAGCGATGACAACTCTTTGCATCTTCTACCTAAGAATTGTAAAGCTTCCTCTTTTAACATGTTTCATAAACTTTTTATAACATTTTTATTAATTTAAATTTTAAAACTTATTGAAAAAAAAAAGATTGAACAGCGGCGGGCTTCACGCCATAGACATAACTTAGAATTGTGTAAGTATAAGTGAATCTAGTGCACCTAGATGTAAGAAAAGAAAGTTGAAAAAAAAAAGAGCAACATAGATAGATATTGAGAACAAATATATGAGTATATAATATATATTTATTTACAATACATACATACTTACTTTATGACGTATATATATGTTTAAAAATAATATACATACGTACATATAATTAATTAGTTGTGATGGGTTCTGCTGCTGTAAGCTCATTATTGATAGGTAGTAGAGCCACGCTGACTTCAGCAGGAATGGGCCGGCTCGACCGGGGCAGTACTACCCGCTCACAGAAAACCAGTCTAAAGCGACATCATTCGTGCTGTCGTCTTTCACTGGTGAGTGAGTGCGCCGGAGGCCCAATGATGCAGGGGTGACAGTTATCGTGGTATGTGTGTGAGCAGTGGAGTGCTCGTTGAATCATTGTGAGGTTGGCGTGGATCGAACCGTCGGCCAGGGAGACCCGTAGAAACGGTGGTGCCGCTGGCCGCCCGCGGCATAGAGAGGGGCCCAACCACGGCTAACCACCCTGGGAGGCTGCCCCGTCAGGTCGCGCATAATCCACGGAGTGGCTCGTCGTGCCGGTTGGTGACCGGACGGTGGGACCCGGCGTCCATTTCCGGGAGGGTACGGGGGCCCTTCCGTCCGGCGGTTCGGTCTCCGCTATGCCTCACCGTTACATAATGACACAGTATTTTCAGTCTCAGTTTACACATTCACGATGACTGTCATGCCTTTTACGCCCCCTTTCCCAACTCTTATCATGGCAGTACAAAATAAGAAAAATGGTCCAACAGCGGCATCCTCCTCTCCCACCAACCCGCTTTTTGAGGTGGAGTTCACTAACATACGTGGACTCCATGCAAACCTCAGCGCCGTGCACCAGCACCTTGAGACGGCTCGGCCAGCCATGCTTTTTCTTACGGAGACACAAATACGCCGCCCTGCCGACACGGCATATCTCTACTATCCTGGCTACGTTCTAGAGGAGTGCTTCCTCGCGAGGGCTGGGGTATGTCTTTTCGTCAGGGCGGATGTTTGTTGTCGCCGACTGCACTGCCTAGAAGACGCATCCTTCTCCATCCTTTGGCTACTCGTGGATTTTGGCTCTATGAGCCGGATCTAGGTTTGCCTTTATCGGTCCCATTCCGGAGACTCCGAGACAACTCGACTCTTTGACTACATGAGTCACGCAACGGACAAAGCGCACGAGCAGTTCCCGACCGCCGAACTGGTGTTTTTGGGAGACTTTAATGCACACCATGACTTCTGGCTGGGATCTTCCAGAACGGACCACGCTGGTCGAACTGCCCACGCATTCGCTCTCACGCATGACCTTACCCAACTGGTACTCCAGCCCACCAGGATACCAGACATGTCGGGTGAAGCGCCCACTTTGCTAGACCTTCTGCTGACGAGTCACCCAGCGCAGTACAGTGTAACGGTTCACGCCCCTCTGGGATCCTCTGACCACTGCCTGGTGTCCACCTCGGTGCCTCTTGTTGCCCCACCATGGCCTGTGGCAACAAAGGCGACGGTTATGGCACTACTCGTCAGCAGACTGGGATGGAATGCGGGATTATTTTGCATCCATCCCGTGGGCTCAACGCTGCTTTAAAGACAGGGATCTGTCGCAAAGTGCGTCTGCCGTGGACGACGAAATCACTGTCGGTATGGAGTACTATATCCCCTACAGTGAAGTCGCCAGCACAAAGACCCGTCCCTGGTTCAATCGCGAGTGCACCCGTGCTGTCGCTCAAAAGCAGTCAGCCTACCGCGCATGGATCAGGGCCCGCGCTCATTGTGACCCAGACGTTGATCGCCTAAAAGCAGCGTTTAACAAAGCCACTAAGGAATGCAAGAGGGCTTACATCAGAGCTGATGCCCAGCGTATTGCACGGTTTGGTCAAGAACTCGTCGCATACCCTACGGGTAGCTATAAGTTTTGGCGATTGGCCAAAGCCGTGCAGTCCAACTACTGCCAGCCTTCGCTGCCACCGCTGAAGTACCCTGACGGATCACTGGCCCACGAGCCGCAAGAGAAAGCGAAACTACTTGCTGACCTCTTTGCGGCTAACTCCCGAATCGACGACCGTGGCGCTCACCCGCCCACCATTGCATCTTGCGACTCCGCAATGCGGGATATTCGCATCCGGCAGAGGGATGTCCGTGCGGAGCTTCAGTCACTCGATGTTCGGAAAGCCAGTGGACCCGACGGTATTCCGGCGGTGGTTCTTAAAAACTGTGCACCAGAGTTGTCTCCTGTACTGACGCGCCTGTATCGCCTGTCCTATTCCTCGGGAATTGTTCCGGAGGCCTGGAGAGAGGCGAACGTCCAACCCATTCCCAAAAAAGGCGACCGCTCCGATCCAGCTAATTACCGTCCTATAGCCGTCACCTCCATACTCTGTAAGGTGCTCGAGCGGATAATCAACACCCAATTAATCCGCCACCTAGAGGATCACTCCTTGTTAAATGATCGGCAATATGGTTTTAGGCCGAAGCGATCTACGGGTGATCTTCTAGCGTACGTCACACACCTTTTGGTGAGGCTATGGATAGGCATGGGGAGTCCTTGGCCATCAGCCTCGACATTGCCAAGGCCTTCGATAGGGTCTGGCATCGCTCGCTTCTCTCCAAACTTCCTGCATTTGGTCTGCCATCTCAGCTATGCAACTGGGTTGCTGCCTTCCTCCACAAGCGCTGCATTAGGGTTCTCTGTGACGGCGCGGCCTCTGACTTCCAGGAGGTTAGCGCTGGTGTACCTCAGGGCTCCGTCCTATCGCCCACGCTGTTCCTTCTGCATATCAATGCTATGTTGGCTATTGGCAACATACATTGTTATGCAGACGACAGCACAGTACACGGGCGATACTTTGGACATCCTGCTGCCAAGCTAGCAGACGTTGAGGGAAAACGACAGGAGCTTGTTGCTGAGCTCGACCGGGTCCTGAGCCGCATCTCTCAATGGGGTTGTGAGAATCTGGTCGAGTTCAGCGCCAAGAAAACACAGGCGTGCGCGTTTTCAAACAAAAAGTCTCCATTCCTTCCCCTTCCTACTCTTCAGAACACTCAACTGCCACTACAGGATAGGCTTAGTATACTGGGTATGGACATCTGTCGGGATCTCAACCCGCTTGATTACATCGAGAGCGTCACTAAGGCGGCCTCGTGGAAGCTCGGTGTATTGAACAAGGTGAGACGGTTCTTCTCGCCCGAGCATCTGTGTCTTTTATATAAGACCCAGGTTCGCTCCTGCGTGGAGTACTGCTCTCATCTTTGGGATAGCTATGCGCAGTATCTGCTTGACGCTCTCGATCGGTTGCAGCGACGCGCAGTCCGTATTATAGACTGTCCTGAGGTCACCCAGTCTCTTGAGCCCCTGCAGTTGCGAAGAGATGTCGCCTCTATGGCAGTTCTCTATCGCCTACATCACGGGGAGTGTTCTGATGAGCTCTTCCAATTGGTCCCACCTTCTCCCTTCCTCTACAGGACTACACGTGCTGGCCTGAGGAGTCACCGTTTGCGAGTCGAAGATATGCGATCCCGAACGAAACGGTTTGGCTCTTCTTTCCTGTGCCGATCAGTGAAAGCCTGGAATTCCCTACCAGCGCACGTGTTTCCTTCCCAATTTGATCCCGGGTCTTTTAAGCGGGGCGGGAAAAAGCATCTCACCAGGCCGCCATAGTGCTGGTCACCATGCTGCATTGACTAGACATGCAATGAGGATGGTGACCACCACTCTTGGACTCCATTTATTGCTTACCATCAGGCAAAGTGGAGTCATTATGGTAGGCTTACGAATAAAAAAAAAAAAAAAAAAAAATTGGTTATTTTCTGATTTCAGGAGGGAGACAGTTTGAATAAGGAAGGAAGAGTTGACATACGCGGACGTATGAGAAGGGCATGACAACAAAGACTGCTTTTTGAGCGAAGAGTTCTGTTATGAATGGAACATAAAATTAGAACGAAAAAACCAAATAAGTAGCAGAAATCGGTAAGTTGAGAATAGAATAAAGGAGCTGACGGTGATTGGGAACCGATCCGGTTCCGGATATGATAAACTGAGAGGAAACAAGGTCAAAATTACGAATTTTAAAAATAAATCGAATGAAATCGGATGGTGGTCATATTTATTGAGGAGCAGTATCAGGTCGTAATACTCGTAGTACACATCACCATAATCCATGATGGGGATAATAAGGGTCCGTACTAACATCAATTTTGTCTCGGATGGAAGAAATTTCCTAAGCCATGATAAGGCTTGCAGCGTACCTCTAACTCATTGACTGATTTGCCAGATGAGGTTGCAATCAGTAAACAGGCCCAGATCCTTAACAGAACTTTTTTTGTACATAAGAGAAGATTTTACATACGTGTGTTTCGAAGGGGCTAGACTATATTGCAGACTAATAGCAGACTATAGAGCAACCCCTCCCTTGAGAAAGATCCCCCGCTTTGATCGAAACTAGTCGGGTAACTTTGGGATTCTCAACTCTTGCCCGAATGTCACCCGTCACTTCAAGAAGAGCAGTGGACGTCCTGATCCCAGGCCTGAACTCCATTTAAAAATAACCTAGTAAGTTGTGGCGATATAATATTGTTGCGCCATCGAGAAAAATAGTCTGGAACAATCTACAAGACCCGAGAACGAAGGGACAACGCCATCTAGTGTCGGATAGCGCGCAACTGTGGACATTAAGACGCTAGATGGCGCTACAAGTAGCTCTAGAATAATCTATTTAGTCTAGAGCCATCGATCGAATATTATCGTACATTCTAGTTATCTCGACAGCAATATAAAAGCGGATCGTGTTAGCCGTACGGGCAGTATTGATTCAAGATACAGCGAATTAATATCGAAGCGATCTTCTAGTGCGACTAACGAGTGATATAGTGATTTGTAATTGTAAAGAGTGTTATTAATAAATATTGTATTGTGTTTTTTTGGTAATCAATCGACTACTTTATTAAATACCCAGCTCGTAACATATGTATTGCAATAACTGTTGGTATACAAGCATCCAGCACTTTAGATAGGAAGGGAAGAATGGAAATTATTCGGAGGTGATTTAGAAGTGTATGATTAAGGTTTTTAGGGAGGGGAAGTGTATGATTAAGGTTTTTTGATAAACGCATTACTCCACAGAGAAGGGAACGTCCCTGAGTCTAGAGAAAAACTCACTCACTCACTATATGCGTAAGCGCAAGGAGAAAGTATTCGAGGATAGGGTCATTATGCTACGGTTAATGTCATTATTTCCCATTGCGCTTGACTTAGATAGATAGATAGAAAATTCTTTATTGTACATCACAAAATTAAACAGACACAAAGTTAAAAACAGTTGATACAAGGCGGCATGTATGTACAATGGGCGGTCTTATCGATAAAAGCGATGTCTTCCAGACAACCTTTGTATGGAAACAACGGAAAGAAAAATGCGTTAGATGGTGGCGTACTATAGATGTTAAGGGGTTTAGTGATAATATAACAAATATGGAGATACATAGAGTATTTAATTGTTAATAATTGACTTACTTGAAAGGATAATTTTATGCACCACAAAATGTTTTGCGAACATTCAAGGCATGACGATTACCAACGTGTAACACTTTTATTATAACAGCGCCATTAACGTTAAACTTACGCCTTATTAAACGTATGAAAGTATGTAAAGCCAATTGTTATATCCATATTAACCGCGGGCTGAACTGTGCTACTCTTCTAGTAATGTAATAATGTTGAAAATTAAATTAAAAGTAAAAAAGGCCATAAATCGTAAGCCTTGACAGATGCAGGCCCGAGGCAACACAAAGATCAACTGATGTAGGTGACTTAGTTAACAAATCAGATTTTGCTTGTATTAGGTGTACTATATGACCAGTACATGGTCCGCCTGAGGGTTACTGCTCAGCGTCGTCACTCACACGTTGTTAACCTTTAGAATGTAAGCATGTATGGATTAATGGTTATACATACTTCTATTCGGGAATAGAAGTATATACTAAAGAATTGGAGTTGACTTTCTACTTCCACTTTTCATAAAATGAGCTAAAGAGCTTAAAACACGATTATATCAATTATGAATTTAATATATACCATTATAACATTGAACCGTAACCAATTAAATCTTAAACGGCATGCTAGGATACGATATGACTTTAGTACCGCTGTTATACACGAATTAACTTTTGTTTACATGTAGGCTTTGAGATTTAAATCCAAAAACAAATGGTACAATATACCTTCACGCGAGTACTTGTGTCTAACGTGTCAAAGAAGACTTGATCTGTTAACCTGAATATTGTATACTAATTGTCCTAATTAGACGTTTATCAATAATATTAATTAGTTACTACAATATTCACGTTTGAAAGGGTAAATAATCAAAGATCAAAATGGCTAATTTTAAATTGTTGCTACAGTATTTCACTTCTGCAAGAACTTATGTATACTATACAATTTTTTACTTTTAACAACACTACAATAAACGTATAAGAGATAAATTTTAGTTGCCATACAACATACAAACAACTCATATATACTTTCTTTGATGATACAAGAATAGTATTTTTGGAACGAAGTTTATTGTCGAGTGATACACGCTCTGAGCGGATGGGAGCGAGACCGAAAAAGAGTGTAATAAGACTTTTCAGACACTTCATTCCCACCGGTGGTCCATAGACAACTCACGCCTTTTTTATCATAATATGAATGTTATATATGATAAACATATTTTGAGAAAAATATTCAGTATTATCTACATATTTAAAATATACATACATATGTATATATGTATCTAATCCTTTACCAGTCACTTAAGAAAGATTGCCTCCTGAGGATGACTTGAGGAGAAAGAGGGTATGGGGAAGTGGGCCACCGGAGATCTCACTAATTACCGGGAAATGCAACGCAAACGTTGCTTCACAACTGGATTTCCGTGAGGCCGTGGTATCGCACCGGTCGAGCACTCATTTCACTTTGTGTTTTCTTGCTGATGAGTCATAAAAGCAAAGCAATTATTTAAAACAGTTTTTTGTACTTCTAAGAAAATAACAATTTATTTTGTAATTACCATATCTATACGTTGAACGTTGAATTAGAAAGAAACAGTGCTATTAACACTTTTGGTTTGAAAGTCGCACTTTACGACATGCAATAATGCAACATTATCAATTCTCGCTCTATCGGTACGATTTGCCTAGACTCTTTAACTACTAGATTGAACTACTTGATAACCATTCCTCTAGAAAATCAGTATCCAAAATTAATATTAATATAACATTTTCATATTTTCTCACATATGTGGGACATTTTAACGTGGGAGAGCCATGCTTCAGCACGTATGGCCCTGCTCGACCTGAGAATTACCACGGTCTCACAGAAAATCGGCTGTTTAACAATGCTTGCATTGTGTGACCGAGTGGGTGAGATTACCGGAAGCCCATCCCCTTTTCCCTTCCCCTCTTTCCCCTACTCCCATTCCCCTTCCCCAAAAGACCGACAGCACTCTTGTGACTCTTCAGTTGCAAGTGTTCATGGGCGGCGAAAGTCACTTATGAACAGGTGACCCTTCTGCTCTTTTGTCTCCCTATACCATAAAAAATATATGTATATATTTAGATTCTATCAGTTAGAGGGCTCGGACTTTCCTAAGCCAGTTTAAATTAAGTGGTATGCGACCCTGACTTGATAGAGTTATTGCTTACACACCCCAATCCATCCGTATACCGAAGTAATATTTCTTTGCTTCCCTTGTATCCGCCTTTTACTTTTCAACAAAATTTATATACTTATCATTTTATAATTTGATTCTTTTTTTGAGCTTTTGTTTTAGTGTTTTCCTTTTTTAATTCGAAAAAGTGGGCCTTTAATATGCTGTAATAAGATTCATCCCGCAAAGAAACGCCTAGACTGGATGGTGTCATTTAATTTATGTTTCCTTTACCTCCAACTTTTGCACTTCAATATCATATATGAAGTAAAATATGGCTCGGTCTTAAAAGTTGCAAGAGCAAGTAGTTTCTTAGTATTGTAGGCAACTTTACTTTAATTAGTTTAAGCACTTATCAATGTTTTGGAATCTTATGAGCAATTTAATCCAACAGCGAGCAGCGAAATCTAAGATAACCGATAACATTCAAAGAAAGCACGTGTCCATGATCGGTTGTTGTCACTTACCATCAGATGACCCGTCTGTTTGTTTTCCACGAATATCATTAAAAAATAAGAGACGATAATACTCTGATTGCGAATACCTAGATGTTCATAATTTCTCAAAACATAGTTGCTTTAAACCGATTAGCCATCAGTTGGAAAGCGGCCAAAGCGGCAGCTAGCCATATTAGATTACATTGAAAGCAAAACCAAGTCTGTACGAACTTAGGAGAATCTTTGAAAGGTACTTTCTTATTTTGACAGTAATGAGATACAGCAAATAAACTATACCAACTACTCACATATTATTATGAATTACAATACTAAAATGTAACTTCGTTATAAGATAGAATAAGAAGAGAAATTAGTTGATCCAAATCCAAATCCAATAATTCAATGACACTTAATTAATTTTTTTGCATAAATTTCAATAGTAAGTAAGGACAATACTACACACTTACTTGTATTGTTATAAAATCATTTTATTCCGACGGAAGCACAGTAAAAGTATTAGAATGCTTCTTTTATATTTTATACAATCTTGTGTAAATAAATCTCGGATCTGAATAGAAATTCTTGAGGGCCAAACTTTTGTTGCATTCTATTTACTCATCGTGACAACGCAATAAATTACAGGGCAAGCTGTTTCTACTTTTGTGGTTTTAAGATACTTCAAGGTGTATATCCTTTTTTGCTGCAAAAGATTAAATTATGAAATGTTTTGCTACTATTTAATTAAATATTTTTTTTTTGTATTATGCTGTATATATATACAAATACATTATCCAGTATATAATTCCTACCAACTAAGAGGTACTTTTGGTTTGTGAACTCTTGCATAACAATAATGAACAAAACAGCACACACTAAAGCGATATCGAGTCTAAAGTTTCAATAAACTTGTCAGTGTAACGTGTGTGAAATCCTGCCCATGGGATACTGCACTACACACTCTAGTGGAGTGCCCTGCGTGAATGCAGGAGCGTGTAGACTTCGCGACGGCTATTGGTGTAGGTAGCCGTTCATTAGAGCCTATGATTGTGTCCATATTCTATAGCGAGAGTGAGTGAGTGAGTGAGTTTTGCGGTGATACTAGCCAGAAGTCTAGTACTCTCCTATCCAGCAAGACGCTCCAGACCCCGGGCGGTGCAAGCTTATTTCCGGCCTCCTTAAGCGCCGGGTTGAGGGCGACTGACAGGGCTACCCGCCGCCCTAGCAGAAGCAGGCCCAGAACGGTGACATGTTCCTTTAATTACCCTGAAACCCCTACAATAAAACTGTGTGACGGTTCACCTTGTGGTTTTAGTCAGTTTGAGTCTGACATACAACCCTGCCGGTACCGGTAATATGATGACTCGTGGTTATTTTCATACATTAAAAAAAAGGATGTTTATCCCATCCTGCAATAAACTAAGTGGAAAATTGTCACTTAAAAGTACTTACTGAAAAATTGAATTTGAAGACTTTTGGGAGTAGAATGTTATATATTAGGTAAAGATAGAAATAAATAATATAAATATATATAATATACTCCAAATCCAAGGGTAAATAATATTACAGTGATAGATAATGCCACTTAACCAAATTTTTAAAAGCCGTTAAAGTTTGAGCTAAGTATTATCGCGTCACTTCATCGTATATCAACTATTATTCTAAGAGTTTTATTGTCATCTTGATTATGTTTATAACCTATCTATACATATATTCGGCATGAAATAGTAAGGCTTCTTAAGCTTTTTTCAAATTGGCATTTCATTTTCAATTTTTCAAGCTTTGGTATCCCTTTTTTTAACTTATAACATTATTGTTTATCAGTATTATTTTACAAATCACGTAAGTTTAAAAAACGTAAAACTAATTCTTCAATGTTAATAATTACTACAAACCCGAAACCAATTGTTTTCTTAGGAAGTACATTGATGGAGTACCATAATTCGGAGTAAAACGGCGTGTGACGTTCAATCGCACAATCACATTTACCAAGTAAATGGTATTAGTCAGACATGTCCCCGGTTGGCCATAAATGCCATGGGCCACGTTTAATATTACCAGCATAGTTTAATTAAATTGGAATTCCAAGAGCGTTCCTAGTATCTTGTGATATACAGTCCACTATTTAGAACATTTGAGTTATAGTTCTTTACAGTTGCGCCTTATACGACTTACTTACATTATGTATACATATATTATATCGATCGTGACCATCGTGAGAGAGCCTCTCTTAAGCACGAATGGGCTCGACCGGAGTAGAGAGAATACCACAGAAAGACGGCTTGCATTATACTGCCGAGTCAGTGAGGGTACCGGAAGCCAAACCCCCCGATCTCTTCTTTCCCCTCCCTTATCCCACCCATTCCACTCTCTCAATAGTAGGCGGCGAACATACCACTTTTTGAGTTGCAGATATCCCCATGGGTGGCGGTTGTCACTTACGATCAGGTGACCCGTCTGTTCATCTGTATATTTTTTTTTTTAAATTGAGAACTCACGTTATTTTATAAACTAATGTATGTTCCTATTAACATGGACGCTGGACCTATTTAATCACAGTTTCATATCACTACGATAAAGTAGTTATGTTGGTTTGTTATATGCGTAAACAAAATCATCCAATTATTTAACTTATATAAGAAGCCTTTAGAATATGCTGGTGCTGGTTTTTTTCACGACAACCAAAAAAAAATTGTGTAATGTTTCAGAGTTCATATATGTATATGTATAGTTCATATATGTATTTACGTTACAGGGTTATTTATATATGTGAGTATTTTTATTCCACTATAATTTGGATATGTAGGTGTTGTTATAACATTCAAAGTGCCATTATTTTTGTGACAATTCTTTGTGCAAGGCACTTATGTATTTGTATTTTAATTAGTAACTTATAGATAAGATATATATTTTTGGTTGTTTAAATTTAGGAAAAATATCAACGCACAAAGTTTAAGCTGGACATCCTACCTCCAATAGAAGTCTAGCTTTAGTGAAGCGGAGAGTAGCAACTAAACGATAAAATTACCGAAGTTATTAAATATATTTCAGAATACTACGTAAAGCACATTAATGCAAGCACAGTTTCTGTTTTCGGGTATTATTTTATTATTGCAATTAAATTGAAATAAAATTTTATTTTCTGAAAAGTTATTAATTATTACTGGTGAGTAAGATTTTTGGCTAAAAAACAACAAAAACAGTTTGTTATACATAGCCCTGTGGAAAAATCTGGTACTCATAATAGGACTTTGTTCAATTTAATTTTAAGTACTTCCTCATATTATAATTGTAATTATATTGCGTAACAGCTTAAGAAAATATTAACTTTTTAATCTACTCGAGTAACACAAATTGCGTCAGAGTGTAATGTGTGAATAAAACGGTTAAAGGGCCTTTATTGGTCTTTGTAGTGAAGTTTCAATTACGATCTCAATCGAGTAACTTGTCATAGAATTAACTGGAGTAGCTACAAGTTATATTAATAAATTCCTAAAATAACCAACTTTATTTAATGGTTTAAGGGTTAATTATAATTAATTAAACTCACAAGGTCCCATGAATATCAAAATGTTATTTCTAATCATCGGCACATATATTCCTAAAATATATTCAATTTCAATTTGATTTATTCATATATGAAATTTAATGCTTTATAAAATCTCATTGAACTCGATCGTGTTTATTTTATTATTTACTCTTCATATGAATTTATATGAAGTCTACTTGTAACCAATAAAGACACAATTTCTAAGTCTTTCCTAACAAGACGTCAGTTTTCGTCTTTTGAACATAATGCACACATTTTTATTATTTCCTTAACAGCAGAGATACTGTTTAGAAAAATTGAAGCTCCAACATCGTGGTTTAATGAAATGTAAAGGTTATAAGTCTCTCCTTTAAAAATAATAATAATTTGATACAACATTTTTTTTTTTTGGGATGTCTTGTCTGAAGATTCTAAGTGCTTAAAAATACCCAGAAGGCAGAGGAATAGTGAAATTGAAATGTTACTTACATTATTTAGTTTTCATACACAAACCTTCAGATACAGAGATATTGAATACTTGAAGGTCTGATTTAATATTTAATTATTAAGTACATATACTTACAAGGCTATATGTACATGTACATGCATTGCATAGGGCTGCATCATTCTCGAAGTGAATAGAACAATAATGAAAACCGAACGTCATTGAACTGAACGAGTCGGGGAACGTGAATATTTAATATTTGCACCTTTATTGCATACGTAGTGCGTTGTTTTACCGTGAAATGTAGATACGTAGATTAAACCTACTAAAGTAAGCAGATCTTTCGACTCTTAAACACAGTATAAACAGTTTAAAACTACGAGTGTTTTGTCAATTTAATAGAGTTTAACATTTAGTATTTACTGCAGGGGTGTATTTTCTGAAAGCATACTAAGTACTGGATTTTGGATAAGAAATGTGTAAATACTGATAGATAGCTCCAGAATTAGCTTAAATCAACTTACAAATAATTGACTCCCGTGTGGTTTTCAGTGGATTAGAAAAGGCAATTGGGTCGTTAAATACGCCTGAGGGCTTGGAGTGCTATCTGTCAGACAGTATACGTATATAATATACGAGTATAGAGAGAATTCAATGGTTTATTAAAAATACGGTGTACAAGAGTTCTTTCAAACCAAGACTCAAGGAGTATCTGTTTATAAGATTTCTATATAGTTTTGATAGATGTCGAGTTATTAATGAGTTAGCTGTACTATGTGTATAGTGTAATAATCTAAATATGCCATTTTGATTTATGTTTAATACAAATGTATTCATCCTACTTTGACAAACTATTGATCCTGTGAAACCTTCTACGCCCACAAAATATAACAATTTTTTCATGCAAATATGCCCATTAAGTCAATACTAAAATAATGGCACAGACTTGTACAATAATGACACATTTTTACGTTACAGGGAACAATATTATGAGTCATATTTGAGGATCGGATTATAGGCAACACAGGTAACAGGTAAGCATGAGAAATGGGTAAATGTGCATGAAAATTTGTAAAATATGCAACATTAAATATTTGAAAACGAAAAAAAGAAAAAGTGGTAGGTTAATTTTTTTTTAAATCTATATCAACATACAATTAGTGAATTAGTCAATCATGAATTATCGATACCAAAATGTAAAAACTTTTTTGGACGATAAGACACTAAAACGAAACATTATTTATTAACGTTTATAAAAATAATCAATCAGGTAGGCAGGTGTTCTAAATGTATAGTTTTCAATCAATCAATATATTATTTTATATAAGTGAAAGTTATATTATATAGGTGAAAAGTGTATGTGTTTGGCAGAGTTTATGGTTACACTTATAAATAACCTAACGAAAAATATAATAAACAAAGCTAAAATATGCATCATCACTAGATATTAAATATGCGATTTCATATTCAAATATAATCCAGTCTATAGTCCATATTATTCAATAATATGTCAAGAAGTATATGACGAGAGTGCAACTTTTGTGCATCAATTCAGACAAGTTTCAACACAGTTAACAATGATTAGTTTGTTGATCTTGTCAATTGTGTAAGTACTTTCTACTAATCCCTTAAGAAATAAACCAGCACAATGAGACACATTACAGTTCTAAACAGGCTCTTAAGACAGCCAGTGCTATTAAAGTACGAGCACTAATTTGTATATAGATGTTTTAGGATCCAGTATCTCAGTAATTACTCTTAAAAGTATTATCCTTATAAGATGCCTTTTGTCCGTTCGCCCTCTTCTTATTCATGGTCGTTTCTTAGAAAGTGTTTGTCAGTTACTCCGTTTCATCCTGTTTTGGAACAAAGTTCCATATCGCGCGTTGCGAAAGGGGGCTAGACGGAAAAAAATAAATTAAGTAAAAAATTGTGTTCTAGCTATTATTCTACTCTTTATTGCTGATGACCAAAAATTAAAATAATATTGTAATTACTTTTATAAAATATTTGTTTTCCATAATTGTGTTAAGATTAAAAAGATTTTGTTAAGTATATCCTATAGTATCTGACAAACATTTCCTACAGTACAAGCAACAAGAAAATGCGAACAATTTGTTAATTGATCGCTGTATATAATGTTCTTCTTTTGGACACCACAAGTCGTATGTCTTCATCATCAAATCTAAGAAGAACCGTTTGACGTTGCACACTTTTCAAGCCGAATCTACTTTGTATAGACATAACTCACACTTTCAATAACATTTTCCGTAAAACCATGGAACTCTGAAGCTATTCTTATTTTATCATAAGATGTACAATTCTTAATGACAAAATGTATATTTCAATATTTTAAACACGGCAAAATAACCAATATACGAGTATAAGTACAATATATAGTTTTTGTAGACTTTGTTTCTAAGTCACGGAGTCAGGTCCTTTACCCTAGTCTTGCGACTCTTCGAATTCACTTGTACTAGAATAATCGTTAATTTTTATGAATAATCGAACTTATTAAAAATGAGCCGTTTTTAATAATAGTAATCGGAATCTACGAAAAAAATGAACTAACATTAATAAACTTACTTAAGTGACAGCAGCAGCAGCCTACACTCACCTACTCAAAAGCCGTACGTGCGCTGGGTGCCTTTGAAGGTGATGAGGAATGGGGGTGCGGGGAGGAAAAAAGAAAGGGGGGATGAGGAGATGAGAAAGATGGGAGGGAGAATGAGGTGAGAGGATGTTTGTATAGCGTTACGTCAGGATTGAACTCAAAAGTCCGAAAAATTATCTCCGTTCTATAAAACTTTGACATTTGCTAGTAAAACCTAAGATATACCGATATACGGGCTTGTAGAGTAATATACATAAATCTAAAACATTGTAATCGATAAGATTACTTCCAACATCACGATTACCTTAAATATAGGAAATTGTAGTAATCGATTTCTTTGACCCCATCCCTATTCTTCAATCTGTCAGAACTGTATTTCTTAGATTTGATGGTATATAGTTAATTTTGTAGTAAATTATAATAATTTACTGTGATGTACCTTAACTACTTAAGAAATATTTAGTGCTTAAAGAAATATATAATTGTCGAATATCATTAATTCGTTTAACTATTACGGAACCCTAAACCTGTAAGTCCCACGCTTTTTCAAGCCAGACCGTATCAAATTTAATGTCACGAGTTCAGATTTCAAGTGTATTTATGTAGTATATGTATATGCTAGCTTATTTTTGAACATTTCTTATACACAATAGCAAGGACAGATTACACGTACCTAATAATCTGTTACCAAAAAAATATGTTTTACTTTTGCTTTTGCAGAACATTCAAAAGGTCATGTCGTCAGATATTTTTGATAAGCGAACGGTCCAATAAATATAATTAAATATTTAGCAAAAAAGTTAAGAGCGAGTCATAACTTTTTGCTACACATTGAATTATATTTTTTGGACCGTTCGCTTCGAATTATTCCATTAAATACTTGATACTGATGTAAATTGTAGTAAAGAGTTGTGTTGCTATCATAGCATTATAATGTTGCATTATTAAGGCCTGCGATCTTACTAGAGGTGTATATACTGCCAGTTCCTCCGGTACTTAGAAGACCACCAGCGCCTCAATGATCGACAATACGGCTTCCGTCAGGGTCGTTCAGCTGGTGATCTTCTCGTATACTTGACTCACCGGTGGGCACAAGCGATCGAGACCAAGGGGGAAGCGTTGGGCCGTTAGTTTAGACGTGACGAAGGCCTTCGATCGGATCTGGCACAAAGCGCTCCTTGCGAAGCTTCCTTCCTATGGGCTTCCCGAGAAACTGTGCAATTGGCTCACTAGTTTTCTTACAGACAGAAGCATCTAGGTCGTTGTTGACGGTGCATGCTCCGACTCCAAGTCTGTTAATTCTAGTGTCCCACAAGGCTGTGTGCTATCACCCACGCTGTTTCTTCTGCATATCAATGATTAGCAGCATCCATTGCTATGCAGACGATAGCACTAGTGATGCCCTTTACACCAGCTGCGCTAACATTTCTCGGGTAAACGTCATCGAAAGCCGATCCAAACTTGTGTCTGAAATCGAAACTTCTTTATCAAAAGTTTCAGATTGGGGTTGACTTAACCTAGTCCAGTTTAACCCCACGAAGACACAGGTTTGCGCGTTCACCGTTAAAAAGATGCCATTTGAGAGCACTACCCTAACTGCATCAGCCAGTATCGGAATCCTTGGCGTCGATATATCAAGCGAAGTCCAGTTTCGCGGTCACTTAGAGAGTAAGGCATATTAGCCTCGAAGAAGCTTGGTGTGCTAAACAGATCGAGACAGTATTTTACTCCGGCCCACCGCCTGCAACTTTATAAGGCGCAGGTTCGGCCGCACATGGAATACTGTTCTCATCTCTATGCAGGTGCACCCCAGTACCAACTTCTCCCTCTTGACCGCATTCAACGGAGAGCGACTCGCATCATCGACTGCCAAGATATTTCTGATCGACTTGACACCTTGGCGTTGCGTAGAGATGTAGCTTCACTCTGCATCCTCTATCGCTTGTATCATGGGGAGTGTTCAGAGGAATTGTTCGGACTTATACCGGCTGCTGGTTTCCGCCATCGTCCTACGCGACAAAATATCCATCCCCATCACCTGGACGATTGGCACTCCACCACTGTGCGCTTCTCCAGAAGCTTTTTGCCTCGCACAACCAGCTTATGGAACAAATTGTCGCCTGCCGTATTTCCGAATCGATACGACCTTCAAACCTTCAAGAAGAGAGCGTACCTCTACCTAAAAGGCCGGCAACGCACTTGTGACTCTTGAGTTGCGGGTGTCCATGGGCGGTGGTAGTCACTTACCATCTGGTGACCCGTTTGCTCGTTTGCCCCCTATCGCATAAAAAAAAATTGATAAAAACATTTTTTAGTTAGAAAAATTTACTCACCATTGCCTTCATAGCTATGTTGTCATTAGGTAAAGTGGTAAGTTTTACTACTATCATACATAAACAAAATTGACAATTATACATATAATTTGATTTATTGTGGAAATAATGCCCATTTAAATATACTCTTCAGCTGTGATATAATCGTGAGTATATTGTGTAAAATTATGAATACCCTATTAAGAAATGGATTTTCTATGAATATTGTTACCTGGAATATGGTTTTATTTGATATATTTTCATCTCTTCCTTTGAATCATACTTAAGTATAGTACTGGGCAAGAAATAATGCACATCGACCTCTAAAAAGAGACAATCGGCTAATTTCGGCTTTTTAGACCGTTGTCCCTTTCGCACGAAATACTAACAGTCCGGATTTGTCAAACGACTGACAAAACGTAACACATGTAGTGTGCGAAAGGGACAACCCTCTAATCAATCTCCACTCCCAATGTTTCTAGAGGTCGATGTGCATTATTTCTTGCCCAGTACGTATCTCCTGTTTCTGAGTGATAGTGAATTGATAACTAGATATCGAGAGCTTAGCAGTGCGCAAAACTTCTTCGCAAAACTTTTCGTGTAGAATGGTATGTCGGACTCAAACCGATCGACCACACGGTGTTCCATCACAAGCAGATCTATTGTAATTGACATGGATATACTCTAGAAGGGATGCTTCCAAGAACCCTGCAGCACCACCACCATGGAATACGGGGGGCCTTGTCCCCTTCAGTTTGAGAGGCGATCGTGGAACACGTCGCACCACGGTCTCAGTGCTGTTTCTGCTATTTTAAAGGCAGCCCTACCCTTTACTACAAGGCCAGCTCTCATGGAGTATGCAAAACCAAGCTTTATATAATAACAAAAAAAAAACAAGAAACTTTTTTTTTATTTTTTTTTTTTCATTTAAATACATATAATGAAACTAAAAAAAAATAAACTATGTTGTCAAAATGGTGACGCAATTTGATGTTTAAAATAAAATGAGATGGTGTTCATATGAATTAACGTTACTAGACCTTATTTCTATACAATTGACCTTGATTTTTTTTTTACTATGTGTTAGGGTGTGAAACGTGATCGTTCACTATAATTATCTTGCATTGACTTCAGGTTTTCGTAAACAACTGCCTTCGCCGAATCCAATATGACCGTGTGTCTAATCACAAATATTGCGGGGTATTTACTGTTATAATATGCATATCTTTCGCAGTCGGGTAGCTAACCATGAAACTAGACTACCTTTTATTACTAACATCAGAAATTTATTAAGCAAATGTTATCACTATGTTATTGTAATAATCTCATGATTTTCATATGGATTGTATTACTAAAAAGGTACTTCTTCAAAATTGGATTGTTGACATATTTACAGAATACTCGTATAAGAAAACATTTGTTCAAAATATACAATTTACAATACTGTTTTTCTCTTTTCTGTTTTTAAAAAAGACAACTCCCGCATTAGGAATAATTTGGGAGCTTTACAAATATTAAATCAACTGACATAAATAACACCCAGCCTCGGAAAACTATTTGTTGATCACACAAATTGTTGACCCCTGTGGGAATCGAACCCACGACCTCGGGTTCAGAAGTTAGAGTCACTAACCACTAGACTAAGAGGCCCGTTATGATATTATAAATATGCTGAAACGACTGTATTGAATAACTTATAGACATGCAGGGTCTTAGAAAATTTCCGTCTTAGCAGGCGCCCCGGGAGGCCTATGTCCAGCAGTGGACTGCGGTAAGATAAGTACGTTAAACCTGCACCCGTGTGTGTAATAATATTCCTGTGGGTGATATAGCCATCTAGTGCAAAAAGATTCCTTAGTGTAAGGAATCTCTTTGCACTAGCCAGAGTTTTTAATTATATGTAGAATTTGTTGTAAAAATTAGTATTGATTTCAGTATAAAAAAAACTGCAGCTATTATTTTTGAGTACCTAAAAACGGAACAATATGCGTTTCAATTAGCTTGATCCACCTGTACTTTATGTAAAAAAAAAATTGTACTATTGTTTTCGGTAACAAAATTGAAACTACTGACTATTTAATAAAACGAAGATGTCACTTGTTTGAGGTTTCTGGAAAGCTGTGTGATGCTCTCGTCATAGAATATTATATTATAGGTAGTGCAAAAATAAATACATATGTTTAACTGGGATTTGGAATATTATAACGAATATTATTTCGAACTTTATAACATACTTAACGAATATTATAATATTGTCAAGTACCTATTGGTTTTGTTTGTTACCCTTTGCACATACGTGTGGTTTTAGTCTGTTCGATTCCGGCACACCACTTCACCATTGGCTACGGGCGTTGAATTGATGTCCCGTGAACCACACAAAAAGAAAAGTGTTATGTATTCTGTAATTTATAGAAACACGGCCATTTTTTACGATTCTTCCAATTTTGTCATAGGAATGATCAATATATGTTTTTCCATTCAGTAATATATTTTTTGGTAGATTCCAATCCAGTACCTGCCTCAGTATATCGGGGTCCGTTCGGAGAGCGTGGCCAATCCAGTTCCATATACGGCGTTAGATCTATAACATGACACTTCGGTTGGTGTTTGGTTGTGTTTCTTTTATCAAGTCTTTATATACCGAGGATTCGACGAAGAATGAGAAATGCGAGATAACTATAGTGACATTCGATGTTTCCCGCCCGTAAAGAAGAACGGATTTGATGTTCCACCGAAATATCTGAAGTTTAACACTTCGAGTCTATTTCCGTGACAAGCACACACGTAGGTACAATACACATTTATTATACACTGCCATGGCCTT
Source organism: Tyria jacobaeae (assembly GCA_947561695.1). Taxonomy (NCBI): domain Eukaryota; kingdom Metazoa; phylum Arthropoda; class Insecta; order Lepidoptera; family Erebidae; genus Tyria; species Tyria jacobaeae. The sequence continues at coordinate 11,086,770 of OX387221.1, read as the reverse complement.
GGGAAAATCAAGGTCGATTGAAATAAGGACCAGCAGAGTCAACTTGTATTTATTATCGCTCAATTCATTTTAAACGCCAATAACGTCATCATTTCGACAACATTATTTATTTCAAATACTCAATTTCAACTAATAACTTAGATAGCTAAATATTATATTTGAATTAAAAAAGAATAACTTATTCATAATCATACAATTTTACATTTTTTTTATAATAATAAGCTAGGTGTTGTGCTCTCAATACCTAGTTATAAATTGTATATCAAATACAAACAGGAGATACTTTAGTATGATTCAAAGATAGAGAACCTACCTTTCATGTTCCTTTTTTGTACATGTTCCTGATGGCGCGTAGGTGAAATTATATGATGATTGATTAAGTAGAGTATAGTACAAGTTTGAGGACTCGGACTTCCAGCACTAGCCAGTTCGAGTTATAGGTATGCGACCCTGACTCGCTTGAGCTATTGCTTGCACTCCCTAATTCATCTGTATAAGCAATATCCATTCCCTTTTCTTTCTATCCTCCCTTTCCTGTCAACGTACTCCAAATTATTCCATCTAATTCCAAAAAGTGCTCTGATAACGGCAATGGGCTTGCTCCCTATCACGTGAATGGGACTAAAAATTCAAAATCACGTCTCTGTCTATACCTTCGGCGAAAATGGCGTGATTGTATGTATGTATGGTCCATTTAACAATATTTAGTGAAAACATCAAATATTTAAAAAAAGCATCAATTTTTTTATACATAAATGTAACATAAACCCATTTCATTAAAGGACGTGAATAAATTTACATTAAAAAATATTTTTTCGGTAAAGGTATAGGCAGTTTCATTTTTGGTTACTCTTAAATCTAATTATTTTTTCTAAGATACAAATAACGCAACTTAATTATACACATTACGGCTACAAATAGACAATTAAGTCATACCTAATGGTCTGAACATATTTTTTCTCTTCGTCTTAACTAAATAAATGGCTTTATTTCAGATTAGGACTTTGTTGTTATAAAACAATACTCTCTTTAATTCTTTGCTAGATACGGAAATACTAATTTAGTTGAGACAATATACTAAAGCTTGCTTGAACTTAACAATATATTTTTTGTATTCTTTAAAATTGGTAGGCAGTAAGGTGGTGTCACTCGATGCCTCCAAATATCGGCCCACAAATATAATTTCTTGCTAAGTATATTTTAAAGAAGTTTTTTGTACTTGAAGTTTTTAATGGATCGTTATTTGACAGTAATACCAATTTTGCAGTCATGCGGTATATTTATCTTAGCTCCTACAAAAAAAGATATAAATAGATTTACATTATATTATATATAAAGCCAGAAGAAATTCCATAAAAAATATTGAGTCTTAATAAAATTGTTGGTTTTTAGTGACAAATTAAAAGTTATTACCGCTTTTCGCATTAATTAATGGGACACCGTTCACACCCTTATTAGTGTATGCAATTATACACATAGGTACTGCTTATATGCAGTTATTATATATATAACGTTATATTTAGACAGAAATGAATGAGAAAACAAAAACTGCGCCAACGATGCCCGGTACAAATAGTTACACCCTTGCTATTTATTAAAAGTAATTTCACTTGATGAGTTGAGTTTGAAATGATAACTTTTGATGTTAAATATTGCGATATTTTCAAAAAAAAATCAGCTCTTCATTTACGAATTTTCATACTCTGCTCTAAAATATGGGCACACTGCCACACTATTCTGCGACAGGAACTATAAAGGTATTATACATCGTTTAAAATTAATTAATAGATATATATATATTTATAAATAATTATCTAACCCGGCGAACATCATAACGGCTCAGAATAATTGTTAAGTCAAAACAATAACTATAAGTTGTTTCCAGGTTTTAATAGTTATTCTGATCTTCAATATAATTAAAGGTTATAAAGATCAGTGTAACTGATCCTACTTTGTTTTATATTAATATAAGAAAAATAAATAAGATTTAAATAAAAGATGAAGGCGACTCTGATTTTAACATTTGAACAGTTGATTTTAATATTTGGGTTTCTAAGTTTGTGTCAGTTGCATACAACAACATATTTGAAAACAAAGTACCACCACTTTAGGTGTAACATCTAGTACACCAGTGCTTTGTGAGCTTATAATCATATTAGCGAAAGTTAAACTAGACAACAATAGATCTTAGTGAACTAAGTTAGAGGAAATTTATATTGCTAAGAGTTGTGCTCGCCGTTGTATTAGTAGAACAACAAGTAAGAGTATTTAAGCATAAGCTACAATACATCATTACAATGTCACTACACTTAAACTAACGTAAATAATCTTTTAATTGTTTTTTAACAGTATGGTATCGATATATGTCGGTTGTACCTATATTGAACAGATGTTTGTTAAAAGGACCATGACCTGTTATTACCTGGGTTAGTACCCGTAGTTTTGGACGTGGGAGTTTTAGCAGCTTGCGGGAAAATCTCTGGTCTATGCGAGGGAGAGCCTCCTTTGCCTGTCTGCATCAGCTCACCTCTGTACATAAGTAATTGTCATGCATTACCTTAGTATGACGCCGTATGACTGATGTAGGCCATCCAGACGGAAGGGGAACAATGGGTTCAGGACCTATCGCAGCCAACTCTGATCCTTTTCTGGCTAGTTCGTCTGCGGCATCGTTGCCTCGTGAGTTACTGTGACCTTTGATCCATTGGAGAGTTACGTGGTTAGTGTTATTACATACCTCCTTCAGGGACTAGTGACAGTCGTATATAAGCTTTGAGGTGATAGTATTGCTTTGAAGGGCCTGTAATGTCGATTTGCTGTCCGAGAGGATTCGAATGGAGTAGTTATTTACGCTGCGATGATGCCCATACACTTTTTTAACAGTATTAAGTATCAAGTACAAATGAGAAGCAATAAGTAACAAATCACGCCGTCCCATCGTTAAAATTATTCATGCCTGTTTTTCTCCATTATCTCAATAATTATCGACAAGATAAGGGTTAACATTTGAATAGAAAAATCCTTAGTTACATCACATCCTCAAAGTATACTCCGGTAACGGGAGTGCCAACACAGCTTCTTTTCTTAAAGGTAAATTGCATTACCTATACACATAATTTGACATAATTATAAGATAAGAATCTTCTTATTTCAGACTCAATCAGTATTTGACAAATTGAAAAAGTGTGTTCAATTGTTAGTAGCCCTATGTATACTTTTTTTTTATACTATAAGGGGACAGACGAACAGTCGGGTCACCTGATTGTAAGTAACAACCGCCGTCCATGGGCACCTGCAACTCGAGAGACGTAAGTGCGTTGCCCGCCTTTGAGGGTGATGACGGATGGGGGATGGGGGAGGCTAGGAGGGAAACGAAGAGAGGGGGGTATGAGGAGATGGGAAAGAGGAGAGGGGTGAGAGGAGAGAAAAGTTGATAGGGGCGTTGGGCCTCCGGAAACCTCACTAATTTCGGGGAAATGCAACGCAAGCGTTACATCACAACCGGTTTTCTGTGAGGCCGTGGTTTCGCAACGGTCAAGCCAGTCCATTCATGCCTAAGCATGGCTCTACCACTGGAAAACGTTATTTACAAAGTGTAGTTACTATACACTCCTACTCTACTTTTGAGTCCCGATCGAGATTTAGCTATTTAGCTATATTAGATAAGTATATAAAGTTGTTTCTAGCCGTCGTGTTATTAACTGCAATTGGTACGTTTCTTTTTAATAAATACCGTGTCTTATCACTATTATTATGTCCCTAAAAGATTATGAAGCCTGATGATCAACAGGACGTTGTTGCAACCTCCAAAAAATATTTTTAACTGACGGGCCTCTTTATTTTGATATAATATAATCAATAACTTTTCAATTTCTTATTCAAATAAATTTTAAACAAATAAATTCATTTTTAGAACCGGGACTGCGGTTCCGAATTCCACCTTTCAATGAAATATAATAAATTTAATTTTGACGAGGTAAGTTAGGACCGAAAATACTTTGTTTTATTATTTTTCTTATCACCATACAAGAAGAAAGCGAAATACATTAATATCAAGTTATTATAAAATGCTCAGACGGTCCTAACTTGTTTAGTTGGTGTTGAGGTAACACATATAATTAACAATTTATTTCGTTCAGAGTATTTCGAAATAATTAACAAAAACTTAAAAAAATGTTATTTCTGAGGTAGTCACCTATACATAACAACTTAACATTTTTTTAAGTTTTTATGTGATACAGTCTTCGAAGCCTATAAGAGTTAGAACTGTAGTTTGTGGGAAATCGTTTGTAACAACGTTATTTAAATGTTTAACATTAGTTAAAACTATCTTACTTTATAAACTCTCACTTATGTACCGAAATGTGTCCAAAACATAGTAAAAAAGTACATTTACAAACACCAATACTACTAAGTTACAAATTAAGGCGGCTATTCGTGTCTAAATTAACTGCATGTTACCTTAGTCTTTTTTGTATTCCTCACATCCTTGAGTCTGAAGGCTTGATGAATTTTGACATGTGAGGTGGAAGTAATATAAAGTATAAAAAGTTTTAACAGTGGCAGAGCCATGCTTAGGCACGAATGGGCCGGCTCGACCGGTGCGATACCACGGCCTCACAGGAAACCAGTTGTGAAGTAACTAGCGTTGCATTACCCCAAAATGATTGAGGTTTCCGGAGGCCTATCTCCCTCTCACCTCTTTCCTCTCCTCATTCAGACTAACAAACGGGTCCACTGATGGTAGATGGATACCGCCGTCCATGGACGACCTGCAACCCAAGAGTCGTAAGTGCGCCGCCCGCCTTTGAGGGTGATGAGGGATAGGGAAATGCGGGGAGGGGAAAGAAGAGATGAGGAATGATGAGATGGGAAAGAGTAGAGGGGAACAAGGGGAGAGGATGGTTGAGCCGGATAGTTGGGTCTCCGGAAACCTCACTAGTTTTGGGGAAATGCCACGTGTACAATGTGAGGCCATGGCATCGCACCGCCCGAGTCGGCCCATTCGTGCTTAAGTATGGCCTGTTAAAACCTGTAAAATAATTACTATTTTATTAATTTGATATTCGCTAGACTCCAACAGTCTTAAATAAATTAAGAAAATAAAGTTATAGGAATTGCTCTCATGAATCTTAGTATTAAATGTAGAACTAACCACTATTGTTTAAAGTAAATTAACCGCAACGGGGCACCCACCTCTTTAGACGTCATGCTTGTTGATAATTGATAACCAGATATCGGATTGGTTAATAGTGTAAAGGTTTCTATTATGTCTAATATTTATTTATTTTATTAGAATGGAAATATGATTTCAAATATTATGGAGAATTGTGTTTGTGAGTTGAGCTCTGAGTATCTACTAAAGACATAGATAAGTTACGACGTACTCCAGAATCTTTGGTCTCAGTCTATACTTGAAGGATAAACAATCTGACTTAAAATAAGCTGCGTTCATATCAGCTGTTAAAACTTGACCGTGTAGTAGTAGTAGTGTAGTACAGTAATGCATACATATTTGATTAAAAAAAATGATTTTCAATAATATAAAAGGGAAATAAGCGCCTTATTACACACCGCACTACCAAACGACACTATCAATAGTGTGTGTGTGATGGGGACAAGTGCTCGGAAGTAGAAATAGCAACAGTATTTTAAAAGAACCGTAGACAAAATTTTAAAATTTGAATATTTGTACTCTGTATGGTTGTGTATCTAAATTAATTTGAATTATACTGAATACTATTTTTCAATTATTCAATGTCATTAGAAATCTTATTTATCAAAACAAAAATACCGTGCTGGAACCAAAGTACTAGCGCTAACGACGTGAGAGTTAACATTATTAATCAATGATAAAAAATAATAAAATATAAAAGAGCAACAAGATTTACCAAAATGTGTGTGTTTAATACACCTTTACCTTCAGGGATACAAGCGTACACGTATGTTTATCTATTTTAAAAAAATGATATTTTTTTCAGAAATAAATGTTCTCTAAGATATTCAAGAAAGAAGTATCCTTAAAGTATCTTTTATTTTGACCTTAATTAGTTACTTAGACGATTAATACGAGAGAAAGATAATAGATCGCAGATATATTAAAAAATAAGTTTCTAAGTAGTAGTAGCACTTCGTAACGCGTTACGAAAGACTGAGATGAGTTTAATTAGTATTCCCAGGCGATAAACAAGCATTAATGCAGCTCCTATTTTTAAGGTAATCTTATTTAATGCATTTACTAACAAACGAAAACTTTATAAGAAAATCGTCATATTCCAGAGATCGTATCTAAACGGCACATCTCGTGCATATTGTACTGAAGTATACGATACGGACTGTATCTACATACATTTCTACATGGATTTTCTGTGATGCTGTTAAATGAAGGGTAGACGGTGGAATATGAAATTATTAACCGAATGAAATTGTAAAATGTAATTAAGTTTTTTTTTTCTTGATAAATAGGTATCTATTAAATTCAGTTAATAAAATAGTTTATATAAGGCCTTAGAATCTTCAGGAGAACATAATGAAATATAGGACCAGCTGTTACACCATTGAGGGATGTGATTATTAAAATTATGTGCAGCAAATTAACGCATCAGTTTATAAATAACCTTGTAAATGGGCTAGAGTGGAAATCGGCAACTTTGTCTTTAATAATTATAATACTTAAAAAGATAAAAAAAAACTTCGTGTCACAGTCACAACACAATGTACTCAACTTGTTGTGTTGAAAAGAAACTAATATGTAGTGAAAAACCCTGAATAGTTCCGCAGTCAAAATCTTGGTTTCATCATCAGATAAACGTTATCAAGCCGAATCTGACGTCACTATACGGGTTTAGTAGTAGCCATTGATGAGTTCCGCTTTCCACATCCTGCCCCATCACGAGGTCAGTTCCACGAAGAACTTATATAGATACATTTACATATACTCGTACATAGAGTTTCATTATGATACGATAATTAGAAAGTAGGTTAAAATTGTTTTCTAAAATTTGTTATATGTAGTTACACACACAACTGAAGCAAATTAAATGAATAAAGTATAGCAGTGAGTGTGTGTGAGTGAACTGAGTGAATGAAGTATACCTACTTACTTTTCCTAAAAATTACATGAGACACACGGACACACTAAAAATTACATATTTTGCAAGTTAGTAGATAAATACATATGGAGCGGCGGTAGCGTGATGGCTAAGGCGTCGGACTTGCGATCAATTGTTTGCTGGTTCAAACCCCACCCTACCGTCGAAACCCACCCCTAACACAAGCATTTAGCTTAGCGGGGGGTTTAACAAGAATACTAGTAATGTGTGACCCACGTTACTAGTATTCTTTAAAAAAAAAGCAACTGGCTCTTGGTCCTCTTTGGAGGACACCTTTATATTTTAAACTAATTTTGTATACACATGGTGCAGCTACACATTTAGGAGGCTATTTTATTCTAAAACCGATATGCAATTCATATTCTATATATAACAATATATATACAATCTTATATCCTCACTAAGTAATCGAAATAGTAAAGTGGCATTTATAATACTGAAGTTGTAGGTCGTGTCGTGAGGTCTATGCACAAGCTTATATAGGGGTCAAGAAGTTCACTTGTGTACATCTATAGTTAATTTTTTTATTTGAATGAGGTCGCGAATCTTGCAATTTAGATTTGATTTAAGAACATTTACGTTCTTGTTATTGTTCAGATAAGAAAAACAATCTCCCCTTAAGTTGTTGGATTGTAAATATTATGAGCTTTCAGGAGTCTGATATATCCTATGGTTTGCCTTTTAATACAGAAAATGTCAGAGTTATAAGATATTATTGCCATGACAATCACGGCTAATGAAGTTTAAAACATAATTTTTAAGTTTTATGTAATATTTTGGTATATATTGTTGTTTTAGCATAGGGGGATAAACGACCAGACGGTTCACCTGATAGTTAGTGACTTCCGCCGCCTATGAACACTTGCAACTCAAAAGTCATATGAGTGCTGACCGCATTTTAGGGTAGGGGAAAGGGAGTAGAGGAAAGAGAGGAAGCGTAAGGTAGGATCGGAAAGAGGGGAAGGGAAAGGAGGTTGGGCCTCCGGTAACCTCACTCACTCAGTCACACAATACGACCAATGTTTGTTTTCGGTTTTCTGTGAGGCCCTGGTATTACTTCCGTTGAGCTGGCCAATACGTGCTGAAGCATGGCTCTCCTGCTATTAAATAATATAAAACAAAACTGAAGTTGATATTTAATATTCAGTATTTACACTACAAATAACTTCAGGTAAACTGATGCATTATTTATCACTAGACGGATAAAATTAAAATTATAACTAACTAACCTATTAACTTAAAATTTTGTGTCCATACACTCGCAAATTTTAAAGACATGTTTGTTGCATAAACATTCCTTTATAAATAATAATAATGCCAGACATATGTATAACACACAAAGCTTTTACTATAGTAACCTGACTGCTAATAAACATACTTATAGCTATATTATATTATATATTTTCGAGATCATCTGTTGGGGTAGCTGACCCGATAAGTTGTTATGGTACTTTCCTAAGTCTGTGCCAGCTGGCTGATTGAGGTGAGGATATCTACTTAGCCAGGCAGGCTGTATAAGCCGTCGAACAGTAGCTAAGTAGATAATACTAGGAGCAAGAAAAGGTGCCTATGTTAGCCGGCCAGACTGGTTAGTCCTTGAACCGTAGCTACTGAAGTGAAACACCAAGGAATGGTTGGAATCGACTTATATTTGATTAAAAGTATGCCAGTTATATTTACATTTTTGACCATTAAGTAACATAGTTTCTTTACCGCACAATATATGGATTAACCAATAATATTTCTTATTCTATATTTACAATATTTAATGTGTAGGCAACCAATCAGCTTACGTTGCTGTATTCGTTGTCTGTGTGCGTGAGTATAAATTATGCATCGTATAAAAACGCGGTGTCGCGAGGATCGCGTTCAAAGAGTGTTTCGGACTGCCGTGGCGAACGGACGTGCTTGCGCTCCGACCGCCATCGTACGGGCGCCCCTAACACTGCTTATTTTAATATTTAATATTTGTTAAATATTATTATTTGCACCCGAATTGTACTTGTACATTCGGAGGCGAATACCTTCCCCGAGAAGGCCAGCGTGTAAACCTTCGCCGCGGGGAGGGGTCTCCGATCCTAACCTCAACGGTGATGGCAAACATGCCAAGGCGCCACGAGGACGGATCCACCAGCAGCAAGAAAACCAGCAGCGAAGAAAAAGGCTCGACCAACGCAGTGCTGCAGGACCAGCGACAAAAATACCAGGGCGACCTGAGTATTTTCAACTCCCTTCGAGAGAAGGGAGAAATGTCGCAGGGTCTGCAGCGCTGGTTGGAGGCGTACTTCCGAGTAATGGAAGTACATATTGGCGACAAGAAAAAGGAGGACCTCACTGCCCAGGATGTACACATCCTGACAGCGGTATGGTCAGCACTGCCGCCTACCGCAACGCCTATACCAGGCAAACGGAGGTGGGAAGAAGACCCGGAGCCGCAAACGGCGAAGCGAACTGTCATAGATGCTTCCCTAACCTCGGACTCCGAGGAAGCGGAAAGCGAGGAGATGGACGTCCAAGTCCTCTCCACATCGCCCGAACCGACTCCAGTAACACTGGAAGTCGAACGGGCACCTACGCCTACACCCAGGCCAAGGACAGCAGCAGCTGTACTTGCCGCACCACCACCCCAAAAACCCACAACAACACAGAGGCCCATAACAACAAAAAGGCCCACAACAACACAAGGCCCTTCCAAGGCGCCCACTACCCAGACGTCCACAAGGAGACAACCAATCCTTGTAGTGGACCGTCTGGAGAACTGGACGACCCACATGAAGGAGTTGACCGCCAAAATCAGTCACCCACCCAGCGTGAGGCCCTTTGGGAAGGGATTTAAATTCACTCCCAAAGAAGACGCCGAATTCCGAGTCATTCAGGCTCACCTGGATGACCTCGGACAGGACAAGGCGCCTTATTACGCCATCGCCCCACCGCACCAGAAGCCCCTGAAAATGGCTATCCGGGGCTTACCCGCTGACACTCCCACAGAAGAAATAGTGGAGGACCTGACTAGCAAGGGATTGCCAGTCAGGTTCGCGAAGCATATCCGTGCTCGCACCAGCAGACCCGGATGCATCTTCTTCGCAGAAGTGGAGAAGAGCCCGACCACAACCAAGGCCTACAACATTGACGAGGTCTTGCTCATGCCAGGCGTCGTCATAGAGGCCTGGAGGGGCAAGAAACGACCCTCTCAATGCCACCGCTGCCAAGGCTTCCGCCACAGTTCCCAGAACTGTCACAGGCGCCTAGCCTGTGTGCGATGCGGTGGCGAGCACCAGGCGCACAACTGCCCTCGACCAAAGGAGGAGCCACCCACGTGCGCCAACTGCCAAGGCCCGCATCAAGCCTGCAGTGCGGCGTGCCCAATCTACAAGCGGGAAGCCCGCAACAAGAAGGCGGGACTCACGCCGAGGACTGGCCCGCCAAAGGTCATCGACCAACCAAACGTGGTCGTCGACTCGGCACCCACCACGCTGATGGCCGAAGCAAACCCGGGGTCAAGCTCCACGAAAAAGAGGAGAAGGCACCGAAGAAAGAAGGCGGCCCAGGAAAAGTCGCCCACACCTGCGGCGGCACCCAAAAACTACAGCCCAGCAGCCAAGGACCCGGAGAGGGACCAACTCGCTGCCTTGCTCATGCTGTTCGCACAGCGTGTTAAGGCAGGCGAGATTAATACAACAGGACTGCTGCAAAACCTCACTACCAATGGATAAGCCTCTCAGGGTGGTTCATTGGAACGCGGAGACGCTGAAATCCAAGATATAGTAGATATAGTAGATACTACGGCTATTTCTCAAGGAACAGCGGGTCGATATCATGCTGATAAGTGAGACCCACCTGAAGGCCAACAGGCCACTCAAGATCCCAGGGTACATTGTGTACCGCCAAGATGAGGTCTCGCCAAGAGGCGAAGCATATCGTGGACTTGCTATCCTAGTGAAGAGGACAGTAGTGCATCAACCCGTCGAACCGAAGAGACTCGATACCATGTATGCGCTTGGTATCGATGTCCAAATCGGCAGGCGGGAGTTGCGCCTCTACGCGGCCTATCGAGCTCCGAATCAGAGAGCCCGCGTCGATGAACTCCGGAGCCTTCTCCAACATACGACGCCGACCATAATCGCGGGAGACCTGAACGCAAAGCACCAAGCATGGCACAACACCACCAACAACGTAATGGGAAATCTCCTTATGCAAGACTCCGATATGCATAACTATGAAATCGCTGGCCCCAGAGAATCCACTAGATTGGACCCAGCGGGCTATAGTGATAGCGTACTGGACATCATAGTGTTCAAAGGACTAAGAGATCCTCCGGCACAGGAAGTGCTCGAGGATCTACCATCGGACCACAGGCCGGTGCTACTTGTGTTCAGGGAGCCCGCGGCTACGGTCGGCCCACCGAAGCCCACAGTCCACACAGACTGGAGGGCTTACCAAGAATCCTTAGCGGGTTACAGCCGCCCTACGGTTGTAAAAACGCCAGTGGAAGTCGATGAAGCCGCCGAAGAAATCACCGGAGCTATCCAAGCCGCACTTCGAGTCTCCTCGAGCACTAGACCGAGCAGCGAGCGACAGAACCCTCTGCCCGCTCAGCTCCGTAAAATGCTCGACGAGAAGCGAGAGGCTAAGAAGCTCTCACAGAGAACTCGGCACCCCCGAGACAAGACCCGATACAACCGCCTTACCAACTCGTTCAAGGCTGCTCTTTGGGAGCACAGAGGTGACGCATGGGAGAACTTCCTTATAGATATCGAGGACGAACAGCCCTCGGTACACCGACTCTGCAGGCAACTGACTGCAGAACCAAACCCCACGCGCCTCCTGTTCGCTGAGGAAAGGCAAATACGCTACAAAGCGCAAGACCGTGCCGAGATCATCGCGAACAGCCTCGAAAAACAGTTCACACCTCACGACAATCAAGACGAGGACCACACTCGGGAGATAGAGGCGGCAACCCATCTCTACCTCTCGAGGCCCCTCCCCAGTCTGAGGGTGAACTGCTCGTAACACCGAGCGAGGTTGCTGCGATGATCAGGAAAACCAACTCACGGAAAGCATCTGGTGAAGACGGAATACCGAACACTGCACTGCAGCGACTTCCACTGAAATCACTCATAGCGTTGACACAACTGTTCAACGGTATCCTGAGGACCGGCCACTTCCCTAACATCTGGAAGCGGGGTCGGGTTATCGTACTTCCGAAGCCCGGCAAGGACCTCAGAAAACCGGAGAACTACCGGCCCATCACACTCCCTCTCGACGACGTCCAATGTGTTCGAGCGCTTACTGCTAGTAAGGGCTCAACCCCACATCCGGCTGAGGCCCGAGCAATTTGGATTTCGTCAGGAGCACTACACCACGCTCCAGCTGACTCGTGTCCTAGACGAGATGGCTACGTGGTTGAACAAGGGCGGGAGCACGGTGACCGTGATGCTCGACATGGAGAAGACGTTCGACAGAGTGTGGCATGAAGGTCTCATCCACAAGCTGTCGACATCGTCTCTACCACGAAAAGTAGTCGCGATCATCGCATCGTTCCTGACCCAGAGAACCTTCCGTGTGGCTATAGAGGATACCACATCGGAAATCAAAACCACCAGTGCCGGAGTCCCGCAAGGGAGCTGTCTGTCACCGGCCTTGTACGCCCACTACACGGATGACATCCCTGGACCCCCCCCCCCCCCGGAGACGTCAAGCTGGCACTGTTTGCAGACGATGCCGCGTACTTGTCAAGTTCACGCAACGCCGCACACGCTGCACGGAAATTGCGCCCCACACTCGAAGCCCTTCCGGGCTGGCTGAAGCGATAGAGGCTCAAGTGCAACGTGTCGAAGACCCAGGCGATGACAACCGGTATGGCACACTACCCGCCAAACCTACGTCTGATTGAAGAGGACATCCCATGGTAACCAAAGGTCAAGTACCTGGGAATCACAAGCTGAGTCAGCACTGCCGCCTACCGCAACGCCTATACCAGGCAAACGGAGGTGGGAAGAAGACCCGGAGCCGCAAACGGCGAAGCGAACTGTCATAGAGGCTTCCCTAACCTCGGACTCCGAGGAAGGGGATAGCGAGGAGATGGACGTACAAGTCCTGTCCTCCTCGCCCGAACCGACCCCAGTAACACTGGAAGTCGAACGGGCACCTACGCCCACACCCCGGCCAAGGACATCAGCAGCTACACTTGCCGCACCGCCACCACGGAAACCCATAACAACACATTTATGAATATATTCCATTTGTATTTTAAATGACACATTAGTTAGGAAGTTACACTTGTAAACGTGCACATGAACATGTAGTTCTTTATTGAAAGTTGTGAGCTGCAGTACCTTATTTTAGTTTTCAAATAAACCTGCAGTTGCAATATAGTTTACATACACGTAAAACAAAATTTTCTCATTTAATTAAATTCATTAGTTAAATAACTTTTGACGAGTAATTTGTTGCATAAGATAATTTTCAGTAGCAAAAAAATTTATGGAATTGATACCCCACGTACTCTTATGTAGTGTGCTACATCGTTGAGTTCAAGTTGTTTGGATACATATAAGTTTATTTTAAGGGTACGGAGCAGATAGAATGAATAGCATATTGACACTGTCTTGTTGGTCTACGATTAGCAATATAATAGTATTATTAAAAGTTAAGAAAATAAACGTATATTCAAACATTACAGGTGCAATTAGACGTTTGATCGCTAGTTGCGATTTCCTCCAGACAATCTTTGTAAAGGACAGGCGCAACAGATTAGTACATAGTACAGTTTGCAGGTATAAATAGGAAATATTTACGTAATAAAACTAATACCTTAATTTTGTATATTGTCAAGTTCATATACCTACCATAACCATAACATAACAGGTATTGAAGATGTGAGCAGCAAAACTCAATCATCGTATTGACATAACATAGGTATCAAATTGGATAGACAATATACAATTTAAAAAATATGTGTGTATATTGCTTTGCGCGAGTAATAAATCTACATGTGTATCATAACAACGAATAATGTTATAAAAATAAAAACACGCTACATTTAACAATTGTTAAATAATAGATGTGAATAATTGTATTTCTGTGTAAATATGTACATTATTTATTAAGTAATGGTATTATTTGTTAAGTATAATGGATATAACGCTGCACAGGTGAGCTTGCATTACAGCAAATAAATTTGGAGAAATATTAAAATAATTACATTTACTAACAATAGAACACCACACAATAGATCGGAGAACCTCTCTGTACAATGAATAAACGGTAGAACAATAGTATTGTTCCTGTAGTCTCTTCTCTATTCATTGATCAGTATTGTATTACTTATTCTCTACTTAGAAAATGTGTCTAGCTGCATCACGCATAGATTTAGGTTTCAAATTCGGCAACGTAGAAAGGTATTAAAGGTCGTGATACGACCACGCGTAGTCAATCACGTTTGATTTGAAATGAAATAATTAACTTTAAAAAAAGTATGAAACCGACTTCAATGCTAATAAGCTGCATTTTCCATATATTTTCTCTTAGAAACATTACTAAATCTTAAATAAAATTCGAGTAAATAAAAGTTTTTACTCCTATTTTTTTTTAAGTTAAAGGGTGGTTTGAGTCTAAGGGGCCCAAATGGTAAGATACCCTCCAAAAAAAAAAACCAAGTAACAGAGTGATGAGGCAACCCACATTTAAAAAAATACAACCGAATTGAGAACCTACTCTTTTCTTTAAAGTTAGTTAACATTAACAACATCAATAAAATGATCAAAGAATGCGGTATGAACATAGATGGAAAAATATGCATATAAATGTCAATTTTTGGATATTACTTCTATTTTATATAATAGGGCTAAACGAGCAGACGGGTCACCGGATGGTAAGTGACTACCGGCACCTACAACTCAAGAGCCGTAGGTGCGCTGCTCGCCAACAAGTAGAGGGAAAAGAGGTGAGAGGCATGTATGCGTGGCTTTCTTAAACATTTTATTCTTTAGTAGCTACTAATCTTAAAAGTTTGTCTTTGGAAACAATTTGTTTTGTCCTATGCACATAACTTTTTTCTTTTTTTTTTTATACTATAGGGGGACAGACGAACAGACGGGTCACCTGATGGTAAGTGACACCGCCGTCCATGGACACTTGCAACTCAAGAGTCGCAAGTGCGCTGCCCGCCTTTGAGGGTGATAAGGGGTGGGGGATGCAGGGAGCGGAAAGAAGAGAGGAGGGATGAGGAGATGGAAAAAAGGAGAAAGGAGATGAGGGGAGAGAAAAGGGGGGAGGGGGAATTGGGCCTCCGGAAACCTCACTCGATTCGGGGAAATGCAACGCAAGCGTTACTTCACAACCGGTTTTCTGTGAGGCCGTGGTATCGCACCGGTCGAGCCGGCCCATTCGTGCCTAAGCATGGCTCTACCACTTGCAAGAAAAATGTAAAAAAAGTATAAAAATTTGATGACACCCGTAAAAAGCTTAGAATGTCTGAAAGCCGTTTAACGTTTAAGAACAAAGTACGTGAACTTCTCCTCACTGAAATAGCAGAATAACCACAATGCACTTGACACCTATGTATTTATATGTGTATGTTAGTATATATATATATATATGCCAGTATATATATATAGAGCCATGCTTAGGCACGAATGGGCCGGCTCGACCGGTGCGATACCACGGCCTCACAGAAAACCGGTTGTGAAGTAACGCTTGCGTTGCATTTCCCCGAATCGAGTGAGGTTTCCGGAGGCCCAATTCCCCCTCCCCCCTTTTCTCTCCCCTCATCTCCTTTCTCCTTTTTTCCATCTCCTCATCCCTCCTCTCTTCTTTCCGCTCCCTGCATCCCCCACCCCTTATCACCCTCAAAGGCGGGCAGCGCACTTGCGACTCTTGAGTTGCAAGTGTCCATGGACGGCGGTGTCACTTACCATCAGGTGACCCGTCTGTTCGTCTGTCCCCCTATAGTATAAAAAAAAAAAGAAAAAAGTTATGTGCATAGGACAAAACAAATTGTTTCCAAAGACAAACTTTTAAGATTAGTAGCTACTAAAGAATAAAATGTTTAAGAAAGCCACGCATACATGCCTCTCACCTCTTTTCCCTCTACTTGTTGGCGAGCAGCGCACCTACGGCTCTTGAGTTGTAGGTGCCGGTAGTCACTTACCATCCGGTGACCCGTCTGCTCGTTTAGCCCTATTATATAAAATAGAAGTAATATCCAAAAATTGACATTTATATGCATATTTTTCCATCTATGTTCATACCGCATTCTTTGATCATTTTATTGATGTTGTTAATGTTAACTAACTTTAAAGAAAAGAGTAGGTTCTCAATTCGGTTGTATTTTTTTAAATGTGGGTTGCCTCATCACTCTGTTACTTGGTTTTTTTTTTTTGGAGGGTATCTTACCATTTGGGCCCCTTAGACTCAAACCACCCTTTAACTTAAAAAAAAATAGGAGTAAAAACTTTTATTTACTCGAATTTTATTTAAGATTTAGTAATGTTTCTAAGAGAAAATATATGGAAAATGCAGCTTATTAGCATTGAAGTCGGTTTCATACTTTTTTTAAAGTTAATTATTTCATTTCAAATCAAACGTGATTGACTACGCGTGGTCGTATCACGACCTTTAATACCTTTCTACGTTGCCGAATTTGAAACCTAAATCTATGCGTGATGCAGCTAGACACATTTTCTAAGTAGAGAATAAGTAATACAATACTGATCAATGAATAGAGAAGAGACTACAGGAACAATACTATTGTTCTACCGTTTATTCATTGTACAGAGAGGTTCTCCGATCTATTGTGTGGTGTTCTATTGTTAGTAAATGTAATTATTTTAATATTTCTCCAAATTTATTTGCTGTAATGCAAGCTCACCTGTGCAGCGTTATATCCATTATACTTAACAAATAATACCATTACTTAATAAATAATGTACATATTTACACAGAAATACAATTATTCACATCTATTATTTAACAATTGTTAAATGTAGCGTGTTTTTATTTTTATAACATTATTCGTTGTTATGATACACATGTAGATTTATTACTCGCGCAAAGCAATATACACACATATTTTTTAAATTGTATATTGTCTATCCAATTTGATACCTATGTTATGTCAATACGATGATTGAGTTTTGCTGCTCACATCTTCAATACCTGTTATGTTATGGTTATGGTAGGTATATGAACTTGACAATATACAAAATTAAGGTATTAGTTTTATTACGTAAATATTTCCTATTTATACCTGCAAACTGTACTATGTACTAATCTGTTGCGCCTGTCCTTTACAAAGATTGTCTGGAGGAAATCGCAACTAGCGATCAAACGTCTAATTGCACCTGTAATGTTTGAATATACGTTTATTTTCTTAACTTTTAATAATACTATTATATTGCTAATCGTAGACCAACAAGACAGTGTCAATATGCTATTCATTCTATCTGCTCCGTACCCTTAAAATAAACTTATATGTATCCAAACAACTTGAACTCAACGATGTAGCACACTACATAAGAGTACGTGGGGTATCAATTCCATAAATTTTTTTGCTACTGAAAATTATCTTATGCAACAAATTACTCGTCAAAAGTTATTTAACTAATGAATTTAATTAAATGAGAAAATTTGTTTTACGTGTATGTAAACTATATTGCAACTGCAGGTTTATTTGAAAACTAAAATAAGGTACTGCAGCTCACAACTTTCAATAAAGAACTACATGTTCATGTGCACGTTTACAAGTGTAACTTCCTAACTAATGTGTCATTTAAAATACAAATGGAATATATTCATAAATGTGTTGTTATGGGTTTCCGTGGTGGCGGTGCGGCAAGTGTAGCTGCTGATGTCCTTGGCCGGGGTGTGGGCGTAGGTGCCCGTTCGACTTCCAGTGTTACTGGGGTCGGTTCGGGCGAGGAGGACAGGACTTGTACGTCCATCTCCTCGCTTCCTCGGAGTCCGAGGTTAGGGAAGCCTCTATGACAGTTCGCTTCGCCGTTTGCGGCTCCGGGTCTTCTTCCCACCTCCGTTTGCCTGGTATAGGCGTTGCGGTAGGCGGCAGTGCTGACCATACCGCTGTCAGGATGTGTACATCCTGGGCAGTGAGGTCCTCCTTTTTATTGTCGCCAATATGTACTTCCATTACTCGGAAGTACGCCTCCAACCAGCGCTGCAGACCCTGCGACATTTCTCCCTTCTCTCGAAGGGAGTTGAAAATACTCAGGTTGCCCTGGTATTTTTGTCGCTGGTCTTGCAGTGCTGTGTCGCTCGAGCCTTTCGCTTCGCTGCTGATTTTCTCCTCCGTGGGTCCGTCCTCGTGGCGCCTTGGCATGTTTGCCATCAGCGTTGAGGTTAGAGTCAGAGACCCTCCCCGCGGCGAAGGTTTCACACGTTGGCTCTCTCGGGGAAGGTATTCGCCTCCGAATGTACAAGTACAATTCGGGTGCAAATAATAATATTTAACAAATATTAAATATTAAAATAAGCAGTGTTAGGGGCGCCCGTACGATGGCGGTCGGAGTGCAAGCACGTCCATTCGCCACGACAGTCCGAAACACTCTTGAACGCGATCTATCTGGTATCATCTCACCCCTGTTGATGGGGGTGGGGACACTATTTGAAGCACTGGGCTCCTTATAGTGGTTTTCCTCGCAGCTCACCACTGTGAGCTGGTTATTGGAGTTAGCTCATCGGCCTCGAGGTTTGCTCGCCGATTGCTCCTCTGAGGAGGGGTCCAGCGAGCCGCCTGCGAGAGATCGGTGGTTGGCTATCTGCATCCGATGGCGAAGCCAATGCCCCGCTCGAAGGAACTGTTATGAGCTCCCGAGCGGGGCGTTTGAGTCGCCTCCGGATGAGTGTTGTCTGGATGTGGGAGCGGAGCAATACCTACCAGGTGGGGAAGTTTCGAGCGGTCAGCCCGCTCAAACATCCCCGTGGCGAGTGTGCTCACAAACTCCTTTATAGGTTCCCACTTGAGGTCTCGGTGGATTGTTGCATTCCTGAGGTACCTGGGGGCGTCGACCACCATGCGAAGGCAGCTGTTCTCTACAGCCTGCAAACATTGGCGCGATGTCCCTGCTATCAAGTTGTACCAGGCCGGCCCATCGTAGGTGAGGCGCGACCTAATATATGTTTTGTAAATGCCTAGTTTGGCACTTACTGGTAGTCTGGAGGATAGCAGGGGTCGCAGCTTCGTCCGCGCAGCTCTGGCCTTCGCTGTGACGGTCTCGACGTGGTGATTCATCGACAGTGAATCGGTCTCAGCTTGTGATTCCCAGGTACTTGACCTTTGGTTACCATGGGATGTCCTCTTCAATCAGACGTAGGTTTGGCGGGTAGTGTGCCATACCGGTTGTCATCGCCTGGGTCTTCGACACGTTGCACTTGAGCCTCTATCGCTTCAGCCAGCCCGGAAGGGCTTTGAGTGTGGGGCGCAATTTCCGTGCAGCGTGTGCGGCGTTGCGTGAACTTGACAAGTAGGCGGCATCGTCTGCAAACAGTGCCAGCTTGACGTCTCCGGGGGGGGGGGGTCCAGGGATGTCATCCGTGTAGTGGGCGTACAAGGCCGGTGACAGACAGCTCCCTTGCGGGACTCCGGCACTGGTGGTTTTGATTTCCGATGTGGTATCCTCTATAGCCACACGGAAGGTTCTCTGGGTCAGGAACGATGCGATGATCGCGACTACTTTTCGTGGTAGAGACGATGTCGACAGCTTGTGGATGAGACCTTCATGCCACACTCTGTCGAACGCCTTCTCCATGTCGAGCATCACGGTCACCGTGCTCCCGCCCTTGTTCAACCACGTAGCCATCTCGTCTAGGACACGAGTCAGCTGGAGCGTGGTGGAGTGCTCCTGACGAAATCCAAATTGCTCGGGCCTCAGCCGGATGTGGGGTTGAGCCCTTACTAGCAGTAAGCGATATTACTTCTATTTTATATAATAGGGCTAAACGAGCAGACGGGTCACCGGATGGTAAGTGACTACCGGCACCTACAACTCAAGAGCCGTAGGTGCGCTGCTCGCCAACAAGTAGAGGGAAAAGAGGTGAGAGGCATGTATGCGTGGCTTTCTTAAACATTTTATTCTTTAGTAGCTACTAATCTTAAAAGTTTGTCTTTGGAAACAATTTGTTTTTTTTTTTTATACTATAGGGGGACAGACGAACAGACGGGTCACCTGATGGTAAGTGACACCGCCGTCCATGGACACTTGCAACTCAAGAGTCGCAAGTGCGCTGCCCGCCTTTGAGGGTGATAAGGGGTGGGGGATGCAGGGAGCGGAAAGAAGAGAGGAGGGATGAGGAGATGGAAAAAAGGAGAAAGGAGATGAGGGGAGAGAAAAGGGGGGAGGGGGAATTGGGCCTCCGGAAACCTCACTCGATTCGGGGAAATGCAACGCAAGCGTTACTTCACAACCGGTTTTCTGTGAGGCCGTGGTATCGCACCGGTCGAGCCGGCCCATTCGTGCCTAAGCATGGCTCTACCACTTGCAAGAAAAATGTAAAAAAAGTATAAAAATTTGATGACACCCGTAAAAAGCTTAGAATGTCTGAAAGCCGTTTAACGTTTAAGAACAAAGTACGTGAACTTCTCCTCACTGAAATAGCAGAATAACCACAATGCACTTGACACCTATTTATATGTGTATGTTAGTATATATATATATATATATATATATATTCCTCCATATATATATTTTTATGTATGTGTATATTTGTTATGTATTTGTAACTATAGTAAATATATGTAACTATAGTAAATATATGTAACTATAGTTGTTTTCAAAACAAGTAAATTCAAGATGTCTGCACCTACGTTATCACTTTTCTTCACCACCACAAGGTTGACTGGTAGAGAATGCTCTAGGCATTAAGTCCGCCTATGTACACGTGTGTATGAAGTTTATAAATAAATAAATATTTTGGACATCTTGCTGCCAAGCTAGCAGACGTTGAGGAAAAATGACAGGAGCTTGTCGCTGAGCTGGTCCTGGTCTTAAGCAGCATGTCTCAATGGAGATGTGAGAATCTGGTCGAGTTCAGCGCCAAGAAAACACAGGCGTGCATGTTTTCTAATAAAAATTCTCCATTCTTTACCCTTCCTACTCTTCAGAACACTCAACTTCCATTGCAGGATAGGCTTAGTATCCTAGGTATGGACATTTTCCGGGTTCTCAATTCATTACTGATTGCATCCAGAGCGTCACTAAGGCGGCCTCGCGGAAGCTCGGTTTATTGAACAAGGTGAGACGGTTCTTCTCGCCCGAGCATCTGTGTCTTTTACACAAGAGCAAACCTGGGTAGCTCCTGCTTGAAGTACTACTACTGCTACTACTACTGCTCTCATCTTTGGGACGGCTATGCACAGAATTTGCTTGATGCTCTCGATCATTTGCACAGCGGTGCGCAGTCCGCATTATTGACAGACCTGAGATCACCGATGTCGCCTCTATGGCAGTCCTCTATCGCCTACATCACGGAGATTGTTCTGACGAGCTCTTCCAATTGGTCCCACCAGTGCACGTGTTTCCCTCCCACTTTGATCCCGGGTCTTTTAAGCAGGGCGTGAAAAAGCATTATTACCAGGCCGCCATAGTGTGGGTCACCATGCTGCATTGACTACACTTGCAATGAGGATGGGTACCACCACTCTTAGACTCCACTTTTTGTCTTCCATCAGGCAGAGTGAAGGCATTATGGTAGACTAATATAAAAAAAAAACAATGGCACATTATTTTTTTTCCTTCTAAATTACGGTGTTCGACCGCCTAAGAATTTAACATTCAACATCTCATCTGGAACATAAAAAAAGTGGGTTAAATAACTGTTGAGACTGTTGTTTAAAGTATAAAGTATAGTTTATCTGTAATTACTATAAATTACATTGCACGTAACAAAATCTTAAACAGATACTCCTAAATATCGTAACGTGCAAAGTACTACTAATGGTCTGACTAAAGAAATGTAGTAAATCGAAATAGTAATGGAATCGTGTAGAAAGCAAAGAACCTTTAAAAGCACTCTGCAATAGTTGCAACAAATGATTCAAGACTCGAGCAGAGAAGCATTGTAAGTAAATAAAGTCTAAGTAAGTGTGTTTACTGCACTCGTCGGCTGCTATGCACATATTGCACATGTCATCGAGTGCACAACATTTACATTACAATATTCTACCCTGGCAAATAAGTACAGCGTAATACTAAAGTCTACTTTAGCCATAAATTGTTTAACGTAGTTTTAATGCATTGTTTTGTATATAGATACATATATTATACTGACGCCTTATTCCCGGGTAGGCGGAGACGGTAGAATGCCATTTGTCACGATCCCAACAAACAACTTTCGCCTCTTCGACATTCATCAGTCCTTTCATACATGCTCGTTGGTTACGGGTGTCTTCAAATATTTATACTTTTTTTACATTTTTCTTACAAGTTATGTGCACAGGACAAAACAAATTGTTTCCAAAGACAAACTTTTAAGATTATTAGCTAATAAAGAATAAAATGTTTAAGAAAGCCACGCATACATGCCTCTCACCTCTTTTCCCTCTACTTGTAGGCGAGCAGCGCACCTACGGCTCTTGAATTGTAGGTGCCGGTAGTCACTTACCATCCGGTGACCCGTCTGCTCGTTTGGCCCTATTATATAAAATAGAAGTAATATCCAAAAATTGACATTTATATACATATTTTTCCGTCTATGTTCGTACCGCATTCTTTGATCATTTTGTTGATGTTGTTAATGTTAACCAACTTTAAAGAAAAAAGTACGTTCTCAATTCGGTTGTATTTTTTTAAATGTGGGTTGCCTCATCACTTGTGTGGTTTATTTTTTTCGGAGGGTATCTTACTATTAGGGCCCCTTTGACTCAAACCACCCTTTAACTTTAAAAAAAATAGGAGTAAAAACTTTTATTTACTCGAATTTTATTTAAGATTTAGTAATGTTTCTAAGAGAAAATATATGGAAAATGCAGCTTATTAGCATTGAAGTCGGTTTCATACTTTTTTTAAAGTTAATTATTTCATTTCAAATCAAACGTGATTGACTACGCGTGGTCGTATCACGACCTTTAATACCTTTCTACGTTGCCGAATTTGAAACCTAAATCTATGCGTGATGCAGCTAGACACATTTTCTAAGTAGAGAATAAGTAATACAATACTGATCAATGAATAGAGAAGAGACTATAGGAACAATACTATTGTTCTACCGTTTATTCATTGTACAGAGAGGTTCTCCAATCTATTGTGTGGTGTTTTATTGTTAGTAAATGTAATTATTTTAATATTTCTCAAAATTTATTTGCTGTAATGCAAGCTCGCCTGTGCAGCGTTATATAATGGACTTAACAAATAATGTACATATTTACACAGAAACACAATTATGCACATTTATTATTTAACAATGGTTAAATGTAGCGATTTTTCATTTTTATAACATTATTCATTTTTATGATACACGTGTAGATTTATTACTCGCGCAAAGCAATATACACACATATTTTTTAAATATCTCTTTTAGTACGTCGTGCTATTGATCTGCTATATACTTACGTACATACATATACACTCACGCCGATATCAACTGTAGTAGCCTAAAATAATTTAGTAACTCTTACGTAACAAAGGCAACCATATTACTGTCACCCGGGCATTGTATGACTATACATATATTATACTGTGTGATAAATACCAGTTCGATCCCATAACAGCCTTTTACGACTCCCACGGGAGCAGACGAGTGGCCCTATTCTACTTCACTGAGTACCATACGGAACTTAACATGTAGATTTGATCTTTTTTATTATATTTCTTAAGTCAGTTATTAAGGTCTTATTATTGATCTACTAAGAAATTAAGTTTGCTAAAAAAGCGATGTTTTTTCGGTTATGAATGCCTATAATTTATGTCAAAATACAGTAGATCATCACTAACAATTACTTCACGGCCGATTTCGAGTTACATGAGTATGTAAACTCAGTTTTGTATATTGTCTATCCAATTTGATACCTATGTTATGTCAATACGATGATTGAGTTTTGCTGCTCACATCTTCAATACCTGTTATTTTATGGTTATGGGAGGTATATAAACTTGACAATATACATATTTAAGGTATTAGTTTTATTACGTAAATATTTCCTATTTATTAGAGTTTGATACACTGCTTAGCTAACTTTGTGTACCTGCAAACTGTACTATGTACTAATCTATTGTCTAGAGGAAATCGCAACTAGCGATCAAACCTCTAATTGCACCTGTAATGTTTGAATATACGTTTATTTTCTTAACTTTTAATAATACTATTATATTGCTAATCGTAGACCAACAAGACAGTGTCAATATGCTATTCATTCTATCTGCTCCGTACCCTTAAAATAAACTTATATGTATCCAAACAACTTGAACTCAACGATGTAGCACACTACATAAGAGTACGTGGGGTATCAATTCCATACATTTTTTTGCTACTGAAAATTATCTTATGCAACAAATTACTCGTCAAAAGTTATTTAACTAATCTAAATTTAAATGAGAAAATTTGTTTTACGTGTATGTAAACTATATTGTAACTGCAGGTTTATTTGAAAACTAAAATAAGGTACTGCAGCTCACAACTTTCAATAAAGAACTACATGTTCATGTGCACGTTTACAAGTGTAACTTCCTAACTAATGTGTCATTTAAAATACAAATGGAATATATCCATAAACTTAGCACAAATATATATAATAGTCTGTTTAATAACTTAATGTACTGAACTCTACCCGACACTTTTTGCTTAATAAAGTAATCACTATTTCGACAAAATTTGTTGCTATGCTTTGTAATAATGAAATCTATAATTTTGCTTTTAAACTACAGTCGATTGAACTCATAAAGAAACAATCTGTATTTAAAATTTGGATCTTTCTCTTGTTGTTTCTAGTTGAGAATTCATTAGCCCATAAACATTATAACAGTCTCCGGCTATAGAAAAAGCCTTTAAGATAGGTTTGTTTTATAACTCAACCTCGGCCCAGGCGTCGTGGACAAACACTGTTTACGATCTGTTAAAGTTATCGCAGAGACTGATCTCCAGTAGTATCAGGCGACACGCCAAGTGAGTTACTGAAATTTCACTGTTATATAAGGAAAAAAGAATTGGGTCACGCGTTTTCGCTTTTCAAACCACCAAAGGGAGATTTTTGAAACCAATCTTACATTTGATTATTGTCACATTTATTTTATATATATTGTTTTTCACATTTATTTATTATATTCTTTCTGTATAATATTTCAAACATTAAAATTAATATTTAAATAATATGCTCTCCGCGTAACTTTAAGACGATCGGGTCCATTAGCGTTCTCTTTTTAAACAAAAAGTAAGTTAAAAACTTGTTCAAGAAAAATTAAGGCTCATTATATCAAAATTAGGTTCGACGCTTGAGGAAACCAAAGTTGTTGAAACTCCACAACAACAAAAGAAACTAAGGAAACAAATGGCTGCAGGAAAATTTTACTCATTTAAAGTAATAATCTGAATTATTTTGAGCAGAAAACGATAAGATTCTAACAATGGACCCCACATTGAAGTGAGGCGATAGGGGCTTGATAACTACAAGGTAGGAGATGTGTTAGGGGACCGAAATATTTTTTCGTCCCCTCTACGTAAATATTGTTTGTTTTCGAATAGGTCTTGAGGCACCTAGAAACAGAGATAAACATAGATTAAATTGCAAGAAGAGCCTTTGATACAAGCGCATAAAAATATATATATGTATATATATTGTGCTGTCTACAACTTAAGTTATTGTATTGTCTAGACGCAATAAATTCTTTATGTAATTAAAAGAAATATGGTTCCTCTAGAATGAAAGTAAATCTCAATGACGTGGTTTGTGTTTACGTCGTAAAATATTTGTTTAGATTTTGAATATAATGTTTTATAGACTAACCTATACAAGCTTCTGCCATCCACCGAAAAGTTAAGGTGTGTAAACACAAACTCAGAGCTCTATGTAATAATATTTTTACTACTACGTAATAATTTAGTCCAAATTACGTAATAGGGCGTAAGCCTATTGCTGTCATTCGGGATATATAACAGTCCGATCTTTTAGTCGCATTTTTCGATACTCATGGGAAAGATCAACATCATCATCATCAGCCTATCGCAGTCCACTGCTGGACATAGGCCTCTCCCATTGCACCACTTCGATCTATTTTCGGCTTCTCGCATTCACCTCCTGCCAGCCATCTAGCGCAAATCGTCACTCCACCTGGCCTGTGGGCGTCCTACGCTACGTTTGTCGAGACGCAGTCTCCACTCAAGAACTCTTTTTCCAAAACGGTCGTCGGTTCTGCGGCTAATATGGCCAACCCACTGCCACTTCAGCCTGCTGATCCGGTGGGCTATATCGATTATTCTGGTTTTCTGCCGGATCACCTCATTCCTAATGTGATCATTAAAGAAACACCGAGTATAGCCCTTTCATTAGCACGCTGAGAATCTTTGAGTTTGGAGATCAGCCGAACCGTAAGTGTCCACGTTGCGGCTCCGTATGTCATGACGGGTAGGACACACTCTTTGAATAGGTATACATATTTTTGAACAACTTCCAGAACGTCCCATGTACCGCAATCGGTTCCGGTAGTGCGTGTTTATTGAACATGATCTTGGTTCTATCCAAGTTCATCCGTAGGCCGATGCGTACAATGGGGTAGCCCTATTCTAGTCCAATGAGAACCACACTGCAAAATCGAATTCTACTATTAACCATTCAATATATTGAACTGAATAGATTTTTTTTTGTGTTTGGTTAAATCACTAATCTCTGAAACTATCTTTTTTTTTGTTAGATAGAATTTAAATATTAATTAACGAATAAAATAGACTATAAAATATCACGCTGCGACCCTTAATAGCGGAGCATTGATCATGATCTGTGAGAATCAACTTTTTTTATCTTCTTTCTAACCTGAAGTTTACATATAGTCTATAAGTAGAAGTTTATATTTATTCACTTACAAAAGAAACTGTACACTTATTGCATCTGTTATCGACGTTTTACAATATTTCTGTAGACAACCTAAGCTTCGCAAGTGGGTGCTCGTCTTTATAGGGTGCTTCGGCGCTCGAACATCACCATGTGGTGCTTATATTACCCGATACATTAGCTTTATTGATCGCCCCCGAGTATTTATTTCAAGGGATCACTTTATATAATAGCATGCTATTATTGAGGTGACTCCTTTGTTCCGTTTTGAACTGAGAGGAAGGGCTAGTTTGTGGGTTTCAACTTGACATATTATTCTATATAAACAAGCTATCGTATATGATGTTTATCTGTTTACTCACGCTAAGTATTATTTGCTAAAGAAGAGGTTCATATACAGTCCAACATTTCACTTACTATAGTTTTGTTCCAGCATAAAAGAGATCCAACAGCCTTCTAACAGTCAATCAGATTAGGAACATCACCACAACTTACCTGAAATGAGAATCGAAGTCGCAGGCAAACGTAAACAACTAGCCTATTAAAAAAATCAATAACTATTTTTATTTACATATATGTACAGTTGTATGTATAATGGCATGTAAGGTGATTTATATTTCCAGTAAATGTCACAAAACACAAAACAAAGTGATACGGGGATCACACTGTAAGTTTAAAAAAAATAAAATACGGAATGATATATAAGCCTGTTAATATTTTTATTGCTTTTCGAAGTAGTCTCCGTTCCAAAAATAATCAGGCAATCATCCATTCCCCTTGACTTCTGCCCTTCTTAGTTTTGTCAGCAAATCTTTGAATGGAAACATCCATTGCGCAGATGGTGTTTTGGTTTTGGTTCTTAACAATATATTCAGCTGTGATGCATACAGCTTTCGACTCACCTCAGTCATACTTTTCCAGCATTGAGCGGCACCAATCCAAACAACCTCGTTTTTGATCTTCCGTCAATTAATGCGGTATCAATCTAAAACGAAGGTAAGGCTTTTCGTATTTGACTCATACCAATGCCTAAAGCTGCCCAAATCTGTTGATATCTTCTATAATTAGCCGTTACCTTCAGTATTTGCCATAAAAGGACGTCCCTCTTGTGAATCAGCAGTAAGTTTGCTTCGACCACGTTTAAACTCACTAAACAAGTTGTAAAAAGTGGCGCGGTAATGAAATCGTAACATTGTTGTTGAGTAGTAGTAATTCATTGAAAGCGAAAATTTTCTTAGTCAAACCCATAACGATGCAAAACAGACACTTTTTAGATTGTTGCCAATTTGTAAAAACAAATGACATAGGAATTACACACACACATTACAAATTAGAATTCCTATTTCGATTTTTTTTTTGATTGGATGCTTTTCTTAGTTACTCTAAAAAGTTTCAGTTTATTTGTGGATATGTGTTTAAGGCAAAGATAGGCTGTTTTGCTATTGTTCTATTTAAATTCACTTGTGTATTGTGATACAGGAGTAACGTTACTCTCAATGGTGTTTTCTGCTTGTTGGAGTTTTCTGTACTTTTTTTTTTTATGGTTCTGTTATTTCTTGTGATAAAAGTTTCTTTCTAAGGTTCGTCTTTGATTGCATACACTTTGTTCTGTAACTGTTATTTGAGGATATTACACACAGCTATAAACTCATGTCTATATAATTTAGTCCCACCTTTATAATAGGGGGCAAGCCTATTGCCGTACGCCGGTCCAATACTTACGTTGTCTTTGTGAACGAGTCTCCATATTGAATAGATTTTCAAAGCCACATTTTTTTTTCTAATTTGGGTATTCATTATCATCATAGATCCATGTCATTAGATGTTCAATCGGGACGTGTGGTTGTTATAGGGCTTACTATTATTGTATATTTTCAAGTGTATTGTACATGCATGTCTCTCTTCTCTCTTTGATATGTGAGAGGGAGCTGAACTCTTTAGAATATACTAATATTGAATATAGTAAAATTTCAAGTAAAATTGAATAGAAAAATAAAGAAAGAGTCAACGGACGTCAATTTGAACAGGAAGAAACCTTAAAGACTAATATTAATATTCTAAAGATTATGATTGTATACTATATACATATTGTCACATTTACGGCCGAAAATGTCTTTATATTACAGCATTTAAAATAACGTACAAATTAGATTTTAGATTTATTTATTTGTACTTAGATTTTGTAGTAGGCATTTATTTATTTACACTTTCGGGTTATTTTTGATTTTCTGTCATAATATTTATAATTTAATGTACCTAAATAAAAATTTACTTACATAAAAGCGTAAATATTTGAAAAAAAAAAGTATAGCGTTGACTCTCCATGTTAAAATATTATAAATATTAGTTTGGCTGACTGTTGCAGTTAGGCTTTCGAATAACCGATTATAGCTTAAAAAAAAAAACAAAAATGATTATATTATATACTTTTCTCCTTTTAAAAACACGATCACGATTCAGGTGTTGAATATAGTGAGGTAACTACCACGTTCAGAGTTCCCTACAAGTTTTTAGAAAGTTTTCGAGGTCCTCCTGATGTGACAACAGCCAGGGAGTATTTTTTTCTTGTAGAAAGCTTTATCAGTCTTCACTTCCTTGGAGTTAATAGTGAGGTCATACGTCCAATCCAGATACCGTCCAATACCAGATAGTGTTCCGTCACAAATAGGTCTTTTGCAAAGGACCCAGGAATACCATAAGAAAGAAGTCTACGAGAAACACTGGAAACAGCATAATCGCTCTATACCAATCGTTTCAGGTATACATAATACCTATATGACTTCACGGATGTAGTAGCGGTTTAAGTGGTCACATCGCCAATACGCTGCCACGCTGTGTTGTGGGTTCGATCATCGAACGGGACAACACTTTGTGTAATCCTCAAATTGTTGTTCTTTGTCTGGGTGTTCTTTGTGTCCATTGATTGAATGTTTGTAAAGTCCCCGCGACCCAGGAATACTAGAGCGGGAATTGTCTTTAAAAAAAATATTATCGAGTAGAGCTTAGATAATGATAGATTTTACTGGACGTACTTCTGTACCTCCAGTAAAATCTATCATTATATCATTAAAGCCTACATAATATTGCTTTGTACAGAAAATCCGTGAAGCTTTTCTCTGATTCAACTAACCAAGATTTCCTTAGAATTGAAGAATAAACATACAGCGCAGCAAAGAAATAACTGACTATGAATAACATAAAATCTTAAGCGAAATTCAGCTATAGGTACTTACCTACTCATATTTTAACTATACAACTCTGCATTCGTAAGTACGTAAGCCGTAAAACCCATTAATTGAGATCAATACTAATGAAATTTTCATCGCATG
The DNA here is from genome assembly GCA_947561695.1 of Tyria jacobaeae. Classification (NCBI taxonomy): domain Eukaryota; kingdom Metazoa; phylum Arthropoda; class Insecta; order Lepidoptera; family Erebidae; genus Tyria; species Tyria jacobaeae. Next base: position 11,056,339 of record OX387221.1, on the reverse strand, counting down.
TAATATTTCTCCTCGTCGGAGATTTTCAATTATACGGGATTTCAGTTTTTAAATATATTTTTTAAAGTTAAAGACTATTTGTGCTATACTGATCATGACTATACGTGTATGACTGCATTGGTAACTATAAGCTGTAACTAATTAGTTGTTATTTCAAATATGATTGATCTCTAATAAAAAAAAAGACTAACTTAGCTTGCATCGGATTGGGATTTCAGAAAACTTATATATAAAAATATATCTGGGTTATAAATTAAATAAATTGTGATACCTACATGCGGAGACTATGAGGTCTATGAAATTTTTAAAAGTAATTTATTTAAGATTTGTCGCTTTAAGATACACAAATAAGATTCTTAAATTGTAAATTGAATTGCATTATAATGTGAACACTATCTTGCGCGTTTACAGCCAGAGCGCTCAAAATTGTGTTCAACTGCATTGCGATACATAATTATACACTCTTTACACTTCAGAAATAAATTTGACTAGGTAACAAAGCAACATTCGAATTTCAGAAAATGACGGTCCAATAAATTCCTAATTTATTTTAGTACTGTGAACATTATTTTTATTTGTAGTCTTAGACATACATATGTAAGTATATAGGAAGTACTTTAAATTTTAATTTCAAAGTTGACTAGGTAACAAATCTGTCTCTCCTCTATGAAAGTTTTTATTTGCGAATAATCACTCCCCCTCAAATTTATGACTTTTAGTATATGAGCCTATGCATGTACGTGATCCTTCGTATTATTCTATCACTGCTTACATTACAAAGAGAGAAATTACTACATTACAATTGGGAAATTAAGCCACATCATAATTATAATCATTAATTTGAATTGCTTATCGACAGTTTCATTTTATTTCGTTAAAGTTGGTACAATATTTGTGTTAAGATGCGCTCTAAAACTGTACAGTTAAATGGTGCCCCAGTACATTATTAAATGTAGACGAATGTGAAAACGCAATAAAACAGCATCTGGAAATAGGAACTCATTTATTTACACACAAATATTTACATTGTACTGAAACGGTTTCCGTACGTACAGAAAACCATATAGAAATGGCATCTTGAGCAAATACACCTAAGCAAATATTATGCGATTATTATGCTGACGACAACTTATAACTATGTATATAAAATAAAACTTAAAATTGAAATTAATACCTATTATTATTGAATCTCTCTGTACTTTTTTATCTGTACTATGATTTGAGACGAAAAATAAATCCTGGCATAGGATATATTTCAACCCCTCTGCAACGGCACCCTTACTAATCGATCGATCTTTATAATTCGCTATATCTAAAGAAATTTTAAGAATTGGATAATTAGTGTTTACTTTTCACTTTTATCAGTTCATCTTTAAAACTTAACTTGACTAATAGAAATAGAAAATTAAGAATAAACTTGAAAGTAAAACATTCTGAAAGTAAATCTAAGATTAGAACCAGAACTCTAGAAAAGTGTAGAAGAAAAACAAGAGGTTAATAGTTTCTCTTTGGATAATTTTCTGTCAAATTTTTAAATTGTTTGTACGTTTTTTAAACCTCGTCTAAATATCACTAACATTTGTTTACCTAAATATAGAAATAAAAAAAAATTGTGACAATCGAGTATCTAATTTATCACAATATGAGCCCTGCTTTTGTTTAACATTTCCTAATCACTAACATTGACTTGTTCGATGAGTTCATAATACTTGGGTTGGAATGTCAACAGTTGCTATAAATTTAAATCATCGTCAGATTCACTTTCGCTGTAATCCTTCAAAGCTTTGTGTATTTCTTGTTCGATCTCCATAGCGCTCTGTTGTTTATCATCTACTGCTAATTTGTTATAAGCAACGTTGGAATGGTAATGTCCACCGCAACACCATTTTTTTATGAAGTAAGATAAAACAAAATACAACGAAATAGAAATCAACGCAAATAATAATACGGAGAGGATGATGTTGAGCCGGTAGTGCCAATTAGCGTATGTTAATTGTGATACAATCGTGTTAGAGTAACAATAGAATTTTGGTTCAGTGTCAGTTTCGTTATAGAGCAGTGCGTCGTCCAAACAAGATAAACACTGATTGTTGTGGGGACCAAAACACGTAGCGCATGTGTAGTGACAAAGAAGACATGTGAGTGGAGTTTTAGTCTCATTGGCCTTAGGCTCCATATCCAACGCTTCCAACGCGGTTTGGGTAGAGAGGATTCCGTCCTGTCTTTTTCTGACAATACCCTCAGAAAAATAAGTAAGGTTACGTCTTCTTGAAGACCTTTCTCTGACAATTTCGCTGGCGTATGTACCATCTGGACAACGTTTGAAGCACCGACCGGAGTACAAATGTAAGCCCTTCGCGCATTCTAGTGAAAAAAAAGAACAAAAACATTTAATTACATGGGACAATAGAGCGATAGTCCTTCACCACCCAGCACCTTTGTTCAGCGTCCATGCAGCCTCACGATCTCTTGGCAAATGATGCGCGTCCGAGCTAGCCGATGTCAGTTCAGAGATATGGGAAAGCGAGTTATGGAAATTTTAGGATAGGTTTTATAGAATCTTGTCACTGATCTCAAATAATTTTGTTGATAGTTATATTCTATACAAGACATATTTGCTACGAAAAGAAACAAACGTTGCAACTACACATGCAAAAGAGACGTGCACAAAATTAAATGAAATCAGAGAAACAGAAAAAAATTTAAACGACGTGATGAAGGATGAAAATAGAATAACATATAGTGCTAGTGCATTGATCTGATATTTTCTTAAGCGTGATGAGCAGTGGTTACAGGTTATGTAAGCAAAGCAGAGCATGCAAATTAAATATTACAAAAAATTAGTCTAACGAAACACAGTTTGTTTTCTTCCGGCAACTCGAAATAAGTAAAAACTAAATTTAATCTAATTTAATCAGAGACAAGACTCTTAAACTAAAGCTAACGACTAAATAAAAACCTGTATGAATTTTGTAATAAAAGATTGTTTTTATTCCCATTCAGATTAGATTCAATATATACAAATTATGCTTCAACATTTAAATTAATAGACACAGTTCATTTGATTGCTACTTATCTTCGAGATTGGTGAACAATTTGACATTTTACAGAAAAAAAAACAATGAGAATTATATGATTTCTAACACCGAGCGATTGTTGACAAACAGTACACACTAACATCAATCAGTGTCGAAGTAACGAACATCAAAAGTAAATTAAACTTGGGTTATTAAAATATTCACTGAGTTTATATTAAAATTACAATAATTTAACTACCAGTCGATCAGAAATCATGGTTGTTCAGTCATTTTCAATTTACAGGTTTGTGAGCAAATTTGTACAAGTCTCCAAATTTATATCATACGTATCTACTTATTATTTACAATTATTATTACATTATCCTATGCTGTATGGATTGGCAATCTTCGCTACGATCACAACCACAATATGCAATTATGTTACGCTATGAGATAACTCCAAAATACATGAGAACTACATTTGTTTGTGTCGGTTATCTTAGCATAACTTCTGTCAGGGATGTCCGAACTGTCCTGACTTAAACTAAATTATAAACTAATCTATGTTAACATTTCACTTTGAAAGTACTCATTCAAGTAGTTACTTACAAGTAGTTTCAATTTAGGAAAACAAATTTTTGCGTTATCTGTACTTTGTGCTTCTGCGAATACGCGAACGTTAGTAATCGTTGAAGAACTTCAACATGAAGTTTTTAAAGTGAAAGAGAAAGGGATAAATATATTATACAAGATAACAGTTGAATAAAATATTAAGAACACAAACTTATAGATATGTTCCGTATACTATCTAAGGTACAGTTGCCAGTGAAAGATTTGCTATATTTGTGTTAATGGTATAACTTAAGACTTAAAAGGCTTTTCAAGGCAACGTTCAATAACAGAAGAAAAGACGAAGAAAAGAACTTGTGACTCTTCCTAGATTTTTGAACATTGTTCTTGATAAATTGGTAATAGGTAAATTCATTTTAGGTTTCGGAAAGAAATATGATAAGTTTTATTCCTGGAACTGTTGTATTTTGGCCAAGGCATTAATTTCTGCCTGACAATAGTCGTTTCTATATCATTGACAAGCATTTCTTTTGTAACTTGATAGGTGGGTGACAAACTAATAAAGACAAAGTGGGACGGCATGTTGTGGAAGTGACCCGGAAATGGGACTTAAATAAAATATAACTGTATCTATTTAACAACAAGATAATGCAAGACGATATAAAAAATAACAAACAGTAATGAAGTTCACTAAGGTGTCCAATCAATCATCTTTAATCAATGAAGCGTGAAATGCAACATGGGACTCGGGTTACATAATTCATTTCAAAGTAACATTTTAGTTCAAATATACATTCAAAGCTGTCAACTGTGAAATCAAAACAGGCATTTAATTATGCTACGATAAAATCATCACAGAGTAAAGACAGTTTAACCGTGAAACTTAGTGTAACAGATATGTTTAAAAGTACGTAAAGGCCTTTTTAAATTCACAAAAATATATTATAGCTTCACGAAAGAAGAGTATAGATAAGCTTTCAACTATTAAAATATTAATAGATCGATATGACGTAAATAAACCAAAATAAATCGGCCTAATATTAATTTATTCTAGTGCTAATTTACCTAAAGTTCCTTAACAAATAATTTAGCTTACAAAGCACGTATAGCTTACAATAAATGCGCTAACATTTGGTATCGTAGCTCAATGTAATCAGTACTTTAACATAGCTGCTGTTTGCAAAAGTATAAAAGCTCTTTAAAACAAACAAAAATCAAAATAATACATTAATTTCTTTGAGACAGGGATACGAAATAACTCATTCGTCAGATCGTCATAAGACATAGCCAAATAAATTTTAAGTACGTACACTTAAGTTACAAAATATATTGATCTTACGAAAACATTTAATATTTGTTCACACACATTCTCGTCTCTTACACTTTGCCATTACTCGTGAAAAATGGACGTTATCGATTTGATATCGTAATTTTACATTATTTATTACGTAATTGCACTTGATCACTTCATAGATTTTGCAAAAAATAACTGATGATGTCTTTTTAAGTAAGTCGATATTGAATCATAAATTTACATTATTAGTGTCATTTATTTGGGGTATCTAATTTACTGGAAGCAAGTTAAACTAAATAGTTATATTACATATTCAACTATTATTTCTCATATGAAAATAAGCAGGCTAAAGTTGATACGTGACGAATGTACTTGTTCTAATCTTCTAAAAAAATTGCAGCAATTCGTCTACTTTGAGTCTAGAAACGTTTCTCAGTGCACTTATTTCATAAACATGATATATATAAAGACAATTAAAATCATAAAGTGTAAAGATAAAATAGTATACAATAAGCAGAAAGGGATGATATAGGCAAATTATTATCTCATTTACATGTCAGGTATTCTATGTATTAAAATTGAACTTTACCGCCCTCATTGTACGTCAGGCTTAGTTAGAAGGCTAAGTACGAGACACGAGTATTTTCTATCTGTAGATAAATACAATTTTGTTTGTCTTGCCGTATGTATGGGTTATAATAATAATATATATGCAAAATTCAAAAAAATAATTGATAAAAAGCAATAAAAAAGTCAACAAGTGAAAGTAAGTAACAACTCAACTTTTATTGTAATAATCGTGCGACTTCTTATGTTATCTTTAACTTTACAGCGTAACCTTTATGATTTAGTTATACAATAGCTTCTACGAGAAAGGTAAACTTTATCAAGACGGCACACAAATTAAAGCATGTTAGTTTGATGAAAATTAAAAGAGACGCATCTGCGACACGAGGATTATTCTGTTGGATTATTGGATTTGTTAAATGAAAAGACTTGAAGATATAATATCGTTTAACATAATTTTAATAAATAAGTAGATAGATAGAACTTACTTATACAATTATTATAAACCATAATGTAGCCATACATACGACAGGATTACAATAATCACGTGGAAGCATAACTAACTTAAAAATATATAAATAATAACAGTTTGTACTTATTATATATAAAACCCGGTAAATTTATCTAAAATCACATAAAGTCGCCGAGAGTACTAGGCTCTTAGCGCGGTGGCAGAGGTCGGTGTTAGACGGCGCAAGCAAGGAGCACGAGGTGGCCGCGGCTCTTCGCTTTTTAATGCTAACCTTACAATAGGGGTTAGTGCACAATCGTACTTAGTATTAAGTCTTTTGGGCTGTCTGCGTTGGCCAGAATGGCTAGGCTGTTGTAGGCGCAACGCGTCGACCACCGACATGAACAGGAGGATTAATAGGCACAAACCTAGACACGCGTGCGGCGACTCCGGGGCGTGTGTGGCGCAACCTGACGCGTTGCCTGTGTATTGACCAGCGCTGCCAGTATCTCCCGCTTCAGGCGGACTGTCTTCGCTTATCTATAGAAATGACAAAAATCTTCATTAATATAATATTTAGCATTTACCAATATGTAACTTCGCTCTAATAAGAATTAGTGACGGACACTCACTAATGAAATTGATACTTACTAACATTGATAATTAAACAAGTTTAATGATATAATATTTACTTAACATGTTTTAATGATTATAACTTTAACGTTGTACGGGTTAGGTTACTGTAGCTTTAAGGATAATTATTTTAAAAATATTTACTTACAAAATGATATATTAATCGAATTCATGTATAATTATACAAACGAAAACTAATTAATAATAGTAATTTAATATTTTTAGAACATAACATATATTGATTGAAGTGTACAAATCATTATTACTTAGACAAGTAACTACGCTATAAACTCAACTAAGTAATTTACAATGTTCGTACCAAAGACCTCTTTAGGAACACAATTGTCGCCTCGTAGTCAGAAGAGTCCAACGTCTACATAAAAATGGAATAGAATGTAAACAAGTATATTATTTTAAATTTTAGAACGTTATAGCAAAAAAAAAAGTTATTAGTATGTAAGTACTGAAACGGTTTCTCTTTGCTGTCTTGTTTTATATAGGTACCTCTAATTAAACACATTTTAGTAACTACCATATCGTAAGTCCAATTATTAGAACATTATTTCTTATAATTTTATATATTTTGATCATTATTTTCTCTTCCATTAAGAAGCTGCGAGTATTGACGATGGTTCCCCAGTAAAAATTGACAACGATTTATGATATAGATAATGAAGGCACAGAGTATCGAGAAATTTATCGACATGTAGGAATTGCAGAGGGATCGGTCTTTTCCGGCTACAGCCAGTTCGAGTTACAGGTATGTGATCCGTATAAGCAATACTCCTTTCCTACCCTTGTTCTTCCTGTCTCTTTCAATATACTCCCTATTTTACAAATATTAATTCTTAAAGAGGCCGATTGATTGCTTGCCCCCTATTACGTTAGTGAGACCACATTTTAAAAGGCCGGCAACGTATTTGTGACTCTTGAGTTGCGGGTGCTAATGGGCTGCAGTGGTCACTTACAATCAGGTAACCTGGCCGCTCTTTTGCCCCCTATCGCATAAAAAAAAATGTGGGTATTTAATAGATTGAGTTTTCTTTTAGTTCTTAAGTATTAAAACGTTATTGGGTTTACCTACGTTTGTGCAGTAAAGCCGAATAATACAAATAAGTTTGAACAGTAGTGTTGGTGTAATAGATGCTGTTGTAGTAGTTACTGCACTGCATATAGACTAGTATTTTTCTACCTTAGTGGCACTGGACATGCTAGCCGTAAAATATATCTTAATTAGCAGGTTACATGTCAAGTGCTGCTCAATTTAAATTAGAAGTACGCATATATGATGTATATACTAAAAACCAATGTAAAATAATATGGTTCTCGGTCTTGCCATAGCAGTAGCCGCTCAATGGATATATTTTTTTTTTCTGAACATATACTTCAATTTTTTACTGTAATGATTACGACGTAAATATATGTATATGTATATATTTGTATATGTATATATATATATTTATATATATTACATATTATAACAAGACTGAAAGCAAGTTACGCGTCGGTTTAAACAAGTTGTCCCAAAACTAATTTTATCATTAATTCTATTGATAATGATTTTATGATACTAACAAAATGTATGATAATTTAATTTTATTACAAATATTATACTATTATCTTGGAGCTGGTTGGACTATTACGAGCATGTATCGGTGCTCGTGGTATACTTAACGAAAAAAAAACACACTTCTAGAATAAATCATAATTGAAATACCATTATGTTTGTAAAAAAATTCAAAACATTATAAGTAAGTACCTCACATATATCCACAGATTTTTTATACGTACTGAGTTATGAAGATAAAAAAAGTATAAGGCGGAATACCTGACATGAAAAATTGGTAGCATAGTAATAAGTAATAACTTAGCTATATAAGAGAGAAATACAATACTTTGTTTACCTACAAACTAATAATGATATACCATTTATAGGAATTAAAAAAACATATAAATTGGGTTTTAGAAACATTTATTAATTCAATATTTGTCATTTATTCTTAATTTTTAAGTAGCGTCAACACTATCCCGCTTAATTTTTAGTAATGTCAGATTCAAATTAATTGCTGTCTTTATAAAAAAAAATATATTAGCATAATTTAAATCTCTTAAACAAATTAAGAGAATTTTAGAGAAATTTCGGTTTAGTGAGGTGCGCAGCAGAATCTGCTCCATTGTTTATATTATTTGTTTTCTTAATTTAGAGAGTATTTGATTCACGAACACAAGATAACACCAATGTGTATAAATGTGTAACACCACAAAAAATATGATTACGTGTGTATGGTCTTAAGTGACCTTTGAAAGGTGCTAGCAGCTGTTGCATTTTGACAATAGGTATATTAGATAAACCTTAAAAACTCTCTTCCTTCCCCTCAAACCCCATCTCCTCTATCCCCTACCCCTTTTCGAATTTTTAATCACATCGAAATTGGACAGCGCACTTACGACTCTTGAGCTGCCCATGGGCAAGGGTTGTCACTTACCAACAGGAAAAACTTATACTACGATACGACGACATTGTTAAGCATATTTATTCATTACTACTCAAGTTTGGTTTAAATATTCCACTTACACACTAAAACTAATAAATTAGGACTTATTCCTACCTAGTCTTCACTCGGATATGAGAAAAGCGAAAATTCTCAAAGTATACGAACATTTCACTAACTTAAAACCTTAATTAACAGATGAAACATCTGCTGTGACTATGACGTGTAACATTTAAGGTGTGTCGTATTTTTGATCCGTAAACCTTTACTACACCAGTGTATATAACAACTGGATTATTTTATTAATACATATGGTTCTTTCACGGCCATTTCTAGAAGATTATATTCTACGCTGTCTTCATTAACAAAGATTTATGACACGTAGCGTACAGAATTTTTAGGCAAGCGGTCCTGTTTGTTACTAAAACTTACATATTTACAGGAGTTAAAATGTTCTCCACACTTTGTTTGGGCTTTAGTAAAGTTCAATAACTATTTCATTTATATTACAGATATTTCCTTGTAAATTTTTATTCTTTCTATAATCCTATTCAAGTCTAATAAAGTTGAAAAGCATTTTGTTTATTCTTCGGTTAAACCAGCTCATCACTAGAATGATCAGTCGTGTATTATTATTTTTATACTGGATAGTATTCATTGTCGAATAGCATAGCTTACAAAACAACACACTGTGACCGTTAGGAGCGGAGGAATGATCACAAACGTAGGTGGATGTGTAGGGAAAGGCTAGGAGATATAAATCGTTTGTCAACATACTATTAAAAGGCAGCTTGTTGTATAAGTCTACCGCTTCTACTAAACCTTCTACTTCAATTACATACGTATTTATCATTCACTAGTTGTAGGAAGTTGGTCCCTCTTACTGTAGACCATAAGCGAGTTTAAATTCCTTATAAAAGACGTGGTATCAAATTGATTAATATTATATTATGCAAGGATTGTTTTGAAGTTACACTGTTTACATAGAGAACAGATGTTTTAAATATAATCTCGTACTGCTTTACTATTGTTCACGGGGTAATAATACTACACACTTGCTATTTCATATGCATATCATTGCATCTTACTGACGCAGCCTTGTCATTTTATAAAACATTCAACAATAATGGATGGATGACTGGATTAAGTAACAATATTTGATGTCAATATATATTATGTAAAGTTCTTTATAAATTCTTTTTATTTTTTCTCTAGCCGTCTGACTTATTTTACTTTATTCAAATATTCGTAAATAAAACATAATATCTCGTAGTCGTTTATTGTATTTTCTGAACTTTCCTGTAATTAATATGTGTTGTCTGTAATTAATATATTTGTAAGAATTCTTGTATGAAAGATTTCTTTTATATTAATTTTCGTCGTCGTCACATCGTCTTTTTATTATACTCGTAAGTGAAACAGTACAATTAAAAGTAATGATCCATGTTTCAGCATTTAGAGATACGCCACTTTTCACATCATTAATACAAATAACGTCATCCCATCAAAACAATACCTGCCCCACTTAATTTAAATATACGACAAAAAGTAGATAACCGACTGCAATGCGCCTATCATGATAAATCGTAAAGGGCTGTGCCTATCATTTATCCTTAAATTTGCCACTTTAGCGATTCATTCTTTAATTTTCAACCTTCAGACGAACTAATGTATTTTAAAATAAATAATAAAATTTGTTCGCAAATGACGAAGATATCGCTTAACATGTATTCGTTTCTGTTTCTTATTCTGTTATAATATCTGTTCCTGTGTATTCGATTGGAGTACAATAAAAGATATGTTATTGGTATTATTTCCTTAATTTTCCACCTCAAATTATAATATACTTTCCTCCTTTATTAAAGGCTTATTAAAGGCGGTTCAAAATGATTTTATTTTGAATTATGTTATTGCAGCGAAATAAAAGAAACTCTTGTATTCAAATAATGTTCGAATTAAGCATAATTTTAGGCTTAAGCTATATAACCATAGCATTACCAACTAAAAAGAATTATCAACTCTAAGAATAAAGAATTCTCGAAAATATTTTTTATGCATGATAAAAAAAACGAAGAATTAGCTCACCGTATGCGAATGCCACGATACGAGTGTCAGGTCTTCTCCGAGAGTATTCGGCTGTCCATCCTCAGCAGAATCGGTGTCACTGACTGCGGCGCCCCAAGGCGGGGGTGCTGCTCCCCCTCCCTCACTAGAAAAGGCTGCCCCCTCGCTAGCCAGGTTCGTCCCTCCACCCAACGAGTTGGTATCAGGTGACGCATCGTATTCTTGCGGTGGTGTCTCTGTTCCGTAGAAGATTAGCTCCCACTGCGTCAGGGGCCCCGCTGTCAAAATAAAAGTGTTTGAGTACTCGAGATTCCTTCTGAGAAATAAAAATATAGTATACTAGATTATGCTGAAGATATATTGCTTGGTATGTTAACCCACTCATCAAATTTATTTAGTCAAAGTGCAATACAATCACATCAAAATATTGTGGGTGTATGTATGTATGTGTATATATTTATTGCCAAAACGCGAATGAATTTGTATTGGTACAAATTCATTCGTGATTTGGCGATGGTAACTTTATAATTTATTCGTCTAGCTCAATGGACATCACTCAAATTGACAAGTGGGGATTAAACAGTGGATAAGCAAGAAATAAAAGGAAGTCTAAAGCTAGTTAAAAAGGTAGTAAACACAAAAATTACAAAAGCGTGATATAAGGATATCTATGTATTAATAAATCCGCAGGTAAACATTTCTTGACACCTATTTGTAGAAAGTATCTATAGTAATAATACAACTAAACAACAAACTGAAAATTCACACTAACTATATTAAATGCCACTCTGTCTACAACGAGAACGGATAATTACTTAAATTGAAAACAAAATTCAATTAATACCGATGCTCTTTCGTTAAATAAGTTTTGCAACAAAACAACATTTTATACAATGCAAACACTCCACATGCAAAGAGCGGCACAGCCTGGAACAAAGGTAATTGACGTGCAGGTTTAACTAGGCAGCTGTAAAACGAAACGTCGAGGCAAAACGAAACAGCTGACACGAGACATGCAGTGCGGTGAGCATATTGGTACCGTGGGCTTGTAGCGGCGCCGGGTAAATGCGCTGTATTTTAGGGTACTGCTCAAATAGGTTGGACATCTTCCGGCCGCGAGGGTCTGCACCTGCCAACGGATCAGTAAGGTCCGCCCGCAAGTTAAGGCTAAGGTCGGCTGCAGTTGACGTCTTCACTCGTGCTGTCGTGCTTTCAATAGGTGACCGTGTGGCGGGTCTTTGCTTAAATTTCTGCGAGTTTTTGTTTGGATTTTTTGAATTCTTATTCTTTTTCCGTTTCACCAGCCCCACCGTGTACGTCGGCACAATAGGCATTGGTTTACCTCTATTGCTTTTGCGCCCCGATTGAACTACAACAGGTCGTGTTGCGTTCCCATTTTTCCGTATAATCGGATTCCGGAACGGAATGGGGTCGTTTTTAGCTGCTGGCGAGCTAGTTCCGTACAATGTTAAAGACCACTCTTGTAATGACGCTCGGCCTAAGATGTAGAAAGGAATATACAATTTTCGTCCATATTTATTAAGATGAAAATATTAAAACAATTATCATACTGCTAAAAAGTAATTCTACAGAATTACAGAAAACAACTGTTTTGAGCCTTTCCAAATTTCGTATCCTGGGGTTTGTAACAAGTAATACCTTTTAGAATGAGGTCGTAAAACGTCGCAAAGTTTGGGGATAAAGTTGGAGTTCTATATTCATGATTCATTAAACAAAGTTGTACTTGTTGTTACTTACCCATATATCGTCCTTCGTTGGTGACTTCTAGTTGCCAAATACCCAGGGGCGATTCGCCCCACATGTGTACAGACATGAAAGGCCAAGAGTTGAAACCAGCGCGCGATGAATCGTGTGGCCTGCCGGAAAATTAACTGTCTAATTACACCCTTCTGTACTCAAGAGAGACTAGTTGTCGTCCTGTGCCTTAATAAACTTGCTAACTATAGAGTTCGTGTAGATATGACTATAGCTTGGCATACAGTAGTATGCCAAACTATAGTCACATCACATAACACAGATATGTAATTGAGTGTGTCTCGGCAATTAACGCGAAGCTAACAAGCTAACAAGTACCTGTATTTTAATAAATGCATTCTCAACATAAACCGGGTTTTTCACGGCACTAAACGCCATAAAAAAGTGTTCAAGTAATAGCATATTACATTTAGCGTTCATTAATAATAATAACGCTCATTATTTCTATGTTTACTTATATGTGTGTGTGGAACGTCACATAAAGAAGTATTATAATTAAAGAATAAAAACAAGTGAAAATTCCAAGTGAGGATTCAAGTCATTACTTTCATGTGTATTGGGTGTAAAATCTTATGGACATATTCTCTTGTTGCATTTCTGGGATTTGTGTCATAAGTCCAAATAATGAATAATCATAATGTGTTGATTATTGGAGATTGATATATATATACTGCATAATAAAAAAAAAAAGTATCATCGAATTATATATTCCGTCTAACAGTCTAACAATTCCATCATACATTTTTGAGATATGTGTATGTACTTATAAGTACAAACTTGTCTTAAAAAAAATATATACGTACCTGGGAGCTAAAAGTGTGACCTTGGTCCCGGCAGGTGAAGTGAGCGATATACGAAGATCTCCTCGACGAGCCGCTGACAAGGAAACTCGTGCTTGGACATGCTCTAAATAGTTCACACCAGGACAAGCGCCCACGTCCAACTACGTAATAATATAAAATATTTAAACATTAAAGCAGGCAAAAGACGGCTTTATTTGTTGCGTAGTCAACAAAGAGGCCAGAATGCAGTGCACCATCACCTATTCATTTAGTAAATCGGTCTTATATAGGGTTGGCAAATCTTAATCATTATCTACTTTACAAGGAAGGCCGCGTGAGGTTTTCCGTTCTTTAATACGCTCTTTAAAAATTAAGAGACAAACACGAAAAAATAATTAAACCAAAAGTGTTCTGGCTTCATTAGAATCTTCTTAGTATGATTTTACTAGTATTATAATCATATATCATAGTATCATTTCAGAACGGGTCAATAGACGTAGATGAAATTTGGCACAGATATAGATTAATGGAATAGAAGAAAGTCACTGGCAACAGTTAGTGTATACTCGTAGTAGGTAGAAAAAAAGGCGTATCCTATTTATTCTATTCAGAGTACATCTCGAAGAGGTAAGAGACGAACACCTTTTTGATACAGTAACTGGAATTCAGTTCATTGAAATTAATATTTTCTATACATAATCCTGAACACCTGTAACTTTGGTTGAATTTTTAATTAAAAAGTTAAACTTAGTCTGCACGTTCGTGCACAACAACAAAATTAAATAGGTAAAAATATTTACGTATGCATATTGGAAAACGTTAATTTAACGTAAACTTTAAATTACTTGAACTAAATATTACTCTCAGTCTCTGGTTATTAGAAACTATTTCTACAATATAGTAGAGATAATAAACTGTACCTATTGAAGAATTATATGAAATGAGTGTTACAGTAATCTAATAATCAATTTCCTTCGGGACTAACTCGCAATGTCAAAATAATGAGAAAAATTCAAACTGTTTATAAGGGTTATATTCTTTTGTACATAATGGTCCTGAATGTTGAATAAAAATTCCCATCCCTTGATTTGAACTCGTTACCATTCGATACTGGTGACAATATTACAAAATACGTTTATTTATTTTTATCAAAATAATATGGGTAAATCAATTTGGTGTCAATAAAGCCATATTATATTAAAATTCTTTTTGTAAAGAATTTGGTATAGGTTAATTTACCTGATTTAAGCAATCAGGTATGTTTATGTATTATAAATAATTTCTTAATTTAGTTACAAAACATGATATGACATATTGGATGTTACTTGTGCAAGTGAGAATAATTTAGTTTTGGGAAAGTAAAGAACTTATTAATATATTGCAAAATAATAGTTTCTTACTAAAATTTGATAATGATTACTTTAATATGTGCGAGAATCCACTGGAACAGAAAGCACAAGGGTGAACTAAAAAGAGTCAATATTCAGGGGTTAAATAAATAAATACAATTTAACCTGTAAAGACACTGATGATCTTGGCGGCACAACCCGTTGTGGTCTAGGGGCTGCCAGCTCACATCTTCTTTGCGCCGGTACGGTTCGCCAAGTTCTTGCCAGCCGCACCATACCAGCAGCATCCAGGAGACCATAACCGAAGGAATGCGACACGTTGCGACCGACTCCGTTAACTTTCCATTCACCACCGATGCTCAGACGTTCCGGTCTTGCTGTGCGCACCACTGTGAAAGAAGAATATATGTATTACAATAATATATACAAAAGTTAAAGCTCTGTTTCATGAGTGTCTTGTTACTTCTGTGATACCCAAGGAAAAGAAAACCAGCAATCAAACTTGTGTCTGCTACTGGAGTACAAATATGAACTATTATTCCAACACAATCCAGTTCTATTACTGAAACCTATTTTTTTTTTCTAAATGAATAAAAAACGTCCATACCAGAGTGGAGAGACCGAAAGAGAAAATGGCAAGGAAATAACGAGCTGTTCCTAGACTATACGAAGACAGAAATACTCTAATTTTTTCCTAGCAAAGGGCAAAACCAGGTGAAAATTACGCAAACCCCGTCTACAGCATCTATTCTGGCGACCAACTGAAGTACAATACTACAATAGAAGTGCACTCCAACGATAGATATTCACTTACTAGTTCTACATAAGAGTATGTACAGGGTTTAACAACAATCTACATATATTGTTGTATTTAACTTACATTACTAGGATTTTATTATCAAATATGTAGAAAATGCAACTACATAAATTGATTATTGTATGTTATTCTTTTATATTGCAATGATCGAATTTTTAACTGTCAATTAAAAATGGCCTCAATAAAACCCACTACAATTATTAATCTCCCTGCCCATCACGTTGATTAAGTGCCGTAGGTACATATAAAAATATAGCTCATAAACAAAACAATAATTGTAAGTGTGTCTATCGTTTTACCATAAATTAGTTTTATGAACTCTGTTACCCACAGAAAAATACCATTAACAGGAATTTTATCGAATGAAGATTTATTTCTGCGTATTTTTTACATACCCACCACATAAAGTACTTACGTACTGTTTACGCCCCTGTTTTATTCAATTATCATCCCTAGTTTCCTCCAAAAAGTTAAAAAAAAATGTGGTAATATAATCCAACGGTATTTTCTTGCACCGAGAGTCAGTGGATTCGAATGAAACTCACCACATATTACACAACCTACTTATATAAATATCTAAACGGTTAAAATTATAAAGGCTGCCCCATAATTGAAATGAAAACAGTGGTAGAGCCATGCTGCGGCACGAATGGGCCGGCTCGACCGGTGCGATACCATGGCCTCACAGAAAACTGGTTGTGAAGTAACGCTTGCGTTACATTTCCCCGAAATGAGTGAGGTTTCCGGAGGCCCAACTCCCCCTCTCCAATTTCCTCGCCCTCATCTCCTTTCTCCTAATCTCCCCTCTTCTTTCCCTGCATCCACCATCCCTCATCACCCTCAAAGGCGGGCAGCGCACTTGCGACTCTTGAGATGAGGGTGTCCATGCACGGCCATTGTCACTTAAGATCAGGTGACCCGTTTGTTCGTCTGTCTCCTATAGTATAAAAAAAAAATTGCTTCTCTTATGAAACTACATTATCATTCGTCGTACATAACTGACACACTGATAGTTTATGAATCCCGATTATCTATGTCTAAACCTTCAAGCTATTATTTTCATGCTATCAAGAAATACATACACTCACGCCTACATATTAACAACCGGAGCAGAGGCGTGTTCAACACCAACATTTTGTCAACCATAATTAATTTTTTTTTTTTTTTTCAAACGTATTTATTTGGGGGTATTCAGATAAGCCTGCACACACTCCACAACAGGGTAACTTATACGATAAGCGTTGTTGGTAGAATCGCCGTTTTGATGATATCTCAATAAACTAGCACTTGGGGAGTGACTTAATTTTCCAGTACTTTTATTTATTTATTTGCAAGTACTTGCAGTGAATAGAACTTACTGTTTGAGAAAATAAATGCTATGTAGCAGAAGTATGCAGCGAATCTTAGCAACACGTTTTTAAAGTGTCTGTTGTTTTTTTAACTTTCAGTCTGTCAAACATGTGACTGGCAAAATATGACCGATACACCTGTCATAGATGCTGCTTGTGACTGATCAACCCTGCAATATGCGAATACTATAAAAGTGAGAGATATCAATGGAGAAACATTATAAACCAGTATAGGTTCACTTTATCGTGCGGGTTACTGAACGCGTTGGTCTTTAATTGCTTTTATAGGCATTGCTTAGATATTTGTTATTATTTACATTTTAGTTACATTAATATACTTATACTATTAACGTTGATAAAGCCTTTATTCAGATATTGACTAAATTTATATGAAAGAAAACCGAATAATAATCCAATCATACATATTGCTAAGCATGCATTAAAATAATTTGAAGAAAATTTAAAACGAAGATAAACCTTTTTACTGTGTGGAAACCTCCACGAGTCATCAACTCACAGGGGCCAAGGTAAGGGTGGATGTCAGACTAGAACCGACTAGAATCACACAGCGCAGCGTGGCCAATACACAACGACTACCCACAGGCGTATTTGTATTATTACATATGTATCTGTCTTAGCGATGCTCTTAGGATAACATGTCATTTATTTATTTGAATCATGAAATGTATTGCTAGGAGTAATAAATTAAAAAGTTGCAGTTTTTTTTGTAACTTAACTATGTACAAAATTTGATCAACTTGGTTCGAGAGTTACTTATACTTCGAAGAATTACTACTCTAAATGAATTAGATATGTCTCATTTACCTGTATAATGCGGTTATCCCCGCAATGAGTTATACCACGACTTTTGTTTGGACATACATATGTATGTAGTTAAAATATTGTGATTATGATTTTTATTTTAATAAAATACTCAATTATTAATAGTCGAAATACTTACCTACATAACTTATTATTATATATTACTGCCGAAGTAGATGAAAGTCAGTACGAACAGTAATCTTGAAGTCACTTATACATAAAGTAAGTAGAACATTCTTACTTTAACAACTTCGTTACGTAACGTAGAAGTGCGTGACGTAACGAAGCCGTTAAAGTAAGAATGTTCTACTTTATGTACTTTGCACTTCTTCTTCTAGTTCGAGTTGGCTGAACATTAAGGAAATTTTTGATTTGAGTAGGCTTTGTAAAACGAAAATCTGCTATTGATATAAAAACATCTTGAGTCACACGTCACTATAACGGGGGAAACTAGTCCTGACTCCCAATAATAGCACAGATCGGCTATTAGACATGCTTCACTTACAAACGAAATTGTAAGGGGTCGACAAAATATCACGGAAAGCCATAAAGAAAATTGCCAACTGAAGGCTAGCGCGAATTATTGCTTGGGCAGGGCGGAAACTTGGTAGGATCATAGATTTTCCGCAGCCAAACTACATTTTATTATAATGCTTATAATAGCAATGAAAATACTTCATCTTGTAGTTTCTTTTTGCTACTTCTAAGATTTTTTCTAATATAAATAAGAACTGTAATTCAGTCTTCCTCTGTGGCGTTTAGCACTTGGGCCTCCCCACTTAGTCACCCTTGTGGTCCACCGCTCGTGTGACAGTCTCCACGTATCATTTTTGTCTTATAGACTGATTACAAAAGCCAAGGTGTATATAAAATATTAAGTTTCTTTCTATGAAAGTACATACAACACGTACGTAACATACTCACCTTAAATAGTACCTAAAGGTTGCTTGTAAATTACTCGTAGTTATATTATAAGACAGCGAAAGTTCAAAAATTATACTCAATTTGATATCGTTTTATTTATCTTTAATATAATTATTTTTATTAAGTTTCATAGGTTTCTCAGCCTCGGGAACATACATTCCGTCAGCAGTTTTTATTTCTACTATTGTATGTGTTGGAGTCGGCTGCCCGTGTTATCAGTTTCAGCTGAATTTTAGTTTATGCTTAATAATATGCCTACCTAGCATACTTATATTTTTACCTACGCGTCAAAAACAATGACAAGAGTTTTAATTTCTGTCCCGCCTTCACTTTATTATTTATGTAGGAATTGCCACATATAAAGAAACACCTGAATTTATTACTATGTTATCAAAATAGCAGTTATCACGTATATACATCTATATATAAACCTACAAAAATTATGAATAACTCACCTATGTGCTGCATATCTCTCCAAGTAAGATCCCTGTTCGCTTGTAGTGCGAGGGCACAGATGCCTGCAGCTAACGGCGCTGATGCAGAAGTACCTGTGTGTCCAGCTGTGCAAGAATGATGGAGATCTGTTGTCACCACCTGTAAAGAAATAACATTATGAACAAACTCCGAATAGAAAAACAGCTGAAATAAAAGGAATTAAAAACTACTTGGGTGCAAACCGGCCAAAAGACCGTGTGATGGAACACTGTGTGGTTTTAGTCGGTTCGAGTCCGGCATAATCGACGAAAAAACTCGCGAGGGTTACCAGTTTCCACACTCAAAAAATTATTAACATTAGTGTCTATACCATTAATCCGTTTTAAAAAGTTCGGATAGCATGAATTGTATTTTATTAAAATGCATAGATTAGTGTGGTTTTAACACTATCCATTTAAGGTCAACACGTAGAATAAATAAATGAGTTTGTTTTAAAAACGAGATTTATAAATTATTGTGAATCAGACATATAACTGAGGCTTTAACTTGAATAGTAACATAACATAAATTTATTAAAATGTTCGTAGGAGTACATTGTATTAATGACTAACAAATACCTTAGAACTAGTATGGCTATCAAGTATATTAATAATAGTAAGTAATGATGGTGACTTACAGTAGTAACTGCACGTCACCATCATTGATGTGCGATGTAAATAATGGCACAATGTGAATAAGTATATTCATATTTTGCCATTATTTACATCACACTCTTACACTTAAGATTTGAATTCGAAATGAACTTGTTTCTTTAAATCAGATTTGAGACATTTTCTGTCGAAAGAGCTTATTGTGTAGTGTTGAATTGCTAACCGAATAACATCTAAAGAGTCATTAAGTACATAGAAAGTTCTGAACTTTACGATGAATGAAAGCAACCCTTACATATCGGTCAATCATTTCAAGAATCTTTCTCGACACATCGCTAAGGTTTGCAGGTTGAATAGACATCTAATCATTACTTACACTGAACAGCCAAGTAACTAGATATAGTTTTGTTTGACCCAAAAGTTTCCAAAACTTTAATTGAGTGGATCGTTTGTACTGTATTGTTGTAACATTACCCAATATTTTATATTCAAATCACATAGTTAAATATACTTTGTAACTAGCTATCTCTTACAAAGGGTTAATATTTTATACATACATATATAGAAAATGTGTATAGGTTACGTAGGGGTTGCGGTAAGTCTTTTTAGGTAAGAGGGGTCGAGAGAGTGGTTTCAAATGGGTAAAAATGGAGCTTTGTAGAAACGGTAACAATAGCGAGTTTCTTTTCAATTCGAGATTCATATAAGCGAAAGAATATATTTTAAGTTCTGTTTCTGTTATGAATTTACGATATTTTATTTTCTTTGTAATCGTATGATTATCGCGTGTTGCATAGATTTAATATAAATGATATATCATTCTAAAAATAGAAATAATTGCAGAGTTCCATATTTGAAATGAGAAAAAAATGCTAAACAATATTCATTTCAAAGGATGCAAATCATTTTAAAGTTAGCTTTCTTACCCTTGAAAGGTAATATTAATTTTTATATTGCACTAGAAAAGTCAGTACAGACGAGGCAAAGGGAATTATTGTTGAATATTTTCTTGATGAAATGGAGAACAAGATCGAAAAAAAAGCGAGCGGACTTCGTAACTTTTGACTAAAGAACTATTGAAGTATGTATATTTTTACATTAAAGGTGAAACAAACTACAACAATTAAAATTTTTAATGGATTGATTCATTAATTATCACTGACACTCAATAGTTGTTAATTTCCATGTATTTGTGGATGTACATTTTGGATTTAAACAAATATAAATTTAAATAGATACATGCATAAACTCAGTCCTTTATAGCTTACGGGTTGTCAAGACGTTGGCAGAACAACCCGCCACTTGCTTCTATCCTTACATACCCGACGAGATTCGTACAAACCCTTCGGCGCTGTAGTCAACTATACTGCAATGCCGTCCCGAACTAGTACAGTGTAGAATACTATGGCCTCACTACTCACAGTTAGCATAATAGGATATAACGTAAAATACATTTGTTTTTATAATGGGTAAAACTTACCTGTTTTTCATTAATAGCTCCACTGCTGTAGGTAGCAGCTAAAGTCGAGCTGCACATTTCCGAATACCACGGCACTTCTCCGCGTTCCGTAGCCGACGATATTGACAGCGTCCAAATAGAGTTCGTGTACCCATCGCAATTGCAGTTGTCGTGTTCTCTGCCGCCATTTCCTGAGGCCCACACGAATATAGACCCTTTGCCATTACGGCCCTGCGGAAATGAAGACATTAATGAGTGTCAAGTACGGTTTTTATTACGGAATAGAGCTTTGAGATGTATCTTGTATTAGTGTTCAACGACTCTTGAAATTGAGTTTCTTTTTTAAACAATGTTGGGTTAAGGTACCTAGTTGTTGTGTAAGTTAGTAGCAGTTATCTAAATTGCACTGTAGATGTATTTCTCTGTTTGACAGTCTATATAAAGGTCATTAGGTGGTTAATTGTACACCAGATAAAAAATGTTTTGGTGTGTATTACACAACTGTATGTAGGGTAGGTGTAGCTTGCCATAGAGTCTAGCACATTAAAAACTTCACATCTTACTACAAAGATACATTATTGATTATTTTTAGAAATATAGTACATGTTATACTTTAAAAAACGGATCTGGAAATATACTTATTTAGGCACACCAGTATTTAAAATTCAGCAAACCCACGACCTCCATCCCTGCAGTTACATTATATGTAGGTTGCTATTACTTATGCTACATATAAGATTGTACAATTGTATATAAAGTTAAGACAAAAAACCAGCACACAGCCCACGTTATGGCAATTTTCAAAAGAAAACGCATATGAGCGTCACTAATAAGTAAGCTCTGGCTCCGGGGATACTCTCAACTCACTAAAAGAAATAAAACTATATATAGGTGATAGTAACGCTATTAATATTAATAATAAATAACTTAAATAGTTGTTCATTAAATGCTTCCACAAAAAAAAATTTATACAAACCTTCTAAAAGTTTGTCTATCTTGTATTTTCAGTATATAACGGATCAATTAGGTCGTTGGGTAGACCGAAACACTATAAAAGTTTCTTGGCCAACTTTGATCTAGTTGATAAGGGCCTTTAAACTTACCGGGGTTTTACCCAGAACCGTCTTTACTGAATTAAAGCCACACTGAATTTAATTAAGGATAAGGATTTTCCAGGAAACTTGATATATTTTTGTCGTGAGCATTTCATTCAAATTCTATTCACGTGTCAGGAAAATAAATTTCATTAGCGGACCCAAAATCCTGACTGATTGAAAAATTTTAAAAAGTTTGATGGATTTTTATCTTTTTTTTTTCAATTCAACCGGATTTGACAAAAAATTACGTTTTTCCTGCGAGTGTGCGACCATCATAAAGAGTAACCCCGGCATTTAAAAATGTTGCCACTGCAAAACACCTACTACTTGAAGTATTTATATGTAGTTGCACATTGTTAGATGTACTAAACAAGTTGAGACTTTATTCTTTTACGTGTTACGTCTAATCTATATTTTAACTGGAAAATTTGGTTTACTGAACATCTCAAGTCAGAAGAGAAATGAGAGTAAATGCAAAAGTCCATCAACCAGTGATAGCAAGGCGTGGGGATGATATACGAGTATGGAGGCATAAGCCGCATCGCGGCTTCGCTCCACATGTTCAAATGTCGTGTCATTTGCCATGCCACACGCTTCACGCCTCCACTATCCTAGATCCATCACTAACATTATATAATGTATTATTTTTTGTTATATATGTTAGAAAAGATTTGAAAAATGGTAATCACAGTCTACATATTCTGTCTAAGGAGTAAAACTTTAAGAGTACATAGATACTTTAGACAAAATAAAAGTTATTTTTTTAAAGTCCCCCGCGACACAGAAATACTTGCTAGTGCGGGAATTATCTTTGTAAATAAATAAAAAAAAAGTACTAAAAGAAAGACAGATAGAAAAGAAATGATTATTTTCAGTGCACTTACAGACAGACACTAGCACTATTACGTTGAATAGTAAGGATGATTTTTTGCAATATAAAACACATCAGCGATGTTGATTCCCGAAACATTGATCAAACGCTGAGGGATTTTTCAAATACAATATGAGCACAAGCAAACGTTTTAACCCATACAGGTATCAAAACAGTGTTTTAAGGTTAATGCATTTGAGCAGTTTGAGTATATGGATATATACTGGGAATATAAAATTTACATACAAGGGAACATACTCCATGGCATTTACGGTCTACCATCTGGTCTTCCGGCTGCGATCGGAATCACATACTGCCGTTAGTACTTTTTGTAAGGAATGACGTAAAAATAGAATTAAAGACCTTACTTACATGTTAAGAACTATAGAAGAATATCAGTCAGTTACCATCTACGCAGGTATTAACTTTGGTTGTAATTTATAGTTTTTTTAATGTTTCAATAATTTAAAGCTTTAAGGAGGTAGTGCCTACAGAACTATTTTAATTCAGTAAACTTTAACAGGGCTACATATCTCGTTGCTAATAATTAGTAGTTCATGATTGGCAGACAAGTACTGATTAAGGTCGGATCCAAAACGTTTGATGGGACAATCGGACCTAATAACCGATCAATACGATGATCTGTGTTGGTGGAGAGAGTAATACCTAGCGCTCAATTTTTGTTGCATATGAAGCGAAGTGGGTCATACAGCTATTAAAGTAGCTTTAGCTATCAGCTTTACTTGTATGCTTCATACAATAAAAGCAATAGCAATAAGTGACATATTGTATCCTAACCCGAATATTAATTTTTAGCCTAATTAGACTAATTATCGACGTTTAGTATCCTAGACACGACTTTGGTTTTTCCTATAATGTTCAGTCCTTCATCGAATGAGCAGGCGCTAGTGCCGGACTTTTGCCTTAAAACGAACACAGGTAGGTCAAAGAACCCTTACATGCCCTATATGAATTGTAAGAAGTGCATAAATGTTTGTCTCCCCAAATAGCGACAATATCCTTTGGTCTCGTCTTATTCCTTCCTACATTAGCTACAAAACGTGACAAAACATAAGCGGCATATTGTATATATTTAAAAATAAGATAAAATTATGTAAGCCTGCTTAAACAGCGTAAACTATGCAACGGAACCAAAGAGGTCCCAAACATTAAGTAAATATGTAATAGAAACTTGCCGACTCACAAAATAAGTTTAAACTTTGCACATTTATGTTCTCATTTAAGACCGCAGATGAAAACAGAAGTCATCCGTTTAAACTTTTTTAAATTGTATGCAAAGAAAAAGCTCCAAGTGCTGTTTAGGGTTTCGGAAACAACATTATGTAGATTTTATATTTTGCGAACACTTGACCATGTACTGTGAGGAATTAAGAGAGAGAAAAATTGGATTATTACGTAACTGTAAAAAAAATATAAAAAGTAAACTTCCGTTCTGTGTATTGCTGAAGTTGCCTCGAAAAGCTATATACCCTACATCACTACTACTACTAAGACCATTGAAATGAGATCTCACGTATGTAAAATAATCATCAAATAACCACCCTCCATCCTGCGCAGTCGGATAAAAACACCTTATAACTGAACATAATACTCAAATGGTATCAGTATTCGTTCCAATTTCACACTAGTGTTGTTAAATTTTCCTTTAGTGCATGGATAGACGATACATATAGAGTTTGATAAGGGGATTTTAATTAGGCCTTGTAGAAAGATTAATAAAAGTCGTAGAAAAATTATATTTACAATACAGTCCGGGTTGCTTTAGATAGTCATATCTATAAGTTTTGAGAAATCTTAAGGTTGTAACGGTATTTTCTATGCACAAAAAGCAATTCTATTTTTATTAGAATTGAATATAACAAGTAAACAATATTAAGTAACCGACGTAAAAAATCTTTTGAATAATAAATAAGAGCTGACGATCACTAAACTAAACATTAACAGTGGTAGAGCCATGCTTAGGCACGAATGGGCCGGCTCGACCGGTGCGATACCACGGCCTCACAGAAAACCGGTTGTGAAGTAACGCTTGCGTTGCATTTCCCCGAATTGAGTGAGGTGTCCGGAGGCCCAATTCCCCCTCCCGCTTTTCTCTCCCCTCATCTCCTTTCTCCTTTTTTCCATCTCCTCATCCCTCCTCTCTTCTTTCGGCTCCCTGCATCCCCCACGGACTCATCGTGCGACTCTTGAGTTGCAAGTGTCCATGGACGGCGGTGTCACTTACCATAAAAAAAAAAAAAAACTTCTGAACTCTTCGTATCAAGTAACCTTTAAAACAAAAAAATCTAAATCCAAACCAGTCCATCAATTTAGGATCTATGATGGCACAGACAAACACAGATACACACTTGAGACTTATGACAGCAACCTTTTTACGTCCGCTGTTAAAATCAGATGTGAAGTTGACAAGTTGTTATATACATCATTATATTAGGTAATTATGTATATTTAAATGCTGAAAGGGACAAAAAAATAAAATTACGTATATAAAACAGCAGAGTCTTGTTATTTTTATACATCACAATCGGAAATGCTTGTGTGTAATTAAAAATATATTTACCAACATTGATAAAGGGAAAAAACACGTGTCTGCTTTACGCTCCGAGATAAAATGGCTCCCTATTCGCCAACACCGAAATCTACGAGCATTGACTTCAATCTTTGCTTTTCTTAACTCTCCGTCTCCACCATCTTATTTAGCTCCCTACGTTCGGTTTCTATCGTCAAATCACGATAGAAATCTTCGTTCCACTCACAACAATCTTCTCTTATGTCCCCCATCATCATAGCTCTGACTTTGTTAACTCTTCCTTTTATGTCCAATCAGTCCTACTCTGGAATGCACTACCACTCGAAATTAGGATGTCCACTAACCGCTTTATTTTTAAGAGGAGGGTACGTGACCTCCTGTATAATCAGTTGGCAGAAATTTCACACCGTTAGTACATATTTACCAGACTTTTATAGTGTTTATTATGTGCGTTGTATGTATGTATATGTATTTAAGTTTGTATTTATTTATATATATACATATATGTATATAGGTATATATTAGTATATGATGAATGAAAGTAATATATGTATATAATTAGGTCATATTTTATAATAATTAAACTGGTACCTCTCTCACCTACTTGCACCTACTACCATTTATTTTTGCCACACCCCAAGGTTGACTGCGAGAGAATGCCTGAGGCATTAAGTCCGCCTTTGTACAATATGTGCAATAAGTCGAAAATAAATAAATAAATAACAAACAAGCCAATCATAGCTACACTAACATAATTTTAACTAAAATTATATCAGGTCACTCACAACTATTTATCACTCGTCAAGGATTGTCGGAAATAAGGACACTAATCCTTGACCCTAAAGCTACGTTCGTAAATCATTATGAATTCTTCGGCCTATTGTAAAATGAGGGCTAAGAAATACTAACCACATACTTTTAAAACCAATGAAAATATAACAAGTAACATTTAAAACAATATAATTTTTTATGGCATAGGGGGCAAACGAGCTGACGGGTCACCTAAAGGGTCAGTGACTACCGTCGCCCATTGAACCAACAGCTCAGGATAAGAAACATCTGCATTTTTTAACTTTTCTTTTTTTGCTGACGTTATCTCGAACAGACTCCATAGTAAGAAGATTCCAATTTACATCTAACACGTCGAAATCATAAGCCGTATGCTCTTCTAGGTCGTGACACAGAAACATCATACATGCATACAGTTGTTCGCAAGAATATTTGGTCGTCGATCTGAGTCCTAACTAACGGTATGGACAGAGACAAATTTTATTTGATTAGCACTACTGGGCTACTGGGTGCTTCGTTAGTTTAAATCTTGAGCTCGGGCTCTGCTCGGTAGACAAATATGTGGTGTACGTGTATGAACGTAGACGTGAAATATTTTACAGTTTTATTTATATTATAATTGATATTTAAAGAGCCAACTTCTGCTCGTGAGTTGTGCAGTGTGAAAGTTAGATATGGCAATAATGGGTTAACGTTACAGACATTTAATCTCACGATCATGGTCGTCAATATCTCATTTGTTTTTATTATATAGGGGGACAGACGAACTGATAACTGCCGCCCACGTACACATGGTGTGGCAGTTAGTGCGCTTCTCGTCTTTAGAGGGATGGGTAGAGGGGAAAGAAAAGAGGGGGATGAGGAAAGGGGAAAGAGAAGGAAGAAGGTTGGTACCCTCACTCACTCCGCAATACATCCGTCTATCTACCGATTTTCAGTGAGGCTGTGGTTCGTTCGAGCCGGCCCATTTCTCCATAAGAATGGCTCTTCTACGGTAAAACGGTAATTAATACAGTAATTCTAATAGTTAGTCATTTACTAAGGAATTATGCCTGTAGAATAATCTATCTTCTACAAGAAGTCGAATGAGAAGGCAGTGGACACCCTTAGAGCTTTTTACGCACGGTCACTGGTCAAAAAAAAGATAATATATTTGTCTAATTCACGTCACGTTTACTAACAAAATCTAATTATACATTTTATGAGATTTAATAAAGTTTAGTAACAACATCAACTAATATTGTAGCACTAAAAATACATTTATATCAGAGCTGCACTATTTACCGTCATACTCATAATTAATAAAAAAACAGGCTCGACTGCTGCCACTCAACCTTAGTTTTATTTTTGGACTGTAATTCTGTCAAGATTAGGTTTTGTGTAAATATAATAGTTTTATTAAGAATTTCATTAAGGTCTTCTTAATTATACAAAAAACACTACAGACACTAAAGGAAAAAGCAGACTAGTATATTAAATCCCATCAGGTAGCGCTACCTTGCACTATGTGTGATTTAGAGATACTCCCAATATTTAGGATGGGTATGTATGTATACCGAGTATGTAATAAAAAAGACTTGACCTTTAAAATTCTTACCCGGTCTCCACAACATAATTTGTAAATGAGAATATATTAAGTAACTTTACAGCCTTGTGGTGCTTTGCATGTTTGGCTGTAATTCTAAATAAGAAATATTTTAAAGTTATTTCAGACCTATAACTTCAAGTTTTAAACAACCATTCTGTTTTTTGTCGATAACTTTGATGTTGAACTACACTGGACAGATATTTTTTTAAAAGTATTAGTTTTAAAATCAATCAATTAAAAACAATTACAAATAATAATGTGATTAAAATCAATTGCCAATTTTCTTATTCCAATGATATTGTATTACACAGTCTAGTACTATGTATGTATAGACGTATGAGAGTGACTATTATGCCTTTAGTTCAAACAGCCTACAGAATAAGGGCTTATGTCTATGTACAAGCACTACTAGTGACCTGTTTACCTGCAGGCTTGTTAATTATCCCGATTACTTCAAATAGTCGTGTTAGGTGTGAGTTGGCGTTAGAAGAGTTACTGGATTCGGTTATAAGAAAAGTTGATGCCAATTTCGACTAATTAATAAGATACCCATATCGTTTTACTGACGCTTACATTTAAAGGTATTACTACTACTATTAGTGATTACTAAAAACTTCTATTTAGATACAATCTTTGATGAGTTTTAGTACACAGAGGTAAATTTTCCATCATTAGTACTGCCCTTTTTTTTAATTTAGAAACTGTTTTGATATTTTATATCCCACTAATTTAATGAATATTATTTTTTCCCCATACATATCTAATTTTAATAAAGAAATTTCAAAAAATTTCTTTGCGAAGTCATGCTGTGGCTATGCTATACGAGGGAATATTTATTATATAACTTCTTACATCGTATGAAAAACTATCGAGTATCTTTACGGTGTGCGATTTGCGGTGGCACGGTTCCCTTTAGTATGCCACCCTGTGGGTGTCGTAAAACGTGAATAGAAGCGTAAGCTGAGAGGAAAGACGACGGTAAATATGTGTGTAATAAATTACAGACACGACACGAATTACTTTGTTGTTTGCAGTAAGAAACGACGCATTAGGAACCACAGGTGGCATAGGAAGTTAAGGGACATTCACATTATGTAACTGTTGATTTAACTAGCTGCATACATAAGTTATCGAAGGATAGCGAAGACTCAATCATTAATAATAGTGTTACGAGCTGGGTATTTATTAAATTAAAGTAGTCGATTGATTACCAATAAAAACACAATATTTATTAATAACACTCTTTACAATTACAAATCACTATATCACTCGTTAGTCGCACTAGAAGATCGCTTCGATGTTTATTCGCTGTATCTTGAATCAATACTGCCCGTACGGCTAATACGATCCGCTTTTATATTGCTGTCGAGATAACTAGAATGTACGATAATATTCGATCGAAGGCTCTAGACTAAATAGATTATTCTAGAGCTACTTGTAGCGCCATCTAGCGTCATAATGTCCACAGTTGCGCGCTATCCGACACTAGATGGCGTTCGTTTTTGCGTCTTGTAGATTGTTCCAGACTATTTTTCTCGATGGCGCAACACTGCCCCCTCCTAAGACATGCTCGTCCCGAACATAATCAGTCCCATAGTATCGCGCCAATCGATCTACATGAACTATCTTTGGGGCGCCTCTTGGACCCTTCTGTATCCGGTAGGTAGCATCATTGATTTTAGTGACTACCCGATATGGCCCATCCCATTTGGCTTGTAGATTCGGAGATCTCCCTTTACTGCGAACTGGATTATGTAGTCATACTAGCGAACACTCTTCGAAGCCCTTATAATTCACTTTCCGGTCATAACGGGTTTTCATCTTTTCAGACATTTGTTGGCCCGATTGTCTGACATGCTCATAAATGTCATTCGCGTACTCCGTTATACTTCGTGGGGTATCAGGGGGTATTCCAGTGATCAAGTCTGCAGGCAACCGTAGTTCTCTTCCGAAGTTTGCAAACGCTGGTGTTACGGAAGTACATTCGTGGACTGCACTTCGGTATGACAGAAGAAACGGTTGAATGTGTTTGTCCCAATCTTTTTGCCTACTTTCAACTACTTTTGCCAGATACCTCTCTAGTGTTTGGTTAAATCGTTCCACCATTCCGTCCGATTGTGTGTGGTAAGAGGTAGTTCTGGTTTTGTGAGTACCCATCACTCGACACATTTCTTGAAATATTTGAGACTCAAAATTTCTTCCTTGGTCACTGTGGATTTCTAAAGGCACTCCAAAACGACAGAAGACTTCGTGCACTAATTTATCTGCAACTGTTGATGCCTCTTGGTTGGGAATGGCAAAGACTTCTGGCCACTTAGTGAAGTAATCCATTACGACCATGAAGTACTTGTTTCCGCTTTCACTTTCAGGAAACGGTCCCGCTACGTCTATTGCAATTCTTTCCCAGGGTGCACCAACATTGTAAAATTTCAATGCGCCTCTGCTACGTGTATGAGGTCCCTTCACGGCCGCATAACTGGTACACTTGCGACACCAGTCCTCAACATCATCACGACAATGAATCCAGTAGAATCTATCCCTTATCTTTAACAATGTCTTCTTAACTCCCATATGACCTCCTGAACATCCGTTATGGTAGAGCTGCAGGACCATCGGTATCTTAGCTTTAGGAATAACCATTTGCAGATGACAGCTGTCTCCTCGAGCGTTTTCCCATTTACGGCACAAGACTCCATCCTGGACGACTAGACTATCCCATTGAGCCCAATAACTCTTCGTGGTTGAACTCAGCGATGCAACTTCGCTCCAGTGTGGCTTAGGAGTCTCAGCTTTAATCCACTCGAGAATTGGTTTGATATCTGCATCCTCTTGCTGTGCTTGCTGTAGGCTTTCCTTCCATTCGATGCTAAGATCCGTCTTTATCGTCCTTATAGGAACAGCTTCCTTTACCTCTTGCTTGGCGCAATGCTTGCAGTGTTCAGGGCAAGGTCTTCTTGATAATGCGTCTGCGTTACCGTGAGACTTTCCACTGCGATGTTCAATCGTGAAGTCATATTCCTGTAGTAGCTCAATCCATCTCGCGACTTGTCCTTCAGGGTTTTTAAATTGTAAGAGCCACTTTAATGCAGCGTGGTCAGTTCGGAGGTGGAATTTACGCCCAAGCAAATATTTGTTGAAATGTTGCAGTGTCCTCACTACGGCCAGTAGCTCCCTTCTTGTGACGCAGTAATTCCTTTCCGGCTTCGACAAAGATTTACTGAAATATGCAATAACAACCTCTTGATCACCTTTCCGCTGGGATAACACACCGCCAAGCCCAGTATCACTCGCATCTGTGTCAACTATGAATTCATTTTCGGTATCTGGATACCCTAAGATGGGTGTGTTGCATAGACGTCTTTTTAGCTCTTGAAATGCAATGTCACAACTTTCATCCCAGCAGAAATGTCTTTTCTCTTCAGTGAGTTTATGAAGGGGTTTGGCAATATCCGCGAAGTTTTTCACGAATCGCCGATAGTAGGAGCACAAGCCCAAAAATGCTCTTACTTGGGTCTTATCTCTTGGAACTTTCCAATCCTTGACGGCAGCGATCTTTTGCGGATCTGTTTGGACACCCTCTTCCGAAACCACATATCCTAAAAAGCTAACCTGCCGTTTGAAAAATGAACACTTCTTAGGACTTAACTTTAGGTTGGCACTTCGGATTTTCGATAATACGCGCTCCAGGTTTCGAATATGTTCTTCAAACGTACGGCTTACGATGATAATGTCATCCAAATAGATCCAGTTAATCCGGTGAGTACTGATTCCATCAGTCTTTCAAAAGTTGCTGGCGCGTTACATAATCCAAAGGGCATTACTTTGAACTGCCACAGTCCTTTCCCTGTCGAAAATGCAGTCTTCTCTTTGTCCTTGGGATCAATTTCCACCTGCCAGTATCCACTTTTTAAATCTAAGGTGCTAAACCACTTAACCCCTGTTAGCATGTCCAGAGTGTCGTCTATTCTAGGTACTGGATAGCTGTCCTTCTTCGTAATGTCGTTTAGACGGCGGTAATCAACACAAAAACGCATGCTGCCATCCTTTTTCTTAACAAGCACTACAGGTGAACACCATGGGCTGGATGAAGGCTCTATAACGCCATCCCTGACCATTCCATCAATCATGGTTTGCACTTCCTGTTCTCGTGCTACTGGCAGTCTTCTTGGTCGCTGGCGAATAGGCAACTCACTCCCAATGTTTATTTTGTGTTGAACCAAACCAGTCTTTCCAATATCAGCGTCATTAGTAGAGAAAATATCAGCGTACTTAACTAACATTCTCTTAGCCTTGTCAATTTCTTCCCTAGACAAGACATCTCGACAGTCTTCCAAAAGTGTTGAGACGTTGACTCGTGCATTCGTGCTAATATTCGAAGTAGTCAAGTCTTGGCATCGACGCATCCAATCCACATCTTCGCAAGTGCCAATCAGTGTGCCCTTATGAATCACATGTTGCTTGTCACTAAGATTTAGCACACGTACTGCAGAGATGTTAGTGATACTTACTAGAGTTCGTGCGATTTTCCATGGGAGATCATCATCTACCCTTTCAATAAGGACACATCGATGCATTCGTCCAGAGTTATGAGGGAGACTACCTGGCATGATTGTTTCTGATCTGGGAGGAAGAACAACGTTATTTAAGCTGTAAACTTTTCCTGATGATGCTCCTTCCATGAACAGTTCTTCTTGACTACATCTCATTACACCTTGGTTGATGTCGATCTCACAACAATTGTTCTTCATGAAGTCTAGGCCAAGGATGCGATCGTCAACTATATCGGCCACGATGACGTTATGTAGGTAAACTTGGTTGCCCAACTTGAACTCCACCTTCTGTTCGCCTCGGACGGGTATGCGCTGACCAGTGGCTGTTACTAAGTTTATTTGCTCACGGTTACATGCAATGTCCCTCAGAAACCGATTTGCAAGTTGGGAACTGACAACTGTGCGAGAAGCTCCCGTATCAATCGTCAGCTTACATGACGTTCCGTTGATTTCACCTCTGATGACCAGGCTGTTCCCATCATGAGTTTGCGAGATCGAAATCCTTGGGGCTCTTTGAACACCAGCCAGCACCCGTTCCGCAGTCCTGGCGTTTACTCGTTTCCCTGCTGTTGTGTGGCAGTACTATCAACCGCCCTATTCTCTTGAGACCGGTCGTATTCACTTCCTATGCTTCGCTTAGGGTAGCCGGACCGAAGGTGACCTTTTTCACCACAGGCGTAGCATCTAGGGCTGTACCCCTTAAATCGGTCCCGCACAGGTGATGCTACAACCTCCCGGACCCAATGAGACCGATGGTCTTGTCTCACAGCTTCCACCTCCAAAGCATGGGCCAGAGCGTCCTTTGAGAGTTTCATGGTGCCCAAGACTCACAGCAGTCCTAACTTCGAGGTCACGAATGCCATCGATGAAAGCTTGCTCCAGATTCCCGTCAACGAGCGCAGGTGCAGACTGGTACGCCTTACGGACCAGTTTCTCAACTTCCAGAGCCCACTGTTGCAAGTTTTCACCGATACGTTAGGCACGATCCTTCAGCTGTGCACGTAACTCGTGCTCCAGATGAGCGTCACCATATCTTGCCTCCAATGCCTCCAGCAGTTGCTCATAGGTTACCTTCTTACCGAGGGCTTCGAGGACGGTTAGAGCCTGGTCTCGGAGACCCAAGGTGAGCGCGGTCATAGCTTGTTCCTTTGTAGAGCCGTTTGCCGTCATGACAGCCTCAAATTGGATCTTGTAGGCTGACCAAGAAGATGTTCCATCATACGGCGTTACTTTGAACCCCTGCACCGAAGGACCGCTCCGTCTCCAACTTTAAGGTTTCCTAATGCCTTCTTCACGTCGGCAATCTGAGTTTCGGCCTCAGTGATACGGTTCTCATGTTTAAGAACCTGATCTTTCACTACCTTGAGTTCTTTGCCGAAGGTCTCATGAATGCCTTTCAACAAGAGCATCTGTTCCTCATGACGGCGGGCCTGCTCCTCCTTGTCCCGCTGGAGGAGTTCTTCCAACCCGCGGGCCTGCTCCTCCTGACGGCGGGCCTGCTCCTCCTTGTCCCGCTGGAGCTGTTCTTCCAACCGGCGGGCCTGCTCCACCTGACGGCGGGCCTGCTCCTAGAGCATCGCCATTAGGGCCGTGATATCGGGAGCTGCTGCCAATGCCGATGTGGACGGCGTGGTTTCCATCGCTGGCTGCTGACCCTCCAATGTAGGCAGTTGTGCACCTCGAAATCGCCTCTGATCAGTCTCTTGCTGGCGTTGACTCCTAGTTCGGATACCTTCCGTGTCTTCCTTTGGTAAAACCGGCATACTTTAATCCCACTTCTGACACCAAATTGTTACGAGCTGGGTATTTAATAAATTAAAGTAGTCGATTGATTACCAATAAAAACACAATATTTATTAATAACACTCTTTACAATTACAAATCACTATATCACTCGTTAGTCGCACTAGAAGATCGCTTCGATGTTTATTCGCTGTATCTTGAATCAATACTGCCCGTACGGCTAACACGATCCGCTTTTATATTGCTGTCGAGATAACTAGAATGTACGATAATATTCGATCGAAGGCTCTAGACTAAATAGATTATTCTAGAGCCACTTGTAGCGCCATCTAGCGTCATAATGTCCACAGTTGCGCGCTATCCGACACTAGATGGCGTTGTCCCTTCGTTCTCGCGTGTTGTAGATTGTTCCAGACTATTTTTCTCGATGGCGCAACAATAGTATAGCAATGATTTATCCATACCTATACATAGTAAACAGTAATATAAAATAATTGCCAAATTTTACAAAAGAAGATGATAACAACATCTGACGAGACGAGTATGTGAATAACACTTGTTTTTAACAAAACTTGTTCCCCGACTGGCGTAAGAAGGAAGGCTATCTTTCTCGAATGTACATATGCGTGTATATGATATTTCTTTGTCACGCCCTAGAGCCAACGGCCTGGTCGACTTCGACTTGTGACGACGTATTTAAATCGCCTTTGTAACAGAAGTTAAATAGGGCAGCATATATATTTATCTTATATGTATATCTTATATATATGTATATATATATAAGAGTCCAAGATAACATCAGACAAGACAGAAATCTTACCTTAGTAACCCCTTCAATAAAAGCTCTAGTCGCCAGTTCTCCCGGCCCGTCCACAGTCTTGCCATCATCATCGGGTCCCCACGACGCGCTGTAGATATCCACGTGTTGAGGATTTAAGCTCAAAGACCGGGCTTCAACTGCGTCTGTGACGTCACCATCCAACATGCGAACACCTGAGAAAGTAATCGAATCTAAAAAATAAATCTATTACATTTCTGAATTGTACAATTTGGATAATTTTAATTCGAGTGCTATGTTTTGGTGCGAGGCTTCGTGTGAGAGGGGACTTTATGAAGTGTATATATAAAAGACTATTGATGAACATTAATGTTTTAAGAGAACAATCACTATTGAAGTTAGGATGTTTCTAAAGAAAGTTTGTAAACTTTGTAGATGTAGTTGAAATAAAGGTATAAAGATATTCAAGTTATTACAGTGTTTATTTTCAATAGATTTAAAATTTTTGTTTAAAATTTCCATTAATTATCATCATTTTTATCATTCATTCAAAATTTGCTAAATAAATATTTAAAGATATATACTCCATACTCCAAAACATTCAAATATGGGTATAACAAGATTGTACGGTAGTGATTTTTAAAATCCAAATACTTTTGTATTACAATTTTATTCTCGGCATGGATATTTTTTTATGTTATGTTGGCGCACATTCCGAAACCGTTATTAATTTTTTGGAACATTCCAACCTCAGAGTTTATGAAATTACTGACATACTTATGAAGTACAATATACTCATTGTTATTTTATTTATCCAGCTGGATTAAATTTCTGATACCCTTAAACAAGTAATTCTTGTATGTATGTATATATATAATCTGAATCTCGGAAATGGCTCGAACGATTTTCATGAAATTATAGTATTTTTTTTATGCTATAGGGGGCAAACGAGCAGACGGGTCACCTGATGGTAAGTGACTACCGCCGCCCATGGACACCCGCAACTCAAGAGTCACAAGTGCGTTGCCGGCCTTTTAGGTAGAGGTACGCTCTCTTCTTGAAGGTTTGAAGAAGTTTGTATGCAGAGGGTATCGGGGGCGATAAATCGATCTAGGTTTCATTTTTAGAAAACGTCGTTTTATCCGTATTTTCAGGCAATTAAAAACTGCTACAATATCATTAGAATACAAAGATAAATTAAGACAAGACCAAGACCTCTGAAAGGTTATAATAGATCAAAATCGGGGGCCCTAAACCAGAAGACCCCAGTTCGAGTCCTTTTGATTACTTTTTCCTTTTTTTAATGTTTAACTAATATTTTTTTTATACTATAGTGGGACAGACGAACAGATGGGTCACCACATGGTGATGTATTAACACCGGATGTAGATGCCGTATAACCGCCGTCAGTGGACACATACAACTCAAGAGTCGTAGTCGGATGAGAGGATGGGAAAGAGGGTAGGGGGAGTTGGACCTCCGGAAACCTCACTCATTTCGGGGAAATGCAACGTTTGCGTTACTTCATAACCGTTTTCTGTGAGGCTGTGGTATTGCACCGGTCGAGCCGGCCCATTCGTGCCTAAGCATGGCTCTTCCACTGTTACATGTTAATTGCACTCAATTTTTTATTTAAATAACCAGTTCATATTTTCTTATTATTATGTCAGCAGGATCGAAAAATACTTTCATCAGTAAGTAATACGTATCTAAATATCATTTTCAAAAATACAATTTAAAAAAAAAAGCGATCTTTTAAAATAATATATTTTTACTTTAATAAAATATATGTAAAATGTATGTATTATAAAATATATTAAAATATTTTTTTTAAGACAGCTCTCGCATTAGGATTAATTCCTGTGTCGCCGGTTACTTTACAAACATTCAAACAACGGACACCCAGACTCAGAACAACTATTTGAGGATTACACATAGTGTTGTCCCGTGCGGGGATTGAACCCACACCTACTCGCGGTGATCACTTAAACCGCTACACCACCTGTACAGTAAACTTTTAAAAGGTTTTGTCTAGGCATAGGCATGTCTAGGCATGTTACTACATTTGGAGTATTGCTTTTATTAAACAGTTATTAGGTGTACGTAAATACATACACTTACGTCGATATATACCCGAAGGGGTTTACAGAAGAGTCACAAACGCTCACTGTTTGCCAACTATAAAATTATGCCCAACTTATGTAGAAGGGTGCAACGCCATTGCCATCTTTCGGGGACTGTAGGACCGTATATGTACATATGAGGTATATATGGTCTGATCCCTTTATCACCTTTTACGACATCCCCAAAAAGAGATTGGGTCTTTCTAGTTTTTCTAGTCCACCGAAAACCACACGGCTAATACTAATACACAAACTATTAACAGCTGTAAAACAAAAAGTAATAGTAAAAAAAAAACAGTAAGTACAGTCAGTAAGGATAACTTAAGCTTTTCGTTTACATTACCTCACTAAACACACTTTTAATTTTGATATCAATATACATTACCCAATTAAAATAGCAAGAATAAATAATTTACTCTAGTAGTACTCTACTAGTAGACTTTGTTTAAGAGTCTTAGATAATGAGCCCGTAAGCGTTACTAATACGCGTGCTCAAGGTAAATCTATCAACGCTCAGCTCCTAACGAAAGGAATTTATTCCTGTAGGACAATATAAACACAGGATTTTATATTTATATTATTTGACACAAATTTCGAACATAATAAATCTTGGTCCATTCAAAAGTTAACGAAGTTTCATGATCGACTTTTTACATAAATTTCAACTGAAAATTGAGTAAGTGTCAGCAGAAACATATACAGAAACTCAATCTTAAAACCTTATAGTAATCATGACCGATGAATATAATGCTGTATTGACTACACTTGTAATAAGGATGGTGACCACCACTCTTGGACTCCACTTATTGCTTACCATCAGGCAGAGTGGAGTCACTATGGTAAACAATATTTAAATAACAAAATATATTTTAATTTCTATAAAAAAAAGTATCTTAGCCGTAATCGTACCGGTATTACTTACTATGACAAAATAAATAATTATAATTTTCTTAACTTTATAACATCACTCGCTTTTTATTAGTAATTTACTGGCCAGTTGATCTAATGGTCAGTAATCCTGACTTTAAAGCCAGATGTCGTGGGATCGATTTCCGACCAGGATAAATAATTGTGTGAAGAGAAATGATTTGTTCTATGTCTGGGTTTAATTTATCTATAATATGTTTATATTAATAAATATATAATTATGTTTAATGACAGTCTGGTTGCCATGGTAGAAATATGGGATCAATCGGATGAATCGAGATAATCCCGTGGACCACTGCAGGAAAGCTTTGTGCTTGGAATAATAATAATTATAGCATTGAAATGATGATGTTATGTATTATAGCGAATAAGCCTACTAGATTACTATTACTGTCCCATTTACACCTAATTTTCATACATTGTGGCCTTAAAGTGACTGTGGCATTTGAATAAAGTTATTGAATTAAAATGAAAAACTGAAGCTAGTTTTAACTATTAAATTTACAGGCGGAAGAAGACAATATAAGATTCTGTTTTGCCTTAAATTTAGCTAAATTTCCACAAATGTGTCAACAGAGAAAATTTGTTACTTGGCAAATCTCAGAGGACGTTACTTGAAGTAGACGTCGACGATCCTAATACAAAACGACATCTAGTTATACAAAATCTTATCATCTTAATAAGATAGATAGATGAACTCTTTGTTGTAGAATCAGATACAATATTTTACTGACATATACTTAATAACTAAGTTTCACGTGTCAACGGAAAATATTTCATTAAATGATAAGGTTTTCTAGCTCCGTAAAGTGGGTTCGATTCGTACAGGGGACAATTTCTGTGATTCACAAATTGGTGTTTCTAGTCAGTTCTTTATGATACAGTAACAGGAACACCCACCACAATTATTTGTTTTTTAATATGGGAGTTGTCTTTAAGAAAAAAAGCAAAAATCTTTTTTGAATTCCATAAATATTTTTAAGGAGTTTCTATTTTATATAGGAA
Organism: Tyria jacobaeae; assembly: GCA_947561695.1. NCBI lineage: Eukaryota > Metazoa > Arthropoda > Insecta > Lepidoptera > Erebidae > Tyria > Tyria jacobaeae. The sequence continues at coordinate 11,016,866 of OX387221.1, read as the reverse complement.
AAGAAGTAAAAACTTTCTGAGGTTCTAATCATTGTGTCGTTCGATAATTATCTATAGTTAGGAATTAATGGAAAGTATGGCTGATATTGTTGTGTCAAATCTATTTGCCGTTGTTAAGCATTTTATATCACTTCAGTGTTAACGTACCTGCAGCTTTTCTCTCTTTTTCAACAGTAAATGTAATTTCCATTGTAGTCCTACTTAGCGTTACTACTTATTGTAATCTCAATTCAACTTACAGATTTTTATTACATAGCTACATATTATGACTACCTTTTTTATATAGACTGAAAAATCAAATTGCTCGTTTCTATTAAATTACCGTACCGTACCATTAAACTCTAACAATTCCATATCTAAGATAAACGATAAACTGTAACAAGCTTCTCAGCACCAACGTTAGCATAAACGATTGTTATAGCCGAACGAAGTTATATATTTGTAGACCCAACGAAGCAAACAACTTTAAACATCGTATGCGACCAGTTCACGTGAATACAATGCTTAGGTATATTTACTTGCTAATAACTTCATATCTGTAAGTCCGTAGGCGTTTCCTTTTCGCGGCATTCTCTAGACGCTGAGAAAACTTTATATTTTTTTATTTGTTCAAACATTTAAGGCAACTTTTTCTGTGCGTACTTATTCCATAAAGAAATTTCATATTTAATATCAATCAATACCCAGGTTGTTCAAAAAATTGTTTGCTACAAAATAAATACATCTTTATTCTTGAAACTGTTTTGAATTCATGGCTAATTTCAATTCAAATCCCTTGTTGAAAATCATTGGCCTCCTATGTGTAGTTATTATTTTAAATATTTTTGGAACGAAGTTCCTTATGGGGCGTTGCGGAGGGGTACCCTAGCCGGCACAAAACGTCCGTAACGTTAAACAAAAAAATCGTAAGATTTTTATTTATTTATTGGTAATACTGCCATCTAGTGTTTCTATTATGAACTGCAAAGAAGTTCAGGGATTTTTTAAAAGTAAACCTGTCACTATCGCTTGCAACAATGGACACCTCGCGGGAAGCTTTTCGTGCTGTGATTTTTTATGATTATAAACAAGGGTTAACTTTCTAGGAATCTCACAAAAATTTCCAAGCTGCATTTGGGAGTTTGCTCCTTCTTAAACTTTTTTAAGAGAACCTAAACGCTTAAACAACGCCCTGTCGACCTACAACTGCACAAACTCATTAAAATGCTATCAGGGTAGAGGGGGTATGGCGGGAGAAAAGACAAATTACACATCGAGAGATTCAAGCTGAACTGCAGATTGTATCACTGGCAGTTTCCACCATCCTACATGAATACCTTAAAATTAGATAAATCCCGTTGTGTTGACCGGTGCAAAATTTATACTAGAATATGTTTATAACTAACGAAACTTGAATCTAGAATCTCTCTTGAAGACGAGTTGCCCACAAAAGTTGTTCGCGGTCGGAGCGTTAATAAAAAAATTAAAGCAGTTTTTTTTTTTTTTTGCGACGCAGTGGATCGATCAGTAGCAGTAATTCCGCTTGAATACAGTAGAACAGTTACTAGTGAATGGTATTGCGAAGTTTGTCTGCCAAAAGCTTTCGGGGAGTGGCAAAGTAGTTACTATGTATGTATGTATGTAAGATTGACTTGTTGGTCTAGTGGTTAGTGACCGTGACTGCTAAGTCAGAGGTCGTGGGTTTGAATCCCACCCAGGACAAATATTTGTGTGATGAGCATTATCGTTTGTTCTATGTCTGGGAGTTATTTATCTATTATATGTATGTATGCATTTAGAAGTATATATGTATGTTTCTCAGCAGTCGTGTTACCATAGTACAACATCTACTTAGTTTGGGATCAGACGGCCTTTTTAGCTTTGTTTATTTTTTTACATATTATCTATTGTCAGGGAATTTGCTATATATTTGCATGTATATGTATAATATTTTTCGAGAATTAGTGTTCTCCTACATATGCGTAGACCATGACTGAAATAGCTAAAGATTATCTCGTAGACACTGCCATGTAGCATTAAGTCTGCCTTTTGCCATATCTTGTGCCATATTCTATAACCTTGAATACAGAATAGCAAAAAGCCAAAGTAAATCAGCTATGAATTTGTGAATTTCACAGGATGAGATGCTTACTGAAACACAACTATTACTCGCACAAAGACCAGAGAATTTGAATTTGTATTTTCATGTGGAATTAAAATTAAAAAAAAAACTATTAATAATTTATAGCATAAATCTACAATCACTGTGAGTTTCCAATATTTACATGGGTTATTGCATTCCAATAAGTCTAACTATACAAGTTATATATCGTTTGTATATTGAACAACGTATCAAAAGCTTTGATATTAAACTGCTGGACCAACAGGTTTTAGGCATACTTGCGCTTTTTGAAAAAGTGAATTGATTTTTTCGTATACTTCATTAAACGGAAAAACTTCATAGCTCTGCTAATCGTAACCGGTTACATATATATATATGTATATATATATAAATATATATATATATATATATATATATAAATATATATATATATACGTTTCTTCCCTTTGCGGTTTTTTTTATTTTTCATCTGAAAACCCCCACGGGTCATCACTTCGGCGGAGCTGAGGGTGAGATGGTATGGTTGACTCCAACCGACTAAACCACTCGGTGATCTAGTGGTCTATTGCAGGGGACCCGGGATACCCTAAGAAGGAAGCCTAGAGACCTTGGCCATCTGATTAGCATATGACCACTCTATGTAACATTACCTTACCACCCTCCAAATCGAAAAGGCGCGCGCGGAACGGTCAGCCCGACCCATTTATCCCTAGGCCAGCGCTCATGGGGGCCGGAGATCATTACGGGCTCTCCGGTGCCCGGTGCGTCCTCTGCTGGACAAGAGAGTGCTTGTGATGTTCCTGGCACTACCTACCTGCTAGAGCTGGTAATAAAGGATTTAGACGCTTTCTCAGTCAGGCTATTGCAATCAAAGCAGAAATGTACTGTACGACACCGCTTACTATTTTGACTTTTAGATATACTAGAATCCGAAGTCAACATACGTTTAAAAGAAGGACATACATACATAAAGTTGTACGTTGCATGCTGCTGACAATTTTCAAAACGAAACTTGAGTGTCACACATTATATATTCAAAGGGCATATCAGCCGTCTAACCATGTTATGTATATCTGCTGCTTTGTTTAAGAAATCATAAAAGCTTACGATACGCCGTAAAGAGTTGCACACACTTTAACAATAAACTTGAATATTCTTTTTTCTTTGTATTTCTTAAGCGTAATAAGCTTTGGCTGTATTAGTTCTTTTAAAAGCTACTTTTTTATGAGCAGTTTGAGTTGAATAAGTTACGTTTTATGACACATTTGAGTGATACAGCTGCTTGTATTAGTTATGAAAAGTTTACTTTGTAAAAGGGATATTATTCTCAATTCTGAAAAAAAAAATTCATTCATTAATGTTTAATATATTTTTTTTTACCGCATTGCCTTTTCGAATTATTCTAAGAGGTAAGTCTGTGACAGCTCTTCCGATGAGTGTCGTAAAATGCGACTAAAGGATGGGACTGTTATTTGTCCGACAGTATATTTATAGCCAGTGCCCGGCAGCAAGCTTCCTTCCCAGGTATTTAGGAGTGTATGTATATATGTTGTATTTATTAACAAGAATAAAAATGTTATGCTAGTACATAGCTTTAGTCATCGACTTCATGCTTCTTCATTCTAGATTTGTAAAATAATTTAAGAAACATTACATTTTGATGAAAGTTTTTTTTTATTAAATGATAACAACAAGTTAGGATAATGACTTACCTCCAACACTAGCCCCGTAAGCAACGCCAACAGCACACAGTGAATTGTTGGCAGTAGCTGCAACCTCCCCAGCACATCTTGTGCCGTGACGGTTTGAGTCGATCATATCATACCGTGGTTGTGGATCTGAGTCGTGAGAGTTCACGTCATATGATGCCATCGGATCCTGGGGAAAACAAAACAGTTTATATGAAACCCTAATTTAAAAATCTGTAATTGAAGATATTTAAAGCAAATTACGCTACAACGGCCGAACGGATGTGTATGAAATTTAACACGGAGATAATAATAATAATATATCTTCATACATCTCACACATCCGTCTGATCCCAAAACTAAGCCGAGCTTGTACTATAGTAACCAGACTGCCGATAAACGTATTTATATATTTCTAAATACATATTTTACACAAATTACACCCAGACGCAGAACAAATCATGATCATTACATAAATATTTGATTGATTGATTGACTCTTATTGTACAGTCAGATACAATATTAGCTTATTAATACTTAACTAACAATATATACAATTAGCGGCCTTATCGCAATTAGCAATCTCTCTTATTTGTCCTGTGTGGGAATTGAATCAACGACGTTGGTCTAATGGTCAGTGACTTCATCAGTCACTCACCATTAGACCAACAGGCCAGTCAATAGACAGATTATAGTCTGGGATAGCAAATAAGCTATTATTGCTCTCTTTTATTCCAGCATGTTTTACGGTCTTTAATTTACGAACGAAGTCACTTGCAACAGCTGGTTCTTTATCATTTAGCAGGCGTCATTGGGCGGTATCATTATTTTAACGATGAATTGGGTGTAATAACTTCAAGTTCACATTCGCTTACAGTTGTTACTGATATGAATCTTAAATGTAAAGGTTTGAACGGAAACCATTACTATCAAATATACATCATAATAAGAAGCGCTGTTTAGACCAGAAGTAGGTAAAGCTTGTACCATCGGTTCTAGAACATAAAAAAACATATCTCATTTGCAGCTGATATTATATCCTGATGTTACATAATTGGAACATTCTTATAGAAAGTAGGAGCCCGTATTCGTGAATAACCAAAAAACCACATTATGTTCGGATCTCTTGATTTCAGTACCCAAATTTTCTTAATTTCTAATTTTCTTAAACATATATATGTACATATGTATACACCTCTATACTCTCTAACACTCCGTCACAGAGAACGAATTTCAATAAGGACATTTCATACGGTTTTCCCGAACCAAGAAGTGTATTAAGATTTTATGTGTATTCAGAAAATAAGCACATTTAACCGTGTTGTGAATGCCGCGAAAACAGTAGTCTTATGACGCGAGGTATGAAAACATTTCGGTAGTGTCATTAGGCGCTTTATCCTCTTACGGTTGTCAGTCTCCATAGCGGGTTTTATCATTTAATTGTATACGAAAACAATAAGTGAGGTGTGGTTTTCTATGGATGTTTGTGTAGGATCCTCGAAATAGCCTTGCTTCAGGGCACATAAATCGTCTAGCGTAATACCACGACCCAATTACCTATTTTTTTCGAACGCCAACAGTGAAATTAAAGCCGCGCGGCCGAGATGAATTGTGTAATTTGAAACTCTGCTGCTTTTGTTCCGCGCGCAGATGTCACTCTACGCTCTTTTATCGTGAAAGCATAGATCCCTAGCGTAATACTTGTTCCCGTTCTGATTTCATCGGTGTTTTGCCAACACACTCTAACCCTCGACACACACGGAGAGTGCTGCTCTTATTTTCTAAGAACAATCGAAAGTAATGACAAAGGAAGTACGATGTATTATGTCACAAACCAAATGACAAAATTTTCAAAGAAATACATACATTGTACGTATCAACAAACAAACATAATTGTCCACAATGTGTGTAATGTAAACCAACCGGCTTTGACGTCATAGCTGGAGGAAGTAAGAAAAAGCGTGTAAAAATGAAAATTCTTTTGTGAGTACTTACGTAATTGGCAGTTAGATCTGGGTGATCTGTCTCTAGGCCGTCGTCGAGGATAGTGACCACTACGCCGCGGCCCGTGATGCCCTCCCGCCACGCGGGAATAACGTTCATGTCTAAACCTCCGCCTCGGTTCTATACAAACACAAAACAGAATTAAGTATATCAGATTATATTAATAAACAATAATTTTCTTTGTATCCCATTTTAAGGTTCTAAACATTTAAGCAACGTGATTACGTTGAGGTTGAGCAATTTATTGTTATTGCTATTATGTATTGATATATGTACATTGTTGCCAAGACTCTAAATTTAAGAAAGTCAATTAATAACAAGAATAACATACTTAGTTAAAATTAAACAAAAGAGTAGTGTCATTTAGTAAAAATCATGAGCTATTTCAAAGCGTGGATGGACAATGAAAGTCAATGGAGGTATTTTAATTTAAAAAAATACAAAATATCAGGCGTGAAATCGACGCGGCCACTGGAAATTTATACTGATGGATCGTTATGGCAAATCTAATAAATTGCTTTTTATATCACCTACATACGTCGAAATTCAAACTCATTCATTCATTCAAATTCAAACATTTCAAAAGCTACATTACCGTTTCGATCATAGTTTTAGAGGAAAGGTAAGTTTGTAACAGTTTAACTATAACTTTCTTAATTAGTTTGAGTTCGATTTCGACATTTTACAGAAATATATTTTGCTAATTAAATATGTTATATAACTTTAACTTCTCCTTGTTTTTCCTGCTTCACTTATTATACCAAACTGTGGTATTTTAAATATTTATCGGTATTGTGTTTGTGAATTTTGCCAGCTAACAATTTAACTACATATAAATAGCCGAAACATGTTTGAGTAGTAATTATTATTTATTGAAAAATATAAATGACTAATGCTGATTTCCGATGAGTCGAGTGATTTTCATTATCAAATTAATGAATTCCACTCTTATTAATGTCTTTTTCATGAAAAGGCACGGAGCCATAGAGTCATATTTTAGGTCGTTTGATTATGAACGGTAAAACTTAAATACTATTCAAGTAAGAATTGGAACATCTGGCAGATCAAGTCGGCACTCATTTTTACCCAAAAAAAAATATTTTACTCGAAAAAGGTATTTCAGTTCAAATGTTACTTAAACCAACTTAAAGTGGCCATACCCAAGTGGACAGCGTCACCATACATATAGTTCGCCTTGTCAAATGTGAAGTTAATATTAAAAAGATAAAATAATTAAATACCTGCCTGTGTTGTTCCAATTGGTTGAGCCTTATGGGAAGAAATCGGGCAAACAAAGTTATTGTCATACGTACGTTTTACGGCAGTACATATCATAGTAATTAAATGGCGGCAGCTTAACAAAAAGTATTTTATTTACATTCGTAAATGTTTCAGTGACAATATGAAAGATATAATATTTTTTATAAAGGCTTAAGCATTTTGATAAACATATAATTATTAGTTAGTACAGTTTAAAACCGAAATTTCTCTACTTATATATGTAAATATTTAAGCAACTGTATAAAGTTTACTGTAAGGAAATTAAACTTTCCATAACGTTCCGCCCATGGTTGAAGGGGCCTTAATGTGTGCTTCGGTAAGTTACTTTCAGGCTTGTTGATTTACAACGCGTAATATTTGATGGAAATAATTGAATAAAACTGTGAACATAGCATCTTCTAATCTTATAAGTGTTATATAGAGACATAACATTTTCTTTTGAGACCAGTGTTTTCCGATTCCAACTTCCGCAGCAATTTATTTAAACTTCTTTAAGATATTCACCTCAGGTTCGTGCGTTTTTTTCCTTGCGTTATTGGAATCAGATGTAGCACTTAAGATCCATTATATTTGAGTAAGTGATGAAGTGACAAAGCGCTTGCAAAAACGAAGGTACCTTCCTTCTTACCTACCTACCTTCTTTAAGGACTATTATATCTTCAGAAATACAATAAATTTAAATATTTACTTGTAACGGCATCATTTAAATCAACAAGTAGATCAGTTTTCAACTAACACTTTAAGGGCTAATCCGAAAAATATTTCCGATCCGAAGAAAAATTAAAAGTTTGGTCAAAGTCTATCGTTCTCGGTAAATGTACAAATACTAATTTGTTTTGTCAACACTTCTACTGACCACAATAATATACATAGAAATAATAGGAATGACCTTCGTGTAGATACTTAACTACATAATAGCTTAATATGGATACCGTATAGGTATACCCATTTTAAGATTTTATTTGTGTATTCGCATTTTTTTCATTCTTTAATTATATTTTTATCATCTGTAAAAAATAATTACAGATAAGTAGGACTGTAGACTGTAGTACTCTTATTTAAATTACAGATTTTTGAGAATGTTTGTACTATTATAATTTTTATAAAGACAGAAATTTTCCCTAAAATTACCAATCAAACCCGACTTACTTGTAGTAATAAAAGTAGTAACATTACCGAAGACGAAGTATATTGGTACTAGTGTTCCTAATAATTGACAAGGACGCGTACATTGTACGTTTTTGATTTTTAACATGGTAGAGCCATGCTTAAACACGAATGAGCCACCCCGACAGGTGCGGTATCCCCCTCCCTTCTTTCCCTTCTCCGCATCTCCCATTCCCTTACCTTACTTTAAAAGGAAGCAGCGCACTTGCGTCTCTTGAGTTGCAGGTATCCATCGACGGCTGTTGTTACTTACCATCAAGCGACCCGCCTGATCGTATGTCTCCCTATTGTATATATAAAATAATTAATAAAGAGTCATTATACTCAAACGGCATAAAAGTGTATATCGACGGCATTGACACATACTTACATGGCATCCTCTGCGTCTACCGGAGCCTGATTCCTGACTTGTATCTGAATGTCTGAGCTTTCAGTCTCTTAATTGTTAGGTAAAAGTTTATCAATTCAAGTCTATAATCATCAAATTAATTTCCATAAGCTCAGCACATTTACGTGAGTTCCTTCCTATAATATTAGAATGGTAATTGGTTTCAGTAACGACGCTCCCTTTTCAAATGCGGCTGATCTGTTTTTCATCCCAAACGATTAACATAATTGGTGTATTATTTTAGATGTTATTGTATCTTGCCAGTTATAATACTTTTGTGTGGAGTTTTTTTTTTTTTTTTTTTTAATAAAATGTAATCTTAGTTTAGCTTAGCTTTTATGGATAATTTGAGAGACGAGGCGCAGCACTCCGGTTTTATGCGCCTCGGCAAGCAGCAAGGAGCAAGTTATTACTATCATTCCAGAAGTTAATTGTATATTGGTACGCACTGTTTGGTCTGTTTGGGGATGTTATAACTCTTCATGTATCTGTGTGTGTAAACTGTTTCTACATTGTAACAAAGTGCGTTAAGTTATCACAGGAAATGACCTTATCTGTAATAAATATTTAGAACTATAATATATTATTATACTCTTGCATAAAATATTACTTTACAATAAATAAGTTTTACCATATTTTGTCGGATTGCCTATTAGTCATAAAACAGAGCAGTTTTTAACGACTTAAAAAAAGAGGAAGTTTTTTAATGAGGTTGTATTTTTTTAGTGTTTGTTTGTCATTTATTAAACGATTTAGATTTGTTTTTTATTTTTAGAAAATATTATATCTATTAAATTGAAGCATGACAAATACATGTTAGGTATATTTGTTTTGTTTGGTTGACTTTTATGGTTTAGTCCCAAAGTTTCAGTTATAAATTTTAAATAAATATTCGTCTCCTAAGATAAAAAATGAACTTCTGACGAATAGAGCTTTTTACTATTCATCATGATAGTGAAGTCGATTATCTACTTTTTTTAAACTTTTTTTTTTACAAAATAGTATCACTTCAGGTGACAAAATTGACGTAATATTGGAGGATATAAATACCCCTACGGGTTACGGTATCCAGATCGAATTTCCACATATCAATTGACATTGACTAATGTCACTTCTGGCCTGTAAACATTCATATCGCACGATAGGAAATCCGGTTTACACAAAGGGCAGTGCGTAAAGCGCTTTTTTCCTTCGACGTTCTTAAGTCGAGTGGGCCCGATAAAATCTCTCCTATCGTGCTGAAGACATGTGCTCCTCAGTTGGCACCGGTTTTAACGCGCCTTTATCGGCTTTCCTATTCTCTTGGTGTAGTCCCGAACTCATGGAAGACAACTCTAGTGCACCCAATCCCTAAAAAAGGAGATCACTCGGATCCGTCCAACTACAGACCCATAGCCATCACCTCCTTGTTCTCCAAGATAATGGAATCCATTATTAACTGCCAGCTCCTCCGGTACTTAGATGACCACCAGCTCCTCAATGATCGACAATACGGCTTCCGTCGGGGTCGTTCAGCTGGTGATCTTCTCGTTTACTTGACTCACCGGTGGGCACAGGCGATCGAGACCAAGGGGGAAGCGTTGGCCGTTAGTTTTGATGTGGCGAAGCCTTCGATCGGGTCTGGCACAAAGCGCTCCTTGCGAAGGAGCGCTCCTTGCAATTGGCTCACCAGTTTTCTTGCTCCGACTCCAATTCTGTTAATTCTGGTGTCCCACAAGGCTGTGTGCTATCACCCAAGCTGTTTCTTCTGCATATCAATGACATGCTGCAGACGATAGCACGAGTGATGCCTTTTACACCGGCCGCACTAACATTTCTACACACATTTCTAAACATCATCGAAAGCCGATCCAAACTTGTGTCTGAAATCGAAACTTCTTTATCAAAAGTTTCAGATTGGGGTCGACTTAACCTAGTCCAGTTTAACCACGAAGACACAGGTTTGCGCGTTCATCGCTAAAAAGATGCCAACGGAGAGCGACTCGCATCATCGACTGCCAAGATATTTCTGATCGACTTGACACCTTGGCGTTGCGCAGAGATGTAGCTTCACTCTGCATCCTCTATCGCTTGTATCATGGGGAGTGTTCAGAGGAATTGTTCGGACTTATACCGGCTGCTGGTTTCCGCCATCGTCCTACGCGACAAAATATCCATCCCCATCACCGGGACGATTGGCACTCCACCCCTGTGCGCCTCGCACAACCAGCTTATGGAACAAATTGTCGCCTGCCGTATTTCCGAACCGATACGGCCTTCAAACCTTCAAGAAAAGAGCGTACTCCTACCTAAAAGGCCGGCAGCGCACTTGTGACCATTGAGTTGTGGGTGTCCATGGGCGGGCGGCGGTAGTCACTTAAAATCAGGTCTGTCCCGTCTGCTCGTTTGCCCCCTATCGCATAAAAAAAACGTACACAGGCCTGAATCTAATCTTAAAAATATTATATTTTAAACTCTCCCTAGGAAATTATTTAGGGGTTAACTATGGATCTAGCCATGTTATAATAACAGAAATGAACGTTTTTCGTCGAACAAAAGCACATTTCGTAAGTAATAAACAGATAAATATAGCATATTGAAGACTGTTAACAAGAAACATTGCACCCGATCAACTAATTTACTTAAATAAATCATAAGGCAAAGCTCAAAGCTAATCAGTAACATAAAAGTAAAACAATCCACAGAAAAATCATATACTCTGTTTAGATCTTTTGAACATTGCAGAGTTTTAATCTTTAAGTAAACATATTTGTTCCTTACAAAGGTATTTAATTATTTTATCTTTTTAATATCTATTAATTTCACATTTGACAATGCAACCTATAGTTGAGGTGACGATGTGTGAGCTATTATATAATTTTAAATATTTTTTTTTTAAATAAGACGATTGCAAATAAGTACTGAGTAATTTCATAAAATAAAGAAATTTAATTTGAACCATACGTACGCTTTCTCCAGTATTAAACACCTATATACATATATTTTGGCAATTACAATTTGGTCTCCCTAACGTAATATGGACGACGCGTGTATTGTCGTCAACTAGGTATTGTAGGAATTAAAGATTGGAAAATTTGGAGTAAATTAAATGGGAATGTTAGAACAAGGAAAAGCAATGGAAGGAAACGGAGAGCCATGCTTAGGTTATGGGCCGGCTTGACCGGAGTATTACCACGGCTTCACAGAAAACTACATCAGGAAGAAACTTGAGGACTTTTTCATAGAATTAAAATAACCGGTTTAAATTTCAACACGCAAATAATGTATGGTGTTGTAAGCATCGTCTTGAAAGAACGTTATGCTGAATAGATAAACGTAAAAATGTATTATAATCATACTTACTAAATACCACATGTGAGGCCATTTGGGGTCGTTGAGCTGGAACTTGGTATCGGCGGCTCTTGGCCGTCCCTTCACCCGTGACGGTTGGAGCTCGCGCTTCGAATTTGTGTCCCGCTTGGATGCTGACGCCGACGCTGATGACGTCTCAGCTGGTGACCAAAGCATTATATTACATAATTAATTATGGAGATTAACTGAGATGCGTAACTACAGGTAAAACACAAGATATGGATTCAATATACATACTTATAAAACACAACATACGTACATACATACAATTACTCCTATATTCCCGAAAGGGTAGGCAGAGGTGTCTCAAACACCCATTTTTTTGCAAACCATTATTTAGTCCCTCTCACGTAATAGAAGCAATCCCATGCCATCATCTCGGCACTGTATGGCTATATAAGTATGATATATAACAGTCCGGTGCCAGTCAGTACTTAGTCGCCTTCTACAACTCCTTCGTCAAAAGACCGAGGTGGGCACCAAATGCCACACGGCTTAAGAACACAACACTCTGTCCTTCTCTGTATTTTAATTAACCCACCATCTAAAAGGAAGACCCACATATGTACGTTATACATTTGAATAACGATGTCTTGGTGCCCCTATAAGAATACCAAGTTGTTGTTGAAAATAGAAAACATTCGAAATCAAAACTAATGGTTTTCTAGGCTGCCTGTGAAATTTTTTAAACAATGAAATTCAAAAAGAATTTATATCATACCTGTAGTAGAAAGATCTGGTATTGTTTGGAAGTCTCTCTTTGGCCTTGACAGTGCTCGCTGCTGTTTCGCCCATCTCACACGCGAATCTCCCTCAAGCTTGGAATGGTGATCGTGGGCGGGAGTAACCGACCTTTTCGTGATCGATTGGTGATGAAAGTGATAGTGGTTGTCGAATATCTGTAGACAAAGAAATAAAACTATTAGGTATTGTTACTTTTGAACATCCTTTAAAAGTGACGAGATTATTTTTCGTATTTTTTAGCACACAACACACAATGTGTTTAAATAAATAAATATATAATAAATGAAAAATGTTTTATAGTTTTTACTTACTTATTGTAAAGGTACATACATAATTATTACTCAATCATTTTATCAAATGTTGGATGGACTATACCTTTAATTTATAGTTCAAATGCTATATCTGCTTAAATTTATAAACAAAAAGAATATTTAAGTGACATGAAAGGAAAACTCCGTGTAATGTGGCGAATGTATACAAGTATGTTGGTGCTTTTATCGCTCCAGTATTAACATTTTGCACAACTTCGAGTTTCTTCAGTGTACGATGAGACTGTACAACTTTAGTTAGATAGCGAGCTTCATTTTAATAATATAGCAATTTCAATTCATAATGCAACAGTTAATTGATGGTAGACTAACTACGTGACCACTTGGATTTAACTTTATGTATCATATTTATCAGTAGAATACCTAAATTTCATAACAAAAATCAGATAACTTAGGATGACTTGTTTTTTTTTTAAAGGGTAGGCCGTTTTGACTTCCACGCTTCGCTTTTACATGTTTTCTTGTGTTACCTACGTGTTCCTAAAATCTGGAAATGATTTTCAACCGAATGCAAACACCGCGCTTGAAAAAATAATGCTCAATTCTTAGGTGAGGTACGATATTTGAATAACAATAACATTTTAAAAACAGGAAACACACGGGGATAAGACTTTAACAGCATTTCGTACAGCACAAAGTATTAAATAATTAAATTCTTTAATATCAGAAAATAATCAACCAGCATAAGCACACCCTTTCAACATCAATTGAAGGATTCAAAGAAAAAATAATTTCAGTATCTAAATATACTTATGAATATCTAATACTAGTAGATGAACTCCAATAGATTAGAAGGTACTCGCAAAGCTTATTCTCAGTAAATATTGATGACTACTATATTCTTTTTCAGTAGATTCTTGACAAAGTTTCAATGCTATGTTTCGACATAACTGCGTAACTTGTTATAGAAGTCTCTTAAAAGATCCGTAGAAGCCATGCTTGAAAGAACTATTTTCTTATCACATCAAAACTCAGCATAACTTCTATTTACTAGATAGTTGCTAAGAATTGAGTTTCGTGTCGTTGTCGTGTGTACATAAAAGATTGAGGCAATCGACTAACAAAAAAAAATCAAAATACCTCTATTATTTTTAGTAACCAGATTATATTATTTATACTATTTCGTATGTGTACGATGCTTTATTCGGGATCATAGCAACAATACATCCCTTAGTATCTTACATATTTTTTTTTATAATATTAAAGAAAAACACAACATAATTTTCAAAACATATCCATTCATTTGACTCAAATTTAAAAAATATTTTAGAAACACGGGTTAGCTAAAATTCAATAAGCATTTAAAATAAAACTAAGTAAAAGCCGCAGACTATTAATTTTAAGATTGCTTGCCCTCTTCAATACAATTTATAACGTTTTTCATATTTCATTTTTTCTCCTTGGCACATAAAATTTATGAAAAGACTGCGAGCGCCTCTAGAGTATGAGTGGCCCGTTAAAAGAAAAAAAGAACGTTGAAACTTAAGACAGAGAACTATTTGTTTAGTTTTATAGCTTTTTGTAATTTTTCTGCTTTAAATATAACGATACTTGCTTTACTGAGCCTTTTCAAACGCATTTTATTTATATACTGTAGTTTAGAACGACATTTTATAAATCTGTTTTCTCTGAATAAGTAGTGCTGAGGTGTTAATATAGTGCTCATCTCCGCATTGCGGAGTCGTACTTATATTTATATTAAATTTTATGTATATTTTTGCCTTGTGGTTCTGAGTAGAGTAGAACAGAGCCAACTTCTCTCTTACCATAGGTGTCCTAAATGGCGACTTAGGGATCGAAATGTTTCTAATTGGCAAATGTGGGTGTTTATTAAACTTCTGCCTACCCCTTACGTGATATAGGGGTGAGCTTATGTATGTATGTGTAAATTTTATTGCACAGGTTTTGGACTCGCATCATATCCTAGCCGTGTGTTTCTCTTCCGTGGGTATCGTAATAGGCGACAGACAGACTGTTGACTATCCAGTAGCATGAATACTGTTTATACAAGAGGCTTGCCCCATATTACGAGATAATAATATATAAGTGGAACTATAATGTTATATTATTTATGAAAAATGTATGTCGTATAATTTAGTAAGTACGTGCATTGTCAATATAAAGGTTATCCGTAGATCGCTTTATGAAATAACTAAGATAAGTATCAACGCAAAATTCAAAGGTAGAATGAATGAAAATTTGCTACGAAAGTTCAGCTTTGTTTGATTATTCAATTAATTTTAAAGTTTATTTTTCTCTTGCGGTAGCCTGGCTTTTTCCATCCACTTCCCACGGGACAGATACACAGCAACCATAAATATTTTCGACTTCCGCGAACGAGTTTCAGCGTAGCACATTTTTATTAAAAAAACCGCGTTAGAGAAACAAACATTCTGCTACATTTAAAAAATGTATGTATACAACGTATACAGCAAAACAACACATATTCATCAAACTTTTTGTTTGTTTGTTAATTTTGTTCACCAAATAACTATACAACTCTGTTACCAAGTGTAACCTGCATCAAAAATATACTAAACAACGAGTACAAGTATATTAAAAAAAATCATTTATCCTATAATAATACATCATATCTCTATTATAATATAAATGCACCATTTATATTATACACATTATAACATGCATGTAGGTACTTAAAATATGTGCGTTCATGCAAATACTTTTTTTAAGATTAAATAAGAAATTGACATGACGCGATCTTAAACAGTTTCAGACATCATTATGTTAGACATATTTATCTAGTAGTTATGTTAGACATATTTAGGTAGTGGACCTTTAAAACCTCTTTATTTTTACTCGATGCATTTTTTAAAAATAAAAAAAAATCTGTACACTCAGAGTATTCATTTAAAAGTGTCTACGGTGACACGTCTACACAGTTTATAAAGCGTGTAGGCTCGTCTCTAAGAACTGCCCGCGGCTCTGTCTCCCCCATTTAACGAACTCACGTGGAAAATAGGACTCCATGCAAGCAACCGACACAATATGCAGTAAGTCGGACTCTTGTCTGCTTTGAAAATTTGGAAGCTAACTGGGCTTAAAACAAAGGGTTTGGCTACAAAAGCCGGTTCTTTAGTTATAGCGTAAATTGAATCTATTGTTCTACTTCCAAAGGTTTATGCAACATGCAGGTAACAGAAGAGACGCTTGACTTTCACGAACCTTAACGTAGTCTACAATGCTTTGTTGGCTTATAATAATATCCTTGTAGAAAATGCAAAACCATTATTTTAAAACTATTAAATTCTCGTGTAACAGTCATGAAATGGTGTAGAACATGTTCGGATGTCCGCATAACTTTTACAAAGTTAAGATAAGCATTCAGTTCTACAATTTTTTTTTCATCAGAACATAAAAAAAATTAAAAATTGAGAAATAAAAAGCGTTTTTCATACACCTCTGCTTACCCTTTAAAGGATACAGGCGTGAGCGTATGTCTGTATGAACGTTAAACACCCACATTTTTCAATTAGAATTTGGTCTAAGAATGTTATAGGCCTATTGCCGACATTTTAGGAATTAAAGATGGATAATTTGGGATTACGTCGAAAGGGGAACGATAGAACAGGGAAAGCCAAGGGAAGGATGAGGAAATTGTTATTATATTATTTATTGGCGTTGGTGTATCATACCTGAATTTCAAACTGGCTGTAGTCGGGAGGTTCAAACCCTCTACCTAATATAAACGATATACAATGATACACGATCATTTGGACACTACATTGATAAAACGACATTCCGTTTTATTTATGTAGTGTGTACAAGGAAAAATCATTTTTTTTTCTATTGCATAAAACAATTATTACTGGAATGTGTATTAGTTTATACATTAATATAATAGCATTAAAAATATATCAAGTTCATTCAAAATGATCTCAATTGGCTTTAATACAGTCCTTTAAACGTTTAGGAGGATGAATAGAAACACGCACTCTCTCCATGACCATTCTTGGTTATGGAACAAAGTGTTGTTAAGAGGCTTAACAACCTTACCAAGAATCGTATTTTCATACACTTGCGCCGATGTTTTGAAACCTTTTTCACAAAAATATGGCTCAGTCACTCCTTGATAGCTCACATCCCACTAAACCATCATGGAATCAGATAATGCCCACATTTTACTCTGCTGGCTAATTGGGAAGCTTCTATGGAGTTTTGCGCAAGCTCGGTCAGTCTCCTTGTTAAAATATTGCTCAATAGTAAAAATATTCTCGTCAGTAAATAAAAATACTCTGTGCCTTCCCTCTGCGTGCCGCTTTAGAAGTTGTTTTAATTTTACACCCTATTTATTTTTTAAATATCAGTAAAATAATGACCAGTGCCTTTCTTAGAGGCTGCAAGTCTTAAGTCATATTTTAAAATACGCTACATCGTTCTAGGTGCTATATTCATTTCCCGAGATAAAATCTTTTACTTTCGGACAGAATTTCCTTGAATTCTTTCCTTTTTCTGCTTTGATCACCTTTTTCATACGAATACTACGTGGACATTTTAATATAACAAAATATATTTGACACCTATTATATATAATATATAGGAGCGAAAATGATAAAATACAATAAATATTGAGAGAGAATGACAGATTAGCAATTCAAATGTAATGTAATTCAAATATATGTATGTAATATTATGTTGTTCTTAACTGTAACAGTATTTATGGCATGACATATGCACATACATACTACACTTCGATGCTTTGACATTTATTTTAGCTTTGACTAATGCATCTCGAGAAATGGCACATATAAATGAGAATTATAATGTACATGATACGTCCCTAAACTATTTTTAACAAAAGCCACAAGGAGAAATTATTGTAGTGTCTGATTGCACATCCAATATCACAAAGTGTATACGAAAACATTGTGAAGCTCAAAACATGATTGCATTAAATGCCTGCGGATGGAGTGGTGCAGTGCATCGATTGAATTTGATTGTTGCGACTTTCGTATTTGAGTCTAGGTTGACTTTCTGTCTTCTACTAAATGCTTTTAGAGGTCCTTGCGACATATGGACATTCTTTATTACGAGACTTGTCATCGTTTCTAAACAAACTTGATTCATACACTAACATTTAAACCTTTATGTTGCTTGTACCGTGTAGCGAGTTCAAGTTACATGTATGTGACTCAGACTGTAAACACCCAAATCTATTCAATATATTACCGATTTTCCCAGCATATTTACCTTTATTATCTATGGGCCTATGCAGTCTGCAAATAAATAATATTATAATAAATATTATTAAGTTTACATATACACATATACGTATTTCGTTTGCCATGAAAATATTTGGTTAAGTTGGAAGAATTGTTATATAAAATCACTAATTCTGCTTGCTTGCTTGTCAAAATATAATATTCTGCACATTCCATTCCGACATATTTTCCATCAAACCATTTTACAATCAATGTTTTCATCGGTTTAAAAAATGTGAACGGCAACGTATGGCTGCAAAGCCTACTCAGGCGAGTTTTATTTTGCGAACATAACGAAATGCGTAGTGGTACTATGAATGGGTACCTATTCGTTACGTGTAGTTAGTAGTAGGTATGTTATTTAGGTTTGCATTGGTGAATACGTATGCTACATTACTTTTTTACTTTTGTAACAGTGTAATAGAGGTAAGTTAAGTAGTCAAGTTAGTTAGAGGACTCGGACTTCCCAGAATACGACACTCGAGTTACCGATAGGCGATGCTGCGACTCGCTTGAGCTATTGCTTAAACTCCCCCGATCCATCTGTGTAACCAATATCACTTTATTTCCATTAGTATATTCCCTTTCCTGTCAATATACTCCAAACTTCCCATATAATTCCCAAAAGCGCCCGGATCGGCCCTTCGGGACTTCAGGCGTGAGTCTATGTATGTATGTTTATGTATTAGTCATCAATATATATATATATATATATACATATATATATATATATATATATATATATAAAGTTTTTTTAGTCAAATTTTATGAAGTAGCTGTTACAATACCAGCATATTTTGGAAAAACCACGTATCTATATATATATTCATTCATAAGATTTACAAAGTTAATTTTCTAGTATAAAAGCACTATCTGTAAACTGTAAAGTAATTTAGTATGTATGATATTTCATGCAATCAAATACTACAACGCAGTGGAAACTCTAAGAGTAAAACAACTTTGCAGACTGTGTTTTCACAAGCTACCAAGCCGACAAGTCTTTTGAGTGGCTTTGATAAAGCAAATTTTGGCCTTAAACTCCTTTACTGGATCACTCAACTGGTTGAAAACAAAATAGTAATTGTATATTACGAGTAATAACATAAACTTTGTGTGTTTACTTACTTCTATAATGTACACATATGTATATGAAATTCAAACTTTGCAAGTCTAATAAACAGATCGTTTCCACTGACAAAACAAAATCATTCAATCAATTAATTAGCCTGCTGTCAACTAATTTAACCAGTAAATGCACACTATTAACGTTTTTGTTTGGAACAATGAATATCTGCATCAATTTTCTGCTGCTGCTTAAGAGTGCAAACTAAGGAGTCGCGTTTAAGCTTCGCAGCAAACAGCGCATACTTACAAGATACGTGTGTACGAGTATGTTTGTAATCTGTTCTCTTTAATTTCTCATACATATAAAAATATAACAATGTTTTGTGACTGCACGGATGAAGCATCAGCTTAAGTGGCCACCTCGCCACCACGCTACCGCGCCGAGTGTTGTGGGTTCGATCCCAACACGGGACAACACATTGTGTAATCTTCCTGTGTTGTATCCTAATGCGGTCTTTAAAAAAATGAAGTTATAAGAAATTAAATAGCTGTGACAACTAGTTCGTCGTGTGTCTAGTGCTTTATTGTCCTCTGTTGACAGTATTCATATTCTGTGTCTGTTCACTTGTATAATCTATGTAATGTAACTTTTTTTTTATGTAAGCCTACCATAGTGACTTCACTTTGCCTGATGGAAAGCAATAAGTGGAGTCCAAGAATATTGGTCAACATCCTCATTGCATGTCTAGTATGCAGCATGGTGACCCACACTATGGCGGCCTGGTGAGATGCTTTTTCCTGCCTCACTTAAAAGACCCGGAACCAAACCTGCCTGCCCGCCCTGCCCTGTTATTTGCCATTATTTTGTGTGTGTTAATTTTTAATTGTGTTTATATCTAATCGTATTTACGATGAGGTAGTAAGTTATATGAATAATAAATCGTAACCATCCAAATAAACAGCTTTTTTGAATAAATATTTATAGAAATATTTTATATTAAAGAAATAGAAGCGTATTAATAATAATCGATCGATCGATCTTGGCTTCAAACCAGTAACGTTTTTGAGTACTTGCCAAATATTGGCAGCGTAAGTAGATTTTTGTTTGCGAAAAATACTCCTGTTTCTCGATTTGAACTTACTTTACTCGTTATATTAGGTCACACAATTTTTCACATTGTAGCTTAATTGCATCGTAATAGTCGTAAAATTCTTGGTAGAGTAGTAGTAGATGGCCACCACATCTCTTCCCGTGGGTGTCTATACAGTCCTACAGTGCCTTAAAATAAATATTTTAAAAGCAGCGGTAGCGTTAGCGGGTTCGTACTTGCATCTAACGCTGCCCAGTCCACTGCTCTCGTAAACCCACTCCTAACACAAATATTAAGATTTCCTAGAGTGGTTAACAAGAATAGTAGCTTAATCTGACACACGTTAGGTATTCTTCTTAAGATAACCGGTAAATAAACAATGCTTGCAATGTATTGACGAGTGAGTGAGGTGAGGTGAATGGAGGTCCAACTGCCTCTCTCCTCTGTCCCGTCCCCAAATACCCCTCTCCTTGTTCCCCTCCTATAATACTCACTCACTCCTTTCCCTTCTCTTCATCCCCCTTCCTCTTTCTCCTCCCCTCATCCCCCACTCTCATCACCCGCAAAAGCGGGCAGCGCAGTTACGACTCTTGAAAAATTCTTAGAAAGCTTTTTTTTAAACTAGTTAGGGATATAAATCCGTTCCATAATCTAAGACTGCTTACTTAATTATTACTGAATACTCTCTACATGATTGAATATGAAAATTCCCGTTTTAGGTACCTATTACTAAATGAGTTTTCTCTTAACAGACTCCATAACTACTCATAAAGACAAGCAGTACAATTTTGCTAAGGGATAGTTGCAGCAACACTTTCCGAAAATATTACGACTTATTACATTGGTAGCGTCCCGTTTCCATGGCAACGGTGCGTAGTCTCCACCTTAAATGGACCTCGCTCCCTCGTAACAGTAAATATTCCGACCCTCCTGCAAGTTTGGAACGTTGCGCGTGAAATAAAAGGTGAGCCGAAGCGTTGTTAGTTATTAATGTTCAACAAAAAAGGCATAGCGGCAAAGCGTTCACAGTGTACTCTGTAGACGATGTGTACATTTATTTATGCGTTCGCTGACTTGTGTCATTGGATTTTTAAATGAGGCACCAGTAGTCAAGGATGACAAGAGATGAAATGAGATTTAATATTTTTAGTTATACGATACCCTTAGGTATCAGTGTGGGTAAATGTGTCTGGCTTCTTTTATATAATTGCTTAGAAAAACCAAAAAGTATTCCTGTCTTGCAAAGTAAACCGAAAAGTGGAGAAGGTATATATCCCTAACCAGTCAATTAATGATTTAATAAGAACCTTTGATCTTCATTGGAAAAAATATCACCTGTATAAATATACATTTGTATTATTATTTAGAGATACGTGATTATATTCTGATATATAAGAGCTGAGAATGTTCATATAGTTACGTATTGTTTTAATTGTTTACAATTCTAGGAGTGTTTGTATTTCTTTAAGTCCCCTTTTAATATGGTGAACAAAGGTGTCAATAAACCCGGATTCAATAATCGAAAATAAATTATATACAAATCCCCCCCCCACAGAAGAATCTCTAATGTCTCTATCGGTCAGTAAGTGAATATGAGGCAAGTGACATTCCTGTAGTTTAATGTATTCGTAGGCAGGTCAGTCATCGCTAACTATAAAGCATCCCTGATTAGATAATATAAGATGTCCATGTGCTAGTTTTAGTATTATTATACTTGCAAATTAGTTAGAATAGCAGTACGTTATTAGGAACAGCAAATAATATTCAACAAAATGTGGGTGTTTAACTCGCCTCCACCTACCCCATCGAGAATACAGGCGCGAGTGCTAGTTTGTACATATCCAATATCAGTAATTTTATTGTTAGACGAAATAGAACAGTCAGAGTAATAATATTCCTCGGGGTATCCTATCAATTACCAGTTATAATAGTTACAAGTAATAGAAATAGTACTAATAATGTAAATAAATATAATATAGGAAATATTTTACAGTACCCAAATATGAATAGTGTGATAAACAAGATAGAACTCTTACAAGTACTTTAAAATTTGCAGACTTTTTTCGTTTTTTTTTTTATATTGGTAAAGGTAAACCGCTGATTTCTCAAGTGTCTCGTTTTCCGGATTTATGTTTGTACGAAATAATAGGAAACCCGCGTGTATTGTCGTGGCGGTTGTCATGACAACTAACGCTTTTATTTCGCAAACAATATTATCATACTCATATTGCATACACCCAACTGTATATTTAACGCGACAGATAAGAATTTACCTAATACTAAGAAGCATTGTGGCTTGGAGTTATAGGTCATAGGTACAATATTAAAATATTAATTTCGTTGCATATCATATTATAATCTTTTTAGTTAGTGGTCATATTGGAATAAAATAATATATATATATATATATATGTATATATATTATAACATAAACATAAACATTAGATTCTCTACGAAGTTCATACGCAAATACAGCTTAGCTTTTTAAGTTTACGATATTTGAGAACATTTCCTGATAGCCGTATTCCGGTTGGTAATTTTCACTGAGCAAAGGCCGTTCACTGAAATATTTAAATATATTGCGACTCACAAAACTCCGTAATTATATACAAGCTAGTTCAAAAAATATATTCCAAATTCCATATTCAAAGAACATTTGCATATCTATTCCCACTTCAAGCGAGCAAGATGTCTGAGATTCTTTTATATTTACCTCAAGATGGAATGTAAAAGAATATTATTAGCGAACATGTAAAGATGTAATTTTCATAATAATACAGCAATCATCCTACACTACACTTGAAAAGCCTTAAAAGCCTTTGCGATTGCTCAATTACTAAATAGTCTAGTATCTATTTAGTAGTAGTCTCAGAGAAAGATCCTTGTGGCCTATGAATACAAATATATATGATGTTTATACCATTTAAATCTATCGATTAAAAAGAAAAAACGACGCAGGTTCGCGATTTATCCTGCTATTATATATACATATATATACGGTATGTTCTTTGTCCTACTACTTATTCGTGATAAAGAGTACGCCCATTCTCAGTCTTAAAAGCACTATTTGTTATGTGCTATTAAAAGAAACAACTGTAGAATAATTTTAAGGACTACGCAGTCCAATCCCCGCAATCACCATAAATTAAAATGAGTAAATTACTGAGTTGGAAGAATTATGTCCTTGCCGCTTTAAAAATTTCGCAATTCTGATTATTTTTAGTTGAAAATTTTGGCACGTTTTTACCAAAAGCAACTCGGTTTCATTTTCCACCGTCAATTCAGCACGTTTTTAATATTTAGGTTGTATCGTCGCATTTTTTTTACTTGGTGTTCTATTACTAGGTTTTCTTTTATTATCTTTACATTTTAAAAAATTTTAAAAATAATTTATTTTTAAAAATAAGTTTTGACTTAATTATTTAAAGTAATGGAAACACATAATGATGTAACATTATTATGGAGCTTATGCGTAATCTGACAAAGGCCGTATTAAAAACGTAATAGTTACTGATTATGCGTAAAGCAAAGAAAACTATTATTTTTATCATATGCTATAACTGTACTAGACATATGATATAACTGTACTAGACTATATTCATATCTATGTATTATTAGTATTACTAAATGACACCATATCCATCATATTTTTATTGTTGGTTAAATAAAGGCCCCATTTACCTCCAAACATGACGGAAACTGCTGGACAATTATCTAATAGGTAATAGTTTTGAGTCGTTCGGTGACACAGTAATCAATCCAGAGTCCTACATTTTAAATTGGATATTAGATCTCGTTAATATCAATGCGAAGTTATATTTTAAACAGTTGCGGTTTTGACTACATAGTAGATTCGTAATATAATAAGCAGAATCTTAAACAGTGAACCAAGTAATTGATTTATTAGTAAAGATAATGTATCATCCGTATGATACGTCCCAGTTAAATAAAACAATTAAATACAATCATTTTTAATTCAAAATCTGTTGTAAATATCAGTCATAAGGATCTTAGTCATTATGCATAATACTAATTGAAAGACCACCAACAACAAGAGATGTGTGAATATGAAATCCGTTTTTATCGTACAAGCTACACAAAATACTAAATACCTACCTTTATTTACTATTCATATAACACCGTACACACACACAACGTACTCAGCCATTCAGTTCTTCTTCGGTCCTGTACAAAACGGTTCAATACAAACTTTGACACATAGCAATTAGTTAATTATTGATTTAAAAGTTATTTCGGTCAAATTTTCCTAAAATGTTGGAAGATGTATAAATACAGCAATCAAAATTTTAATCTCTAAGTAATCCTTTGTTTTCTCCTGAAGTAGGGAAGAGAATTTTCAAATAAAGTAAAGCAGGACTTTTCAATCATGTTTTTATTAAGACAATACTGGCATACTTAAGATTTCCAAGATGTTTTTATTTGATTTCGTTCATAAAATATTTCTGATTCGAATAAAATACATATGTATCTCTTTGTCGAATGTTTTGACAACGATGAGTTCTATACGTCTTTATTTAAACGGAAAATGCGTTAGAAAGCATTTTTATTAGCAAATGAAATGAGCTGTAACAGTAACCATAAAAATTACCCACCGGACTGCGGGATAAACACACGGCTTGTATACATAAATATGTATGTACATACTGAAATAAATATAAAGAAGATTAAGAGTTTTTAAATCTGTCTTTAATTTATAGCTTTATATTTGTAGGTGCCTAATAATAAAATTTGACTAAATAAATACCACATAGTACCATAAGTTCAATAACATCCATTAATTGTGTCTCCCATGATATTGTTATACCCGACTGCGGGTTATGATTTTTTATAGTATGTGTATATAATATTGTGTAATTTGTGTAATATCATACATGTTTGTTATTCACATTAGAGCCTAACCGGCTAAATAGATTTCGACATGTGAGGTGTCTTTGAATCGTTTTAGTAGTAGAAGGGACATAGCATAAGAGTTCAATGTTGTGTAGTCGGGTTATATTTTTTATTGTGGGTTATTGTGGAATTGATTAATTTAAACACAGGTTTTATTTGGTTTAAGTTTCGCAAATCAAATAAAAACAAAAAGTTCAAAGTGATGAAGCTTTTAATAACTGTGACCAGTTCCAGTCATATTATTACTGAACAAATCCTATAAAAGTAGAGTTATACGTTTAGTTAAGTGGAATAGTTTATGTGTGTAATGGTTCAAAACAGCAGGGTGTTCAAGGTAGGAGTATATTTTACTATAATAACAATATCATGCTCACTTTGTTTTATATTTTTACCAGCAAAAACCTTTTAATAATTTTCTAGTGAGCGAAGAGTTAAATAATAAGATGCGTTTCGTGGTCTCTAAATATATACGCACGAAAATACACCACCTCTTTTTGGAACTAGGTATATGAATTTAGAACGTTTTGAACGTGCGTAAATAAGAAAATGTCAACAGTGAACGTTACTTGCATTCCAGTAGCAGCTAATGAGGTATAGACAGTTCACTCAAATACGTATAAATATATGGGTATAAGAATAGAAGTTTGTGTATATGTGTACCTATTCACACCAAATAATATTATGTAATTACGAAGAGGACAAGTGGAAGTGTCCGTTAATCCCATTAACTAGTGAGCACACCGTCAGAAGTGAACGTTTAAACTCTTTCTGTTTATTCTAAGGGAGAACCATATTCAGAATTAAAGATATATATATATATCTTTCTGATGTCTGTTTATTGTAGTTACTGATTAATGATTATATTATACATTATTAAAAGACGATTATATACAGTTCTGCCAGATTCTCTATAGCTAACTAAATACATTATTTACTAGCTTTCCCCAGCACTTCATTTCAATTTGTCTGTTTTAGTGAAAACGAATTAACATACTCGCGGAAACCCAAGCTTTCGCATTTATCAGTAGTAATGGGGATGTTGGTCGGGTACTTACCCAAAATAGATATTAATTAAAGTTACAAGGATTTCCTTGTATTATGCCAGAATAAATATTACATTATTTCGAGTTGCGAGAAACTAAATACGGATATTTTCCATCAGATATGCAAGTGCTTTACATCTTCATAGAAATCGTTAACCCTTTGCAGTTTTGTGTAAAGAGTACATTTAACAACTGTAGCATAAGAATAGTACAAAATAACTGCTAACTAAATATGAGGATTTCGTTCGTTCAATACTTACTCAAAGGAACCTACTAATTACTAAGGAAGATTGGACATTTCGTTCTCCTTTGATTTCTTTCATCGTATTCTAAGAAATCACATAGTGGAAGTTTTGCAATAAAATAGGGTTAAGTTATTGGCATATGGCCATAAGTACATTCGAAGCAAGAAAATGCACTATATTTATGTAGGTAAACGTGGTATCCAACATACTTATTCTGTTAATACGTAGCATGTTAAAGATGTGACAAAAGATATTTTATATTTTAATGGTATTAGTAAAAATGTACAAAAAAAAATCACTGAAATAAAATGTTGCATCGTGAATTACGACTGTCGCAGTCCTCCGTGCCGATGCAAAAACTGATTTCAATGGTAACTGAAATTCATTGGAAATAAGATCCGGGCAAACGCAATGTAGTGAAAACGTGCGCTATTGTGGAAGGCGAGGCTTTTACGGCTGCCCGACCCGCACTGCCTCTTCAAACCCCTCGGTCGTCTTACATTGGTCTCGGTTGATCTTATTCCTGTGAAGGCAGACAGCGTGGCGCTACGTCCCCATGTACGTATGCACGTACGCTTTATGAGGTCTTGCATGTTTCTTTGATAACATAATTTAATTATTATGAGATGGTTTTTCATTTTTAGATAGTTTTAGTAAGACATTAAAATACCTACATGGTAAAAAACTTTTTCTCGTTAATCGAGGTTTAAATGCACATGATAATATACTGTACTTGTCTCCTCATTTACCAATGCATGCATTAGGTTGTAACCCGGTTGTAACGATGTACCGTTTCTCACGTAATGGATAAAACCTCAGACTTGGTTCGATTCCTATTTAATACATCATCGGCATGAACGCTCTCGTAACGCAAAGATACTAGTGAAATTTTAATTATTCTACTAGAATTCTGAAAAATAGTTTACATTATATATAATTTCTTAGTTTATTCCACCTTCAATTATTTTCCTACTAAACCGATCATAGTGTAATTTTGTAACGTGTATACTAATTCCGGAGCTGCGGGCGAAAGCTAATTCTTTATATAAAACAATATTTTTTCGTGTGTGTGTTGCTACACGAATCGATGTAGTAACAGTTACTTTCCCTCTTATATAAAGTTAATTGGCTTTCTAGTATTTCAAAGCCAATACGTACTTCGAGAAAATGTAATTGTATAATCATAATATCGAAATAACAAATATATTGCTTGTAATATGACAACTCGGAGTACATTTTCGTGGCTATAAAAGGAAAATAAAGATATAGAAAATAAATCCACTTTATTGCCAGTGATTTTGATAAAACATCTATAACCTCCTCTAAGTATATTTTGACGGTAGCCCAATAAAATAGTTCAGACTAGAACTTTCCTCGTCGATTTGCGAATAAACACAAATAGTGGATTCAGTCAAAAACATTTTGTTTCGATTTTTAGCTTTGTTGACTGGACTGAGCTGAATAGTAGACCTTTTATGGCTTTCTAAAGCTAAATTGAGTAAGATTATATGTAAAATATTGTATCACATAAGAAATTCTTTCCTGTTGTTAATGCAAATAAATTGCTGACGACCCAAAATATTGTAAGACTTCATATCATCTAAGACGTAGCTATGTGTTTCAGCTAACGATATCCGTCACGAAACATTGGAATAAAGTTAGTATAACAGGGTCATAATATTTAGGTCTGATTTGCCTATTAACTCTAAATAATATGCAAGTTATAAATAAATGAAAAGGATGTACCTGTTAGATCAACACAGGCAGGTACATAATTATCTAATCTTTATACATATAACAAAGCTAATTATAGGAGCAATGACGTTATGTTTATTGATCTACAATTTTAATTATTACTTAAAACAGGACGACATTGCATATTTGTGGAGCAATTTTATAAAATAAAAAATGTGCTATTTAGGAATGCTTGTTTATTTTACTAACATAAATTATAATTCATGGAGAAAAAAAGGCTTTGAGTGATTATGAATAGGCTTGTTATAAATCCTTACCGATTAAAATCGGTCATCAAAACAGACAAAGAGTTTGTACTATGTTGATGTTTGACAGAGATAAGCCGTAAAGAACATAAATGCCTTCGCTAAATTGACACAGGTGGGATAAGATGATTCTTATGAAACATTTCGTATAGTCGCCATACATTGTCATTGTCCAGGTTTTTTTTTATATTACTTCTAATAGCTTTGCAATAATGAGGGTCTAAAGCAAATTATTAGATTAAGATTGTATTTTTATTTTTCTTCATTCAAAGATACTACCGAATACTATCGAAAGACAACGAATACCTGCTTTGACTAGCTGATAAAGGAAAAAGATATATCGGATTTTTTAAAACTTGCAAGACAGGGTCTTAAAGTGTGAGCGAGTGTTCCTCCGTAACTACTAAACAGCGGAACCGATTTTTTGTTATTTCTATACTTATTCATAGCCATTATTTATAGATAGGTAATTTTATTTTATTTATTAAAAAGACAAGGCCTGATAATAGGCTTGATTCCTGTGTCGCATGAGACTTGATAAACATACAAGGAACGAACACAAAGAACGCCCAATTTCGGTACCTATAGTTTATTGCAGTCAGAATAATTTGTTTTTTCGATTCCATAACTAAAGAATATATATATCGTTTAATTCTATTAATATACATTCTTACGTTGTGGATTAAAAAAGCTGAACGTTTAAAGGTTAATGGGAAAGAAGTATTTTTGTGTGAAGAAAAACCTTTGTCATATTTTTTTTTATTACTTAAAAGCCAATGACTTGAGTCCATTGAATTGATTGTCCTAATTTAACGGTTATACGAAGAGTGCTCCTATCCTATTACACAAAATCCTTGTTGGCATGGACAAATATTTTAATCCACGGTTACAAAGTAAGACAGATTTCGTGATTTTTTTATTTGATACACTTTAGTAAGGTTAAGTTTTGGTGATTTTTAATCATTAAAATAAATGCAATGGCGATTCTCCCCCGAACAACTCGAGGAACACCGGGGTGGTTTTTAGTCAAAAAAGTTCGAAAGACGTCTTGCCCCATCACCACGTCATCAAGAAAAAAGGTAATTTCTAATCGGCGGATAGATTGGTCACTGTCACGTACGTAAATCGTCAAATGCGTATGCGATTCGTACTGAGAAGTCATGATAACAATTACTGCTATCATGGGTCACACTGTACCGGTAACTTATAACCTGTCTAGCAAGGCTGTCTTATTTTTAATAGGTACTGGGTGAGGTTCGAATCTGAAACCGCTAAAATGTCGTAGTCGACTTTGTCGATTAATTTGACAAAAGAGTAACCTTATTCTTAGCTTCACAATTTGTTTATTTTACAATAGTTTCAATAATTGAAATACGTGGTGGACCTATAAAAGACAGCTTAGGACTTACTACTTTTTAATTTTGAACTTTGACTGAACTTTGAATTCATCGAATAGGATTTATCTGGTTCTGACCTTACAGCTTATTGTTTTGTATATATATAAACTAATGCATTCTAATTGACCAAGTTTCCATAAAGTCATAAAGATTTATGGCGAAGCTCACTGTAAAAGAGTTCATAAACATATGAGAGTGACATATGTCATGCCATGAACTGCAATAAAATGATGATGATGATGAAGGTGAATCATTTAAACGTGGAAGCAATTCAATAACTGCACAGATAGGGCGGTGGTTTAAGTAGTTAGTGGTCAGTGGTTGTGGTTTCGACCCCACAACACTTTTTGTAATCCTCATATTGTAGTTCTGAGTCTGGGTGTTTAGAAACACAGGATCCCGCGACACAGGAATTTTATCCTAGTGAAGTAGTTGTCTTTAAAAAAAAACAGATAAAAAAAACGACTGAAACGAACACTTCCGTTAGAT
Organism: Tyria jacobaeae; assembly: GCA_947561695.1. Taxonomy (NCBI): domain Eukaryota; kingdom Metazoa; phylum Arthropoda; class Insecta; order Lepidoptera; family Erebidae; genus Tyria; species Tyria jacobaeae. Next base: position 10,986,353 of record OX387221.1, on the reverse strand, counting down.
CGTAAAGGGAAACAACTCAAATTTAAAAATGATACATAGTAATGTGTGTCAGTGTTATGACAAAATTTAAACGATGTCCTTCACCTTAAAAGAAATAATAAGAAATGTGCTGATGAACACTTCATAAACACATATCACATGCCAAGAAATGTAAGTTAAATTAACATTACTCATAAGCCTAACAGGGGCTAGAGTTTATAAAATTATTTGTAGTAGTCGCGGGCGACTTTATAGAGAGATTTTATTTTAATTTTACCATAAAAAAGAAAATCACTCATGTGTATAGTAGTATCTTCGTCATAATGAAAAGATTTCTTTACAAACAGCTTTGTAGATATACCTATAAACTTTCTTGACAATATATGTATGTCTCGAAATATAAGTAAATGTAACGCGCTGAGGACAATGCTCAACCTACTTAAGGCCGAGTTCACATAACAGTAAAGTGGTGCAAAGATTTACAGTGACAATTAACATCGCTAGCGTCTACTAACTGTACCGAAACACGGAATCTCGCTGAAATTTTAGAACATTTTTACGCGCCTCGACTTTTAATTAGGTTACTAGACTAGTGATTATAGTAACACACATAACTGTATAATACATAACAAATAATGTTACCAGCTTGGGGGTGTCTCCCCAAATTTAGGTGGATCTAAGCAACGGCAAGTTTTTCAGATTTATAAGTTTATTCATACGTGGAAATACCATTATCAACCTTGAAAGTGTCAACATTTTCCTTATAAAAGAGTAAGTATCGTATATTAACGTTTATTTCTGTAGTTAATGTAAACGTAAGTAAATAAAAAGTAGATACTCAAATAACATACATGGGGTATGTACATACGTTATTTTAGTATCTTATTTTTTGACGCTTGTATCCCTAGTGTGCAAATTTTGGATTTATTCAAACCAAGGTAATAGGATGCAAGCCTATTGCCATTCAACCACGCATTTTAGGAATTCCAGACTTCATCGTTAGGAAAATATTTAAGGGAAAGGTAAGAACAAGAACAGGCAATGGAAAGACAGTAATAATAATAATATAAACGCCTAATCTTTATATATATATATATATGTATATATGCTGCTAATAAATGTATAGAACAACATTTTCGTATAGAAAAATAAAGGGATTCAATTTAAATTGTACAGGAAATAAGCTGACTGAATTTGGATGAGAACGACGCCTCGAGTTATAATTTTATAATAACAGCACATTACCTCGTCACATGGGACTAGCAGAACATTTATAAGAGTTTTTAGTATGAAATTAATCCTTTGACGTTAGAAGTTTTTTATTTGATGTCCATCAAGAACAAGCATTTTTACTCTTCACCTCAGTTGATAGACTTAGACATTATTAGGCCTCAAACCAATGTTGGTATTAATTTTGTTTGAAATACAGTAAATGACTGACTCAGTCAGTCAGACTGAGATCATCGTCCGCCACGGTGCACTACCGTACAAAGGTATCCAGAGTGTCCACTTCGCAAACGCAAATAGCAATTCTTCTATTTAGGTTCTTCTACAACACCAAGCCGTTTTGTTTAAGTATTTATTAGTGATGTATGTCTAAACAATATAACAATTTGTTGTTTATATGTATAACCCCAAAGAATAGTACCTCACAAGTGAGTTAATTATGTTAGTCCATCCTTTTTTATACGTCCTTTTTGTTGAAAATCAAAAACAAAAAAAAAACAAATATGGCACGTTAAAAATAAAGAGAAAATTTACTTCAATTATCTTGTTTGTTTTTATTACTTTTTTCTAAATTAGTCGTCCGTCGAACCTAATATTGACTACAGGAGTAGTTGTTATATACACAGAGAGATCCATTCCGAGAATTATCAGCAAAAGTAAAGAAGGGCAGAAGTCAAAGAGAACTTATTATTTGGACGGACGGTTCATTTCGCAACAATCATTCTGAAAGATAAAAGGACTGCTGTGTGCAGATTGGTACGTCAGTCTTTGTTTACCTGTTGAAGTCAAGAAGAAGGTTCCTTCTCCACCACGACCACGTTTCAGTTCACTCCGCCAGACGGACTATCGAATATTTGTCTATCGAAGGTGTGGAGTTACTTTGTCATCCTCCTTAGTCAAATTCCTATATATTTCCCATAATAAAATATGAACTAAGAGGAATTCGTTTTATGAACCCTCGCCGTGGCTGCGATTGAAAAAGGCGTAGAATAGATCCCCAAGGAAGAGTGGGCTCACTGCTTTAGTGAATGTATATATCGCATGCGACAGGGCATGGAACGGAGACTACTTCGAAAAGTCATAAAAATATTAACAGGCTTCTATAACATTCCATTTTTTACTGTCTAAAAACTTTCAGAGTGACCCTCGCATATATCAAATACATATACTACATTACCCTACATGCCAATATTGTATATACATATACTCGTACTGCAGAACGCTTTTAACAATTTTAACACTGCACATAGCAACAGAACATTTTCCTTTATCGAAACAGTACTTTGAGTCTGTTTATTTGAATTACTAATTTGATTTTCCAATAATTTGAATAATAGGCTTAAATTGGTTTTAAACAGTGTAAGGGAGTACATTGGATTATAAAACTTTACCCCTTTAACCAGGTAACCTACTTAACATTTAAATTCAACTAACTCATTCATGGCTAATAACGTATCAAACTATATTTATTCAGCAAACAAGAAAAGCAAAATTAAAATTTTTGAAAAAATTGTTAAAAAGTAATTGAATCAGGATAAAATCTATTTAAGAACCCTCATTAATCAACCACAAACTGCATCAAAACCGGAGTAGTAGTTTTGGTTTTGCACAAACAAATGTTTGCTGCAGCGCCCCCTAGTGAGGTGTCATCGTAACACCTATCTAAGAACATGCAAAATCAGACTAACAGTTTTGTAAAGATCATCTTCAAATTTTGTTAATACATTGGTGTACTTTTCATCAAGAAAAAACAAGTAAGTACTTTTTTAGGAGTTATAGAAAAAGTAATGCCTTGTAATGAATGCAAATGCGAACAAACCTGTGTAACCTAGGTAAGAAGATTCTTGAATATAATTTATAAAGAAAAACCCGAGTTAGAAGTACTTAAGAAAATAACTATAATAACGGTAGCCGCATCCAGTTACTGTTATAGTTATATAGTTCCATTGTAACAGGCCTTTAACACCTCGGTTAAGCAAACGTGATTAGCTTGTTAGTAGTATGCCACACGCATTAGTGCCTTTATTCTAAATATACTGCAAATTAAACTAAATATACTGTAAACAAGATTTTATTGTATAGTTTTAACGAGTCACAAGTCTATTTTTATCGATTTATGAGCTATATTTTTTGAAACAACTGATATTTAATTTTACTAATGGTAAGCGGTAACAAATTAATAAATCATTTATAACATCAGTATTTGTTGACAATTTTGTCGCTGAGACGGTGATTCTCTAATTTGGAGGGACTTATTTCCTATGGTATACTCAGATTCCCTGCAATGAGCAAACTAACAGATTACTGCTAGGTTTCAGTCCTTTCGAGACCGACATACCACTTCACTGGTGTTTCACGTTTCCACAAGTGAAATAAAGTTGTTATTTCTAAATACACCGTTTTTCATTAAACTAGGTATATAAAAAATATGTAAGTTACATTTCGGTCATACAAAATTAAATAAATTCTTGACTACTTCATTTGTTTACGCGATGGTATAATGAGGTTACAGAAAAAGTCTTCGATTATGCAATAAATACTTATTTTTTCCCGTTCCCAGTGTTACAAAATTTTATAAACAGAATTATCCCGGAGAAGTGTCGTAATATTTTTTTTTAACAAAAAGGACCTGACCCTTATTTATTTTGAACTCAAAATAGACATTTAGAAAACATTATTTTAACTGTACTGCAGTTAATAAAATTCTGGTACTTAATTTGCTTAAATGCGCACATAAAACATCAGAAAAACAGGCCAGTGCTAAATAACGGCTTCAAAATAAAACATCGTACATTTGTTACTTTAATAGGCAGTCCCAACGGTATAAGAGACCTACTAAATACTGAATATACAGAAAACATTAGTGTACTGATGTCAATTGTTCAGGAAGCGATAATTTTGAGGTCTATGATATTTACACTATTGATCCAACCAACAAGGTTACAGAACGTAAATTTCCTTCATCTTTCACAAGTTAGACACACGGTTGTAAAAACGTGTTACCAATTTTGATGTGACAATTACTCAAGCCCGATGTGTATCATATTGACACGTGATGGAATGGTTTCGTGTTCAAATACTGACGCGTTTACGCTTGTTGGAATTGAAATGTAGGATATCTATTTGATTTACAAAGAAACTACAATTTTATATAGATAGGTTTGATTTAGGAGCAGGTTTTAATAGGCACGGCGTTTATGCTTCTTTAACAGGAGAAGATCGACTCTTTTTTTTTTGTGTGGAAACCCCAACGGGTCGTCACCTCACCGGGGCCTTACGGTGAGATGGTATAGGACTCAAAACAAACAAAACCACACAGTGTTCCGGCATAGAGTCTTCTGGCCGGGGCCTCAGGTGTACCCTAGAAAGGAAATCCCTGTGAACCCCGACAGACTTAGCCGCCTGTTGGAGGTGATATGGTTTAACGCTCTGATTTAAATATGCATGTCGCACCACCATCTCCGGCTTGCTTCTACTAGGACGACGGATAGCCCTGTCCATCGCCCCCAGGCTAGCGCTCATGGAGGAAGAAAATAATTTTGCGCTCTCCGGCGCCTGGTGCGTCTACTGCGGGACGGAAGAGCGCTACTTCTCTCCACTTGCGGTCGGTCAGTTATAAAGCATCTGTTAAAAAGCACTGTCAAATTCTAATACCAGATCAATAAAATATGGTACAAGTTTTAATATGTCATTGGTTAACGCGGTCCGTCTGTTTAAATGCACAGTTATGTGAAATAAATATACAATGCATATTTGTATATTAATATACTACTAGCATAATGCTTTGCTTTTGCTAGAGACTAAGGAAGCCAGACCTCTATGGAAATAAGACACTTTTGACGTATAGTAAATTACGTGCAATTCTTTAATACCTCGTTTTTTTTTTATTTCTTACATAAATAAGACTAGGTTTACAAACCGGTGCGATCATCTATTTATTGTTGTACAGTTTTCAACAAGATAACGTACTAAACGTACCGAAATAGGTATTCATTAATGGTTTACTCATGAATAATAATTGTTAATTATATTTGAGACATAATATTAAGCTTTGAGTGGGATTAATCTTTCACATTTTCATTGTAGAAAACGTGTAATATAGATGAAGGCAGGCACCCGTTTATCAAGATTGCTTACTATAGACGCTTTCATAAACTCTTATACACAAACCTCTACTCTTTAACATATAAAGCACCGCCAATATTTATCTACACCTCCAACATGATAATAGGTACGCACAATTTATATTTTGAGAGAGCAACCTTTTCATTTCGCCGATTATATGTGAGTAATAAAATACAACGTATCTCATTATTTTATACGTTTTCTTACATAAAATGAAAGCAGGTTTCATTCAGGCCCTGAAGCGGTATATTAAAATTAACTTTCAATACGATGTTATCTCTATTTTTCAATTTTCTTTTGGCTAAAAACCTGACCAATCTAGTAACGTTAGCTTTGGGATTTCGCCAAAAAAGTTACTTACACATAAATTTGTAAGTATAGGAGCGAAGGCTGACCTCTTTAAATATTCATAGTGTCATAACTACATAGATATTTTAAACTAAAGTTAAATGAAAAAGCGAATTTAATTCAAAACAAAACTGTCCACTCTAAACTTGATTCTGAGTCGATAGAATATTTACAAGCCTGTATACGTAGTCATTCTGTGGTTAACACTAACCTAGTTACACAGATTGATAGTAGTCTGTTCTACCACATCTAGCCACATGATGTATAGTAAAGGATCCAATTTAGTAAGTTACCCAGCTCTATAGAGTAGGAACTATAAAGATAAATGTCCATTCAAGTTACTGCATTATTTCTCCATTAGAAGAGAAACTTAAGATAAGTTAGCAATATTCAATTGAAACCTCAAACCAAATGAGTTTCTACAAACATCTTTTTATAGTCTCTTATTTTTTCACGTACGCACACATGTATCCAAGATATTACAAAACATTATTTTTACCTAAGGAAACATATAGAGTATGCTCGACCGCGCAGACATATGAGATACTTACTATTATACTTTTATTATCGAACAAAAGGCTGCTTATTATCAGGAAAATCCAATCCAAAATGTTCGGTAACTTAAAGACATTACAATTTTAGACAATAAAATAAAATAATTGTTGAAGCTTTACTTTTAAATTGACAAAATTTCATACAAACTCAGCATTCTGTACTTCATTATCAAACACTTATGTTACGACTCCCTACATTTTGAAAGTAGAGAGAGACGAGAGACGACAAGAGACGTGAGACTTCAACAAATTGAAATAAGAGGAGGGCAAGGCAGAGAAATACAGTTGCCTTAAACGAAGCTAATACAGATATACATTAAAAGGAGAAAATGATTTTTTTACATTTGTGATTGCTACACTTCGTAACGATATTTTGGAACATCAGACAGTTCTTGATAACCGAATCTGCAATCTTCTGATAAAGGCGTGCCAAGTTTTTGGTTATATTGACAATTTATTCCGTCTATAAAAGCTTTTTCATGATAAATTCATTTTATTTCTATAGCCTACAAATTGAAATACGCGGGAGCGCAGAACGGGTTTGCTAGTAAAAAGTAATTAAGGAATAAAGAACAAATAATATTTTATAATTATGTAACAAATAATGTGATTTAACTATAACAACACTTCGATTATTACACTTTCCATCATTAATCATTTGTTTAAATCATTTCAGGAAAACAAAATTATTATTATATGAGCCAAGCGGTTTTGTACATCTCGACTTCTTTTACGGAGAATACTCAAATACAAAAAAGAAATACTCCTAGTATTTCTTTTTTTTACTATTTTTATCGCCTTTTCAAAATTTAAAATAGGTGGAACTCCACATAATAAATACGTAGAACAGTAGGTATCGAATTAAATTATTACAATAATAAATGACATTAGTTAATAGACATTAAAATGACAAACTAGATCGGAATACCACAATTGGTCCGAACGGAAAATGACTGGGAATGGTGGGGCGATAATTTCTAAATTTTACAATGAGTCAATGACCACTTGAGTGTGGATCGAGATACGAACCGCATCACGGTGACAGTTACGGTAGCAGTAACTATTTAGTCAATTTAATAGTTTATATCTATAGTTATTTAGATGTTACTTACATTATAACTCGCAGGAAAGTTCCAAACGCATTTCTTTTTTCAGAATTGTTGACTTTACCTTTTTGATAAGTACATCCTTTTGTAGATGTATAGGTATGTCTGAAATTTTAAATTTAAGTCAAGAAATGCTTTATGAGCTTTTAAGGTATACTTTATACGATTTTATCGTTATCCTCAAGCTCTATTTTAATGTACTCATTTTATTTATAACAAATACCAATAATAAACAAAGATACCAATTAATTAAATTCTATGTACCACCGAATGCAACAAGGAAATACAAGACACAAGAAGAGAAGGTGCGGCATTTATACATAGTAATAAAATATCCAATCAAATACCATAAAGCTGTCAGATTGGTGAGGTCTATAGTATATTTCAGGCCAATTCATTATACATCGTAATCTAGATCTAATTCTCGGGGCCACTAATACTGCGTGCATTACAAACGTTAAAATATCCTTGAAGCTGTATCACACTCACGCTACTTAATTAAATAGCCTTTGGATTAGATATTTGAAACTGATATTATTACATAACTGTCTAATAAAAGCACGAACCTCATGAATTACACAATTTAGTTGATTGAAAACCTCAGCACTTGAGTTTTTTTTTCTAATAAGTTCTTAGGATTGTAGGTTATTAAACATTCAAACTAAATGGGTAATTTAGTTACTTATTGAAATGAACCCATTATTTTATCCGATTGTCCGAGAATATGTGTGTATCGTTTAATTCCCTTAATAGTAGGAGTGACATAAGGTAAGGTAGCTACAAAAAGAATATGAATAATGCGGTCAGGTTTTATACCTTTATATCAATATTACTTATTTACTCATTTAACTGGTTTACCTTGCCTATGCGCAACTGCACCATGTTTGGTATCACTTGAGCGTTATCAATGTTATAATTTTTTGAACCCCCGGTCTTTTATCATGTAACGACCTACATATACCGCCGAAAAATACATCAACGCCATCTGGCATATATAAGGTGAACTACGTAGCAGCTGTTCTAATGACGTAGTACGATCAGGAATCGCGATAATAAAGTTCTCACGCCGATCAATAGGTACATATACATATATACAACTTCCCAACGATCACCTCACATGATTAAAAGATCCTCCCTCTGTGTTAGAGGGATTTAAAATCCTCCACAAGCTTAAGAAGGCTAATTAATAAGTTCTGTTTCAAACTAGTATGCGACTACAAAAAAATCTTTTGCAATTATAAACGCATAAGTTTATTACATCAAAAATGGTAACTCGTCGGCGTCACATCTGAAACTGCTGCACAAATAGTAACAATTTATATCCATAATCCCCTAAGACTGTTGTCGAAACGTACCGTAAATATGTTTCACATATCCTTGTTTATATTAAAACGTTTTCAATACCCGTTACCGAATACCAATACGAGTACTTCTAGAAATGTTATGTAAAACCGTACAGGGATAGATGTAGCTGAAATAAGTGTCTACTTCGTGGAACGCTAACGTGGATAAATCGTTTTCCGTTATTTAATAAAATTGTTTAGTTGCGTTTTTTGCGCATCACTATTCTTAAGTTGAAATTCAGGAAGCAGTATTTCAATTAGAATACAAAATCAATTTCATTTTACGAGGTTGACACATTGGAAGTTTGTCTTTTTGATTACACAGCTGTGTTGAAGAAAAATAACGCAGGTGTATGTTGTGTGCAATAGTTGAGAAGATTCTGATGAGTGTCTATTTGTTGTTTTAATAACTTTTTTTCAACCGACTTCAAAAAAGGTGGAGGCTCTATTTTCGACTATATGTATCTTATGCTTTTATGTATGGTAACCGATTTCACCGCATTTGTAAACCGATCTTCAAACAAAAAAAAAAGATTGAAAGAGGTACATACTCCTGAATCAGAATTTGATCATGGGATACCATGTCAATTACGAATAAGCTTTTAAATTGCACGTTTTTACTATTTGAAGTATTGTGCAAAGGAATTGCAAAGGCGCGTTTAATTAATGGGCCGGCTCGACCGGAGTAGTAGCTCGACACATAAAACCGGTTGTCAAACAATGCTTAGGTTGTATTTACCGAATGAGTGAGGGTATCGGAGGCCCAAAACCCCGTCTCCGCTTATACGAATGGACTGGAAAATTGAAGCAATAAGCTTAAGCAGGTTAGGTTCGCATCTTTAGTAACTCGAACTGTTGATGCCGAGGAATCCGAACCCACATAAGCGTATTTATTATGGTAATAGTTACCACAAGTTGTTTAAACTATAAATTGATCAAGAATTAACGTAATTCCATGAATATTGCTGAATAACAAACTGTTTTGCATAATTTAATCTCTGTACAAATGTTGCGGTTATGTTTCCTAGGACCGACTTCTTAAATTCAGGTTTAAAACTCCCAAATAGGTAAAACAAATACACCGTGAAGGTTTAAAAAGCATATCTAATATTTTTGGCAAACGCCAAAAACACACCCATATACTCCGGCTTACCTACAATGCATAGATAACCTTATCATAGTTTATCAGAAAGGAGCCCCGCTGGCTATGTCACATATTGTTACTGTTGGTTTGATTGTTATAAAAACAAAAGTCACCAACGCATATTAAAACCTCTGGTCATACAACAGTCTACAAGCTGAGGTGACGGCTTATTACTAAACAGTAATCTGCGAGTTTAAAACCTAAATTTTATAAAAATAGATTCACAGAAACCCGCGTTGTCTGTATATATTTCAGCAAAGTAACATGAAGTACTAAAAAATAAAACTCCAAATACAAAGTCCCCGTTACGAATTCTTAAACCTATCACTCGTAATTACGGAACCGCGATCACACACTTTTTCCAGTCCAATGATTCGCCGGTTCCGTAGTTATTTCTAAAAATATACGACCCTCCGCACTCTCATCACATACCTAAGGATAACTTTACTTTTTTACTTATGTCCATTTCGATAGTTCAATTACTAAAGTTCTATTTCGATTTTTTTTTTTTTATTCGTAAGCCTACCATAATGACTCCACTTTGCCTGATGGTAAGCAATAAATGGAGTCCAAGAGTGGTGGTCACCATCCTCATTGCATGTCTAGTCAATGCAGCATGGTGACCCACACTATGGCGGCCTGGTAAGATGCTTTTTCACGCCCCGCTTAAAAGACCCGGGATCAAATTGGGAAGGAAACACGTGCGCTGGTAGGGAATTCCAGGCTTTCACTGATCGGCACAGGAAAGAAGAGCCAAACCGTTTCGTTCGGGATCGCATATCTTCGACTCGCAAACGGTGACTCCTCAGGCCAGCACGTGTAGTCCTGTAGAGGAAGGGAGAAGGTGGGACCAATTGGAAGAGCTCGTCAGAACACTCCCTGTGATGTAGGCGATAGAGAACTGCCATAGAGGCGACATCTCTTCGCAACTGCAGGGGCTCAAGAGACTGGGTGACCTCAGGACAGTCTATAATATGGACTGCGCGTCGCTGCAACCGATCGAGAGCGTCAAGCAGATACTGCGCATAGCTATCCCAAAGATGAGAGCAGTACTCCACGCAGGAGCGAACCTGGGTCTTATATAAAAGACACAGATGCTCGGGCGAGAAGAACCGTCTCACCTTGTTCAATACACCGAGCTTCCGCGAGGCCGCCTTAGTGACGCTCTCGATGTAATCACGCGGATTGTGATCCCGACAGATGTCCATACCCAGTATACTAAGCCTATCCTGTAGTGGCAGTTGAGTGTTCTGAAGAGTAGGAAGGGGAAGGAATGGAGACTTTTTGTTTGAAAACGCGCACGCCTGTGTTTTCTTGGCGCTGAACTCAACCAGATTCTCACAACCCCATTGAGAGATGCGGCTCAGGACCCGGTCGAGCTCAGCAACAAGCTCCTGTCGTTTTCCCTCAACGTCTGCTAGCTTGGCAGCAGGATGTCCAAAGTATCGCCCGTGTACTGTGCTGTCGTCTGCATAACAATGTATGTTGCCAAGAGCCAACATATCATTGATATGCAGAAGGAACAGCGTGGGCAATAGGACGGAGCCCTGAGGTACACCAGCGCTAACCTCCTGGAAGTCAGAGGCCGCGCCGTCACAGAGAACCCTAATGCGGCGCTTGTGGAGGAAGGCAGCAACCCAGTTGCATAGCTGAGATGGCAGACCAAATGCAGGAAGTTTGGAGAGAAGCGAGCGATGCCAGACCCTATCGAAGGCCTTGGCAATGTCGAGGCTGATGGCCAAGGACTCCCCATGCCTATCCATAGCCTCACCCCAAAGGTGTGTGACGTACGCTAGAAGATCACCCGTGGATCGGTTCGGCCTAAAACCATATTGCCGATCATTTAACAAGGAGTGATCCTCTAGGTGGCGGATTAATTGGGTGTTGATTATCCGCTCGAGCACCTTACAGAGTATGGAGGTGACGGCTATAGGACGGTAATTAGCTGGATCGGAGCGGTCGCCTTTTTTGGGAATGGGTTGGACGTTCGCCTCTCTCCAGGCCTCCGGAACAATTCCCGAGGAATAGGACAGGCGATACAGGCGCGTCAGTACAGGAGACAACTCTGGTGCACAGTTTTTAAGAACCACCGCCGGAATACCGTCGGGTCCACTGGCTTTCCGAACATCGAGTGACCGAAGCTCCGCACGGACATCCCTCTGCCGGATGCGAATATCCCGCATTGCGGAGTCGCAAGATGCAATGGTGGGCGGTTGAGCGCCACGGTCGTCGATTCGGGAGTTAGCCACAAAGAGGTCAGCAAGTAGTTTCACTTTCTCTTGCGGCTCGTGGGCCAGTGATCCGTCAGGGTACTTCAGCGGTGGCAGCGAAGGCTGGCAGTAGTTGGACTGCACGGCTTTGGCCAATCGCCAAAACTTACGGCTACCCGTAGGGTATGCGACGAGTTCTTGACCAAACCGTGCAATGCGCTGGGCATCAGCTCTGATGTAAGCCCTCTTGCATTCCTTAGTGGCTTTGTTAAACGCTGCTTTTAGGCGATCAACGTCTGGGTCACAATGAGCGTGGGCCCTGATCCATGCGCGGTAGGCTGACTGCTTTTGAGCGACAGCACGGGTGCACTCGCGATTGAACCAGGGACGGGTCTTTGTGCTGGCGACTTCACTGTAGGGGATATAGTACTCCATACCGACAGTGATTTCGTCATCCACGGCAGACGCACTTTGCGACAGATCCCTGTCTTTAAAGCAGCGTTGAGCCCACGTGATGGATGTAAAATAATCCCGCATTCCATCCCAGTCTGCTGACGAGTAGTGCCATAACCGTCGCCTTGTTACCACAGGCCGAGGTGGACACCAGGCAGTGGTCGGAGGATCCCAGAGGGGCGTGAACCGTTACACTGTACTGCGCTGGGTGACTCGTCAGCAGAAGGTCTAGCAAAGAGGGCGCTTGACCCGATATGTCTGGTATCCTGGTGGGCTGGAGTACCAGTTGGGTAAGGTCATGCGTGAGAGCGAATGCGTGGGCAGTTCGACCAGCGTGGTCCGTTCTGGAAGATCCCAGCCAGAATTCATGGTGGGCATTAAAGTCTCCCAAAAACACCAGTTCGGCGGTCGGGAACTGCTCCTGCGCTTTGTCCGTTGCGTGACTCATGTAGTCAAAGAGTCGAGTTGTCTCGGAGTCTCCGGAATGGGAACGATAAAGGCAAACGTAGATCCGGCTCATAGAGCCAAAATCCACGTGAAGCCAAAGGATGGAGAAGGATGCGTCTTCTATGCAGTGCAGCATTTCAACCAATTCGAATTCAATCGTACATTATTTATTATTATATCAGCTTGTCAGCCCTTAAATAATTTGTAAGGGTATATCGCAAAAGTACAGCAGAATTCTGGTGACATTGAACTGCTAGACTAAGGAAGTACCTTGCAAAAGTTTTCCCAATAAATTGACTAATAACTAAGTCAAAGTGGCGGCAGAGTCAAGGCAATTATTTTTTGAATATCCTAAAGAAAAGATTAGGTATGTTAATAATGGATGATTGAGCCTGATAGTATTAGTAGTAGTAGTTATAAATACATATAGGTATGTGATGTTTAAGTTGGGATTTGGACAAAGATGAACCCTTGGGGAAACATACTACCTGATGACCCTCCTTATTTTTTAAACGACTTCGAAAGGAAGAAAAGGAAGGGATGAAGAATACAGCTATTTACGATTTTTCATGGAATGCGCATGGAAGTCGGTAATATACTTTTTTAAGTCAAATATCCTTATACATAATTTACGAGTATGGCAAACTTCCTGATGATCGGTTAAAACGTTAAAATCGAATATCAAACAATATCAATTTGTATTTTATAATATTATTTAGGTTGGAACTACACTGAAGAGAATATTGGTGTCACATATTGACAAATCCAAAATTCTGTGTACTAAGCATAAAATGTAATAAATAAAAAAATCAATCTAACATTTTTCTGCATACGATTTACAAGTTTTAGTTCGCAACACTGTCCAATATATTATATTTTTTTTTTTTTTTTTTTTATGCGATAGGGGGCAAACGAGCAGACGGGTCACCTGATGGTAAGTGACTACCGCCGCCCATGGACACCCGCAACTCAAGAGTCACAAGTGCGTTGCCGGCCTTTTAGGTAGAGGTACGCTCTCTTCTTGAAGGTTTGAAGGTCGTATCGGTTCGGAAATACGGCAGGCGACAATTTGTTCCATAAGCTGGTTGTGCGAGGCAAAAAGCTTCTCGAGAAGCGCACAGTGGTGGAGTGCCAATCGTCCAGGTGATGGGGATGGATATTTTGTCGCGTAGGACGATGGCGGAAACCAGCAGCCGGTATAAGTCCGAACAATTCCTCTGAACACTCCCCATGATACAAGCGATAGAGGATGCAGAGTGAAGATACATCTCTACGCAACGCCAAGGTGTCAAGTCGATCAGAAATATCTTGGCAGTCGATGATGCGAGTCGCTCTCCGTTGAATGCGGTCAAGAGGCAGAAGTTGGTACTGGGGTGCACCTGCATAGAGATGAGAACAGTATTCCATGTGCGGCCGAACCTGCGCCTTATAAAGTAGCAGGCGGTGGGCCGGAGTAAAATACTGTCTCGATCTGTTTAGCACACCAAGCTTCTTCGAGGCTAATATGGCCTTACTCTCTAAGTGACCGCGAAACTGGACTTCGCTTGATATATCGACGCCAAGGATTCCGATACTGGCTGATGCAGTTAGGGAAGTGCTCTCAAATTGAGGTGATACGACCAATGGCATCTTTTTAGCGGTGAACGCGCAAACCTGTGTCTTCGTGGGGTTAAATTGGACTAGGTTAAGTCGACCCCAATCTGAAACTTTTGATAAAGAAGTTTCGATTTCAGACACAAGTTTGGATCGGCTTTCGATGACGTTTACCCGAGAAATGTTAGCGCGGCCGGTGTAAAGGGCATCACTCGTGCTATCGTCTGCATAGCAATGGATGCTGCTAATCTGCAGCATGTCGTTGATATGCAGAAGAAACAGCGTGGGTGATAGCACACAGCCTTGTGGGACACCAGAATTAACAGACTTGGAGTCGGAGCATGCACCGTCAACAACGACCTTGATGCTTCTGTCTGTAAGAAAACTGGTGAGCCAATTGCACAGTTTCTCGGGAAGCCCATAGGAAGGAAGCTTCGCAAGGAGCGCTTTGTGCCAGACCCGATCGAAGGCCTTCGCCACGTCCAAACTAACGGCCAACGCTTCCCCCTTGGTCTCGATCGCCTGTGCCCACCGGTGAGTCAAGTATACGAGAAGATCACCAGCTGAACGACCCTGACGGAAGCCGTATTGTCGATCATTGAGGAGCTGGTGGTCTTCTAAGTACCGGAGGAGCTGGCAGTTAACAATGGATTCCATTATCTTTGAGAACAAGGAGGTGATGGCTATGGGTCTGTAGTTGGACGGATCCGAGCGATCTCCTTTTTTAGGGATTGGGTGCACTAGAGCTGTCTTCCATGAGTTCGGGACTACGCCAAGAGAGTAAGAAAGCCGATAAAGGCGCGTTAAAACCGGTGCTAACTCTGGAGCACACGTCTTCAGCACGATAGGAGAGATTCTATCGGGCCCACTCGACTTATGAACGTCGAGGGAAAGAAGCGCTTTACGCACTGCCCTTTGTGTAAACCGGACTTCCGGCATGCGGGTCTCGCACTGCGGTATGGTCGGCGGTGCGTTTCCCCCGTCGTCCAGGGTCGAGTTGGACGCAAAGAGTTTGCCCAGAAGATCGGCTTTTTCTTTAGCGTCGTGGGCCAACGAATTATCTCCTATGCGCAGAGGTGGAAGGGATGGCTTACAAAAGTTCCCCTGGACAGCTTTGGCAAGAGACCAGAATGCACGAGTTCCGGAGGGGAGACTAACTAGTCTCTCGCCAATTCTGCCGATGTGAGCCGACTTCGCCAAAGCAATTACTCTTTTGAGGGACCTGGAGGCAAAGTTAAATTGCTTCTTTAATGTGCTGGTCTTTTCATCCCGTGCTGTCGCTGCATTAGCCCATGCTTGGTAACATTCCTGCTTTCGGCGGGACGCCGCTTTGCAGGTTCGACCAAACCAAGGCTGGGACTTGCCACCTGTGGGAATCAGGGAGAATGGAATGAAAAGTTCCAGCAACGACATTGGGATCATCCAGCGAGAAGCAAACCTGCCTCCATGGGTAGGATGCAAAGAATGTTCGCATTCCATCCCAGTCTGCTGACCTATAGTGCCATACGCGGCGACTGCCTGTAACTCGCGGCCGCAGCAAGTGAACGAGTGGCACTATACTCCTAATCAGGCAATGGTCCGAAGAGCCAAGAGGGGCCTCAACGGATACTTTGTAGCCGTCAGGATGTGAGGTCAGCAGAAGATCCAACAGTGAAGGCACGTGGCTTTCTGCATCTGGGATTCGCGTAGGCGTTGCTACCAGCTGCGTCAAGCCATATGCCAAGGCGAAATCGTGAACAGATCTTCCCGCATGATCGGTTTTGCGCGAACCAAGCCATTCGGCGTGATGGGCGTTAAAGTCGCCAAGAATCACGATCTCTGCGGATGGGACCTGCTGGAGCACTGAGTCTGTAGCCATTTGGACGTGGTCGATGAGTCGGTCCGTTTCGGCATCACCGCTATGGGACCTGTAGAGGCATAGGTAGATGCGGGGATGGTCGTCGCAGTCTACACGTAGCCATAAGATGGAGAGGTCCCTACCTTCAAGATTGCCGAGGCGGCGAGAAGTGATATCATTTCTAACGTACACGCATACACCAGCCTTAGGAACAAAGGAGTGTTCCAGTCCGTACCCAGGGTAGCAGAGGTAGGATGTGTCCGCTGGAGATGATATCTGCGTCTCGGTTAAAAAGAGCAAGGCCGGCTTTGCTGTCTCAAGGTGGTGGTGGACAGTGTCGAGGTTCGAATGTAAGCCCCTGATGTTACAAAAATCCACGGTAAACGTGACAGGGGGTGCCATGGTGTGCCTTCTCTTGCCCCGAGCAGATTTTGAGAGCGCAGTTGAGCCCCCCCCAGAGTACGAGGGGCAGCCTGGGCGTCCACGCTCAGGCATAATCCGTACTGAGGGTGGACGTCCAGGGGGGGATTCTCCAACGCTAGCGCTGGTACCCCCCTGGGGTATCCTTTTCGTTAACAGCGCTATCATTAGGGGGGTGGGGGGTTTTGGGCCTCCGGAGACCTCACTCATTTCGGGGAAATGCAACGCAAGCGTTACTTCACAACCGGTTTTCTGTGAGGCCGTGGTATCGCACCGGTCGAGCCGGCCCATTCGTGCTTAAGCAAGCATGGCTCTACCACTATCAGCAAGCATGGCTCTACCACTATCAAATGGCCGCTCAAGCGGAGCACGTCATTAAATATGCATGCCACTTGCACCTACTAGATGATAAATATTACTCGTATGGTGCCACTTCCAGCTGGTACAAGTGTGATGTAACATTTTTATTCAATTAAAATGTTTTATGTATTACATGTTTCCAATTAGGGTATTCCCATTTCTTCAGCAGTCAAAAAACTGTTTCAGCACATTAACAACGTAGTTAAAACGTACTCTATTTATTTTTATTGTATACTTTAGTTCGAGCATCACGCAAACGATTTTAGATTATGTTCGAACTAATGCAGTTTCACTTCATTGGCAGTAGTATTATGTCAGTGGCCTCATTTCTCTCTTTTCTTAAGGTGTGATTGTGATAAACAGTGTTGGGATTGATGATTCGTTAGGTAAGTAAGTAAGTATTCTTTATTGTATACCAAATATACATATAAAATAAAACCGATATTTTTACAAATAAAACGTAAAATAGGTGGTTATCACAACAAGCAATGTCTTACAGGCAACTTTTGGATCGGGGTCGTCTGTTGTTCAATAGGCGACCAAGTCTGCCGGGGTGCACAGGGATTTCCTTTCAAGGGTACACCTGAGACCCCGGTAATAGGACTATATGACGGAACACCGTGTGGTTTTAGTCAGTTCGAGTCCGACATAAAAAAAGGCAACCTTTGGATGGACATGACTATAATGAATTAGTATAGGTGGATGTGGTGTACAATTATGAAATATATGCTAGTTTCATCGCTCAAATGCATAAACATAATATACACATATAAATACATATCTACACAAACGCACATACACAACTATTTTGCAATTATTATTATTTAACATTTTTAGGAGGATCCTAATCATTTAGATGGTCTGATAAATATTGGTAGGGCATTCAAGAGCCGTGCTGCTTCAACTGTATATATTTATCAGTCAATTTGTCGAATGCACCAGTATTTAAAGTTAAGTTATGATCGCAACAACCTCGAATATGTGGCACATAGGAAAATTAAAACCTGGAGATAAGGAGAGTAAAAGGGATTGAACACTATATTTCAAAGTAAAGAAAAAATATGAGTATTCCGACGAAGGCGAAGCGAGAGCCATTTAAGCACATTGCAGTATTCAGTTACGCGGTTGGTCATTTGCGTAGGCCAAATATAAACTTTTTACAAAAAATTTGAAAGGGCTCAAGTATATCGAGTTGCTTCTCTGTGAAATCAAGATAAGTAGCATCGGCATCGGCATCGGATCAGGAGCGTCTGTGCAAGCGCAGTCGGAATAAAGCTACGCAATCTTCTTAAGAAACTCGCTGAACCGAATAATTTGCGATTTGCATGATGTCCATCAGCCCGGGACTGCCCACCACATTTTGGAGAGGTTCATCTGAAGGTAGTAAATAGTTATTACTCCACCTACAGATACCTTCCAAATCCCTATTGATAACTAGAAAAGCAACGCGAATTGTATTTAATCGAACTTGAGTGTAGATTTGGTGATCGTTTGCAAAAAGGGTGATAGGATGATTGATGATTAATAAATATTGCGAAAAGTAAAAGAGATAAAACGCCTACCACCAAAGGGACATATCACACATAGAGAAAACCGAATGCTCAATGCGGATACGTTGGCAGCAACCAGACACTACATTATGAAACCAATCAATCACTATTGGTGATATGTTAATTGAACAAATAGTATACCAAGCAGGATAACGAAACCTACAGTATTGAAGGCGTTACTAAAGTCAAGAAGTGTAAGTAGTGTATATTTATACTTATATACACCATGGCCATTCTAATGTCGTGGGTAATATTAATTAGAGCTGTACAAGTCCTATCCCTAGGTTGGAAATCGGATTGATAGGAGTTTAAGAGATTGCATTTTAATAGAAAGAAGTTTACTTGGGATTGCACAAGGCGTTCCAAGACCTTAGATAAAACGGTACTATAGATATGGGGCGATATTCTGTAAAAGTTAAAGGTCTTGGCTTCTTTGGCAAGGGTATTATTTAGGCATATTTCGGCTAACACAATCACTACTGACAGCATTGGAAGAAAAGCTTAATATCCTTTTTTTAACATCAAATTCAGTGAATTGATAGTGGAAAGCTGGAAGCTATGAAACATAACGCAAAGTATTGGTATTATCAACGAAACTAGACGAGGAATAGAAGTTCCCTTTTAAAGCATCGAGGTCAACGTTTTAAGGATTTTTCAAACTTATTAAGGATTTTCGTTTATAAGTCATAAATCTTGCGGGTGGCCCCGTAGCACAAGTTAGTTTTGTATGTAAGTATCATAACCTATCTGTTACATGTGTCAAACGTAAGTTATAACGTTATAATTGCGGGGTTGACAACACAAGTTTTTATTGCTATCGGTCATAAAAAGTTTGAAATATAATGTGATATTTATTACTTTAAATATGCTTCAAGTATGCTATACAAAATGACACATGAGGTTTTTCAATTTAAAAGTTTTAAATTATGTAACATTTAGATTTTCGTTATAAATACACCTCCACGCTTTTGGTACAATGTGTGTAATGCTGACAAAGTGTCAAAGTGATAAAAGGACTAGAAACGTGTTTTTACAACACAGGGGTCGAAAAATCACTTATATTTCGTCCCTACATCAAAAGTACGTCAAAAAGCTTTTAAAAGTTTTGGCTACATATGATTCGAACGAAAATAAAACAAAAACACCAATGCATGGAACCAATGGATGTAAAAACGAAAAATATTTAAATTCTCTTTTGTTTAGCACATCTCAAAGTTCGAAATATAAATAAATGAAAGCTATAAGTTATAGCTGTATTAAGTTCAGACTTTGGCTTATACAGACACAGCGCTTTAACAAAATTCTTGCACTTATTGAACTCGCACGCTCTTCGACCTTTATCAGTATATAGTCTAAATTAGAACCAATAGAATAGATTATGGAATAATTTGATAATTTAAAAAGTATTTTTTATTTTTATTTTCGACAAGTCGACTAAGCACGAGCTAAAATTGCCAGCCATTGTAGGCATACGGGGATGCAAACGAGCAGACTGATTACATGTGACTACCGCCTCCCATGGACGCCTGGCACTCAAGAGTCGCAAAGAAGTGAAAGAGGATTGGGGTAAGACGAGAGGGAAAGGAGGGGAAAAGAATGAGGAGAGGGGGTAGGGCCTGCACTAACCTCACTCAATCGGTGAAGGACAACGCAAGTATTGCTTTCGTGGTAATACTCTCTTCTTAAATAAATTTGTTGTATTAAATCAGGATTGCAGCTGTTAATATTAGTTGTTGTTTGTTGTATAAAATATAAAAACTTATTACACTGCTGCTGTCTCGTTGAGCGCAGAAGTAAGGGGATGATATAATTAAATAACGTAGCACGTACAAGGCGGAAAATTTGAATTTATATAATAAGATTCGCAGATATTTTACGCGTCACTTTATAATTATTAATATTACACTGAGTTTATTTTGTATTGTCATCGAAACTGAAGATGTATGAAATATATATATATATTTAGGTAAACTCAGTAGATTTAATTTCATATTAACAAATGTTATGTTTTTAATATACATACATATAGGATAAGATAATAATTTTTTTTTGTGCACCAAAGACAAAATAAAAATATATAAGTGAATATGCAATGGGTAGTTAAAGTAAAGAGGAGGTGAAAAGGTAATTAAGTTGTAAAGTCAAGGCATTAAACTAGTTATATTAATTATACCTATAAAAATAATATAGTACTGTCATGAAGTGCCCAGCAATAGACTTGCACCCGTTACTTTAGAGGAACCCAATTCTAACTGGCAAAATATGGGTGTTTAACATACCTCTGTCTACTCTTTAAGGGATACTGGTATGAACGGATGTATGTATGTATGTATGTATGTATGGAGCTCACGTTTTTATGTGAAAATAATTGACTTATTTCATACCATAAGAATTAACGGAACGTTACGTTAGCTCAACGTCGCAACAACAACTGTCAGAAAGTAACCAAATTATTTTTCATCGTTCAATTTCATTTCTTTAAAAACAAGTTACTGAGTAAAGATAAAAGTTTTCTTAAGTATAAAGCAGATAACTCAGTGACAAGTATCATGGACCATGCGCACTCAGCCATTATCATCAAGATAAGAGTTTTTAAGTTCAAGCAATTAAGTTAACGCCATTCACAACTTCGAAGCATTAAGCTTCAAGTCACATTTTTTCGTTTACCCGAGGTCTGAAAATATAAAAACTCATCGCGGGCCTTGAATTAAGAATCGGTGGAACTGAGATCCATTTTTTTGTAATAAAAGTTTCATTGCGTCGAAATTTGAATTTGTAATATCGCTGTCTTGCGTTAAGATTAATTCATAAACTCGGCCTTACTCAAACGATCACAATTGCTAAACTTTTTGACAAGTAAAGCGCGTGAAATTAACGTTGTGCTACGCTTTGCCGAAGTTGTGCGTATTGTTTTGCGTACTCTGCAGGAGATGCGACCTTGGTGACAAAAAAGCCTATGAATATGTTGTTTGAATTCGTTACCAATTACATCCTTTTCTTTTGAATGTCCCAGTATAAAATGTATTCAACATACATGTTGCCTTGCGTGGTGCATAATACCAGCAAATTCAATTTAAACTGTTGTGTAAGCCAAAGATTTATTCATCACTCGCTATCCAGTGGGATGTACAAATCACGTATCAAGTCACGTTAAAATTGTCATTAAGCAACACGGAAGTATAACTTCTTTGATTACTGTTATAAGCTGCTGATGTAAAAAGGTCATGACAGATGCTCTGTCCGACATGTTATCGATTTGATTTTCGGGGTTACTCTGAATGCATCTTATGCTTTTTTTTTAAACTGAAATAAAATCCAAGGATATAAAAATCATGTATTCACATTCCGTCATCGTTTTGCTGTTTGTGTGGACACCTGGACGTAGGACTGGTGTGCCTACCGTAAAAAGGTTAATGTATCGTTGAAGCTGTTCCAGTTGTTATTTTAAAGTTTTATAGCATTAATTTTATAAGACTAATTATAAAGTACCAAATTCGTTGTTTTGTGCAGCTACAAAACTAAAATTATTACTTTTAAAGTTAGAAAAAGAAGGCATTAAATAGTTAACATTTTTGATTACACAAACAAAACGGTTAAATGATTACTACGTCGTCTATATAATACGTGTACGATGACGGAAAAAATATTAACAAAATTATGTTACAGAATCAGAGTTAGGTCATGTCATATAAATAAAAAGATGAATAAAAATTCATTGTCATCGGAACTGAAGATGTATGAAATTTTTAGCTAAAAAAAAATGTAAAATTAATGGTTAAATGTGATTCGTTTGAGACTTAACGTTTGACAGACACCTTCAACCAAACGTAGTTAAATTCGAATTGTTATAATTGAAATGATTTGCTTTCAAACGTAAATTTAAAGTACACTATACCACCAGTACTGAAATGTAAATTCAATAAAACAAGGCGTAAAATAAATTAAGTCGACCGTAAACTGCCGTGTTAAGTCCGTGGATCCGGTGGTTTACCGCAAAGAAATTTACAATGCTCGCAGTCGTAAAGAAATGTATGTAGGTTAAGACTATACGACTATTCACACTAAAGAAAACTACGACCCGACACGCGATCAATCGTTTAGCTTCCAGGAAAAATATTAGAGTACAATACGCACGATTTTAGAATATTTTCTTTAAGTCCGTGTCCGTATAATATTGTGTGTTACTTACTTAAGGAATGTGTTTTCAATCTTTCGAAATGACTGTCCTTATTTTTTGTATGATTAATAAAACTAGTGTATAGAAAAAGATTAAAGTATTGTTTTTACCGTGTTTTATTGCAGTCAGCGCTTTTTGCAAAGGGAAAGTCCCTTTGCAAAAAAAAAATATACCTACAATCTTCAAGCTGACGGTTCCAATAGAAATTTTATTCAGCTGATGCTTTTAAGAGTTACTTTACGAATTGCTATTTCACTGATAACACAATACCGATATTTCTTTATTCTGAGTTCTTCTTACTTCTTTTTACAATATTTTATTTTATTTGTACTGTTCGTGTATATGTAAGTTGTCCGTTCAAAATTGCAATCTAATTATTAACCACTTGTTCTTATCCGATAGAGCTAAAATATACAATATGCAATACTCATCATTATAATAATTTAAATATGGCAGCCGCTCCCAACACGGCAGATATTTTTCAAAAACCCAGAATATTGGTATCAAAGGAGCTTGTAATGTATGTTTGATCAGGTAAAATCATTTGACCTTTGGTGAATCTTTGTATTTCTAAAAGCATGTTTCAAAAATATTTTTAAATTAATTTATTAAAAGTCAACTCTCGCATTAGGAGATTCCTGTGTTCCGGGGGACTTTACAAGCATTTAAACAACGAACAAAAATTTCCAGCCTCAGGATAACTATATTTTCTGAATCACACAAAAATGTTGTGCCGTGTGGGAATTGCACCTTCAACCTCTCCCTCATCAGTCAGATCACAAACCACTGGATCAAAGGGCTGGTGAACACAAGATCATCAAAAAAAAAGAAAATATGCTTAATACTAACTACTAGTTTTAGTATTCAGCGAATTCAGTAATGTTTGCAATTATAAGAATAACCAACGATAAGCAAATGGTAATGCTTATCTGTAATAAATAAATAATACATGTAATAATAATATACCTAAATTCTGTTTCCATATGACACTCTCTGTGATAAAACTTAAGATAAAACCACCCATAAGCACGCTTTCATTGCCTTAATCTCACTATTACCGCTGACCAAATACTTGGCAATATACATATATTGCAGTTACACAAAAACAGTTCAAACATATCGCAATGGTAGAATTTAATGCTACTAAGTACAGATTATGCGTTGTTTATGCCGGTTGTAATGGGTAAACAATAAACAAGCATTTGTAATGATAGACAATGTGATCAAAATCTTTGCTAGTTTTGTTTCTTTGTTCATGGAATTCGCTTTATAATCGCCTGATCTGATGATTTAGTGGTTAGTGAGAGTGACTAGACTGAGACTATTGAGCTAGAAGTCGTGGGCTCTATTACTAGTTAATCATGTGAAAATACTACGTACTAGTAAGAAAATACTACAAATATTATCAGTATAACTTTAAAGTTGTAGTCGTGTTAATCTAATTAGTTATAATATTTACGTAAACCTTCCTACTATTTATCAAAGAGATGTAGGTAGTCGATTATGACTCTCATGTAGATCACCCTCTTAACCCTTATCTCGTCGCCGTATAAATGGCACAGCGACCTACCAACACTTAGTTAATGACCAGAGTTTTCCATAAAATATGATTTATACGGCTGAAACCGTTCATTTTACAGAAGCTCACAGGCACATAATGCAAGCTGTTATCGGTACCATGTCGTATGCAGGGTAATGAATTACCAGAATTTAAATTTTAAACTGTATAGAAATAATTGCTGGCAGCCTTGCCAAGACCCTAGTTTTTATATTATAAATATCTATGTATATTATAAAATACACATACATATGTACATATGCTCACGCCTAAAACCCGGAAGGGGTAGGCAGAGGTGTACTGAGTACTCACTTTTTACCTAGCCTATTAATGCAAATCGACACTTTGGGAACTAAAAATGAGAAAATTGGAAAAATATTGAAACGGAAAATTAAGATATTACTATCTTAATTTTCCGTTTCAATATTTTTCCAATGCATAACCTTTTGGAAAATCTTTTTCCGAAAAAATAGATTATATTTTTTATGCTCTATATATATTACTTAGCTCTTTAATAACCCAAATACAAATAGATAGGCCTTCAATTATTTCATTTATTTCACTTTTTATCTTGAAGTTGTAGGACGTGTAGCACCTAACACGGTTATGTATTTATCGTGACCATACATTATTCCATTAACTCCAATTTGTTATACCGAATGACGTCCCCTAAACAATTTTGATATCATTTAGAAATGCAATAAGTTATTGTATAAAAGGTTTATTTGAAATTACAAACAGGTGCTGCGTGGTTAAGCCGTTATTCGACATTCGAGGTATTTATAGTGCAGCAAAATTCCAAAAATTAAATATTCATGCTAAAAACTGTGGAAAACTACATATTGACTCCCTTTAAATGAGAGGAATAAGATATATTATAAATCATTTAAGAGAGCAAAATATATAGGTAAATAAGATGTATCAAAAAAGAGGGCAATATTTTCTGTGCAAATTGACATTATTATTACATATTATTTAATATAGGAAATTTGCATTAATGAAAAAAAACCTATGACAAATATGTGTAACGCAGATCAATAATGATTTCTAAACTTATAAGCATAAAGACAAAAATGAATATACAAAAGATACATATATATACATATATTTGTAAGATAAGTTTTCAAAAGGTAATCTGATGTTTCGCCAAATTGTATTGATTTTGGTGAAAGATGAATTGTCAATCCAAATGAACACTAATAAAATTCAGTCCTGATTTATAAATACTTAATTAGAATAAATAATAGACAAAAAAATATAATATATGTATGTATCCGATATCCTGCTTCTCACAAAACACACCTAATACTTGAGGTATATTATACCACCCATTCTAAAATATAGGTACTGAGTTTACACCATGTATTACCAATTTTCTCTCGACCCATGGTTGACTGTAAGAGATTGCCTCTGTACGATAGGCCCTCGTGCACAGAGGCAATCTCTTACCGACAGCAGAATTGTGCCAAGTTTCAGTGGTAGAGCCATGCTTATTGCTTTCAAATGGGCCGGCTCGACCGGTGCGATACCACGGCCTCACAAAAAACCGTTTGTTGCGTTACGCTTGCGTTGCATTTCCCCGAATTGAGTGAGGTTTCCGGAGGCCCAATTCCCCCTCCCCCCTTTTCTCTCCCCTCATCTCTTATCTCATTTTTTCCATCTCCTCATCCCTCCTCTCTTCTTTCCGCTCCCTGCATCCCCCAACCCTCATCACCCTCAAAGGCGGGCAGCGCACTTGCGACTCTTGAGTTGCAAGTGTCCATGGACGGCGGTGTTACTTACCATCAGGTGACCCGTCTGTTCGTCTGTCCCCCTATAGTATAAAAAAAAAAACAAATTGCTATAGCTTTACTCTGATTAACTATTATATTACTCATATAATACATTTGAAGAATGATTTTATTTAATTGTTTTTTTGTTAACGCTATTCTTTGAAAGTATCAGACTGATTTGAATGAATATATATATATATATATATATATATGTATATATATATATATATATATTTAAAAATAGAATATTTATTAACAAATCATATAGGCTATAAAACATGTTGTAACCCTAAGGAGCGAAGTAGTGTATGTTGTGAAATCTTTTCTTTTGCAGGCATATAATTATAATGATCTATTTTATGTGTAGGTAGAAATATATTAAATGATTATCGAATCTCAAGGAATGTAACACCTTTAACCAATAAAAATAATCAACAAAATAAAATGAGCCCATTATAAATTTACAATTTAACTGAATATATGACACAAGATAAATTTTCAGACAAGATATCAATGGTCGTTGTTACTTGTTACCGAATGAAACTTTTGGGTAGCGATGGAACTGCCTTGACTTAAGATAGAAAAGCACCTTCTATATTGTTATCAATTAATACTTACGTGTGTAAAATCCTCAACATAAACTATCAGAATCTTGTTGGTATATTAAATTATTTAACAGTTCTTATCATTATAGTTTAAGTTCATGTACCTACGCTTACATTTAATCTGTAAAAGCATACATATATTATGTATAAAAATATGTTTATTCACAGATTTCTCAAATGTTAAAAGGCTGTCTTTTATTATAGCTGTTCGTTACCAAAGTTTTACTGATGACTATTATTTATTGCATATGTGTGTACAGTGTTGCCACTCCCGTAACCGGTTTCAAACACATCAATTCATGCACACTTGTAATTCAAAATTTCTCCAAGTGTTTGTAACAGGTTGAACTGCATTTATCCCTTCCTTAGGTGGCATCTAACATAATATTTAAGATTACACTATATACATAAATCACAAATGAAATGATGTAGTTAGTGATGGTTTCGTAATAAAAATATAACTTGCAATCATTGTAACAAGCATAGCACCTCATAGAAACAAAGGCCTGTAATCTTTAAAAACGTTCAAATGTAATTTAGGCATATTTTAACTTTTTCACGTAAACGAGAAACTGCTTTGCTTCTCAAGTTCGTTGGAAGCAGCGACCAAATCGGCTGGCTCGATTCCAAGCACATATCGACCGGCGTCCCCCTGCCCTATAATAGCACTGCAATGAATTTTGACTGAATGCAATAGGCTGAATGTTTGCTGTAATATTTGACATCTTGCGGTAAATGACGACGATGTGAGAATATGACCTATTCGAAAGTCCATGCGGCCATTAAAGTAAAAGCAGAAACAACAAAAGATGCAAAGAAAAGAAACAAAAGCAAAAATAAAACCTATATTCCCTTTGTCGTTCGTGTCCTCTTTGTTCGAACTTATATTGGGAACTACTTGATCCATTCCAGGTCATATAATTTTTTTTACACTTACTATTGTCTAAGGTGCTAGTAGGTATCAAACACAGTGCTGCTATCGGTCGGGTACTGTAATCAGTCAGTCATCAAAATATTTTAATATTATTTGTAACATATTAACCCTTTATGCAATTACAATAATTATAAACCTGTATAGAACTTAAAGGAAATCCCTTAGATTATACTATGATGTTAGGTCAATGATGTGTATCTAATTATTTAAAAGCGATATTTAACTGAGTCATCTACTCTGATGAATTATAATATATTTGTTGTATGTACGCTTCAAGCCACGTGCGTTAAGTTTAAGTGAGAAAATTTAAGTTATACCATCAATGTTGTAAAAGGATGGAGCAGCGTCAATCAGTATCAATAACTGAGTTACTTACTTCACATATTGACGGCATAGAAACTCTTGCATTAGTTTCTTCATTTAAGCTAGTTTGTTGAAATGTAAATAAAATAAAATTAATTTTGTGATAAAATATATTTTATTATATTTTTCTTAAAATTTCAGGATGTTTACCTAAGTAAACAATCTGAAATTTAACAGAAGCCTTGTGAGAATTTGGTGTTTTAATCAATATTAAAATATGCATGATGTCGATGTTAATCCGCTGTAGCGGAGTATTATAAATTAAATCAATTTCGTCGAATTAAACCAAAACACCACGAGAAGCACCATTTACGGAATAAATGTATCGCAATCGCTAATATTTACAGTGCTTAGAAAATTCAATGTAAATATATGGACATAATATAAAAGTTAGAGTCTGGTATATGTGAGAAACTGATGTCTAAGATAAAGTAGAACCCTGTATTACAGATCAGCGCGACCCCCCGATTGTGGGTGTGTGATGTGCAACTTCTTATTACTTTCATTACTTCTCTGTAATTATTAGTCTTGTTTTTGTAAGAATTCTTACTATCAGTTTGCACTTTGATTTTGACAGCGAATACATTGATAATATTTTATTTTCTTTGTTACAAAAATTACCTAGGTAACAGATGAAGCGATTCGGAAAACTTCGGATTGTGTAATCCTCTACACATACCCTGTCTTGTGTACGCAAATGATTGATTTTATCAGGTTCATAAGGAATTTAAGAATGTATTTTTAGACCAGTGTAAAAGATAAACAGCTGACGCACCGTGAGGACGTTAGATTGCTTATATATGTCAGTATTTTAGCACCTTCTTGTCGTTCTACTATCCCGCAATGGTAGTAGAAGGACAAGAAATTGCTTACTTTGAAAACAGCTCTTTGGGTCCTGTCTATCTTTAGTAAGTGGTTTTTTGACGGGAATCCCCATTCCGTGATACAGTACGTCAATATCGATTGAAATAGCACTAGGTAAACTCAGGTTATTACCTTTTTTCCAAAACACAAATTAAGTATTTAAATATAACTAAAAGTTAGCGAGTTCGGGCCACTGGACTAGCACTGTCGACTTGACTGGAAAATAAATAATATAATGTCTACTTTTATACCTAGCTATTTAACGGTAATTGTTTTTTGTAGCCGGGGGCATGTGTAACAGTTTAAATTGTAATAATTACAGGAGTGGGATTTAATATTACGGTTGTGCTGTGGACTCAAATGTTTTGCAAGGAAAATAACATACATTGCTATTTCTATTTTTAGAGTTAGTGAATTTTCAATGAACTATTTAGTAACAATATTGAAGCACCTTTGAAGACGGGCATATAATAAATCTCATGTTGATTTACTAAAAAACTAAAATCGTCAGCAAACGTTAAGATCTTGGAGCCCGTAAACTGCAGCTGACACAGAACATTAATATACACTAGAAATATTGTTAGTCCAATTAAACTGCCTTGTAGCACACCAAATAACACAGGAGCTTTATCACTAATTAAATTATCGTCTACTACGTATTGTGTTCGGTTGGTAACGTACTTTCAAACAGTTTCGGTTGAAGACCCGAACGCAAATGCGACCTAGCTTTTTGATTAGGATTTGAATATAGACTGTGTCCAATGCCTTGGCTAGATCTAGGAATATCCCTTGTCTTTATACAATGGTCTTTCTCTTACTATCCATCGGTTCATGCACTGCATCAGAAGTTGATCTTATGATCTAAAATCTCTTATCTCAACAAAGAGATCGACCACTTCCGACCATCTTGAAGTTTCTCTATCACTTCTTATTTGAACTTGGTTGTGACCTGTCTCGATCACGTCTTATTTAAGACAAGAATAGCTGCCGATTTGGAACAGTGATGTTGAAAATTCAGAGCAGTTAAAATGCTATGAAATGCCAACATATCGAGTTATGGATTTGAGTAAATGTCGTTGCTGCTATCGCTAATGCCTACATTTATATCACGAATGATTACAATAATACATTTGTATCATAAATTTTCTGGATCCCCAAAGTCACAAAGTCTGAAAACATAAGTTGCTAACACTAATTATGTTGGCATTGCTAAATCCACAATTCACCAATAATCAAAACTTCACGAAGCAGTTGTAACCAAATTGGAGCGCTAATACATACGAGTTATTAAAGCGCTATATCTCTTCGAACTGCTATTAAACTTTTAGTAGTTTGAACTCAGCACAAACTAAAACCGTTGTCGACTAACGACACTGGCATTATGTGAGCTACATTCGAATGTTGGGTCGTTCGATTTGAGCAAAAATAATAGCCTGTTGATATTTTTTTCTGAATATTACGAGATCTCAATAATCTGTATCTGTATCTATATATATAGCGTATTGCATTTGGTGTAGGAGGCACTGTGCTTCTATGCTCTGCCGTTTGTCATGTACATTCTGTTTAACATAAATCGGCTCTTTCACAAATAATTATCGTTGTTAGTTTAGGTGGTAAATATGAAACTATTTTGGGAACTTTACCTGTACTGAACTGTATACTTTAGGATGCCCTTACTAAATATGGATAGGCAGAGATGGTACAGCGCAATTTACATCGATGGTCAGGATAATTCTTAAAAATAAAACTTTCTTACTACATGGTAAGAATATAAATAAGGGTTACCTTTTGGAAACCCGCAAGAGCGAGTCGAACTGACTATATTTATAGTAAAAAGATCGGAACGAAAAAAATATGAGGGTAAGCAGCTTCTCATGATTTAATGTCACTGTCATTCATAGACTAGGTTCTAAGTAAATAAACATTTGTTTCTGTTAATTTTTTAGCAAGAGCAACAAACACTTGAGCCAGTTAGTGGCCCTCGGCCGTGTGGCACTCACCTAAAGAACACTATGTAGGCACACATTTCATACTCTCTGCGGAAAATGAGATGCAGTATGTAATTCATAATTTAAGTATTTTATTCTTAACACACACAGGTTACTAATTATATAGTAGTGATGAGTTATATGATTTTCATTAAATTGCTAAACGGTGTAACTTTCAAGTTCAAAATGCTGTTTTTATATAAAGCATTAGTCTAAAAATAATAAAATTAGTATTTTATTTTTAGAGTTTTTACTCTTTCCCCATATTTCTGATCTGATACGAGTTAAAAGTACTTACTGATACTTTTTGATGGCATACTGAAAAATAGATAAACAAGGACAGTACTAGAATTATGTTAAATACATGTGTATAGATACAGAGAAACATAGGATCATTGTAAGAGACAGTAATTATTAGGGGTATTGCTAGTAAGTATAATAGTGTCCTTGGTTGTTGAAATATACATCAACAAGAGATAACCATACAACATTTATTTTACTCTACATGCTGATATTATTAAACACTGCCACAATGTACAATGTGTACAATGTGCATCAGTCTTAGAAATTAATAATAAAGTAATATTATTGAAACACGTTCAATTCTGTACACTGCTATATACAAAATATATGGCCAAATGATTTTATGTTCTGCTGCGTTGGTTTTAAGTATATTTTTGAGTGATCAAAAACTGGATGACAAAGTGAGCTCAAATAAGTGACCTGGAAGCTTTCAAATTATGCCGGTTGAATATTTTATTCGACACAGACCGATGCTTCGATATTTCCGTAACATGTAAAGTATAAATGAGACTTTTTACATATACCCTTCACATCAAGTGTATAAGAGTGAAAATGTGGTACAATCATTAAATTCTTTGATGTTGTTTATATTTGGTCTTAAGTGCCTTTTTTTTTAATTTCAATATTATATTACATACTTATATGTAAAAAAAATAATGTCGTTAGTAACATGACAAACTCTTAAAAATAACTAATCAATAGAAGCCTTTCTTGGCACAGAGTAAATTAAAAGTTGACCCTTATAAAAAAATAAATCTCTTCAAATACATGAGAAAATTTAACAATCACTTAAGTACATATTGACCCAAAATACCTGCACACATTTTTACACATCACAGGGATTTACTGCACGAAAGACACAAGATCGCTCGAGAAGTTACCTGAAACAAAAAACAACATTTTGTTAAATATATGCCAAAGAACCTTTTTTTTGTGTGGAAACCCAAACGGGTCGTTACATAAAATCTTACCGGGGCCGGTAAGGTGGAATATGTCGGACTCGAACCGACTAAAACCACAGTGTTGCGTCATCATGTCTTGTGGCCGGGGAATCAGGTATACCCTATAAAGGAACAGCCTGTAACACTGGCAGACTGGGCTGCTTATTGAGCTAGATGACCCCACTGTGGTGTACTTAGCCCCTAGAAGAGCTCTCTCCCGTTCCCTTTCCGCCGCTTCTTTGGCAACCATGACTATGAAACTCTTAAACCAACCTTTTTTGGCTGTTTTTTATGATGTTTAAAGTGTAAACAAGAATTTTGCACTATGTATTATGATCATTTCAAATTGTTATTTTAGTTTACAATTACGATTATAAAATAAAGTACTTAAACGACGCACACTAACTAATTAATTTTAATAACTCATTCCTTTTTGCCATTTCCAGTTAGTACTTACTTAACAAACTGTAACTTAACTATTACATAAATAAAATCATCACCATCATCATCATCAACATCATCATCAACCTATCGCACTCCGCTGCTGGACATAGGCCTCCTCTCCTATTGCACGTCACTTAGATCTATTTAGAAAAAAATACAACATTTTTATTTATTTACGCAATGTCGTTTGACACGAGGCCTATTTTCGGAGTTGAAAATCAATTACTTTTCCGTTTTGCCACTGCCTTTGTTACCTAAGACATCCATTAAGTAATAAAGCGTGCCTTGAAAAACACGAAGAAACGTCAAAATGAATTAATATTTATCTTCAAAACAAATGTAAAAGCAACAGAACAAGAAGTTAAATATTAACATTTTGCGTCTTTCGTATTTTATAATATACATACTTTACGCATTATGCTTCCTGCTCGGCTCCTAAGGGTCACAACGTTACGGTTTATAAAATAGTTTATTCTTCAATAAATACTATAAACTCCGACTGACAACCCCCAAATATATTTATCAGTGCGTTTATCACGAATAGTTATGTATATAGTTAGGTACTATTGTTGATGACTTCAATATGCCTTTTTATTTTAAATAATATTTTTTTTTTATATTCTGGTACACTTTATTTGAAATGCTACCTACAACCATATATTTTTTAATGATAATGGAAAATATTTAATAAAAATAACTTATTTGTTAATTTCGTAACAGAAACCGTATTCGTAATACTACATGTAGCTGTCAAATATATATGTATATATAGGTTACTGCAACTGCACTCACGTGATCAGCTACTGATATCCTTGGCCGACATTCTGGACTGTCAGTTTTATTAGGTTGGCAAACTAATAAACCCGCCACTTTTTTCGATCAGTTTCTAAAACGTTATATAACTATCTTGAATTTCTTGGAGTAGTATATAAATAAAGCAAGAGTTGTATGTCAGATCGGTTGACAACTGGATCTTGAAT
The DNA here is from genome assembly GCA_947561695.1 of Tyria jacobaeae. NCBI lineage: Eukaryota > Metazoa > Arthropoda > Insecta > Lepidoptera > Erebidae > Tyria > Tyria jacobaeae. Next base: position 10,952,728 of record OX387221.1, on the reverse strand, counting down.
AGTAAAACTACAGTAAATTATGGATATTTCTCGTAGAGAACTTCGGCTGCTTTTACTTCACGAATTACGCTTAGGTCGAAAAGCGACTGAAGCAGTGCGCAATATATGTGCAACGATGGGCAAAGGCGTACTCTCTTACGATACCACCAAACATTGGTTCAGAAGATTTAAGGATGGAAAATATGACCTATCTGAGAAACCTCATCCAGGACGACCTCCTACAATAGATGTAAATGAGTTAACCCATTCCTCCCCACTGTCCTATTTTTAGGACACCATATTCAACATTTTTTTTACATGTTAGGCCGTTTATTTTGTATTGTTTCGGACAAAATTTGTATTCTTGCACTGTTTTTCTGATAATTTTTTTTTCTTATGCAAAAAGTGTATCCGTAATTTTAATGTAATTTTTTCAAAATATCATTTTTGTTGCCTCAAAAAGAAGCATCATATTCTAATTTTAGATACCGTAATGTAACAAACTTAACTCCAATTTACATAAAACTGATTCTTAGACCATTACCAAATATATAAAAAATGAAAACATAAACAAAACATAATTTAAAAACTTGTGGTAATCTTTCAAAATATTATTCTTGGTTATTATTCTTGGATGAAAAAATCGGAAGGTAAGGCAAGCAAAACCTTCACCACGTACATCAGAACGCCTTTTACAACCTGTCAGGTTTGACAATATTGGTCAATATATGACGAAGAGGGACAAACAGAGGCGTGGCCAGGGACAAGGTTGTAAAAAAAACCTCTAACTTTTTGCGCTAAATGTGAAAAAACACTCTGCAGTGATTGTTTTATACCTTACCATACAAAATGAATTAATAGAACTTTATATTTAAAACTGTTGATGGTCAAATTTTCAAATACAGCTAATATTCTTATAATTGTTTACTTTTATTATTTCTGATCACATGTCCCCACTGTCATATTTATAGGACAGGCTGACTCAGCATTAAAAGTACAATTTTTTGCGTGAACATAGTTTCAAGATTTAATAAAAAAAAAACCAAAGTTTTCGATGCTTGGCAAGTAATTGGTTAAAAAGACTCGTAGACTCATTCAGACTCTCTTCCAGGTTCACTTTACGTTGTCTGGCAGAGCAGCTTCAATGTTCTCATACTGCAGTAGAAAAACAACTCCACGCTTTATAAAAGACTAGAGAAGTATTTTAACTTCAGAAGAGAGCTAACGTGTGCATGGAACTACTTAGTTATCATTGTATCAATAAGTGGCTGTGGGATGTAATTACGGGGATGAAAAGTGGGTTATGTACATAAACTTTTCACGTAAACGCCAGTGGCTTGGATCTGAGAAGCAGGAGTACCGACGCTATTGGGATATTATATACAGGGAGCTGTTGCCATCTAACGCTACAATCACGTCCAATATTTATTGTGACCAACTGGATAAAGTAGCAGCGAGATTACCGAAAAATCAAAATAAAGTATACTTTTTGCATGATAATTCTCGACCACATGTAGCAAAAGCGACTCGTGAAAAATTACTTTCACGAGTCGCTTTTGCCTTATGTCTCTGCTCTATCTGCCAGAGCGTTGGCTACAGGTGATAGAAAACGACGGTGCTTATATAGCTGATAAATAATTTGATTTTGTGTACCTAAAAAATTAAATAAATTTGTGTACAACGATGGCGAGTTTATTAGTTGCCAACTTAATATTATCGTAAGAGCGCTTTTCTTTTGCTTTTTCGAGCTCCATCTTATCAGTTTGCTTTGTTTTTTGATGTAAAATGTATCCCGTGATGAAAGTGGACACAACGGAAACAAAAATACAAACGAATAACCAATCTAACTATAATTCTTTCATGATTTTTTAAGAAGGCTACCGAAAAAACTTAAAAGAAAATATATATATACAAGTATACAGTATATATATATATATATATATATAGAAGTATTTATACAGGATGTGACAATCATGTCATGGTTTCTTTTAAAGTACGTGGTAGTAAGTAAGTAAGATTATAGAGGTAAGGATAACCAACTCATTTGGTCAATAAAAAAAGTCCGCTTGTAAACGATAAATTACAATTCAAAATAAACCAAAATGGCGCTACTGTCAAAGATGGTTTCATATGAACTTATCAATTATAGAGGAAGTGAAGTATTATATATGTATATATAAGCCCAGTTCAAATTTTTAACATCTTATATGGCTCTAGTCGTTAAAGAAATATGGATTTAAAAATATGTAACTATTCACGTAGTCCGATATAATTTGATAAATATAACCTAGGACTGTTACTGCGAGATAACGTTAAAGGTAAATTAATTATTGCTTCTTGTGAATTTATCAAAGTTTTGCAAGTGATTATAAAGTGCCAATCGTAATAAAAATAAAGACAATCGAAACTTAACGTGAAAAAATTGAGTGTCTTTAAACCTGCAGTACGTAAGATATGTATATTTTTACATAATATTAGTTTTAATTAAAAAAATATATATTTGCAATTATGATAGTTTTTTTTTAGCGCTTTTGTTCAAATTAACACTTGCACAGTATTTGCACCTCCTATTTAATGGTTTTAGACGGGCACTTTCTGATACACAGAGACGGTGCTCCTTATCTCTACCATCCGTACTTTTAAGACTTTAATATATCTTGCTTCAAAAATTGTATTAGGGGTGACCAGCATGCTAGTGTTAAACCTTATGTTGCTACCTCAGCTGGATATAAGCTTAACACACCACAACCACCATACAACCATCCAACCATCCATCAATTGAGCTGTATGATTAATTACCACCATAATTATATAAAAAGGCGATAAAGGCCTCTACATTTACAATACAGTTTACTCTATTAAAAAATAACAACTACATTGAGTATTTCATTCATAATATTTTAATTATATATTTTGATATTACCATTGATCTTTCTAAAATTAAAAAAAAAATTTTGGTAATTTCGTTCTATAATGTAATCTAAAAGCCACCGCAAAAATCGTAAAAAAATATGATACAAACGAGTTACAAGTTACTACATCGTTTTAGCAGTCTATATATTCTAAACACTGTAGCCAAGACTTCAGGAGTTAGTCTCAAAACTTCGCTTCTCAGTGGTTTATTAACAAAGTCCCTCCGGAGAGAGCATGAAACTTGCAAACAGCTTGCTACAGCTTATTGGGCGATCGGAATGACTATCCCGTTGAATGTCCGTTTATTTTGAAACTTTCCAAACAGACGATCGTGCTAAATCAAACGTTTGGATTTATTTTGAAACTTTCTGGAACTTAAATCGTCAGTGATGAACATATTCATAAGATTTACTAAAATGTTTATATAACTTTTATTTCATAAGAAAGGCCACTCAACAAATATATTCAAATTATGTAATATTAGTATTTTTTTACATTTAATCTCATCTATAATTATGATATATTATCATTCATAAATAGCCATGAAAGTGTACACATAATAATTATAAGCATTGCCTACTTCCCCACTTTCCATACTTATATTATTTATAATATTAGAATAGGATCTTTCATCTAGACGAAATAAAATACTGTTCAGTATTAAACAGTATTTTCTTTATTTAATACTTTTACATACGGCATAAGAAATACACTTTCTGCCGTAAATAAACTGCAACATTGCGCCTGGAATACAGAGAAAAGCAGACAGGATATGGAGAAAGAAAGACGGGATCTATGATACCACCATACAAGATCGTTACTTGAGTACTCAGTTAATTTGTAGCAATCAGGTCTTGAAAAGCAATTGCATATTAATAATTTTCAAAAAGGACAAACATTATATTTTATGATTATATGAGATATTATATACATATATGAGTATGTGTATACGTGTAGTTTGCTATCGAAGGATGGAAGATGCAAAGGATATAGTGAAAAGAGAGTAAAAGCGGGTAATCAAACGTGAATAGGAATGCCGGTATAGGGCGACCACGATCAAATTGATAATGTTCTAATGAAGGGACGAATCAAAAGTACCCGAAATCGACGGGCTTGTATGAAAGGTTTAATGACAGTAGGGGAAGCTTGTGATGTATATATAGAAAGAAGCAGGTGACGGTCTGTTGTCTCTATCTACCCTGATGGGAAAAAGGCGAAAGAATGTATGAACATATTTAATAATATTAGGTTGGCAACTAATAAACCCTCCATCTTTTTACACAAATTTATTTAATTTTTAAAGTATACAAAATCTAATTATTTCTCAACTATATAAGCACCGTCGTTTTCTATCACCTGTCGCCAACGCGCTGGCAGAGACATAATGCCTTCCTCGTAGAAGTTTTTGGCTTTTGATCAAAAAAGGTGGTAGGTCACTTTTAAGCTGGTCTTCATTTTTTAAATGTTTATCTGCTATGTAGTGGGCTAGACAACCAAATAGATGATAATCTGAGGGCATAATGTCTAGAGAGTACGGCGGGTGAGGAAGGACAGCCCAGCCAAGCGTAAGTAATTTTTCACGAGTCACTTTTGCTACATGTGGTCCGGCATTATCGTGCAAAAAACATACTTTATTTTGTTTTTTCGGTTATCTCGCTGCTACATTATCTAGTTTTTCACAATAAATATTGGCCATGATTGTAGTGTTAGATGGCAACAGCTCCCAGAATATAATTCCGTTTATTCCCCACCACACGCTCAAAAGAACTTTTTTACTCGTGTCAGATATTGGCATCGGTACTCCTGCTTCTCCAGGTCTAAGCCACTGATGCTTACGCGAAAAATTTATGTACATAACCTACTTTTCATCCCCCTGTAATTACATCCCTCAGCCACTCATTGGTACGATGATAACTAAGTAGTTCCATGCACACGTTAGCTCTCTTCTAAAGTTGAAACGGCGTCAATTCATGTGGCAACCAAACTGAATATTTCCAGGTCTTTTCTAAAGCGTGGAGTTGTTTTTCTACTGCAGTATGTGAACACTGAAGCTGCTCTGCCAGACAACGTGAAGTGAACCTGAAAGAGAGTCTGAATGAGTCTTTTTAACTCATCAACATCTATTGCAGGAGGTCGTCCACGATGAGGTTCATTAGATAGGTCATAATTTACATCCTTAAATCTTCTGAACCAATGTTTGGTGGTAGCGTAAGAGAGCACGCCTTCGCCCATCGTTGCACATATATTGCGTACTGCTGCAGTCGCTTTTCGACCCAAGCGAAATTCGTGAAGTAAAAGCAGCCGAAGTTCTCTACGAGAAATATACATAATTTACTGTAGTTTTACTATTCGAGATCAAGTTGTCAACTAATCTGACATACAACTCTTGCTTTATTTATATACTACTATAACGTTTTAGAAACTGATTGAAAAATGTGACGGGTTTATTAGTTGCCAACCTAATATTTTCAAAAATATTAATCTAGGTTATCCTTATTTTAGGAGATGTTGCAAACAATCTGGATATTAAACCATACCTGGCTAAAGCCATGAAAATTTTAAATGAGAATAGCATGTATGTTTGAAGTGCAGTATCCCACATATACATAATGTACGGTTATTATGCAAAGATCGCTTTGTGACGTTAACGGCTGTTGACAATGAATTGTACGAACACATTTGGGACCAAAATGTTGTTAAGTCGTAAATTTGCAATCTTGGGGCGATTGGCGATGTCCGGAACTAAGCAAACCCGGACTAACTTGGTAACCGAGTAACTTACTTCGGACTACAGAGCTGAGGAACAGGGTAAGTTAAATAGAAGACTATTGAGGACGCCGAGTCGTACAACGAACAATATCGTTTTACATTTTTGATATGAAAGAATTGCAAAAGTTTTTTACTCACTGTTTTCATCTATGTAATAATAAATCCTTGAAGTGTGACATTGTATGTTTCGGAGTTACAAAAAATGAGGTATTTTCAGTGTTTAGAACCGTTGCATGTAAATATTGAAATATTAATTGTACGATTACATTTGCATTAAGTTACTGCTTTTAATATACGATTATTTACATTAATGCACACATGCAAAAGCAAAGCTGTAAAAGCACCGAAATCTAAATATAATAACGATTTTATTGTTCCTGTACGACAATCCTATTAATACTACTACTTCTACGTAAGCGTATTTATTTAAAACTTTGTAAATGTCCATTTCAAATCTAATTTTTTTCTTATTTAATCTCGTAAATGCGACAGTGTGTTTGTTTGATTTTACTCCTTCAGCTGCTTAGCCGATTGATGATGATCAGTAACGTCATTATCAATCGGTTAAGAAGCTAAAGGAGTTGCGAATTTACATAATCATTAGAGAACAGTACTAAATAAGCCCCGGGTAAAACCTAGTTTCAAATAGTTTACAAAACTAAAGTAATGTGTATATATGCCTATTAATAAGAAGGATCGTTTTTACTGTTGATCATGTTTCATTAATAACCTCGGTTGTTTCAAAGTTAGTCAACTTTCTTATAAGTTACGATAACCATGTTAACAAGGTTTTCAGGACACAAGAGACAGAAGTTTCTTGTGTCGAGGTTAAGTTTGCAGGACTCGGTTTGTCTATTTTGGTCGGTATATTAACGATGATAGATTAAGAATATATATATACATGACTGTCTGTTTTAAGCATACCTTATAACAAATACCAATATAACAAAATATATGTATATTAGAAATACTTATCATTATACTGGTTTTTTTATTTATTTTCTTGTGTTTTTTATAATTTGCATATTAATCGTGGTCTACTGGATATACTTCATTCAGTTGTCAATACTGTAACACAAGTAGTTATGTGTGTTGAATTCTCTCATCTACGGTTGTTTATTATTTACGTACATAGCTATTTAAAATGTTGTCTTTCGATCCTAATTTTAATGACGTCTAACACCACAGGCAAGCAGCTAGCTCATTCCAATAAATATTTTAATGACTATTGGTAAGTACCACGTTCGCATAACACTTAAGAAGCTTAATATAATGAAAATTATGCACGTTTATTTCTAGCGGCTCACAGACATATTTACATCATATAGTGCAGTAACACAGACAAGTGGTGTCGAGAGCGACACGATTGCAGCAGCAGTGTTAGCAGGAGGCGGACCTAAATTGGGTCACAGTCGAGCTGAACTAAGCGTTGCATAATTAATAATACCATCCATTCGCAATCTCTTAAAGCCCGGATATCGCTTACAATCGCTCTACGGAATAAATTAATGAATATGTCAACATTGAGAAAGTTGTAGTTTTAAGACGTTCTTAGCATTAACTCGTTGCTGGGCGTGGCTTGTTTTCAAGAATATTTCTATTTAGCTTTTTCAAATAGCTCTAATAAGCTGGGGTTTTTTAACCAATAAATTTACAAGTACTTATAGTTTACAAAAGCACTCTTCACTTTCTACCTATTAAACTGAAAGTAATAAAAAATTTACCCAAAAAATTCACTCATCAACCCATTCCTCCCCAGTGTCCTATTTTTTGGACACCATATTCAACATTTTTTTTATATGTTAGTTTATTTTTATTGTTTCTGACAAAATACGTATTCTTGCATTGTTTTTCTGATAATTTTTTTTCTTCTGCAAAAAAATGTATCCATAATTTTAATGTAATTTTTTCAAAATATCATTTTTTTGCACCAAAAAGAAGCATCATATTATGATTTTAGATAACGTAATGTAAAAAACTTGCCAACTCCAATTTACATAAAACTGATTCTTAGTTAGACCTTTACCAAATATATAAAAAATGAAAACATAATTTAAAAACTTGTGGTAATGTTCAAAATATTATTCTTGGATGAAAAAATCGGAAGGCAAGGCAAGCAAACCTACCCCAGGTACATCAGAACGCCTTTCAGGTTTGACAATATTGGTCACTATATAACGAAGAGGGACAAACAAAGGCGTTGCCAGCGACAAGGTTGTAAAAAAACCTCTAACTTTTTGAGCTAAATGTGAAAAAACACTCTGCAGTGATTGTTTTATACCTTACCATACAAAATGAATTAATAGAACTTTATATTTAAAACTGTTAATGGTCAAATTTTCAAATACAGCTAATATTCTTATAATTGTTTACTTTTATTATTTCTGATCACATGTCCCCACTGTCATATTTATAGGACAGGTTGACTCAGAATTAAAAGTACAATTTTTTTTTCGTATTATTTTTTCTTAGCGTATTATGAACTTTGTTTCAAGATTTGATAAAAAAATTCCAAAGTTGTCAATGCTTGGGAAGTAATGGTTTAATATACAGATTATTTATGATCGATAATGTGTTATAAATACATATATTCTAAATCCAACAATTGACCATAACTTTAGCAAATCTTTAAGCAGTAAATTGTAAAAATATAGCGCATATTTCTCTTTTAAACACAATGAAACATTATTTTTTAAATAAACAAACTAATATAATAAACAGTGCTTAGTTTGTAGTTGCCGCTGTACGTATGTTGAACGCTGTGTAATCACATATGGCGGCAGCTTCTGGCCACAAACCATTACGGCATTGAAATAGTAATAATATTATACAAATTTTATAATTAATGACCGCATTTAACGTGGTTATATTTAGGTTATATATATATTTATTATTTGTTTTATATTATTTGTTTTATATTGTATTTTTTTTTCTGTGGTGTACAATAAAGAATATTGTATTGTTAGATGTTTGTTGACAAATATATTTATTTTGGTTATACAAACTGTAATCAAGGTACTTTACTAATACAATTGTTATTTAATATTTAGTATTTTTTTTTGTAAATTTTAGTGGAAGAAACTATCCATGAAAGACATATTCTCGAACTACTTCGAGCGTCGACGAATCGAAGTCAATCTGTCAGGTTGTGATATGTTCATTGAACATAATCTTGGTTTTGTCTTGAATGACGCGTCAAGAAATGTCAATTAGGCCCTGTGTAACGCCACGCTGCACGCGTATGAGGCACGTTTTTTTGGTCTTGACGCTGGCTGGACGGTCATAGTTGCAGTCATATAAGATACGTCATATGATCATCTCAGCTCACTACATGCTGACATCTCAGACTGAAGTATGTAACAAGAAAGTTATTGAAATATTTTAAAATCGTATCCTTGTTTGTTGTGTGGAGTTTCGTGCCTGTTCATAGTTCTTCCCCATAGGATCTACACATGTATTGAAACAGGCAATGACTGGTTGAGTTCAAATAAATAATTTGCTTTTAATTTTTAAATGTTCAATAAAACATTTGAGCGTTATTCATTTATATTAAGGAACACACAGTTTTACTCACGTGCCTATTTTTGGGATGCCCGACAAGTTTCAGACCTGACGGGGGACCTTTAACAGGGAATAAAGCAACCTTCAAAGTTTCAGGCACAGCACTGAATATTGATATATTGAAGTGTACAAAAATCGGTAAATATAACTTCGATGTGTTCAGTAGTAGTACTTTATTTTTATATTGTATAGGTTTCAAGTCTGAGTTCCACGTTCAACATAGTTCAGGCAAATATGGCACTGTTGTTAACATCTGCACATCTGTCCTTAACCTATTTTTATAAATAAATAACTATTATTGTTATGAAATATAATTATAAAAGTGATAGAAAAGATAATAAGGGAAGTAGAATTAATTAAAAACGAAATTTTTATTTAGTATTTTATTTATTCATTATGATAACATAATACCAAATATTCGATCTAACAATTGGGCCAGAGGTTGGTTAAATTATTGTTTTTCTAAGCATGGCAACAAACGTGAATTATCCATTACATATATTGCGTAAATAAGGAGAAGTTACCTGAAAATAGTACTGAATAAAATAGTTAAGAGAAAACATATTTTTTTGTAAGAGTTCAAGCCGAAAACCACCTCTGATTTCATTAGAATCTTGTCCGCAAGAGTGTCGTCCGCCTTTACTAAGAGGGTAAGGGAAAGGGGAAAGGGTAGGGGAGGAGGGAAAAGAGAGGAATGGATAGGCACTGGGTCACACAATGCAAACCTTGTTTAACAGCGGGTTTTCTGTGAGGCCGTGGTAATACTCCGGTCGAATCGACCCATACGTGCTAAGGCATGGCTCTCCCACATTAAAAACTCAACAAAGAACTCGAAAGACATCTCGCGGTATATTTTTTTCCTTTTTCTTATGCCTATATCTAAAGTTCAAAAACAGCACGAGTTTTATTCCAGATGCTTCAAACTGTCTGACGAACATTTACACTTTACACACTACAATTTACAATTTACAATTACACTTTATTTTTAATTTCATTTGTATTCGACTACGTCTGTTCAGTTCGCGGGAAACTGATGTCTAAAATTTTATTATACAGCTACACGTGCCACAAGCGGTGGCCTCGGCAATAATATTCGTATATTATGTGACATGTTAGGCTAAAAGGAACTTGCGATTGTGTCATGTAAGTATATTATGTACGTGTACACAAAATAGATAGTCGAATATGTTGATTGTAGCAAACAAACTAGTGAACCAGTGAGGTAAATAGTCTAGCTGACCTTATCTATAAAATTTCGACAACTTTTGAAGAATTTCTGATAAATAATAATATTCTGAGGTCTGAAAATAAGGTTGGATGTAAATTTACATCACTGACCGTCAATATATTGTTAAGACTGCTTATGATATTCACATTTCTTGGTGTTAGACTGTCTTTAGGTATAATATAATATATGATTATATCTCATCTCTATGCAGGTGCACCCCAGTACCAACTTCTCCCTCTTGACCGCATTCAACGGAGAGCGACTCGCATCATCGACTGCCAAGATATCTCTGATCGACTTGACACCTTGGCGTTGCGTAGAGATGTAGCTTCACTCTGCATCCTCTATCGCTTGTATCATGGGGAGTGTTCAGAGGAATTGTTCGGACTTATACCGGCTGCTGGTTTCCGCCATCGTTCTACGCGACAAAATATCCATCCCCATCACCTGGACGATTGGCACTCCACCACTGTGCGCTTCTCCAGAAGCTTTTTGCCTCGCACAACCAGCTTATGGAACAAATTGTCGCCTGCCGTATTTCCGAACCGATACGACCTTCAAACCTTCAAGAAAAGATCGTACTCCTACCTAAAAGGCCGGCAACGCACTTGTGACCCTTGAGTTGCGGGTGTCCATGGGCGGCGGTAGTCATTTACCATCAGGTGACCCGTCTGCTCGTTTGCCCCCTATCGCATAAAAAAAAAAAAAAAAAAAAAAAAAAAAATATGAAGTCCATACGTACGTATAATATATGATATGTTGGTCCAGTGGTTGGTGACCCTGACTGCTGAACCGGAGGTCGTGGGTTCGATTCCGGTTGGTGTCCCGAGTCTGGGTGTTCTTTGTGTCCGTTGATCGAATGTTTGTAAAGCCCGGGAGTTTTCTTTTATAAATAATAAAAAATAAAAAAGCAAACGGAAAATAAGCGTTTAAATAATTAACTATAAAATTACAATTATTTTTTATTCCAGACATATTTTTAGGTCATTGTCCTTTATATCTGTAGCAATAAAAACCAATAAGACTGACTTACAGTTGTTTGTGGATATTAATTCTTATCAGTACATACATATCTATAAATACACAGACTTACAGTTTTAAAAAATACCTCTCGCAACAGGTTAATTCTTAAATCGCGAGTGAGTTTACAAATATATAAACAACGGACACCAAAAACACTTCGAGTGTGAGAATAGAACCGACTCTGCCTCAGGCTCAGCAGTCAAGATTGAGAACCACTAGTGGTTTATGACCCTGACTGCCCGACTGTTGACCCTTATGGTCTAGTGATATGTATTTAGCTGCATTATATACCTATCTGCATAATGCGTGTGCAACTAATTAACCTTTATACTGACCAGGTGTTTCACTGGTTTCTCGCAGGCAACCAATAAACTAGTCTTATTTTAGTGTTCAACAGTAATTAAATATTGTATAATAAAAACATAAAGAATGTTAGGTCAAGCCAAACTCTCCACTCTAACGTGTTTGTTCTCCAATAAATCCATACTCGAATCCAACTGGTCACATTCGAGACTACTTTTAGGGTAAGTTATCTGATTGTTGGATTATCCAATCCAATATCAAGTAATATGTATTTCTGAAAGGTTATTGACCCGATTGACAATAACTTATTGTGGCGTATTACATGTCTAATACTTTGGGTACACACGATATACATATGTATGACTGTTTACTAATAATAAACAATGTTTCTATAGGTAAGGCAGATTTTTCACTAGGTATAAAAAGAACTACACTCGCAACTACGCTACGCACTAATGCTTATTAAAATGAAAAGACGCGAAACGACTAATTCAAAAAGGATCTCTTTACTACAGACCCAGCATAATTATTATTACGCCAAAGTATAAAAGCTTATTATCAGTATACTCTGACAATGACGATAAATAGGTTATATGGGTACTATAGTAATTACCTATCAAAAGTTAAAATTCTCAAATTAATATTTTTGATAGATCCAAGTTAATTCGCGATTTTTTGCGACCACTATTACGTAAAACTAAAGTCCTAGCTTGCGAATACCTAATCCTTCTGTACAAAAATTCGTAAGAAAATACAAAACTAAGAACATTTGCATGACCGACGCGATAGGAACTACTGCTTAAATTAATCTTTTGCGTGAATGTATTAACTCGAGTTAATGTCGTACCACAACTTATTTCTCCACAATGTCGACACAATTCCTTTTACAATCACACAATCTAATGGGTACTGTAACGAATCAAAATCTACAACGCAAATTGCAAAATACATACATATGTTCACATATGGCCACAAAAGCACCGATATCGTATAACAGAAATGTTCTGAACCCTTTCAATTCATTAACTTTTATGAGCCAATAGATGTTGTAGGGTCTGATTATTTCTAGCCATAATCCCATATTCGACATAATTTCTAAAAGGTGTGTGTTCAGCAGTAGGCAGGTCAGGTCAGGAAGTAGGTCAGAATCGTCCCTTGAGTCGAAAAGTCGAGAAAACTTAATTCCATCACGCGCCTGCTAAACTGAATTACCGTTTTAAAAGTTGAACATTAAATTTCTGTTTAGAATGTGTTTTTATTTAAACTACATGTGTGTCATATACGTCACCACAACATTGAGTATAATTTTAGTTTTACTATTTCTATGTTGGCAAACAGGCATACAACCTTAAGTATATTCATTTTAAAAGGGCCTTTTGCATTGCCCCTCACAAATTTTCCAGATTCAAATAAAAGTTTTTTTATGGCAGTTAAACTAAAGCAAATAAAACTCAAACCAAATGGTAGGCTTCGTGTGAGTGCACCCTATATACATATTTTGGCTTCCATAAGAGTCCGTACTAAGATCATAATCCGAATAAAAAGGCCGATAAAATGTTTCCAGTTAGGTATAAAAAGGTACCAAACAAACTTAAACTACTTGGATTGTGAAGAAGATTAAAGTTAAGTAAGTTCGATTGCCGCAAGGGATGTATATTTGAGTGTATGCAACACTAGATAGTCAAGGCGCACTTTGTGTCTATTGACGGTACGTTTGTAAAATCCCCCGCTACATGGAGACATATGCAGGTGTGCACCTACTTTACGTCTTTTCAAGATAGTTCACTATACAGAGTATTTACATATGTACGGCATGGAATTTTGATACACTAGTGTCTAAAAAACTAAAACCTTTCTCAGAGAAGGTAATTTAAGGTATATTTTGCATAGATGACTATTACAGTTACTATACTTTTAAATTATATACGAAAAACTTATGTATTTTTTTATTTATCAATATTTACCAACAGTTATAAACTAAAAGTGTAATGATCGGTTGATTGTAGACATTGAAGTTTAAATTGAGTTTCATGTTTAAAGACGTCATCTCTAACAGGTAGCCAGGCCATTCAAGCCAAAATGAAGCAGTTCAAAGTTTATTCATCTAAGTTTTACTTGTTTATAAGGAGTTTTACAGGGATATGTCCACAATATACGTATTTAGAATGGAACAGGAATTTTATTCGTAAGTATTATGTGTATAAAGATAAGCTATCACTAGTGAGAGCAGACAGATAGAGGCAGGCTTCTGTTTTACGCACACTCTAAGGCTTAGACTGTGCGTAAAACTAACGTGTAAAACGTTAAAAATGAGGGTATCGCTCAAATTACGTTTTGTATCTAATAAATGTTCTGCAAATGAGTGGCGTCTCGGAATGGGTATTCCGGCACGCTGGTGACTGTTCTTAATACCTTATATCAAAATACCTGATTGTGTTAAAACTGGATGCAAATACAAAAAAAATGTGTATATTTTTTTAGTGAGTTCACTGTTCAAAATGTGGGTGTTTAACACACCTTCGAATACCCCTTAAGGGAGGAAGGCGTGAGCGTATGCATGTGTGTATTTTTTGTTTTTTACATTAAGGTGATATATCTTAGACTATTTTGGAATAATAAACTGTTTGAGAATAAGATTACAGCTGGAGTCAGAACGCTTAAAATTGGAGTTATTCCTTTGGCAGAAATTGCAGCAAGTAAGACTAATGTCTGGGATTGACTATGAACTACTTGTGATATTGAATCAACTTTTTGTTATTACATTAATTTGTATTCATGTCTACAGGTAGCTTTTTATTTGATATAACAGTCTAGCATCTTATGTTATTTATTATTGTATGCCAAAATATATTTCGAAGTAATCATTGTACACATAATTTATGTCATGTGATTTCCTGTTATGAACCCGGGAAAATAAAATGAAGAAATATTTTAATGTCCAGGAATTAATTTGTTTCAGTGAATGACACGATTTTGCAGTGAAGAGGCGTTCTCTCGTTTCGAAGGCCAAGAAATATTTTAGGTCACTGAATAAACAGGTTAAGTAAATATTCCGGACATACATATAAAGGGACAGAAAATAAAGATTGAGGGAAAATTGAGTTTTTAGGGCAATATCCCGCTATGTTATTATGTGGAGGGGCTTAATAATGATGGTATCGGGTCATAAAATTGCGGAACCACCTCCTAACGCAGGAATAAACTTATTATTAGTTGTTTGTAGCTTAGTCCTAGGGATCAATAAGTACTAGTAGTCTTAGTCAACAACAGAACGGTCAAGAACACTTACTATCGTATACATATATATCGTATAGCGTAGTGAAAAATGTAAAATAGTGTTAATCGGGTTCTAATTGTACGTTAATATATATATGATTTACAAGAAAGGATTTCGAATGTACCGGTACACGCAGTTTTAAATTAACAACAACGGAGGTCGCAGGTGTTTTAAAATTTCATTTTTATTATGGTTTACCAATAATGACGAGGTGGTTCGCTTCAGGAAGTTGCTGTATTTAATGCTGGGCCCATTAACATAAAGTGTGTTCATTGCATTAAAAATTTAAATGTTTCAAAGTAGTGGATGCTGTAAAGCACGTTTCCGCAAAGCAAACTGTTTTAGTAAAACATCGGCAGACAGTCTTTTAATTTCAAGCGACTTGTTTCTCGACAAACTTCAATTAAACCGACTAAGTCCATCTTAATAACAAAGTCATGTTTACCAATGTAAGAGAGACACGGATATAGAAATAAGTGGAAGTTTTAGAAGAAGATATTAATTTTTTTTTTAGATATGAGGTCCAGGGCAGCTGCTCAACAATTCTTGCATTGCGTGACCAAGCGAGTGAGGTTATCAAAGGCCAGACACCCTTTTCTCCCTTTTCCCCACCCTAAAAGGAGGACAGCACTCTTGTAACTCTTGAGTTGCAAGTGTTCATAGGCGGCGGTACTCATTTACATCAGATGACCAAAACACACATTTTTAATACATCATACAGCAGTAAATCATAACACACTGTATGCCATATGCGAAGGCGTACCAAGCTTTATAATAACACTGTTAACATTTCAAAGTTATTTATTTATGTATTCATATTTTGAGATTATCTTCGAAGCTTGTATGTTTACTTTACAAAGTGGCTGTTTAATTCACATCTCCATTCTGGTGCGTATGTTGACATTTCCTCGAGAATTACACACTCCAGACGACATTAGTTAAAACGTGAGTGTTGACAGGCTGTTGCACTGGTTTGCGTCTCGATTAAAATGTCAAATCATAGTTTGCTTACAATTGTATTTTTTTAAATTTTTATGATGGAGCATCATGTAACAACTGTAGTTGACCTGATTTGAACTTATAAATTAATGTTTTAATGGGTACACACACAATAATAATGTTTAAATAGTCTGGTTACTTTTTTATATTATTTTTATTCATATGACTGATTCTCTGTTTTGAATAGGTAGACTGATTCTGATTGTCAGGATGGGATATAGCTGATATGAGCGCTATTTAAGCGCAGAATAAAATGTATAATTGTTGTTAGGTAAAATTGCTATAGTTTAATGTATTAATTATTTTAATAATATCAAATATATTCTTTTGCAGAGCGAATACTATTCAATGTGGTAATGCTGCCAGTCTCTTGGGAACGCTACCAGTAGGCGACAGATGCGGAGAAATTTTACGATGCTTGTTAGTAAATAGAATCTATTTTTATTTTACCTTATTATTTTCTTTATTTTAGTTGACACAAATGAAGTAAATAATACGTTTTATTTAAAAAAAAATATCATTTAGTGCAATACAATTTAGAACGGTTACTTACTGATCACTTTATATATTTCACACTAGTTTCTAAATCTTTGATCATGTCTTGACGTTCACGGAGCTCTTTAGTGCGCTTATCTCCTCCTACTCTAGTAAGTTTGATACGGGACAGCAAACAATCCTAAGTTTGCATTACTTTGGATTACATAATCCATTCTCTTAAGAGTTTTTAGGAAATCCTATTTGGGTACATTATGGACAATCCTCAAGAATAAAAGCTAGCGATATCCCGAGGGGTTTGTAGAAAATAGGATTAAAAGAATAAAATCCTTTGCCGTAATAAGTCAAACAGAGTGAACTGAGTTGGGTACTCTATATTCTATAATTTTATTCTCTAAAGATTTGTGTGAAACGAAATGCAGCACAGTGTGTACCGATTCTCCATAAAGTTAATAATTGAAAATTTCCTTAGCGGTGTTATTGAAAAAGTTTAACGGTTCACTCTACAATTTTCTGATAGTGACTCGAGACGGCAGCCGACATTGCGAATTTTTTTTCTCGAAATCATTTTTTATTGAGTTAGTCACATAACTTATTTCTGTTAAATTATTTCACTTTTACAAAAAGCTATTTTTATGCCTGTATCTATGGTTTCGGTCAGTTGGTAAAGTCTGTCAAACATTTTCAATATAAGTTTAACACTCATCAATCACATCTCGGAAAACTTATCGCATTATTTAAATAATTTTAATATTGAGATATGGTAATCTGATTCGCAAACAAGTACGAAAAAGTTATTACACAAATTAATTTAGGCGGTACTAGGAATATCTCATTTACACACATGCGAATGAACCAGAATTAAAATGTAACAGTACTTTTTGCTGCTGCTAATTCGAGTTGATTTATTTCACGGAGTCGTGAGCTATGTCGGTGGGACCATAATTGAGGGCTTAATCCGAGGGCCCAAAATTCCTTTCACCTAAGCTCCCTGGAAAAATTATGTGTATATAGGTACTTTTGCCTGGCTTCCGGGACCCGAGATAAAGAACTCGTTAAATATGGATGTAGCATAAAATATGTAAACCGAAAATAAAAAGTAGTGACCGTATTATTGATAAATTACCTACATACGTATTTTGTATAGTATATACATACATACGTACAAGTATAGGACATGTCCTCTAAAGAATTTTGTTATTATTTTGCAAAAGCGCATTTGGACAAATATTTGATATTCTACTGAAATAAATTCGCAGTGAATACTGCTAAACTACTGAATTGGCAATGGTAGCAATTCCGTTGTTACAAAACTTAGCAGAATCGGCGCCAATATTTATACTTTTTGAAAACTAAAACCGAAATCGTTATTATGAAGGGCTCTTGATTAAAAAAAACGAGGTTCGAAAAAGATTTGGTCGTCTGTCGCCTGGAAAATGGGTAGGTAACAAACAACATCAAGAATACTCCTATCATTAAAGAAGTTAAGGAACAAAATAAATATAATGTACATCTTTCATACTTCATGAAGGGCATTTGAAAAAGAAAATCATTTGGCTTTGCCCTCGTTAACGAAAAAATAATTGTGATGGCGTCATATTACAAAAAAGGGTTTATTGTATATATTTCAATAAGAATAAAGTTTAGGTTATCCTTGCGTCATATTCGTTAGACTATGACTAAAAAAACTTAATGATGTTGCGCTTAATGAGAGGTATTTGTTACAATCTAGTCCATTAAAATAAAAAAAGGAATGAAGCGTTAAATAATATTAAGTAGAGGTCAAAACATGTTACCTTACAGGGACACTATAGTGCTATAGTATTTTAACTGATTACTATTATAAATGTAAGAGTTTGGTACTCAATCACGCCAGAACAGCTAAACATATCTGTATGAAATTTTCAAAGATAGATTATAGTCAACCATAGTGCATATTTATTTAAATATTTGGTTTTACTCACGTGTGTATTTAGTTATTATTCTAACCATAGTGCAACATGCTTATTTTTATTCCGAAAAAATGTAAGGTTATAATAAAGGTGTCTTTCAGTGGTAGAGCCATGTTTTTGCACGAATGGGCCGGCTCGACCGGTGCGATACCACGGCCTCACAGAAAACCGATTGTGAAGTAACGCTTGCGTTGCATTTCCCCGAATTGAGTGAGGTTTCCGGAGGCCCAATTCCTCCTCCCCCCTTTTCTCTCCCATATCTCCTTTCTCCTTTTTTCCATCTCCTCATCCCTCCTCTCTTCTTTCTGCTCCCTGCATCCCCCATCCCTCATCACCCTCAAAGGCGGGCAGCGCACTTGCGACTCTTGAGTTGCAAGTGTCCATGGACGCCGGTGTCACTTACCATCAGGTGACCCGTCTGTTCGTCTGTCCCCCTATAGTATAAAAAAAAAAAAAAAAAAAAAAAAAAAAAGGTGTAAATTACCAAGCCATTAAATGTCTTTCTAAAATTATCAATGTGAACATTGAATTACGCAAAACAAGTGACTATGACAACGCCTGACCCGTATCTCAACAGACTGTAACAATATTCATAAGCCTCTAATAAATCAAAAGAAGGAAATTCCTTCTCAAAGAATAATCCAATTAGATCCAATCGCGAACATTCCTCGATTGAGCAGAATGACTTTTAATCAAATATTCTTCTCAGTACAAAGTCTTATTAACGGAGGAATTAAGAAAACGAATCCGCAAGAACGTGTTCAGAAGAGCGCCCACAAAATGAACTTTAATATCGCGTTTGCGTCATTAATAACAAAAGAGCAATAAAATTCGTTCGCTTCGTGTAAAATATCTAAGGAAAGCAATAATGCTTAAATTGTCGGATCAGTGGAAGACGGCAGTTGCGGAGGAACGCGGGGTCCATACAAACATTTATTTTGTCGCGGCAAGACCTCCCGAAACAATATTGAAGCTATAAAGAATGGTACATTACTGGAAACAAGACGAGGGTGCTTGCTTCGTACTATAATGAAAAATATTCCCCTCGCACACACAACTTGCACCTATAATTAATTTGAAAAATACCCAATATCAAACACCCTCCGGTATTGGTACTATACTGCTCTATGTTTAGAGTTTAATATATGCAAAAGTAAGACAATTTCACTTATTTCTATACATCCACCATTAGTCATAAATTTACGGAACATATTTGTTGAAACATATTGCACTTAAAAAAAATGTGACTGATTTTAAATAGATATACACACCGAGATAAAGATTTAAAAATACTTTTATAAGCTTTATTTCACGACTTACTTTGAGAAAGTGACAAATCAACCTAAAATAAGGAAAGACACAACATAAATTCTTAGGTATTTCAGATTTGAAGGAATAATTTCAAAATATTTTTTTACATTTCGCGTTTATTTATAAGAAAGACGTACGTATTTGAAAGACGACCCAGTGGTTAGGTCAACGCTCTGGACCAGTTATTTATACCATGCGACATTTCAGCATATCATATATCAAACCACTGGACATCCACGATCTCTCATCAAGTATAAAGTAACGTTGCAATCTAAAGCTGCTACACACAATTATTTCAGCCGTAATAAAATTCTAGAAGTCGCACACTAAATAAACTGTCGGCTTCACGACTAGACATACCTACCTATGAAATACTAGTGTTAAATGATTGTAAATCATTTAACACTAGTATTGCTGAAATAATAGGACGTATGTATATACAAAGAGCATTTACAATACGAGAACGTATGTATTTAGTTTTAGAGTTTACTTATTTACAATACAAGTATAATTTGCAGTTGTACCTCAATTACTTTTACAATGCTTCCTACGGTTGGTTCTAATATTGAGAGGACATTTAAATTTTCTGTTTTTTGTCTTGAATTGCATATGGCCATAACTCACATGACACAATTTACTGTCTTTTCAAGCATCGAATGAATGCATGCTTAATTCATCGACACTTATGTGCAGATGGATGTTTAGTTGATGATTTCTATACTGCAACGTTAAGCTTTTACACAACATTCTGTTTTTCTATATTTGGTACCTAATATAATTAAACATGTAACATAAATTGTTGTTTTGTGAGATTTTTAGGCTAATAACTAAAAGTATTTATTACTTTCTGATGATGTTGTTTAAATTCAAAGCCTTTTCATGTATTCTTACTTTGCCAATTTTATCTTGTCGACAAGAGAAATACAACAACAGTCCAAGAGTGCAGATTAAACAAACTACAGTAGGGTAACAATCTGAGGGTTATATCCCCCAAACAAGCAGCTCAAATATAAAAAGAATTTGGGTTTACCATGTCACCTCTTAAATTTAATTAATTCTAATAGATTTTCGTGATTCAGGCAGCTTTTACTTGTGTGCACCATGCGTAAGTTTATCCCAGCATAATCTCATATTAGCTGTAGTTAATAGCTCCAGTAGATGACTTGCATTTCACGCATGGCTGCCTAACAGAGATATATAGGAGCACTCTATAAAACGATGTGCGTTACGTAGGTGAACACAAATGTCTAACCTTATGTTAAATACAGTACCGCATGTATATTCATAGAGTCTGACCGAATTGTGTTGACATTCGCCTGTATTTGCACTCTATTTACATATGAAGAAAAGCCACGGTCCAATATATATATATTAAACCTACTGCGTCATAAATACTAACTAATCACCATAGAATAAAATAACACAGTGGTTTTCGACCACCACGTTAATTGGATTGATTCCAACTCAGTGTAATTATTTATATGCATTAAACTATTAACCTACCTACTTCAAAATAATTGTGGGAAGGTGGGTCGCAGATATAATCTGTGGTGGAAAGATTTGTCAACTATCCAGATGTTTGACTTCAAAGTCTATCCACTATTTTTTACCCCATCGTTTTGTTTGGTTTTAGAACTTAACGAGAAATCTCTTTGATACTTGATTAGCAGCAATTAAACTTATAATAAAACGAATAAAATAATATACTTATTGCATATACTAATAATACTACAAAATAACGCAATCATATTTTCATTTCAATACTTACTATCATTCTGGTGTTTACTAAAATTTAAAATATTAATATTAGTTGACTCTTGAATTCAGGTGTCCATGGGCGGCAGTCATCACTTACCATTAGGGACCCGTCTGCTCGTTTGGCCCTACCTTTTTTTTGTCTATATCCATGTCAAAATAATATTTAAGTCAGATTTGTAAGTTCAGTTTAAAATTAACGAAAGACTTTTCATATTATTTTTTTTAGTTATGTATTTTATTATTCCTGTAGTTATTGTTACATATGTATGTATACATTTATTTTTCTTTTTTATTTAATAAATAATAATTCCTTTAATTTCTTGGTGTGTATTATATTCCAACTCACCTAACGGGATGTGACTATAAAAACAAAGGTGGTACACGCCTATCCAAAAGAAACCTATTTACTCTACTTCTGATATTGACCTAAACATTACTGAAGTTACAATATTATGATAAACAAGCTCGAATAAAAAAGGGATATTTGAAATACCAAACAAAGGAAACGACCTTAAAGATCTACATATAAATTACTAGATAAACAAAACCAAATTGTCAGCGTTATTTAAAACCAAGAGCGGTAAAAAAAAAACAAATTCGAATTGACAAATTCAAGTCAAGCAACAAAGCTATGTTTCAGACCGCTAACATATTCCGATTGGAACCCCAACAGTTTACTTATTTCAGTCACGTCGAGGGAAACATGAAGGTGGAACATTTTTCGATACCGGTATAGGTTTCACTGTAATTGAGAACGAACTTATCATCTTAAATCTGTGCTTGCGGTATGGTCGAAGATTGCGCCTATTCTTTTTTTATAATAAATACCTGGCTGCAAACAAGGTTTCTGTAGCACAAACAGGTTGAATGGTGAACATTGGATTTATGCTGACACCGAAAAAGTTACCAAAGATAAACTACGGCAGCCATTTACTGCTTCTTTACGACTATCTTCTTCTGTTGTGTTCTTGACTATCAATGCTTATCCAGAAAACTAAAACATAAATGTTCTTCCGACCAAGCTAAGTGATCAAACTTAGTTATCTTAATAATTTACTAAACATATAATTGAGTGTAAGAACATCTTTATCGAGACACAAATATACTAGAACCAAAGTAATTTAGCTTGTTTACTAGATGTCTACATGATATATGAGCCGCATATGAAGTCGCCACCAAGTTATACAATAAGTAGACTGATATAGTGGATTGCTAGATTCTTAGTAGTCTGCTTCCTAATAAATTCTCGTTGCTGTAACACAGTATATATGTCTGTATATTTAGTAAGCACTTATTTGAGACATAATTGTTGTCTAAACTCCTATATAAAAAAAAACCTTTTTTATTATCAGTAAATATCTTTTAGAGTACCATAAATTTAGAGTTTTAATATAATAAATCTTATTAAAACTCCAAACTTATGGTGTTCTCAGTATTATTTATATTATTCAGGCACAGGTAAAATGTCTTAAAAATAGACAAGTCAGAAAGACCTAAAACTTGGCAGACTTAAACATTTATAAATTCTAATGAACGCACGGGAAAACTCGTGAGATGTGAAACGATAAGATGAAAGATGTAGTTGCAAATGGAAAACAAATTAGTCTTGAAACTAAGGTGCGAATAAACTTGAAACCGAACTTGAACTTAAATTAACGTTGAAACTCATTACTACCACTACTTACTTACACACTTATATCTCATATTTACCGTTGAAAGAAGGGTGTATAACGTGTAAAAACTCCCGCTCAAAAGTGAGTGTTATCCGCATTTTTTTTCCTATTGTACAACCACATTTGGAACCGGTCGAAGAAAATAACATGAAAGGCACCATTAAGAAAATGTTACTTTATATTTCCCTAATACCTTGAAAGTAGTAGTTTGCCAATATAATGGACCGTTCTGTCTGTCTGTCCTTTCATTGGCAAATTAAGTTAACCAATAAATCTAATGAGAACTCAATGTATTTTCTTTTTCAGCCTATTTTATATAGGAATCTTTCAGTAAAAGTAAATATCAAACTTAATTAAAGTAATTAAAAAACCTTAACGAAATAGAGAAGTTTCTTTTAGAGGATAATCTCGTTATAAAATGAATGATCGTAATTTATGATAGGTTAATAATAACTTCAGACCGTATAGTCAAATAGTACGAAAGTAGTTAAAACTTAATGACTCAATGCTTGTCGAAAGTGTGATTAATGGAGTTCTTCAATATTCAGACAGCTGCTTCTTTCGTACAGTTTTTATTTTGCCGTTACATTGAACCACACGATAAGAATCGAATACTTACATCAAATTCGTACGCGTCTTATATCATAACGCTTTTGATGAATTTTCTACTCTAATCATGAGATCGCTGGAAAACCGAACTCATTCATTAATTTTGAATCGAAATAAGAACAATTTTACAAAGAACTTGACAATGTAGGGATTGTAGTGCAAATGTTACTTTAAAGTTAGTTATATTCATAAGAAAACTTGCAAAGATGTTAAGAGTCGACATGAAGCTGATATACATATGTATCTTAGTTTCATCAATGTTGTAGCGAAATGGCTTACTGAAACATTAGGTATTACTTTGTGTTGCTTAATATCGCTCTTGTAAGATTATATCCATAATAAAGGACTATGTAATACAAAGATATAAGGAACGACCAAGACCCCAATTAAATCGCAATGCAAATTCACCAATTAATAATTATCTACTGATTAACCACGTTATATAAAAGTTAATGAAAGATTATTCATACTATAACGTCAGGATTTACCTACTTATCTTACCTTCTTTACTTACTTATTTTTTTTTTGTCTTTAGAAAAAGGAAACATACTACTGGTCATGTTTAAGTTGAAATCGTTTGGAGAGGCGGCACTAGGAGGACCTGCGTGAAGAAACTTAAATTGTACTTGTAATATCATGTTCTCTCATACATGCCAACTGGAAATGTAAGATGGTACGAACATTCTTATAGGTACTGCACTAGCTATACTACAATATGACCTCTCATTTGATATATCGTAGGCGCAAACTTTTAAACAAACGAAAAAGTCCGCCCTACTTTTGCGTAGAGGCAAGAAAATATATCCATCGCGTATAATTGATGTTGTATATGTTACTACAAGCCCGTACTCTAAAATATGTATGTAATTGCAATTATGCAGAAGCACGACTTTGCACAGAGCAATTCGCTAGTCCCGGAAACATACATCGTCAGCCACGTAAAACAACATTGCGTTGTGAACAAAGTAGGTGTAATAAGAAATGTTGTGCTCTTTATGTTATAAAATTGATGTGGTTTTAATAGAATCTAAAACAATTATGGTGAAAATAGTCCCAGAGTTGAGTGAGGTTGCTGAATTAACCAAAACTTTTAATTAAGCAAACCAACTCTTTACAGTTTATTGCATTTACTATTTATCTATGTCGTTTGTAATTTAAACTACTCGTAATAAAATTTTTGCTTCACTTTCCTCTGTTTCATTTTGATCACGTGGCTGACAAAATAAAGTGTTTAAAGACACAAGAAATTAAAACAACTTCACTAAATTTGAAGTAGAATTCTTCACTAAATTTAAAGTAGAAAAAGAACTTACCTAAATAGGACGTCGATCACATGGATAATTAAATTTAAATGTAAGCCAGTCATAACTTTACTCTAATTATGCCAAACACAACTTCCGAATGGTGATACGTATTTACATATACAATCAATATCAATGCAGCTACAATTGACATAGTGTCACAAATCAGAGATACCAAAGATGAAAAAATATTGGGTAGTTGCAGTGGGTATATTTATTGATTTGATAGAAGCCTTTGATACCATAAGTTATAAAAGGCTATTAGAAAAACTAGAAGCCATTGGTATCAAAGACAACACACTTCAGATGTTCCAATCTTACTTAACAAGTATACATATTTCAGGTAATCAAAATAGATATTAGTGAGAGTAGTGCTGCACTAATCACATGCGGCATTCCACAAGGCTCTGTGTTAGGATCTCTTTTGATTTTAACATAATTAAACGTTGCGGACTCCGACTTCCTCGGAGCCAGTTCGAGTGGACGATGAACGACGATCCATCGTATAAGCAGTATCTTTTTAAATCCCTTACCTTCCTGTCTTTTCTTTTCAATAAACTCTATTACGTGGATGGGATAGATTATGGTCGGCAATTAATTTTAACTCTGCCTACCTCTTCCTGGATTCAGGCGTGAGTGTATTACAGAACCAGACCATAGTTCTGTAATACGGTATACAAACATTAATATATGGACATTTATGTTTATAGAGTACAACACATAGAGTGTTTTATTATGAAGCTGACATACATAACGTTGATAAGCAGATTATAATACTCTGTTCGGTGATGTAGGTTACTTTTAATATAATTTACTAACTATAAATATCTCTAATTCGGGCTGAGAATGGAAAACTATTTAGTAAACTGTACTATATACAACTCTCTTGTCTTGTCGCATTTAATATATCTTATAGAAATCTGGGGCTAATAAAACGAAGGTACAAGAATAGTAAAGATTGCAAAATAAGGTCAAAAAACACTATTTCGATATTCCCTTCTGATACCAACGCACAAAATTTTGTAGATCTATATGATTATAGATAAATAGATAAGCTTTACATACGAAAGAGCACAAACAAACATAACAAACTGCAGTTTAGATTAAAAAACGTAAGATCCAAACCAGTTAAGCCATAAAATATAATATGTGCCAAATGAACTTTACAATCTAAATGTTTATATATTCTCATAAGTGACCTATGTGTCTTTTTCAGAATAAATACTTTAAACCAAACTTAATCCAGTGAAATACATTGTCACGGAGTTTTAAAAGTGGTTCCTTTTAAAGTTTTACATTCAACAGCAGAATCGCATAGTAAAAATAAAATAAATTTCCAGCATATCGTCTCAATCTAAAATAACAAAGAGAACTTTCTTCGTAAAAGCGTGTAACAGAGCGCGAACTTGTGAGATAGGTCATCATGACGTCGCCTCCGACGGTGTTAATCGCTTTTTCATCAGGCAACTTATTAATTACTCATCAGAATATGGCAAACATTAAATTCGACTTCAAAACTAATTAACCACATCTGAAACTTACACAAAACATATGTAATTTCATAAAACCAATGCCAGCCAAAATTGCCAGTTACAGATTGAGGTTTAATATACCCATATCATTTTTCATAGTTTACCTTCTTTTTTATACCTGAAACTAACGCACCTAATCACTTATCTCTGTACAACCCTAAGGAAGACAGGAAGAAAATGCCTATGGCATAGTCACGTAATCATACAATAGTTTTTGAACAAAAAGAAACAAATATGTAAATAATAAATATTTGCCTCGCCATTGTAATGTATCATATTACTAAATATTACTTTCGTATTCGCTTACAGCTTCACACTTATTTTGCCTGTCCGGTGGATGGCAATGGCACCGGACTCCGGACTCCGGACTTTATGTAAAATTGTTTAACTATTTAAACCCTTTCAAGCAGCATGCAGCGGTGGCGTAATGACAAAAGAGTTAAAGAATCATACTTGAACAAGTCGGGTTGAACGCCGAACACTCGTGACACAAACAATACATAAAGTAAAGGAATTTAGTGAGGATGCATTCAATAAGTTGAGGATTTACGTTCGTTAAGTTTCTTACATCTCATCTTGTCTTCCTATATCGAAAGTTTTTTCAAACAAAAAATTAAAAAAGCTTTATCACACTTGGTAAGGAATAGGTTATTCTATTGAAAGATAACATTACAAGTCGTCTCGTGAATTGAGAACTCATTGTTGTATCTAACAAGTGCAAATTGTAATCACTGCCAGTATTTACAATAATTAAATACTACATGTAGTATAGTAATAGTTTCCGTCAAAAATTTAAAGCCAACACACATATAGCTATCATAAATTATACATAATTAACTTTTTTTAAAGAAATTACCGACTTCAATGCGCCTGTCATAAGTTGTAAAGAGCTGGGTTCTTCATCACTTAATGTTCTACATAAATATTACAGACCGAAGTGACTTCTGTATTATCTAAAATAATTTAATAAGGACATGGTTGTTACCCTGTTTCTACGACAGTCCTAAAAAAATATACATCCTAAATCTGCCGAAAAGGGTTACAAGGGTTTTGTTCATAGATTCCGAATCGTTTACTTATGTATTTTAACGTTAGAAAAAGATACTCGTGTTTGAATAACTTTAGACCTGTGAATCGGTGTTAAATCGGGGTAAAATCATGTAATGGACTAAATGTGAAGGTACTGTTAGGAGCTCGAACACGACCATATAAAATTAATCTAAGATATGGTGACCGATACGAGGAGAATCCAGCCCGAAAAGTCATCATGGCAGCCAACTGACTATTACAAAGCATATATAGCTTCAAAATAATCGAGGAGAACAACTTAATTACAACACTATTAACAAGATATTTTTTTATACGTTAATCCTTTTACTGGAATGCTGTAAAACAAATATCACAAAAACTCCTTTTATGTTTGACTATAAAACTACTCAGTGTGTGGTCCAACACGTCGGACCGGTTCCTATAAACTTTATAAAAAGCGTAATGGTATTATTATTTAATTACATAAATGAACCGGCTAATTGATTTATCGTGCCCACATTCTTTCATCACTGTAGGCTGAATAATCATATCTGACGTTATTAATTTCAGGCGGTAAGCTATGCATTGTATGTGTGTATGTTGAAGTTATTACTAACTCACTGGCTTTTAGGCAACTCAGGTAAGATATGTATCATGGGGTAGGAGGCAAACGATTGGGCTAGTCACCTGATGGACACCAGCAATTCTAGAGTTGCGAGTGCGTTGATGGCTTTTTAGTTCGTTCTTATCTTGAAGGTTTGAAGCTCGTATCGGTCCGGAATTACAGCAGGGGACCATTTGTAACACATGTCGGTTGTGAGAGATAGAAAGCTTCTGGAAAAGCGCACAGTGATGGAGTGCCAATCATGCGGGTTTTTTTTATATTAGCCTATAGTGTCTCCACTTTGCCTGATCCAATTTCCTGATGGAAAGCAATAAGTGGAGTCCAAAAGTGGTGATCACCATCCTCATTGTGATGGGGATGGAAATATTGTCGACAATGGATGAAACCTGTGGCCGCCGGTATAAGTACAAACAATTCCTCTGAGAACTACCTATGACACAAGCGATGCAGCGATACGAATGCAGAGTGACGCTACATCTGTACACAACGCCAACGAATAAGCCGATCAGAAATATCCTGGCAATTATTTTTTTAGTGCTACAAGTACTAGTTTACGAGACCGTATCGAGTGATTTGTATAAATATAATGCATAGAGCAACTAGTACGATCATAGTTCCCTATTTAGTGAGCCAGTGTTAATCAGTAATCCGCTAAGTGAATAAACACTTATAATTATACAGGAGAAAAACCTACATGTTATCAATTTAAACGTTGTTTTGTTTATTGGTTCCAATTAATTTCATTGTCAACTTAAATAGTAGTTTTGTTCGTACTTTTTAAACGAACACAATTGCTTATCAATACCAATTAGTGACGGACAAACCAAGCATGGCTCAACAGTTTTCTCAAATAACAAAACTGAAAAATTAATTTTAGACATAATTAATTTTAGAAGTAACGTAGTCCCTACTGGCGCTTATCACAATTTTATTAAAAATAGCACTACTGTTTAGGGTAGTCGTTCTTAAGGGTGTATTTTAAATTAACAGGGAAGTCATAACCTTAATCTAACATCTATTTAAATCTAATATCAAAGCAGTGCCAAATTTAAATGTTGCTCTCTTGTACTAATCAGCAAGTATAAAACGAACGACTACAGGTTCGAGGGTCGTAAAACGATGTCAGCAGCCGTACACCTGAGGGGCATTCATTGTAATCACTAGATTAATATAGGGGATTGTTCTTAAACTGCAAATTGTAGACAAAGCTGAGCGAGAATTTCGAGAACAATTTTTTTTATGTGTACAGTTAAAATAATTACAATATAATAATATGTTCACTTAACTCTAAAAGCTTTATTTGACCGGTTTTTTTATGACATCTCCTATTCCAGATTTTTTTTGAATGTGTCTCATTCCCTGTACGAGCATGTGTATGAAATATTTGTTATATATCTTTAGCCGCGCGTTTGCCCTCCAACCCCCCCCCCCCTCCCTATGACATACAAAACATATTAAGTTGAGTCAATT
Organism: Tyria jacobaeae; assembly: GCA_947561695.1. Taxonomy (NCBI): domain Eukaryota; kingdom Metazoa; phylum Arthropoda; class Insecta; order Lepidoptera; family Erebidae; genus Tyria; species Tyria jacobaeae. The sequence continues at coordinate 10,922,921 of OX387221.1, read as the reverse complement.
TCTCAATCCATCCGGATCCGGACGAATAATAAGTTAATTAATATTCAATTCTGTAACTGCTATCAAGGTCTACTGTTAAAAGAATAGAAGATGAATTAGGACTTAAAACTAGTTCTTTTATGAGGGGACAAAGAGCTAGCAGAGTGTCAATGCAACAACTGTACAAAGTTAAATGCAAGTTCTAAGATAATCTACCAACAACATACAATTACTTAATCCTAAGTGATGTGACACTCAAGTTACGCTATTCAAAGCAACACAATGTTTAACTTATTGAATGAACAAACCATAAAGAGTATATCTTAGTATAAGCTACAAAGTTCTTTAATACACTTAAGCGACTATTTGTATTGGTACTGTCGAGTTAGACATGCAGCAGTGCTGCGGGGTGCATATCGAGCACTGCTATTTATCAACTAACGCCAGTGATCCACAGCTCTGTGGTTTGTTGTAGATAGACCACCTTAGCTGATCGAACGCTGTTTATGCACGTGAATCCGTAACTTATATGTATCTGTGAACACTTTGCAAGAAACCGAGGACAAACATTTGACATTTAAATGTATTGAAAATTTATAATCAAAGTATTTATAAATTTCGATGAATGTTATAAGCTATTAGGATTGTCGACGAAAAATTCGAATGTAATGTCGAGGGGTAAGATCCCCTCAGAACAAGTATCTGGCGTCTCTAATGATACAATATCAAGCTTTTAGGGGAGAAAAATTTTAGACATCTTGCGTTTCTAAGAAGCATATACCAGTAAATTTGTTGATGCCTAAAGACTAAAATGGCGTATGGTGACATGACACATACACATACATTTACTTTTGTTTATATATTTTTTGGTATAATATAAAAAATTGTTAAGATTTTTTTGGAAATAATTGTTTTATTTAAAAAGTTAAGTACTCCAATGAGATTGAGATTTGAGGTTATGAGTTATATATTTCTTTCATATCTTGACAAAGTTTTCATAATTAAATGATATGAAAAAGATTTTTTTTGACGTTGCCTAATATATTCCTAATAAACTAGTGACCATTAAGAGCAGTATTACGGTTCTGCGCTTTGTAATCTTTTTCTTGACAAGTAATCTTTTATCAACCAGTTTGTCAATATGCTAGATCAGTGGTACCAAATATTTGCAAGATTTTAATTCAGATTTCTATCATAACACGGAAAAATGCGTCGTCAACTTCGATTGCCACGTTTATTTCCGGCAATCAATTGCACTTGCTACGGTAGGAAATAGGCAGGAGACGAGATTTCACGATATTTATCTAGTTACGTTGAAAGCGATGAAGATGGGAGCTCGCAATGGAGGCGAATTATATTATACATTCAATGTTATGATGCCACTTGAATAGAATTTGATGACGTCATTACGGATGACAGTAAATACTAGAGATATTGGGCGTGAAAAGATCGCCCTAGTGCCTAGCCTTACTACCACTAGTAATTCTATTAGAGCCAAAATTCTATCCGAAGGACTTATGCTGTCTACGTAAGGTATATTTTTAAATGTATTTAGTAAAAGCAATTACTTATGTTTAGTATTGTAATACTTATTTGGATTGAACTGTTCCAAATTTGACTAATTTAGATTCGAACGAAATACCCAAGAATGTTTTTTCGCAGAGAAAATGCACATGTTACTATTATAAATATCCAAATAACTATAGGGATAACATCGGAGTTCCCTAGACATTTAAAGGATAGCATCATCAAAACCTGAACTGACGAAATGGAAGAACATAATCTGCATTAAAAATATAAAAGATTATGACTCACAGATAATATACCTATAATAACTTATAATTTACATTGTTTAAGTAGGTGCAAGACTTGGTTTTACTGTTCCAAATTGCATTCGTAACTGTGCAATGAAAATTTTCATTGCATCTACTCGATCTGAACATTTTCAACTGGTTAATACTAATTAGCAATACGACGCCGAAGGCCCGAAACTAGGCCAATATACATACTACCAAGTATTTCCTTCTTTTGTTTTGGCTGAGTCTGTGCGACTTCGTGCCAATTACAGCTGGGTTACTACATGCAGTGGTATGACAATGGCCTCTCAATGAACGAAAAGACATCTATAGAGACATTATTTGCATTTAAATATAAGAGTAAGAATATGCCTGAGGTTTGGAAGTATACCTGAAATGTGGAATATAGAATGAGAACTTCATTTGTACAAAACTATTCGGAGAATAATATTATATCAAATAATATTATGAGTGTTTATCAAATTTAAGGAAAACTATAATTAAGTAGTACTTATTAATTTTAATAATATATAAATATTCCTTACCTTTAATCTACTTATACTATACCAAACTACTAAACGTACATACTTATAATACGTATAAATTTTTAATATTGATTGATTGCGTTTTTCTAACAGTATATGGTATCGCATTCCGCAAATGCACAGCTTGGACAGTAAAGGTAAGTAAATTTTTTTCTGGAATGTTGCGGCATTTCCAGTGTCAGATCTTCAGACGATTTGAGACATTTGTCATTTGTCATTTGAGACATTGTCAGATGATTTGAGACATTTGTCATGAAGGAACTTGAACCGTTCTTTGAAATAAAGAGTAGCTCTGAGGTTGAACAAGATGTTGTAAAGCAGGGGTGCTCAAACGGTCGATCGCGATCGAACAGTCGATCGCGAGTGCTTTTTGAGTAGATCTTGAGAAGAAAAAAAAAATTAATAAGTAGGTAACTAAACTACAAAAATTTATTACGTAATAACACTGCTTGCGGCAAAAGGCGGCTTTATCAAAGGAACGCGCGGTACTTGTCAAAGAAAAGCCGCGTTGTTTCTAGACTAGACTGTACTAGACCATTTCGGGCGGCGCGTTTGACGGGAACATTCGAGACTTTCGTTCACGCCGATATAAATGTTGCGCCTGCAGGAATTGGAGTCATTCTGAATTGTAACTTGAAGGCGATACTACGTCGATACAAAGTTTATTATTAAATAGTGCGAAATGAGTGCAGTGAAGAAATCTAAAACGTATTATTTTAATAACGATTGGGAGGAAGAATTTTTCTTTTGTATGGTGAAGGATAAGTGCATTTGTGTTATTTGTCGTGCGTCAGTTGCAATACCTAAGCGTGGTAACTTAGAGAGGCATCATAAAACGGTTCATAAAAACTATGAAAAGGATTTTCCGCCACAGAGTGAATTAAGAAAACGAAAAGTAAGTAATTTGATATCTTGTTTGAAAAAAGAACAAACCATGTTCACAAGACCAGCCAAACAATCAAAAGCTGCTACGATCGCGTCATTTAAAATATCTCATATATTGGCGAAACACAAGAAACCATTCGAAGATGGATCGGTTGTGAAGGAAGCATTTATTGAAGCGGGTGAGACTTTATTTGGAGATTTTAAAAATAAAACAGAAATCATGTCTGCTATTAGAGAACTTCAGTTATCTCGTCCGACTGTCACAAGGCGTATTGAAGTCATGAGTCAGAATATCGCAGATAAACTAAAACATGATATCATGGAATGTACATACTTTTCTTTACAGTTCGACGAATCCACCGATATGACAGACACTGCCCAGCTGTGTATTTTTATTCGGATGGTATTCAATGACATGTTGGCTAAGGAAGAATTTTTGACAATCATTCCTCTGAAGGGGAAGACCCGTGGCGAAGATATATATGACGTTTTCATCAATTTTGTAAAAAACTACAAGCTACCAATATATAAATTAGTGTGCATTACAACCGATGGAGCACTAGCAATGACTGGAAACAAGAACGGTTTTGTGGCATTGTGTCGAGCTAATGAAGAATTCCCTTCATTTTTTTCATTCCATTGCATTATACATCAACAAGTTTTGTGTTCAAAAGTTTTAAACACGGAGGAAATTATGGGCATTGCAACAAAAATTGTGAATTCCATCCGTGCACGTAGCTTGCAACGGCGGCTCTTTAAGTTGCAGTTGGAAGATAGGGAGTCAGCTGAACACACTTATTTAGTTCTTCACACGGACGTCAGGTGGTTGAGTCGCGGAAAATTCCTAGAAGGGTTTCAAGAATTATTGCCCGAAATAACAGCTTTTCTAGACGAAAGAGGTGATGACACTGAGATGTTGAAAAACGAAAAATGGCTGACTGATTTGGCATTTTTGACTGACATCACAATGCACTTAAACACCATTAACTTGGAGCTTCAAGGTAAAGGAAAAACTATTATTGAGATGATTAGCGCAGTAAACGCATTCAAAAGTAAATTGCAACTTATGATAGATCAACTGAAAAGAAAGGATCTGAAACATTTTCCGTCTTTGAAAGCAAGGATTCCTCAGTTGAATTATGATACGTATGAGGCTGAATTATCAAATATTTTGAGACAATTCGAAATGCGTTTTTATGATTGCAGTAAATTGGCAAATATAGCATCATTTATGAGTTATCCTTCTTCATGTAAAAACATTGAGGAATTAACCACTGAAGTAGCAAGTCAGTTTAATATGAACTCATGTTCTGTTGAAAATGAGTTGGTGCAGATTATATCAGATATACATCTCAAAGCTACAGCATCTGATACAAATTTCTGGTGTTTTATATCTGAAGATAAATATCCGAATCTAAGGCAAATCGCCCTTTAACTGACGGCAATGTTTGGGTCAACTTACTTGTGCGAGTCTGCATTTTCTGAAATGAAGATAATTAAGTCAAAATATTGCAATCGACTAACTGACGATCATATGTCATCATGCTTGCGATTGGCACTCAGTGGTTACGCACCATCTTATGAAAAGTATGCTGAGGACATGCAGTGCCACGCTTCAAGATCCAAAGTCACTCCTTAGTTGAGTTTAACACCATATGTAACTCTTTTGTTTTGTAACAACGAATAAACTCGCAATTTTGAATAACTAGGAGTTTTTTCATTGATATTGTAGAGAAGAACTTAAGTAAACCTAACCCAAACCTTGACTAAGATAATGTAAATTGTGCGGAAAGCTAATATCTATATATGCTACGGTATACCCTACCTAGGTAGGTAGGGTGTATCGTGTATGTACGACAACCCTGCATCACACATACTTGCAGCCTCTCAAGTCGATCGTAAGTAGTCTAAAAATATTGAGGTAGATCGCCAGCAGTTCAAGTTTGAGCACCCCTGTTGTAAAGTATAAAGAGAATATGAGTATTCCGGGGAGAACGGATTGCAAGCCACTTGAGCTTTTGACGGAATTCAGAAACGTGATCATATTTACGTAGCCCAAACAAAATTTTTATGCAAAAACTTTAAAGTCGCTCATGTTTACCAAGTTGTGCTTCAGTTACATTTAATAAAGCTGACGCTTGTGCAAGTGCAGATTTAGTGGCAGTCGGAAGAAAGTCGCGCAATTTTCACAGTGATCCCGTTGAGGCGAAAACACTGCGACTAACTTCCTGTAAACTGTGAATCATAAGATAAGGAAGCGTATTTTATTGTATAATAAATAGGACTTTTAACAGTTATCCAATATACAGTTAGTCTATACATTACACATAGGGACCAAACCAGTTTAAGAACATGTTTGACATCGTAAGACAGACACAGATATATGCAAAAGTATATATGTATTTAAACTCACCTGTAGTGATAAGAACGTAGGCAAAGATGCATTTAGCAACCGACATTTCTCTAACTATTTATCCTGTCATGTCCATGTCCATGTCCATGTCCTTTTTACGTTATAGGAGCAAAGTTATTTTTATTTTAATTTGGGTATTAAGGCCTAGAAAATTGAGAGCATACATTCAAATGAAAAGCAGGCAAGAAGTGAAGGCTATGGAAGAAGAAGAATGCTGCTTATAAAGATGGACCGCCCATCGGGAGACCTAAGCGATGCTCGAGAACTAGCTGTTGCGGCAAATTCATTCATCTTCCATTTGACAACTACGTACCTGATAATAGATGTTGATTGATCCACAACGTATCACGCACGTGTAAAAGATACATATACATATCTAACTTAACTACGCCCGGGTTTAAGATATCGGAAAACTCCTAAAGTACGTGCGAGGCGAAATTGGGAAACAAGTTTTGCTGTTCCGAGAGAGCTACCGGTGGAGTAGAATAGGGCCACCTCACCTCTTACTGTATGTGTCATAAAAGGCGACTAAGGGGTCGGACTGTTATCTATCAAACAGTATATATACAGCCCTACAGTGTCCGACCACGGCAATAGGGTTGTCCCTATTGCGTAAGTAAGGTTAAATTATTAAAAAATATTATATATTATATTGAGACGCCTCTACCCGCTCTGCTTCGGAGCTATAGGCGTGATAGGGGTAAAGTTATGTATGTATTTATGTATGTGCGTTTATCGATTAGCAACAGTGCTCTTTTGTGTTTGTGATAACCTGATATTAAAAGCGAATGGTTACAATAAATTGGATAATAAACGAAAAATCCATTAAAACGATATTTCTAATATCTTCCGGAATGCCCCCATTTCGATAGGGTTAATTTCGGAATAGTTCACGTCATCCCGCCTTTTCTTATTTATTGTTCCATTAAAAAATAGTTTAAGCGAATTTCCTGCGCGGCGGGTTCCGTCGTCTAGCCAAGCCCCTAAATTTGATTTGCTCCATTTCACCGGCGCGGCGGCCTAACAAATTTCCCCTAATTTATTTGAAACATTATACCTTATAAAACGTTATAAGAGTGCTTCAACTATCACAAGGACATGTGGAGGTAAATGTAGTTTCTAAAAAAAATCTTTTTAGAATGAATGCTGTTAACAAAGAAGAATGTTGGTTAATAAATTAAACAATCACAACAACAAATACAAATAAGTTATTGTGACATATAATAAAACGTTTGATGATAATGGATCCTGAGATACTGAAAGACAATTTTTTTCACTTTAAACTGACGTCTAGTGGCAATAATTTCTAATATAGCGATGATATTACATCGCCCTATCAGATTTCCAGCAATAAAATTATTATGTAAATTCTATTTCACTCAAAAGCACAGCCATGTTAATATGACACACATACAGGTTTTCTCATGAAATAATAATTTAAAATGGCAGCGAAGAAAATGCAGCTGGAACGGTTTTTCAAATTAAAAAATCACGTGCTGTTCTGACGGGGTCGCTAACGACCCTTGCGCGAAAGGAGAGCTCTCGTGGAAATAACCCAGAATTACCGCCTTTAAATATAAACAATGCAAGCTATGTAAGAATGACTTAAAATTCTTTCTTTTAAAATTAAATACAATCGTATATGCACACATTGATTAGAACTAGTGATAAAAAGTCCTTATTGCTGAGCCTACCCTGATTCTAAAACTGTAAATTACAATAGTTTTGAACAGACTAATAACACAATTAAACAAACAATAATTCTCATTTCCACGAAATCAATCTGTAAATAAGGCCTAAGGTAATTAATAATCTACAAAAATAAATTTAAAGTAAGTGTCAATAAAACTGTAGAAAATCCATAACCTCAGCCTGTATAGCGTAGGCGTATTATACACCAACATTTTGGCAATTTTAATGTTGTCCCACATTTAAAGGTTGGGCGTGGCATATGTCCGGCAGTATGCGATAGTAATAAGGGGCAACCCTGTTGTTTTAAAAATTTTAAATTGAGAGTACACTGAAAGGGAAGGGTGGTACGAAAAGGATATTGCAGCTCTTATTTTTTAACAATAAACCTAAAAACTCCCGAAGAAAATGCTAATATAAATTTTATGCTACTATTATTTTTAGCTTGTTTCTAATTTACATAATAATCACCGAGTAGTTACTAATTACTATCACCATCATTACTCGATTAAGTTAAACATGCAAATATTTATAAACCAAACAAACTTTTCCAATTAAAATTATTTTTTTAATACAATATTTATGACTTGCTAACACTTATAACAGATACAAATATTGTAGAGGAATACAAGTACAAATATTGTAAATAAACAAGAGTAACTTAATTACGGGTAATACGACTAACGTTCATTTTCATTGTAGAGTAAAATTGACCCTTAGTAAAATTGACTTCATCGATTTCCCACAAATCGCAATTATAGACCAGATATACAGAGTTAGCCACTAACATCAATATTCATTGATAGCGCTAATTCAAAATAAACACGAAAACTTCTGGTCCTTCGAGCTACTTTTCGATAAATTGGGAAAAGTTATACGTTATAGATGGATGTCGTTATACGCGCAGATTGGAAGTAACAAAGCCATGTGTGTAAATGTAACTAATTAATTGTTAAATAGAAAAAATCACTAAGGAGAACCATCCAAGTTGTCTGATGGAGCTAGACAAATGAAAGTTGCAAAGGTCAAACCGCTGGAGGCGATGAAATTATAAACAACTGACACGCGCTCTGAAGACATGTCGGGAAGTTTGAAACTTGACGCTTTTATTACATGTTAGGTACAAAGCACGTATCTTCCAGAAATAATAAATATTTGTAACTACAATTTAGTATACGATTGACTTTTGAAAGTGTATTTTTACTAGTGTATAGGATGTTAAAAACTGACGGCTTGTGTTTTATCATGTTCTTTTATTTCTTAAAAATTTCTAAAGAGTTGATCGATGTTGATGATGATGACTTTAGAGCATTCCCTAAGCTTGTAGTTTAATTAGTATTATCGACAATATTTTCCTTAATTTTATTAATATTTATTTATATTACAACGTCCAATTATCTACTGTCATTAAATGAATGAGGTAATAACATCACAGTGTAATAAGAAGTCACAGTGTAGTAAGAAACGATGCCGGGTTCATTCGAACTTACGACATTATAATGCATATCATTAACAGTACTTACTTTGATTTGATCAGATCAGACGTTTGCAAGAATGCTAGAAAAATTAAAGAAAACATTTAATGTATTTTACCTATACTTTATAAATACATATATATGTGAAAAGTTCATAAAGGAGTTGATGGCTACAGGCTTGTAGGTATATACGAGCTATAGAAGTCACAGTAAAGATAGTCGGCTGCTGTCCTAAATTGACTAGGTCGAATTAGCTATTGAACTAGCGTGTACGACACAGAAGTTTACATCAATTGTTCAGCAGGAACACCTACTGCAAAAGTTGCAATTTTTCTATTTCCTTCTAAAGTCGATGTTGTGAACGTATTGTGTTTTGAATTAAACAGATCTAAACAATACTTGTTCAGACTATTAAAAATAAAAATTTACATATGGACATACATACGCTCACGCCTGTATCCCTTTAGGGGTAGGTAGAGGTGTATTAAACACCCACATTTAGTGAATGAGAATTTGCCATTTTGAGAATTTGGTTGGTTTTGTTATTGAATTGTTTTAATACTGATAGTTGGATTTGTATTCGTTAACATTTCTACGTTACTGTAAAAGAAATCTAAGACTACACTATTATTAAAGATTTTAAAAAGGTTAAAATATAATGCTATGGTAAGGGCTATTGCTCGGTGTTTCTTTAAGGGATCGCATCAGGAATGAGGTGATCCGGTAGAAAACCAGAGTAATCGACATAGCCCACCGGATCAGCAGGCTGAAGTGGCAGTGGGCTGGCCATATTAACCGCAGAACCGACGACCGTTGGGGAAAACGAATTCTTGAGTGACGATTTGCGCAATGGCTGACAGGAGCTGGATGCGAGAAGCCGAAAATAGATCGAAGTGGCCTATGTGTAGCAGTGGACTGCGATAGGCTATGATGATGATGAAATATATAATTTGATCAAATTAAATGAAATGCAATGCAAGTGTTCTTCACAACCGGTTTTCTGTGAGGTGCGGTGGTATCGCACCGGTCGAGCCTGCCCATTCGTGATTAAGTATGGCTCTACCACGTAAGATTGATGTTTTATATCATTACTAATAAGTGATATATATTATCACTTATTAGTAATACAACACAATAACAATACCCAAATGCAACTACAGTTGCTTAAATATTAACTTATACCTGTAAAATAAAATTATTAAAAGTAGATATCATTTTAGATTTTTAATAAAGCTCAGTGTAAGTTAAAAAAAACCTTATAAGCGTCCTATCCTTTATAGAACTCATTAGGTAAACGTTGATTTAAACTCTTAGCAAATTGGTACACCATAAAATTAACTAAAACTTAAATATAATTGTTCTCATTTGCGAGTGTGACTATTTGCAATTTTGTAATTTGTGTATTGTGGCGTGTGTAATTAATATATGGATGTAATTGAACATATCCTGGCCAACGAGGTCAATGTAAAACAATAGCTAAATTAAGTTTATTATTCTGTTGGACTACTAAACGCGTAAGCCAATTTGTCGGTAGAAGAATATACTACCCAATCTACAAACGAGCGTCCAACTACTAAGTTGAGCCGCGGCCAATTTTAGCCAATTTGTGTCTCAATTGAAGTTTAGTCTTAATATGCCTTTGTAGTAAAGATTCTTCACTAATTCCATATAGACCTCTACTTTTTCCCCAAATGGACAAGAAAGAGGACTATTTTCGAGTCAATGTATGTATTTATGTTTCTTTGTTACGTAGTACAGCCTTGGCGGTTCGATGGATTTTGACCTGTGAGACCCCCTGTCCTTCTTTCTATTCCTCATCACATCTCTCCTCTACCCTCCTCCCCCATCATCACCCTCAAAGGCACATAACGCACTTACGAATCTTGAGTTGCAGGTGTCCATCTTCGGCGGGTGTCAATTACCATCAGGTGACTAGTATATTCGTCTGTCCGACAATATATATAAAAAAATAATAATAATGTAATGACACAGTGTATGACTTTTAAAATAAAGTCAGTATAAAAATAATGTAGTTGTTTATTTTACCACATACCACAGCTCCAAGAGAAGCGGTCAGAGCGGATCAGAAAGGAACCTTAACAAGACCGCCTGTATTTAACTTAGTGTTGTACTTTTGATGACATTATTGAAAGCGTGTTTAAAATGTATGAAATATTATTTGGATAAAGGAGTACGGTGTATAGAACAGTTAATATTCTTTCCGAGTAGCGCTTTCACTCTCACTGCTCACCAACATAATATAATCAGAAAGAAAAAATAATGTAATTCACACTGACAAACATTTTCAACCACATTACGTTTCCACAAAGTAAATAAAGAGAATAGAGATAGATACTATACATATACCTATGAATGATGAATGAATTTTAATAAACGCAATGGTGAATTAAAAACTTTACGCTCACAAGGTTACTGATTCTTCACAAAGAAAATCGGCTTCATTTCCTCTATTTTTTGCATCTTTGTAGGCAAACTCAATTTTTTTGTTGACGGGGTGAAAAATCCTTCGGATCTCCAGCTCCTCGGGGACACAGGAGCCAGGAGTATGTGGTGTTTCCACTAAAAAACACCCCGACGGCCGGCCTCTGGCGCCCTACTCGGTGAGGACCCGGACCATGTTATTTCAGGTCCTCCCCGAATTGACGCCGTGCCTTATTATGCCCTGTCCCGGGGGAAAATTATTGTCCCCCCTCGTTCCCAGCGATGTAGGCTGATTGCATATCTATGCAATCATGCCGCCATTCCGACCGCAGTAATCAATCTGCCTCCAGAGGTCCCCATCCTCTGGCGACCCGCGGTCCCGTCGACGGTTTTTATCGCCGACGTCTCCTTCGCTCGGGATCGGCTCTCTCCCGATCCCGTTCAGCGGTCTCTTTCTGGAGCATAACAGCTTCGCAGAAAGAGACCACTGCGTCCCAGCCCTCCTCATCCGCCAGCATGGCAGCAATAATTGCTGGCGGAGACAGGTCTCGTCCAATTTGGTCAACCAGGGCTTCGCGGTTAGATGTCCATGCAGGGCAGTCCTCCAGCGTGTGCTGGGCGGAGTCCCGGTCAGCTGCGCAGTGGTGGCATTGTGCCGTCTCTTCCCGTCCGATCTTATTCAGATACTCACCGAAGCAACCATGTCCGGTGAGTATCTGCGTCAGTCGGTAGGTAATGTGCCCTCCCTCCCTTCCTACCCAAGCTTCGAGGTTAGGCAGAACGGCACCAACAGCGCGTTGGCGCGCATTCTGCGGTTGTTCCAGCCGCGCGCGCCACTGTGCCAATACCTGTTGGTGAGCGTTCCGCCGCATTTCGAGCTCGTCCTGGTCTTCCCCGCTTTCACCCCGGCGGACAGCACGAATCTGGTCATAGACCTTCGCGTCCATATCCGCCAGGATATCAAAAGGCGGGAAACGAGCCAGGACTGTCGCCGCCTCTGACGAGATGGTGCGGTATCCTCGTACGATCCGAATGGCCGCTACCCGCTGCGCTTGATTGAGCTTAGTTCGGCAGCGGGAGGAGGCCGATAGGCGCTTGGCCCATATCGGCGCTCCATAGAGGGCCATGGATCGTATCACCGCACCGTAGAGGCGGCGAACTTCTTCCTGCGGACCCCCTAAATTAGGCAATAGCCTCTGCAGGGAGCCCGCCACCCCCCGAACTCGGGGGATCATCCGCTCGAAATGCTCCTCGAAGCTCCAGCGGCTGTCTAGGGTGAGGCCGAGGTACTTCATATGTCGCCCAACCTCGACCTCCGTTCCTCCCACTCTAATAAGTGAACGAGTAGGAACGGCACCTCCGCGTTTCCTGTGAAACCACAGGGCTTCCGTCTTATGAGGTGCTACCCGTAGACCTAGACCGCTGATCTCCTGGACGACACAGGCCACCCCTGATTCGGCGAGCTCCAGAACTTGCTGGAAGCCATCTCCCCTGGCCAGTACTAGAGTGTCATCCGCGTAGCACTCACTCCAGGGGGTAAACTGGTCCTCAGGACCGCATCATACGCGAGGTTCCACAGAAGGGGTCCTAGGACCGACCCCTGGGGAACCCCGCACGTGACCCCCCTGTGATGTTCTTCGCCGTCCCGACCCATATATGATATGGACCTATCGCGAAGATAAGCCCCGATGATGTCCTGTAGGTAGAGGGGCAACTGGTGGTACACCAGTGCCTCACTAATCACCCACCACGGGAGGGAGTTAAAAGCGTTGACTATGTCGAGACTGACGGCCAGCGCTACTCCCCCCCGACAGACGACCTCTTCCGACAGGGAGCGGACACGTTCGATTGCGTCCAACGTTGAACGTCCCTGTCGGAACCCAAATTGGCTGTCTGATAGATCAGGGCCCACTCGCGACAGGTGCTGGTTGATACGGGTGGCGATGACTCTTTCAAAAAGTTTCGCCACCTCGTCCAGCAGACATATCGGTCGGAACGCCGAGGGAGAGTCTGCAGCCCTTCCAGGTTTCTGGATGAGGACCAGCCTGGCTTCCTTCCAGCCGGAAGGGAATACGCTATTACGGAGGCAGCTAGAAAATAGCCGCCTCAGGCTATCCCCTAGGATCACCAAAGCGTGCACCCATATTCGGCCCGGGATACCATCAGGTCCCGGGGCGGTATTACGGGCAGCGAGTCGTTTCACGGCTCGGTCCAGCTCGTCCTCCGTCACGTCAAAGTCATCGGACCATGAAACCATTGTAACCGATTCCGACGGTGACGGAGGGTGTGAGGGACTACCCTGGTCCCTTGGGAAGAGTGTGTCTACCACTCTTCCCACAAACTCGGGGTCCAGGGTCTGTGTTAGTGGTGGGACCCACGGTCTGAGCTTGCTCAGTACAAGTTTGTACGGGCGCCCCCATGGGTCCCTGTCCAGTCCCTCTATTAGCTCCTTCCGAGACCGAGCCTTGGCTTCCGCAATCGCGAGGCTTACAGCCTTCGCTGCGACGTTGTACTCCCGTCTCGCTTCGGTGATCTCCTCGGCTGTGGCTCGCCTTCTTATTCGGGTTCTCTGAAACCGGCGACGGGCTCTTGAGCAGGCTGTGCGCAGCTGCTCAAGTTCCGGCGTCCACCAGTACACAGAGCCCCTCGAACCTCTCGGCCTGATCCGTGGCATCGACGCGTCACAGACGTCAGTCATGATATCACGAAACCAGACCGCCTGTGCTTCCGCACTGGACGAGACCTGTTCTTCCCCTTCCTCTGGCCAATCCGCGACGATGGCTGCGGCGACGAGCATGTCCCGGTTCATCCGTTTGAGGGCCCATCGTCGCGGTGGGCAGCCACTGCGACGGTCCGAACCTGCGTCCGGGCGGCGGATGGTCACATCGAAAACGATATGACGACGGTCCGATAGAGTGAGGTCAATAGCAGAGGGTGTCGCCCACGTCAGGTCGACGATCGACTCCCCCTGCCATCGCACGCAGGTACTCACCGAACCCCGGTTCGCAATGCTAAGGTTCAGTCCCGCCGCTCACTCAATGAGTGTATCTCCTCTTACGTTGTCTAGGCGATCTCCCCACTGTGTGGAGCGGGCGTTGAAATCGCCCAAGACAAGTACCGGACGGGTTAGGATGGTGCAGATGCAACTCCTAAGTCCGTCCAGGTACGCCTCAAATGCTGGGAGGCCGCAATTTGGAGATATGTAGCAGCCCACAACGACCATGGGGCCCCACTCTACTGCCACAAACCCTAGCCCCCTTTGTAGAAGGATGCAGTGGAGACCATTCTCCACCCCTGCGCAGTATATGGCGGCAGTACTGTCATCTGATCCAAACCACCGAGGGTGATCGGGGACGCAGTACGGCTCCGCCACAATCGCTAGAGCAACCGACTGCTCAGCGAGCGTCTGCATTAGCAGATCTTGCGCTGCGCGGCAGTGGTTTAGGTTGCCCTGCAATATTTTCTGGTATGGGGTGAATTTTAGGCCTCCATTGCCTCCTCTGCCGGACGGTATTCCGGCCGTGGCCCTCTCGCAGTTGGCGGGTTTTGACTAACGTCAATATTCGCCGACGCTGAGGCGGGGTTGGTTTGTGGTCCCCTTTTCTTTTTCTTAGGCGGGGAGCACTTCTTGCTACCCATCCGGTGGTCCGCGGGACGCCCAAGGTCTGAGCAGATCGGGCACCTCGGCGCTTTTGCGGTGCATGTGCGTGCTACGTGGCCTGTGCCACCGCACGCGTAGCACCGCGCGCCACGGTCTGTCTTGTTAAGGCACTTCGCCTTCACATGTCCCAATTCGAGGCACCGATAGCACTGCAACGGACGTGCTACCAATGCCTCTACCCTGGCCGAAATCCAACCCACCTGCATTCGTTTGGCAGCCGCAATTTTGCGGACTGCCGTAAGCGGACAGCGGATCCAGGCCGTGCCAAGCCGTGACGGAGAAGTACGGATGTCCCCGACTTTTACGTCGGTAATGGAACATCCCCCTAATGTAGCTACCGCCTTGGCAACCTCGTCAGGGGTGATGGACTCATCTAAGTCCAACACTCGTAAGTCCCCTGTTCTACACGGACGCGCAATAATGGCATCCGTGCCGGACAGAACCTCTCGCAGGCGCATTGCAAGTTTGTCCGCCAAAGCGGCGCTACCTTCACCGGGGACCTGTAGAATCAGGGCCCCGGTCATGGCTCGCCTGGTGCGGACCCCGCCTGCGATACCGAGATCACCCAGGTTAATGTTAGCCTTTGCGGCCATCATTAGCTCGGCTATCCGTGTCTCCGAGCCATGGGGTACAGAGATAGTGACAGCCGCAGTTGTAGGGGGCCGTGGCACAGCTTTCTTTTTAGTCGGTAGGGGAGCAGAACGCCCCGTCGACTGTGTTGTGGTTGCCGTCTTTTTCGCGGCCTTGGCTTTGGTTTTCCGACCAAGAACCAAAGCCCAGGTTTCCCCCGTCGA
The DNA here is from genome assembly GCA_947561695.1 of Tyria jacobaeae. Taxonomy (NCBI): domain Eukaryota; kingdom Metazoa; phylum Arthropoda; class Insecta; order Lepidoptera; family Erebidae; genus Tyria; species Tyria jacobaeae. The sequence continues at coordinate 10,907,242 of OX387221.1, read as the reverse complement.
CGTCGACGGTGCCGCAGTTTGCTGCTGCTCCACGGTCACAGGATAAACCAGTGCTGGTGACACCTGGGTTGCCCGTTTCTTCCTTCCCTTCTTCTTGGCCGTTGGCAATCCTGTATTAGAGGCCGAGTTTGGAAGTGGCAAGGTGCTTCCTTCTGGGCTTTGTTTCTCTAGAATCTTGGAACGGACCTCGGCCAGCACACGATCCACCATGGCCTCGTACTGCCCACGACCCGTAGCTAAGTTTAGCTCGGGCTGAGTTGCTGGCTCTACCCTCTTCTTTGGGGGTTCAGCGCCCTCGTACCTAGTTTTGGGTCCCGCCGGAGTTTTTGGGTGGGGCTTGGGGCCCCCACAGCGAAGCTTTTCCATCTCTTTATGTAGGGAGGCTATCTGGGAGCGGAGCACCTCATTCTCTCGCTGTAGCCTCCCTACTGCGTCTGTTAGGACTGTTGTATCAGCTATCCTGAGAAGTTCCGACACACCAGCCCTGATGGTAGTCATGGCCTCTTTGACGGCATTCTTTTTGCCACCTCTGAGGCCCTTCGTCCCTTGAAATGCTTTCTCAACCGCCGCTAAGGACTCCTGGATTTTGGAGTCTACGATGGCAGCGGGTTGGCCTTTCAACTCCACCGCAACCTCGTTTGTGTGGGTCTGCTCTGCACCTGAAACAGCCGGGGAAGTAAAAGGAGCTGCCGCTCCTTCCCACTCAGTCTCCGTGCCTGTTTCAGTTTCATTCCCTCCGCTGTTCCTGCCACTTGCTGTACCCCTCCTTGGCCTTGCAACCTTAGGGGGCCGACTCTCCTCAGCCGGTCCTTTCGGTTTGCGTTTGCGAGCTTGGGTCGACCGCGAGGATACAGAGACCAACGACGAAGCGTCGCTATCCCCTGAGTCCCCCCGCTGCGATCGCATATTCTTCCCTTTATTTAGTCGCTCTCCCGAAAGAGCGCGAGAAGTCGCCGAATTTGGCGTTATCGGTCGCACAAAACTGGGCGTGTGCGCTCCGATTGATGTGCCCGGGCTCGGACACCGCTGCGCACGTAACTGTGCCCCCCCAGAATACGGTGGGCAGGACACTTCGGTGTCAACCACTGAGGTTGACACCGGAGTGCCGAGGGATTCTCCGACCGCTGAGCGATCGGTACCCTCCTGGGGTAGTTTGTCTTTTATAGTTACGTTCATGATTTTTTTTTTTCTTTTTTGCTCTTATACGTGAGCTAACGTGGTGTTGCCCTAGCGACTGGGATACCCCCCCAGCCGTTAACCTCTTCACCGGGCTCCCTCAGCTTGGGTTAGGGGTGATTTTTTAAAGAGGTTTTCTACCTCGCGGCCTTCTCTACCCTCCTCCCCGTCGAGAAGGCCCCCGCTCCCCATTGCTCGGCGTTTACGGGTCGGGCCGATCGGTTGCCGGAGTTCGGCAGCGACCACCGCCAGTTTCTCCTAAAGAAACTTCCGACGGCAGTCCCGTCGCCCCCATGAGATGTCGTCCTCCGACATAACCCTCGCACCTGCCCTCTGCGTAACAGAGGGACATGTAGAGGGATGACTCATGGCATGCGGCCTAAGCCATCTCTGCCCTTGTGATTTTTATGGAGGTTTTCTCCTCTTGGCCGTTCTCCAAACTAAAAGAAGGCCCCCGCTCCCAATAAATCGGCGTCTGCGGGTCGGGCCGTCCGGTCGCCGGTGTTCGGTATTGACCGCTGCCAGTAATTTTGCTGATCGCTGAATGTCTGACAGCTGTCCCGTCGCCCCTCTAATAGCCGTTAGGCTACACTCCTTCTGCCAGGGACCACATTGGCCGCGCCAGTAGCATAAGATCGCGTGTACCACCTTCCGCGTGCAACAGATGGTCGTCGCATTGGACGCCGTGGTTTGGTCTTTAGAAGGTTCCTTTTGTAGACCTAGTATATGTTCTTGTTCTATGTTCTATACATATATATTAGCTTTATCTTCTACAAGCATTCTTCTACAAGAAAGCATACGAGTATACATATGTAGGAACTGCCAGACTGACGTTGTTCGTTCGAATTTTGAAATTATATTGTTACATCTTGATATTTTCAAAAACTACGAGACGTAGACGAAGCTTATTACTTAAAGTGACAGCTAAGTACAATTCAAAAGCGTACACCGTGCAAAAAGGCTAATAAAACAATACAATTTTGACAAAGTCAACGACAATATAACAATTGCCACGATCCAGTGAACTGAGTAAAATATATTTTTCACTCTTATTTAATTACAGTTAAGCTAAAACCGATATCTTGCAGATTTTCTAGACAATCGGAAGCCCAACAAACGCTTTTGGCCCCTAAAGGCTCTAGTGAGAGGTATAAAGCCACTCAGGGTTGCTAATGGCTGTAGAGGGGTGACGGCGAGCAAGCGGCTGAAGTCGAGTAAGTTTCCTACATCTAAGGCATACAATGCGGATTTATGTGAGCAGATTTCAGAGCGGAGCAATATTTTAGGTGATGGCTATAATTTTTGACATATTGGAGATAAAGAAACGTTGCTTATTGTATCGTATAAGGTGAAATCAGCGCTTCAAAGTAATAAAGAGTCCAGTTTTAGATTTAAACATTTAAATTTTGTAATTTAAGATACATAGGTACCCACATTTATAGCTTTAATTTAGGAATCAAGAAAAAAGAAGAAGATTTTTAACCGCTTCAACAATGAAAAGGTTAGGTTCATTAATAAATTGTAATAATACACGTCTTAAAACTTACAACTAATTGCAAACAATTTTCCATTTTTGAAACCGAACGACCGCAGTCCCTCGCGCATTTAAGAAATCAAAAAGAAATAAGTCGAAATGTTAGCATTTCTTTGTTGAATATAAATCTAACATCAAAAGAGAAATAAGTCCATGCATTCTGTGAAGTTGTGGCCGTTCTACATATCCGGGGGTTGAGGCTGCCTTGAGTGCTCTCCGGATCGTCCGCGTACGATTTAACGATGCCTGATTTATCGATAAGCTCTTTACTTCTAACACGGATTTAATGAGAAATATATATTATACCCATGAGCACGAGCTCAGAGTGCTTATATTAGAGTTTCAGTTTAAGAGCCAGCTAAGGTTAATAGAATTTTAGATGAGTTACAATTATATCAAATTTAACAAATTTGAATTACCGTCAAATAATTAAAATCACAGTGAACGGCGATAGGCTGATGGTGTTTAAGCCGCTGTCGAGGAACCGGGGAAAACTATTTACAAAACACATTTTTTTTTATTACGGTAATATTATTATGTCTATCTATATTATGTACAGTACCAGATCTTACGGCTATGTGGTATATTAATCTCACCACCTAAAACTAAAACCACCCATGTTCCTACCTAGGGATAAGACCTATATAAACAACAAAATTATTCATGTAGTGCTAGTAATGTATGATTAATCTTCACTACTTAAAATGTTATTATTGTAATAAACGTTTCTAAGTGGTTTGTAACAAAACACAAACTTTCTTGGCATATGACAAATTGTCTTTATCAGCCACTCTATCGTACCACGAATGTGATGGATAATAAGGCCCAATGATTCTCAAGCCGTATTTCGTCTTGTAACAAGTTTTGTCAAGACAACGTCACACAAAATGCCGGGTCCCAGGATACCTACTCTACGCGACATGCCCTTGACACATGATCAAAGTAGGTACTTCTCGTCTAGCCTCGAACATTACGTATTTTGTGTTTTACTTGAAGATACATTTTTGCAAAAAAAAAGCCTGCAGAAAAAAGCATGATCGAAGGGTGAAAAACACATTAGTTTTCTATCTATTTTGTACTAGGTAGGTACATAACAAATTTATATTATATACACTATGTAGTATTATTTCTCTGTTCAGGCATTAAGTGTATTTTTACAATAGTTTATCATACTCATTCCAACACACTATTTAAGTTAGTAATAAATTTATAAATAACTTCATACATGTCAGTTTACTTTAAAATAAAAATTGATAGCCGTGTAGTTCTTGTGTGGAGTAGAACAGTGATATTAATGTACACTCGTATGTGTCACAGCGCCCGGTTCAATGCAATCAGCTTTCCGCCATATAATGTATATGGGACTCAAAAATTGGTTCCCAAAATGAGGACGCATGTGATGACTTTATCACTTCGGGGATATACATAGATGTGAGAATATACATGTAAGTTAAAAATTAATTCGCCGCTGTTCTGTGACGGGTGATAAACACAATAAGAGGATATATTAAAATGGCATAAAACTCTTTGAAGTAAGACTAGAACGATAGTTCCATATTTTCTTACGCTGCCAAGAAAAACTTAAGTTCCAGCTGTTAAGCTATCGGACAAACGGAAGGAGACGCTCCCTCAGGAACGCCACAAAGGTATTGTGAGGTTGAAAAGGCAAAAGGCTTCGTCGGTACGGAAATTCCTTGGAATTTCAATTACATGCAGAGAACTATCATGTAGACAGTACTCAAGGATTGTTCTAGTTTCCTTTCCTCTAGGCATAAGTAAAAATATACCGAGGTAACTTTCTTAAATCTGTATAATAAACGTGGTTTGTTCTGGGCCTGATTACGTTTACCAAAGAATATCATACTACTTTTGGATTAAGTATATTTCTTATTTTGAAAGAAAAAAGCATAAAATTCGGTTAATTAGTTTCAAAGTTTAGTGACAAAGAAACGAATCTTTCCTATCTTTCCTAACTTGAATCTTTCCGAAACTCAATTGATGAATCTGAATTGTCTAACCAGCCGTTACCGAGAAATTCGTCACTGAACCTTATTAAACATTTTAAGTATTATTCTAGTATTTATTTTATTTTTGTATTTATTTAAAAGTCAAGAGGAATGTTGTTTTTCTCTAGGGCTTTGTTTAGTGGACAATAATAATGTATGAATTTGTTCATTCAATATCATAACGGATTAAGCAAAATGTCAGTCATGTTACGAAAGTGTCATACTATATGTATATTTAAAGTAAACATTTTGTTGTGTCATAAAATATTACTATTAGAGAAAACTAGGGTAAATACTCTAACTCGTAATCTTTGTAGGGTTATAGAGAGTTAGAATGTTCTGTTGAAATCTGGATTGTGTCGCATTCAGTACAGATCCGTCAATAGTACAATTGCTGACTTATTTCAAAACTTAAAACAGTTTGTGTAGCCCCTCAAAGGATCAATTCCATACTACAGGAGATACCTTTATCATAATAATGTAAAGCATTATGGCATTACTAAATTAGGGTATTTAGTTTCATAATTTATCTGAAATAAGAGATACTTTAGTACAGTGAGCAACGTAAATTGTCTAGCATATATTAAATAAAAACCAGGCCAAAAGACAGATTAAAATCTATAAGTGGGTTGAACGTACCTACTTGTCATTGACCAATGCCTTTATACAAAAGTTTCAATATGTACTTCAAAAAAAAAATATAATATATGTAGTACATAACAATAGAAGCAGGCAAGCTTGTATGCTAGTAATAAGTGGTTCTAGGTGCCCATCAATACAGCTGATATCCTTCCACAGCTTGGGGGATTATCGCCGTATGGAAGGCATTTTGCAATCATATTTCTAGTTTATCGTTTGGTCTGCTTCTAAGACTTTCTACTTAGCTTCTAAAAATAATTCTGCTGCTACCTCCTTAATTTTCTCTATTACATACAATCATCGTAGTAAGTTGATATAACAGTTTTTGTTATTATATTATATGTACTAGCTTTTACCCTTTCTTTTAGCTTTTTTTTAGCTCGAATGTTGTTTTTATCTTATTTTTGTTTTCTGTTCTAGTAAACCTGCAATATATTAAAGCAAATATGAACATTTTTTTTTTCCCAACCGGTCATGCCGTTATTGAAATTTAGTGAGACTAACGAACATTTCACCACAACCACCAACAATATTCATTAGCTTTTTTCAACGACTAAAAATCATTTCTATATGTTACATACAAAAAAGAATATCTAGCTATTTTATACTGACCGTACTAGTTTCACTGAACAAGGTTTGCAAGGCCACAAGATAAAGCGGAACAAGTCTGGTTCAAGTGACATTCAATTGCGGGTAACCTTCAGTTGGATCACTTACACTCACATTCCGTGATGGTTGCAGGAAGTCTCACGCAGCTGTTTTTGCCCTTTATAAATGTCTCTCTTACCTGTAATAAAAAAGGTAAGTGTTATTTAAAACTGATACGTATTTATGTAAGAAGACCACGGCTTATCCATGTGGTAATTTATACCTATAATAGGAGTTTATGTATTCATGATAAAACAGTGGTACAGCCATGCGAAGGCGCGAATGGGCCGGCTCGACCGGTGCCATACCACAGCCTCAAAGAAAACCGGTTGTGAAGTAACGCTTGCGTTGTATTTCCCCGAAATGAGTGAGTTTTCCGGAGGCCCAACTCCCCCTCTCCCCTTTAAACTCCCCTCTACTCTTTCCCATCTCCTCAACCCACCACTCTTCTTTTCCCTCTCCGCATTTCCCGGCGGGCAGCGCACCTACGAGTCTTGAGTTGCAGGTGTCCATGGACGATGATTGTCACTTACCATCAGGTGACCCGTCTGTTCGCCTGTCACCCTATAATATAATAAAAAAAAAACAAAATATTATTACACATTATTTGTATTTCTTATTCTTAATCTTCATAGGAATATATTACTGTCTTACGAAAGCCAAAAACTTATAAAAAGGTAGAAATGCTTCGAATATCGGTTACGCTAAACGGCCCCAATGACCCTTATTCAGCAGTAAGATCCTTTTGGCTGCTATATGAAAGTTAAATAACAGTGCCAAAAATAATAATGAGCAACAAAAACTAGGACAGCGATGAGAAGTAAGAAACTTATTTTAAACTTTCGAGACATCTAAAAGCAAATACAGAGTTGACATCTGTATTATATACCAGGTTAAGAATTAAGAATTTACAGTTCTCAGTTTACAAGAGTTGATACAAATAAATTCAATAAAAAACCCATGAGAATACCAAACAAGTATGTTAGCACGAATTACAAGTTGATAAAATATTTTTTCTCGATAAAGCTCTTTGAAGAAAGTAGTTTAAAACGAAATGGTGGCATAATATGGCGATTTGAAAAGAGTTTCTTCAGACGCTCAAACACGAGCTATGAGTTTTCTGACATTTAATTTCCGTATAACCTCCTCTCGGTTCACTGAGGTCTCACAAGCATGGCAGAACTGAAGTTACTTCGTTAAAATGCTCTGCAGAATAGACCCGGCATGCTAAAGTTACACCAACTTATCTCAAATAAAATGTATGTAACTTTGTATTTACTTTAAACAAAAGTGGAGCAGATAAACGGTTCCGTTAAAACTTTATTTTAAGCCAGTTTTTTTTTGCAAGGACTTGCTGCCGTACCTAAAAAGCAGTTTATAATTCTGTACTTATTAAAGTTGAGCGTTGAAACTAAACTGAAACAAGATATAGTAAATAAAATATAACTTTAAATAAGTACGTACGTAACTACGTACATTTTATTTGGAGACTAAACTGATGTAATAAGCTAATATCACATTTTGGGGTCTGTCTGTAACAGATATTTTTATGTTAACCACAAAAAAAACATACGTGTAAATAGTCTTAACATTTTTAGTGGTTAAAGAGTTATATAGAGCACGAATACATTATCAAGCGAATAGTTGTGTACTTTTACTCAGGATCACGCATGTATTGCGTTCACTGTACACAGTAAATCCTGTCTTTTAACAAAAGACTGAAGTACTATTCACAATTATGAAGTATATCGTTTATAGTCCTAAAGGTTTAAACAAGATGTAGAAGTGATACACAATGGTCCCAAGTTATATATTGTAGATGAGGGTCTTCTGCAGATATGTATGTCCATCAGTGTTTGATTCGTTGCTTATGCATTTTTTTTTTTATACGGTAGGGTACTGACGAGCAGACAGGACACCTGATGGTAAGGGCCTACCGCCGCCCATGGACACCCGCAACTAAAGAGTCACAAGTGCGATGACTATCGTATCGACTGCAGAAGAATGAAAGCAATAGGATATACATTTGTACAATATTTACTGATATGCAATTAGTCGCTCGTTGTATTGCGAGTTATATATAAAGTACATCATTGCTTCGTCGTCCTTAAGTTAGTAAAATATGGAAAATTAAAAGAAGATCTTCTAACTATTTCACTCAAAGCGCTTCGAGGAGAGACGATTTGACCGAAATAAAAGGGTTATCATTTATATTTGAGCATAGGATGCGACTAGGCATTCTGCCCATGTTCAATGCACTTTTATTAAATTCATCCTAATAATATTCACATCGCATACAATTTTAACAAAGTTAGTAAAGATATTAGTTTACAGAGGTTTGTCATCTGCAATAAAGCTAAGTAAGGATGAAATGTAAATTAATGGTTTGCTCTTTTTTCTTTTAATGTTTTATTTAGACTTAATTTGACAGCACCGACACGTCCATGCTACTGACACACCGTGCATCATGCAACGGCTAAAAACAAATAAACAATCTAAACTTTCTATTTACAATGACAAAGTGTCAGTGAATATACTAATATACAGATTTAGTTTTTTTTTTTTTTTATGCGATATTTTATGGTAAATGACTGCCGCCGCCCATGGACACCCGCAACTCAAGAGTCACAAGTGCGTTGCCGGCCTTTTAGGTAGAGGTACGCTCTCTTCTTGAAGGTTTGAAGGTCGTATCGGTTCGGAAATACGGCAGGCGACAGTTTGTTCCATAAGCTGGTTGTGCGAGGCAAAAAGCTTCTGGAGAAGCGCACAGTGGTGGAGTGCCAATCGTCCAGGTGATGGGGATGGATATTTTGTCGCGTAGGACGATGGCGGAAACCAGCAGCCGGTATAAGTCCGAACAATTCCTCTGAACACTCCCCATGATACAAGCGATAGAGGATGCAGAGTGAAGCTATACTAAGCTCGACCCCAATCTGAAACTTTTGATAAAGAAGTTTCGATTTCAGACACAAGTTTGGATCGGCTTTCGATGACGTTTACCCGAGAAATGTTAGCGCGGCTGGTGTAAAGGGCATCACTAGTGCTATCGTCTGCATAGCAATGGATGCTGCTAATCATTGATATACATAAGAAACAGCGTGGGTGATAGCACACAGCCTTGTGGGACACCAGAATTAACAGACTTGGAGTCAGAGCATGCACCGTCAACAACGACCTTGATGCTTCTGTCTGTAAGAAAACTGGTGAGCCAATTGCACAGTTTCTCGGGAAGCCCATAGGAAGGAAGCTTCGCAAGGAGCGCTTTGTGCCAGACCCGATCGAAGGCCTTCGCCACGTCCAAACTAACAGCCAACGCTTCCCCCTTGGTCTCGATCGCCTGTGCCCACCGGTGAGTCAAGTAAAGAAGAAGTTAGTTTATTCAACTATTAATTCTTTTAGTAACGCAGCAGCCATGTCTGTCACCTACAGTTTTTGTCGTAAAAAATGTAATCTTAGTTTTTGAAAGAGACAGAAAGACTAGTTTGATGTTTTTAGAGCTAGGTTATTTTTTCATTGGCTCTTACTTTTGTGTTTTGAATACATTTACCCAAACTACCAGTATGTGTAAACGTAGAATAAATAATTGATTGATAAGATTGAAATATTTTTTCGAACTTTCTTGTGATTTCGCATCATTTGATTGGTACTTAATTTATCAAATATATCCTGATTGTCGTCTGTGATTGGATTACAAAGCCAAGTTTTAATTTAATTACTTTTACAAATAATACCGTTATTCTGAAAATAAATTAGACACAGGAAGGGAAAATATTGGCCCCTAAGGTGTCGTAATAGACAATTATACCGTAGCAAGCGATGCCATGTATGTATGTGTGTGTACATGCAGACTACCCGTCTACACTTGAGTACATACATGGAAGGATGTGCTATCTTTCAAAGTGAAGAGACGTTATGATTACTTTGTTCCGTATACAATGAAAATAAGCCGGCAAAATGAAATGTTGATCATATGAATGGAAATTTAAGATATCTTTTTTGAACACGCTAGTCTCAAGTACTGAGAACGAATCAGAACCTTGTTAACGTCAGAAAGCCCTTTTCTGAAATAATTATATATAAAATGACATATAGTATCTTTTACAGATACTATAACTTGTTTATATTTTGAAATTTTCCGTATAATATAAAGTAAGTAAGTATAGGAAAAATCACATAACACCGCATGTCTGTTAGTTCCATAGCAATTTAATGCATCGTAAGTTGCTATAGACCTTTACAGGTATAAATTTCTACGTTTAAAAAAACATTGTAATTATATTAATAACTGTACAGTTCTTGATATAATTGGAATGACTTTTTAGTGTACACATACATGCACTATATACATATGTTTTCATCTTTTATTACTTTGTACATATATGTACTATGTATGTATGTGTACAGTTATTAATAAACTTAGTAATAGCAATCCAAAAATTTAGATCTCAACAGACTTGCATATACCTAATGCAAATATGAAGACAAAAATATGATACATGGGAATCGATCCGCAAAAATAAAAGCATCAATAGCATTTAGTGCGAGTAAAGTTAGCGAGCAGTCTTTTCGTTATCAAGTACAAAAAAAAAATCTCAAAGCAATTATTTTTCCAATTTGGATTATATATCGAAATTTATTAACCACAACGTTTGTTAAGTTCTGTAATACTGATCTAGATAATTTGTGTAACAGATTACATCTGCAAAAAATACTTGTAATTCCGTCAGTATAAACAAAGAATAAGCGGTACTTAATCTTGAAACATTAAAATTGAACACGAGAACCAAGTCTAATAATGTTTTTAGGTAATCCCGATATTGTTTTTCTCATCACGCGCTGAGCGCGCTTGCTTGATAAGGATAAACGAATTACCCGAAAATGATTTGTTTTTTTTTAAACATGCACTTCCTACTTTAATATATCTTTCCATTCGAATTAAGAATTTTAAGGGCAAATAATACTTATCATTTATGTAACAAATTTCTAGCTTCGCAGAACATTCAAAATTGTGATTCTTAATTTGCAGGTGTCCAAGCGGCGCTACACACTTCCATCAGGTGACCAGTATACTCGTATTCCTCCCTATCCTAAAAAAATGCTACTGCAAACATACATACTCCGAGGCCGGAGATCATTTCGCACTCTCCGGCTATTTCAGGTCACCTAGACCCATAGATAAATACCTTAACCTAGGCACATCACATTAAAACATCTGTGTGAAACATAAAACTATGTTAAGAATTCTTCATTCATCCGCAGTCTCCCAAAGCCAAGTGAAGGTGTCACGTTGGACTCGCATAACGGACGCGAAGTTAACATTGCTTCGCGACTCCTACATCTGATAACATATTCCTTACGAATTGGCTTTTGAGTTGGGTCGACTCTGCGCTAGGTTTTGTTTATTGTCAAATATTTCTGTTTAATGAGTAACTTTTAAGTTTTTAAACTATGTCGAAAGCACTACAAAGCTAACAAATGAGCAAATCCACTTAAGCTTTATTTAAATTAACTAAAGTGCTCAGTGTTGATACATTATTAACAGCATACCATGCTTAGTGTCGGCTAATCTGACATTTGGTATAATTTTTCGGGGTAACTCAACTAATAAGGAATTGATATTTAAGGCTCAAAAAGATGTTTAAGGGCTATGTTCAAAATGCAAATCACCGATAGCTGTAAAAAACTGTTTAAACAGTACAGAATACTTACTGTTCCCTCTTTATATATTTTAGAAAGTGCAATGTTTGTCAATTGTAATCCTAACTTATTTCTAAGATTATCTGATAGAATCAATAGTAATAGACGTGGCAACAGTAGACTCATGCGGATACATTTTTATTTGTATGGCTCCAATTACATACAATGAATTGCCTAAAAGTTGGTAGGAGCTAGCTATTGATATTTTTACAAAGAAACATAATACATTCTTGATAGACAAAGCATATTATGATATTAAAGAATTCCTAAATGATAATATTATATAAAAGTGACATTGCAACTATGACTTCAATAAATAATTTATTGGTAAATATTTCATATCATATTAATTTAAGCTTATACTATGTTATTGAATGGATGATGATTATTAATTATATTTTGTTTGTTATTCTCATGTATTTAATATTCTCTGTATTTGCAGTATTCTTAACTGTCGTAACTGTTAATAGCACAATACATAACCTGCTTCCAGTTTAGTGCAAGCTCTTAACACTTGCACGCCTTACAGGCAAAACACGACTGACCTTTTATAATTTAATATTTCACCTGGTATACTTTTGTGTGCATACTCATGTTTAAGCAAAGAATATTATCTTATCTTGTACCTTCTGTTGATAACTTGCCAGAGTTACAAAGTTTCATATTATTAAAAGTAATTATAGAATTGGGTGAGAAAATGCTTTTTTTATCTAATCTATTACGGAATCCAAGGTATAAACGGAACCGCTTCATATTTGTACATGTAGCTGCATTTTTTACGAATTTACTACAACACACAATATATACAAATGTATTTTTACAATCCTTTCGCTACAATTTCACCTGCTCTTATTTATAGTCACTGTTGATCTCCTAATGGTAGTAGCGTGATTTTAAAAAGCCTATAAGGTAAAGGTTGTGTTGGTAGTTTTAAAGAGAGATCGAGAAAATTGTTAACCAAAACAACTAACTCCCCGTGTTCATTATGTTATTACTAATACTACATTTAAGTATTAGTAATATCTATGTTACATACTACATATATGTATTTTGAGTTAACGCTATATAAAGAATATAAAATATAGCTATGGTAAAATTAATTTTCACAATAACATTCTAAGTCAGTAAAACAGAAATGATTACAAGTGAATGTTAACGTAGCGTCAGAGCAGAGCTCACTCTCAGCGAGAAACCAGATTACGGAGAATTAATAATTTACGGGGAATTTAACGAGTTTCTGAAATTTTAACCGATTAACTTGTGTTATTCAATTTATATCCGAACAGCATTCCGAACACAGTTTATAAAACAAAAACTTTTTATTTAGGACATCGACTCTACTCCCTTGGGATCTTCTCTCATGTCGTCTAAACCTTTTTTCTTTCTTGAAGTTTTCTAATCTCAAACCATCAACAATTCAAGTTATAAAATACTATCTAACAATTTCAGCATCATCTCATACACCAAAGAGGAACGTACAATACATATAATAAGCTGAAAATATAAGTTATAAGTAATAAAATAATACAATTAAGAGAATTTATTGGACTTAATTATCTACGTCTTAATCGTAACTTCCCATCAGATGAGTTGGAAGACAAACGCGTACTCCAATAAATAATTTAAAAAAACAACTAACACAATAATAAAAGAACTACATATGCATCTGAACAAACGGTCTGTCAGAGACTAACAAAAAGGTGTTTTATCTCATTGGAGAAGTTAATACTATGTTACCTGGCTAACTTTTAAAATTTTAATAACAATTATGATACAAAGGTCTGTGAGAATTGCTTCCTTGTCTACAAACTCCATAATTAAGATACACTTTTAAAGACAATAAAGACATTTCTCAACCATTCAAACGTCATCGTCATCTCAGCCTGGTAATGACAAAATGGTTAATGAGTGCCGTCTATTGCTTCCCCAGAAACTCTTTCATTAAATGTCAGAAACAGATATTTTATATTAAAATGATTTGCATTTCAAAACCTGACACTATCAAATATGTTCAAATTGTTTGTAAAGTGATTACATATTGTCTAATCCAACTGCTGAATATTACTCAAACCTCGTTACATTTTAAGGCTTTATTTAGATTCTATACGTAAATCTGAATGAAGTAAATTCATTTACGATTTTCTTTTTCTTCAAAAATATCGGTATTTCAGACTTTACTGAAAGTCTGACGTCTTATGTTCCCAGCATCCTCTATAAATTAAATTCTTTGCTTAATGTTTCAGTGAATTGAAAACGACTTTAGCACAACTCCAACTACCCGTATCATTCAGTAATTGATTCTAAAATCATAGAAAGCCACCTTCGCAAGGTACGAACAGAATTCCTTTTGCTTCCCTTTCGTATAATTATTGCGTCCAAGAGTAGGTAATTTTATTGTTGTGAATTTGTTAAATATTATATAAAATAGGATGTGGAATGTGTAAATGATTATTGTATAATATCTAAACAAACTCTGAGAACAATAACCTTGTTTACTGTTTTTATACGGAATTACTCGAAGCCCGTAATGAATATAGACATTACATACTTACAATACTAACTATCTAAATATAAACTATTTAGTAATAAATAGGAAAACACCATTTTATGATTTATGAATGAATAAAGATCAAAATAGTCCGTAGTTACTACTACTATTAGCATGTTGTTAGAATCCACATATTTTCGAAATTATTATAAACACGTACACATAATGTTGGTCTTCTGACTACGTGTTCTTTCTCAACTGTTGCATTCCTTCCAACACTAAGAAAACAGGCATTAACTTTGACCCGTCGTCGATGAGAGGTGGAAATGTTATATAGCAATAGAAACCAGTACCACGATCACAGGCATAATAAAAAATCGAAACATAAAAAAAACAATTTATAGCAGTTCATAGTTTTTAGATTGTCTGAAAAAAATACAACAATATCAAAATAACAATATTAGTTTCAGTCCAACCGTAACAGCGTAAAAGTGAAAACAATGTGTACATAATAAACCAAGTATTACTTATGATAGAAACAATAGGAAGTAGAACAACGGCCATATTTTTTTGTAATTACATAAGGAAAGGAGCTGCAACCAGAAACCCATTTGATACAAGCACTCAATCATTGCAATAAAACACAATTCTCTAAGTACCACTAAACTATTTATCTTAAGATGGTTTAAGATAAATAATTCTAACATTACGAAGGCTTGTACACTCATAACCTCAAATTCGTTCAATTTCTCTAATCATATCTGCTACTTATATAGAATTAAGCACGAACAAAATCCTATACTAAAATACTAAAACTAACTTTGGTTACTGAGAGAAAGTAGGATGGTGCTATGTGCTTTTATGTCGTTCTCTCTTCCGCGGGATCAATGGTTCTTATCTCGCTCGGTTCAAGGCATAGCCTGTTTACCGTATAATGGCCGATAATCTCGGCGTATGCAATATGCAAGCGTTAAAGATCGTCCCGCATAAACTAGTAATACAGAAAGATAACTCGTTTTAATGCAGTTATCTTTTCATTATTATAAATTAATTATTAAATTGAAATTTTAAATATGGACATATTTGTAAGTTCTGTATGCAGGTAAATACTTGTAACAGATTCTTTGTTTTACCAGCCCGTAATTTTGATAGATTTTCAAAAGGTTTTCCCCGCTATTTCTCAATTACACAAACTGGTTTATTACACTAGTTTTGACACCGTGAAAAATCAAAAGTTCAAAAGCCTGAAGGAGAAGTAATGTCAGTTTACTTTCTTATGAAATTAACCGATTACTGAAATTCAAGCAGCAAAAATACATATATCATTAAGGATTCTCGAGGCTTAGCTTACTTCTGTCAAATTTAAAATATAGGCAGATTAATAATTAGATTATTATAGATTATATATTAGATTATTTATTAATAAAGATATTGTGTTTATAATAAGTGCTTATATACACAAACAAATAAAAAAACAATAATGCTTGATTCCGCCCTTAATTAGTTTTCCGTCAGATATATCTTTTAGACAGCTAAGGATCGCGTGTTTCATGTTACTTTATTTAGGGCTTTCATTATTAAGTTTATAAGTATAACAACAGCCGAATTTATTATCTGGCGTGGTTATTTACAAGCCTGACAGGCGTTCGTAATGAGGATACGTGCATTTACCACTGTACACTCTAAGCCTATTTGAAACATTACATTACATTACTTCTATAGTACAGTAACTAAATCTCTTCTACATTTTTAGTAACCAGCACTCAGTATAGTCTTCTCCCTCTAAATGTTTTGACGACAGTCTTGCGGTATATTGATAATAGTAATATATAAGGCATTTCTAATAAAGATTGCTTCCATATATGTAACTAATAGTCAATACCAATTAATATCATAAAACTTCATACGTATTACTTTTTTAACTTTGTCGGTTTTTATATATTCCAATAAGTTACATCAAGTTAAATACGATGTAGTGATATGACTCCTCTACATCTAATCCGATTTTACGTTACGTTATAGTACAGCTAAGAAAAAGAGGCATGTCTATAAAAGTTTACAGCATAGTAGCCATAATATAATATACTGTTTTAATCAGATAAACAATCTCATTATAATGACAAAGTGTATTGTTAATAGTCTTACTTGTTTATATAAGCATAAATAAGTGGTTTTGATTGTCTTTATTATTTTATTGACATTAACTATGACCCACACCTTATTGTAAGACATGTTACTCATAAAGCTATTTTGAAAATTGAAAGTGATTCTCATGAAAGGCTTTTGGTGGTGTCCAAAACCACAAATATGTTGAATAACAATAGCAGTATGTTATCTGTTATAATAACTTTTCCACATTAGTTTCTAACCTAGGAACAAACCTAGGAACGACGGATTGCTAAAGCTCACGAATGAAAACAAACGAACAACTGTGTCGCAGTAAAAGCGATCGCCAAGAAAAAAAAAGAACTTTGCCGAGAGCAAACCGTTATGACCCTAATCTTTTTGAATAAAAGAAATTATAGAAATAAAAACAAACACTATATTTAAGGTCACTGTAACCAAAGTACCTTACCTTACGTTATTTAATTATTTTTTATTTATTTACTTACATACAGATAAATCTGAAGAGAAATGTCGATTTAAATCGAATATAAGTTACATGCCTGAGTAGTTACTATTATTACATGAGTTATTTAACAGTGTAGTGAATGGCATTTCTTTCCTTCCCAAATTGCCTTAGATGCTAAGAATCGGATTGACTAAGTCAAGGGTATGATCTCTTCATATTACTAATGTTTTGACGAACTGCTCACTCTGATCTCAAATATTTGGCGTTCAGTTAGGAATTCCAAATTTAAATTTATTTAAAATTTAGGATTGTGTATTTGTTTCGTCTTTAATGATCATTGAGAGCTGTGTTACATTATTTAACCAATCACAATAAAAGTTGACTCAGGAAAAAGTACTGGTGAGTGTTTGCTGGACCAGTGCTGGTGTCATACACTACAGCTTCCTAAGATCTGGCCAGACGATTGCGGTAGATCTGTATTGTAAACAATTGCAAACAATGATGGAAAAGCTAGCGGTTAAACAACCCAAACTAGTCAATTTCTCTAGCCCACTGCTGCTTCAGGACAACACTAGACCCCATAAGTCAATACAGACGGTCACTAAATTATAGAAACTGCGATTGAAATGTGTCCGACACCTACCATACATGTAATTTTATTATATTTTTTTCGTTTAATTTTTCTATATAAAGCTAATTACATATGTTAAGACCTAATATAAACATAAGTTTTAGCTCAAAGACAAAAGAAAAGTCTTGGACATTAGAAATTCGTCGAACACCAAGCGTCAAGTGATCCCTTCGCAATTTGGAAAAGTACGTAATTAAAAAGTAGAGCAGAGTCCATATAAAATGTATTCCAAGATTCGTTTAATAAACGAGGACGTAACAAAACACCACTTTCGAACCGTGCCAAAGGTTACGGAGTATGAAACAATTAATCTTGACCAATATAAAGGTAATGACGCAGAAAACTCAGCACAATACACACGATAGACCACGAGTTAATGAACATTACGGGCCATAAAAGCTTCATTGTTTTGACATATCACTGAAAACAAATACATCGTTGGACTGATTTACATATTCATTGAAAACCCCACACAGTTTATTTATATTTAATATCGGCATAAAAGAAACAGTTGAAAATTCAATGTATTTCGTAAATCGATTAGTTTACTTACGAACGAAACCAAAATGAACCGCCATGTTTGTTTTCGGAACGGTCGGTCGGTCGGTCATGTAATGGTGGGAAATATACAGAAAACGCTCGGTAGCAGTTTTACCATAAACTATATTAACGTACTCGTAACATTATATATATATTTAATTGATTTTATGACAGCGTTAACAACTCATATCGGGTTACATTGATTTATAAATTAGCTTTTTAGTAACAGTTTCGAAAAGATTATATGTAAATACTATGCATGTATACGATATTATTTACGAGTATAGTAAAGTTTTGTGCTTTAGTTGAGTGGATAAACACAAATATTCATTTCGACTGTCACCGATGAGCTTTGTGTTGAAATATAAAGTTGATTGTATGAATTTAAATCGGTTTCATCAAAACAATGTTATCAGCACAAGTTCGAATGCTTTTAAGGCGAACAAACTAAAACCTAAATGTTATTACTTTTTAGGAAAATATAAACAATAAACTATAAACAGAGCGATCTTAAAATACAATTATTTTTAAAAAAAGCGTATCTTTTGATCGTCATCAAATACAAATACAAATGCTTTATTTGCTTTAAACGTACATACATTCTATATAAATGGTATCATTTCCACTAAACACACAAACACAAACTCAATCTCAAATTAAAACAATTGAACTTTTATTATTATGGCATATCCAGAAAATTTAATCTACGTCACGAAGTGCGCGTATCGCCTCGCTGCGCCGAATAAGTACATTATAAAAATAATATAGAAAAGTTTGTAAAAGAACCATACTATTTAACCATTAAGTGTTGGTATCTTTTGGCATAATGAATGCATGCATGTATATCAATAAAATGAGTATGATTATTTTACCCTTGTCTATCAATTTATTTATAACCGAGCAATAAGTAACTATTGTTTCCGTATATTTTTTATGTAATTCTGTTCTCTCTCCCTTTATGTTACTTTTATCAACATCAACAACAGGTGCAATATATAGCCACAAACTATATATATTGCTTGTTATTCTACTGTGTGTATATACACACAACACTAACTTTCATCAAGACGTCAAAAACATTTCCTTGAGAGCTAGGTAAGTTACATCTCAAACACGACAATGTCCAGTGCGCATATTTCAGTCATACATATGTACATGCATATAATTATATTTCAGGGTATTTAACAATAGTTCAGTTAGAACATATTGACATTTGACTACAGTTATTAACTAAGAAGCATCATTTACCAACTTACAGGTGTAAGGTGGTTTTCAGTAATGGAAATTTGACTGGCAAATGTACTAGAAACTGCAACTTATTTAGTTGTTGGATTTCAAATATACATACCTGTACAAATTAAAATAGTTTTTTTACCTTTTTTTTTTATGCGATAGCGGGCAAACGAGCAGACGGGTCACCTGATGGTAAGTGACTACCGCCGCAAATGGACACCCGCAACTCAAGAGTCACAAGTGCGTTGCCGGTCGTTTAGGTAGAAGTACGCTCTTTTCTTGAAGGTTTGAAGGTCGTATCGGTTCGGAAATACGGCAGGCGACAATTTGTTAAATAAGCTGGTTATGCGAGGCAAAAAGCTTCTGGAGAAGCGCACAGTGGAGTGCCAATCGTCCAGGTGATGGGGATGGATATTTTGTGGCGTAGGACGATGCCGGAAACCTGCAGCTGGTATAAGTCCGAACAATTCCTCTGAACACTCCCCATGATACAAGCGTACTACATAACGAGCAGTCCTCCCAATAACGTTTTTTTTTTTATTATTTAGTTAAGTTTATGTCCAAAATAAGGGGCACTGAACAAGATATAGTTTAAAACTAATAAAAGATAATAATTATTTTACTACGAAGTCACAAAGAAGAAAAAAGCGCCTCCATCACATCACACACACATCTACAGAAAACATATTAAATCAAGCATGTCTATAGAGTCCTTGCTTATCATGCAGAGAAGAACAACTGCTTATTAAAAATTCCAATCATTGTAATTGACACTGTCGACAGGACAGAAATCCGATATCGTTCGTGAAATTAATGAACTCGAAGTTGACAACGAGAGGAGGGTCTTTTTTTTTTCTTTTACTCCTCTTTGACCTATTAGTCATGTACGAATGAGTTTTTGAAATTCTTTTATTAAATATTCGGCTTACTTGTGTGTAAAGTTCCGATACAAAGTATTTAATTTTCGGACCAAGACCAAATTACAAATGCATTGTTCAGTTGATTGTAACAAGAACTTCAGAAATATATGTGAATTTAGAACGGTCAAATCATTGAGACTTGTTGTGTTTCAATTAACATTTGGTCCTTAATCTAGGGATTATAATAAAATATTTAATTAATAAAATGTATGTTGTACAAAATATTAGTAATAACGCTCTCTATAAAATGTAAATACCTCTTATGGTACCGTTCATTATTTCATCATTTCTTATTACAAATATTCGTATCACAACCCAATTTTAATATAACATCGGGTGTTAATAACTAGCTATTAAAAGGAGAGTAGGATTAATGATACAAAATACAGGAAATTGTTTTATGACTTACTTGTTTTATTTTTAATTATATGCCTGCCGATTTATGATTTATTACTAGTGTGGCATAAACCCGGTCACAGTTACAACAACAGCATAACTAAACGAAAATGACAAATTTTCGTTTAGTACTACTACTTTAGTACTACACTGGTAAACTCAGTCTACATATTAGAGAGCCTCCTTATAACCGTGCAATTTAGTAGATTTAAATTGTTGGCGGTTTCAATATTGCTCGTCGACAGAAGTGGCAGCGTGTCTGTAAATTCGCCTACATTTAAACACAAACACGATATGTACGGTACGTTTTAAACTAATATGTTATGTTGAATTAATATTTCAAAGTCATTTGAGATACTTTGTCTTTTTTAACTAGCCCGTAGTAAAGGCCACTAGTCAACCTGTATTGTTGAAGAATGAAAAACCATTGTAGCTTTACTCAACACTGTGACAGATCTCTTGAAAATAGAAAGAGAAATTGCACTTTGATCGAGTTCTCTACTTGTAGCCAAAAACCTATAAATACTTAACTCATAAATATATATCTATATTTTATCGAAACAATACATCTAAAATCTAAACTAATTATCAAACTATATCTGTGACATGGGTTCAGTTAACCAGTATGTCAATATTAGGATGCCTTGAATAAACAATGCAAGTAGTATAGGTATGGTTTCGGTGTTTACCACAAATGCCAACACTTGTACAGGTACACACAAAAGCACGTAAAAAGAACTTCAGATTCTAATACAACTCGGCCGACGAATTCGGAGAATAACGCCATGTCTGCATTGTCAATAGAAGAGAAATTTAAAAATGTGTCAATATATTTATGTCTTAAAATCAACATTTCTCAAAATATTTTTTGTGACTATAATCAAATGTTACAAAAATACATCGACAAAGAAACTGAATCTGATACATAAAAGAAAGTTGGTTTACAGCATTCATAGTATAACTTAGATTTAGTTTTCTAGAATATGCAACAAAAGTTCTATAAGAATATAAACTTCTATAACAAATTAGGTAAGTAGCAGTAACTTCAACGATACATTACAATCAAAGCCGACTTGGACGTTGGAATTTTGTATATTTACCAGATGCGCTTTGATATTCACAGAATAAACAGTTCACTGAATTTCAAAAGAATTTTTCTTTAATGTTCTTAAAATGCCATACATGTTTTGTTGTTTAAGATGTAACGGCACATTATGGTTTGAATTACTTGCCACGTTTAACACGTGGAAAGTAATTCAAGTACTTCAAACCATGAACACAAATATTACAAAGTTTTAATAAAAAATAATGTATTTTATGAATGTTATGGTAATGGGACAATAATTAACGTCATCACAACCTTTAATGATAGAAACCATGATCAATAATTTCATGGTTTGTCTCAATACAGATTATATTATCCATACAATGAAGTCGATTTCAATTTTAACACCATCATATAGCTGTGCTTGTTTAAATGTCGCTGGGTGAGGGAATTAAACACAATTAAGAATCAAAGTTTCATTGAACATATATTCATTTGGGGTCATGTCGTATTATTCATTTGAAAGGTTTGTGATTTCTAATCAATATTTATAACTTTGTTTTTCTTTAGCCAGTTGTTTATAGTAAGACGGCTTGGACTTCGTGTCACCAGCAACATGAGTTAAAGGTTTGTGACCCTTACTTGCTTGAGCTATTACTTATACTCGCCTATCGATCTGTATAAACAATATCCCTTTTCTGTCAATATACTCCAAATTTTCCCTTAAGCCCGGATGACAGAAATAGGCATACTATGAAAATGGACTAAATTATGATCGGCAAGCTCTGGAGTATGGGTAGGCCCTTGAAGAATACAGGCATGAGTGTATGTACTCATATGTTTGTATATATGTACATAGTTGTGCTTCTTTGACCAATGACCAAAGGGTCATAAAGTAATGCTGCAACTTGAACCTTCTACAAAAATATATGCATATTTTGGCGCTAGATAGCCTAATCAATACTATCAATCTAACATTTAGATCCTCAGATCAGTTACAAATACAAGTGCTCATGCATATTGCGGCAATTTTTTATAGTATGGTCCTTTGTGTATCATCTTAAGATTACTAGAGACACAAGGTGCTCACAATTATTTATAGTATGGAAACAAAGATAAGTAAAAAAGTTTGTATCTAATAAATGCTATAAAATTAATTTAAATGCTATAAAATTTAATCTCAATGTTATAAAACTAGCTTATAATAGAGCCTATATTTTAAATGAGTATGAGACCTCTAGCAATACATACAGCTGTGTTAATTCATGCAGTAGTGTTTGCGTGAAGCGTGCACAAAATGTAGACAGACAGACAGATAGAAATTCTACTGTTGTTTTGGCTTCTGTTGCTCTAGTAAATATAGTTTTTCGTCAATATCTATAATGTACAGACATCGGCTTGTTACAATTATATTATATGTATAGGTAAGACTGATATTTATTTTTGCACAAAATTATCAGCATAATCAATTAAAACTAACCATGAAAATTGATATCCCAATAAAATTACGATAACATAAACTTGACATGAAAAATCTGATATGATAATTTTACCCTTCATTTTCTTTAACTTATTTGCTATTACTGTTTAATGCACCTACTTCAGTCATTTCTACATCACCCTAAGGTAGACTGGCAGAGAATGCCTTTGGCATTAAGTCCGCCTGTGTGCATTTTGTGCATTAAGTTTTAAATAAATAAATAAATAAATAAAAATCGTAATCATCCGTGTCTTTTGTTCTTGCCTGTACTGAACTAGTTCAAACAGTAAACACTATGTTATGTATAAATGCTATAACGTTCGTTTACCTAAGGCCACTAAGATATTCTAGTTAACCTACATAAGGTCTAATACGACAGCCGTCACATAGCACAATAATCAGATAATATGCATATGGTAATAAAATCGTATGCAGCAAAAGAGGCAAAGCTATTGTTATCACAGGCGGGATGAATGCACCATGTTCAGAAACAAAAAAACATTTAAAATGTAAATTAACTACGGAAAAAATACACAGAACAATGTTATAGGTAATCAGTTATGATGTAACGTATCGGAAAGTAACGGAGATAAATTCTATTTCTATTTTGAAAAGACAATTCCCGCACTAGGATTTATTCTTTACAAACATTTAAACAACGGACAGAAAGAACACCCAGACTTAGAACCAAAAATTTGAGGAGTACACAAAGTGTTGTCCCGTGCGGTGATCGAACCGACGACACTTGCCGCGGCAGTGTAGTGGCGAGGTGACCACTTAAACCGCTACCCCATCTGTGCAGGCCCAAAAATTTCAAAGTTTTTAGTTAGAAAAGGAAAGCTATTACAGATTATGTACTGGAGTTAAATGGAATTAAAAGTTTGGCTCAGGGCAGGACTTCAATTGCAGTGCGGCCGGTAATAGTGGAGACACTTAAATTGTGCCTTGAAGCCGGGAGAAAAAGGTCCACGCTCGGTACTTCGTCCCTTAAGCAGTGCCGTGCGGTGAAGCGGGAGGCTCGCGCAACAATGAGTAGCCGTCTATAGAGCGATAGTGATAGATAATAGGTCCATATGCGCTATTCCCTACGAACGAAGTTTCAATCTCACAGCAACAATCGGACTAAACTCATTTACTTTTGAAGTTTCTACTACGTTAATTACGTTCCGTTCCACTAAGAAATTTTAAAGTACATATATATACTGACGCTTATAACACCGAAGGGGCAAGCAGAAGAACACCCACATTTTGCAAACTATAATTTAGTCCCACATACGTAACAGAAAATAAGCCTTCAAGGGGGCACTGAGTGACTAGTAGTGGCACAGGCACCGGTAGAACTCCTAGTTCGTTCGTACCAATCGTTACCAATCAATAGGAACCCCAGGTATTGTGACCAAGAGATGTAGTTCGCCGTATGGAACTCGTAGTTTCTGTTGAAACATATTGCTAGTAATACCTAACGGCTTAAGAAACAACCGCTCCCTAAGCAGATAATGTAACTTTAATAACAGTAAATGCAATACTTTCTTCTTCTTTTTGTGATTTCCTGTTCAACGTCTTGTCTATACACATTTTAAGTTATAATTTGAAAGGTGAACCTATGACGATGGGTTAAAAACAAATTTTATATCGAACATTCCTATGGAACGCAACAACACATCAAAATCATGATATTATAAATTAAATCTGAAGTTTATTTTCCCAGTAATTTATTTCTCAATATAGCACTATTTTATAAAAAAAGGAAACAGATCACATGGTCAGTTCTAAATAAATAAAGTGTCACATTACAGGATATTAGTTCATAATTTGTTAAGGTTAGTGCACATAATTGCAAAACCCTGTTGTTCCCAAGTACTGGCAAATAAAACGGATTTAATCATTCCGGAATATCTGATTATACTCTAACTAGATAAATATCATTGTGATACATAGGGCTGCTACGGATGAAACCAAGACTATAATTTACTGTATGTGACTGCATGTGAATGCAAATATGAACATGCTCTCCTTCAGCAGAAAATCTTATATATAAAATCTCTTGTCACGGTGTTTTTTTGGCCGCATTCCTCCGAAAGGGCATGACCGTTTTTTTTATGATTTTTTTATGTATATTTATTTGGTAGGTATGAGAATATGTCGTAATGTATATTGGGTGTCCCTAGCTAGAATAATGTTTTATATATTATTTTATTTTATTATTTTTATTATTTAACGTCAAAAATACCTATAGCCCCAAAATTTTACCCTCTAACCTTCACTCTCCCATTTTTGATTTTAGTATTTTTGTAATAAAAATTTAGAGATATAAGGTCCACGCTACGTCCCACAGGAGCTATTCCTAATGCGGGAGTTGTCTTTATAAACCAAAAACAAAATAAGATGACTTCTTTGAACATTTTACTAATATAGTGTCTAAAACGATCAATTATAATGTTAGAAATTATAATTAAATCAACCGATTATATGTATAACTTAATAAGCCTACAAAGTTTACACTGAATCAGACTAAATGGCACACCAAGAAGAATTAATTGAATGTTTGTATACATTTGATTGGATTTACATGATTAAGTAAGACAAGGTACTCTACCTTCAAAATAGGAACGTAATTAGTTGGGAAAATTTGGCAAATTGTAGGTTTCCTATTAGAGCCAATGTTGGTACAATCAGATTAGAGTTAATTACTGTTAAGTTTGTAGGACGGTATCGTTATAACTTACGAAAACTAAACTGATTTTGTAGAGAACACATTCTCAGTGTTGATAACAATATTAGTTACAATTTTTTAACAAAGGGGTTTTACAAACACATAGTATCGAGTGCCATACTTATTTAATACTGACTAATGACTGTTTGCTGCATTATGGGTACATATATACTTAGAATCTACAGCTAACTATTCGCCTTCCTTTGTCCTCGCACAAATTTATACAGATTAATTAAACCTCGGATGAGGCAGCCCTAGCCCACAAAGTACTGTCACTACGGGCATGCATTGTGCCAGGGCGCGAGATTGGAGCGTGCGGTTTGCATCCGGACTCACACAATAGCCATTTCGATTAGTATCGCGATGCGATCTGTGAATGGCACAACGACGTCCACGCACATCCTGGAAATGTTGGCCTACCTGACCGGCAAACTCGAATTTCTATTTAATAGAGTTAGATATACAATAAAATATTAATAAGCCGTGCGATTGTCGGTGATGGATTCTCGGGCCACTACATCTCTTCTCATGGATCTAATAAAAGCGACTAAAGAATTGGACTATTATTTATCGGACAGTAAGAATACAGTCATACAGTGCCCGGTTTACGGCAATAGGCTTGCCCCCTAATACGTTAGTGGGATCAAATTATAATTGGCAGAATGTATTTGTTTATTACATCTTTGCCTAGCCCGTAGGGGATACAGGCGTGAGTGTATGTATGTATGCGATATCAAATTAAATCACCAACACAAAGTTTATTTTTTGTAGTCATTTAAGGACCTCTTAGTCTAAGTAATAAATCAACAGTCCTGCATAATCTCTTATTACATAGAGTATACATATTTGAACAAACTCACATTTCATTGAGTGTGCATGTGAAACAAAATCTAATTATAATTACGCAGGAACATTTGTTTCTGCATAATTATGTATTATAAATGTTGAGTTCTCTAGTGATAACGGCAGTACAAAATTAACTGATTAATAGGTTACAATCTATCTTAATATAACTCATATAAACCTTTATAATTATGTAAATTATAACTAATCCATAACTACTTGGCTTTGAAGATTTTGAAGTAGATTACAGGAGTGTAGCGTCTAGAAGCTTTTATAATCTTTTTTTTATAATATAGGGGGACAGACGAACAGACGGGTCACCTGATGGTAAGTGAAAACCGGCCATCGACACTGGCAACTCAAGAGTCGCAAGTGCGCTGCCCGCCTTCAAGGGTGATGAGGGACAGAGGGATGCGGGGAGGGGAATGCAGAGAGCCGCGCGAATAGCTAGAAAAGATGGGATGAGGGGAAGGAAAAGAGGGGAGTTGGGCCACCGGAAACCTCACTCATTTCGTTTTCTGAGAGGCCGTGGTATTGCACCGGTCGAGTCGGCCCATTCGTGCCTAAGCATGGCTTTACCACTATTCACCTTCAGGTTTAATACCTCAACGTCCTCCGAGATAGTTAGGAACATTTGCGTAGTTTTCAATTATGATGAAGAGATTACCTGCAGCCAACTCAATTATTTAGCTTTCAAAGCACATCCTTACATAATAATTCATTAGAGGAATTGACTTAAATATATTTTCCACACAAAACTGGTCCTGGAACTCAACTATTTCATATAATATATCCTCTAACACAATTGATATTACAATACGTAAGTTAATAGTACCGTATAAAACTTCTTATTAATGACACGTTCGCACTCTAGGACACAATGGGGTACAATGTAAGAAGAAAAGTTTTAATTTGTATCGAGATCACGTGGGTGGAGAATGTCTCACTCTATCGTGGACTGCAATAAACCGGTGCAGAGCTCAATAAAAGTTTTACTCGTTTGCACTTACCAAGAAAATAACACCGTTTCTATTTCCAATTGGCTCACAGAAGTGAAAATCAATGGTAACTATTTTGAGATAACAATCTTGTTGAAGAAAGAATAGAATTTGAGTAGACTTATTAGTTACTTTTAAGGATGATTTGATATGTCTTATTATCGAGGTGTAATTTATTATATTATACAAAAGAAAAAGACAACCATTTATACTGAATACAGTTTGTAGCAACTGAAAAGTTAGAACGACATAACGCTCTGATTTGAAAGCAGTTTCAAGCTTAGGTATAAGATATTAAATACCGTACAGTTATTTATTTTTATCACAAATAATATTATAAACGCGATTGTGAGGTGTTTTTTTGTGACGCTTTCATGTCTTAACTTATGAATAGATTAATCATTAAATAATATATACACGAAGCCCAGTGGTATAAAGAAAGATCAATGGTAATCTCAATCCAGATCATAAAAGTAATGTTGCCTAGGGATAAAGAAAAAAACATTAAAGCGTGCAGATCAAAATCTAGTTAGTCACACAAAAAAATACATCCTTTGCTAGTAAGCAGTTTAACGAACATAATCTTAATTTCATAATAATGAAATCTCAAAAGCCATTCGTCTCCCGGCACCCTAGCATACAATGCAATGACATGAAAAACTCCAGACCTCATTTAAAACTTCCCGGCACTTGGCAACGGACAGTTACAGAAATAACTGTAGTACTTTATAGATAATAATGACTTGAGGAGTGCCAACAGTATCCTAGTGGCGTCCACAATAGGCTGAATGCCACTTGAGTATTGTCCACAGGCCATTGTAGTGGTTCTGGAACTTCAATATCATATATCGTCCATTTATAAAGACTAACGGGACAAAGGCGCACTCGTTCTTGAATTTCTTAGCTGTATTATATATATGATAGGTGTAAGATTGTTGCTTTAATCGCATAGAAGCGCTATAAGTACTTTATATGTTTCTGCACTATTACCAAAGACTATTAAGAAAATCATTGTCTGTTTCTACAATTATATTTTTTAAACTGTCTCGGCAAGTTCTACTACATACAAATCTGGGAAAATGTCATATATCCGTAAATTATTGTAAAGTATCTATGTATGTTAATAACAATGTACACAAATATACATTACGTTACGTGTGTGTACAGTACACATTAGTGTTTAATCCATCTCGTTTTTTTTATGGGATATGGGATACGGCAATCGAGCATGGTCACCTGATGGTAAGTGACTACCACCGCCTATGGACACCCGCCCGAATGGAGCGTACTTCTACCTAAAAGGGCGGCAACAAGTGCGTTGCCGGCCTTTTAGGTAGAAGTACGCTCCATTCTTGATGGTTTGAAGGTCGTATCGGTCCGGAAATACGGCAGATGACAATTTGTTCCACAAGCTGGTAGTGCGACACAAAAAGCTAAGCTAAGATCGTGTCTTTTATACGGCATTACTTTTCGTAAGTATTAGATATGATAACGTGGTAAAGATACTGCAATTTACGATTGAGAGAGGAATCAATTGAGCAATGGGAGTACTAACCGCAATACACAGGAAGAGCGTTTGAAACGTGGAAAGGTAATGTTCGTGGTAAAAATGTCGTAAATGTTTTGAGGAATAAAATTCAATTAATTAAATTTACGGTGAAAATTACTTTTAATTCATTTTACTTTTTTTACCACATGGAAAAGGGTATAAAGGATTTACACACTGTGGAGGCTTGAAATGAAAAACTTACAAAACAAATTCCAATTACAAATTGAAATTACGAAATTTTTTTAGACAACATATTATAAAAAGTTACACTTCAGAGATGTTAGTTATATCATTATTAATTACTATATATTATTGTATTACTATATATTCACCGAATGACATTCATTTTCCAATGAAATGAAAGGAGGAAATCGGGGATATGCAACGCAAGCGTTGCTTCACCACCGATCGAAAAAAAACTCAATAGAACTTAAGAATAATATTGTGTCAACAGTTACCATTAAAGGTCCTAAATGTTCTTTGAATTACATAAAAAAATGAAGACATAACAATGTAATGTTTCCTCCAAAATAAAAAGGAACTTATGGCGTATACAAATATGTATTTCGTAATAAAAGAAAAGGACCCTCGGATATATTTATTATTACAAGAGTAGAAATATTTATACAGGTCAGAACCAAAACAAAATGTGACACAAGCTCGTGTTACGAAAATATACTTAGTATCAATAAAACTAGACACAAAGTTTTAAACAAAGTACATTTAAAAAATAAGATAATATATCTGTCTAAACTGGACTCTTTAATCTATGTAGTACTAATGTATTTATAACTAAAACAAACCTACTTATTCAAAGCTTTAAGGTAATGATGCCATCTGATTTCCATATTTCCATTTTTTTTTAATTTCTGACGCCTGTACTCGTTTCGCAAAGACTTATATCGTTCAAGAATCTACACTAGCTCTCCTCAGAAATAACATTTTCTTGTACTTGTAAGCGCAGTTATCATAAAACAAAGATGACATACAAAATGAAGATAATTATAACTTTTCACATGCAGTCTAGAATTTAATTTAATTCAGAGACGTCGAGGGCCTACTTGGCACACGGTCAAGCGTCCATACACATTCCGACGCGCACTCCCTTTATACACAACTTTATAGTAATGTAGCAAAATTGGGTAAAAGATGAAAGGTGTACGCAAAGATATGTAAACGCTGAAAGATTTGATGCCATCATATTAACTTGGTGACCAAGAAATGTGGTTCTTCAAATACAAATAAGACTAATTTCGCTAATGACTACCATTAAATATTCATAAAACAGTCTGTTTTTTTTTTAATAAGGTACTTATGACTAATCCATGTCAAGTAGAATGTTCACCGTCTCAATATGTTCAATCAAAATAATTACTTATTTAAGATATATGTTTGAGATACATGCTAGGCTAAGAGACAGTTTTAACATTCATTGGTGTCTATGCATAAGTACAGATATTTGACGTTAAACGGATCATGAGTTCATGTTGTGTATTTAATTATAAGATAATAACATGCTTGTTAAATACTTTTATGAAATTACTATTCTAACGCTTTTCATAGATTAGATATGTGTTTCAATGCATTTTTAAGCACGTAAAAAAAACAATTCCGAATATCTATTTTGTGATCACTCAGAACCACAACCGGACAGTCCGAATCAAATCAATAAAACCAAAAAGCACCTATTACGTGTGGCCGATTCGATATGGATTCACGTATGCATTATTCATAAGAGGTAACACTCCAGTTATTATTAAGAACTAGGTACAAGTTAAAAGATAGAGATTTATACAGGGTACAGCGTTATTATGAAATTAATTTATGGAAACATTATCGTAGGCGCTCGCCACTTCGTAAGGATACATTTCTGTTTCGTAGAAGCGTTTATAAACACGAAAAGGGGTTTACATAGAACGTGTGTTAAATTTAGCTAACATAACGATGGATGTTCATCTATCACTGTATTTAATCATTCCTGGAGGATTGCAGTCAAAAAGGATTACTGTTTTTGTTGAATTGTTGGGATAATGCAAAACGAACCGCTTCGGGGATACAGGAGTGAGGAAGTGCAGGTATGTATGTTAATAATAAAATTGTATATGTAGAAGTAATATTAATTATTCTAGCGATGTATTACTTTGTAGGCAGAGATAAGTATTATTTGAATTGAAATAATGTAATGTGTAGACGTCGTATGAGCTACTTTTCGTAAATAATACATACATATATGCATAAGGCATTTTGATGACAACGTGAAAACCGTATCGTATTTTTGTA
The DNA here is from genome assembly GCA_947561695.1 of Tyria jacobaeae. NCBI lineage: Eukaryota > Metazoa > Arthropoda > Insecta > Lepidoptera > Erebidae > Tyria > Tyria jacobaeae. The sequence goes on along the minus strand of OX387221.1, from coordinate 10,875,854 downwards.
AACAAGGATAGCTAAATCTAATGTAATAAAATAATATTCGGTGTAATTTGCTAAAATTTGGGGTACAGTGATGGGCAATGGTTTATACAAACAAGAAGTCATTTGTGTAGAGGCAAAATAGTACTAAGACGAAAATGAAAGCGTACAAAGTCAAACATAAAAATAGGATACAATACAGTCGATCACAGACTGTCTCGTCACAAATGATACTACATACAAACTTTTATTTATTGCGAAAGTTGGCTGGGATTACAGATGTTTGCACATTGTTCTCGCTCTCGTGTAGCTAGATTGAACATGTTCTAAGATTGTGTTCAAAGTACTTGTACTTGGCACACCCTAGTATCTATAAAGGAACATACTTAACAAGATCGTGCCATAAAAGTTAAAAAAATATTTATAATTTGTTTATAATATTTTTTTTACTTGACCTAAAAAATTTTTTTTTTGCAAATCAATTAATATCATGTATTAATAAGAAAACGATAATATGATGATTTTAAGAAAAATAAAATGTTTTTAACAACATTACTTGGATTTTTCAGTTTTTGTTCAAGTAAAAAAAATATTTTGAAATTTCCTAAATATTAATAGTTTATGAAATATTGGCAAAAAAGGAAACACCATTTTTTTTTATCTTTAATTGTTTATAACTTTTGCAATTTTTTATGTGCTAATACACGCTTTTAGCACATTTTTCTAAGCGTCATTCCGAATCCAATGAGCTATCGCACATAATTTTAAGAGCAGTATCTCTATTTTGTACCATTTTCAACTTGTCGACTAGACTATAAGGGGTCGGGTTCGATAGACCCCAATAAGCTTGCCCCATATTACGTGAGTCCAAATTCTTATCATCAAAATGTGTGTGTTTTATACACCCCTGCACCCTGTAGGGGATGCAGGCGTGTGTATGTATGTATGTCTAAAATTAAAACCGTCACACTAATATTAGACGGCATAGAAATACATGCCAACTAACAATAGACATGTAAATTTATTTTACATTTTTGAAATGAAAAGTCTATGATACTTATATAATTATAATAAAGGTAAGATTTGTTTAATCTTACAAAAATCGAAATAGGAATAGATTAGTGACATTTATCAAGATTTTTTTAAATTATATTTCCAAAGCTATCTGTTTGTTAGAAATGACGTAAATAACCCATCGCTATTTACGTGATTCCTTGTAATTCTATATCATTGCTATTCTATATATCTTGACTTCCGCAAACTTGGTATAGTGTTAGATATACATATAAAATATACTAGGGATGGTTGCCTGATGAGAAAGATCAATGGTATAGTAATTAGTTAGCTATATAAGATAGAAATACGCCACTTTATTTACTTATAATCTATAAATAATGTAATTAAATAATGGTTTATGTGCATCTAAATATTTTTGGCGATTGTATTAATTTAGTCTTTTTCATTCGTTTTTCATTTTTGAGGAGCGGCGACACAGTTTTACTTAATTACTGTTTTAGTAAAATTAAAAATAAAACAGTATCATAATAGAAAATAGTAAACAATAGTATGTACGAAATCTCTTAACGAAAGTAAAAGATTTTTTGAAAAAATATTATAAGGTGGGCAGCATAATCGGTGTTAAACGCACTAGAGACAATTATTTCTGTAAATCACACCGACCTTGAGTATGCTTAGTGACCGTTAGTTTTAACTTCCTTCGTGAAACGTCTATTTAAAAATGTAATAATTGACTTTTAAAAAGTTGGTTACACCTTCAATGCGCCCTCCGAACTCTTTTCCGCAATACAAAACTTATTCGAATTTCATTTCATTTTCAAATCGCCCGCCACAGGAATATGTATACTTTTTCGATTAAATCAAATATTTTGAAAAACAGAAAAGGCTTAACATACATAAAAAATACTTTCAGTCGAACATAGAATCTACTGCTTTTTTGAAGTTGGTTAAAATGAACATTTAAGGACAGAAAGTGCGTATATCAGTCAACAAACTTTGCTGCTTTTACTGAAGGACCTCTTCAGTAAAAGCAAAGTTTGTTGACAATATGTCACGTTATGTAGAAAATGAAAGATAATACAAAGCAATGTCAACTAACTCATAACATGACATGACATTGCAAAGCAATAGATATTATTGGCTTACTTCCCACCGTGTCATCCTTTTGTCCCCATGACCTTTGAAGTTCAATTTCCAACACTCATCTTTCACCTTTTTGCCCTCGAGGTCATGTTGTCTTAATAAATGAAATACAAAACACTCCGTACATTTCTGTAGAAGTATATTTTATTTTATTTACCACTTCTTTGCATGAAATAAATTTCAAAATTATATTTACTTTGTCTACAAACGTACTAGATTTAAACATTCACTTCCATGCAATCATAAAATTTAAGACTAATATGGTTTTCTAATGGATGCCATTGTCACAACTGGACCAAACTCTCATCTAACTGCCCTTTAAGTACATCCTTACCAATAAAAAAGAATCACCTAAATCGGTTTACGCGATATTGAGTTATTCGTCATTTGTCGCGCACATGCTTAATGCTAATTTAAGAATTATATGGTTTTCTCATGGATGCCATTGTCAAAACTGAGCCAAATTAAAATGGGACCACACGGGAAGCACCAGCTTTTAAATAAAAAAAAATAGTCGAAATCGGTTCACGCAGTCGACAGTTCTGAGGTAACAAATAAAAATACATACAGTCGAATAGAGAACCTCCTCCTTTTTGAAGTCGGTTAAAAATAGGTTGACTCGCACACTGTATGCAAGAGACCTAAAGATAAATGAAAATAAATTAGCAACATTTTCCTCAGAAGCATTTTTAATTCACTAAATTTTTATTATTACCTCATACACGAGAACGCCAACGTACATATTTGCATTTAACTAATTAATTTTTATGAAAGCACAAGGGAACTTACACAAAAGCTAGGCAAGCGTCAGTCTACCGTAATCCTTTAAATGTGACCGAGCAGGGCAGTCACAAGTTAAATTAAAAACTATAGATTATACTAATAATATGAGTCAGTCATAAAACATGAAAATAACTTGCGCTTGTCTTTTTTATAATATAGGGGACAAACGAGCTGATGCATAATCTGATGGTAAATGACTACCGCGGCGCATGGACACCTGCAACTCAAGAGCAAGTGCGCTGCCCTTTTTTTGAGGGGAGGGGAAAGAGGTAAAGATTAGAGTGAAGGGCCCGAGGTCAAGAGAAAGAGGGGGATTTGTGATTGGGCCTCCCTAAACTCACTCACTTGTTGAAGCACAACGCAAGCATTAATAAAAACCAGTTCTCTGTGAGGCCGTGGTAATACTCCAGTCGACCCGGGCTATATGTGCGTAAGTACGGCTCACCCACGTAAATTTTTAGATTATGTAGCGAGTTACAGAAAAACGTGTTCAAATTTCGGTAGGGTTATGTGTTGCCGAAAATAATTGTTAGAAAGTTTATAAGATTTTTTGGTTAATCCAATATCTCCTGCGGACAAAAACAAACGGCTAAAAATAAATTTTATTTGTTAGAGTCGATCGGAGACGTTATCCTTAATAAACTAAACCCTTGGATATTAAATTGTATATACGAACATAAATGTTTGGATCTCATGCCATATAAAATAGGTATAGGAATACTTTATTTTTATATTAAACACGTTTTTCATATGCAACATTCTGAAAAGAGATTCCGTCACAAAAATTAAATATATTTCTGTTAAAAACACGTTACTTATTCCAAAGACATGTTAGGAAATAAGATGCTACTGAAACCCCTTGTTCAGTAAACCAATACATTTTGAACTGTTACAAAATAGATGAACTACATACAATTTGTAACAAACTTTTATTTACTAAAGCACAATTTCTGTTGACAATCGAAAAGAACTTAGAGATTGTGACCTTACCCTTATCTTAATTAATGTATATTTGTTAGCTTACTGTGACTTTACACGCTAACTATATAACTAATCTTTTGCAGATAGGAGTATTAATAAGGACATAATATATCTTTCATTTAGAAAGAGAGTACTGTACTCGAAGGATGACTGAACTTAAAGAAATTAACAAAACGCAAGCAAAACAAGAATAAATACTTTCTTTATATGTACATATCTGTAGACTGTACTTAATCAAATCGTTCTCAATAGTGGCATTCGATTACGTTTTTACTTACTCTACTCCCTAGTATAAACTTTATAATTGAAGGAATGGAAAGGTTAATATATGCATTAGATGACTGTTGAGTAGTTAATCATATTTACCAGAAATTATTGATTGATTTTAGAGAAACTCTTAAGCATAAGCTAAACAGAGTCACAGTGCTTGGAATAAAGAAGTGTATTTGCACAAATTAATGGATCATAAATAGCATTTATGCCCTAGGAAATAATTAGCATTTATGGTTACACATATAATCATATCTAAGCGGTTCAAACTTTATAATTCAAATTCCACAAAACCGCTTAGTGAGAGGTGAGTTGTATTGTCTATAAGGAATCCTGTTTTAAACTCTAATAAGTTAAAAGCAATACAACTTTCGTAAAACGACCATAAACACAGGTAGAAGATAAAACGAGTTCGCGGTGTAAATCTTGCAACCGAAGCCATCTCAAGTATCGTCACTTCGTAACAACCGTAAAATCCCAATACCATATTTACGCGATTACTTACAGAAGTCACAGGATAAAAGCTGCGATACCGGAATATATTACAATGCTTTTTATGAGCCCCTACTAACGTTGTCATTGTGAAACGATTTAATTGACGATTTCTATACGATTTTCTCGGAATAGTTATTGTTTTTTAAATAAACTAAAAGAAGATAGGCTCAATTAGCGTTAAAAATGTGTAACAACAAATAAACGTAGTAGACGTATTCGGTTAAGGCCTACGCATTTAATAACCAAGTTCAAATCAATCCAGAATAGTATGATAAAGTCCAGTTCTATTTAGATATGGCAATTCTGACTAGTCAATTTCTATTCTTCTAAAAACTGATTTGAAATTGAGAACACACGTGAGTAAGGGTTTTAACCGTTGCTATAAAACACTCCTATTTGTGGTACCAGCAAATCGCTGTTTAAATCTTTGGTACAGTTTACGTCTGCCATAAAAGGAGTAAATTTACCGCACAACTGTAAAAATCTATTCTTGTAGGTGCATACACTAATGATGAAACTTGAAATATCTGCGGCAGTAGACTGTAGTAAAAATATGCGGAGACCGAATATATGACATACGCCACTTTGTAATTTTTTAATTATTAAAAATTCCCAAGTTTATTTTAAACTATGAAAAGCTTTGTGGGCCCCAACAGAATTTTAAGCTGACGGTGGGCTTTTGCTTGTTATATTTAAGCCGATGTGCTAATGGACTACGACATCAGAAAAGGTTTCATGAATCAAAACGACTGTCAAGGAAACTAAGATTTAGGCCAATTTGGGGTAAATGAACGGCTTGGAAGTCAAATTAGGTAGTATGTGTTAATCACTAGTAAACTCTGTATATTTGCAAAGGATGGAAGGTAAGAAAAACATTAGAGAAGCCATTGTTAAAATACCTATATACAAGATCATTTCCTTGAACTGCTTCAAGTTTTGCCTTGAATTAAAGATTTGAGTAATAGCATAAACTGGGACATTCAACCTATCTTTACAACTTCGATTAAAGCCTACTGAGTCGTATTAACACACGTTTATAGCATTGTTCCGGTTTTTTTACAGTAAGTTATTTATGTAAAGTTTAATAAGGATATACATATATACACCTACCGATGTGTATATGAACCCTTGTGAAAGTCAACATTCAAACTATTTTATTGGACAAAATGTTGGTGTACAAAGATACACATGTATATCTTGACAAATGTAAATTATTTTACGACGTACCTATAGTGTACAATATTCGTCTTCTTAGTGTTTTATGTTGTGTACTACAGTACAGTATTTAGTGTTTAGTTTTACTATCGATTTAAATATAACCAACATTTTGAAACATATACAATAATCACGTACTCTCTTTTCCACATATATGTAATAATTGCAGAGATTTCCGATAACCAGTGAACCGATGTAGGAGAGCATCAACAAGTGCGACAGATTCGATTGGGAGAACAGATATGAAACTATTTACTTTGATAACAATCGAATATGGCAAATTATCCTCCGAAGCGTGAAACTATCTGATATTATTTATCGTTAAAGTAAGGAGAAGGGCTGGCTAGACATACATTGATATCTTTATTATAGAAGCAACGGATAAATAATAATTAGCCTTACATTAATTTAGATTATAAAATGTAACATGTTTGAGTAGTTTTGTGTATATATGTATGCCCTGAAAACATGCGAATAATGGGCAGTGAGCATCAGAATTAATATTGCAGCTTTCAAACTTTCATATTCTCAAAAAAAAATTAACCGTGTTTGAAATATTTAGGAGGATATTGAATCTTATTTATATCAGGAATTTAAATTTTATTATATAGAGATTGTATTCAACACACATTCTCTAATTTAGCAGGAAATTAAAGCGATGGTTTTGTTATATCTTAACTAACGTGTTTCTTACCTGACTGCACAGATGGCGTAGCGGTTGAAGCGGTCACCTCCGCAACAGCGTGTGGAACCCACCCGTGTTGTGGGTTCGATCTCCGCTCGAGACAACACTTTGTGTAATCCTCAAATTGTTGTTCCGAGTCTGGATGTGAAATCCTAGTAAGGGGGTTATCCAAAAAGGGCTTGTAATCATTTTCAGTTATTTATTAATCTGTACGAGGCTGCGTTATTGCCACTAACAAAAAACCAAACTAGGTAGGTATATAGCAAAAGAGAGATTTGTGTTAAAATCGCTACATATTCTGTAATATGAGTCTGTCAAAGTGTTTGTACACCGTAAGCGTGTAGTCATTTCTAAAGGAATAGACACTTATATCTGTTTACATGACATTCAGAGCAATACGACCTGAAATCCCATTAGTCTTGTCACAACAGTATCCGATGCCGTGTGAGTTTCGATCATACGCAAACTGTCTGCAATCGTAGAACATGTGTGGGCTTGTGAGCTATTGTTCGCTCTTACGTGAGTAATAGAGGTGTTGTTATGTAGACCTGGTTTCTTTTAAAAGTCGGATCGAGTTCTATCGTGTTCTTTTTCGTTTAACTACCGAAGTTACTACCGAAATAATTTACAGCACTTTTGTCAAGACAGTACAAGATAGGGTTAGCTTACTAATAAATTACAGACTTTTAGTCATTTATTTGACCACTTGAATAGGTTGACCGCACAAAATGTAGTTAAAGCTTTACGATAGACGATTCTTATGTTTATGTTCGTTTAGTTCTGCGTATTTGTCTCTTTGCTATCGCTTTTATTTTATCTTTATAAGAGTGACCTATTAAACGTGGCTTTAAATATAAATAACAATGCTGTAAGTAGATTTTGTTTTACCGCGGAATATACATATAAACATCACTAAGGAAAAAATAACCAATATTTAATTTATTTTTATTTTTATTCATCTTTAATTTAGAGAGATAATAGATTTATTTTATTAACTTTCTATGAAATGTTAATAAAGAGAAATATATTGTAAAATTCAAGTTTTTTCCTGTTTTTTTTTTTTTTTTTTTTTTTTATATTAGCCTACCATAGTGACTCCACTTTGCCTGATGGAAAGCAATAGGAGGAGTCAAAGAGTGGTGGTCACCATCCTCATTGCATGTCTAGTCAATGCAGCATTGTGACACACACTATGGCGGCCTGGTGAGATGCTTTTTCACGCCCCGCTTAAAAGACCCGGGATCATAGTGGGAAGGAAACACGTGCGCTGGTAGAGAATTCCAGGCTTTTACCGATCGGCACAAGAAAGAAGAGCCAAACCGTTTAGTTCGGGTACGTATATTTTCGACGCACAAACGGTGACTCCTCAGGCCAGCACGTGTAGTCCTGTAGAGGAAGGGAGAAGGTGGGACCAATTGGAAGAGCTCATCAGAACACTCCCCGTGATGTAGGCGATAGAGGACTGCCATAGAGGCGACATCTCTTCGCAACTGCAGAGGCTCAAGAGACTGGGTGATCTCAGGACAGTCGATAATGTGGACTGCGCGCCGCTGCAACCGATCGAGAGCGTCAAGCAGACACTGCGCATAGCCGTCCCAGAGATGAGAGCAGTACTCCACGCAGGAGCGAACCTGGGTCTTGTACAAAAGACACAGTTGCTCGGGCGAGAAGAACCGTCTCACCTTGTTCAAAACGCCGAGCTTACGCGAGGCCGCCTTAGTGACACTCTCGATGTAATCGCGAGGATTGAGATCCCGGCAAATATCCATACCCAGAATACTAAGCCTATCCTGCAGTGGCAGTTGAGTGCTCTGAAGAGTAGGAAGGGGAAGGAATGGAGACTTTTTGTTAGAGAACACACACGCTTGTGTTTTCTTGGCGCCGAACTCGACCAGATTCTCACAGCCCCATTGGGAAATGCGGCTCAAGACCCGGTCGAGCTCAGCGACAAGCTCCTGTCGTTTTTCCTCAACGTCTGCCAGCTTGGCAGTAGGATGCCCAAAATATCGCCCGTGCACTGTACTGTCGTCTGCATAACAATGTATATTGCCAAGGGTTAACATGTCATTGATATGCAGAAGAAACAGCGTAGGCGATAGGACGGAGCCCTGAGGTACACCAGCGCTTACCTCGCGGAAGTCTGAGACCGCGCCGTCGCAGAGAACCCTAATGCGGCGCTTTTCGAGGAAGGCAGCAACCCAGTTGCAGAGTTTAGGTGGCAGACCAAATGCAGGAAGTTTGGAGAGAAGCGAGCGGTGCCACACCCTATCGAAGGCCTTGGCAATGTCGAGGCTGATGGCCAAGGACTCCCCATGCCTATAGCCTCACCCCAAAGGTGTGTGACGTACGCTAGAAGATCACCCGTGGATCGGTTCGGCCGAAAACCATATTGCCGATCATTTAACAAGGAGTGATCCTCTAGGTGGCGGATTAGTTGGGTGTTGATGATCCGCTCGAACACCTTACAGAGTATGGAAGTGACGGCTATAGGTCGGTAATTGGCTGGATCGGAGCGGTCGCCTTTTTTGGGAATGGGTTGAACATTCGCTTCTCTCCAGGCCTCCGGAACAATTCCTGAGGAATAGGACAGGCGATACAAGCGCGTTAGTACGGGAGACAACTCAGGTGCACAGTTCTTAAGAACCACCGCCGGAATACCATCGGGTCCACTGGCTTTCCGGACATCGAGTGACCGAAGCTCCGCACGGACATCCCTCTGCCGGATGCGAATATCCCGCATTGCGGAGTCGCAGGACGCAATATTTAATAAGTATATAAATTTTTATATAATATGTGAACGAGTGTCAAGTAAAGTCTTTTCAAGTAAAACGATATAACAAATTCCTTCCATTTTCAAATACATATTTATTAAATTTAAAATGTTTAAAAAAATAGTGCAATGCGCAGAAACTTGTATGATGTTATAGAAGAAACATGATAACAGAAACTATATATTTATGCGTATAAATAAATATTCTCAATGTTCAGTTCCACAGATCCGTCTAATCCCAACAGCGTTAAAAGCTTATTTTTCCTCGACCTCAGATCGATAATATTATGTTAGTGTAACAAACTTAGCTTCCGTGCCGTATCTAGTTCATCCGTTTTTGATATCACTCCCTGCGTCTACGTATTCCGTGTATATTTGGATAATCTCATACTAAAATATATAGGATCCTCGGCTATATTTTCTCTTTAAAGATAAAACGCTTTCAGTTTTTTAGAAGGCACTAAAGAGGCAGAATAAATACTTAAAGGCTGGGTATTATTCTACAGTTAGAATGCGAGTGAGATATTTTATTTTATCTTTGCTAATTCAATAAAGTGAACATTTCTTTTTGTTTTTGACTGCGCTAATCTTAGGAACTACTGATCTGAATTGAACTTTTTTTTGTTTTAATAATCTATTAATTTTAAATGTAATTTCTAAGCAGGTTAAATCTGTAACACGTCAATTCAGCTGAACAAAATGCTTTATTCAGGCTATCGCAGTCCACTGCTAGACTAAGGCCCTCTCTCAACCTGCGCCATATATTTATATATTAATTATTGTATATGCAATATCTACGCGAATTGTTAAAATCATAACATGAACACAACAACGAATAATCCGATTAAAAAGAAATGATTTTGAATTAGACAGACCATTTATTTAGGAAATCATCAGGGACCCCAATCATCCCAGGGAGTGTCAACAAAATAGGCAGACAAATTCAAAGTGAGTAAAACCGCAGGGCATATCTAGTTTTATATATAAATAAGAATTGAATATCTATTACAGACATAATAAAGTAATATAAAATAAATAATGATACAATTATAATTTTTTATCGTACCTCACACATAATAAAGGGTCATAAAAATATAAATTTATCAAATAAAAAACAATTAACTAATCTTCTATGTCTATACTTACTTTACAAAAACAGATTTGACATTGCACTGATATGTAAAATTTATTAATTTTAATATGTATGTACATTTAAATTTATTTATTTATTTGTAAATACTTGCTGCCGCTATATTGCATGAGGCGGACTTAATGCCGAAGGCATTTTCTACCAGTCAACCATTGGGTGATATAGAGACGCGCGTGGAAGGTTAAATATAATCTACACGTAAAAAAAACAAAAGAATGATTAACCTTGTAAAACATATAACAATATTACAGCTAAGTAATTAATTATACCATAAGCATACACATAGGTATATATTATACATACATACATAATATATATGTTGTCGGCTAGAGGACATCCTGATTTCTTGAGCGCATTCCAGAGGTTCACAGCTTGGACAGTGAAGGAGGAATAGATTCGTCCTGACTTTTAAAACAAATTAGGACTCAGATTGTATAATGACCAGTACATCTGTATGGACTTTAAAACAGACTTTGACCTCTGAGTTTGTTTCGGTGTTTCTTCTCAGGGTAGTCAGCTAGGAAACACCGGCCTCATCTAGCATAAACTAACAGAAAAAAATAATATATTGACGTGTAAAAGTGTTGTTATAACCTATTTACAAAATAAAGATCATTTATCATTTATCATAAAAATAAATAAATAAATACTCCACACACGGCCGTCTGATCCCAAACTAAGCAGAGCTTGTACTATGGTTACCAGACCGCTGATAAACATACTTATTTTTTTTTGAAATACATACATATTTTAGATAAATTACGCCCAGACACGTAACAAATGATCGTGCACATCAGACAAATATTTGTCCTTGGTGGGAATCGAACCCAAGATTTTATAAGAAATATCTGAGTTAATTCAAGGGTTGGACAAAATACAATACAATTGCAATAACGGGGGTGTTAAAACGATCTTGGATTTCTGTCAGACAACTTTAATATAGTTTATACAAAAAAGGGATTAAACAACAACAATAATAATCAATTAGTGACTTTAAAACCCGTTGAATGGTACACCACATAAAGTACATTGACCTTCATTTTGTAGGAACATGTAAAATTATTTCTGTAACTTTACACACTAATACGTATGTAATTTCAGTAACAAAACATTTTTGTCAAACCAGAACTTTTTACACAAAATAAAAAAGATTCCACCAAAAGCTGAAGCGAGAAGTGTGTGATGGGCAAAACACGCTATGCACAGACTTCAAACAAAAGCTTTTTAATTAACATGTAAGTGTGAAACAAGCTATTAAAGCTTTTCTATCGTGAGCTAGGTTCAAGTAATATTTCCGGGTGACATCACAATATTTTGCAAGCCGTCAACTCGCTCAGCAAGCTCATCATCTTGATAGCAAAAGTTATAAATGAGTTAACACCTGAACAACAAAAATCCATTATTGTTTTGACATTTGTTTTTATACAAACGACACTTCTTATGCATATGAAAAGTTTAGACCAAACTAGGCAAGTGTTGTAGGCATCGCAAATTATTATTTTTGCATAAATACCGTCTCTTGATCCTAAAATACTATGTGAACTTTCTAATGTAATACTATGCTTATGTGTTTTTTTAAACCGGGTTTTTTAGATGTAATATATAATATACACTGCCTCTTGAGACTGACTGTTTTTAAAGCCGATCTCAAAGGCCAGTGTATATTCTACGATACACACGATTTTCTCTGCATTTTTGAGATTTCCCCCCTTTTCATTTACATTCTCATTTATTTTATTTCATTATTTATTTTCAGCAAATATTCGTTATAGGCCAAAATGACAATCACCACCTTCAGGGTAAAGTAATTGACGCTATGTTCGTGAAAACATATCGGCATTCCTGTGAAACTTACGACAGATCCCAGGTTTACGCGTCACTTACTTGTGGATAATCGCTCAGAACTCCTACAAAAATTAATAAAGGAATATATTTACTGATACACTGGCATCTAAAGTTACTCAAGGTGTATATACAGATATACACTAGCCTGTGAGAGTTGCACTATATACACGTGGCGTTGAACGTGTCAATATTTACTAGTATTTCCAAATAATTTTCTCCAGATTTCGAAGTTACGTAATGACTAACGTTAAAGTCAATTTACGACATGCGTTTAAAAAGTAAATCCCCAAAGTATGAAAGTTATACTTAATTAAATTCAACTTAAATTAACAAATTATATTGATTTCTAACTTGACAACGAATAGGGTCCCTAAAAATTTAGTCAGGAGACGCTGATTATAAGTGTAAACAACACGATGAGCATAAAGTTCTCCGAATACCCCATGTTTTCATTCAGTACTTTGTTGGGGTCAATTATTAACAAAACCACAGCACTAATTTGGGGAACAGTATCTACGTAGCGCAGCAGCGAGTATGTGGTTTCACCCAATCAAGAATAATGAGCGCATTGAAGCTAAAACTACATAACAACTCCGCTCTAAATTTTCGCTTCGATCTCACTGAATAAGGTTTAGAAAAAAAAAACTATAGGAAAGAGTCATGCCATTTATTGGTTTCTTAATAGTCTTCAGTATCGGGTGTATAAAGAAGTATACTTTTGTTAATAAATAAGTTTTTTTTTATAATGTCAGTTTCAGTTGCTCGTTAGGATTGTTCTGTATGATGAATGATTGCTGTCGTGGGGGACTTGACAACTTGACACAAAAACAAAGAACACAAAGAACACCCAGACTCAGGACAACCATTTATTGAACTCACAAATTTTTGGTCCTAGTGAGAATCGAAACCAAAGACCTCTGAATCTGAATGTTGATGACTGTTGAGTCTGAATCACAAACCACTAGCTAGACTAACAGGCAAGTTATATTGAGTTAATAACCACATTAGTGTGTGAAACTGTCATTTATAATATAAGTTTTCAAAGTGCTAATTCCGTAAGTACTTATATCTAGCGTCGTCCAATATCCTTCATAGGAAATTGTTAGTAGTGATTACATATATGTAATTAAATAGACAATACTGACTTACCAGACCAAAGGTTTACTCCAATAAAGTTGATATTTTGTTCCAGGAATTCCCGAAAACTTACCTGTAAAAGATAAAAACAAATATGTATCAACACTGTTTAAAATGTTATCTTAATATAGTAGCTATATTTAATCTGATTGCATATAAATCATGCACTACCCCCGTACTTGTATGTCATAACACGGAAAACAACAGATACATAAATTAGCTCCCATAAACAAAGAGAAAGGAAAAAGCTATTTTTGGTACATTTCATAAAGTCGAACTCGGGGATCTGATGTAAAGATCCAATATACGAATAAGATACAAACTACAAACGAGTAAATCCCAAGTGAAATAGACACTGTTTTTATTATTGACATTTCAAATCTGTGTGTACTAATTAGTTCTTGGGTTATAAATGATTGTCATCATAATCTTTATTTCGTGTATTAATTTGTTTGCACTTAAATTTTAAAAATATGTTTTTTAATATTCGTAATTAGTTCGTAGCTTTAGAAAAGGCGAAACACGATATACAAATAAATATTATCTGACCCCATCTTAAAATAAATCCCGGTGATCTAATTAATTTATTGTGCACAACATTTCAAAATTACTGTCTCCTAGTTTGAAGCTCATTGAAGTAAAAACTATTCCACTTATAAGGTACATTATTCCAAATCAATTGGCCTATTTGATTTAATGACATCAACCCATCAAGTCGTTGTGTGGCATATCAACTGGTAGTTACATAATTCACCATTTTTTTTGTTTTTCTTTTTCAGCCCCACCGTCAATCCAGTATTACACAAGATATTTTTAAATATTTTTAGTATAACTAAAATAGCTACAATATTCTCGTTATTTGAAGTAGTTATGATGTGTCGTAGCGGAAGATGCTTAATTATAGCTTTTCGATCCTACTTTCTTGTCGGTGCGGCAATGCACAATACATGTCTACTTCAAGCAGATTTCTGTTTAACCATAAAGCCTCATTTACAACTACACTACAGATTTCATAACTGAGATAAGTTGCTATTAAAATACAACACTTACGTCTATATCCCCGAAGGGGTAGGCAGTAGCGTGTTAAACACCCATATTTTGACAACCATAATTTAGTAAGGTTTAAATAATAAGTAGAGAGGCCTATTGCCGTCGACCGAGCACAGACTGTATACATGCCATCTGATACATAACAGTCAATTCAGTCCCCTCAGTCGCTTTTTACGATACATACGTTGAGACATGGGGGGGCCCTAATCTACTTCAGCGAGAACCACACAGCTAAAAATCGAATGAATGTTTCTGCCAGAGGAGTGGAGGAGTACCATAGAGGCAGTCCCATATAAATTTGGAGGAAAAACCCTACCCGGTTGTATCGTCCAGTACCGTCGCGGCTGGACGACTTACTGCTTGAAAATGGCCTCCTGTCGAGGCCGAAACTAGTCGGGCATCCCCGAAATACACAAGAGAGTAAAACCGTATATTTAAATAAAACCCTACCCTAATCAAAAAAACAAATAATAACGTAAGTTTCTAGAGGTATGAATTAGGTGTAATGTAAAAACAATTATTTTCAAGCAAGACATGATATCGAAACATATCCTATCAGATATCATATCAACGCAGACTTCGGACGTAAGCCTTTGGAATCATAACCCTATTTTTATAGATGGATAATAACACAGAAATGTAGACCGTGCGCCATTTGTGTCTCAAAGTGTTCCGTTCGCCGGTTGTCGTGACAATCATCTCTTTTAACATAAAAGCCTTTTTTGCAGCCAATGTGCGATATGATTCAGTTGCTTTATACTTTATCAATGATTCATACTTCCCAAGGAAAATACGTAAAGAGCGTAGGTTTTCATAATGGCATTATAGATAATATCAGAGACAGTTTTTGTTTTCTAGGAATATCGTACACAGGTATGGCAATTGGCGGTCTTATCAATCACGATTTTCTCTTTCAGACAATCTTTATTATTTTATTATTATATATGAAATAGAATAAAGGTTGTCTGGAAGACATAACCATAAGCGATAATATCAGTATAATGTAAGATATCTGTACATTTGCCTGTACTGATATGCAATAAAGTGATATTGAATGAGTAATGTATCGTGTATGATAAGAATTAAAGAAACAACACCCCACTTGTAACCATTCCTTTACGGGCGTATTCAATAATTTCGTTAATATTACATGTAATAACTACTAATATATATTATACTACTTACATTTATAGACAATAGAAGAAACTCTTAAAGTATATAATGATAGAAGCAAATGGCGTGTTGTCGTCTCTACCTAATCCGTAACGAGAAGGGCGTGGGCTTATGTATGTATATATCTTGTAGAGAATATACTTTTTATATTAATAGAGAACCAAATGATCATTTGCAGTTATGAATAACATATGTATGTGTGATCATTTTTAGGGGTTCATTAGAAAACGTTAAGGAACGTTATTAATATTCTGCTGTACGTTCTGACAAATAGTATAAATGTTATAATATCAACATTTTACTCGGAACTCTGAGAAACACGATTATCTCAACGTAATGACTGTCATGTAAGAGGCCCAACAGTACCGAGACAAGTACAGACAGCGACTAAACAACCATCCCAACCTTCTACGGGTAAATTGCTGCAAAGTCACACTAGCAGATTAAAGAGCAGGTATGCTCCGTGATTAAGAGGAGTTGAGGCAGGGGCCCCAATAAATCTAATGACATACGAACTTCACAGAATCTGCTTATAGTCGCCTAGACCGATTGCAGATAAATGTTCTGATAAATAGCATAAATGTTATCACATATGTTATTCACAACGTATTTTTGAAATCAATTTAATTGTTATGAACAAAGCAATAAAATGTTAACTTGTACATATTCTAATTGAGGTACTTTACCCCTCCAAATGTTCCGTGGTTAAACTTCGGCCATTTAGACTGACATGTTGATAGGGCAGCAAACATACGCAGTGTCTAAAGGATAATTAAAATTCAGCTTCGAAAGTTCTCATAGGTACGAACAAAATTACCTTAATTTGTGTTGCCTTCTGAGCAATTCTGCCTATCTGTCCCAGTTTCCATTTAATTAAAAACGGGAACTTCAATTTTGTTACCTACTACTAGAAGTAAAATGTATTTCTAGTTACGTTTAATTACTAAATACATTTTAGGTAGTAATATTAGCGTTATAATTAGTGCTCCTACATGCCATATTAGTATTTTAATAGTCGTTTCGGACTATACACTTTGTTTCTACTTTGAGGTATGTAATTATGGAACGATAAACCTTCCGCAGTCAACACAGGCAATTTACCTAAATAATACTATACATTTTACAATACTATTATACTGAAAAAGCGTACCCTGAAACCTATTCCCCAATATACCAAAGAAACAACTAAAACTGTATTGAAGTAGGTAAGTCTAAAAATCCTTTTATTAGAATTAGGAAAGGAAAATAAATCTCTAGAAAATATATTTCCCTAGAGATCTAAATAAAACAATAAAATTACTGAGTCAAAAAAAACACGTTCAAGGCATCCAGGAAAGAGGCCTCATCTTGAGCGCGATACAATAGGCGTAAACACTCTGGAATATCCCGTGAGGCCATCATTTATCATCTTCCGACAATCAGCCCACAATAGAGGATGATACTGTCGACACAATCACAAAATAGCATGTTGAAAAATAGGATGAATAACATTTTCCTATGGTTGCCTGGCCGCCCTTTGAACTTTACACTGTGTGTGTACATTTCATGTACACACACAGTGTACAACAATTTCATGAAATGATCATTTGTATGATCTATGACAATAAACGACATGAACAGCGAAATGGCCATGTCATGATAACGTCAAATGTTAGTGATCATATAGTTACATTATCCACTGTTAGAGGCGCAGATGTCGTTTTGTTTTATAATGCATCATGGGGGCGAACAATTACTTTTTGTTATCTAATAATAATGTGCAAATATCAAGAACAACTTAGGCGACTTATACTTTTAGATTTTGTAATAAACCTTTAATGTGATGGACGTTCTAGCGATAGGGGCAGTTTTAGCAGACATTTTAATGACATCGTTGGCCACATCATGAAGTGGTCAATTCTAGGATCTGGCTGCATTCATACAGTGCCCGGATGACGGCAAGGGGCTCATTACGTAAGTGGCACTAAATTATGGTTCGCAAAAAGTGGATGTTGGAGACGCCTATGCTTACCCCTTCTTGAATATAGGCGTGAGCCTTTATATGTATGTGTAAATGAGTATAATATATCAATTTAAAATAGCATAACCTCAAAAATATTATCCAAAATCATGTTGGTAGAGGGAAATGGATATTTTGTATAAACAAATTTCGAGATAATTTCAACTAAAACCAAACTTTAATGTTTGCATTCAACGTGCAAAATTTACCATGAAACTGATTTAAAAGTCATAGCCGTACAAAGATCCATATTTCTTCACTTATTTCCAAACAAGGTCGTGTTGAAACTATAATTAAAGGAGTAAAATCTCTTAAACACAAACTATTACAATAAAAAATATAGTATTTCATAACCATTGCTTAGTTAAATTACGAAACAATGAGTTTATTTTCAATTGATCCTTTAAATATACAAATGTAGTCTATACTTAAAATTCGTTAATAAAAAACTGAAATGACATCAATTTTTAGGTTTTTATTTTTAAATAATTAAAACTTATGTTGCAAACATCTAACAAAGCCAATAAGTAGTCATACAATTTCCTTAACTTACAATGCTAAAAGTATAAAAATAATGGTTTAAAAATGTACAAGTACAACGGCTCTTACGGAGGTCGGTACCTACTTTAGCTTCTTGTGTTTTACCTTCGACCTAATAATAATAACTGAGTACCTAGTTGACTTGACGGGACAGTAAAGTGTACCAACGGTTGCCTGTACGAAGTAGCAACTGCTACAGCTTAGAGCAAACGCAAAGGCTCACAGCTGATATGATAGTGCTGCCTTGAACAAACACATTACAGTGGCAGTACTGAATTACAACGTAGAAGCCTACACATATCAGATACATCAGATAAGATATAAACACACACATCAGATAAGATATATTACTATTTTGGTAAAATTGTGATTACTTAAAGAAATGTTTAGTATGCGATTTACAGAATCGATTCAATTTATTTATTAAAAGATACACCTTGTAGTTATGATGAAATAAATGAATTAAATGCCGCTATTTGTACGTCAATACAGAAACACCAATATACACACATTATACCAATACGTCTTTATGTATAACTAATTTGCTTATTATATTTTTTTTAACTGTTTCTTTCCAGTTTAATGTGTTCAGCGACTACCATCACTGATCTCCAATTGAAAGCTTTTAAATATAAACAAAATTAAGAAGATATCAGCATTAACTTTTAATAGGTACTTTAAATCCACAGCTGCGTCGAAATTGTAGGTCCTTTTATTAAAATTCAACCTTTTTTCTTTACTTTGGGTTGAATGAGACGATGACTATTTTTGTTAAGATTGCCTGTTGAAATTACTATATATATCGATGAAAATTGATAATACAACCCAAACATAACTTACTTTTACTAGCCTAAATAATATTAAACTCAATAACATATAAATGTTTATATAAACTTTAAAACTATTGAACTGTACTAGAGTTATAAAAGATCTGAGATCAGAGAGCTCTAACGTCCCGGTAACAGCCAATTCGAATGACAGGTATGCGACCCTGCCGTGCGCGGGCTATTTGCTTACATTCCATCCGTATAAGTAACATGCCTTTCCTTCCATTGTCTTCCCTTCTAACGAACGTTTCCTTTTCAATATGCTTCCCATTATTAATTCCTAACGTGCCCTGGTAATGGAAATATGCTTGAAACCTAGGTACTACGAGAGTTGTACATTTATTAAAGAACCTTTATAATACCGTTGTACAATAACGACGGAAAGAGTAATTATACTTTTTTAGACTGTTTATTTATAGCAAATAAAGATGTATAAGCGGTTGATATTGTCGTTTTTCAAACTACTCGATAACAATGTAGACTATATGAACCACATAACGCAAATGCGAATGCGAACCCCACTTTTTGTCTTTGATCTATAAGTTCCCTTACTATTACGTCGCACAGGTGAGTGCGAAATCCTCAATAATCAGCATACATTGCTGTGTCACGACAAGCTACACGAAAAATCTGTCATATGAAAATCGTTATAGAATATTACATTTGCGGTTACATCATGTTTTCTTTGCACCTGTGACATTGGGTGTGTTGGGGATTATCATATTCATGTGTCAGAGCGAGGTCTGGGAATAAGACTTTTATATTGGAAAACAGCAAACTATAATATCACAGGTAGGAGAGTTTATTGGAAGTTTCGCGTGAAACGTAGCGAGACAAAATACGCTGCAGCGTGCTTTAAAATGTAATATAAAATGGTTCTGTTTCCGGTGAACAAACTGGTAAACGTTTGTTTTTGCGATCGACCTCGGGTGCGAGCATTATTGGAACAGAGACACATGGAACATACATTTGTTGACTTTACACTTGTATAAATTGGTGCAGTGGTATTTAACTATACGAGAGGGAATTGATGGTATATATCTTGGTATATTCATTTGAAAGCGGTGAGGATTTTTACTATCTACTCCAAGAACTGAACTACGCAGTAAGATCCTGAATCACAATATAAAATTTGTGGTTGTATTCTAGCGAAAGTATGATCACCTCACCCGGAATAACTCACCTTAATGTTGTAGGTATTTTTGTCTTGTTACTTAGATGCTTCTTATTATATCCTATTTCATTGTTTATGAAGTATACAAAAGTTATAACTTTTTGGGCCGAGATCCAACGAGATAAGATGACAATTATTTTAAATAATAAACAAAAAACAACTTTTATCCATCCATCCAGTCATCAGTCAGAATTTTCAGACTATAATATAAACACATGGAGATGAAAAAGAGAGTAGAGTGTAGAACTGCTGTAACATACGAAAAGAAGATGTAAGTAGTGAAGAAACACTATCATTGGCAATGGTGTAAGGTTAACTGGAACATTAAGAGCATGCCGTCCTTAAATCAAAGTTAATTAATTAGTCTCATAGTAGAAGTTACGGGACCCTAAATCCCCCAGCGCCGCCTGAGATTAGCGGCCAACAATTGATATTGAAGGTTGTACGTACGCCGACTCCGTATAGTCTTACTACGACTTCTTGATTAGGCTCGAGATTAATGGTTCTCTATGAATAAATTAAAACAATGGTGGCAATATTAGCTCGGTTTATTACTTTCAATGAAACGAGTTTATAGTCAAGTGTGTTAAAATACATTGAAACGTAGGTAACAAATCTATCAAGTGAAAGTTTATGTAGTAGATACAGATACCTACCACCAGATATTTAACTTTATTAAGTTTAACTTATGTATAAACTATGGGACTGCACGGTCAGCTCGCCACTACGCTGCCGCGGTGAGTGTTGTGGGTTCGATCCCCGCACGGGACAACACTGTGTAATCCTCAAATTGTTGTTCTGAGTCTGGGTGTTCTTTGTGTCCGTTGTTTGAATGTTTGTGAAGTCTTGCCTATTTAATAATAAAATAAAAAGAAATACTAAACAAAAAAGGCCTATTGTGCTGAATGCACTGTGGTCGGTCTGTTTTATACAGTTTATTCAGTTTTAACTATTTATTATACAGCTTGTCCCAGAAAATGAAATCCACAATAAAAAAACTGAAAATATATACATCTAGCATGCTGTAACAAAAGAAAAGCAACCCGTGTAAAATTTATGACCCTTTTAATTTCCAGGTATTATCAACTTTGTTTCTCATAAATGCAGGTGGAATGTGTAAAGTTAATGATTTTATTTATTAAAGTAATTCTATTTGGCATTTATAGTTCAAGGCTTTATTTGGATATGTAAATTAATATATCGAAACCGATTGACAGATATTGAGAGGAATATTTTAATAAATGAAACTGCAAAGCGCTTATCCGTATTCACTACATATCACTTACACTACTCAATATAATTTTTCAGCCAAACTTGTTTTGAGCAAAAAACAAAATAAGTAGTAGTTAAAGAAAGACATTTAAGTCTACAAACCCCGAATATCAGGCATAATTTTAAAGGAACTTGATTTGAACAACCCATATACATAAATAATTATTGTTTTAGTCTGTAATTTTATTAAACTATATTTCCTCCCTTAATATTCCCTTTAGAGATGGAATGTATTATTCAAAATGGGACCAACCTAGAGTAGAACTAATTCAACTGATTTTTTTAAACACTAAACGAAGTCAGTCGAATTGAGAACCTTCTGATTTTTTAAATTCGGTTACAAATAAGACCGATTCATATTTAGAAACGGACTGGTGTTGTCGCAGATTATCATGCATTTTTGCAATGTCCTTTTCGCGGACGGAGAGCAGTATAAACATATATAGATATAATAATAGTATAATATAAATATAGCCTACTAAGTTTAAAACAAAACAAACACTATGCAAAATGTACTCTATGATTTTCTATTTACATTCGCACGGTTTTTTCATTGTGGTGTAGACTGTGACAATCTGATTTCGTAATATATTGCGTGGTTAACACAACTATGGTCATGATCTTTCACTAGCGACAACATGAAACGCCGCCATCTTGGGCTTGACTCGCCATTCACCGTATTCAGGGATAATATAGCTCTCTTCTGAATTACCCCAGAGCCTAAACAATCACTGAGATTGTTACACAAAAAAAAACTTAACATAATTAAGTCTTTAGTCTTCTTTTTCATTTTCTCGTTTCAACGTTTTCCGTTGTCAAACAGGAAAAAAATAAAAGAATTCCTTTTTTCGGGACAGAATTTTCCTACCAGTTTTACTTGGGTAGTACGTGACGGCAAAATATGTAGGTATTACATTATATATTATATATATAGTATTATTATTATATATATATATATAACTTTATATACATAAAGCGCAATTGTATCTTAATACAATTCATATTCAAAAACACATTGGAACGTGTACAAAGCAATAACACACTATGCAGTTTTTTCAAGCAATAAATAGTCCTATTTTTACATGAACATTATTTTAATAAATGCTGCTTTGCTAACAAACTACACTATTTGCCTGAGGCTGTAAACATGACACGTCAATATCAAAACGATTGTGTTAATTAAATAAAAGTTACAATATTTTAATTTAACAAGATTATATTATTTTTGTCATCACTCATCACTCAAAACTCCTGCGAATAATATTATCTCAACGTGACTACGTTAAAAGGTCTAATGCAATTTCAGATATTCATTGAACCGTAAAAGTTCAGATATTCTTTGATCTTTTACCAAATCTTAACAATATGGCGTTTGTGCGACTGAATTAATGATGTACATTTTGTACGTCTTGAAGTCTTGAAAGCATTACCTTGCTGGCTCACCTATCCGATGAACTGGCGACGTTTATTTATAAGAAAAATTGCGGACTTATGTAGCTTAACTAACTCTTGAACCTGTTACTAATTCCCCAAATAATTTTGAACAGTGATTGAGGCAGATATTTTTATTATGTCGGGAGCATGGGATGCAGTGTTCACCTTCTGTGAAACTGTTATGACACAGAAGAAGGCTTCGGAAAGGGAGAGGGAAATCACGACTACCCTCTCCATCCGCACCCCTCCGCTGATGCTCCGGCTGATGCTAGTCCATGAGGATTTCCCCACGTAAAAAAAAAGAGAAAAACAATTTTTTTTACTCTTTCATGCACTAGCTAATCAACCGCTTAACTATACTAGTTGACAGGAGTACAAAAAAGGTATCGGCCACAGGCATACATATGCTCACGCCTACATAAAAAAAAGGGAAGGCAGAGCTGTATTAAACACAAACATTTTGCCAATTAGACTTGGTCCCACCAACGTGAGAGAGGGCAAGCCTATCGCCGTCAACCGGATACTGTATGACTGTATACATACTATCTGACATATAACAGTCTGATCCCTAAATCGATTATTACGAGACCACTGGAAAGGCATGGGGTGGCCCTATTCGACTCCACCGTAAACCACACAGTACACTAAAACACAACCACACACAAACACACTATAATTGTAATTGATATACAAATTGTTTAGTACTGCAAAAACTGTTGCAAAACTAACCGCTCGATAAGAAAAATGAGTTCCCATTCATCAAGTTTTATATAGGGTTAAACCTACAACCCTAGCAACACCTTCTATATAAAAATCAAATCACTTTTATCTATACAGAAGGATGCAAGTAAGGTACATGATATTATAAGGCGCCATTATGACACATTTAAGGTAACATTACATTTAAATTTGATATAATTTTACTTTATTGCGTATTATAAATGTAATATACATTCGCGACACGTTTTGCTTGCCTTCACTTACTATAAAGGAAGGTTTATCAACTCGTGCGTAGAATGTTGCTGACTTGAGTATCTAGAGAACAATACGATATCATTGTGTTTATGGTAAAAAAAAATATGACATAAATAGGTATATAGTTGTTTAAATAAAAACAATTTATGTATAAGATATACACACTTTATACACTAGATCGTAGCAATAGCTTAAATAAATGTTTTAATTTTTTTATGGGAACTTAAGAAGCTGCCAAAAAGTTTATATATATTATGCGGACATAGTCCGCAGTTTCAATTGGGTCTATGGTCAGTGCTCCACTCCTAAGGGTCGTGGTGAGATATTTTATAGCCTATATTGTTCTAAAATATATACTCATCCAACACGAAAATGTTTGAATTAATTTAATAACTCTCATAAATTAGCCCGTTAAAACAAATAAGCAAAAATACTCTTCGGCTTTATTATACAGGTATAGATAAAACAAGCGTGTTCTATCATAAAATTAGCCAGCTAGGCTCAGCTATGACACATCACACTACCAAACGACATTACCAGTAGTGTGGTAAATATTTTGTTCTCTTGGGCACTCCTAACAAATAGTGTTATGGGTATTTTTAAGAAGTCCGTACATATTCAGTCTCTCCAACACTACTACGAAAGTCAACCACTAAAAGCGGTTTCATTAAATCCAACCTAAAATTTACGTATGCTACAAGGATTTTGTATTCGAATTTGGACTTAAACAACTAAAAATACATCTAAAATACGTTCCTGAGATGAAACTCAGAAGTGCTCTCCTCCGTTTGAAAAGGCCACGTTGCTCCATACCTTAACGTCCTTTGAAGGCATTGGAGAGCACTTCGTTAGTTCACCGCAATAGGTAACAGCGTTATGATCGTGCACGACTCAGGACCGACAAGACCCTTGAGTGATTCCTTTTGAGAAGTATGTATATAAATAAACCGACCTCTACATTCAAGTTCTAGTTAAAATAGTGTAAGATGCTATTTTTTTTCGGACTTCGGCCCTATAGTCTGCTACCCGAATGTTTGTATATATATACATATATACATCATATACATAAACATATATTCATGTACCGGGATCACACTGAAAGTTTTTAGAAAATAAAAAAAAACGGAATGATATAGAAGCCTATTAAGATTTTTATTGCTTTTAAAGCATCCTCACATACGACAAACTCTTCTATAGGGATCTCTTCCACGGCTTTTTGAAACACAACCCAACATCTTCAGGATGGGGGATAGGAAGAGGATGACTCACTAACTCCACAAATTCGATGGACAAATATTCGATAGTCCGTCTGGCGGAGAGAGCTGGAGCCTTTTAGTGGTGGAGGAAGATCCTGCTTCTTGGGCGCTGTTGTCTAACATTTTCCAAGACAACTGGTAAACTTAATGACTGGCATACCAATCTGCAATAACAGGACTGTGTTAAATAAAAGGACTTTTATATTCTAGAATGATAGTTGCGAAATGACTCGTCTATCCAAAGAATGAGGCAACCACCTTTTTCCCTTGCCCTGCCCTTGTATAATTTTGTTTACAACTTCGAATGCAAACATCAATTGCGGGTTGTCAAATGCAATTTCGGTTTCCTAACAATATGTAATCCCGCTTTCCTCATCTGTGTCGATGTCATATACAGCATTCGAGTCACCTCCGTCATAATTTTACTTTTTTTTAATCTTTCCTTAAAATATATGTCCATGTAAGACTTTTTGTATTCGACTCATACAATGCCTAAAGTTGCCCGAATCTGTTGATATGTCACCCCTCTATCAGCTTCTATCAGTAGCCACACAGCACTCACGTTATCTTCACTAGTCGCGATAGAAGGACGTCCTTTTTGAGAATCATCAGTGAGTTTGCTTCAACCACGTTTAACCTCATTAAACAAATTAGCGCCACCCCTTATCATCCCATGGGTGTCGTAAAAGGCGACTAAGGGATCGGACTGTTATATATCAGACAGTATGTATACAATCATACAGTGCCCGGTTGAAGGCAATAGGCTTGTCCCCTATGACGTTGGTAGGACTAAATTCTAATTAGCATTTTTTTTTGTGTTTAATACACCTCAGCCTACTTCTTAGGTGACACAAGCGAGAGTGTATGTACATATATACATATGTATGTGAATGGAATGGCATCACATTGTTGCACGGGTAGTGTGCTACCCGAACATCTGGGTTTTTTAGAAATCTTGAACCTAGACCTAAATAAGTAACACACTTAAATCTAACTGTATCGATGAGCGATGAACTCAAGAACTGTATCGACTATTAGTAAAAACCGTATTTACTTACGGTTTTCATTTAGTGTTTGTAGACTTCATCACGTTTAGACGGACAGACAAACCACCGGGGCTGTTTGTTTCGTAATATGTATTAAATGCATTGATAAGAATTTAAGTGTTTAGAGTAAATATAAAAAAATACTGTTTCCAAATTACCTTACGTATATGATATGTACTTTTAAGCAAAACTGTATTTTTTTAGTAATTTAATTGCGGTTTGTTGGCCATACGCATGCACGGTAGTTGAAAAGCTCCGAATGCATACTGCTTTTAACGTATTCGTGACCATTGTAATCATAGGTGTGACACTATGCAAACTAGATTAAAACCACTGTCACAGTAAACATGGTAGAGCCATTCATAGGTAGGAATCGGCTCTACCGGTGCGATATAAGGGTCTCACAGAAAACCGGTTGTGAAGCAACGCTTGTATTGTATTTCACCGACATTAGTGAGGTTACCGGAGGCCCAATTCTCCTTCTCCTATTTAACATCCCTCATCACGTGACCTGTCTGTTCGTCTGTCCCCCTACATTATAAAAAAAAAACTAATAACTTGAAGGTAAAAGATTTGTAGAGTTCACGAAGGCTATTCTGCAAGGGCTTAGCCACACTGCATGGAGATATTTTAAATTCGAAAGTTTTTCGAAAAGAAGGTTCGAAATTTCGTCAATACGTAGCTAAATCCACTAAGAAGTGATTTTACGGATGAGTAAATATTACACTCTCATTATTAAAACCTTATACTTGTTATTAATGGCGCCTTGTACATATTTGTCGCGATAAATACTTAAATTAAGATATGGGTTTCAATAAACAAACGTGACCCTTGATAAATACTGGCACTATTATCAGCATACAGCTACTAGTTTGTACTATTATGATATTATCTTGTTTGTTTGATACTGTGTTTTCTTCATTTTAAATAATACCGGGATTGTAAATCACTTAAGTTTTTGTTTAACATACTATAACAGTTTTTTGGCAGAATACATACATACATACATAAATACATACACTCACGCCTGTATCAGTAGCAGTAGCGGCGTAATTAACGCCCACATTTTTGCAATTATAATTTAATACCATTTACGTAATGTAATAGGGAACAAGCCTATTGTCGTCATACGGGATTTTTAAAAATTTGATCGGAAATGTCGGGTATGTCGACAGGAAGGGGAGAACAGAAATGGAAAGAAAAAGAATTGTGTTTATACAGATGGATTGGGAAGTATACGCAACTCTGGGTCACATACCCATGACTCCAACTAACTGGTACCGGGAGGTCTGAGGCCTCTAACTATTTTTTTCAGGCCTCGAACTATCCTTAAAAAACCATGTATACGAAATCGAAAAGTCAAAAGAGACTGGATTGAACGTCTTATATGTCAAAAAACACTACTCGATTATCGAATTTTCTGTTCCCGAGTCTGAATTTTGAACAAGCCTTGTGATCCTTTCCCATTAGGTAAACTTTATCTTGTTTGTTAACTGTCACGCCCTTGTAACATGCCACTCGCGAATATAGTAAGTATACCAAAATAACTTTCTGGAATTTATTTATACGGCGTAACAACATGCTTAAAATTTGTCTAAAACATTGTCTACCAAATTGACAAACAAGCACGCATCACGCGAATATGCAATATTCTTAATTTAAAAAAGGCTTTTTTATTTAATTTTTTAAAAATTCAATGATTCCACGTCTTTTTTAGAGAGTTGGTATGTGACGTCACCGCATTGCTAAGCTGTGACAGTATTTAAAAAAAACTGCCTTCTGTTGCTTACTATCTCGGAATATTTTGTGACTGACTCAAAAACTCACAAAACACACAAACGCGCCCGCCTACCAAAAATAAGTATGTATAGTTGTGACTTGTCTCAACAGCAGCCTGCCATATAAATACGATTTTGTTAAACAAAACTGAAACCTATCATAAATGAGATATGCTACTTTTATTATCCTAAAATATAAACAGTATAGTTCGTCGACTCTGATAGATATGTACATGGTCTGATTTCCCCAGAGATTTATTGAGGCTTAGTTTAGAAATGTGTCTGATCATGAATCGGCCTTCCCGAAATACTTTTGGGAATATAAAGTATAGGTCGTATGATATTATGAACGAAAAAAATTCTGATATAACAACGATTTGTAACTATTTTATATATTTTAGTAGAGATATAGATTTATTATACTGCAGTATTTATTATAGTGCACCCAATAATGTATGCACATAAACATCACATTAATTAATGTTCCAGAAATTCTATATATGTATAACGAAATTGTACCTAATATACAATATACATGATACAGTATCCAAAGTGAGTAACTCGATTTTATCAAAGTGTATAAATATTAAATCACATTACTGCTTCAATCTAGTTCCCGGAGTTTACTCATCTATTCACGACGGAATATTTTGCAATCAAAACTGACTCAAAAGAAGTACTCAAAGTTTTGAATTCTTTTACAAAGATGTATTACTTTTGCTTGCCCCTTTGCTTATCTATTTAATCAAATCGTGAAAAGAACATTCACTTAGGTACAAATTTAAGCTTTAGATGCTACCAATAAACTTGTAAATTAAAGCAATTATACGGAGAGATACCCACAAAAGGGTTAATACTTTATTTGAGCCATGAATGCTGTTTAATTGTGTACGTGTTTTTGTTGAATGATGAAGGAGAGTACAGGGAGTCACGGCTTTATGAACAAACCGCGTCACAGATATGATAACTAATTAAAATGTAAATGAAAGCGACCCAGCCACCCACTCTCTGTCATTTACCTCAACTAAAATTATTAAATGTTCCAAAACAACATGCATTGCAAAATAGCAGAATTTCTGCGATAAAGTGTATTAAAAGTTCTCTGTGATAATTTTATATTAATAATAGCTATGATAGTCTTCTGGCATCTCACACACTGCAGTCTGATCCCAAAGAAAGTAGAGCTTGAGCTATGGTAACCAGACAATAAAAAATAAGTATACTTTCTATACAAAACTGGATTGGACTGGATCTCATTTGAAAGATGAGAGATTCATCTCTCACTCACAATTTACAATAACGTTTATATATAGTATTTACTAACACGTACATGACTTTGAAACGATAATATGCATCCCATTGAGACATTATGCATACCTAGTAATTATTAGTTAGCAGTTAGAAATGTGATAATAGCTATTTATGTACGATAGATCATTGAGTCACTCTGATAATATGTACATTGTAAATCCGAAATGCATTCTATATTCAATTATAAAAAAATTACAGAGTACCTAACTTTTACGTTATATTGTCTCCCAGTTTCTCCAAGTACTTGGTTTTTCCGCAAACCTTCGCCTTCAGAAACTTTATGCGCATAGTTTCTCCTACTATTGTCGGATCGGTATGCATATACCTCGGTTTCCGTTACCAACAAACTCATTAATATGTGTATACTCACATACATAAACAGAATCTGTCCTTTTCAACTATTTAAAATGAGTAATTATAAAGATTATGATGAAAATTCAAATAAGCTTTAGGATGAATTTTTTTAGCTACGAGAGCTATAAAATAAACAATTGAATATGACTATAGGACTACACTCTAATGCACCTAAATGTACGCATCAGGGTGCAGTCTTATTATCTTAATGCTTATTAGAAAGCTTTTAGCTGAAACTGTTATACTGGGTAAATTGGTTTATTTATCCCGATTTGGTTTGCAATAAAGTTAGTATTCCATTTCTCTAGAAAACAGTGCTTCCTAGTAAAAGTGATTTAATATATGCTTTTCTGTACAACTCACAACTCTATGCAAAATTCATGGTTATCGGTTGAGTAGTTAAGGCATGAACGTAACGTGGGGAAGATTCTAACATAAGCAAAAGCCTTTATATAGAAGAGCCTGAACGGGTTTAAAAGAAAAATTAAACTAGGCACATGGTTAGGGAGAACTCCCTACAGCCTCTTAAACCTAACCCGACCCAATATCTAATCACTTATTGATGGAATTTAGGCCACTTACATACAAGATTAGGACCTCTCAAGTATTTAGTTGCTACACAACGAAAGATTCAATTACCTGCCGTGAATGTCTAACAGAATATCCTCGTGTATATCATGAACAGTAGTAGTCAGGTAGGTCTATGCCTATTAAGAGAAATAATTAATTATTTCGTTTAGATAAGAACATATGTTAAGTAATCGGTAAGACTGTAATCAAACTTGTGGAAGTTCCATATAAAGACTAACGTTTAACGTTCCTGTGGAATACTAATGTTAATTGTATACTGCCGCTTGTGTAATCAGGGGATTTTTTGAACATCTTGTTATCAAAAATATGTCAGGGCTCAAGATACTGGTTCCCATGGATTTAACACTCCAAGCAATACTTACAAATTATAGAACTCAAAATAACCTTAGGATAAATGAAAGTCTAACCGAATATCGCCATTGTTTTGGATAGGGCAGGATCATTTAGGAAGTCACAAGACCACTGTCCTAACACAGGGCTGAAATGTGAAGAAGAAATGTCCAAATTCTACTATTCAGAGGATTATACTGAAAAATATAAGCATATTTACAGTATTACGCTTCTCTAGTACGTCCAACATATTTTACAAAGCGAGAATTGATTAGATCATGCTTTAAACGCGATCCCGACCTAACAGTAACCTTAAAATCTTTTATGACAATTGGAATAATCCCTGGATCATCATACATTTACACGCTTCCATAACCCAGTGTAGATAATTGATCATATTAGTTTGGTAGTGACTATTACTAAGTTACTAATGGTTACAGGTCAAACTCTTAACCTCCTAAAACCTAAAACTATTAAAAGAAACGCACGTTTTATAATAGGCAACTTGCTTCGTCCTGGTGTGCTTACAGCTAGAAATAACTATTGTTATTTAAAAATCCATTTATTTGTAGGAACCAATAAAAAACATGCTAACTTGGAATCAAGCAGTCTACATTTAAAAGTTTACCAATTTACCAATATTCCAAAAGCGACTAAAACAATATCATGAATTAAACCATCACGTGGTAACGCAAATAACGTAAGACACTGCTAGTTACACATTTAATTTGTGTAAAATTGAGTTAGAGCGAAGATATCGAATTTGGTAGGTAGTAGAGCCACGCTGATTTCAGCAGGAATGGGCCGGCGCGACCGGGGCAGTACTAACCTCTCACAGAAAACCAGCCTAAAGCGACATCATTCGTGCTGTCGTCTTTCGCAGGTGAGTGAGTGCGCCGGAGGCCCAATGATGCAGGCCCAATGTGTGTGAGCAGTGGAGTGCTCGTAGAATCATTGTGAGGTTGGCGTGGATCGAACCGTCGGCCAGGGAGACCCGAAGAAACGGTGGTGCCGCTGGCCGCCCGCGGCATAGAGAGGGGCCCAACGACGGCTAACCACCCTGGGAAGCTGCCCCGTCAGGTCGCGCATAATCCACGGAGTGTCTCGTCGTGCCGGTTGGTGACCGGACGGTGGGACCCGGCGTCCATTTCCGGGAGGTTACGGGGGCCCTTCCGTCCGGCGGTTCGGTCTCCGCCATGCCTCACCGTTACAAGATGACACAGTATTTTCAGTCTCAGTTTACACTGTCACGATGACTGTCATGCCTTTTACGCCCCCATTCCCAACTCTTATCATGGCAGTACAAAGAAAGAAAAATGGTCCAACAGCGGCATCCTCCTCTCCCACCAACCCGCTTTTTGAGGTGGAGTTCACTAACATACGTGGACTCCATGCAAACCTCAGCGCCGTACACCAGCACCTTGAGACGGCTCGGCCGGCCATGCTTTTTCTCACGGAGACACAAATACGCCGCCCTGCCGACACGGCATATCTCTACTATCCTGGCTACGTGCTAGAGGAGTGCTTCCTCGCGAGGGCTGGGGTATGTCTTTTCGTCAGGGCGGATGATTGTTGTCGCCGTCTGCACTGCCTAGAAGACGCATCCTTTTTATCGGTCCCATTCCGGAGACTCCGAGACAACTCGACTCTTTGACTACATGAGTCACGCAACGGACAAAGCGCAGGAGCAGTTCCCGACCGCCGAACTGGTGTTTTGGGGAGACTTTAACGCCCACCATGACTTCTGGCTGGGATCTTCCAGAACGCACCACGCTGGTCGAACTGCCCACGCATTCGCTCTCACGCATGACCTTACCCAACTGGTACTCCAGCCCACCAGGATACCAGACATGTCGGGTGAAGCGCCCACTTTGCTAGACCTTCTGCTGACGAGTCACCCAGCGCAGTACAGTGTAACGGTTCACGCCCCTCTGGGATCCTCCGACCACTGCCTGGTGTCCACCTCGGTGCCTCTTGTTGCCCCACCACGGCCTGTGGTAACAAGGCGACGGTTATGGCACGCATATGCTCGTCAGCAGACTGGGATGGAATGCGGGATTATTTTACATCCATCCCGTGGGCTCAACGCTGCTTTAAAGACAGGGATCTGCCGCAAAGTGCGTCTGCCGTGGCTGACGAAATCACTGTCGGTATGGAGTACTATATCCCCCTACAGTGAAGTCGCCAGCACAAAGACCCGTCCCTGGTTCAATCGCGAGTGCACCCGTGCTGTCGCTCAAAAGCAGTCAGCCTACCGCGCATGGATCAGGGCCCGCGCTCATTGTGATCCAGACGTTGATCGCCTAAAAGCAGCGTTTAACAAAGCCACTAAGGAATGCAAGAGGGCTTACATCAGAGCTGATGCCCAGCGCATTGCACGGTTTGGTCAAGAACTCGTCGCATACCCTACGGGTAGCCGTAAGTTTTGGCGATTGGCCAAAGCCGTGCAGTCCAACTACTGCCAGCCTTCGCTGCAACCGCTGAAGTACCCTGACGGATCACTGGCCAACGAGCTGCAAGAGAAAGCGAAACTACTTGCTGACCTCTTTGCGGCTAACTCCCGAATCGACGACCGTGGCGCTCACCCGCCCACCATTGCATCTTACGACTCCGCAATGCGGGATATTCGCATCCGGCAGAGGGATGTCCGTGCGGAGCTTCGGTCACTCGATGTTCGGAAAGCTAGAGGACCCGACGGTATTCCGGCGGTGGTTCTTAAAAACTGTGCACCAGAGTTGTCTCCTGTACTGACGCGCTTGTATCGCCTATCCTATTAATCGGGAATTGTTCCGGAGGCCTGGAGAAAGGCGAACGTCCAATCCATTCCCAAAAAAGGCGACCGCTCCGATCCAGCTAATTACCGTCCTATAGCCGTCACCTCCATACTCTGTAAGGTGCTCGAGCGGATTATCAACGCCCAATTAATCCGCCACCTAGAGGATCACTCCTTGTTAAATGATCGGCAATATGGTTTTAGGCCGAACCGATCCACGGGTGATCTTCTAGCGTACGTCACACACCTTTGGGGTGAGGCTATGGATAGGCATGGGGAGTCCTTGGTCATCAGCCTCGACATTGCCAAGGCCTTCGATAGGGTCTGGCATCGCTCGCTTCTCTCCAAACTTCCTGCATTTGGTCTGCCATCTAAGCTATGCAACTGGGTTGCTGCCTTCCTCCACTAACGCCGCATTAGGGATCTCTGTGACGGCGCGGCCTCTGATTTCCAGGAGGTTAGCGCTGGTGTACCTCAGCGCTCCGTCCTATCGCCCACGCTGTTTCTTCTGCATATCAATGATATGTTCGCTCTTGGCAACATACATTGTTATGCAGACGACAGCACAGTACACGGGCGATATTTTGGACATCCTGCTGCCAAGCTAGCAGACGTTGAGGGAAAACGACAGGAGCTTGTTGCTGAGCTCGACCGGGTCTTGAGCCGCATCTCTCAATGGGGTTGTGAGAATCTGGTCGAGTTCAGCGCCTAGAAAATACAGGCGTGTGCGTTTTCAAACAAAAAGTCTCTATTCCTTCCACTTCCTACTCTTCAGAACACTCAACTGCCACTACAGGATAGGCTTAGTATACTGGGTATGGACATCTGTCGGGATCTCAATCCGCGTGATTACATCGAGAGCGTCACTCAGGCGGCCTCGCGGAAGCTCGGTGTATTAAACAAGGTGAGACGGTTCTTCTCGCCCGAGCATCTGTGTCTTTTATACAAGACCCAGGTTCGCTCCTGCGTGGAGTAATGCTCTCATCTTTGGGATGGCTATGCGCAGTATCTGCTTGACGCTCTCGATTGGTTGCAGCGACGCGCAGTCCGTATTATAGACTGTCCTGAGGTCACCCAGTCTCTTGAGCCCCTGCAGTTGCGAAGAGATGTCGCCTCTATGGCAGTTCTCTATCGCCTACATCACGGGGAGTGTTCTGACGACCTCTTCCAATTGTTCCCACCTTCTCCCTTCCTCTACACGACTACACGTGCTGGCCTGAGGAGTCACCGTTTGCGAGTCGAAGGTATGCGATCCCGAACGAAACGGTTTGGCTCTTCTTTCCTGTGCCGATCTTTGAAAGATTGGAATTCACTACCAGCGCACGTTTTTCCTTCCCACTTTGATTCTGGGTCTTTTAAGCGGGGCGTGAAAAAGCATCTCACCAGGCCGCCATAGTGTGGGTCACCATACTACATTGACTAGACATGCAATGAGGATGGTGACCACCACTCTTGGACTCCATTTATTGCTTACCATCAGGCAAAGTGTAGTCATTATGGTAGGCTTACAAATAAAAAAAAAATAAAAAGAAATCGAAAGAATATTATTTCACATCGATCACAACATATCACTTATTCCATTACTTACTTATTGTGTACATTTCTTAGTGTTTTTATAGCAATAGTGACATACATAGTGTCATACATTATTATGTACATGATACATTATTATGTATGACACTATGTATGTCACTATTGCTCATGTAAGTAAATAATTGTACCTATTCATAAGAGGAAATTAAGTTTTCTCAAATTGAAGAAGTATGACCTACTTCATGCTAATCACCGAGGAAAAGTAAAGCTAAAAAGCTGCCTACTCCTTCGGGGACATAGGCTCGAGTGTATGTGTATAAATATTTATTTCCATATGGATACTATAACTTTTAAAGATATATCAGTAACGAAACAACAGCTCTAAAATAAGACATTACAATTCATGATGCCTCGTAAAACCTAACCTTTATAAATCTAACTGTCACAAACAGTTTAATTCATCTGATGACATCCAAGTCGCGAAGTAATTACGGGACGTCCCGCTGCAACCACTCGGGTCACAGACTATACAGCCACAAGTCACGTGCTTGTGAACCACAGATAATTAATTAACACCAGCGTTTCATAGATGTCGCTCGCACGTGCGCTAGAAATGTGAAACGCCACGCGTCCTTTCTGTTAACAATAAAATTTTGCAATATTAAATTTTAATATCTCTAGATAACATAGAAAATTTAATTTCCATTGCTAAATTTTATAATTTATCAACCATTATCAACCATTATCTATATACTCTATATTATACTATATTACTAATTATAGATCTTACTTTAACAAAAAAAATACCTTAATAAAAAGAAAGTAAAGCGCAAGTCTGGTATGAGCAGCGCAGCGGTTCGACCACTTCTCGCATTTAATTCGCATGACTGAGTAAAACGTGCTATAAACTATGCGGACAAGTTGAGAGGCATTCATATAGGTACTTTTTAAATCAGTAAACCTTGATACGGACCTCCATTAAATATTACAAAGCTACTTTTTAAACTAGAAAATCGAAACATTTATATAACAAACGGTGTTAGAATATGCCTGTATTCTAAAACCGTTTGTTATTTTTAATATCGAATCAACAATGAATATTTAAAGTTGGTCTACTAAATACGCACATTTTTATTTTACAGTTATATTCACTGTAAAATAAATAATGTAGAGCTGCAATAACCATGCTAAGTCTATTTTTATCGACAGGTGCAGATAAATATGTCAAATAAAATGCGCTTTGTGTAATGTTTCAACTAATCTCACCATATTACAGGTATATGTGATATTTCAACGATTCGTATCTACGTAAATGATTCTAGATTAAAATTTAAGGCCTGAATAAACGCTCCGCAAGATATTTCAAGGCTCAAATGCATTTATATCTGGAGCTGCCGGCTTCCTTTGCTATTTCCCTACTGTCAGACAGAGAACATCGCATTGTCCGTCCAGTTATCTGACAAGAGAATGTATTTCAAACACAATTTGTATAAGCAAATCCAATTTGATTTTAACAACTTTAATATTTCATTTCTTAGAGAAGAACGAACATTTATCAATATTAACTAGAACTGAAAATGTTATTTTGAATACGATCTTGAGTTATTTTAATGTTATATAAGTAGCTCTTACATTGGGTGGAACATAGTCTGTTTTCGCTCATATAACTACCTTCTCACTATTAATATATGCTACATTGCTACCCATACACTATTGATACTATTGTCCCAAGTACTAACTGCACTTCTTGGACTGCTGCTGGTTTGCAACGAAGCGTGTTTTTAGTATTTAATACAATTCAGTTATTTCTACATTAAACAGTAATTAGACCTCACAAAAAGTATACATATGCATATATCAACGTATCAGCAGCCGTGGAGAACAATATCCTGAAGATAAATATACAGATAATCCTTTGTAGTTATTTTGTTGACTACTTAGTTTCATCGAAAGTTTAAATAACTTCCCAAAAAATATAAAAATGCTTTAAATGAATATATCTTAACTAATATATTTATAACGTGGCAGGACAGATGTGAGTACTTAGAGTGAGGAATATATATAATGTAATCCAATTACAAATTGAACGTACTCTTTTTAGAAGGAAGAATCCTTAGTTTTTTAAAAAAAATATAATTAATTGGCAAAGTCAAACAGTTTTTTTCCGTTTTTCCCTCAATTTGCCATCTGATTTTTAGTAACCATTACTTTAGCTTTATTGTTACCAAAAAGTAAATGAATTTTTTACAGCTACACTTAGACGCCTAGGCGAATATTACTACTAATAAAAACACATATGTATTTATTAAGATACATACAAGTTTTAATAAAACAAACAAGTGTCACAAAAAATATTTAAATGGCTCAAAAATTGAAATGTATTTTTTTAAATCATTGTTTATGTACCATACGTGTAGTAGAATATTGCTGACCGGTGCTCATGCGTTTGGTAATGCCTAATATATAGTAAATATGTGACCACAACAACAACACCAACTCAAAACTACTTTTAGAATAGCCGATACATTTACCATAACAAACATTTCAATTTTCAAACTCGAATGACCGGCACAAAGAAGCAGTTATCAATGCATAATAAACATGGTACAGACAAACAGATGTCAGAATTTAGAGACTACTAGCTTTGTGCTTGACAATAGACAATTTACGACACTAACTACTAGCGAAATAATTGTTGTAGAAACATGGAAACAATGTTCTGAAGACAATGTGACCGTTAGTGTAATTTTACGTTCGAAATACCTACTAAACAATCTAATCTTATCTATTTTTGTTTTAAATATGTGTATGGTTTGATTTTTATAGTCATTTTCCATTAGGTGTTTTATTTGTTAAAAAAAAAAGACAACTCCCGCACTAGGATTAATTCCTGTGTCGAAGGGGACTTTTTAAACAACGGACACAAAGAACATCCAGACCCAGAACAACAATTTTGAGAATTACACAAAGTGTTGGGATCGAACCCACAACACTCGGTGTGTGACCATGGCGAAGTGACCGCTTAAACCGCTACGCCATCCGTGCAGTCATAGTCATGTTTGGGACTCGTAACCAGATTTCCATCAGTTACATAAAATTTAGATGAGTGGATCCACCAGTTAATTTGAAAAGTGATCCTTGCTCCAGAAAATCTGTTAATTGAGGAAGATTATTAAAACATCACTCTTTACCCAAAGTAGTGTAACTGTTATATATGTATAATTATTTACCTTTTACTACTTACATTAACTACTTTTGACATTTAATAAACTTAGAAAAAAAAATTAAGGTAATCCTAAAGCTGCATTACCTAAAGAAAAAACTATCAAAATTAAATATATATAGACCTATAGAAAAACTCATATACTGCATTTATCTGAAATTCTTTGAATATTTTTGTTTATTTCACAATTTATTGATATACATATGTTTTACATGTAAATGGAATGATACATTTACATTTTATTACTACTTCACTTAACTCTTGGATAGGCGTGCTGCATCTTAGTCTTTATCGTCACTTCCCATCAGGTGAGTTGAGTTTCAAGACAAACCTCATTCCAATAAAAAATAAAAAAGAAGTTGAAAAAAGTAACATATTTTATTGATCCAGCGCGCCAACATACAGTGTTGTATGTTAAACCGTTTGATTCCTATACACCACCAGTCTTTTGCAATAAAAATGCTGTATGTTTCTAATTTTAGTAAAATGGTATATACTAAATCTATCACCTAAATTAAAGGAAGATTAAACCACAGGACGGCAGGACCAAGACGTATACTGATAAAAATTGTATAAAAATAAGATTCAAAAGAGAAATAAAAGAAACCAAAGGAGACGGCGGCAATGGACGAAGGCAAATAAAAGAGATGGAGGTAGATTGTTTCAAATGGACTTATTATTATGTCGGCGTGCGACCTACCGCGAGCGCACGAGAATACGTAGCGGCCGGTCAATCCTTTTTTTAACTACAAAAAGACTAATTTACAACTTCAAGCATGCAAAGCCTATGTAGCTTTTTGTACCATAGAGCCATGTAGAGCCTTAGATTAAATGGTCTTAAAGTGAAGTCCTATATCCATATATTGATGGCTAATTAAAATGATCCAGTACCTATATAACTAAATATAACTATAAGAATACATCACTCTAGTCCCAGATGTTTTGTCACCTGTTTGCAACGCATGGATCGATAACATAGCGTGGTAAGGGATAATTGTTGCGGTCAAGTCCGTAGGTAATTATTAGTTAAACTAATTACCCTATCGAAAAAACATTCAATGCTAGTATATGTAATTGTTATTCACACCTGGCATTCTGTAGTCAAAAAAAAAACTGCAGTTTTGAATATATGCCTATAATCTATTAACCATACAACATGTTTCAACAAGATAACTACATATAAGTTACGGATAACAGTGGGTTTCACGACTTTCAAGGCAAATTACGTGCAATATGTACATATTATGGAATTTCAAATACCTACATATGTATGTAGGGTGAGGTATGGAGTTGATTATAAGGGCAAGGTGCCCTTATAATCAACTCCATCTATTTGTTCTTCTGTAAACCCATTATGCATTTTGCAAATAAAAAAAATAATGGGATAGGTAGCTCTTAAATAGTCTACCATTTACAGATTGCCTTTGTAATGTATGACTCAACATCCGCCGAAGGTAATAATTTGTGCTCCCAACGACCTTCATTAGGACAACAGCAGGTACAAGTTTTTTTCATCTCGATCCAATGTCCGACCACCTTATTATCGGCTCGTAATCGCCCCCTTACATACTAACAACACGACTTGCTTTTTATTACATTCGTTAACTTTTATTTTGTATTATACGAGTATACAAATATGATGTTTCTATTTGACTCGGAAAACTAAGACCTCTTATGCGTCGGCTTCTTAAATTATAGACAATTTGAGTACAAAATATTTAATACTTTGATTGATTATTTCTCTCTATATATCTCTCGAATTAATTAATTTAAAAAGCCTTATAGCTTATTTATGTTTATAGGAGCACCTCAATTGTTTTATTTTTAGATTACTTAGATACTATTTACTAAGAATACATGTTACTGTGTTTAAAAAGATACCTTGTAGGACAGATGGCACGATGTTCATGTACTTACAAAATTAATAAAAATACTTTACTTCATTTTCTCTTACACACAAACGGTATTTTATCATATTCTTGATGAGTACACGCCTAATTAGTAAAGAAGTCTTGTTACCCAAGTAAGCTGATGATACGTCCTTGAGTTATTTTTTATCAAGTATGCGCAATTCGTTAGCGGGTAATATCACGAATGTTAGAAAGCTCATTTATGAGTTGTCCAGTGTGTTGCGGGTTAGTCTTATAGGTTTGTGTTGTAAGGTATAAGTATCGCTCCCACCATGTCTAGAAGTTTTCTGTTGGCACAGGAGTGCATTTTGACAGCTAGGTATACTCCGTCAATTTTGCAAAGCAATATTTATAGAAGCGGTATTGTTTTCAACAAAAGCTTGTAATACAGCTCTAAATCTCAATAAATAGCAATATCTGTCTAAAAAGATGTTGAGCATAAATCGTGAGATTTATATCGAAGCTGCGAGTCCTCCTACAAAAGCGTGATCACTCAAGCTTGGAAAACGTTTATATGAATTTTGTTCAATATTAACAGTGCTATGAGAATATATATTTATATCACTTACGTGACAACAGATTGACTTAAGGACGGAATACGTTGAAACGAATATGAAATAGCTTTATTAAACCCTTTTCCGATTTAACTCTTTTTTTGTTATTCGCCAGCAGGTTTCCATTTTTGTCCTCAAATCCCGGGGCCGAATGAAAACTCGTTTGCATAATATAAGGCAAGGTTAGTATCGAGACTAAACGCAAATAAATGGATCCCTCAAGTTAAGACGACAATTTACCGGGTCAACGGAGCCAAGATAAATTTGAGACCAGAGTGAATACAAAATCTGTCGGTTGCCTACTCTTTTCGATTTACGAGTACATGCAACCTTCTCACATACAACGGAGAATTATTATAGGCAGTATTAGTTATGTAAAATATTGACTCTTAACGAATGATATGGAAGAAGCCTGTATGAAATAAACTTCCTTCATTTTCTCTAAGACACAAGCGGTGTTCTAATATATTTTAACCAACACACACAACCAATCCTAATTAGTAATGTGTGAGCAACGTTGCTAGTATCCTTTCATAAAAAAAATACTATACACTTTTTATTGTTTCCAATCGATATAGATAAAAGGTTGAAAACTAAAATATAGACAGAAACACGCTTTAAATGTACATATGTGTAACATACTCGCACGTAACTAAAAGCTGTAAATCAAGGTCAATCAATCCTCAAAAACAAACAACAAAACGACGAGACAATAAATATGAATAAAAACGTAATAGAAGGTAACTGGCTGTCTAGTCCTCTTTCAGATCGTTATTTAAAAAAACCTTTTTTTTTTCTTTTTCAAAGTATGTGAAGTAAGAAAACAAAAGGTCGAGTATG
Organism: Tyria jacobaeae; assembly: GCA_947561695.1. Taxonomy (NCBI): domain Eukaryota; kingdom Metazoa; phylum Arthropoda; class Insecta; order Lepidoptera; family Erebidae; genus Tyria; species Tyria jacobaeae. The sequence goes on along the minus strand of OX387221.1, from coordinate 10,834,444 downwards.
GATTTTGTAAGTCCTAGGGAGATAAAACATAACAGAAATAAGATGGCTGAAATGAAGCAATCTTGTTTACCTTCATTATTTTCAAGGCATTTTTAACTATGCTTTTTTACCAATTTTTAAACTAAACCCTTTTGAAATTTTGAAGTTTTGTATAAATTCAGTTATTTTATTCATAGCCAGTTCTACATTTTACAATATAGTGTACAATCAGGTATTTGGACTAGGTAAATGAAACGATTGAATTTCAGATTAATACTAATGTATATTTCAGTTGTTCAAATAATAAAGATGATTAGAAGACATTGACAATATATATGTATAAATATATATATGAATACCCCTTTTACAGTTCATATTTATGAAGGTGGAGCCATGCTTAAGCACGAAGAAGCAATTCCCCGAAATTAGTGAGGTTTCCGGAGACCCTCATCACCCTCAAAGGCGGGCAGCGTACTTAGTAGTACTTACGACTCTTGAGTTGCAGGTGTCAACGATGCATGGACGGAGGTCGTTACATTGTTTTTTTGTTTTATTATACTTTACCAATTTTTTTTTAACTAGAAATAACGCCGTAAAAAATTAAAACGCCGTGCTATTTATACTTCTACAAAGTCAATGAAAATCTAATTTTTGTTACGAAACCAAAAGCAATAAAAGTTACTAAAATTGTTACATAAATTAATGTACAAATTAAAGCGACAGACTGCTCTAAAGCTGACATTAATTCTCGATAGTAAAAAACCTCAATTCTAATTTATTTTTGCTTCCAACAATGAATGATTCGAATTAAATTAAATCGTATCCGCAAGGGAAATTAAAAGAAACTTTTAGTTAGTCGCAATGTCTTTTGTGATTCGCCGTAGCGCAACCGTTATATCTTAGTGGAGTTAATGCAATCGGTTTAGCGGGGGCCGGGAACGGCATTGTAGACTGTGTTTGTGGCTGGACGGAGATAAAGCTGCAGATACACAAAAGCAGCTGTCCCTCCACCTCATGCCTTCGAAATCTCCCTATACCCTCTGAGAGAGAGCGTTTAAGGTAACGACGATTGCCACTCACAAAAGGCAATCGTGTCACCCTCCCGTCCTCGCCCCTATACATTGCGGAATGAATTCGATAGAAAACCAAATCTTATTCAGTATAGGCACTCATCGTATGAGAATCTTTCACAAATGGTTTTTGAAATTACCAATCTATTTTAATATTCCTAGTTTTGTCTGGCATTTATTAATCCGAATCCCGCTTCTATTGTTAGAAGTTTATACATAAAACAATCCGATGACACGTTCATTTATTCGCAGTAGGATGTGCGTGCTAGCGCATTTTAAAGGCGTATTGCGCAATTAACACAGGATAAAATAAAGACAAAAAGAAAAAGTCACAAAGGATTCGCATATTTAACTACCTGTAAATAAGTACTCACCTTAAAGCAAAACATCATATTATATTTTTCACAAACGAAGAATATTTTTATCATTTATATTTTCAAATTAACTGTTTTCCTTGTAATGTAGAAATGTAACCGGCTCATATCTAATCTAGCACCTATTTTATGCAAGTAAATGATTGAATTGATTCCTTGAATGATGGAAGTAGAAGATAACCAATAAATAAACATATAAACATCGGCCAATTCGTCATTTACATGACGAATTTGCCGATGTTTATACTTAAAATACCCATAACTTAGTACATGCTATACCCGTAGTTAAGCGGCAAAACGGCCTCCTTGAAATGTTTTTTTTAATACAACGTAGTTGAGGTCAGTGTCATGCTCATCCAAAATGTATTTAACCTCATTTCATGAGTGAATGACTGGCACAAAGACGTGTTTTCCGTGCCTCAGTCATAATGAAGACGAAACTCCGATATGGCGCCACCGCATTTTGGCAAACAGCCGACAGATTTGATGAGTGCAAGTTCCGTCGACCACAATTTACTGCGGAAGTGGGCCGAGCACAAAAGAAAGAAGTAAATTAATGTCGACACAGACATTTCCTTCTTAGAGACCTTTTTCTTGGTTAATTTTGCTGTAAGCTTTTTATTTACTGTTTTAACAGTAGGTAATAATGTTTGTTAATAAAATTGTTCAATATTCGATTACTTTCTAAATAACTTGAGAGTTTTCGATAGAGGCTAAGATTAGATTTTTAAGAGAAAGCGTCCACCAACGTCCACAAACATTCAAACGCACTCTTTAGTTTTGTAATGTTTATTACCAATAGAAATACATAAACATTATTATTTGAAATGTGTATTTGGTATTAGTACTTTAACACGTTTTAAAACAACTAAAGATACATATTTTGGTGAAGTCCAAATGGTACATTTGATCCTGGCTTTATGGCTATAAAATTTTCTTCGAAATATAAAAAAGTTCATTGTTTCGCAGTAAAGTACTAAAACTTTTTAATTCGATCAACATGCAAAAACGAGAAAAGGTGTATAATAACCGTTCGTTTGAAACAAATATAATATCAAACAATACTTTAAGGAACAATTAAATATTATGATATATAATCCGTTTTCTCAGCCGTTTGAACATAACATGCACAAAGAGACATCTCGCAACGTACGTACAGTTTGAACAAGATCTTCACCACACCGTAATCGTGATCAGCTGAAGTTTGCGTTGCTACTTAGTGTTCTTTATTACAACAATCTCTACTGTACAGTTCAGTGCAGTAGTACAGTACTCTTTACAGTTTAATCTAGAAAATTAAACATAGAAGAGCTCCGTAAAGTATTATGACATTATTTTTAAGCAATGTCGTAAATATATAATACTTACAAGGAGCAGAATTTTCATTCTGATAATATATTGAAAGAACATAAAAATCGTAATATCCTTATGTCGTATGAAAACAAGTGTTGGTGTTTCTTTGATTGTCTTTCAAATCTTTATAAGGCCTATATACATACACACAAAAAAAACTAGGTATGGCAGTTAAGGTATTATATATTAAATGGATTATATTGCATCGTTTCACCGCTCAGTGGATAGCAGTAGAACGCAGCGATACATTGTATCTGAAGTTCTGTTTATGGTCGGTTAAACTTGTGTTAGGTAAATATGATTAATGGCAGAACACTCTATGCCTATTACTCCATAAACTTATCGTTTAACGGTAAACGTGCTGATGGTGACATATCGCAAAACGGCCTATCCATTTTCTATAAACTTACATTAATAATTTAATATCTACTATAACTTGACATAAACAAATCGTAGACTGCTTTGGCAATATTTGATCAGAAATTGTCAAGCAAGGATACGTGTGAATAGAATACAAACAAAGTGCACAACAGATATGTAAGAATATGTACAAACGGGGCCTTATCGCTAAAAGCGATTTTACACAGGCAACCTTTGGATGGACGACTATAATGATGATTTAAATGGATGGAAAGACCACAGTAATTAAATGTAATTTAGGGTAGTTTTGGTGTAAAAAGTAATATAAGATAGAATATATATGTATGAAGGTAGTCGTTACTATATATCAAAGATGCATTTTTGTGGTTCACGGTTGAGTAGAAGAAGGAAGAGGGAAGAGGGTGTTGTAAAAGGGACCGGACTGTCATCTATCAGACAGTATATATACAGTCCTATAGTGCCCAGGTGAAGGCAATAGGTTTGCCCCTATTACATAAGTGGGACTAGTGTTGTATGCAAATAGAGGTTACGTACATATATGTATATATTATACGTATTATACAACAAAAACAACGGGACTTGTTATATACTTAGCATAAGATAGCTAGACTCTAAAAAACTCAGTAATGTTAAAATATTTTGAAGTAATATATACATATTTTACGTTTTATGACGAATTAATGAGTCATAGCAGTAGCAGCGGGTGATACTGCAGCCCGCAGTCTAATATGTAATGATCAGTGTATAATAATAACCGAAAACCCCTCTCGTACAGTTCGCCATAGGTTTGCATCAAGATATACAATAGTACAAGTACCATTAAGGTATATATATATATAGATATATATTCGATATATTCACAAATATACAGTAAATACGAGTATAACACGCTGTACGTATGTGCGAAAAACATAAGTATGACAAATTAGAAGCCGTCTGTCACATCAGATCTTGTCTGGCACTGATTTAGACAAGTGTGTTGATCATATATTTAATAATATTTTTAGAACCAGCCAAAATTTCGAACTAATAACAATAAAAAAACCTAATTGGTAAAATGTGTGTTTTGTACACCTCTGCCCATCGTATGTATGTAGCTATGGATGTTTGATACACTATCACGCCTTAACTACGCAACCGGAATCTTTTTGTAATTTTGCATAAACTGCAATGCACATGCCATTGGTGCCGATAAGGTTAAAGGTAAGTACTCGTATGTAAATAAAGCTTACTTTTAATCCAGAAAAAAGTACTATTGTTGGACGGTGGAGATATCTCTATGCAGGTGCACCCCAGTACCAGCTACTCCCTCTTGACCGCATCCAACGGAGAGCGACTCGCATCATCGACTGCCAAGGTATTTCTGATCGACTTGACACCTTGGCGTTGCGTAGAGATGTAGCTTCACTGTGCATCCTCTATCGCTTGTATCATGGGGAGTGTTCAGAGGAATTGTTCGGACTTATACCAGCTGCAGGTTTCCGCCATCGTCCTACGCGACAAAATATGCATCCCCATCACCTGGACGATTGGCACTCCACCTCTGTGCGCTTCTCCAGAAGCTTTTTGCCTCACACAACCAGCTTATGGAACAAATTGTCGCCTGCCGTATTTCCCGACCGATACGACCTTCAAACCTTCAAGAAAAGAGCGTACTCCTACCTAAAAGGCCGGCAACGCACTTGTGACTCTTAAGTTGCGGGTGTCCATGGGCGGCGGTAGTCACTTATCATCAGGTGACCCGTCTGCGCGTTTGCCCCTATCGCATAAAAAAAACATATACATAAATTCTAAATGCTTAAGCTAGTATTGAATAAAGACAAATTTACTCATGGAGATTATTTTTCTCTTTTTACAGTTAAAAAGATTCGGAATGATTCCTGTGTCGCGTGACAACCTTGACAAACATAGAAACAACGGACACAAAGAACATATAGTACTCTATTTTCTGCTTAATTTCAAGAAATACTGCAAATGTTAGTCACCTCTCTGGATCCTAGCTGGAAAGTAAACTAAAGTCGCGTGCGATGATATCGTCCAACAATATTTCATAAGAATATGTCACTCACATCCGGACTGCTCGGCTTTTAAATGATATTATTCAACACATAACGTCATAAATTTTTACCATCATATTTGTATCAATATCCCTGAGTATTTTGCAGCATATGTTATGTTTTTCGAATGTATGTATCTATATATGTATATTTTAATGATGTTTCATTTAAATCGACTGATGAGATCGGCATATGGTATAACATTTCTCCAAATGCAAACTAACATAACAAAGCTTTTATTTTAATTTAGTAATTTTACTTGGTAATTTACTTACATTATTTCTTAATCACTGCATATTCGTTGAGTATAATATACTCGTATACTCAACGAATAAGGTATCATTTAGCTACCCAATACCTAAAAGGAGTCATTGAATATTTTCCTGTTATTGTTACTAAAATAGTGTTACGTAGAAATGTGTCACCAAACAGTCCGGCAAATAAACTGTCAATGAACATTCTTGTTTCGATGTGATTATTGACTCTTGTGTGTTCTACGCATGTAGCATGCATATACCCTGATTACAAATATAAATTCGATGACCGGGAGAAAGCCTTGTAAAACCGTTGTCACTATTACTACATTATCCATTTGGGGCTGGCGACTCAAATTCAGTTCAACCTCACATCAATTTTTTATTGTTTAGTCATCTTAGATGCTAACGAAAATAAAATCCTTACTTATTGAACATGTTTCCACATAAAAGTCTCATCAACACAAATAACCAAGTACCATACATAATATACAAAACGCTATGTATGTAGGTATCTTCTAACGATTCTCGCTTGACTACCCAAGCAAGGCTGACCATAAGACTCTCAGCCCCACATAATCTAACGATTATATTTTTGACTGTCATTATGCATTTACTGAAATAAAAAAAATAGAGTTAGACAATGGCATGTTAGTGTTAAGCCCATTGACACACATGAAAAAAAAGCTAAATCGGTGATGAAGTAAATTTAAAGCGAACTTTACTGTACAGTAATTTTCCGGTCAACTACCACTATAACTTAGAACCTTTTGTGCATTTAACTGTACATACAACAACATGCAACTACCTCATCTTATATTTACACATCTGAAACATATATCTGTACATTTATTACATTACTCTAACGTTGATGTGTAAACAGGTGTTATTATGTCCACTGTTTAAAATACTTACAGGAGTGGAATAAATAAAAAGGACTTTGATTTATTGAACACGAAATGTTCGTAAATACACCCCATCAAAGAACGTCTAGCATACTATCTACTTTATTTGTTCCTTCATCTGTTTTAGGAATATTCGAATGTATAATGTACCTATCCTTTTCCATCATCAGAATAGCACGAGACGTGTGATGTGACTCCAACTGTCTTTGTAAGAGATGACATCACACAAGTCTGGTGTATAGACAACATGCCTTTTTGTTATCGGATACATAGAAGCGATGCCTGGACTGACAGTGTCCTTTTGTGTACAGCTCAGTGTTCCTCAAAACATGTATTCTTCCATGTATATCAAACTGACATTGTATTCCTATAACAATAATTCTAGGACATAATTATAATACCATTGTTGCTAGAATAAAGCTGAATTTGCAAGTTTAACTATTCTATTGTGTAGCCGGAACGAAATTCAACATACAGAATATAAAACCAGAAGAAGAATAGACAAAGAAATATATTAAGCCAGATAAACTCGTTCAAAGCCTTGGTATACCAATTTTCTTAATAATGTAATTCTGTATGTCGATTTATTTATATTGTCTCGTGTGTATGTGTGCGCTGAACTGTTTATATCCGCGGAAGAACACTTCGAAATATAAAAATAGACAGCTAGATGTAGAAGAAATTCCTAATGAAGTTGTCGCTTTAAATAAATAACTCAGCTCACTTAAATTTCCTGTTTATTTTCGTCTCCCTTTGCGCGAGTGCTCTCTAACTTTTGAGTTAGAAGTTTTAAAAGATATTAGAATCAATATATTTTTGTATACAGAAGTATTTTTTTTTTTTAACTATTGATTTAAGTTTATATTAGCGCTATAGTTTTCAGTCCTAGGTGATAAAGTTTGAGGATAATATTCAAGTTATTTTTAAGGTATGATGATTTTGGAGTGTGAAACATTCGTTCTGGTATGCATAGCTCACGCGTAAATTTTGAACAATTAATTTGCATATTTAAACAATGTTTATGAAAATGTCGAAAGCTCGTGATTCGCAACGAAGTGGGCGGCAGTGGTAAATGGAACGTTTCCTAAAATCTGTTGTTACAAAACAAGAGTGTGCAGAAATGCTAATTTTATCTTAGTGCAATGTTTATAACGGTTCCCTTTTTTTACACCAAATACTCATCACCTGATAGAGATAGAACCAAAAATTTATTAGTGTAAAGGTTTGTGCTTGTCTAAGTATATTTGTAATCCTACTTCTTATGAATTATGAACCTAGATATGTTCACAGGACACCCTTATATTGTACATTGCAGCCCCTTTTTCAATCATATTTCTCTTTCCATTATCATACTGACCATAATGGCTCTTATATCAAGATTTCATCTGTCTATCTAAATTTGTATCTGAGAAAATTAAGAGTAGCAACTCATATAAATAATTATTCCTACTAACTTATCTATAATGCGCACGCCTACTAGTAATTAGCACTTAAAAGCAAAGCAATGTACAATATAATTATTACTTTTAATCGAAGGTTAAATAGCATGTCAGTGCGAATAAGGTCTCCTGTAACCTCACTCATTCGGGGAAAACCTTGCTTATAAGAGAACTTGGCATTACTCCGGTCGAGCCGGCCAATACGTGCCTAAGCATGGCTCTCCCACGTTTGTATGAGTAAAGTTGCCAATTTGTGTAATATACATTTTGTTGTTTACGACACATGCAGCAAGCATATCGCAGAAGGCACAGAAGAGGAAAAGACGTTAAAAAAGAACCAACAAACCAGCTACATACCTATTATCAAAACCCCTAAATTCTTGCTATCATGTACATTTTTAACATCGTTTCGAACATGATTATCTCATATTAGATGTCGTAATTCGGGCATAATCGCGATTTAATCTTTATAGAGTACAATATCTTTTCACTAACCCGACGTTTCAATCGAAATGCATCGATTGTTGACTCGGTCCATTCGTGTACACGATCAATATAGTCCCGATTTACACAACTTAATATAAAAGTTGGTATCTCAACAATTTTTATACCAAACAGATGATAAAACTCTTAGATCCGAATGCTATAATTTCTTATCAATTCTTACGAGTGCATTGACGAGAGTGATAGCTTGACTAGTTATTAAATCTTATCATTATACATATTTGTCCCTATAAACAAATTTTATAGGTATAGGTAATGGGCACAGAAAATCGTATAAAAAAAATTATTACTTATGAGATGACGCGAGAAATTACACTCAGAATTGAGATTCTCGACTTTTTTTAAACATCTATTTTTAGTAAGAAAGATTACCTAATTAGTACTCTATTTTGTAACTAACTTGAGAACATATCATATTTTTATTTATTTCACAACATCACTTGGTATCCTTCTGTTATAATAATACTTTATTTCTCCTTAAATATTTTTCTTTTATATCATCCTACCATAGTGACTACACTTTGCCTCATGGAAAGCAATATGTGGAGTCCAAGAGTGGTGGTCACCATCCTCATTGCATGTCTAGTCAATGCAGCACGGTGACTCCTCAGGCCAGCACATGTAGTCGTGTAGAGGAAGGGAGAAGGCGGGACCAATTGGAAGAGCTCGTCAGAACACTCTCCGTGATGTAGGCGATAGAAGACTGCCATAAAGACGACATCTCTTCGCAACTGCAAAGGCTCAAGAGACTGAGTGACCTCAGGTCTGTTGATAATGAGGACTGTGCGCCGCTGCAACCGATCGAGAGCGTCAAGCAAAAACTGCGCATAGCCGTCCTAAAGATGAGAGCAGTACTCCACGCAGGAGCGAACCTGAGTCTTGTATAAAAGACACAGTTGCTCGGGCGAGAAGATATATACACATAAACAACTTTTATATGTAATATATATTACTATATCACATTGTGTTTCCTCTCAACTTTACCTTACTTTCAAACGAAGTTCTCATAAAAAAAATCTGTACTAATGGGGATAAGAGATGTTATTTGTTATTTAGTTGTTCATCTCTGGACATCTATTACTAAAATTTAATATAGTAGTAATAAATGTAACTCCCCTATTTACTGATTCTGATTAGGTACATATATCGATTTTTGATACAGTCAGATACAGTCATGTCTAATTATTGCAGCTAAAAAAGTTTTCGAAGTTGTTTTATTAGGGATTATTTAAATATACTTTTACTCGCTTTGTCTAAAGGGCTGGGCTGCTGTATTATAATAATAGTTGAACCCAATCAATTGGAGACTCGCATGTGCTCTATGAAACAGGTTGAATGTAACCTCCATACAAAAATGCAGATCTTTTAAAATCGAAGCTACCATAAAATCATCACAAACCATAGAGTTACCAACACGAAACTAATTGTTATTTTATTGTTACTTTACACAATAAGAAAATACGCTATTGATTTGAGTTTGGATCATTCAAGGTTGGAAAACTAAATTCCTAACCTGACAATGACCCTTTAACTACAACTTCTGAGGCTCAAATCCGGTTTTGTTTTCTGTTTCCTTGACATTAATAGCCAACTTTAAACCTGTATCTTGTATCCTAGATTACAAGTAAACTAGAATACGGTGGTTTATTTATGGATACAAAAAATCTTCCTACACCCGAACTGCAGGCTAAGTTTACCCTTTCATCTGGCCAAAAAAAAAGTAATTTCAAAATTAAGATAAAAAATCTGAATAATATTAAACCGTGCAGTTCAGGGTGGAGTAGCATAGGGCTAACTCATCTCTTCCCGTGGGTATTGAAAAAGATGACTAAGGGTTTGAACTTTTATCTGGAGAGTATACATGTATAGGTATATACAGGGCCCGGACGTCGGCAATACCAGGGTATCGTGGCAATAGCCTGCCATTTGCAACAATTTTCATGAACAATAAGAACTTTACAGGTCGGTCGGTACAATACAGGAGAAGTACATTTTATAGCGTCCGTAACAATATAATAATATAGTAACGCTAGCTTCTTGATTGCACTGCAAGTATTTTATCTATTTTGTACTCGTATGCCGACTACACCTTAGTGGTTTAGCTTTACCTATAAGTATGTATATAAGGTTGTAACTAGTGGTACAAGTCTAATTCTTATTATTTGCTATATGTCGCTATAAACAAGTGTAAATAAAAAACAATAATTATATTGTATATTGTACATCCATACTCCATGAAGATAAAATAAAAAAAAACTAAAACAGAGCACTTATTTAAATTATTTGACAGACCGAGAATGTACCTGTAATAAGGTTTAGTATCGTACAGAAATTAAGAGTTATAAAATATAAACAAAACGAAATATAATCTAACACTGTATCATATACAGACATATTATTTTATTATCCCATTAGATCTGTGAGAAAAAGCAGAATTACTATTAATTGATGTGTACACAATTCGTTTTTCTTGCTTCTCGAGACTGTGCGAAATTATCATAATTATTATAAATATTGAACGGTCATATAATTTAAAATGAACGTACATTTAATTTACACATAACATTAAAGATGGACTAAACCGAGCTAAATACCTATTTTTACCTCTAACATAACATACGTTTCAAGTGGCTTTATAATTTTTGGTTAAGAAAAAATTACTTATACAGAAGAGAAACAGGCGAAGATTGCATATTGTCACCATACATCTGTATCACCATTTATACTTTATTGTAATAATATGTGCTTTTATGAAGAATAATCAATAACACCTTGAAATATACGCACATATTTTCATTACCACCCAACGCTATGCATTAGTGCAAAGCTACACTACAATTTTTAAATACCTAGTAAACTAAGAAGTCTTTTGTTAACTAATTCTGCAATTGTAAAGTAAACAGATACTGTATTCAACACATAACGTTGATATGTATTCAACATTTGACACATTATGTACCTATGGTGATTCAGATAATTAATAAACGAGAAACGGGCATCTGAATCCGATCGCGTATTGGTTTATGATGTTTTATCTTACCTCTCCAAGGTTGATGAACCCATGATCTCTAGCGACGGCGTCCGCAGCTTCCTGTCCATCCGGTACGTAAACAGCCCATGTAGGCGTGTAATGCGCAAATGTAGTCTCCAATAATGACAGAATAGACACCAAGATGGTCGACGACAACACGGCACCCCGAGCCATCGCACGCACTCACACACACTCACCAGTTAGTACTTGTCAGCATTGCACACACATAAATTAAAAAAAAAAAAGTATCTTGTTCTCTAATTTACTATATTAGGTTCAAGTAACGTAGAAGTAAATGCTAGTGTTTTTATATTAAAGCTCTGAGCATGGCTATCTTACTATGAGAAATAAAAATAAACATCTAAGAAACAGCAGAATAACCTCATCAGCTTCGACGTGGGCTACATTAGCAATCAAGTATTTTTTATGGATTTTGGTATAGAAAACATAATGATACCTGAGGATTTAATTAAAAATACAATCAAGGCTTCGATTAGCAATGGGTAGATATAGCAGTTGTTGACACCATGTAGGGTTTCCTAACAAATGTGGTTGTAAATGAAAATTAGCAATCGATCGGACATTGGTTTCCTGCAAATTAAAAGTTGGTCGAGCGTTCGGCCTTTAGCAATACTTGTGCTTTAAGTAGGTCAAGTATACACGGAGGACGGTGATAGAAACTCTGGCATCATTGCCCATAATGCCGCTCTTTATTACCGTATCAATTGACTATGGCTGCCATTAATCACAGTGCGCTATATCGATACATTTCAATCTACTGTATGAAAGTATTTTTATATCTGACGGTTCCTTTCTTTGGTAAAGGCATTCTCGGGATGCCGAAACAATTTACTTCCTTTAATAAAAAATGTATAATAGTATATAACCTTTTGTTTCGTAGAATGGTATTGCGGTTTGCATCAGCGCGTTGTGTTTGTTAGTCCATATTGTATCTATTCCGTAACAAAGGGGACACATGTTTTACTTTTCGCATTATTGCTGGCATTTTTTGTTCAAACAATTAATTTTCTCTTTACTTGTCTTATGGTACCAATGTTTATTATTCCTATATACAATTTCCTTCTAATGCTATTTTCTTTTGCTATAATCTTTAATAATATAAAAACAAGGCAGCATTCAGTGGGCGAGGTTCATTAAATATATTAGTGAATTTTCGGTGGAATTAAACAATGCATATTATAGGTACCTACCATTGGGTCAGGCGTACGTTTATGTCTACACATATGTGAACGATTGTCAATAAAATGTTTATTACTTACAATATGCATAGATAACCTCATTAAAGTACGATGGAGTTATATCTCTACGAAGATATGCCTATGTTGTTATGAGATGATGTCATTTACTGCATAGTGGTTCGATTTCATAATATTTCACACCTATCTATTATTATTACTTATAAAATATGAGAATTATGTTGTGACATACGATCGGCCAACGTTTGAAGAGAAAATTAAAAAAGGAAAATGTACATGCCGAAAGAGAAACCGAATTGTTTTGTATTTCTATTTAGTTATTCGTTTGGTAATTACATACTTGAACCTTGATTTATAGTCTTCTTTTTTATCATTTAAAAGGTTTGCAAGCGAAAGACGAGGGACGAGGCATAAAACTATTTTATAGCATAGGTGCTATGGAGTACCCTTTTTAAAAACTACCTCACCAACCTCAATCATTGTTTAATTATTATTAATTATCTATCCAACTTCAATTATAACAATTAATTTTAAACACTAACAAATAATAAACAAAATTTGTGAGTATTTAATTTTATACATACGATATTTTATAATTATTGTTTGCATAAATTTTGCGTTACGTTATTTTTGTTTAATAAAAATATAGAAAATTACGTATTAAGTGTGGGTACAGCTACATAGCTTAAAATATGAATGTAATTTAAAAATTATCTGTGATCATTTATTTTTTATTGAACCTTTTCTCTAGTAACAACGAACGGTGGCGTTATGTCATTTCTAGGAAACTAACTAAAATTAATAAACAGACCCCACTGAATAGTCATTGAAAAATGTTTATTAAGTCAAATACAAACTATTAACACCTGTTTTATGTAAAGGCTCTGTTCGAAATTACTTAAATATCGGGTTCTATGACGCTAAAGAACTTTTAATGATGCTTCAATATTTACTATTATAATAGGGTAGGTACTTGTATTAATGTGAGATACACACTCACGCTTAAGTTGTGAATCACAAACTTTTCCAATAAACGAACTCTTCCCTTTGTTTTTTTTGTACCTTCGTGCATCATTGACATTACATATTTCCTACTTTATATTCTCTGTAAAACCATATTGTAGCTACATGTAAACTGCAATATATCCATCTGTCTAAACTAACTTTCACTAGGTACTTTACATAATTTATGTAGTATCATTTTGATTGAATATAATTTATATTCGTTGTTTACGTCTTTAATAATAAGTAAGTAATACCTAAATCTGGGTTATATCAAATGCAGGGTTACTTTTGTTTTTGTAAACTATTTACTCAAACAATTTCTGATATTGTATTTTCATGTTGTGTTTTAAATACACATCAGCCATTATCAACGACTTCTCAAATTTTAATACGTATGTATATTCATTTGAATATAAGATTACTAATTTAATAGTCGTCGCAACTGATTTATAAATTCAAAATATGATTAAACTTTAAAAGTAGGCCACACTACCTTCATCTTACTGCCACACGTTTACCCTAGACACTCGGCGCTATTTACAGTTAGCATCGACAATTATTTATCAAGCAATCGCGTGCCACACTCGGTAATTTTGCGTTGATATTTAGTTGAAAACATACTTTGTACACAAGACAATCTAACAATCTAAAGAGAACTTTTATCTTATCTGTGTAAATTCGTTCGCTATGTAAACATACTGTTCTTGAGAGTAATCGACATTGCAAGTATTTCGTGTGCAACCCACGTCGAAAAGCGGATACTTCATCGATGGAATCCGATGGGAAGGACCAAGATTCCGTGACACTTAGACAATAGTAGCCGGTGAGAGTCGGCGCCGCTGTGACGAGCGTTCACCTCTCGCATCCCGCCTCCCTGTTATCACTTCATGCTTTTCTAAACGTGTTTTAGTAACTAATTCCTTGTGTGTTTACCAGTAGCAAAGACCACTACGTTACACTAATATGCACTAAAGTCATTATACACACGACATAACTGTCAAATGGCGCGTGAATAATCCCACGGCACACCGCAAAATACACCCGACACGTACGCGCACGTGATGCTGACTGGTTCGTTTGCTACTTTGCTCTCGGGCGCTCACCGCGATTGGAGCTCGAGACGATGCCGCCCTGCCAGTCTCGGGGAATTTACCCACAATCGGGGAAATTATCTTAAGAACAGGTACTATAATAGGTATTATGATTTTTATAAAGAATTCCAAAAACACATGTTTTTAACTATTTACACCTAAATAATGACAGAGATTGATCTGTGTCAGTTCAAGTTTTATCAATTACCTACTATTACTTACTACTTACTACTTTGTAGTTATTCTTACTACAAAGTATAATAGTAGTAGTAAAACAGAAATACATGGATCTTTATTTAATGTACAGAAAACCGTTCGCTGCTACATTATATAACCAAAGCATGTTGTATGCGGACAGAATAAGTTGTTGAAAAGAATTGGTCAAGGGCATACAATCGCTAGCAAATAAATGCTCTAGAAATGTTTTTAAGTAATCTGTTTTAATTAGAAATAACGCTTGTGATGTTCTTTATATAAAAATTAGGTAATGGTTTCAACATATATAAGTAGAAATGCAATTTCATTATAATCAGTTTAGTAATTAAAAGCGCCACAATAACGCAACTTATGCTCGTATTAGTTTGTTTGTTTTTGATTATTGATAATAAGTGCAATGTAAGAATAATTTGAATTTAAATTTTGAATTATTAATCTTTAAACATTCAGTTTGTTCGTCTGCACAAAAACTACATGCGTAAGTGGGTTCCAAATCCCAGCCCAACACCCATTGTGAACTAAGAATGGGGGAAAATATAATCAATACCCGATCACACATCAATCTTAATTTTGTAGCAAATTGGACATTTAACCTTCAAAACTAAATGGAATCTTCTATTTTATTTTGGCTTTTTAAATAAAATAATTGTTTTGCGATTTGCGTTTGTGAATAATATAATCAATATACATAGTATTTTGTTTTTGAAACAAGAACATAAAATAATTTATATAGCATTCGTAACTTTTAATACATACATACACTTAAGCCTGCGTCCCCGAAAGAGTACGCAGAGGCGTAATTAACGCCACCATTTTGCCGATTTAATTAGACCTATTTACGTAGCGGGGGCAAGGCTATTGCAGTCATCCGGGCACCGGTCGGAGTAAGATGGAAAAATTTGAAATATATTGACAGGAAAGAGAGGATAGAAAAGGCATTTTGTTTATACAGAAGGAGTACAAGCATTATCTCAAGCAAGTCAGGGTCGCATACCTATAACTCGATCTGACTGGTGCCGGGAAGTCCTCTCGCTAACTACTCTAACGATTTTTTTAGCATAGAAATAGTTCCGATTACACTGAATTTTAAAATAGGCAGTCATAAATTTAAAAAACTTCTTCATAGTCACTATGATTCTGGTTAAGAACCTATCAGGCATAGGAAATTATTCGAAATTTTTAAATTAAGAGTAAAAGGTGGAAATTCTTTACAACCAACCTTTAAGTGCTTTATCGATTGATTAATCTTATTATTACTAAAGACAATAGATACTTGCGATCAAGTGGCTGCGGGATCGTACTCCACCAATTAGGTACACAAGAAGTTGGGACCTCGTTGGAAAGTACAAATAAGTAAAAAAAAAACAAAAAAGTTTTATCGTCATAAGTATTTTATAATACTGATATTCAAAACTAGTAGGAACAAATGTATTTACTTTTTTTTGCATTCCAACGCTATATGTTCAATTGTATCTGATATCTCTCCAGGCAAGTTTGTCATCACACTTTGGGGGCCTGTCCCGCGTGCCCTTACGGTGACGACGGTACTTTGTACACTGACGATTGACCACGTAAACCCACTTCTTAATAAAGCTTAGAAGGAATTAAAAGAATCCTAGGAATGACACACCAAAATTTATGCAAAAATATTTTGTACCAAAAGATTTCTTTATTACAAGAGTTATTTATAATATAAAAAACCGGACAAGTGCGACTCTGACTCGCGCACCGATGGTTCTGTATGTAGACGAACGTCATGTATCCAATAATATTTATTTGTCTTTTAAAAATATACAACCGACTTCAAGCGCTCTTCATGAAAAATTATAAGAAACTGTTTTCTTTTTTTATTATGGAATAGGGGAGCAACCAGCAGACGGGTCACCTGTTGGTAAGCCCTTTCCCTTTTCTTGACTATTTTCTTGGTGACTTCAAACAATAAATAGCTTCAAGTAATAATAACGAAACTTTCAATTGCCATTTTTGTGAATCACACGAATTCTCATATTCTCGTCTTTGACATTTGTAGGAAGTAGTTCAAATGTTAAGTAAGTTTAGTTAACATTCTGGTCAATAGGTGGCGCTGTAAGTGGCCTTTAAAATTAAGTCGCAGTGTTAAGATTCTCCGTCGTATAATGTCCCTAGCGATATTTAGTTAGATAAAAACAACTTTCATTAACATACTTTCGAGTATTATTCAACCCTTTAAAAGGATAGCTAGATTATTCCTGACCATTTTTGTATTCCTGACCGGATTGTATATTTGAACTGCTAAGGAATACTGTTGTCTGAAGTTTTTGCCTTAGTACACCGTGGCAGTTGTTATGGAACACCGAAGGGGTTGTGATGCGACGGGATCGACGACGACGACGACGACGGTGCTCTACTTCTTCTCAGGATATATTTATCCTGAGAAGAAGCAGAGCACCGTCGTCAGCAACATCATGATGTCAGTGGTGGCAGTGGTGACGAAGATACAGTGAACAAATTGTATAAATACTTTGCAAAATAATCCGCACATTTCATTTACTTAGTCATTTGCTGCATAAATCTTGGACTTGTGTGCGTGTGTGACAAAAAAATTAAGGACTTGACCGATAGCGCTCAGAGTAAATAATTTGCCCAACGCTCAGAGTAAATGATTAGAAGACAAGTGTTTGACAGATTATACTAAGTAAATGTTTACTTCAAAAATGGAAAGATACGGCAATTCACAAATCAATTTAAAGACAATTATTGGGAAGTCGAAACCTAACTTTAAGAATACACCTAATGATCGTTTCTCTTATCAGTACATTGACGCAGGATTAGAGAAGTTGGAACGAAATTAGCAAGCATTTTTAAAAATCACTTAGTTTTGTGAAATTGTAAAATCATAAGAATTTATTACGAGTGATGTCTATGTCTATAATTGATCCTGCATGTAAATATGGTAGATTTCTGGAGACAGCTGAAAACGTTAGAAATAAAGTTAAATGAAAATAAAGAAATGAGATTAAGTTATACAAATATTATAAAAGAGTACATACAGTTAGGTGACATGTTTCCTGTTCCAGAGAATGATGATAAGCAGTCGGAATTCGTTTATCTCCCCCATCATGCGGTCATACGAAAGGACAAGTCCCCTACAAAGGTAAGACTCGTCTTTGGTGAATATATATAATATCCTTGAACGACGCATTACTAATTGGGCCACCATCGCAACTCAAGTTACGTTATCTAAGTATACGATGCTTAATATATCCTGTTTGCTTAGCGGCTGATATGTGATATTATAAAAATGCATCGCCAAGTGCGGAGTCCATGATGATAATGCATTGTTTCAGCTAATATTTCGCAGAGATAATCCTTAAGATACGGTGCAGGAATACCAGCTGGTCACTGTAACATTTGTAACTGCTTTAGCCTCATACTTAGCAGTCATAGCACGTCAGGACTACCTGACGTGCTTGACCTGTTGACTACAACAGGTAGCACTTGATTGGCTGCCGCGAGGACACCGCACTCCACACTTTGGTGGAGTGCTCTGCATGGGTGCAGCAACGCGCCGACCTCGTGGCAGTATCGGTGTTGGACCCTGGACCATATTGCTGGTCTTACCAGACCCAATATTGACTACTTAAATTTTTCTCCAGTTGCTTTTGAGGACATCAAAAAGATTATCCTATCCATCCGTTCCAATGCCATGGGCTGTGACATTAGACGAAGGATGATAGTCACTATACTGGATCATGTCCTTGAAGTCATAGCTTACATCATTGACTTTTCTCTCGACTCTGGAACTTTCCCTTCTGTCTGGCGTAAAGCTTAAATTATCCCGTTTGTAAAAAAAATAACCCATCTCTTCCAGAGCATTACAGACCTATTTCTATTCTTCCCTTTTTATCCAAAGTCCTGGAAGCCTGTGTACATAAATAGCTCTCACAGTTTGTCTTCAAACACAACCTCCTAAGTCCTCTACAGTCGGTCTTCAGACCCGGTCACAGCACTACTTCTGCACTCCTTAAAGTGACTGGCGATATTACGGAGGGCATGGAAGGCACCAAGGTCACTGTTTGAGTCTTGATTGACTTTTCAAATGCCTTCAATACCGTCAGTCACGAAGTCCTGCGGTCCATCTTAAAACACTTGATGATCTCCTTGGAACCTCTGGAATGGTTCTCCACTTATCTTCAGGGACGACAACAGTGCATACGCGGTGACGACAGGTCATCAGATTGGTGTGATCTTTACACTAGCGTCCCTCAAGGCGGTATTCTATCTCCACTATTGTTTTCAATGTATATTAATCTCATTACTCTAGACCTTCAGTGTGCGTATCACCCGTACGCTGACGACTTGCACATGCCAGCGTTGAAGAGATACTGCAAGCCATTGATAAAATCAACAATGACTTAGAATCCATAAAATGTTGGTCAAAGAGGTTTGGTTTATCCGTAAATCCTACCAAATGCCAGGCGATCGTTATAGGCAGCAAACGCATTATGTGTAGTATTGATACCACCTCCATCTCGCCTATTGTTGTCAATGGCTTAGTCATACCCTTGAACTCGGTAGTTAAAGATCTGGGGTTGCATATTGACACAACGCTTGATTGGCGAGCCTCATGTAAGTCAGAAAGTTACTAAAAGTCTCCGAAATTTATACCGTTTCAAAAATTTCCTTCCCACTAAGACCAAAACTATCCTAGTGCAATCCCTTATTATTCCTATAATCGACTATGGTGATGTGTGCTACTTCGACCTGAATGCAGACCTTCTCAACAAACTAGACCGTCTTCTTAATAACTGCATTCGATTTATTTTCAATCTTCGCAAGTATGACCACGTGTCTGCTTTACGCTCCGAGATAAAATGGCTCCCTATTCGCTAACGCCGTAATCTACGTGCATTAACTTCCCTCTTCTCTTTTCTGAACTCTCCGTCTCCACCATCTTATTTGGCTCCCTACATTCGGTTTCTCTCGTCAAATCTCGATATAAATCTTCGTTCCACTCACATCAATCTTCGCTTATGTCCCCCTCATAACTCTGACTTTGTTAACTCTTCCTTCTATGTCCTATCAGTCCTACTCTGGAATGCACTACCACTCGAAATCAGGATGTCCACTAACCGCTTTACTTTTAAGAGGAGGGTACGTGACCTCCTGTATAATCAGTTAGCAGAAATTTCACACCGTTAGTACATATTTAACAGACTTTTATAGTGTTTATTGTAGTATGTATTTGTTGTATGTATGTAAAAGTATATAAGTTTGTATTTATTTATATATATGTATATAGGTATATATTAGTATATGATGAATGAAAGTAATATATGTATATAATTAGGTCATATTTTATAATAATTAAACTGGTACCTCTCTCACCTATTTGCACCTACTACCATTTATTTTTGCCATACCCCAAGGTTGACTGGGAGAGAATGCCTGAGGCATTAAGTCTGCCTTTGTACAATATGTGCAATAAGTCGAAAATAAATAAATAAATTTCAAGAAGCTGCAAAAAAGGTGGCCCTGCTACACAGCCACAATGAAAATCAGTAAGTACGTCTTACTATAAATTAGATTTAAATTTCACTTTTTATTCATGCATATTTTTCGATATTTAATTTGTAAACCGAGTTGACATTGTAGGTTACATATAATATGAATGTTTATTTGTCAAAAAAATTATTTGAACATGTGAGAACTGTGGAGGAATTAATAATCTATACTCATTTTAAAAGTGCGAAATTAACGCCATCTATTTCCGAATGTCACTTCCGAATGTCCTTTTCACGGCTAACAAAGCCTGAAGCTAGTAGTTACATTATAAATTTATTTTCTTTATTGCCTGTCAGCTGTCAGATCTGAGTATATACCCATGTCACGTCAGGCATGCAAAAATACCTACCTATAATTGATTGTATTGAATTAAATAATTTGGATATTTTGTTTATAGCTCAGATATAGTTTTTAGAATAAATTAAATGGTCAAAATAAATACTTTTAAAACCGTTTAAATTTTTCAACAGTTTATCCTAAGTACAGAAATTGTATATTCATTTCTATAGACGCCACCCATTTCAGACACAATGTAATATCCACGCCTACGCTTTCTACTATATGCCATAAAGAGACTAATGGGATGCATTACTCCTCTTAGGATGAAAGCCTTAAATTTGCTCATGTTTTTTTTTTTGCTCATGTACTACTTAGAACTACGAAAAAATTTGTTGGGATTCGAAATCGGAATTCTATTTTATGATCAAAAAGGAATTGATGATCTTAGAACGTCTGAAAAGAGTTTCTTGATTTATAGTAAAGAAGACTCTCAATGAAGTTTTTTTTTTTGGTTTTAAAAAAAAGTCAATTAAATCTGTTTCTCCCTTAATATAATTTGCTATATGCTGCCGCATACCTACAGCTGTTGTAAGTCTGGAGAAGCCGCCGTCAACAGCTACTTCTGCTGGTGGAGGTGTCGCCGCCTTGAACTTCTTTTTCTTTCCCAAGAGAAAGTTAAATAATTACGGGGTTAAAGTAATCTATATAATAAATTATTAGCCATTTCAGATATAACCACAGTAGATTGGATAAATATATTTATTGTAGGTGCTAATCTAACTTTTAAAACTTAATATACATTTTTACAATTACCAAAATAATTTAAATTTATTTTATCGTAATAAACTAGCCGCCTCTTTCTTTGTATTTATTCTTTTTCATTCGCTGACATTCACAAGTTCAAGTTCAATGCGGCCAGTGCCAATCGAAAGAAAATATACATATATCTACGTAAATCCTACACGCCTTACTCATGGAACTAAAATCAGTGTAGAAATTAGACGCAACAATTAACGAATAATATTAAAATATTTTATGATTTTTTTTAATGGAATAGGGCCAACCGAACAGATGGGTCACCTTATAGTAAGTAACTACCGCGGCCCATGGACTGCTGTGACCGCCTTTGATGGCAGTATAAGAAGAGAAAGGAAAGTGCAGAGGTGGGTTGGCCCTTTGTTAGCCTCACATACTCGGTAAAACACAACTTTGTTTGACCACTCGTTTTTTGCGCCTAAGCGTGGCTCTCCACCGGGAACTGCAGAACATTAGATACAGCTACTTATACTAGATAGAGGGTTAGGACTTCCCGCCATCAGCCAGTTCAACTTATAGATATGGGACCCTGACTTACTTGAGCTATTGCTTATACTATCCGTCTCATCTATCCGTATAAGCAATATCCTTTTAATTATCGGTTAGTTATCGGTTAATTACCCTCTGCTTATGATGAATATGTTCCTGGAACTTTAAATATCCGTTGTAATTAATTACTATTTAAAACATTAACTTACGAGTATATATTAATTTCTTTTAGTTGCATAAATGGCACAAATTTTAGGATTATATGGTGTTTCGATTAATTCGATTAATTAAAAATTAAATTAAGTAAAAGACTACTTAATTTAATTTTTAATTAATTTAATAATATTTAAAGTGTATCTAGGTAAAATAACATTGTGGGATTTCAGATATCACTTCCGGAATCTGGCCCCTAAGCTCATGAGAACGGCGGCTGCAATCTCTAGGTTGCTGCCTAACATAGGGGGCCCGACGCCTCCTGTAGGAGACTCTACGTTGGAATCATGCGGTCTATGGCCTTATACGGGGCCCCAATATGGGCGGAGACTCTGGCGGCCCGCAATGTTGCATTACTGCGGCGACCGCAGCGGGCGATGGCCGTTAGAGTCATAAGAGGATACCGCACGATGTCCTTCGAAGCAGCGAGTCTCTGAGCCGGTTCTGCCCCCTGGGACCTGGATGCCAAAGTCCTTGCGGCATTATACCTGTGGCGCAAGGAAGCGTTGGAGCGAAACCTGAGACCCGCGCTTCGGGAAATCGAAGCGCAACGGTCTCAGCTCTACCAGGTCCTAGTGAGTGAGTGGAAGGAACGGCTTGAGCGACCAAGCGCAGGGCACGCTACAATTGTGGCGATAAGACCCATTCTGGAGGATTGGCTGGAGAGGCAACATGGCAGCCTCTCCTACCGGCTGACACAGTTGCTCACCGGTCACGGCTGTTTCGGTAAGTACCTGTGTCGCATAGGCCGGGAGCCAACGTCTGCGTGCCACCACTGCGGAGGCTGTCACGAGGATACTGCACTCCACACCCTAGCGGAGTGCTCAGCGTGGGCGCAACAGCGACACGACCTCGTGATGGCTATTGGTGTGGGAAGCCTCTCGCTAGAGGCCATGGTTCTGTCCATGGTCCAAAGTGAGAGTGCATGGGATGCTGACGCCTCGTTTTGCGAGGTGATGTTGGCCAAAGAGGCGGCGGAACGGGAAAGGGAGAGGACAAGTACTCTCCCATCCCGCAGAAGACGCACCAGACGTCGGAGAGCAAACACTGATCTCCGACCTCCATAAGCGCTGGCCTGTGGGTATCGGTAATATCTGAATTCAAATTAAAATCTTGTTTCTATCTTTTCAGTTCTTCAATGAATGTAGTGACGCAGTCGGGTTTTTTTGTTGTTTTAAATATATTTTTTTTATTTACTTCTTAGTTGAGCAGTATTATTATTATTTATGCTACATTTATAAATTACGGTTTAGTCTGGCCTCTGTATTCTACCTGTATGTTGTTTTAAATATTAGGTAGATATATAGGTATTCTTACTGTTACAAAGTATCACAATTGAAATGTCAAATGCAATAAATACTTAAAAGAAAATAGTTAAATCAGTTACTTTTATTATAGCAAATTAAATGTAGAGTATGAAGTACATAAAACGAAATATTTAAAAGGTAGTATTTCGAACATACGGTTAAAAATACATAGAAAAGGCAATTGGATATCTCGAACTTACCGGTATCTATTCGACCTGATCTGCTCGAGCTATTGCCAAGGCTATTGTAAAACATTTAACTAAAAACATTTCCTTTTTTCCATAATGCTTACTACCCTTTCCATTTCAAAAAACTTACAATTTACCCATTTAATAGGAAAGTGACGAGTGACGGCAATAGTCTTGCCTTGTATTACGTAAGTGGGATTAGTTAATAAAGTAATTTGGCGACTATTATATTAGTCCCTAAAATGTTTACTACACCACTGGCTACCTCCTTGGAGATAAAGAAGTCAGTGTATATATGTTGAACGTACAAGGGTTAGATTGAGAACATAACGTAAGTGGGTAGATATTTTAAAAAGCACTAACCAAGCAGCAGTCAACCATGCAGAGCAGAAATGGAACCCGCGGCGCAATTTTCAATTTTCGTAATGCTCTATCCAAATAGCAATAAATTGCAATAAACAAGCGCTTTTCAATAATGTGCTTCTTAACACACTTTTATTAGCTTCATCTTTATGTATGTATGTATGTTAGTATGTAAGGAAACTTTGAACATGATTTTGACCCCCCCTCGAAATTTGGCATACTTATCAAGGACCGATGACAATTCAATATTTTCAACAGTTAGACCCGTTATCCTTACTAGGATAATCAGGATCAGCCATTTTTGTTTTCTTTCAGAAAACAAAATTAATAAATTTGAATGGATCATAGTGTAAATTAGCGAAGAGATATATGAGCCGAAGGATTATCATATTGATAATATGTTAAAAAACACCCCACGCTTTTTTTACAGTTTGTTTTTCTTATTTTTTTTTTTGTATTTGATATATATATATTTGGATTTTCTATGAAAGAGAGTTTTTTAGTTTTTTTAAGTTATTATTTCTTCTTAAAGGTGTATAAAACAGGCTGGTACGTCTTCAGGAGCATAACAATTTAAGTTGTACAGCTCAAAATCAGGCTATATTCCCAAAATTACATTTTACTCCTTTATCAATCACTGAGTGTAGATTTACGAGAGATCAAAATAGAGACTGTTGGCCATATTACGAGTCTACCACAACGTAACTAATAAATGAAGCTAATAATACCAAAAAATGTGGACAACTTAATTCACACTACTAATAAAGTTGCTATACTTAAAATCTGGGTTTATTTCTACGAGTAATACATTAACTTGTATCTACTTAACTATTATTTATTCAGTTAGTGCATTTCCTGTAAATGAAAGTGTAATTGAATTATTAATTTATTTAATTTGATTTTGCATCTAAAATCCTCAATTATATCAACTATATATTTTTTTTAAATCAAAAGCTTATAAAAGTAGTATTTAATTTAAAACAGTTTTTACTGCCTCCTGTAAAAAAAAATGCATTTACAAGGTCCTGCATTGACGCCGTCGATATGCAACACATTCCCACTGTACTTGAGCAGCTTACCAGGAATACAGTCGATGCCAACTGTTCGTTTTGTTATGTGTAGCCAGGACCACCCACCACATCATCGAACAGTAACGGTTCAGAATATGTAGCTATTGAGTTAAGTTAAAGAAGATCATATCAGATATTCACGATGAGCAAGGAAATAAGATAAGTAGTATTGCCTTCCCATAACAGTCCCTGTCAAAACATCCGTACATATAATTGAACACTAAGTAGTTTTGGACAAAAGAAAAACGATAAAATAAACATCAAACAATGAATTGTATTGTTTGTACTTTAACTAATCTTGTAATCTTGAGAAGGGATTACTTTAGGGAGAAAGTTACTGAGCAAGCAGCATCTTAGTTGACTCTGATTTGAAAGTTAAAAAAGCTAGTCTCTTAAATCTGAGTACCTGGATGACCGAACGTAAAAAAAGGGAAAAAATATCATCTGGAGTCCAACCCGGGTCTTAGGGAATGCCCCGTTTCCCACCTGACCCATTTGCTTTTTAGAGCCCTTTTAGATGGTGGCGAAATTTACCTTCGTATTCTAATGATATTGTAGCTCTTTCATTGCCTGAAAACACGGATAAAACGACGTTTTCTAAAAATGAAACGTAGCTAGATTGATTTATCGCCCCCGAAACCCTCTGCATACTAAATTTATAAAAATCATTCGAGCCGTTTCCGAGATTCCGATTATATATATACATATATACAAGAATTGCTCGTTTAAAGGTTTAAGATGAGATATTCAAACGTTCGAAGTATAAGTTCGATCATCAATCAGTGCTTGTTGTTTTCTTTTTTGTGCCGTTCCTAACTTGGTTTTTACTTCTTTCTTCTTATGTGAAGAATGAGGAATATTTTATCAGCAATTGTTGAATAGTGGATGCTAGTCTCTCATGCTTCTCTTTTATGCCAGGCCATAGACCATATTGGATTGGTAATAATCTACGAAGTAGAAAATAACTGAAGAATGATGAATTTTCTTCATACATATTTATCTCCAAACTAGTTTTAGCCCGGTCATGTTTTTCACCACACTAGTCTTACATCCCCGAATATTAACCGAAATATATGTATGTAGTAGAGAGTAAAATTGTGTATCTACTTATCTTATATAAATATATTACCACTCACATAAGTGTTTATTCTAATACATTCATGAAGCTCTGCAGGTCAACGACCACATACCGCTTATACCGCTTGGATGATAAACAAGGTGACATTATTGTCAAGGTCCAACCGTAAAATGATAATGTTCTGTATTGTTTTTATTAAAAGTATATTCTGCTGACATAATCTAACCACAAATAACTTATTGTTCTGTAAACCTACTTGAGGCCTCATTCGCTATATCGAATTTAAACTAAGCTTGAAATTAAAGAACGAAAAAGTAGTAAAGTAAGTAGTTTTCGACATGAGCCTTTTTTTTTTTTTTTTTTTTTTCGTGTGGAAACCCCCTCGGGCCGTCATCCCACCGGGGTTTTCGGTGGAACAGTGTGTCGGAATCGAACCGACTAAAACCACACGGTGTGCCATACTGCGCTTAAAATAGGAGGAATCCGGGAACAGCTTTATTAAGACATCCGGACCCCTCCTAGCGCCTGCCCACTATGCGGGCACCACCTACGGGTAACCTATCAATAAGGCGGCGTCCAGACACACGCGGACGTCACCCCCTCACAGCTGGCCACTAAAGCGGGTGGAGGGGAAAACCCGTCCCGACCACCCGCGGCCACACTCAGGGCGGCATGAGGCGCTGGTAGGCGCGCCTATTAGGTCCGAATGGAGATCGTCCTCCCGGGCCCGCTCCGCCGCCTCCTTCCGCGAGATAACGTCCTCGCAGAAGGTTGCAACCGCGGTAAAATTACTGTCGCTACTGGCCATGGAGCGTATAACAGCCAGTAGCGACAGGTCCTCTCCGATGACTGCAGTGAGGGCCCGACGCTGCGACGCCCAAGAGGGGCAAACTGCAAGCGTGTGCTGAGCCGAGTCCTCACTACAGTCGCAGTGGTGACAGACGGGGCTCATTTCCCTCCTAGCGACCGAGTGCAGGTACTTACCGAAGCAGCCGTGCCCGGAAAGAACCTGCGTCAGTCGGAAGGAAAGAGTCCCGTGCTGCCGCCCTGCCCATTCGACAATGACCGGCTGGAGCGCCTCCACGGCGGCAAAGCCAGCACGTGGAGCCTCCAGCCGGGACGACCAACGAACCATTGTGGCTCGGCGTGCGGCCTCACGCCACTCGCGTACCTCTTCGGGCGGGGGCCGACTGCCACCAACCGCCCGGAAATCAGCCGTTCGCCGATAGACCTCGGCGAGCACTTCCGCCTCCAAATCCCACGGGGGTGTTCCGGCCAATGCGCATGCCGCCTCCGTGGCTCTAACCGCCATAACTCTCTGAGGACGCCAGAGGCGTGCCCTATTCTGGGCGGTCAGAGCCTCCGCCCACACCGGTGCACCGTATAGTGCCATTGACCGGACAACCCCCGTGTACAGCCGTCTTGTTGCGATGCTGGGTCCTCCCAAGTTGGGTAATAGTCGCCCAAGGGCGGACGCAGCGCCGACCAGCTTTGGAGCAAGCTGCCGAAAGTGCTCGTCGAAGAGTCACCTCCCGTCAAGGATCAAGCCCAGATATTTTATGTGGGCCCGAACCGGTACGAGAACCGAGTTGACCATGATTGAGGCGCCAGGGGGCGGACCACGACGGGGCCCATGGAATAGAAGGGCCTCCGTCTTGTCCAGGGCCACCCGCAGACCCAGTGCCTTGATGCGCCTGACCACCAGTGAGGCTCCTCTGGTAGCCAAACGCACCGCCTCCTGAAAGTTCGCCCCCCGAGCCGTGACCAAAGTGTCATCAGCGTAACAGATTACGCTCAGCCCGGGGGGGAAGTTACCTCGAAGGGCCCAGTCGTACCCCATGTTCCACAGGAGCGGTCCAAGGACAGATCCCTGCGGAACACCGCACGACATGGGCCGACGACTCAGATGTCCCTCTCGGTCCTCGTACATGACGGTACGCTCCTCTAAATAGTCTGCCACTAGTCGCCTCAGGTACTGTGGCACCCCGTGATAACGGAGTGCTTCCCTGATGCAACTGAATGGCAGGCTATTGAATGCGTTGGCGATGTCCAACGACACCGCCAACAACACGCCGCCACAGCTCACCGCTTCTACAGTCACGGCCCGCAGACGCAACACAGCCCCAACCGTCGAACGACCCGCTCGGAAACAAAATTGGGCGTCCGAAACATCGGGGCCGACCTCGTCCAGGTGCCGGACGATGCGGGCAGAGAGTACCCTCTCAAACAGTTTACCCGCTTCGTCCAGCAGCACAGTGACCGAATCGGCAGGCCGTCCCGGCTTCCTTAAAAGCACCAGCTTCCCGCTTTTCCAGCAATCAGGAAAGCGTCCGGACACCAAGCTAGCGTCGAACACCTCCCTGAGGCGGTCTACCATGTGGTCAAGGGCCAGGGCCAAGACTCGGGCAGGGATCCCGTCAGGCCCCGCGGCGGTGTTTTTGGAACGGATCCGTAGAACAGCCGCCCCTATCTCCGCCTCCGTGACGGGTGGAACATCCTCCTCCTCGAACTCCCCGTCGTCTCCGGCCAAGGCGGCCATTGACGGGGGTGAGTACTCCACCCGTTGCGGGAAAAGGCCCTCAACCACTTCCTGCAGGAAGCTGGGCTGGAGGGTCTCGGTAAGGGGGGGGCCCAACGAGCGGAGCCTTTGTTGCACCGCACGATAAGGGCGACCCCAGGGGTCACGATCGAGACCCTCCAGCATCTCCTTTCTCTTCATTTCTTTGGCTAATGGCCAGCTTAAGAGTTCTCCGTGCATCTCGGTACTCTTCATGAAGCCGGTCCTCTTCCCGCTCTTCGCGGTGACGCCGACGACTGCGGGTGTAGGACCTCCGGGCACGTATGCAGGCCACGCGGAGGTCCGCCAACTCCTGGGACCACCAGTAGACCTCCTTCCTTGGAGGCCGACGACCCAAAACGCGGGGCATGGCCGCATCACAAATTTGCGTAACCGCATTGCGAAAGTGGCCTGCCCCTACGTCAACCTCCTCGGTTGGAGGCTGCGGAGACAGCCAAGAGTAAACGATAGCTGCCTCCTCCAGTAGGTCCCGGTCTAGCTTAGAGATGGCCCACCGTGGAAAGCGGGAAAGACGCCGCGCCATGTGACCCCTTCTGTGGTCCTGAGTCCGGGAGAGCTCAAATCGGATATAAAGGTGGTCCGAGAGCGTCTCAACCTCTTCCAGGACACACCAGTTCCTTACTCGTGCGGCAAGAGCAGGGGTAGCGAACGAAAGGTCCACTATCGACCCCCCCTGCTGTCGCACGCACGTATTGGTGGAGCCTCTGTTTAGGAGACAGAGGCCCACCGATGTTGCCCACTCCTCTACAGCGTCGCCCCGTGCGTCCGTCCTGGGGGAACCCCACGCAACGGACTTAGCGTTAAAGTCCCCCAGCACTAGAACGGGACCAGACGCTAGTCGCCGTATCGAGGTCTCCAGATTATTGAGGAAAACCTCGAAATCACTCAGATTCCGGTTGGGGGAGAAGTAGATACCAAAAATGGTGATCCCCCCCCCCAATCAGCGGCAACATATCCAGTACCCTTGTCTCTTAACGACAAGGGCGGAGAATGAGCCGCCGTGGAGCCAACGACTGCCACAGAGCCGTCCCGGTCACCCAGCCAGTTTGGACGGGGAGGGATGTAATAGGGCTCCGCAGCTACGGCCACACCAATAGACCACTCTGCCATGGTTTGCAGGAAGAGGTCCTGCGCACCGGCACAGTGGTTCAGGTTCGTCTGGACAAGGAGGCTAGAGACGTGGTCCATTAATGGATCGTCTCTACAGCCTCCTCCATGGGCGACGGCGATGACGTACGAACTACATCAGAGGCAGCCTGGGTCGATATGCTAACCCCTGGTGTCAACTGAGAAGCGCGGGGAGGCTTGCAGCCACCCTGCCCCATTTGGTGATTGGCGGGCAGATTACCCGCCGCACACGCTGGACAGTGAGGGGCAGCGGAACATTCCGCCGCCTTATGCCCCGGTCGACTGCAGCGGAAACAAAGCGCACTGCAGTCAAAACAACTACCGCATTTGGCACGGGTGTGTCCTGACGCTAAGCATTTGAAACACCTCATCGGTCTTGCCGCCAGAATTGTAATTCTGGCCTTCACAAAACCGACGAGGATTCGTTTTGCATCACCTAAAATCTTGGCAGCTGCCACAGGACAGCTGATCCACACCGTGCCAAGTCCTCCTTGTCCGGGGCGAATGGTGCTGACCTTCAGGTTTTCCGAAGTGCAACCAGTTTCCTTCTGGATTGCCTCCCGGATGTCGTCAACCGTCACGGAATCATCTAAGCCCAAAATACGCATCTCTGCGCACTTCGTTGGCCTGGCAATTCTTACCCCATTCGACTCCGTGAATACTCGACGCAACTTCTCAGCTAAGATGTCTGCCGTCTTTACGCCCTCAGCCCCGGGGAATTTTAGAACTCGAGCCCCAGTCTGGGCGAGGCGCAATCGAGCGCCTGCACTCCCAAAGTCCGAAGTGAGACAGTCTCGGGCCTTCTTAAAGACGGCAGCGTAAGAGAGCCCACTATTTACAGCCTCTGGCAACAACGTAATGACGACGGCTGCCGTTTTGGGAGCTTGGAGCTTCTGCATCTTCGGTCTCACCTTTTCCTGTGTTGCTCTTGCCGGTGCTTGTGGTGAGACGATCTTCTTGTTGCCCTTCTTTCTATTTATGTGGGACTTTTTGCCTCCTGCCACTGTCTGCCATTTATTGTTTGAGGGAGCAGACGTGGATAGTGGCGCAGCCCCAGCACCAGACGAGACTCGCGATGTGCCAGACCCATCAGGCATCGGAGAAGGGAGTGGAGGAAATTGCTCTGCCACTTTGGTTTTGGCCTTAGAGGGTCGCTTGGCCTTTGGCGCCGGCGCTGACGCAACCGTCGCATAGGTGGTAGATATACCACATGAGACGGAGGAGGCTTTGCTAAGGACACAGTGGTCACTTTGTTTGCAGCGAGTGGCGGCCGAACTATAGGTGCAGGAGGCAGCCTTGCCTCAAGTCCCGCGAGACGCCCGTCCATCATTCGAGCCACTGCGTCTAGAATTGGACGCAATATGGCATCAGGAACGGGGGAGGAGGAAGGTGCAGGTTGCTGTGCAGCCAGGCTCGTCCGCGCAGGGCTATCTAGGTCTACTCCTGCCCGGAACTTAGCGAATTGAACACTAAGCTCAGTAACCTGTTCCGTTAGCCTTTCGTTGGCCGCTGTTAAGCGCGAAACATCAGTGATGAGTGTGTCCATAGACTCAGACACGGCAGCGGAGGAGTCCTTCAGGGCCCTGACAAAGGAACCCTTAAGGTTGGTTGACTTGGTTGCCACTTTCTTTTCTTTCTGTATGATGGCAACCGCCGCACTTGTTCTCTCCTTCAATGTCACCGGCGTTTCAGTTGCAGAACCCTCCCCTACCGGTGTACGGATCTTAAGGAGAAGATCCGCGATCTCCTCCTCCTTGACAGCTTGGAACTTTTGGTGGCAACATGTCTTGCGACGACATATCGCCATCCTCATCTCTCGAGCGTCCGCGCTTCCGACTCTCTGTGAACTCCAGGTCCATATCCTCGACTTCATCAGCAACGGAACTTGCAGCTTTGGAACGAATGCGCTCCGATGTTCTTCTGCTCCCCTGAATCAAATTGATTTCTGAGAGCGAATCCGAAATAGGCGTTCCGATCAAAACCGCCTCGTCGTTAGACGAGGTGTCGTCCGCCTTCTGATTCCCTATTGTCTTACTCCTCTCCTTCTTCTTACTCTTCTCCTTCTTTTGTTCATAGTTTTTCATTGTTATGTTGAGTTTGTTTATAGATTCCATAATGTACCCACGAGTGGGGGAGAAATAGAAGTCCACCCGGGTAGAGATCCCCCAATACCCGGGTAAGCGAAGGTTTATGCCCAACCGAGGGGTCCGCAGGTGCCCCGGCTGGGAGTGCGCTTGCGACTGAACCACCCATCAGCCATGCATCCCATGGTCACGCACCAGTTTTCGACATGAGCCTACGGCAATAGACCGAGATACATACAACAACAAACAATTATGCTAATCACACAATCTTTTTCCTGGCTCGAACCAACGACTTCTGGATTAGTAGTCAGGATCACTAACTACTGGACCAACAGACCACTTGAACTGATGTTCTGATTTCAGAGATAAAACGCTGTGTTACGGTTGCTAGCTCTCTAAAACATAGCAATAACTTTTTTTGTAAAAGTTTGTTAAGATTAAAAGCTACACTGCAACTCCTCATGTCAAGCTAAAATCTTTATCTCCATCCAATGGTTGCCTTGAATAAATCGCAAATGGATTTTTACTAGGTTTTGCGTTATTGGCTTAATAGTACAGGAGGTAGCCTTGATAATAATAAATATGGCGGACTTTTATCGGAAGGTGTTATGACAGTAGAGGTAGTTTGTAAGGTATGAGACACTACTATGTACACATAAGGACGAAAAAGTCAGATGAAAAGATAATGGGGGAATAAACATCAGCTGCTTATATAACCTTGTATGAAAAAGAATTTAGAACTTAACATAAAATGGTTCCATGTTTAATGCAAGTTATACAGTGAGCTTTTGTGGTAGATATTAAAATAATAAAAACTATCTTTACTTGTTCTTTCTACTGAGTTAAGAGGGCTAGCTCATAGTTTACATAACTGATATTTAAATTCCATTATTGATGACCTCTAGACTATGGACTGCACATAAATATACATATAAATATACATATAACATGCACCCTAAATTACCCCCCGAAGTCTGCGTTGACTCTCCTACTATGAGCATTAGTTGAGAATATGAATTTTTTTTATAATATTTTGAGATAGATGGTTTACTTGATGGTAAGTGAGAACCGCCTTCCATGGACACCTGCAACACATACTGCATAAAATGTTGAGTATATTGATAGGAAAGGCAGGATAGAAAAATAGATAGGTACAGAAGGTACAGCTACAGGAGGTACAGGTTTTATATGAAATCAAAATGAAAAAGTTGTAGGCATGATTTTTAAAACAATAGTTATATGTTAATTTTGTAGCAATTACTTTAAAACCAAAAATTTGAACTGAATATAAAATTCAGTTGAACTTTAGTATTATTTTGTTTTTACTGTCACCATGTCTACATATTGTCATTAAGTAGCAAACAAACTGAAGCTGTAATTTATTTAACTTTTTATTGTACACCTATTATTATATACAATACAGTTATATCTCTAACATTTACGGTCCCATACCAAAGCAAGCCAACGACCCTAAGGTTTTAAAAGGCTTGCAAAAAATGAACATAAAAACTCACCCAACAAATGATTGTTAGGTAAGCTGATGGCTTCCAAAAAAACAGACAATACATTATTACCGATCTCATGCCCCGTTTTTGTTTTTGAACGAAATAGTTAACGACGCCAAAATGCCTTAAGTCATGTCACATTTTTTTGTTATGAAAACAAGCAGTTTAGAAGTTAAGACGAATTTAGTTTTAATATCTACATTTCGCTTTTGAAGTAATATAAGAGTTTCGCTACGAAGGCTATTTTTACTTAGTTTCTCAGGTACGGACGACTTTCATGTTGAGCTTCTTAAACGCTTTTGCTTAGTGCCAACCCTTTGTGTGTAATTGGAGTAACATAATTTAATTTTAAACCTTTTCATTTCAAAGCTTGTGACTTGATAAACGGGTGGACGACGTGACGTCAGCATACAAGCAGGGGTTTAACTACCAAAGGCTTTAAATATTCTATCTAGATTTTGGTATAAATACACTTGTGGCGTACATATGCCACGTACTCTAAAGCTCTAAAAATGCATCAAGATAGCACGCATCCACTCGCACAGCATACCAAGCGGCGAATGAACGCGATCACACATCTGGTATCATCTCACCCCTGTTGAGGGGGGTGGGGAGACTATTTGAAGCTCTGGGATCCTTAAAGTGGTTTTCCTCGCAGCTCACCACTGTGAGCCGGTCATTGGAGTTAGCTAACCGGCCTCGAGGTTTGCTCGCCGATCGCTCCTCCGAAGAGGGGTCCAGCGAGCCACCTGCGAGAGGTCGGTGGTTGGCTATCTGCATCCGATGGCGAAGCTAATGCCCCGCTCGAGGGAACTGATATGAGCTCCCGAGCGGGGCGTTTGAGTCGCCTCCGGA
Organism: Tyria jacobaeae; assembly: GCA_947561695.1. Lineage (NCBI taxonomy): Eukaryota > Metazoa > Arthropoda > Insecta > Lepidoptera > Erebidae > Tyria > Tyria jacobaeae. Next base: position 10,800,071 of record OX387221.1, on the reverse strand, counting down.
TGAATGTTGTATCGTCTGGATGTGGGAGCGGAGCAATACCTACCAGGTGGGGAAGTTTCGAGCGGTCAGCCCGCTCAAACATCCCCGTGGCGATTTTCTTTCTGCTTTTTCTGCTCACAAACTCCTTTATAGGTTCCCACTTGAGGTCTCGGTGGATTGTTGCATTCCTGAGGTACCTGGGGGCGTCGACCACCATGCGAAGGCAGCTGTTCTCTACAGCCTGCAGACGTTGGCGCGATGCCCCTGCTATCAAGTTGTACCAGGCCGGCCCACTGTAGGTGAGGCGCGACCTGATATATGTTTTGTAAATGCCTAGTTTGGCACTTACTGGTACTCTGGAGGATAGCAGGGGACGCAGCTTCGTCCGCGCAGCTCTGGCCTTCGCTGTGATGGTCTCGACGTATTGATTCATCGACAGTGATCTGTCGATGGTGATTCCCAGGTACTTGACCTTTGGGGACCATGGGATGTCCTCTTCCATCAGACGCAGGTTTGGCGGGTGGTGTGCCATACCGGTTATAATCGCCTAGGTCTTCGATACGTTGCACTTGAGCCTCCATCGCTTCAGCGAGCCCGGAAGGCCTTCGAGTGTGGGGCGCAATTTCCGTGCAGCGTGTGCGGCGTTGCGTGAACTTGACAAGTACGCGGCATCGTCTGCAAACAGTGCCAGCTTGACGTCTCCGACTACAGGGATGTCATCCGTGTACTGGGCGTACAAGGCCGGTGACAGACAGCTCCCTTGCCACACGGAAGGTTCTCTGGGTCAGGAACATTGCGATGATCGCGACTACTTTTCGTTAAATAAATCGTAAATATTGTAAATATAGAATAAGAAATGTTATTGGTTAATCCATATAATGTGCGGTAAACTAACTCCATTACTTAATGGTCAAAAATGTAAATATAAGTAGCATACTTTTAATCAAATACAAGTCGATTCCAACCATTCTCTGGTGTTTCACTTCAGCTACGGTTCAAGGACTAACCAGTCTGGCTGGCTAACATAGACACCTTTCCTTGCTCCTAGTATTATCTACTTAGCTACGGTTCGACGGCTTATACAGCCTGGCCGGCTAAGTAGATACCCTCACCTCAATCAGCCAGCTGGCACAGACAATGTAGGAAAAGTACTACTTTAAAAACTACCCCAACAGCTGATCCCGAAACGTTCTTTTAAAACTTTAATTATGGATCTAAACTTAAAAATGTGTATATATATATACCATATCCAATTACAACTAGTTTTGAGACAGTAAATCGTTTAGAATTTTATTTCGAATTGTTCAAAATAGTTTAGGTAAGAATATTGGTGAAGCTGGTACCACAAACTACTATTTTAAAATTGGTAATAACCCTGTTGCAAATTCTAGTAAAACCTAGCTTGAGTAAACTTTTTTCTTAGTATTGTTGAAAGATTTTATTGCTATTAACTTTTATTCAGGCGCTTTAATTTTTTTCTGGGTTACATTTCAAAGTACTTTTGTTTTATGTAATACACAAACTGTATCTGTAGTGTAACTTTAAGTAAGTAACTACTTTCTAAAACTCAAAAAAAAACTCAGCATTTCAATTTCAAAATGGCTTTCCAATTTTTTTTCCTTCTTTATTTCTTTGCTTCTTTGCGTGTAACATTTGTAAAGGCTGCTAAATAAAGCTTATGTAGATAACACAAAACTGTCGCACTTTCGTTAGTGTCACATTAAAGTGAAAACTATAGCACTTTTTTCTCTATCAATTCTAATTTAAGTCACTCTTCCTTTATGAAGAATTCTTTATTTCCTTCGTAGGTACACAAATGGTAATAAAATAGATGTAAACAAATTAAAAAACATGAGACGTGATTAGCTCGATCAGTGCGATTACCGCGTAATTACAGAGTGGCCAGGCTTGTAGACGAGTAACTAATAACATATGCTGCAATTGCAGGCTCATAATAATGAAGTTGTGAGATAGAATTTCATTCAAGAAATTGAGTTTTGGACTTAATACAATACAATTACGCGCTGATCACCCTATACAATTGAGGTGTTTCGGTTAGTATATATACATATATACTCGTAGTGTAGTTGTATCTGTGTAACGCATGACTAAGGGACAGCTTTTGTACGTTAGCCTCTGAAATGATAATAAGGGATTTCCACTACTATAAAATTCAAGTATTTTTATCGCGTACCGTCTGTATTTTAAAATATCCTCTTAACTGTCGCCAGTATAGTGCCCCGTTGTATAAAACTCCAGCCATATTTATACACGTTTTCAACACAAGACTTAAACAGACAGATGGCATCACTTTAGCATTAGGATAGTAGTCAGGAACTGAGGACGACAAAAAGGGACGTGGCACAGTCGTGGTCGCATTAAGCGTCATCGGTGTAAGAAACGCGTTTCAATTTATTTTCACGTGTTATATATTTCATTTTGCAATAACTCCTAAGATATTTATTTAAATTATGTGGTATAGAAGTTCTTAAGTTGATTAGGCTTAATACCGTATCCGTGTAAATAGCTTTCCAATCACCGCTTCGCTCGTGACCACGTTTTATAAGTTAGAAAGGGTACTGTAAGCTATCCTTAAAAGATATAAATTAGGAATGTAGTGTGTACTGGGCTTTAAAATACACTAAATAAAACAAGATTTATGCGTTTTAATAGGATTATACTTGATTTAGTTAAAAACACTTATGAACACATTCAAATCTGGCGAAGGAAGAGCACCTAGACATTTTGTTGACAGATTACCATAAGTTTGATAAATTGTACGTTCGGAAACATTTATAAAAATACATTACAGTATGCCTTCGTGGACTTACCATACATTGTTTTATTATATCTTAAAGGGATTAGACAGTGTTTTCGATGAAATCTTGACTTGCTTGATTTGACTATATGCGACATTTTTAAGCATAATCGATGTACTTCAAACAATTTACACAAAATCTTAAAAAAAAATATGATACATTATAACATCTAAACCTACCTCATGAACCACTATTTCTACCACGCACTATTTTTACGCATGAACATCCGTTAAGTAGTTTTTGATGTAATAGTGAACAGCCATACAGACAGACGCGGTGGATGACTTTGTTTTATAATATGTAGTTAAATACTCTGTTGAGTAGCGCTTTGGTGATTGATTAGTTTCATTACACAAATCTCATTTGTTTTATCACCATAATATTCTAAGGTGTAAGTTCCATTAAATTTAATTCATATTCTTATCTATAACCATTAACAATTTCCTATTAAGACATTAAGTTACATAGGTAACTGACTTCTTAAGAGAAGTGCAAGTATTGTTTATTGTGCAATGTATGTATGAAATCGCGCTTGGTAAAATAGTTACTTCCTTTATAGACATTGACAAACATCTCATTTAAGGATCAATTTGATGAAATTTCTTATATAGGTAACTGCAAAACACTAGCTGAAATGTAATATAGATATTTAAAAGTAAAATGAGGTACAAATTCAAAAATAAAAACTCAATTATAAATAATTATAGAATCGTCAAAAAAATACATCGTCATCATCATAATAGACGACTATTATTTATACAACCTTTCGACTGCGGCTTCACCCGCGTAGTATGTCGATAAAAAGTAGCATATCTCTCTCCATAGGTCGAAGTAAGTACCTACATACCAAATTTAATCAAATTCTTTTTAGCGATGAAAAGGTAACAGAGATAATGATAGACGGAGTTACTATTGGATTTAAAATAATTATTATAGTATAGAGTACCCTACTAGAGATAAAAATTATCGAGACCACACCCTGCTAAACTAACATTTGAGAACACTAACATTTATCTTTGATACATGTATAACTCATCGCTCCCCTATTCTTGTACAACTTGAGCCTAAAATAATCAACTTTGGAAGCCGTAGCTTATACAAAAAGATGAAAATTACCACAGTTTGTAAGGTTATCCATAATACTGACTTCGGAGCAGTCATGGCCACATCAGATCCTAAATTTGCTGCAAATAATCTTCTGACCATCATCAGATCACTGATCAATACATATTCAGTGTATAGATCACAAAACATTAAAACTTGCGAATATCCGAATTCGTCCTAAAGAGAGGGACACTATGGGTTCTCTACCCATGGCGCATAACTCCGATCCCCACCTAGCCAAAGCTGACCTACCTTCGATATTGTAATTTCTGCAATAAATTACTAAGAGAACACGCCTTTGAGAAATGTGAGTTTTTGTAAGTACGTAGTTACCTAAAAGCAACTTGGAAAGTCATAAAAAATCTTACATATACTCATTGCTCAAAAAGCTCCTGGACACTGGTGTAGTGGCCTCTGAAAACCAAGAGAGTGAATATTTTTCAAGTATTGGCGAAGATTTAGCACTCAACTTCAGCTCCAAACCATCTAGTGATAATGTAACGCTAACTGATAGTAGTCCGTATAAGGGTATATTCTCCAGATTGAAAACCATAACACAAGTTAGATCTTATCATAGGTATCAGTGTTTCAAAATATTTTATATTCTACTATACTATGTTTGTATAACTACTTCAGTTTATGTACCTATTAGTTGTATTTTTTTTGAAAATAAATATTTTATTATTATTATTATATTAGATTTAACTTTATCATAGAGATCATATTAGGTATGTTAATTAATACCTTAATAATATTGTAATATACATTATTGACTAAGCTGGCAATGCTAAAATGATACTTAATGGAAAAGGCTTGGAATTTAGGAATTGATTACGATTCCTAAATGCCTGGTCTCCTTGTGTTGTTGACAGGAAAATACAAAAAATATATGGGTGTACGTAACGTAACTTATATTTCAAAATTCCCTCCACTCTCTTTACAATTGAAACAATTTATGACACAAGAATAAACAAAACGCTATATAGTACTTATAAGACAATATAGATGGCGAGACATGTTCAAATTAGACTGTTTTATCGTAAGGAGTAACCAATGAAATCCTGAAAAGTGTCTCACTTTCATGACGTCATTATTTCCACGTTGGAAGTTGTAGGGAAATGTCACGTATGTCCCTTTTTTTTAAACCAATGTTTGTAAATTCAAAATAAAAATGTTATAAACTCGTATATTCCATTCTGTGTATTTCAAGAAAATGTGCTGCTATGTGTAAGAAATTTATCTACAATGACCTCTGGCGACTTTGTCAAAAGAAAATAACTGCTATCTGCTTGCAATGACAATATGAACTCCGTCCTGGATTACTGTATAGAAAATGATCAGGAAACTCTTGACTTAAAGCAGAAAACAGAGAAAATGGATACTTTCAACCAGGACAGCTTAATGGTTCGTATCTTACTTGTATAATAATCTACTGATGATAAGGTATCGTTATGCGCGGTGTTCTATCATGTAGTAGAGCACTCGGATTACTATGCGAGCAGTGTGATACACATGCAGTGAAGTAATAGTGATCGTCCGGCGATTGTCGAATCTCGTTGAACAGCTTTCGTGAACTCACGCTCCCACTTTTACCGTTATACGTTCATTTCGTTTCGTGAACGGACGTAGTTCACTCGCGGACTCCTTTGCATTTCTTCATCTAATTTAATTAGTTAATTCCCGATAATTAGTAATTGGGTTTCCCCCTAACGAGCGTGTTTTCTTGTTGGAATCATATAGAGGACAGTGCACACAACACAGTGCGTCACAAGTCAGCAGCGCGCCGGCAGCATATAGCGTAAACAAGTTGTAATTTGCCAGCTAGGCACCATGCGGTTGATATCATAGCCATATGCCGAACTGTAGTATATTAAAAATTCATCACTAAACTTGAATCTGAACTGTTCTCTTTTCATGGAATTCCAAGTGTTAATGTAAAAAGTGTTTTAGACCTGCTAGAAGTGTTTTTTTTTTTTCTTATAATTGTCAGTTTCCTGTGATTGACAAATGTTTAAAGTGTTGATTTAATACCTATCCAGGTGAAGTGCATACAATGGATAAAAAAATAGATCTTATGTCACTGTTTGAGGTAATTTGTCAATTTTTTATTTAGATTATATATATGTACATGTCGGCAACAAATACATATTTTTCAATGTGCTTTATTTAAATGAGGGTAGTTAGTTACCAACAGTATTGATTTTATCACTGTTAATGTTATTAATAATTGTTTGTCCTACATATTAATATATTGTTTTCTTATCAATAGTTACTACCTTGGCAAACTGCTATCAGTGATAAGAGTACTAAACAGGACAAAACAGTTTGTTAACATCTCAGCTTGTCTTATTGCCAATTTAAATAAAGAACAGTATGAAATATCTAAGATATTCTATTAAAGTGAAATAGATCTCCTTTAACTAAAATGTCATTCAGGTGAATAACAAAACCGAAAGTAACCTCTAAAATGAACTGCTGTGATTGAATGATTTCTAGTTTATTATTGATGATTGATCCCGATTTAACAGGCACAATAAGCATATAAAACTAATGGAAGTTGTTACATATTGAAATAAACATTACTTTTATTACTGAAACAAAAACACACTCTTATCACAGATATATATTTTTGCTGTAAAAAAACTCTAAAAATGTATTTCATTTCTACCTACTAAAATACTGTACATATTATTTAAATTTGCTTGTTGCACAATACTTCTGCCTATTTGCAATCCTATACTGTTTATATACTGTCATTGTAATGTATTTGATGGGCCTGTGCAACTAGTGGTCAGTGATCTTGACTGCTGAGCCAGAGGACATGGGTGTGATTCCCACATGGGACAAAAACAAGTGATGTAAGTAGATTGAAGGATTGCAATGGATGTAGTTTTGTTATTGTTAAGTATATTCAATTTTTTCTATTAATAAGCTTTCAAATAACCACATTATTGTCTGATAGGAAACTCGTATTGGTGTCTATAAACATTTTGTGCTGTCTCACTAGTATTCCATACAGGAACTACATAAATTGAATTACTATAATAGAAGTAAAAAACCTTCTTTACCCTACCTATTGTGATGTGTAGCTTGGGCCTTAATCTTTATAATATATTTTATAATGTACAATACATTTTTGGATTGCACACATTTTTGTCCTGTGTAGGATCCACCCCACAACTTCTATTTATCTATAGAACCACAAGATCAATAGGCCATGAATTTACACAACAATAACATCACTGAGTCTTGTTGACATTTTCATTATCATTTACAGTTGGTTGGAACTTATGACTTCATAAGGCTAGTTTACTAATCAGGCTTTGCATATATACAATCTATATTATTTTCAGGTACCAAATATTATACTCAAACAGCCAATTTCGCTTTTGAAGAATGTTGTATATCCTTTATTAGTAAGAGATCCATTTGAATAAAAGTGAAAACATATATACTTTTTATTTATTTAGAAAGCAAAAAAGAAGAAGTATTTCTTTATTACTTGTATTTTTAATAAAATAAAAGCTTTATACCATCATTTGAATGCCAGCCATGTTTTAAAGAGATGTAAAACAGAATAGTATGTAAAGTACAAGTAAATAATAGAGTTATAGTTAACATAACATCATATCTTTGGTCAGTGACAATTGTAAAAGGTAGACATATAAACATACATTTTATCCTAAACAATGTCTTCAAACATTATACTAGGGATAGAATATGTAGCTCTTTGGAAACTTATTTGTCCAAAAAAATAAAATATTAACCCATCAAAGTTGTTGGTAGTAATTAGAATTTTTTTATAAACTTTAATGTGTAATGTTCAGCTCTGTTATAATAATATAATCAAACCCCTATTAGAAACAATTACACTGCAGTGTTGGTTTCCTCTCTCGTAATATGTGTGACTTTAGAGGTCATAGTCCACATATAAAATTGATGAACTTTACAAGCTTAACTGTTTTTTTTATAAAAAGAGTATTTTTCTTTACAGTCGGACGCTTGGCCGACGTCCGATGACTTGCTTGAGAACATATTCTCCTTGGAGCAAGGCTCCCTCAATTTCCTCGAGGAGGCAATGCCAGACTTTACACTATGTGACAACGTGTCCCAGCCTTCCGAAGCGATCAGCAGCTCTTGCTCTGATAGTGGAGTTTCAAGCGACCAAGCAGAGTTGTAAGTAGTTATAATTTTTCTTGTGTTATGTTTTATTAGGTAACATAATCTATCGAACGCATTGTGCTTATTCTGCTGGATAAATTAGTGCTTCTGAATTTTTAAATAATATTCCGGTAGACATAAAGGTCACTTTGACCTTAGATCTGCCTGGTACCAGGGAAATTACGAATAGGTTTTCAATTGCACGTTTTTAAAGGAATTAAAAAGGCGCATCTATTACTTTCTTGTCTTTGAGTTGCTTGACAAATACGTTTTATAGTTATGTATTCGGATAAGGGCTAAGACCTAAATATAATTATTTTATCCATTATTGTATATAATACTGCATAGCTGATATTTAAATCTGAATTACGAGATTCTGAAATTTGTTTTGACTGGTCCTGCAAATAAAAATACATTAAAATTCGAACGTAAGTAATCGCCGTGGATCGTCGTGTAAGTAACTTTTTTACTTTTACTTGGCTAATGAGGTCGTTTGTCTTCACGATTTTCGTTACAAAGTACACTCTAATTGTAGCACTTAGCATAATGAAAGCACCATGTCAGCATTTAATGAATATGCACAGCATAGACAACAATTTGGTGTACAGAGCAGATTACATACATTTATGGAAATCACTTAAGGCAAAAATATTAGCTACTAGAACTCGAGTAACAGAGTCACTTACATTATTATTAACTATTACCGGATATTCAGCATTTTTTGCCTATACAGTTAACATTCCGTTAAATTGCATTATAAGTAATAAACTGAATTGACTGATAGTTAGATCTAGCTTCGGTTTTTACTATTACATAAAGACCTAAAGCGGTGTACAAAAGAATAGAATTATGCAATAGCAAAGAGAAATTAAAGCCGTAAATGTTTAAAATGTAATACCAATGCAGTATTATTTTCAGAAAGATTAGTCATACATATATAAGTAACAATATACCTATACTAATTTTGTTTGTATCCCAGGTCTCTCACAGGGTAATTCCTCGATGTAAATTTTATAATTTATGTTTGTACTCGGACTACACAACAGGAGATAATACAGTTATGAACAGAAACTTCCTGTATTAGTAGTTAATTATTAGCTTTAATTACCTACTTTTTAGGTTCAATTATAGTTTCAGTTAGATTCAATTTAACTTTGACATTTTAATGCATTAGAAAATTACATGTAATTTCGCATTGGCATGTTGCATATTGCATTATTATTATATCAAGCCTTCAAACGTTCTTCCTATAAGCATAAAAGGTCTAACTTACTGCTTTACTAATTACTTTTTTAAAATGGCCATAGACAGTTCCAAATTAACTCTATCGCTGTAAAATTAGTACGTATATATGAACCTCGATACTATTCAAAATCTTTAGCGGACGCGTCGGGCTTCTATTCGCGGTATAGTTCTTTTTTCGTTATAGTAAGATAAAAGGTACTTTTCTGTATACCTATATTTTAATTAATAAAGTTTAGATAAAGGAAATGACAAAATAAAATACGAACCAAGAAACAAACATGATTAACAGAATATTTTGTTAAGATGGTCTTAAAATCATTGCAGTAAAACAAGTCCATGACCCGGCGTGACATAAAATTAGATAGAATGCATTAAAGCTGTTCTACGGTCTTGTGTAACTTAGGATTAGACCCACATATATAATAGCAGTTTGTTAGATATAACAAGTTATGCCAATGTCAAGGAACTGTATTACTGTTGAGTAAAGGCCATATTAGCGTGATTATTATTACCACCATAATTTTCGAGTAGCGAAGCGGTCGGACGAGTTTAGCTATTTTCGACATGGGCTAATGAACATGATTTTTGAATACCTGTGGAACGACTAGTGTTAGGTAAACGTGGATTTTGTTTCCAACTCAAACGGATGTCATTACATAATTTCTTTACAAATTAAAATTTAAAGATTTACTTAATTACTTAAAGCTTATATTGTCGTTGAAAATGATCATGCTAGGAATAGAACCCATTCGCAGGGCCGTTTTAGGAATGCGTGGTATTTATTGAGCGCCCATTAAGTATATTTAAGTTTGCAGTAAGGAGGACGTGTTTATGATTATTGATATTTACATTTGATTAGAACTTAACACTATAACTAAGACGTAAGTACCAGAACTGTACTGAAAGGATCAAACAAATAAGTAAATCCCTGTTTTAAAAACATCCGTAGAACCACAGAACAGTTTCAGAGTCTTCAACATTCTATTCATTCTAAGAATATTATGCTGTCAATAAAATCATAAACTGCATAGATTCCATTGAGTATATAAGTAACCTACCGTCCTAAAATAGTCAATAACGGTACTCGGTTGTCCTCAATCATAGGCCCCTTTATAAAACAATGAATCAACAGTGTTGATGCAATAGTCGGCCAATTCGCTCTAGTCAAGCGTTCGGTGTGACTGACACTTAATGTTTAGTATTCTAATCAGTCGAGGTGTCGCAAGAAGTATATTACGTGATAAGATTTTTTACAGACAAGGGTCAACATTTTGTCGGATGCGGAGCCCCATGCTTCTAATGTATTATCTTACTTTGTAACATGGTATACATATAATGCACATGCTTTTTAACATACTTAGGATACCCGATCTTTTATTTATTATACATATAATCTATTTTATTTGAATCAATAGTAAGTTTAGGTATAATCTCCTTTTCATCCGAATTCGGAAACAGAGGTTTTATGCTCGACTGTATCTATAATTATATGTATCTTTTTTTCATGTATGTAATGGAATGTGCATGTATGGAATTTCAACCAATTTTTCATTTTTATGATTCGTAGAAGTATATACTCCTGCGGCAGTCCCATTGTAACCAAAGCAGTATTTGATCACATCAAATTTTTATATTGCACGTTTTTACTTGTTTTCAAGTCAATTATCATCGTACACGTTGTAGATGGTAATCGCTTTCATCACCGATATTCAGTTACAATAATAAACAAATTAATCATTTTTGACAAATGATGTTAGCTCATTCATTTAATTATCACTTCTCTGTTATGTGCGATAAAAACTCACTCCTGTAAGACAAGTTGCTGTGTACTTGTAATAATAATAATAACATGGGTGTATGATGGCCGTCTGATCCCTAACTAATCAGAACTTGTATTCTCTGTAATACCAGAGTGCTGATAAATATACTTTATACTTATCACTAAAAACATACATATACACATTATAGATAAATTACATTTAGATGCTCATCATACAAATTATTAGTCCGGTGTGGAATTTGAATCCGACAGGGCAATTTATATGATACTGACTAATATTTATATATTAATTCTTGTTCACCATACATCATTTCAAACCCTCTCTTTTTCGGTTACAGTTACGTTCTTTGTATTTACTCGGTACAGTAAACATAAATGTAGCACAACATTAGTATAGAGTACGCTGAAAAGGAAAACTACTATGTTCGTACGAAGGTCGACATATTGTTTGATCCATTTACGTGAAAATAACTTCAATAACTAGATAAATAGACTTTTGTAGATGTGTTTAAATATGCATAGCTTTGTAATAAACTATAATAATTCACAACACATTTGTATTAAATGATAGGCAAGTTGTCTTTTCGTATTGTCACGAGTATAACATTAAAACATAATATTTTTGTACATTGTACATTCTATAATTAAATTGTCTGTAAACAAGTCAAATCTATGTTGATAAGCAGATAGATCGATAATATGTAGTCTTTATTGCTCACCAACAATTACGTACAAAGAAGGTAAAAAATATTAGTTTAATAGATGGTTTTATCACAGTCTGCTATAGAGTGGGAAACCGTTTAAATCTTTAAAACAGAATATGTAACTTAAAGGAAACATTCCTTTATTTAAACAAAACAAAACTGCATTCAATGATATTATAAAATTCGCTTGCCTCACCCCGGGAATCGAACCAACTAAAAATTCAAAAAATAACCCTCTCTATTTTATTCTACTAATTGATAGGATCAATGATAAGGAAGGAGGTCTTAGAAATAAAGAGTTTATGAAATCTTACATTAATTTTATTTTATCGTCAATTTTATTGTTATACGAAGGACACGTAAACATGAAAATAAATGATTATCTAGCAAGACATTGAACATTTTTTTATACATTTTAATAACTTAACTGATAAGTTGTTCGAAATGAGACCTCTCGTCCCGGATACACATATTTTTTTTTGTTTTCAACTGACTTCAAAAAAGGCGGAGTTTCTCAATTCGACTGTATTTTTTTTTTATGTTTGTTACATCAGAACTTTCGACTGGGTGAACCGATTTTAACGATTTTTAATTTGAAAGCTGGTGCTTTCCGTGTGTTCCATATCAATTTGGTCCAGTTCTGACAATGGCATCCATGCGAAAACCATATATGTAAGTCTTAAATTTGCATTAAGTTTATGATCAAAAAATGGACGAATAACTCATATCACGCCAACGGGTTTCGATGATTCTTTTTTATTGGAAAGGATGTACTTCAAAGGTAGTTAGATAAGAGTTTGGTTTGGTTCTGACGATGGCATCCATGAGAAAACCTAATTCTTAATAGATGCATTGAAGTCGGTTGTCTACTTTTTTTAAACTTCGTGTAACCTTCTGCAAAGTGTTGTGGTCAATGCTTCTAATGACATTTTCTACGTCAATCCTTAGCTTTTCTACATCTCATAAGTATTTTGGTAGATACTATTTTCATACAATACAAAGCCCCATAAATAAATAGTCCAGAGCATCTGGACTTCTTGCAGAGCTTATCGTCCCGTTTATTTGCCAGCCATTGAAATTTTCATTTAGGTAAGACCTGGAAATTCTTCTATTGTGAACACGAGCGCCGTCTTGTTGAAAAATGATAATAAACAACAATTGCGAAAGCTTAGTATATAATATAATAGTTAAAAATGTCCAAAATGTTCTTTGGAATTTCAGAATTGCAGTCTCGCACCGCAAACAAAGTATAACTTTCTATTTTAAAACTCTCCGTCAGAACGCCTTGTCAAAGAAAGAAATGTGTTTGGAAGTTATTATCACCAATGAAATGATTTTCTTATCTAAGTCTTCAACAAGATACTTAGAGATAAATTAACAAGCTTGTACTTCATATAATGTCTTTTTATGTTACAGTTATAAGAAAATTATAACGTGCCTTTTACTTGTAGAAAGTTAACAGTTCTAGTCTAGGCAATGTTGATTTAAGCCCTTGTGTAGTAACTATTAGATTTCATGGATATCTTGTTCGACAGACGAGTGCAAGACCCCATGTTTCTTGGAGAATTTTTATTTTTAGCATTGACTGTATCGACTAGTGGATGTTTTTTTTAATATAGCTGGTTTGATTCCCAGTTCAATCTTACTTTTCGGGAAATATATGAATTTAGTTTTGCTTCCTTTTAAAAACAATCTATCTTAAGTATTTAAAGTGGTTTCCCTTCAGGACCCATTGATATTTTCCAGCCTGTGTAACTAGTTAGTAGAACATTAAAAACTATTTCACTCTAAATAGCCTCGCATTAATGTCAGTGGTTTTTACAGTTTATTCTTATGATGATCGTCATGGAGTTCTCCACACCTTCTCCGAAACTGCCCCAAGTTTAACTATATAAAATGTAACACCCACCCAGGCCGTCAGACGCGGTATACATGACATACCGCGTCTGAGGGCCTCCGATAAAAATTAAATATTACGAGCAGACCAGAAGGTGTGGTTAATGCCATCAGGTTCGCAGATATACATTTTTTAATTAGAAATGAAATGAAATGGTAATTTAAATTAGGAAGAGTTAGGTAGGTTCTACGCCTCCTCATTATTTTAAAGACCTTTTCGAAAGTCATGAATTTCTTACAATGTTTTTATATATAAAAATAAACCATTTAGTTGTTGACTCAAATGTTTAACTAATGGCTTTAATCACTTCCAGTCTAATCCTATAATGAAACCTAAGGGGGTTTCAAAATCCGTGGTATTCCACAAGCTCTAATTTTTGGAGATTTACATATTTGTATAAATAAATACAACTTGCTTATCAAATGTGCAGTTTTATCATTGTTTGGTGATTAAATGAAAAAATATATAATTTTCTTCAAGAAACAGCGAGAACTCGCCATTCGGTAAAAATTATATTCTTTTCCGATTTAATTTAATTTTCTATTAAAAGAAAACAAATGACACGTACCTATTAATTTTTGAATGTGTAATTTAAGGTTACTTACCAGTAATTTAGTAAATACAATTAACACTATTGATACTTCAGAAACTAGAAAATAAGACGCAAGAAGTAAAAAATGGATTAGACTTAAGGCATTGAAGCATATTGCAAAACTAAATATTTTGAAATGTATGATGTTACCTAACCTACTATGCGAAACGTTTTTTTTAAAGGTTTTTTTTTTAAACAAGGAGACGTTACCTTATGTTAATCAATCAATACAAGCGAATAAAGACGGTGTGCATAAAAAAGTTGCATCGCCCTGCCCTGTTTGTGATCTTTGATCTTTTCTTATGTCGTTTTCCTTAAATCAAGGTTAAACATGCACACTTACTTATCGTGGGCGATAACGTACTATGTATCATATTTATGCTCCTAAAATTTACAGATAATATAAATGTACCACATGTAGAGATAGATTTTATTATTGCGTAGAATTTTGAAGAAACGTGCGTGCTCTTTTTGATAACAACAAATATTGTACTGACTGCTTAATAATATCTTAAGAATTTATATTAGGTATTTTGAGGTTTGGAAAACTTCACGTGTAATTTTTTGTGTAATTGTGAATGTTGTAATCTTGAAATATTGATTATTATGAAAGAAACATTTTAACAAAACTGATAATTTTATTAAAATTCTTTTCTCAATTCAGTCCAATTGTATCTATTTAAATTATCTTCACTACTTGTCTTGATAAATTTGTATAAAGTCTATGCGAAACCGTCATACCTCCCAACTGCGGGAATTGTTCTAGATTTTATATACCTATTATACAACAAGATATATTTATAGCAAAAGGTATGTAAAGAATACCTTACAATTAGGTTAACTTTCACCTCTCTGTTCTCGAGAAATTAAATAAATATCCGTAGTTGGAACTATAAACTCCAAAAGCCTTGTTATGGCGACTGAAATAGAAATACAATATAGCCTTTCACTGGCTGTTAGCTGCCTAAAATAATAACCTGACGTGTACGTATCAAGTTTTACATGCAATCGATACCTGACGGAGATTCCTGCAATACTTTTTTTTTCAGACTATGATAAAGTATTTGTAACGTCACTTGTTCTAAATTCATTGCTATGTAGCCAGGTAAGTAACTTTAATATTGCGACTGTTTTTATCATTAATATATGTGTTATTAAACAATAATGATAATGGTTGCATGCAAAGAAGGTAGGAAATTAATGAGCTTCTATTGTTAACAGCCGTTCTAAAGCAGTGACTGGTGAGTATTCCAACATTGATTTGAATCGATATATATCGATTGTGAGTTACAGAAAGAAAGTTTAGAATTTAATCTTGTACGTATCGTTTAAAATACATACATTATGACACTCTTGTCTGTTATCCACTATTAATAATATATTTATTTTTCCCATCATAATATACTTAACATAATTAAATCAATAATAGTAATGATAATTTATTTGTATTCGTATTTTTATGTATTACAAAAGATGATAGATAAAATAAGTACATGACATATTTCGCCATTTAAATATGCAAATATTCAGTTAAGAGTTAAATAAAAACAAAAAGACCAAGTGTATTTTTATTAACACATTGCATTTCTAAAGTGAAAGGAACGAGAAGCGATTTTTTAACTGGTTATCAGATTAAAGCTCTGTTTAATAAGCCAATTCTTTAGTGCAACTCATGTAATTGCGGAAATTTTTGTTGACGGTAAAACATGCGTTGTCTTATACTTTACCAATTAAATGTCGTGCTAAATGCGAGTTTTATAAGAATGCGATTATAAGAACAAAGTCCCTGAGACAGTTTCATTGCTGCCGCATGTCCCTTCCTGTCGCTGCCCTGTCTGCTTTTAGTCCAAGTCCTAGCAAATCTTAGTCATTTTTAAATGTGACATTTCAAATAAGTAGTGAAATAAATACGTATTAGATAAGCCATCACTCATTGATGAATAAGTGGATCTGCATAGGCATATGAAGCTTCTAACATATAGTCACGAATTTGAAAGTAGTTTGGCATAGTTTCATAATGCCCCTATCTACATTTTGATTGGCAGTTTTGATATGCATTCGAACACTTATGCTAGAAAGTCTCAGTCAGTGACTCAAATTCTGCGTATTGCGTTCGTTTGAAAAGTGTCTAAATCAAGCGTTTAAAAATACACTAAACGAATAGAGCAGAATTACGTTTACCCGAAAAGTAAAAGTTTCCGACAGCGATCTTATCTAATCTGCATCTGTATGCATTATTTTGTGGCAATAGGAACATGTCTTAATTCCACTCTTATTTATCACTTGTTCCTGCCTTATTTAATTGTAATTTTATTTATTACTATTGTTTTATTTTAGGTGCTATCTCGAGTAGACTTATTTTTATTTAGAATTAATATAGTCACATATACATTAAATATTAATAAAGAAAGGGTAGTTATCAGTTCATTATCTTAGAGGAAAATAGTGTTTTTGTATGATGCGTGTGTGTAAGTAATCCTTTTTTGAATTTCCAATGTGGTAAAACTGAAATAAACTGAATAAACTGTTTTTAGTATAGGCACCTACCCTATTTCATATGAACCGGTATAAAGGTTAAAATCGATTGCTCACCACAAGTCACTTGCAATGGTACTAACATCCTTATAGTGACAAGGTCTAAAATTTTGAAATATATATAGATACCTACATATATAGTTTGTCCTGGACTCCACAGTTGCAAGAGCCGAGTCGTAAAATGTTTGCCGCTGCAGGTTCGTTGTGCTGGGTTCACATCTTTTTACCTGCTCTACTAAGATTGCGCTTTCCCAATCCTTTCTTTTCCCCATCCTTGATTATGCCGATGTCAGTTATCTAGGTTTAACCGAAGACCAACTTAATAAGCTTGAGGGACTCCAAAAATGCTTGTATACTATCCATATTTGGATCTGAAATGTGATCATGTTTCTTAATATCGAAAAAACTCAAGTGGTTACTTATACGGCTTCACCGGAACACCCATATTCTTTCATTGTTATTTAATGGTTTATTTAATCCCCTATATCCACATTACCTTAAAAACGATTTACTTTCTTGCACGGTACGCATTCTAGATCTTTGAGATCGTCGGAGAAACTGAAATGTCTCTACATTCCACAATGTTCATGGACAATTCTTTCTCGGTTCAAGCGATTCGGCTTTGGAAATGTCCTACCGATAAAAAATAGACGCGCGCAATCGCTGCTTGTGTTTAAAAAACAAGTCTGGGAGCACTAACAGTCACTAGATGTTAAAAAGTAATCATTTTCCCTCAACCGTTTGTTTTGTCACTGAGCCACCGTCTCCAAATTACAGTACCTTTACAGATTTCTACACAAATGTATGAATTCATATGTTTGTTATACACTTGTATGTATACTACTATGTTAATTGTAAGATATTTTATTTAACAAATAATGTACTTAACGTGCACCACACTGTCCTAAATTAACAGACATATCTCTTTCCATTCTTTCCCAACAGTCCCAACAGATCGCCAAAGAGCGAAAAGGTTTTTTTTTTTCGTTCATTTATTTATTATTGGTGGACAATAAAGAGGAATAATAATATGTCTAAGCCCTATAGTCCCATAATTTGACATGGGTGTATTTTCCAAAAAAAAAAAAGGTAAGGTTTATGTTAACTATGATGCTCTCAACTTTCTTAAACGTTATAGAAATTTAACAGAGCTTTAGAAATGCAGATGTCATAATATCACTTCGACCACCGTTTATAAAAAAAAAAAAAAAATTAATGCAGATAACCTTCGAAACTGAAGGCTGAGAGAGTAATGAATAGTGTACTCCGCTATAGTTACTGTATCTGATGAGTAACTAAGCTTTACATACACTTATATAAACGTTCATTCAGACCTTATACGTCAATTATAAGGTTTACATAAGCGGACTTTATTAACAACTTATTATGCCTGCGGGTACACGTGCCCACGTGAACCCCTTGATTCTTGCTGTCATATACAAAGATTAAAATTAAAATTATTTCATCGTAAAAGCAATCTGTTTAAGCAGTATATTTACTGCTATAATATTATATATTATATTGAAATTACCTAAACATATGCATTTATAGTAAAATACTACGCCGTTTATAAGCTCGTCGAGTACATTAAACAAGCCCTAGATACGAAAGTTCCACGTAGAACTTAGTTAAACTACCAAAGAACTTAGGCTAAAACTAAATATATACTTTAGAGCTCTACGTTAAAGGGAACGGTTAAGCAATCATTTTAATGTGTGTCCGTTTGTCACTAGCATGACATTCTCAGAATGTTGATATTTGTATTCTGTTTTAGTCGTCGATATTATGTGTTTTGTAGATAATGAGTTGAAATCTACATGCAGGGAATTAAAATCCTTGTTTCACTATTTTTTTTACCTGATAGCGATAAATATATATGATATAATGATAGTTGTTTGTTTGGAATGTTTAAATCGTTACTTACCCGAGTAAATCACTTAGGTATTAATTGAACTATGTATAACTTCCATTCATATCAAAGGTAGATAGGTATCGAAACTTAATACGGTTTTATCCGACAGTTGGGCGAACACTTTGAAGTATAGTAATTTTATTTACTCATTACCAGTAGAGGAATATTCAGAAATATATAAACGTACACTTTTTATTAGTTTATAGCATCAATAATGCATTTATAAACTTACAATACTTTTTTTAACTACGTTACAACGTTATAGAGTCCCAAATTAGCATTGATCACCTCAAACAAGCAGAAAAACTTGGCATTAGTAGGTCGATATATTGACGTTACATTCAGTAGCTGCCCTCACATCACAAAAGTGTGCTATCAATGGTTCAAAGGTTACTTCATATCTTTACCGTTTTTACCACTATCGCAATTTACATAATGTACAAATGTTTATCAGAATACCATTAATATTTGGCAGCCTGTTATGTAATTATCTAGTTGTCCCAAAGTACATGCAAAAATGTAAGTAAATAAAATTGGTAAGAAAGACAAATAGTAGAAAACCTGTCAATAAAATAATAGTAATAGATACATTTTAAACACTTACATGTAGGGATGACTCGTTCTTATTAACGGTAAAACTTGCATTTGGACAATGCTGTTGTTGTATTGTTTTCTAATGTTTTTGTAAGTGACTACCGGCGCCCAATGGACACCGGCAATTCAAGAGACGCAAGTGCGCCGCCCGCCTTTGAGGGTAGGGGACAAAGAATCTGAGTTTAATATTGTAAAAAAGCGAAAAAGGCTTAAAAGCAGTGTATGTGTAATATTATATCAGCATCCATATTTCAAGCAGCAAAGTCTTATAATATCTTTCTTTTCAGTGACTTCGAGCAGCAACTATCACCATTCCTGATACAAAACTCATGTGATGAGGACATTGGCTCGTCTCCCGTTGGCTTGGAGCCAACCAGTCCAGGCAACGTCCAGGATGTCATCATCCAGGACTCGAACGACACTTCCAATAGCTCGTCCGACGCCAATAACAGCTTTGATATGGAGAATTTCGAACAGAATATTGTTCCCGGATTTCTTAACAAAAATACATTCCAAAGTCCTGGTAAGTGCAGCAGTTTAGACTTAATACGTTTACGTATTATTATATAAACATTATTATTGTTGTCAGGTGCCGTTGTTATACTTGAGGCAAAATAATAAGAAAAAAATACTAATCCACTTAAAAATTTAAAATGTCGGCATGACATTTTTGTTCTTTGATTGTGAAACTTTTGGCGGTATTTTTTACAACTTAAATGGATGGTTCCATAAACAGATTGACATTCACATTGATAATAGATAATATGGACACAGCTGTTCCTAGCCTGCTAAATTGTAATCGACGTCCTTTTAAATATAAGACTACTTCATTTATCGATGGAATCAGACTAAATCAATGACCATCGCATTACTTAGATTTAGATCCCTACGCTTTGATTACACATATGCGTTGTAAATATATCGCATATGTGTAATCAGTAAATAATTGAAATTTATAATGTTGTATCTACCTTCATAATAAATGCTGCAAAGCTTAGAATGAAGACTTCTGCAAAATAGTTTGAGAGAGCTTTCAAACTCTTTATTTAACTGTACAGTAATAATTGTTAAAGCAATATACAGAACTCTCTCCCACGTTCAAAATAATGTGCATTTCGCACGATTTAATTATCTCAATTATAACGTCTGCTCTCAAAATACACAGATTTAATTCAGATGAGCGCTCTACTGCTCATGTTTTCGTGGCATGTATGTATATTATATACAAGTCTAATAATGATGGGATCATTAGACTTCGTCTTACTTAAAATAATTATTTGTATTTTTGTTCTATTAATGTACTTTCATTTATCATTTTAATACTACGTATGAAACTACTGTAACAAAAGCATACGAATGTACATTTATCAGGTGGTTTTGAACACAATTTAGTTACTTGTTAAAATATTTCATGCAGCTGAACAAATTAAATTATAGTTGTTCAGGCTCGACGCCTACCTCTTTTACTTAGAGTAGGCGAGTACACATATGAATTAGTCATCCTTTCTGCAATCTAATCGAAATTCCAATTGTATAAAGTAGTTACCTAGACGAATCGTTTTATATCAACTTACTTGTTATAAAACTAAACCGATAATATACGACCTTCAAACCTTCAAGTTAAGCACGTCAATGGCGGACAACCGACTTGCAACCTCCGAGTTGCAGGTGTACAGGGCGCCTGTGGTCACTAACCATCAGGTTACCCGTCTGCTCGTTTGCCCCCTGTAACATAAAAAAAATATTTTACCTAAGATAATATAATTTTGTTTTATAGGTAAATCCAACAGAAAACGTCGGCTTTCCCAAACCCCGCAAGTAGCGGTTCAACCGAAGGTCCAAAGGCCGACAGCGAGAGTCTCCGTCACTTCGAGTACACCCAAACCGCAACTTGTGGTGAAGGCCCAACCTCAGAAACCCGTCAAAGTTGCTAACATTCAAGTTCTGAACCCGCATACGAAAGTATACTCTAAACCGGTTGAAAGTGTTGCCCCACAAAGGCGAGTTATTCGAGTTGCTCCCATGGCCGGCAACCCTCGCTCTATTCTTTTACCAGTTACTATAAAAGACATGAAAGATCTCAAGTCTATTAAAATCATCAACGCTGCGGATTTAAAGAATGCATCTAATCTCAAACTCGCAGCCGCCAACCTTTTGTCGCAGAGTAAACTACAAGATTTGAAAATGGAATCCCGGAATGATTACGACTACGACCATAGTAACCATTGCGGTGAGACACTTTTATTTATTAGTTCACTAACAAGCCATCAACATCTTTTGATTAGTGACAATTGCACAAATTGGGAATAGTGACATAACGTAACCGGTTCGGTCAATAAACCCATTAAATATTAACTTTCGTTGACACGCTAAAAGTCGGTAAACACAAAACTTTTGTAGCAAATTCAGGTAACCGGTTATATACACACCTAACTTTATTTTTCCACTCAGATGACTCAGGAAGCGAACGTAGCGATGACGAGGATGACCACAAAGAGCCTGTTGGTGACGGAAAAAACGGTTACCCACGTCTGGTCCTGACTGCGGAGGAACGAAGACTTCTGGCCAAGGAAGGAATCTGTCTACCCACAAGTTATCCCTTGACGAAACACGAAGAAAGGGAATTGAAAAGGATCAGGCGCAAAATTAGAAACAAGATCTCAGCCCAAGACTCGCGTAAAAGAAAGAAGGAATATGTTGACGGACTTGAAGACAGGTAAATAACCTTTGAGTATTAGAATGTCAATGAACTTGACTATGTAATTTGTACATTCGCCTTAAGAATATTATCTGTCACGGATATTTGCAAATGACGCTTCGAATGTTAATCGGTATACATATTTTGTGTGTGTTTTTTATAATGTATAGCTTTATACCTTTTAGTTTTTGTTTTAATATATGTAAGTCTTATTTTATTATAATTCTTTACTAAAACGTTGTATGCTTTGTTTAAAGCCTGCCTTTGTCGGTGAAAGCTTATTATATATTAACTGGTCTAGTGGTTAGGGACCCTGACTGCTGAGCCGTGGTCGTGGGTTCGATTCCCACACAGGACAAAAATTTGTGCGATCCACAATTAGTTTTCCTGAGTGGGTGTTATTTTTGTTTGTAAAGTCCCCTGCGATATAGACATTATTCCTAATGCGAGAGTTGTCTTATATCCTAAATAAGTAAATAAAAGTAGTTTAATATAGATATTAGTGCTAATGTTATTATTAAAATTAAAGCATCTCGGATCTCACAAGACCATTGAACCAAAAACATTTGTGACATCGTAGTAACTGCTGACACCGAGAAGACGTTCAGGTCACTGCAAATTTTGTTGCCGAAATCAACACGCATTCGTTTTAATGCTATTCTTGCATAACATTTCTGAAATAAAAGTCAGCGTACAGCCAAATGGAACTTGCAAGCCTTTATTTATTATTATATAAATATAGTGTAGTTATTAACTAAACTATGTTTATATACCACTCCATTTATAAATAAACTATGTAATAACTATATATTCGTTATTCAAAGTAATTTTTTAACAGTTTTCTTAAAATGAATCACGTTTCCATAACCTTACTGACAGTGCATTCACTTTCTCTTGTCAAACGTTTGAATTACCTCAAGAACGAACGTAACGTATGTCCGCGTGCTGTCAGTGTACGTAGCTAGATGTTTTATAGTATACATTATTCTTTAATAAATATCTATGGAATATATAAAAATATTTTTCCGAGTCCGACTGGAAGTTCCAGAGGTTAACCCGTCAACAAACAAACAAACAAAAATCTCTTCAGCTTTATTATAATATGTATTAATTATATATGACTACTGTAAAGTATAGCAACTAATTACTATTATGTTCATATACCACGAGACCAGACATTCCTAACCTATTTAATTAGTTTTATATTTAATATGTGAAAGTGTTTTTGTTTGTTACGTGAAAGTACGTCTTAACTACTCTGTCGATATTCGTGAAATGTTACATACACGTTGTGTGTTGTGTATAAATAAAAGCTTTTACGTTATCCGACTTCTAACCCAGATAGTCATAAACGAATTAAAGCTATGCCACATAAATAGGAGAGCATATTCCTACGAAAATCGTACTTAATTTTTTCTCATAGTTCTAAGACAATTGCTTGTTATTGTTACAGAGTAAAGCAATGTACAGCCGACAACCAGACTTTAATAAGGCGGATAAAAATTCTACAATCTCAGAACCAGTCACTTACAGCACAACTCAAGAGGTTACAGGTAAATTAATACTTTATTCTGTTGGTAACAATCAAGGTCATACTTTAATCAATATTAATGTAGTACAAATCAAATGTACTATATTAATATAGTACAAATCAAATGTTGCTGTATTTATTTTCTGTATTGGTATATTATATCACAATAAAAAAAATGCGCTATAGTGATAAGGAGCTTATCCAAAACGAGTGATAAAATAAGTTAATAGGAGCTCAGTTATTACGTGCTTTACATGTTTATTATATATGTATATAAATATATATATATATTATTTATCATTGTCTTCATTTTTTATCAACGATAACTTCGTTATTGGAAGGGTGTTAACACACTTAATTATCAAAATACTTACTAACGTAACCTTGTCCATACATACACTGCCTCGCTTCTAAGGACCGCTGCGTGATGTTTCATAGCCTATATAACACCTCAAAAAAAAATATCCAATACAAAAATAATCATTTAAATCTATCTGATAGTTCCAGTGATAAGTGCGTTTAAACAAACACAATTACTCTTCCGCTTCAATAATATAGATAGGTTGATGATAGATAACAAATACAGACATTTTTGGTATCATTAAAGTTCTTTTCAAATAATTTCTATTGACTAAATGCTAGTTAAAACCTTGAGACGAAAACTATTATTAAATTAAAATCGTTATCAAAACTATGTGTAGGTATATAGAGTATTTGTTATTGTTGAGTAAAACCGACTTTAATAAGTACCTCTTATATATCTGTACTTAGGTGCCTTTTCATTCGTCCGTGATTTTATGTTATGTTACCTAAATATTTTGCCATTATGGAAAATATGAAAACGTAGATCATCAAATCACGTATCCATAATCTCATGCTGTAAACGCTATATTCCGGTGATATAATGAGAATTATTATGTCCATACAAATTTAATATTCTTAAAGAACAATACTTTAATACAATATTGCGAAAACAAATTTAACACCTGTATTCACACCAGCTGTGGCCCGAGAATGTTTGCTGTTGAATGCGGCGAGCACATTACTTGTTCGACTTACAAATTACCTACCCTCTGCTCTAAAAACTAATTTGACATTTCAAAATATAAAAACGAAATTTAAAACATATTTTTCAAATGCATTAATCTTTTTGTCTTTTGAAAGCATTCTTTTTATTTAGGTTTACGATTGCTTATATAATAAGACTGATTGTATTCTTAGCATTGTAGACAAATCTCAGTGGATTATAACAATACATGTAATTAGTGTAAGCTTCAAATGTTAAATAATAATAAATGAAAAAATAACGAAAAGATAGTAGTGATTAAAGTTCACAAACAAGTAAAAATAACCAACATTACTATAAGATCAATATCGATAATGTACAGTGATAGTATTTCTTTATGCAGCAGTCGTATGCTTCTGTATTTGTATAGTAGTATTTTTTCAGGTGACTGAAATTTCTTATCAATAGTAATTTATAGCATTGTTGAATGTTTATGAAGGTCATAAATTTTCAACATAAAACATTTTCTTTTATAATAAAACTTGTGTTGTTATAGTGTTAATATTCTGCAACAGTCACACTAAAAGAACAAGTCTATTGTCATCTACCGGCTACTGAGTGTATACTGTCTGATTTAGAACAGTTCAATTTGTTAGTCGCTCTTTACACGCCCACGGAAAGAGGGTGTAGCTCTATTCTACTAACAATTAAGACACATACAAATTATTTATTTGCTAGAATATGGTATACAATGGCTTCTAAAGAAAGTTAGTGTTCATACATATTCTCATATTGATTCGTTTTCAGGGTTCCGTACCCAAAGGGTAAAACGGGACCTATTACTAAGACTCCGCCGTCTGTCTGTCCGTCTGTCACAAGGCTGTTTTTCATGAACTCATGGATTTCATGAATGATAGTAAGACAGTTAAAAATTCACACTGATATATTTCTGTTGCCGCTATAACAAATACTAAAAAACAGAATAAAATAAATATTTATTCTGTTTTTTAGTACTTGTAAGAGCTCCGCTACAACGAACGGCTTTTTTTTCTTTTTTCCGCCATAACGGCAACAGGTCGACGCTATATTTTAAAAAAGTATTCACAGAATATTTAGTTATTTATTCACTTTAAAAATAAATAATTATATTAAAATAAAATAAATATTTAAGTGAGCCCTCCCGTACAACAAACATGTTTTTTTTGCCCTTTTTATAGATAATGGTACGGATTTTATAGATAATGTGCGAATCCGACTAGCACCTGGCCGGTTTATTTACTTATTACATAATGGGATGCATTAATAGTGGGTGTGTTGTGTTAGAACGTGCTGACAGGCGTGTCGGGCGGGCCGGGCGGCGGCAAGTCGGCGCAGCCCGCCACGTGCCTGCTGGTGCTGCTGCTGTCCGTGGCGCTGGTGGCGCTGCCGTCCGTGCGCGACGAGCTGCGCCCCGCGCCGCCGCCCGCCGCTGCCGCGCCCTCCGCGCCCCTCACCCGCGCGCTCCTCTCCGCCACCAACAGTACGTATACACTTTATACAAATTACGTGTATGAAAGGACTGATGAATGTTGAAGAGGCGAAAGTTGTGTGTCAGTATTGTAGCAAATGGCGTTCTACCGTCTCTGCCTACCCTTGACGGAAATAAGGCGTGGGCGTATGTATGTATATAATCTGTCTTATCAAATTTTAGACCGATTCTTTTTATTTAAAATGTTGTTTTGATCTCTTTTCTATTTAAAAGAATCGAGAAAGACAGTATTAATTATTTTTGAGAGATATTCAGTTGCTTAATTTTCAGTTAATACTTTTAAATGACAAATCCCTCACTAGAGTTATTCCTGTGTCACGGGCACTATACAAACCTTTTAACGACCAACACATAGAACACATAGACTACAACTATTTGTAAACACTCACTTATGGTGAGGCGACCTTTTCAACTATTACGCCATACACGTATAGCAACCCACAAGCATACCACCTAGCAATTTGCCTAGCCTATTGCACGAATGGCTAGTAACCCTGACTACCCAGCCGAATGTCGTGGGTTCGGTTCCCGGTGGGAATAGTTGTTCCGTGTCTGAGTATACGTTGTGTACGTTGATTGAATATTTTTAAAATATAGAGAAAAAAATGATTTTTTGAGGCAAGTATGTCACTTTAGCTACTTAATAAATACTGTCACAATGGTTTTATTGTATTTCACGGTTGCATCAAAGCCATCATCAATTTAAAAATGTTAATCAATAAAACTCAATAACACTTTGCAGGCTCTGTAGTCCGTTTATCGGGCCCTGGTTTGATTAGTGCAATTAATGCAATCATCTTATTGAACTTTTCTTTTTCTGCATTAATAATTGTAACCTTGTTATTATTTATGTTCATGAGGACACGGCTGTTGGTTTTCTATGTGTGACTCGTTCCAACTAAACTTTCAATAACTTTAACAGATGCCTAATGCACAATAAGTGTGATTCACCGCAACTGTCTCATGAATCACCGAATATTTTCATAGCATTTGACGTCGTATAAAAATATGACGCAAGAGCGTAACTTTGTACATCATTTGATCAGCTAAGTCTGACGCGTGTCTGTGGCGACAGGCAACTGATGCAATGGTGTAATATGTTAAACACATAACTCATAAACACTCCCTTAGTCCTTGAAGACTTTGTGGGTCCTGTTAGTACCCGAAACGTTTTTAATTATACACGATAGAGCCATGCTTAGGCACGAATGGGTCGGCTTGACTTGTGCGATACCACGGCCTTACATAAAACCGGTTGTGAAGCAACGCTTGCGTTGTAATTCCTTGAAATTAGCGAGGTTTACTCCCCTCTCCTCTTTCCCTTCCCCTCATACCCTCTCTCTTTCCCATATCCTTATTCCCCCCTCACCCCCCATCCCTTAACAAAGGAGTGAAGCACAGTTACGACTCTTGAGTTGCAGGTATCCATAGACGGAGGTTGTCACTAAGGTGACCCATTTGTGTCTGTACCCCTATATAATAAAAAAAATATGTGTTAGAAAGGTCCCTTTAAATAAACTGACAGTGACTGTTCAAGTATGTAGTAAGTACTACTTGCTGGATCCTTAACTAATTATTTATTTATTTAATGCTTTATGCACGAAATGTACATAGGTGGACTTAATGCCAAAGGCATTTTCTGCCAGTCTACCTTAGGGTGGTGTGAAATAAGTGAGGTAGGTGCACTGAGAAGCATGAAAATAGATATGTTTAGAAAAAAAAGTTGTACAAAAGATAAATAGTATAACCATAATATATATTGACATCAGATACACACATACATAAATAATAAATATATACGATAATATATATAAATAAAATAATATATAATTATATATAAAGATACTTACGCACAAGGAGAGCACGAACCCTAGTTTTGAAAGACAAGCGACTTGGTGCCATCCTGATCTCCTGCGGCAGGGCGTTCCAATTAATCCTTGAAATAAATTTTTAATACCATTTGGTTGTTCATTTCAAAAAATGAAAACGAACGCTTTAACAGTTTGTACATCACGAG
This sequence comes from Tyria jacobaeae, assembly GCA_947561695.1. NCBI lineage: Eukaryota > Metazoa > Arthropoda > Insecta > Lepidoptera > Erebidae > Tyria > Tyria jacobaeae. The sequence goes on along the minus strand of OX387221.1, from coordinate 10,771,969 downwards.
TTGCACCTTTGGGGATCGTAAAAATATCAACATCAGAAATAAGTTCATACTAGTTGACAGAGGTCGTAGAAGTGCTTTTCCAAATGGGTGCCTCCATTTTCGGATATTCTTCGATAGCGATAAGACATCAGCTATTTTAGTAATTATAAGGTGAACGGGAACAGATTAAACAGAACACTAATAATACAAGTTGAAGACAGTTTATGTATGTTTCCTTCAACTTGACTAAAATGAAGGTCATGAGATCGAGCGATAATAATTAATATTTTGCCTAACAACTCTAGAGTTACAGAAACATTACATAACAGCCGTTTTACTTACAATTCAGTGACAGTTATGGTCGAGTTCGTTTCAACTTTCTGATTACAACATCTGATCGCATTTACCTTTACTTGTTATTTGGAAAAATGTTGACGTAACTCAATTTTGATGATATTTGTTTTTTTGTATTTTATATACAAATTTAAAGTTTAATTACTACATATAATAAGTCTAATTACTACTATAATTATAATATGTGCCATTAACTCACGGCTTATTGGGTGATTTACGGAACAAAACAAGGGAGCCCCACAAAATAATAATATTGTATTAACACACCCAATTAAAAAGTTACAACTTATTTTATGGTAAAAAAGGCTTTTTTTAAATTGAACCTTTCGATTCGATGAAAGAACTAGTGGAAACATTGAATTTTAAATAATTATTTGAAACATTTGGTGCCAAACACCAAACAGTTTTTACCAACAGAAAATTATCTTCTACTATTTATTTAAGTTTGCGTTGTTTATTTATAAACACTTATTTTCCTTATTTTTAGTTTTGTAGTGTCATGGGTCCCTGACAACTGCAAATTATTAAACGTATTGAAGTTGGTGAACATTACATTACAGAATCTGTTACAGAGATGTATAGATATAGGTCAAGTTAACACAATGCCTATAAAACACATAGACATTGCTTTAAAATTAACATACTCTTTTAATTACAGAAATGGCGCTAGATGAAACCGTCATAGACGACGGCGAGTTCAACATGGATGAGCTGATCACATTCAACCGCCCACATTCCGACCATGACTACCAGGTCGTCAAGAACTTGGACACGCACAAGGCGCTGGCTGGAGGATACGTCGACCTCCCAATTGATGAGGACTGGCCACCGAATCTTAAGAAGCGTATGAAAAAACTGGAGTTCGATTATGAGGACGGGAGAGACTATCTCCCGCCCATCGTAAAAGAAGAAAATTATGAGAATTTCTACAAGAAAGAATCTAATGTTGACGTGGATGTTAACGACAATCGTTTCTTGCACAACACGCTGCTATCGACCGGCCGAAAACTGGGAGAATTATTCGACGTATTGCCCCCTATACCTGTCAAGAACGAGGACTTGGTCATCGAAGAGATCTCCGATTATGAAGACACCAGAAACATCACTGAAATTAAAAGTTTTGTAGTCAACGGCACTTTGAATGAATTCTGATTTAGTACATATTCTATTTTTTATTACTTTGTAATTCCTTGTTGTTTCTTTTCAGATTACTATTTTACTATTATTTTACAGAGAATGTATTTTGTACGACTATATGACTACACTTTTAATGAAATGATTCCTCGCTCGTAGTTAGTTGGAAGCGTGTATGTGTGGTGTGTGCTTATTCCAAAGTCAAGGAGTGCAGACTACCCGGGAATTAGTCTAGTTATTACATAATAATGATGTTTATGTTACTGAGATCGCTCTGAATGATTTTATTGAGGTTAGATCAACGTAAAGTTTGGTATTATTGGAATTTCTGGGAATGAAAGTAGTTGAATATTTATTTGAGATATCGAAATTAATATATAATTAAATCAAGATATATTTTTATTTACGAATACTTTGTTAAGTTTAGTATAAGTTATTTAATAAGCATTTTCTCTGTTATGACTCGGTGCAATTATGTTAGTAACTGGTGTTTCAGTTTTAGCTAGAAATTTATTTAAGTGCCTATTTCACTTGTATTAGTTAGTGATCGTTTTACCTACTTACCATATAGGCGTGTAAACGAAATGGACTACAACAGTAATGTTGGTTCGAATAAATTGTGTAATATATATTTTATTGTATTATTTCTTTCACTTCTCACAACCCTATGACTTCAACTATTTATTTTATTATACTGTGTAAAATAAAACATGTGCCTGTTGCTTAAAAGTTCATTTTTTAAATAATATACTTAGTACTTTAATTATTTTCACTCGGTAACTAACACACACTCAGTAAGTTAATCCTTGTGAACTTAGTAGCAATCCTGTATCACGTGTAGTAAGTATAATATATACTACTTAGATATATAATTATTAAATTCCATCCATATAATCCACATAAGTTTTAAATTTTATGATAGACGCATTGAAGTCGGTTGTCTACTTTTTTAAAGTATTTGGTTCGCTTTCAAATTAACTATGCTAGAGGTTTAAGAGACGATATCATAAATTTATCAAATTGACTTTAAAAAAAGATTTCTGGTATCCCGGGATCAAATCCTGATTTTTTTACATTCCAGGAGTACATTCGATCTAATAAAAAAAAATACAATTAACGGAGAAATCGCTTGACATACATACATACAGTCGAACATAGAACCTCCTTCTTTTTGAAGACTGTTACAAAGAGAGTATTCATTAACTTCTGTTGCCTACCACTCAATCTTCAATTCCTAAATGCATGAACCACCAACCAAACCTAAGGCATGAACCTCCACGCAAAGAAGACGGGAATCCACTTCGAATACCTACAAAATGAGGTATTCCAAGGTATCGTATATATATATATATATAAGCAAGTCATAATTGCTGTTTATATCTTATTTTTTAGTATAAAATAATTAGTACCTTTAGCATCAGAGTAACTTAATATTACCTAATTTACCAAACTAATGAACATTACAGAGTAATTACATTACAGTTAACATATTTTTTTGTGTGCTCCTAAAGGAGTTGTTTTTTTTTATGCGATATGGGGCAAACGAGCAGACGGGTCATGGTAAGTGACAACCGCCGCCCATGGACACCCGCAACTCAAGAGTCACAAGTGCGTTGCCGGCCTTTTAGGTAGGAGTACGCTCTTTTCTTGAAGGTTTGAAGGTCGTATCGGTTCGGAAATACGGCAGGCGACAATTTGTTCCATAAGCTGGTTGTGAGAGGCAAAAAGCTTCTGCTGAGCCGGAGGTCGTGGGTTCGATTCCACCTGTTTGTATTGACTCGGGAAGCAGTACTAGTGCGGAAGTTGTCTTTTAGGGAAAACTTTAAATGTAATTTATATATTTCAAACTGTGTGGTCACAGCTCAGCCTCATACATATCTGACGTCATTTACTGTCGGTCAATGGTGGTATGGTATGGCGTATGGTGGCGCATGCGATATAGCGGTGTAGTTAGTAGAGGTACAAATTCAAAGGGAAATAAGAGTATGAAAAGAGATCCTTTTAATTTATGATGAAGTTACTGTGTTCAAAACTATATTTTCTATTTACTACCACTCAAGTTACTGGCCATCTTTGTTTGTACGACCAAGAGTACATGACAACTAGACACTTTTTGGATTTATGAGGAAAATATTGTGGCTCAAACTATACTATTATTTTCTTTGAAGTACCTGCCAGGATATAAATAACATGACATAAAGAGATTTCTTGAAACTATTTTCTTATTTCGATTTAAAATACTCTGACTTACGAGCTGTTCATTTGAAGTTAGTAGGTCCAATGAAAACATGACCACCGTTTCACCGGAAACTTTTTGATCCATAAGTTTCCGGTGAAACGGTGGTACCGAAAGTAAAATTGTTGTTTTATAGTTCATTTATTTTTTATGTCATTTGGACTGTATTTATTAGTTGTCAACTTCAAAGACATTTTAATGAAATTACAAGTACTTGTGAGATTTTTTTATTATTGTAGACGTGTAACCATTCGTAACATAGCTGAGTGTCAAGTCTAAAGATTTCTTTTGGGAGTGTTCAGTTAATACTTTTGAGCTATTTAAACTTCAGAAAGGTTTCCACTCGATGGGTTCCACGAATGTTGACGGAGGTGGAGAATTAAAAGCTAGTAGATTTCAAAAAAAATCTAGTCATATTTCAAGCAGATAAAGGCCGATTTCTGCAACGATTCGTGACCGGTCTTTATTATGCAAGAATGATGAAAAAAATAGGAATAGAAAAGTTACGTGTTCTATTACATCATGATAACACTGCTGCGCAGTGTTCCTTGCTGCCTTTACGAATGCAGGGTTTCAATTGAATGATCACTCACCATATTCGACAGCCTCGTTCCTAGCGATTTCTATTTATTTTCTAAGTTAAAAAAACACATCCGATGCACCAAAGAGAAAACAATTGCTAGGTCATGACTGTGGGGGAGGTGTTTTTGAGACATATTACTACTACGAATACGACTCAGAATCTAATATTGTCATGTGTGTATTGTATTTAAAAGTGGTATAGTTAACCGAATTTTGGCAAATTTTGTTTATCCATAGTAGAGTGGACCGGCCCACGGAAGAGCTAGATAAACTAGTCGATTCCTAATAACAGAGTTATTCTTTGATGTAACGTTTAAAAGCTCTCTTTTACGAGTTATTTACAGGTTGTAAATTATTTTTATATGATTTTTTATCAGCTACATTCAGATATATATATAATTATTTGGAGTAACTCAACTTTTTGTTTTTACGCGATAGGGGGCAATCGAGCAGACGAGTCACCTGATGATAAGTGACTACCGCAATGGACACCCGCAATTCAAGAGTCACAAGTGCGTTGTGAGCTTTTAAGGTAGGGGTAAGCTCTTTTGTTGAAGGTTTGTGTGGAAGGAAAGTGGCAGAAACCTGCGACTGGTAGTAAGTAAGCTCTGAACACTGATACAAGCGATAAAATATGCTACATAACTACGCAAAAGGTTTCAAGCCGATCAGAAATATCTTGGCAATAGATGATGCGAGTCGCTCTCCATTAAATGCGGTCAAGAGGGAGAAACTCGTGCTCGATGTGCACCTACATAGAGATGAGAACAGTATTCCATGTGCAGCCGATCCTGCGCCTTATAAAGTTGCAGGCGGTGGGCCGGAGTAAAATACTGTCTCGACCTTATAAAGATAAAGAATTGGTATTCAAAACTCAAGAAAGATGTTTAAGGACTATCGTATATCGTATCGTTCAAGTTTTTAAACTGCAAATCACCAATAGCCGTAAACCGTACTTTAAACAATACAGAATACTTACTGTTTCCTCTTTATATATCCTAGAAAGTGCAATGTTTGTCAAATGTAGAATCAATCGTAATAGACGTGACAGCAGTCGACTCTGACTAACTAAACTAAAGGACTATTGCTATGCATTAAATAATTATATTAAAGACGATATTTATGAAAAATATGAAGAAATCTATATAGATCAAAAAGGGGTCTAAATAATTTGTTGGTGGCCTAAGTCACCTCTTTCAGGTGGGTGTTACCCGGAGCGGTCGCGATAACTGATGATGTTACCTGTTATTATAAAGTGCTGCATACATTAGAGAATAATAATTAATTGAAGAAATTCTGGGAGCTCGAAGAGGATATACCTTTGTCTAAAGAAAAAGTGCTAACTGAAGATGAAGAACTCTGTGAAAGGTCTTTTAATACTACTACAAAACGGAATGCAACAGGCAGATACATCATGAGATTGAAGAATTCAATGCTAGAAGAAAATTCTTTACGAATAGCACAAAGGAGGTTATATTTATTAGAGAAAAGGCTGAAGAATGATTACCTACCTACCTATACCTATATGCGCTACACCTTTTTATTATGGTAATATGTTGCGCTTTAGTTTATGACCCATTCATGATCTCCTCAAACCTTCGCTTTGTGTTCTTAGAGCAGAAAATTTAACAACATTCAGGCATCTGCTTAACGTTAATCACAAGATAATATATCAACTTGAGAAAAGCGAAAGCAATAACAATTCGCATAATTATTAACGATTTACGGACTTTTTGTACATTTCACACTCAAAAACGTAATGGTTGAGATCAAAGCCGATGACAAGTCAGTAAATAAATAAAACCAATATCTTATAATAAGCTTTATTAATTATGAATTAACAAATGTTTTCGTAATTTCGAACAAGGTTTGTGACATAACTGAATACATATCCCATATTTTTATCGTCTTACAGAAAAATAATCACTGAAATCTGTTCTATATATATAAATTTTAATACTTACTTTTACATTAAATTGAGTTCAGATGGACAAGCATGTATAATACATAAAAGTTAATAACTACAATTGAAATATCTCCGTGTGTCCACAAGCCGACTGAACATGACTTACTTGGTAAGCGAAACTTTAAAATTAAATGAACTACAGAGTCAAAACCCACGCGAGAGGAAGGGCGGCTCTCACACCGATACTACATATTTGGTGCAGCCTTCACAATAAATAATCATGTTACCTTTATTTTTACATAGCACAAATTTAATTCGAAGTATGCAATAAAATAAAAAAGGTGCTTCGTAATGTTTAGTTATTTATTACGTTCGAATACTTGTAAGTCACGAATCGATAGTATGTGTAAACTGCTCTAGCGATCAGCGACTGTCAGTACTCGATGACGTAACTTCAAATAATAATTTACAATGTCCCCTTATACACAGGACGACATGAAGCACTCAACCGCTCTCTGCTCGCACAGGCCGGCCCGAGCCGGTCTCCGCACCATCTCTTCTCTCAACAATATAATCATTTATAACGTCCGTAACCCAACACACGCGGTGCTCAATCTCACGTCTGCAGATCACACAAGTTCATTTTATTATTTTAATACCCAATCTAATTTGATTATTCTATCTAGCAAATAGAAAGTAACAATTAGGTACAATTACTGTATTAATCATGTTTAAAGACTTAGGTTTATTACATTCGATTATACTGCAATGGCTGTACAATAGGTATTAACGATCCATTCAACGAGAAGAATACTTCAATTTGTTTACAATAATTTATCAAAAACCATGACTAAAGAATTGATTTAATAATTTCCTTTTAAATATCGACAATATTTGCATTATCTATACTTTTCTAAAAAATATGAAAACGACACAACAAGATGTTTTTTTTTATGTTACAAAACACTTCAAAATAGTCTTAGCCAAATGAATAACTTCTAATGCATTGGATACAATTTTGTGATGACTACATATCAGTGACTAATTTCAAAATACCTTACGGAAATGTCAGTGTGATCAGCGCAACGCGGCGCCGGCAAAGAGTGGTAAAGAATTCGGTACGTGGTCGGCAGGATCGCTCTGATGACAATGACATCTACAATATCTTACTCCTATGCACAATCACGCTTGTCGAAACCTTCCCGCCTCCAGTCCAAGCAAAAATATACAAATGTTTTTAAAGCTGTACAATTTATACACTATCTCAGCGACCGCCCTAATCGTGTGGCCACATGAATCTCTTTCTATTCAAACGGTTTAAAAGGTATTTTGGCCTGACTCATATTAAAATTACGCACTTTTAGAAGATATTCAGAACACATGGTTTTATGTAACAACACAAAGAAAAATATAGGCCTAAGGAAATATACATAAAATAGACATCGCACAGTAGCCATTTGGCTAAACTTCAAAACCAGTTTTTGTCACTTTGTATAGCTTTGCTTCACCTTTGTGTAGCTTTCATTTGCATGTAAATACTCCAATGTGACATTACATGCTTATACAGACGATTATCAGGACTTAATTATAAGCAAAAGACAGTTATGTACAGGTTGAGTTGTATAAAAGATAATTTTATATGCGTATTGATTATCTTCTGAAAGCGACAATAATTTTGAATGGATATTCACCAGCATGTGGACCGTCCACAGCACGCGGAGGAGCCGAAACCTTTTGATCTGTTTGCTCGCAATCCAAGTCCTATATATACATCACCGCTACGACTCACACTACAGAAGTACGAGTGAGTACCGCAGTCCCTATATCCATCGTCACAAAAAGATAGAACATGTATAATTATATTACCATTTTTGGACTTTCTTTACCAAATAAAACCCTACTTCCAAACACTAAGAAACGTATTAGCTGCAATGGGTTTTTTCTATCTTGTTGTGACCGCACGTACAGGTTCCGTAAAGTGTGACATCCAAGTGGCTACCTCGGCAACAGACACCGATAGCGACTACGTTACAGGTAACTAGTATATTCAATGATATAGTTCCGACGTAAGTCTAACAAACAAATGTGAATTGCAATAATACAAATTGACATGAGCCCAGAGCCACGTGTTGTCGTACCCAAGGTGAAATGTTTCATTCAGTCTTGTAGGAATATAGCCAGTTCACTCGGGACTCGACGGGGTACACCGATTGAAACAAATTACGTTTTAACACTATTGTATTGATTTTCTATACAATTTATTGCACACTTAATAATAAACATTTATCGAATTTACCAATCGTCAATATGGTCATGTTTCTCACAAAAGCATGAATAAGAAACTCATAACTTACATTTTATCTCTTATTTAATAAATGTCTGGTTATCTCTTAAAAAACTATAATAATAGATATAAATAAGATAGGAAATGATGTGGCGTCACTATAGGAACGGAGCCAATTGTAAATATTATTATATTCGTTTTCATACAAATCGAACTTAGGTAAAGAATGACTAAATAAAGTTACTATCTAAAGTATTCATACAAGCAATAGGTTGAATGGTTGCAGCTCGGCATCGCTACCTGACAGAACGATGCAATGCTTCACTCGCTTACACAAAAATATAATTTATAAAAAGTCGATGAGACTCCGACTTTTAAGTAAGTACCCATTGCGTATTGATAGTCATCAGTACCCATCGGCCGGCGGTCAAGTATCACAACATAATGCACAACACGGCAGAGTGCAACATTCAACCCACAGCGGACGAAAGACAAAATCCATCAACACACAAACTTAGCTGTTCATGTTCATCCACTGCTCAATTATCTCAAATACAACGGCAATGAACTTAAACAACGTACAAAAATAAATCAGTTTTATTGACAACGGAAACAAGCGACATTTGTTACCTCTACTAGTAAGTATTTATTTACGCTAGTGTCGATGAACTATGACAGAAATCCTAATGTACAAATCTATGGATTTGTTCGAACTATGTGTTGGAATGGACATCATAGATGAGTGGCCATGAATATATGCAAGTGATGTTGATGAGGTAAAGTAAATCTCACGTCTAACGACAACATTCAATTTACAATTTTTGGTGAAAATAAACATAATTCACTAAGGACGGGAACACAAAACGTTAGAAAGTCTGCCCACCGCACATGGTTTATAATTTATTTACTTTTATTGCTATTATTAAGCGCCCATTTAAATGTTCAGATCACGGTACACTAACATTGAGACAAGTATACTCGGAAGCGATATATATTAAATTGACATGATTAACAACCTGCTCGACTGGCGGTCGAAGGGTCCAGTACCTTAAGAACGAGTTTTCATATTGTGAAACGATCTTCGTGCGCTCAGAACCAACAAAATACATTCAGGGTAAGTAACTGAGGGACTCTTCAACATAACCTCGGTTTAACAATACACGTCATACAGCCACTTGCACTGAAGAATATTTGTTGTATGAGTTAGTGAGGCTATTAAAACCTGTGCTCTATTCGCTAATCAGTAAGCTCGGACTAGGGACACTGTTAGAAACTTGACGTGACGAAACATAAAACAAAACTAATCCACCTATATCACAATGGGGGTTCTCATTTCAATCAATCTACTTGTCGGAGGAACTAACACAAGTTATCCGTTCCCTAGGGAGCCTTCTATGTCCACTTTGTTGACGGGAACTATTTGTTGAAAAGTATCAATAGTAACGACAACAGCAAAACATGAACATTATTTTTATTACCGAACGTGTATTACGGAATCTGGAAGTGTCATCTAAATATTAACAATTAACGCAATAAAAGTTTTTTATAATAGGTACATACATGAATAACACTTTGTATATTATATTCTGATATATATACATAGATATATATAATATGTGATTGCCAACCACTCAGACATTGGTATGCACCTCTGTTACGTGTAACGTCACAATGTAACTAAAATTGTCTATACCTCCGTGTCATCAGTAAGCGTTGTGGATTCTCAACGTTACAATGTTAAAAATAATATTAAATATAATTATGGTAATTCAAGGAAGGTCAGCATGTTTGTTAAATTGGCAATTATATTTTTAAACTTACTTTCTTAAACATTTAGACCCAGTCGTTCCATATACTGATATTTATTTTCTTTTTTACAAAGAACAATTAAGTTTATAATACATTTGTTCTTTTTTTACAAAAATGTCCAGATGGTTAAGTTAAATGTGGAATCCCACAAGATTCCTCTTCGGTATTGTGGAATATTCCTATAATTTTAATAAACTATACAATAGGTGACCTAGCCACCGTAATAAATCACACCATCATGTTTACGTACCACTTCGTTTTAGATTTGTTGTCAAATTACTAAGTCCAATATATGATTCGTTAATATTATTTCCATTTTATTTAAAGGCCTATTACCAAAAAATCTGCATTCAGAGCGTTATTATAGTCGACCAGCAGTAAGTATATTATATTTACAACGAGAAGACAAACCGCTATTTGAATTTAAAATATCAAAACAGTATAGCAAGTTACCGTTACAGTCAAGACTTGATAGGAAAATATACTGCTATCTATGACAACCAAAAATAATGATACAAATTAGTAACGTGTTGTAAAAACAGCATGTGATATACACAGTACAAGTTATTTTGATGCATTTAAAACTATAATCACTTTTAAACACAGATTTTGGAATTTAATATAATCCGCCTCTTGAGTAGTATTACCTTAAACCATGTGTCCTACTGATATGTACATATTCCTGTACTGTTATTTCCCAATTTACTTTATAGCAGGTACGAAGAAACCCATGTAGGAAATATATACACCATAAATAGTTGACATAATTCAAGGTAGATTACAACTTCATAAATCGATAAAGGACCTGTCTAATGACTGCTGAATACACATATATTTTAGAGATAGTGGTATGTCAGTACGATCAACAGGATTTTACAGGTTTATATAGACATACAAAAATAATACAAGGATAGGAAATAACCCCCCCCCCCCCTCTTCAAAAGACCTACACAAAGAGCTGATTATCTTTAAACACATGTGATGGTACAGGCAAACTCACAGATACAGACTACACATCCATAACAACACTCTTTTTCATTGGGGGTTGAAAGTAATCAAATTCACTCTTAATGTTACTAATAAATAATCATGTCCGTTATAATTGTCAAGGGATTTGTCTGAAAACATTTTTCCTGCTCCATTTAAGAACTTATTCAATGAATATACATAAGTAGGTCAATGCTAGTGTTAAATAGTGATAGAAATTACTCTTTTTGTACAATAATTTCAATAATAAATATTGAGCTCTAATTTTAAAATCAATTAGAACGAATATAACAAATAACGAATATAGCAAATTAATAATTAAAATATTTAATCAGTTATTTTTTATATACCTGGCAGATTGTCGTTAGTGGGATCATATTCTAATTGGAGAAATGTGTTTAATACACCTCCGCCTATCCCCTAGGGGATACAGACGTGAGCATACAATATGTATGTATGTACATTGACGACACTAACTTTAAGGAAGCTACCCATCACAAGTAGTAAAGAAAAAAAAAATATTTGATATCATATTTAATCTAATAAAAGCGAAGTTGAGGTTGTTTGTTTGAGATCTTCAAAAAAAATTGCCAGTGGTATAAAAATTAACGAAAGTGGAAACGCGAGCAAGAGTCAGTAGTTTATAAATAGAAGAGGATTGAGCTATTATTTGCTGAAGGGTTATTGAGGTCTACAAACACAGCTCGCTGATTTCAAAATATATTATATTATCAACAACAAAACGGCCCGCGTTTTATTTAACTAATGTTGTAAGCTTTTATGCTAGGATAAGGCCGCCTATTGTTCGTTCAATTTCAATCTTACTGATGTACAGCAAAAAGACATATTAATTTTATTATAACTTTGTGTAGAATAAATAGTAGTCCCGGTAATATGTTTGTAGTGCGTGCAGCCATTATACAGGTCCCAACACAAGTATGGCCTTAGTATGGATTTATAAATCGTCTTTTAGATATACATCGTTACTTTGTTATTGCGCTGTAGACTGCATGTCCTTGTTATTAATTATTCCCCTAGTTGTTTGATAGTTCAAGTACCATATGATTTTTAATCATAACGACATATCGGACTTTTGCTAATATTATTGGAAATACTTTAAATAAGACGACTTTTTGAAAACAATATAGGGAGCAACTGGGTGTAATAGTAAATTCAGTAGCGTGTATGTAGGGGCGCGTGCGGGGCGGTTGCGGGGCGGGTGCGTGGCAGTTACGGGGCGGGTGCAGGGCGGTAGCGGAGCGGGTGCGGGTCACGAGCCGCACTCGCGTCACTTGCCCGCGCGCGCCGCACACTTCTTCTTTTTGCGTTTGAAGAAACAACAGCATCTGGAATACACAGATTGCCTGCATGACGATTTTAAAGAGTCTGTCAGATTGTAAGTTTGTTACAGTACATTGACTATTGGTGATCTATTAAATATCAAAAAGATTAGAAACAAATGATCATAAAATTACTATTTATCCCTCACGACGGGATGACGCATTACGAGACATGAAATGTACAAATAAGAGGAAAATGTGACAATAAATGTTTTGTAATGATGGCTTGTGCTTAACAATGGACGTAGCTGAAATAAGGATGGCATTTGAAATTATTTTTAAATGTATTGATATATGTGTATTTGTTATATATTATAATTTTACGTCTAATTGTCGAAATCATTTAACTCCGCTTAGTTAATGCTTTTGCAGTTCTTTTAGAGTATAAAGCGCAGAAAAGCACAGGTAAGTGAATTCATATGGCGAGCAATAAGGATGAGTAGAAATTCATATTATATTTTTATAATTTCATCGTTATTTAAAAAATAACATAACTACTTTAATACATATTATAATAAATTCAAGATATCACTTTTAGGAAAATCGTTCATATGCTAGAAGATAACTTACGACTTAACCGAATTTGGACATTTATATATATATATATATATATATATATATAAACGAAAAAGAATAGCAAGTAGTACGTGAATTATTTATTTATGGAATTTTAGAGTTCACCACTGCATGATTCATGAGTTTTCAAGTATAATGACTGATATGAAAGCATATGGTTAGCGTAAACTAAAAAAAAAAACAAAATAAAAAGGTATGCATACAGTTGGAACACTGACTTGGTGTCATCAACCACATCGACCTCGTGATGTGGCTGAGTGATTGGCGTATTGCTGTGACCCGCGGTCGGATCGTCTGCACCGAGCTCGCCGTTCGTTGAACTAACCACCTGTTGAAAAAAAGGGTCACGAATTATTTGCTGGCATCCTTCATAACCCAAGAATGAAACACATTTGACGTTATACGAAAATGATCTCGACTATTTAGAGGAATCTGTTATAATTTTAAACAATCGCATACCTACCAAAACGTTATAAATTTGTATTTATTTATTTAAGTATACACTTGAAGACTGCGAGCTTCGAGCGAGCACACTGATACATGATGCATTCTATTTTGGATTTTATTCCCGTACTGCTATTCCTTTAGCAACGGATTTTGGTTGTATTTAATATAATGGAAGTTGGGTTGAGTATCCGGTTTTTATGAAAATGTAAGCATAAACATAAAATATATTTGAAATTCACAGAAAAAAAAATATAATAAATTCTCTAAGATTGTGTTGTTGTTTTCATCACCACAATACCTAATCATCAATTTGGATTTAGGTAACAATATTCGTCGGTTGACCACGTATGCAGTGTGTGACAACCTTATTAATTTCAAGGAGAATCGTAGAAAATGGAGCAGGTACAGGAGGAACAGTTAACCCCCCCCCCCCCCCCCCACTTTCATTAGGAAAACATTAATAATAATAATTTACTTCTCTTCCACAAAGGTAACTTTATATGGTTGTCAATACTACACGTATTCAATATAGTATTATAAAAGTCACAAAGGCAAGCGGTTAATATGAAATTAAATAATTATTTAAAGATATTTTGTGTAGTCCGCGTGTGCATGCTGTGTGTGTGTGTGTGTGTGTGTGTGTGTGTGTGTGTGTGCGCGCGCGTGTGTGTGTTTGTGTGTGCGCGTGTGGGTATTGTATGCAGGGGGTAAGGTCAGGCTTTATTTTGGGATGGTTAATAGATTTTCAGTGGACTCATAGCTAGGTTCTAAGATTAGTGGAAACATTAGAGAAAAAGAAGTATTTTTCAGCAGTATTTTTAGACATTCAAAAGGCGTTTGAACAAGTCTGACAAGCTGGACTCCTTTATAAAATAAAAGACTGAGGTCAAAGTAAAAAAAAATGCCATTTACACAGTTATTTTATGATCTTTAATTGTGATCGCATTTTCAAGTAAAAGGGACTGAAATAACATCACACTTATTTAATATAAAAGCAAGCTCAAGGTTCAGTATTAGAACCTATCCTAAACACCATATGTACAGCTGATCTACTTGTTAATTATGGTGTGACTATAACTATATTTGCGGATTGTTGGTTGCGACACGATTAGTACAAAGAGGCCTTCATGGAATAGCTCACTAGCTAATAAAGTGGAAAATAAGAAGGAGGTAGCCCATTTACTTTGACTTTCCACTTTTACACATTTTATACTTTATAAATATAATACAGATCACTTTTACACTACATAAAGAAAGTCTTAAATATCTCGGACTGCACATTAAACATAAAAGAGACGAACTCAATCTCAAGTACAAAGCAATTCTGAAGAGAAATACCAGCAGACTGCGGAACTACCCTTTTGTCTTACCCACTGAACTGCTAATCCGTAGGTATCTAAACCGCCTCAAGCGAATGGATATAAAAAGCTAAAGTAATTACTGAGTAGCTCTCTCAATGGAGAAAACACTGGCACCTGCCAGTACTTTGCACACATCTGCTTATAGTGAAACTGATAGTAGATAATAAAAAAAAAACATTCCTTTCACGCTAAATTTTTGCGGGCTACATATAGCCCGCAAATCGTTGTTTTAGCGTTTAGTATAAACGCGTCTAAAGTTTGACCACTTCCTTTTGAAACAACCTGTATCGATGTCTCGTTATGTTTATTGCAATAGTGGTGTTTGGACTATGAGTGATGACTTGGTTATGAGTTATGAGCATTTATTAGTAATTTGTCTAAATTGTCTAACATTTTAGGAAATTACCACCGTTACATAAAATATATGTTAAAAAGAATTGAAAAACCTAAGAGTCGCTTGCTAATTTCGAATTCAACTAATTTATGAATTCTATTCCAAACACGTAGCATTAACAGGAGGAATGTAAACCTGTATTACATGTATGTTTATATGTGGGAGACACGATCAATATAAAATAAACAAAAATCACATCCATTTTTCTATACTAGCGAAGTAAGTTATGATCCGCGATAGAGAGGAGAGCTTATATAAGTTGCGTAGCTCTAAAATGACAAGGCTACTATAGAGTATACTACACGTGATCACATACAAATTTATCATTGCTTTGAACCGCATGAAAATGTCTTACATTTCAAATTCCGCTACCACAGCGGGCGAACCGAAAGAGATCAGTATATCGCTTTGTAGTTCAAAGCGGTTTATACACATTCAACCAGAGCTATTGAGAGGAAACAAGCGATCAAATTTATATTAAATGCGTGCAGATATCAATATAATAATAAAAAAACAATAGCTGTTAAACAATTCGGTAATAAGCTAAAGTGTACAGTATTTTATGAATGAATATTGGCGGGTGCTTTGATTGAAGCTTAAGGTACAGTTAGACCGATGTTACATGAATTAAATATTTCATTTCATATTTAGACAACCAAAGACCTTACTTGTTCATAACCACTGTGTGTGATTCAACAAGAAAAAGGAAAAACAACGTTTAGTGTATAGATTTTTACTCAAGCGTTTTAAGTAAACATATATTATGTAGGATTTTGGATTGTGGATAATATTCTAACACCTAAAAGAAATATCGAATTCATGTACCGCGCCGAACTGTTAAAACATTTTAAGCGCCATGCAGACAGTCACACAAGGATTGCCGGCAAATATATTCAAAACTGACCGTTGATACCGATCCGGGAAATTTCACATACCGAAAATGTTTATTCTTCAACAGCTAAAAAACAAATACACCAATATACATTCACATATACAAGTAATTGCGAAAAATAGTATAAATTTGAAAAAATAAAATGACATGCCAAAGTGAGTGACAACATTCTAATAGCTATATTATTGAACAGGGAGGAATGATGACCACTAGACAAATAATGTCAAAGTGCGGCTTTAGAGACATATAACATGGTAATGGGTATTTTTACACATTAACAATAGACATTCTTGGAACTATCACCATTTTGGCGGTTTACTAAAAACCATTTTAACATTACCTACTGTTTATATGCTGACGATACGATTAAAAACCTGCCTTTAAGCTATTTATTGAAAAATATTAATGATTTAACTAAAAACATGTTTTAGCTTTATTGTTTCAATACGTAGATGTTTATTTTTAGATAACAAATTGGATTAATTGTATGTGAGGACTTAGGAGGAAAACGCTCTGAAACATTTCTTATATGCATGTTCGATTGTGTTAACATGGGCAATAAGTCAACATGGACATGGACAGAGAATCACTCCTGATGTGAGAGAGAGATAATAGATTATCAAGCTAGTAATATACATATATGAAATTAATTATAACTTATGCCTCTAATCAATCAGCGAATGTGTCATCGCCATATATACATATATTGGTTGAACTATAAAATATGTACATGTGTAGAATTGCAGTCAATATTTTTTGCTACTATGCAAACGCCAAAACGACTGCTAATTAAATAAAAATACTACATACAAATAAAGAATATTTTCCTATATATTATTCAGCAATATCCAAAGTAGAATTTAGTTTTTGACAAGATCTCCTATGAAACCACAACTTCAGTGCAGTTTTAAACTTCGTAGGCAAACTGTAATTCATGTAATTCGCCGATTTTCCGAGATTTAGGATTAAGGATTCAGTAGCATACACTGTCTCAGTCACTCTTCAACGACATATGCATCCATTCGGAAAACTCAAGTTCAACCCAGAGACTACGACATACTATGAATCATAAAAACAAAATATGATGAAGAAGACATTGAAGTTTCTGCAAAATATGTTTTTAGTCTTATTTCTTCGTTCGTACAATGAATATCTTACCTGCACAGAACCATGTCTATCAGCGGGTGTGAGGTGTCCGGTGTTTAGCGGCGTCGCCTTCCCGCTGTGCGGCCAGTTCCCGCCGGAGTTAGCAGTGCCGCCCGTGCCGAAATCCTTGCTCTTCAGCACTGCCAACTGTAAGGCCGTTCCCATATACACGTAACTGAACCATCGCAACACTACTCGGACAAATGACTACTTTCGTTTTATTTTATTTATTATGCTAAAACAATCTATAATATAAATAAATGTAACTATAATATTAAATTATGTTATTCAAGACCAATTTACTTATTATTCATTGACCTGTACCAAAAGGCCTTCTCGAAAATGAAAAAGTAAAAGAAAGCACAAACCAAACTAATTCCTAAATCAGATGCAAGTTATTTTTAACACATTTCAGATGTTCACAATTAAAACACAGGCATCTTAATTTTTGGAGGGAAAACAAAAAGGAGTTTTAGAAATCATGTAAATGAATCTAGTCACTCCAAATTGGTGGACAGCGCACAACTATAGACGAGTTTTAGTTTTATTAACGAAGATTTATATAAATATTCTTAAAAGGGATATCAAAAATAGGTATAGGTATCAAAAAATATCCACTTCATTTCTTTTGTACTATATATATATATATAGCTTTAAAAAAATTACGTCTTGAAATATGTCAATTTCTTCAAAGTAATATCGCTTAAAGTTGCCATAATCTAAATAACTGTTTTAATTTGGCAGCATTCTTGAAAAGTTCACACAAAACGCCACTTGACTGTTAGAAGGAGTCTAGCATGAAATCCGTAGAAGTGCCAAGCAAATACTGCAAATGATATTCCTAAGAACTAAGAACAATCATTGTTTTACCTCTACACATATGTTAGGGTTGGTCTAATAAAAACTCCCAATTTTAGTACATTGTAAGCTAGCTTTTTTTGCAAAAGGACCAACCATATAGCCATGCTTTAAAATGAAACAAAGAATGATTGCATAGGGTTGAACAAATTAATACTTTTCAGTTACTGATCTTTTGCTGAAAATCAGATTGTAAACACTTCATGGAGAGATTTGAGGAGGGCATCAAGGGCAGCAAAGGTACTAATTAAAAAAACAACAATTATTGTGTAAGCGAGCCAAACCTCTCCGGATATTAGCGCCGCCTCATCGTCCTCAACCAAACCAATCATATAATCACACAAATCATCCTGCACCGACAAAAAAGCTGTATCAGTTTGCGAGTCACGTAATCGGACCATGCCCTTCGCAATAACGAAATTTGTGCAAATATAACATATTTAAAGTTTTGCAACTAACTCAGAAGAAACGTAAAAGAACAAAACAATATAGATTTTATTTCAACACATTGGACATCGAGTCAGTATTTGAGAGCTTCACTCATTTCGTTTTTAAAGCGAATTACTCGCTTAGAATTGGTAGGTGGCATTTTTGTAAAGAGGCCTTATTATTTTTTTAAGATTTAAGATTGCCTTAGTGTTGTACAGTACCTAATTAATAGCATCTCTGTAGTTTCGTCTTAGTTGTTAACTTATGTAGAAGTTTATTTGACCATTATTTTTATACACATAACGACACACTACTAGTTTCATAGGTTCTATCAATATTCATTTAACTGAAGCTACTGGTGGTTTTATAGTGACTACACTATAAAACCACCAGTATACAACCACCAAGACAAGCTTAGTTAGTAATAAATGATCTCAGAAGTATTGTCACAAACATTTTTCAATATACACCTAATCGACTTATAGGTTTTACTAATAAATCTAGAATATAATATTTAAATACACTGTAGTTAGTACTATATAAATAAGAGTACTATTGAAAATATTGTAAGTTTAGTTACCTTGTGGAACGGCTGAGTGCTGTCCCGATTCGGTGAGACTACTATCTCTTGTCCAGTCTGAATTGAACCAACAGGTGTAGACTGAAATCATATTAATTTTGTATTTAATATTAAATATAAATTATTAAATTATAATATTAAGAAATATTACTAATGTACATATATAAATAAAATAGTAAAATAGTAATATACCTAGTGTTAGTTTTGAAAGAAAATGAAAAACAATGAAAAGGCTATGCAATAAAGCTAATGTTTTTTTACTGTACATATATGTATTGAGTCCTGGCAGTAAGTTCGACTTCAATATTAGAATGCGGTCATCACTAACCTTGTCGGACTTATTCCTAACAATATTGGAGGGCGGCGCGTTGCGCAAGATTCGCATCACGTGAATGTTCGCAGGCTGCGACGGCGACACATAAGCGAGCATGCGACATGCAACATCTTAACGTAAGTAAGCAACATTCACAAACCAACAAAACTGTCATTTCTTATTACGTGTGCAGTGGTTAATGCGTAAAAGCCAACAGTAACACGCATTTTTTTTTTCAAAAATATAAACGTATAAAAATCATATCAAAACTACACAAAAACACGTTGGATTAATGCACAAAATTTTATTAAACAAATATAATAAATTATGCAACTTCTACTATTAGCGATGTTATCTAAGGATTATCTAAGTCAAACCATTATTTAAATGCATCAATTAAACCGTTATCCAATATGAAAAATTAAAATTATAACAAAAAAACTATATCCAAAGTGTGAAAATATTTTCTTTTCAATTGAAGAGGTGTTTGTGTATTATTAAACACTGTCTGTTAAAAACTTAGATAATATATATTGTAATAGAGGTATAAGGATGGTGTAATTTAATATAAAATTTATGCTAGTTGGTAATACATAGCAGTATGTCAGTAACCAATCAAATATCGTTGACGATAATGCAATATCGTGTAACAAAAAAAAAATACATTATTGTATTGTAATCTTTATGTTTTAGTTCATATTGTTAGATTTAATAAATTAGCTCAACAACAGCCGTCGGCAAAAAAAATATTTGTACGACGTAAAACGGTTTATACAGGTAACTTTCTCCCGGTACTTACAATACTTGAGTATTTTTAGATCAGCTTTAGAAAATAGTCACTCGTCTAATTAGCGAAATCAGAATAACTCTTACTGATTAGTTTTAGACATTATAAGTTAGGTTTTACTTGATCGGTATTAACCCAGCTAGTTACTGTGTTCCACCGTAAGACACCCAATTTAGATAGCAAATACATAATTCTTAAAACTGTTATTTGGAGCGTATGTGTAGAGGATATTACAATAATTCGCTACACGATAGTGCACCTAGCCTTCGATATACGTTATTTTAATTTTTATATGATGCCCTAACCTAACGCTTTGATGGTGACGCAATGGCATTAGTAAAACAATACAATGAGGTAATAAAAGTAAAGAACGAACGTATGTTTTGTATCATGTAATGCTGATAAAAAATAATGCGGTTTTATACCGCATAGGAAAATTACCCTCTAGTACATTAATCCAGATTTAGCAATCTAAACAGCGCACCGAGGACCGGGGAAAAGTATGGAGAAGAAATTATACATCAAAAAGTAAGAATTGTTGAGTCGGTAGGTAATCGCCCGTATGTCTTGAACACGTTCTATGATTAGGTTAATTAGGTGCTTGAATTTTAACTGTACATGATCATATGAAAGTTTATGAGCTTCTTCTACAAAACGACTTCGCATGTTTTACAAAACATTTACTTTACTAGTTTCTGATCTCTATTTTAAAAGTCGTTTAGTAGAAGCTATTGGAGTACAATAATTGTTAAGAAAACATTAAAACCAAGTATAGCTGTAAAACCATATAGAAGCAAATCGTTTAAGTCTAATACGAAATGTTTCTGCATAGCTATATATTTTTTTGTTAATAATAATATAAGGTAAAATTATTTTATATGCTACTTAGAAACGTTTCATTTATATATTTACAGTTCTAGCTATAATCTTGGGAGATTGCAAAACGACTTATAAATATAATACCTATTTACAAGGTAAGGCGAGGATGTGCTTTAACAAAAAAAGCCGAGAATTTTATGCGATAAGAAAGTGTTATACATAATTGGGTAGTAAAAAAGGATTCGACATACATACGGTACTTCGTTTTAACAACATGTGTGTGTGTGTGTGTGTATTATATGTTCTACGTGTCATGATTAAAACTCTGTTGTGCGATTTATGTGTAAAAATTGGACTTTAAGTATTTTCATATTTATTTCTAATAATTTTTTGACTGACAAAATTTATGTAGTCTATTATAATGAGCTTGTCTTTTAAAGTGTACAAGCTGATGTAAATATATTACCACTGCAGAATCCCTTTGAATACAATTTCATATACATATAAATACAATTTCACATGTCATACATTCCCACAGAGATGTTAATCATCTTGTAGGAATGTATGACATGACGTGTTTCAAATCCGTACTCAGATTACAAAAGATAGATTAGAGTATTAATTTTTTTAATATTTGGATTCATGCAATAACCACCCTCTATTGTGTTGTGATGTGATAACTTTAGTCACGTGTTGTCCCCAGCTTGAAATTTCAAAACGATAGTGAATATTTCGCGGAAACAAAGTACAGTATGTATGTAAAGGCACACATTCATTATCTATCAATGTCGGTACTTCAGACAAGATTAAGATTATGTGCGATTATGCGATACGGTCACGTCGATACATCGAAAAAATGAATGGGCCCTGATTCTTGTCAATGTTATGCTAAAGAGGCAAGCTACTTTTTTTTTGACATAAGTGGTTCGTTTTCTGTATTTTTAAACGATTCCCTAAAGTCTTTTTCCAATCCAATAAGTGAGTCTGATTCGATATCAGTTATCAGGAACACAGTGATTGATGACAATCGTCATATCATATAACATAATATAGTTTGTCGAAACGTTTGCCATCCAGACCCTGAGTGGAAAAAGACCCTTATACATTTCCTTATAGGAAGACAAGACATAGTTAATCTAGTAAAGTTGAAATGAAACTACTATATTTAATGTAATCGTAAACTCTGAAAAAATATAAAGGTAAAACTTGCATTCGAATAGTTCCATTTCAAAATTGAAATATTAGGTTTCTATGAATGTTAAGTCTTAAGATACGGAATTGTTTACCATTGTCTTGCCGGTCCAATCAAACTCGCCATCGTCGACGTATCCGCGTCGTTCGAACAAGTCGCGAAACATTCGCCGCAGTTGGTCATAGTCGGGCGTTTCGAAGAAGTCCAGTCGACGAACGTAGCGCAAGTACGTCGCTAGCTCCTCGGGGTGGCCTTCGCAAAGAACCTGAATTTTTAAATATAATAATATATAACATCTACTTCAATAATAAAGTTCAATTATTGTTTAGAGTAAAACTAACCGGTATATTTATAAATTGGAATACAGATGCGATATAAAAAGCGCCTTACGGTCTATATAACCCTTTAAATATGTTTGTTCGATATGTCTCTAACTGATGTACTATTATTAAGGCGTTCGTTTCTTATCATTATAAACTGTAGTTAGATACAGTACTCAATTGTCAGTTGTAACAAAAATGTAGACTTTGAGACGTAGAAGGTCGAAACGTGTTGGTGGTTGGTATTAAACGAACCATACAAACGTGTTCCCTGCATTGTTTACGACTTAAACTATATGAATATATTAAACATATTTCAATGGAAAATATTTATTTAACATACACATAAATTATATCTACGGGCCTAAATTTTCGTTATAGAAACAGAGACACTAAAATGAATAGACAATAGAGTGAAATAAGGACGCGCTCTAGATACCTAGTATTAAAATCTATTATTTTACAGTGGCCTCGACGTAATAAGACTTGGACTGGACTTCCGTCGCGGAACAATACAAGCAAAAAGTTATTTTAGGACAAATAATGACTCGATAACGAATACATTAATGCGTAATATATCAACATCGTCGGTACATATCAATATGAACTCTAATCAAAATCTTAAGATTTTATATTCACGTTTATGCCAAATGAAATATATTTATGAGACCATAATAACTTAATGATTATTTAATTCTAGTAGTTACTAGATAAATTTAAGTAAAGATAAACTATGTGCCCTAACTAATTGTAGACGAAGATTTCACAAAGTTCACTCGATTCTATAATGATAAAATTGTAAGTTATCAACAATTGTAATTAACTTTGATTATCAATAGTTATGTCATAACATTGTTGAATATAAACTTCTCAAACTCTTAATCTATTTTTGTTATTTATCACCATTTAGGCAAATACTACGTTACTGCGATGTATGAGAGATGAAAGTAATTTTTAATATTGATATTATATTTAAAGGAAGGTGTGCATGAACCGTACCTATAGTAATCTAATAAAAAATAGTACCAGTTATTACCTCAATAGGCGTCGCTCGTTTGGTGTCACCAATTTTTTGGTATCGCTCTTTTAGTGTGTCAGCTTTTAAACCCTGCCAGGGTAAGGAACCTCGTAAAAAATACATAAACATATGCCCGAGAGCCTCTAGGTCGTCGCGTCTAGATTGTTCTGAAAAAGAAAATCATTGAGATGTATATTTTATATTAGAAAGTTCTAAAAAATATATGACTTGGAGCACCTTATAGCCAAATAAGTACATGATCTACATCGCACTTGTCATTTACTTCCCTCATCATTAGAAATAAAATACCCTGTTGATAGTGTCATTATAAAATCAGTCTACAGGACAAGTGAACATAAGACGCTTATTAGTTCCGTAGCAAGGAACTAGTACTTTTTACTAATATAGATAGACTTTAGTAAACTAAATTATTTTTCTAAGCCTAGATCAAAGCCAGAAGATATTTCTTGTAAGATTTTTCTCTTAACCTAAAAACTGTCACATAACGCTGTCTAAATGACGATATTACAGTTATTACGATAGTTTACGTGTGTACGCCAGTGTTGGATTTACCTTAGATGTGCAGATATCTTACCTTTTCCTAAATGTGTGTTTATTGACATGTATCTTGCAGTCCCGGTGAGTGACTTGTGTTCCCGATATGGGATATGTTTGTTTGTCTCTAAATCTATATATTCTTTGGCCAAACCAAAATCTGAAATGTAAAAACATATTGATTAATATGAAATCAACCAAATACCAAACAAGACGTTTTTAGGTATGTTTCAAACTACATTTTGGTAGGGGTCTTTTTCTCGAGGTCAGGAGTTCTCGAGTGTTCAATTTCGAAATAAAATCGTTCACCGCATATTATTAGTGTAAACGGAACAACATAATATCGAAACAAGAATCAACCGTACACAGTAATTAAATATATTTTGTAGAGTTTAGTTTATTTGAAAGGAAGCCTTTGTTATTTTGTGTTAAGTTGTTACTTTTATAGCACATACCTACATACATATGTAAGTTTTTTATTGTTAAAACCATAATAAAATTACTTGAGACAGCACGTGGTAAAATAAAAAGAACTGAACAGAATTGCATCGTAAGAGGGATACTCCCCAACAAAGGACCAATCATATTCGCTATGCGCATTCACCAAATAGTGGAACTGAGTAATACTATTCAGATGGGTATTCTATCAGCGCTGTATACGAGCGTATCAATACTTAAACCGCAGACCTTGTTCTAGTGAAGATTATATTACTTCATTATCATTATATCTCGTTACGTAATCGCCATGGCGTGTATGACATCAATGCGTCTTTATCAGTTTTGCTAAATTAACTGTCATAGTGCATCATTACACTAACGAGACTCGTTAACACGCCTGTTACGATTGTGAATTTCTTAATAAACATGGACACGAATAAGGTAATCTTGCAATTTTGCTCATTTCTAACCTACATTTTAATACGTCACTTTATTAGAATCTTTATGGTCATAAAAATATTACTTCATAAAATAATTAATTCCTTACTTCACGTAAAATCATCCCTTTAGAGTAAAATAATAAAAGAAATTGTTTACTTTAGCAATTTAGGTCGATGGAAACATGACCAGGTCAATAGACTTAGTCTTTGTTCTCGTGCCAATTGCTACTCTACATCATGATACGAGCAATGTGATTATACTAATACCTATAAAGCCACTCAACACTAGTGCATTCTTTCTTATACATAAACCTTATTTACTTTTTATATCCTATTCAATTTAATGTAGGTATAACGCAAAGTAAACTTGCCTAACAAAGGTATTATTTATAATTTCGGGCCCAGGAATGTAATTGAAGCTATACTGAATAAATAGCTGACATAAGAACTTAATCAAGATAGGTACTTGATTAACTTCTTATGTCAGCTATTTATTTATACTTAAGAGGGTAAATCAATTTTTTTTTTATAATTATGTTTTCGCTAATAATGAAATAGTACATAAATAAACAATACATATATGTATGATGTAGCTTTTGTATGTGGAGCAATGCTTTACACAAATATAAAAATTTAGATGATATGAAAATTTGATATGAGTTTTATTTTTTCATAAATATTATTGGTAAACACGGTGAGAATAAGGTCTATGAACCAAACTGTTTTATAACTGTTAACTGTACACTCTATCATTGGCGCTTTGCCTACATACGTACATAATTAATAGAATGAGAAGAAGCTAATTGATTGTTGCTCAAAAGGTGTCATAATTGATACTGGTCGAAACGACAGCGTGTAACTAACTCCTCGTAAGGGCTACATTTAGATATTGATGATTTGTCAGTTTCACTAAATACAAGTATACATTTTTTAAATATGTAAGGATTTAATAGTAGGACTTTAAAAAAGTAGACAACCGACTTTAATGCGTCTATCATAAAATGTAAGACTAATATGGTTTTCTCATGGATGCCATTGTCACAACTGGACCAAACTCTCATCTAACTACCCTTGAAGTACATCCTTTCCAATAAAAAGAGGATCATCGAAATCGATTTGCGTGATATTGAGTTATTCGTCCATTTGTCGCGCAGATGCTTAATGCAAATTTAAGACTTATATGGTGTTCATGAATAAGAAATGTAATAGATTTCTATATACATGGCAGACATCCTACTACTCCTGCATTAGGACTGATGTGGATCACACATAATCATACGGTCAAAAATATAAATTCCGAGATAAAAACACAAAGAAAAATTTCAATTACAGTAAATAAATATATGTTAAATTGTACAATTGAATACATAATTAAGGAAATCACATTTAATTACAATGTATAACAGAATGTTACGAGCAAAGTTATTGGCGTTACGGGCACGGATAATTGTAACACAGTTGTTTAACGGTAAATTATGTATGGGGTGGGGTCAAGAAACTATTCTCGTCAAAATATTGAAGTGTAACTTTAACGTGAGTGTTGAAATGTTAGTGTAACTGTCGGTTCCATCTCCTTCGTCAAAAGGCCAATGGTTTTAAGCGTAGGCTATTCTGGAGGACTTAAATGTCACTCTTAGACTAGTGCAAAATTTATTTCGAGATAAATATTAATAACAGCATGAAAACTGTTGAAACCTTAAAAAAAATGTTGGTGAAAAGAAAATGTAGTAACAAGAATTGAGAAAGGAATGCTGCGATGGGTAAGTATTTTGAAAGGGTTTGTGAAAAGCGAGTTGAAAAGCAGTAGTCGTCGTAAATGTCTTTCAATCGTCTTTGCTTACTCCGGAAAGGTGCAAGGCGCGAACATATGTATGTGTGTAGCTAGCATGCCTAATCAAGAATTAAATTATGCTAAAAACTTGTTATTTCGACCACAAACTTGCATAAGGAATTCATTTATCTATGCTTTACAAACACTAAGTGACATAACAACTGTATATTAATATTTTCTTTTGTATTGTGCCTGATGTATTACGCTCCTAAACTGACCATCTGCTCATCTAGTTGTCCAAACCACTGCTAATCGGTATCCTTCATTCTAGCATTTAACTAGTAAGCTTACTCATTCAATTTATTGTTGTTTAAGCAATTTTATGTTTATTCATACATATATATGTGTCGGGCTAGGCCGGGTGTATTCAACACCCACATATTGCCAAATTAGAATTTGCTTCCACTAACGTAATATGGCACACCGGGCACTATATGACTGTATATATACTGCCGCATAGACATCAGTCTGATCCCTTAGTGGCCTTTTACGACACAAGACTAAGAAGAGACGGTGTGGCCTACTGTACTCCACCGAGGACCACGACGGCACCCTCACGCATTAAGTAAATAACAATATTACAAATATATTGCTCAAATGGCACTTCTACTTACCAATGATGTGAATGATTTTTTCCCTTTTAGTTGCAGTTCTACCTATTAAAAAATTTTCCGGCTTAACGTCTCGGTATATTAGATGTCTTGTGTGGACATATTCGATACGATGCAGCTGAAACAGAGACAATGTGCAATTAGACGCTATACAACTATTGTCGGTATACTTTGGAATCAACGAAACTAATCGCTTTACGAAAGACATGATAATTAATTAATGAGAATTCAATGTCGATATGTAAGTAGTCTTGAGAGCAAAAATATACGTATTGTTAAATACGTATATTTGTGCTCCCAAGACATTACACATACATCTGAAATAGATTTGCCGACATCATATAATAGTAATATAACTTAATTAATGACCTTAATTGCTTTTTCATTGAACCGTTAAACTATATGAAATATAGTACAGAATTGTATTATGCTTTAAACAACACTTACACTTACAAATTCCGTCAAGCCGTATTATTTTAGAGGACAATATTCACAATAAATCTACGAAGCGAACGCGTATAACTTTTTACCGTGGAAGAACCATGCTTAGGCATGAATGGGTCGGCTCGACCAGAGTAATACCGCGGCCTCAAAGAAAACCGGCTGTCAAACAATGCTTGCATTGTTTTGCCGAATGAGTGAAGGTACCGGTAGGTCCAACCCAACCTCTTCTCTTTCCAATCTATCCTTTTTCTAATCCATCATCCCCTCCTCTCATCACTCTCAAAGGCGGACACCGAAGTTATGACTCTTGAGTTACAGGTGTCCATGGGCGGCGGTTGTCACTTACCATCAAGTGACCCGTCTGTTAATCTGTCCATCTATTTCATAAAGAAGAAAAAAAGACCCGACGTATTGCACTAGTTTTTCAGTTTTAAAAACTACAAACAAGATACTTAGTTTTTTTTATATAGCTGACGAACATAGACCTCAATTAAAGACAAGTTCCACTTCATTGTGGTCGCTTTTAGACCGTCCATCTCCGAAGACGGATAGACCCTGCTCAGCGATTCATAAACATCAGTCTACTGCAAAGAGATGCCTTGCCGGTCAGAAAATCGCAGGTGCCTCTTCCTATTTCTTACCTTAATAAATTAGTGGCGTAACAGAATTGTAAGAGGTTTTTATTTCATTTAAACAACCAGGAAAGGACAGATTACATAAAGGTTTGTAGCACTTACCAACTGCATTGCGATCATTAACACAGTCTTTAGAGAGAACCGACGGCCGCAGAGATCAAAGAGATCCTCCAACGAAGGCCCCAGCAATTCCATCACCAGTGCGTTGTATTTACCGCACGGCCCGAAGTAATACACCTCCGGAATACCTTCCGCTGTCGATGGCGCTACAGGATCCACGGGAAAAGGGGCGGAGGGGTGGGGGGGAGACAGACCACATAATTATAGTAATTAAATACTCACGTCGGATCACGAGCATTGCTCTCGCACGCACCTGTGCGACACAACACTGCAGCCGATATACAAAGTGACAGTGACACGCGAGAGCATTGCTACGTCTATACTTATATAAAAAAAAAATATTCAAAATAATAAAAACAAATATATATATATATAAGGCCTCGACAACGACCATGACCACAGTGTGCGCGCCCTCAAATATCGCGACAATTTAGACCTTTGGATATCGGTTACGATGTTGTGCCCAGAAACAAAAACAAATCTACCGCATAAATGATACCGGAGTCACTTACGAGCTGCATAGCAATCATAAGGACCGTCTTGAGCCTGAACCGTCGGCCGCAATGTACGAACAAGTCTTCGAGAGAGGGCCCTAACAACTCCATGACCATGGCGTTGTAGCGGCCGCCACAAGTTCCCAAATAGTAGACTTTGGGTACGCCCTCTAAGTAAATTGTTTGATCAGTCATTAAGAATTGGACTTCATGTATGTATGTAGGTAGGCCTACTGATATATACTGTATTGAAACTGTGATTTTGAAAGTTATAATTACATATTAATAATAATTATTTGTAATACTGTTGTACTGTACTATTTTTGCGTATTTACTTTGGCACGTGGACATAAATGATACCGGTCTAATAGACGTATCTACACTAGTCGTGGTAATGTATATATACACATATTTTGACATCCAGAACCAAATTATTTTTGCCTATTTTATGTCCCAGGTACAAGTATATTCCTGGTCAGTAATGCAGCTACTTATAAATAGATAAGGCAAACTTCCCTTTAATATGATACAGAATATTTATACCAGGTATGTTCAGAAAATTGGAAATTTTTAAATTTCGCGGGTTTGAAGACCGATGGTCAAAAAATTTAATATTATGTTGGTATACATGCCGCTGAAGTATTATAAGATTGTCAGTTGTATTTATTGTGTATTTTTTCTGTGGCAGCCGCTAGGTTAGACGTGTTTTTATGGGTTCCGCGATTTTCGTTTGTTAAAAGAAATGGATCAAAGAATTTCTATCACAATTTGCGTATAAATGAAATAAAGCGTAACAAAGTAATAATAATATATGTAACTTGACACATCTTACACACGGCCGTCTGATCCCAAAATAAGCAGAGCTTGTACTATAGTAGTAACAAGACAGCTGATAAACATACTTATATACTTCAAAAATACATACATATTATAGATAAATTACATCCAGACAAAAGTGAAATGTTAACATATTGTGGCCTATTGTGAGTCTGTTATGAGTAAAACAAGAGTTTACGAGTGGTTTCTAAGATTACCGTGAAGACGTTAAAGATGACGAACGCTCTGGTCGCCAGCACATCAATAACCAATAAAAACTCACCGTATTCTTTGATTTTAATGGTATAGTACGTATGTATGGTCACACTTTCAATAAGGAGTATTACCTACAAGTTCAATGTCGTTCGCGTGAAGCAATCCGAAAAAAAACGCCGGGATTTGTGGAAAAACAATTCATAGCGTTTGAAACACGATAATGGATCTGCTCACACTTCATTGCTTATATGTGAATTCTTTTCTTGGGCCAAAAACAATACTGTAACGATGCCCCAGCCTCCATATCTTCCTTATTCTTATTTCCAAAACTAAATATGGAGGCATAGATGACATTCAAATGAGTAAAGCTGAAAGAACTAAAGACTATCCAAAAGATCGAGTTTGATAAATGTTTCGAGGATTAGAAGGAAGTGCATAATATCTAATAAAGACTATTTTAAAGGCGACAACATTAATGAAGACGAATACATGAATATTTTTCCCAAAAACATTTCCCGTTATTTTCTGAACACACCTCGTATGTATGTAAGTGTTATTCTGTATACTTAGTGTTTTTTTTTGTTTTTAAACAAGTAAAAAGAATTAAGATAATTTTCATTATAATATAGGCATATATTTAATTGAGGTAATAAAATCAGCAGTAACAATCTGTAACATTGCTTTTAATACATTAAATAGTGACTGATAAATCACAAAAGGATCGCGTATATCGGCGATAGTTTTCTGCATTCAGCGGACTATGCTCTATATCTATGAAATTTACAACTAATAAGTATATACCTATAATATATAATTTTTCTTTAACTTACCATGAGTGCCTAGTAACTTGTAAAATCGGTATTCTAAATGTAATTGCGGAGCCTTCGACTTCATAGGCTCCATCTTAATCGCTACATGTTCATTGTTGTAAAGATTTTTTCCTGTAAAAAAATATACAATCCTTAAAATTTTTGTGTAAAGAATAGAAGGGGTTCAAGATTGCAGTTTATGCATTGGTTATAGGTGGAAATTTTTCATTGGTTATAGTTTTTTTTCTTATATACATATTTTTACACAAAATATAATAGAAGACATTTTTTTTAATGAATGGAAAGGTGTATGTCTTTTTAGGCTATATTCAAATTCAATTTCCATCTATTTTACAAGTAATCTGCATTAGGACGGAAATTGATGGCAGCAGTTATTTTTTGTATCCATAGTCTATATATAAAAATGTTCTGATTAGAAAATATGTTACTAGTGCAAATATATTATACATTTCTTACTAAAAATACAACAAGATCAAGGCTAGTGTACAATTAGACCAAGTGCGTATTGAAACCGAATTATGTTAAATAGCTTACTGCGAGATCATCGTCATCATCATCATTAAATTATCAAATATGAATATAAACAAATATACCATATAGAAATAGAAAACATATAACCTTTTTGTTTTTAACAGGTAAACATGACGAGCCGGCAAGACAATCCGATCAAGAGTAATAAATCAGAGACCTAAAAAGATATCTGAAATTCTCTCAAACTAATTATGATAGCTTCGTGAAATATATTAAATAAAATACTCCTTGCATGAAAGAAGAATAGAAAACGATTTAATCGTGCATAGAACAAAAACTGCTATATGGCGGTAGATTCGTATTTGTCTGTTACTTATAAAAATCCTATATAAATACTTTGGTTCATTTATGCCCAATTTGGATGAGGATGCTGTCTTTAGGCATGATAATGCTAATATTTTAAATGAACTTTGATAAAGATGTTAGATAATAATAATAATAATAATAATTTATTTCGCAAAAATACAATCTATACAATACAGACATAGACGTTCTAGCTAGGCCACTTACATAGCCTGTATTAAGAACAGTCCGTTAGTGAGTTCCACAAAATTAGGAAAAAGGTACGTACATTAGATGTTTCGATTTCTCTAATTTAATCACACCCCAATGCCTTGAATGGTTTATGAAAATCGATTTTATTCTGGTTTAATACTTAAAACAATAAAATTGAGATACACCAGGTGCGTAATCGTTATCTTAACATTATCTAATCTTAAGACTTTTTAAACAAAGTAAATTTTAGCAACGACCATTTGCGGCATTGGTGCCTTTAATTAACAAAACGGTACCTCGTAATGTGTACTATATCTTATCTTAAAATCAGTAATTATTGGTAATAAGTATTTATCCCATTCGCAAATTACTTTTACGTAGAATACGCTTCTTATAGTAGAATAGTTAAAAATTTACCCGGGCAAGAAGGTCTATGTTTTTCTAGTGTATGTATGATTTTGTGACACATGCTATAAAATTTGGAAATAACGGCAGCAAACAAAAATATCGAGGAAGTTAATGATGTCATGTTTTATTGTTTTTAGGTATTTATTAGGCCACCAACGGTGAGTACACTATTACAATCTATTTATGTATATAACACAAAAATTGTTTATACCTATATCGTTATAGACTTTAAAACCATCCAACCGATGTGCCCCAAACCGGTTTCATTAGAAAGCCAATAATGCGAAGATGGAAGACCAGTAAAACAATGGATTAGGTATTTTTTGACGTGGTAGCAAACGCGGGTATATCTGTTCGTAAAAAATAAAACAAAGACCTAAAGCTGAGGTCTAAGCATCTCGCCACTTACAGGTGGCACCACTTACACTTACAAAGCGTGCACTAATAACTAAGACAATAGGAACATAATAACATAGATTTTAAAACTGTAAGTAACAATTATTATACTTTTTTTTAGGGTTTATTCATTTTTATTTCTCATAAGTAATACAATTCTTATGATTCGAGGCATAAATGTATATATAATATACACCTGTGCCTCAATCTGATATATAAATTTATATATATGGTATCATATCTATGATTTCATCATTCATATCTATGGCATACAGTCCAAAGGTAGCAAACAATATCGGACTATTGAATAGTGCGATTTAAGGTTTGTAAGGCATTTAGTTAAAAAAAAACGCCTAGTTAAGTTAAGTAAAGTTAAACGCTAAGTCCTGTACTTAGCGTTTAACTTTGACACATTAAGGTTAAACTTACTGAGCAACTCCGGGCAGTTTGTGGATCCGGACAGTAATTTATGTACAAAAGCCAAATCTAATTTACTCCTGCGACTCTCTCTCGAGAACACAATTTAAAAACTCAAATCTTCTTGTATGAATTCAGCTTTTTTAACATGCTGAAGCTGTAAGCTAGGGTCTTAGATAAGGTTTTTTTATTCTTTCAAGTCGATAATATGTTTCTTATAAGTGGACGACCAGACTAGAATATTCCAAATTTGCTGATCGAAGTTCAATTTCTGATCTACGATGATTCCTAGTTCTAGACCATGGGTAACCTAATTGAGCAGTATATGTCTATTCCTGGTATATTTTATATGCACATATATTTTTAACATTCAGGGCCATTTTGTTTCGGACACTGCCGTTGAGTCATTACTGTTACGGATTTCTTTAGCGTCTTTTAGGTAGTCTGTAAACATAAATATATATAACACATCCCAGGTGTGATAGTTGTGGGATCCCTAAAAATGCAGTACACTTCTGGGAACATGAATCGTTTATAACTACATATGTACTTTGAGTTTTCTTTTTAGAAGGTAAGACTTAAACCAAATTAGCAAGGGCCCTAATACTCCGTGAATCATATTTTATTTTTTTTAGTTATTTTTTAAGATGATCGTCGTCATCATCCTCTTACCCTTATTTCAATTTTATTTGACGTCGGTGTAGTGAGTTCAGGTTGTACTCTACAACGTTAGTTTTAAATGAGAAATGTATAATGTGTTGTGGTATTACATTAAAGAGTGGTCCTATGTGGCATAGCTCATCTACGATAAATATATTCTTGGAAAATGTACTGACAATAGCAAAATACCTAAACCAAATAGGTATACAGATAAACAAGACTATTACCAAAGTTCTCCAAACGTCACCGTTGTGTTGTTTTGTCATCGTTATCATCAATAAAAAAATCGTTTTACTGTCCTATCTACATACGATTAGACCTACATAATCAATATCTTATCGGGCGGAGGTATTAAAGGCAATATTGGTTCAGTATTGATATTACGCTACTATGAGTGATGCGCAAATCAAATGACGAGAATATATGATTTGTGATCATTCGTGAACTGAATTCATTAGTGGCTTTTGTTATCTATATTTTTATTTTTGATATTAATCATACCCATGCCAGACAAGAGATCTAGAAACCCTTTAACTTTCTCTACCTTTATATTATGGGTACAAAATTTACCAAAATTATATTTAAAAATCGAATTTAACCCATTGATAAACGAAAGAAAACCTGGGGTTAACATTTACTATTAAGTTAATTTTAAAAAGGTATGTGTTTAATATGCTGAGCATGGACAGTATTATATTTCCTTTATCATAGAGTACTCGAGTGCTATGCCGGATGACACGCGTTATCCATGGCAACTTAAAATCATAGATACCAAAGTGAGGTTTGTAAAAAGTAGAAAATATCTGATTCATCAAGCTAATTAATTGCCATCTGTTTCTAAACAAAAGTTCAATAGTGTGCTCAAAGTACGAGGCTCACTTATACGATTAAACTCGTAGTGCAAAGTCGCGATTAACGAGCGAATAAAACAGTTCCTACACCAATTATTTAAGAATCTAATAGAAATAGTTAGTATAAATACATACTTGACAAAACCGTGTTACTCGTTTTTCGATTAGATAAAGATATAAGTCGATCAAAAACCAGGCTATTTGTTGTTTGATGGTTTATTTAAGTCTATGACGTTTTTTGCTATCAATATTCATCCTCCTCTTCCTTGTGTCAATTTCCTTAATTCTACGGGTTTTAAGTCTCGGCGTTTGTGAAGATGCGCCATCTGTCGTGGGCTGAATGTAGCAGTGTGGACAGCGGTGTCGAGGGTGAAGCGAACTTTTATGATTGTTGACTCATTTTCTCGCGATCGGCATTTCTCACCGATTCTGTGAGGATGGATACGGTGGTACGGTACAGTTTTCCAGGATATTCGCAGTATCTTAAATCAGCAACATATCTAGACAGCGTCAATGCGTTTGCGGTAAGCAGATTTCATTGTCCATGTATAAACTCCCTACAGGAAAATATTGTAACATTTTTTTTATTGCATAAAACATATATTACTGTAATGCGTGTTATTTTATACATTTACTTATATAAAGCTCATTCAAAAAGATCTCCATTGGCTTTGACGCAGTCCTTTAAAAGTTGAGGCCAGTTATCAATAGAAACAGGCACTCTCTTCAAGAGAAAATTCTTGACTGCAAATCTTATGGATTGTTTTAAGGACTATAACTTATCATGGCATTTAGAGCATGCCATTTGCTCTAGTACTGACCATAAATCATAATTCAGCGGATTAAGATCCGGACTAGATGACGGCCAGTCTGCAGCTCTGATGAAGTCAGAAACGTTCGTTTCTAACCACGCTTGGGTGGATCGAGCTTAATGACGTTTATGGCGCCGAGACTTGCTGACAGGACCATTCTTGGTTATGGAACAAGGTGTTATTAAGAGGCTCCGTCAGTAAATTATTTTTTCTTCGACCTCGATTTGCATACCGCTTAAGAAGTAATTTTGATTTTACTCTAAACATTTTAAAATTAATAATAATAATGACTTGACACATCTCACACACGTCCGTCTGATCCCAAACTAAGCAGAGCTTGTACTATGGTAACCACACAGCCGATAAACATACTTATATACTTCTAAATACATATATATAACAGATAAATTACACCCAGGCACAGAACAAATGATCATGCTCATCACAAAAATATTTGTTCTGGGTGGGAATCGAACCCACGACCTCTGGCTTAGCAGTCAGGGTCATTAACCACTAGACCAACAAGCCATTATCAGATAAGTAATGACCAGTGTGTCCCTTATAGGCTGCAAGTCTTAAGTCATCTTTTAAAATACGTGATACAGTTCTAGGTGCTATTAAGTGGACGGCCAGATCTTATTCTGTCACAAATAGAGGAGGTTTAATTGTAGCTATCAATAGATCGGTACATACACACCTTGACTAATACTAAGCGGATGGAATTTCAAATATTGCATTATGCTCCATATCTACTTTTGTGTAAAGCTATCACAGCAATTCGGTTCTATACATATATCACCCCACTTCATTTTATTATTACAAAAATATTTAACAATGATTAACAAATTCCAAATTCATATATTTTTTTTATTGTAACAATATTTATGGCTAGACTAAGTATATCTCAAGAACCCATAAAGCCTTGCACTCAAGTAGGTATTTACTACTACTGTTCGATGATACTATTGATAGTTATTACGTTTGCTTACAATTTTAGAGATAAGTTTCAATAAAACTTATCTCTAAAATTGTAAGCAAAACATAAATCTCTGCCAAGTTTTTTCAACCGATATCAAATTATTGGAGAACATCACTAGGGTATAAAATTCTAGATTTAATAGGTATGATATCCTATATACTATATTTATGAATGATAACATATCCAAATTTTACAGAATTATACAGCATTGACACGTGTTAATGTGCCACGTAAGTTAAATAAGATCATAAAGTACAACCATCAGGGGAGTTCACACGACACAAATATTAAAGAAAATCCTGCTTCTCTACCAGACCATATTCTATGATGCATATTTCTACATTTTCGCAGAAAAACAACTATTTAGGTAGTTTAATAAAGGAAACAGTTACGTCACCGTACCAATTGTTAAAAAAATATAATTATCAATTATGGAAGAATCGTTCTAGAAAAATGTAAAATGCCTTTATTTTGGTCAGAATGTATGATATAATCTTCTTATTTGGTGAATATTGGAGAGATCACCAGGATGAAAAGTCATGTAGGTCTATAATTATTATGAGACCAACCGATTTTAATAGTTTCGCACTATGTTTCTACTAACTGTAATGCCAAGATGCATAAGTAGTTATACTACATTTACTATCATTACATTATCGCCAAGTTACAATAGTTTAAGTAGGGATACATCACGATGTTAACATAGATATCACGCTACACTTGAATCTTGCTTCCCACTTAACTGTTTCAATAAAC
Source organism: Tyria jacobaeae (assembly GCA_947561695.1). Taxonomy (NCBI): domain Eukaryota; kingdom Metazoa; phylum Arthropoda; class Insecta; order Lepidoptera; family Erebidae; genus Tyria; species Tyria jacobaeae. The sequence goes on along the minus strand of OX387221.1, from coordinate 10,734,491 downwards.
TAATTAGCTTTTACGACATCCTTGATTGGTGAAAGTGAGACGGTACATAAGTGAGATCACTATTCAAGTATACAGCAGTTGCAACTATATACATCAACTAGTGTTCCGCTCGTAAGTGAAGTGGTGCAAAGGTTTATAGCTTATGTCAACAAATACTCTATCCGTTACAAAACGAATTTCCAGAAGTGTAGATAAGTAGCGCAATTTAGAGGTTTTTTTTGTTTTTTGTTTTTTTTTTAATACAACTCCCGCATTAGTAATAATTGTTGTGCCGCGGGGGACGCACACAAATAACACCCAGACCCAAATAATTGTTGATCACTAACTGTTGATCACAACCTCCGGCTCAGCAGTCAGGGTCACTAACACTAAACGAACAGTTCAGTCAAGGTTATACTGATTGTGCGTTGGCATGGGATGGAAGACAGTCATACAGACAGATTTGCGATGGTCTTACTTGAGAAATAAGGCTTTGATTAAAAACCTATTATATACGAGGGTGCGATTTACGTTCGCCGCATGGCGCCGATGGAGGGTGGTGGGGACGCTCGCTTAGTTCCTAAAGTATTCAGCGATTAAATATTATCATAGTTCTTTGAACTATCATAGATTAGGTAACTCAATGCGAAAGAAATTGTGAAGTACCTATGGGGAAAATCGAGTTACGAGTGTTATAAAGTGCCTTACCAAACCATCCAAAGGTTCAAACCATTTTGGAAGAGATGTTATCTGTTTACGGGGACTCTTGTCCTAGAAAAACCTGGCACAATCTCTTTAAGCATAGCAGGGGATCAATTTAAGACAATTCTGGACCTGGGCGGTCTGTTGAGGTTAGCGCTCCAGATCTCATCGAAAAATCGAAATATGAATATTAGAAGACACATGTTTGAAGAAAAAACTTCTAGCAGAAACGGTCCGAGTATGTGAAATAACCATTTTTAAGGACCTCCATAGTAGGCATCTCGGCATGACAAAAGTCAGTGCAAAATTGGTATCTGGAATTCTACAGCAGCTTGTCGAGTGTTAGCGTGCGTTTTTAACCAGTGTAATAAAGACAAGGACTTGCAAACTTGGGTTCATCATTATGTACCTGAGTCTAAGCAAGATTTCATGCAGTGGCATAGAAAGGATACACCACCATTGATCATCCACCTTATAGCCTACACTTGGCTCCCAGTGACTATTATCTATTTCCATATGTGAAAAAAGAGCTTAGAGGAGAAAAAAAATCTACCGATGAAAAAGTGAAGGATGTCGTTCTAGCGTATTGTTTAGAGAAAGATAAATCAAGTTAATTTATAGCACTGAATAATGTATTAGAGCTGCAAGTGAGTATATTGAAAAAGAAAAATAGTTTTGTAATATTATTTTATCCCCTTCTATTCCATTCCGCGAACTTATAAACGCACCCTCGTATAGACCTCGTATCGTAATTAAAAATAGCGCAGGTAGCGTAATAGCGAATTCGACGGACAAAAAAATACAAAATTGTAAGATGAAGTGGTGTCTTGTGAAATATACGACGTTCAACAATTGTAAACTTCACCCTGTTTTGAGACTAAGAACTCGCGTAGACAGATATAGGTACAGTTTTCAATGATTCATTGTTTTATAACAGAAAATTATAATTTTATGAGCCGTAGTAATAAATTGCACAAAACATAGGGCTCCGATTCCAAACATATAAAAAATTAAATATTTGATGGTTGAAGATGTTATTATCGTTGCGATTAAAATCGGTACGGTTAAACGTTAAAAGCGAGGAAACAACACAGGAAATTCTAACACTACTTTCTATATTACACGGTTGATTATATTATAAGTAAAGTATAAATATAATATTGAAAGTAAAATCATATCACACATTTATTTATTTTATTATTTTATACTTGATCGTATTATAGCTTCGTCACATATATTTTTTTCACTTAAGACAATTAATCATTTATCAGCCAGTATTTATCAATTTTATGAACAGATCGTAGAATATAAAGACATGGTCTTAATCGCCTCCCACGTGCTCACAATAATGTTATTTTCAATGACGTTTCATCCAGTATACGTCTGTACGCAGCCATATAATCTTCACATGATGTATTACATACAAATGTATGTATATACATGAAACCGTATTACCTAAACAATAACGCTCACGTGGCCGTGGAAAGCGCCTTAAAAGAGCCAATATTCTATTGAATTCGAATGTGACGAAGATATTGTATTTTTAGACACGTGTGAATATACCAGCTAGGTTTACATTTAAAAAGACATTTCTGAATACCGACAACCAAAGAATGAGTCATACATAAGTCTTCCATTTATAAGTAGTAGTCCTTTGTACGACTTGGCTTACTTTTACCTGCTGGATTTATAATGTACATGTAAAATGGATAAGTCCTTCTCCTTCCTTCAGAAAAATAGTTGTAACTCATTACACACTTGAATAGGATATTCGGATTGAATAGGATAACGGCTGTTTTATTGATACTCACTCAGTATCTTAAACAGATTTTGCTTTCGAGTGTATTTATCTCAGGGTCTTTGTAATTAGCGAGACAATGCAGTTTGGGTCAAGTTCAAGTCAGTGTTGCGGGTTCCGTACCATTAACTATAAAATCTTTGTACTCGAACCAATGACAATGAATCAATGAATTTATTTAAAAAAGTAACAGCATTCATATATATCTCTTAAGACAAGGCTTTATACTGTGCGGTATTAACTTCTCTGCTCTTCTTTTAATATTCAATAATGCTTATGAAAACGTGTGATCTGTCTAAGATGACATTTGTAATGTTTGTGCTGTGTGTATAGGCGCAAGGCCTGGCGCAAGTTGCGATATCATTTCAATAGAATGGTTCAAGGCATAGAAAGCACAACACTGTGATCTATTTCTCTCAGCTTTATTTCGCACCTACATATTATCGCACCTACATATTGTGTATTACATTTTATATTAGTTCTTAACACAACGCAACGGATATTAACTTGTCCTATTAAATACTGAAAACCTACAAAAGCGTTGGTATGGCAACCAAAGAGTATTTCATAACAAAATATGTATAAAAAGGCTCAAAAATGTATAGTGAACATATTTTTTAAATTTTTATTAGTACATTATATAAACCAGAATGTTAGCATTGGAAAACGTATTTTAAATCGATTTTTTTTAGGTTCTTTTTAAAATTTTGCTACTTAAGTACTGTATGATTCAGCGATGCCATATACATATATATTTTACCGTATTTCTACAGATTTTGGATGCAGAACACAGTTTATTATTGAATGGAGAACTCTTGCAAATTGCATATTTCTTGCAACTAACCGTAGATCAAGTATTATATTAAGTACTTATGTAATATTATTATTGCAATGATATGTCATCGAGTTACAAGTACAAATACAAATAAGTCACAAACATTTTACGAGTACCGTTGACGCTACACTAAGCTTAATTATAATTTTTAACCGACCTTAAAAAAGGAGGAGGGTATACTCCTGCAGTGCCATTGTAACCCAGTCAGGATTTCATAAGAGGATCACAGGGAAATCGAAGTAACCCTCACATTTTAGAGTCAGTAACAATTTGTTTTTCATATACTTAGTAAAGTTATTAAGAAATTTGCGTCTCATGTTGCTGAGGTGGTGGTAGAAGGTACTACTCCTTAACGGTTAAATCTATAAATTGTACTATTTTACGATTTGTCGTGATTTATGATTGAAGGCATATTTATCTACTTCTCTTAAAATTTAATTCTTACAATTATAAAGTGTATTTAGTCTTTATTTTACTTTCAGTCAATTGTAAAACCCATTTAAGACGAAAAACCTTAACCATATATGAGCTATTTGAAATTTATTCAGCTATACATATAATCAGTCATATATTAACAAACTAATGAATCTAAAATGGCAAAAAGTTTTATTAATCAGATGGCTAATTTGAAGAATTCTTTGAAGGCCGATATTAGCCATTTTTTAGTGATTATAAAAGCTGATAATCTGGGGCATTCTTGAGGCCTAGGAACCATGAAAGTCATCTGTTTAGATTTATGATTTAAACTTTAAAATTTAAGTCATAACTTACCGATCGTCCATTTTTCATTTTAGATCAACATTTTCATAACTTTTATTACAGTTTCGAAGCTGATTTTTTATGCATTAAAGTACTACTCACGTAGATTCAGTTGCGAAAAAAATCTCTAGTCTTCTACTTTTTTTTTTTTCATAAGTTTGTCTGGTCGAAAATTCTTAAAAATTTAGAAGAAAAAATCAACCCCCTAAAACTATGAAGTCGCGGCACATACATGGGGGTGATTCGGATACCCCACGATACGAGACCTATTTTTTTATTTGGACGTCAATGATCCGGCCGCCTGTATAACATAAACATAAATGCATGTTGGGGACGCCATTCAGAAGATACACCTATCAAATTGGTGATGTTCTTAGGAAAGGACAGGTCAGTAGTACAGGAGAACGACGGGTTTGATTGCATGCACTGCCAGGAAGTATGTCTACCCCGACAGGAGAAATGCGCAAGATTTGGTATATATGTTTTTTAAATTGTTATGTATTTATTGGTCTGCTACCTATCCAATAGTATGTATACAGTCTGCGCAGTGCCCGATTGACGGTAGTAGACTTGACTAAATTATGATTGGAAAAGTATACCCCTTTGGGATATAGGCGTGAGTATATATACATATATATATGTATATATAATAAGTAACTCAAATATATTCAGTTACTACTATTACTATTAATCAAAAGCTTCTACTCTTAATAAAGACAAACTTATAACAGAAACAACGAAATATTTTAATTTTGGAAGCTTCAAGTAAATTACCCACAACATTGTTAATGGTATCTTTAACAGACTAAAATATACGAAATAATAAATATGTGTGGTATTTAAATGTATGTAAACGGATATTTTAAGTCTCCCTTTCACTTTTTATAATGGGCTTTGTAGGAGCTTTGGATTTCATCTGACACTACAAAATTATTATATACTATATACTAGATACATATATTTAAACAGCTTAAACTAGTTACAGCAGGTGCAAAAACTTAACATGCAACAGTTTTGTTCTTGGTTTCCGGTAATCAACTTATCATAATAGCGACAGAGCAGAGGGTACCAAATGAATTAAATAATTAAATATATACCAGTACGTCAGGTCTTCAAAGAGACAGTTAAATTAATGGTACAGCGAATTGATCTAATATTAGACGAATGATATACATAAAATCTTTACGACATATTTTGCTTCTGGTAGTAAATTGCAGATGTTTCAATTGCCAAAGTAGTAACTGTTTTTAGTATTTTAGAATGGAAAAATGTTAGATTGTATCAAAAATACTAACATGTGTTGATATACTTGAAGTTAATGTTAAAAGCTTGCGGTGCACTTAACCAAAAGCGAATTGCTTTAGAGATAGAATTAAATATTTAAGTAATCATGCAAACTTAAAGTTTCTACTGATTCACTTAACATAATATGGTTTTGTGTCAGAGAAAATATTGTGTTGATGGTATATAGTATGTCCGTACATCAGACTAACAGGAAAGTGGTACGCCCTGTTTTTTGTGCAAGGATCTGAGAGTTGTGAGTCATCATCACTCAACGAATTTTAACGGAGTTATAAACCAATCACCTATGAATCATCGCCATTGAACCTATTAGTTCGTCCGTTGTACATTAAGTTAAATTAGTAATTAGTAATAAGATTATCTATTTACAAATAAATGTAGTAGGATATAAGTTTCTAATGAAAACCCACAAGATGACTGCTAACATATCAAGACCTTTTACGTTTCGAAGCAGCATGACTATTACATTTAATGTTTGTCTTGAATGGGCCTCTTTATTCCATACAATGGCAATTCCCAGAAATTATAGAAATGGTATGGCATATGTATTCAAATAATGCTACTCGGATACCTTCGTATTACGAACAAACATTAAAGACGAGAATATGATCTCAAGAGAACGAATGTGAAATGATATTTTCGACCTGTAAACATACATATGTACCGTATAACATGCACACAAAATCGCTGAGTTAAACAGCCATGCTAAAGATGACTATATTTTCGGTACTTAAACGTTGTTGTGTTAAACCTAATAATTGTGTTAGAAATACTAGACTCTCATTATGCTAGTATCTCTTTCAGAAGTAGATAGGTTTTGTAGCATCAGGTCAATATAATCTTATTGACCATTCCTTTTTATCATTTCTATTGACGATTCCTTTATCGATTCGCGTATCACAACGAGCGTAGCATTTTATCAACATTACTTTTATAAATTTGTATAAACCCTCTGTTTAAGCAATACAAATTAACTTACAAGCTCCTCTGCACAACAACTAGAAGATATCATACATTCGATAACATAAACAATGGTTTATTGTTCATAGCAGACAGGTACAGATCACGGAATCACAGTAAATCCCTTAAATTGCTGAAATTTTTGTTACAAATCTAGAGTGGTAGAGCCATGCTTAGGCACGAATGGGCCGGCTCGACCGGTGCGATACCACGGCCTCACAGAAAACCGGTTGTGAAGTAACGCTTGCGTTGCATTTCCCCGAATTGAGTGAGGTTTCCGGAGGCCCAATTCCCCCGCCCCCCTTTTCTCTCTCCTCATCTCCTTTGTCCTTTTTCCATCTCCTCATCCCTCCTCTCTTCTTTCCGCTCCCTGCATCCCCTATCCCTCATCACCCTCAAAGGCGGGCAGCGCACTTGCGACTCTTGAGTTGCAAGTGTCCATGGACGGCGGTGTCACTTACCATCAGGTGACCCGTCTGTTCGTCTGTCCCCCTATAGCATAAAAACTGCTTGTCAACGAAACTCAGGCATTCTACTCACCAGGTGAAATATCCACCTACCACACCCTACCTACCTAACTTTTCTTTCGTTGACAAAATCTAATTAATTCTAACCTAGCCCTGAAAATTGTTTGTGAGAAATACTTGAAATAAAATATTAAGTTTTAATAAACGGCTAAAATGATAGACGTAGATAGAGATTTTCAGTATAAAATGTTTTGGAATTATAAATATTTTATAAAATAATTATTAATTAATTAAGCTATTCTGTTAGTAAGATAACTACTAAAATATATACGTTATGAGTAGATGGTTTTTGAGCCTTTTTATACATCATGATATCCTCTTTTGTTTGCCACAGCGCCCATATATACAACAGATATATGTTACATTATATTAAGAAGTAATATAATGTATGTATAGTATATGTGGATGCGAAATAGATGTAGATCCAAGTTTTTGTTACAATGGACGCTGTAAACGTCAGATGGCAGAAATAAGTCACCGTGTTGCACTTGCTCTATAGATCTTTCGAAGCATTGTATATTATTATTTATTGAGTAGCTTCTTATTTACACCAAGTACGCATCCTCACTACTTTAAGATGTGGTAACTTGTGATGAAAATTGTTTAAAAGTAATCTACTATTTCCTACCTTTATTGAGTTTTTTGTCAACGGCATCTCTTTTAAATGGCGGGTTAGTATGTAGTTTGAGTTAAAATCGTTATTCAAAGTTTATAAGATACGGTGATGTAGATTGTGTTTCAAATGATTTGATTGAAGTTTTACGCAAAGTATTAATAAATCAAGAACATTTTGCTTTCCATTAAAACGACAAATACAAGTAGGTATACAGGTAGTACCCGCCCCGACAAGTAGTAAAGTTATTATGAACTTGATTAGTAACAGTTTCAAAGTTCTTACCGAGCCTGAGTTCGCCAAAGTTCCCGCAGCCAATTTTCTTGCCGACACGAAAGTTGGGTCCCACCATAAGGACGCCCGAGGACGAGGTGACAGAATGCCTCGACGTATGCATCGCGCTGCTGCCGCCCACACCACCACGCCCGCCCACCGTGCCGGTAGCGCTGCAAGTGTAAATAGAGCTTTATAACTGTCAACATTTAATAGTATTGCCCCATATATAAATATAATATATAATAATATAAATATTGTGTTAGGATTTTTTTTGTTTACTATTGCGTAAAACATTTATAACTGTAATGTTTGTTAGATTATACGTGAATATAATAAATAGTACGTGAAAGAATAGAAAGAAATAAGACGTCATCCGAACTTCAATAAAAAAACAGTGGTACGTGGCACTTGAAACAGCTCCAGTTAAAAAACCGACACATTCAGTTGTTTGTGTACTGCGCTAGGTAATAAAGGCACCGCAGCACATACGTAACAGCAACGCAACCATTTTCGGCCGCTAGGTCCTATAGGTATTAAATAAATATTAATACAAAAGCATTAAAATATTTGAAGATCTCTCAAAATGATCTCCATTTGCTTTCTTTAATGCAGTCCTTTAAGCGTTAAGGCCAGTTATCATTTTTCACTGCCAACCTTTTGGATTGCTTTAGGGACTCCCAAATAATTATGGCGTTCCGAGCAAGCCATACTATTTAAATCTGACCATAAATCATAATCCAGCGGATTAAGATCAGGACTAAGTGACGACCAATCTTCAGCTCTGATGAAGTCAGAAACATTCTGTCAGTTCAGTATCCAACCTTGCTTCTGCTTGTTTATACCGCTTAAGAAGTTTTTGATTTTACCACCCTATTTATTTTTCTCACTTAAATAATGACGAGTGCGTCTCTTATAGTCTGCAACTCCTAAGTCATCTATCAAAATACGCGACATGGTTCTAGGTGCTATATTCATTGCCCGAGATGAAATCTTTTGCTTTCGGACAGGATTTCTTCGAATTCTTTCCTTCACTGCTTTGGTAGCCTTTTTCTTACGGATATACAAACAAAAGAGGTTTAATTATACCTATCAATAGCCCGGTACACAAACATTCGACTAATAAAATGCGGGTGGAGTTTCTAAAATATCATTTGGCTCCATACCTACTTTGCGTAATGCTATCACAGCAATTCGATTCTCTTTATCAAACCACCCCAGTTTAATATCCCAAAAGTATTTATCACCTACTAGGCTAGGCTTGAAACTGAAAAAGAAAATCAGATTCCAAATCCAAATGTATATGTTATTTTTTAATTGTACCAGTATTTATGGCCAGACTATGTGTATCTATTAGATTTTAATAAGTTTTTAGAATTACCTTCCAATGGATAATTGTGTTTTATATACACTCACAGGCACAATTAACCGCCCACCTTGTATTTCTGTCAATTTTCAGTAGTCGGAAAATTTTGACCACATTTGATGGAAGTTATGTTAAAAGCAGCCATTAAGGATAAATAAAATCACAAAAGTCTTTAAACAAAACCGTTTAATAAAAAAATATATGCCAAAAATCAATTTTGCAAAAAATTTGCATGAAAATGTGATGACTTTAATTTTGAAAAAAATCGAATTTTAATTTTAACAATGAGTATTACTACCTCGGGCCCTGATGACTTCTTGTAGTCGGTTTGGCAATCCATCTACGAGGTCTTGAATATCCGACTGAGGGATATTATGCCACTCCTCTATCGCAGCCGTCTTGAGCTCTTGTAAGGTCGCAGGGGCTGATATTCTTGCTCGAATACGTCTTTTTAGGTTGTCCCAAATGTGCTCAATTGGGTTAAGATCCCGACCTCATCGAGGTATTGAGTGACGGATCTTGCGGTAATTTAAAGTTTTCACCAATAAATGGTGCGAAAGGTATGACGTGGTCTTGTAAGACTTCCTCCATCTTTGAGCAGTCACACTGCCTCTATCAAACACCACTAGATCGGTACGAGCCTCGTAAGAGATACCTCCCCAAACCATTATGGATCCTCCCTGATAACCCAACGGTTTCGATTATTGCACATCTAGCAAACCGTTCATTTTGGTGCCTACAAACACGCTGACGTCCATCTGGACCCCTAAAGCCATTCTGCTCTCATCTGAGAACAGTACGTTCTTCCATTGTTCCGTAGTCCAGTCAGCATATTCTCGTGCAAAGGCAAGTCTTGCTCTACGATGCTATGCAAGCAGCTGTGGACCGCGAACTGGAAGAAAAGCTCTCAGATTCCTTTCAGCCAGTCTTCTTCTTATCCTACGTTCACTTACAGTGCCATTTCTCACCTCAAACAGACGTGTGCGGGCTTCAGTAGCGGTGCAAAAGCGATTTCTTAGCACGTTACTGACAACAAAGCGGTCATCCAGAGCCGAGGTGCACCGATGTCGGCCTTGACCTGGCCTTCTCGTGTATGAACCAGTCTCCCGAAAGCGTCTGATGGCATCCCGCACTGTAGTTAGAGGTACACCAAGCGTACGAGCGATGCGACGTTGGCTATACCCAGCGTCAGCTAAAGTCACTGCCCTAGCAGCACCAGTTGCATTTTTTTCAGTCACAAACAATAATCGTACACTAAAAACTCAAATTAAAAAATGTTCGTACACGATAGCAGACAAGAACAAGAAATGTAATCAATGTAACGTTACTGCAACAATGTCAAACAGAGACTAAATTCTAAAAACGCTTCGGCGATACAAGTTTAAGGGTCAAAATAAGGGTTTTTAAGTGTTTAGTTTTTTGCTAAAGTACCCACTTAACTAAAAACAAAACAGTAGATAAGCCACAGTTAACATAAACAAACAGGGTGACGAAAAATATAGGTGGGCGGTTAATTGTGCCTGTGAGTGTTTATACGAGTGTTTTAAATAAATAAATTTAATTCCAATAACTATGCGAAGTGGATGAACAGGTTTAATTTAATTAAACTTGATTTATTATTACAAGTAGCATAAAAACGAATATATTTGTATAAAAGAGTTTAGTTTGTTTGGATCTTTTAAAGTCCGAATATTTGAAATAATTTTGATTTGACAAAATATATAAAGGAAAACAAATAATAGTGTGTATAAGTATAAAATATATCTCAAAAAAAAACATTTTTAAAAACAGTTTAAGTATGCTCGCATTTAGAAATATAAAAATAACATTGTTTTACTTATATGTTAACGAAAATTGTCTAGATCCGATTTTAAACTAGATAGTCAAAACATTTAAACGCGAGTAAATAGTCGGTATTTATTTACATGTTACGATAACTGTTTTACATAATTAATGTCGAGGACACATTTTAATAATAATAATCTATATTTTAAATAAAAGTGACTACCAGTTTACATTTGGTTGGTACCTTAGAAACTGTAACTTTTTACAAAGTTGTGACGGCTGTCAAATTGTCAAATAATCTTTGAGAAACCGTTAATTCTGACTGTGTTAGAAGTTAGAACATCAATTAAATCATTAACATAACGGTTGGTTCACCAATAACACTCTTGTGCTACGAATAGTAAGGTTTACACATAAACCTATCCGCTATACCTTTTATAATTTTTAAATTAGATTTATCTTTTTTTAGATAATTAAAGGCAACTTGGTACACCTAAACTATTAATCTCCGAAAGGGAAACTCAGTGAACATTACATTGTATTCCAATTCTCTGCAAAAGGTGATTATAAGAACTTGGCATAAAAAGCACGCCTGACAGTTCATGAGGGAGTGCTTGCACCAACTTTGATGCATGAGTGGTGATTGATGTAGTTGGAGAACGCTGTGGGGTATAACAAAGGAATGCTGCGTTGGTTTCGGCACGTTGAGAGGATGCGTGAAAAGCGAATATGTAAAAAAGAGTCGGTGTGTATAGACCCCGATAAACGTATACTGACCAGATCGACAGTACAGTGAGACGACCCAGTAGCACCTGTAACCTTTTAACCGGCGAATGCGGCAATAGCGTCTTCGGTCGACGGGAATAAGGCGTGAGCATATTTATATATACAGCACGCCGAATTAAAAGATCATTTATTAGGCGATGTAGAGCGTGTATTGCTGCAGGTGGAGGACATTTTGAACATTTGGTGTAATCTGTGCAATAAGTTTTTTAACTGTAAATGACATTGTTTATCCATTATTAACGACTGACCCTGTATATGTATATGATATAATTGGGTTCACCGAAATAAACTTGGATTTGATTGATTGATAAGCAACTTTGTAGCCAATTTGTAAGAGGAAGGAGGCACTATATCAAGTGTGTCTCACTTAAATGAATTTTATTCCATGGTTTTTCTTTTTGTGGGATTGGGGGCAAACGAGCGACTACCACCACCTAATGACATCTGCAATGCATGAATCGCAAGTTTTCTTAAAGGTCGGTTTGCTTTACAAGCAAAGCATAGTTTTTACTAAAGAACGATCGCCATGACATACGAGATGATTTAAATAAGTATCTTGGCTGTCCCAAATTTCTTTAATTGTCTCTAAATTTAATAATGACTAATTACTTTAAAATATGATGATTTCTCAGGCATGTAATCATTTCTAATACCGTATACTAATCAAACTATACTATGAATTGATACACAACTGAGTAAATCTAATTAATCATCGGGGACAACTTACATTTATGAATGTTTAACAAAAATAAGCGATAAAGTTGCCATGAAATTTGCGTTATTCGTTATAATATCAATGTTATATCTTAAGTGTTAAAGTAAAGATTAGATTAGTCATTAATTTATAATCCAGAGTATAAATTACTATAATTTAGAATGCTCTCGCACGTCTAGGTACAATATTACTCGAGTATTTACCATTTCCTGGATTATTTTAGACTTCTAAATACGAACAACGTTCAGCGTCGATAGTTCTATTTATAGATGAAAAACACTTTAGTTGTGTATTCATAACATTGATAATGTTTGAAAGCCCAAAACCACTGAGAAATCGTGCAAATTTCAATCAGCTAAGCGACGTATATATTCGTTATCAATATCCAGTAATATAGCAAACGTTATCTTCGGTATTGACAAAACTTCTGTCATTTATAGCCCATATCACTGTAATTAGAATTACAGACTACCATTTTTATGGATGCAAATTACGTCATACCTGCAGGATTGGTAGATATCGAAATATAAAGCAACTAGATATCAACTTATAATACATCCATCACAGGAAATGAATTTAACTGACTGAAGCCTGCGTTTGTAATAATAAATTATCTGAATGGAGTTTACTTGGCACTCTTTTGTTTATAATTGATGTACAGGATTATAAAAAATGCATTATACAACTCTTGATGCTATACATCAAAGCCTTAACTGATACTTCCATGGAAAAAACAGCAAACAAAAAAAAAAGTCAAATACAAAAACAAAGGAAATATATAGAATATATTGTAATTGAGATTTGATCTTTCTTTTACTGTTTTAAAACGATTTTAGATTTGTTAAATTAATTATTAATCATTAAAATCTCATCAAGGAATACTGTATAACTTTTACGCGACTGCACAAGGAGTGTTATTTTTTCCGAAGCCATGTATTTATGAACTGCTGTGTATGTAGTCTGTATGAATGAAAGTTTTTTGTCACACCCTAAAGCCTAAACGGCTTGATGGATTACGGCATATGAAGATTTGAATCGTCTTAATATGACATTTCGAGATGACGTCAACAAACTAGAGGAGGCCTATAATGCAGTCGGCTCCTATACTTTATAATACATTTTCTTTTTAATATATGTATATATAAAGAAGCTTCCATACGTTAATTTAGTTATAGTCCTCAACACTACGCAGAAGTATTAAGTATAACAAAGCGCTTAATTATAAGCGGTATGTTTAACAATACAAAGTTAATGCATAACACGTTGCGTGTTCTCAAAACCTTCAACAATGCTAAAGGAAAATCAGATTTGCGTTTGAGTTGCTAAATACTGTGACAAAGTAAAGTAAGACAGTGAACATTAAATACAAACCTAATTTGGTTTAGGTTGGTTGGTTTGTAGTTACAAATAAAGTGACGAGTAAGGAACTGCGAAGTGTAGAATTTAATTGTAATTCTTCATAGTATCATTAAATAGAAAATAACCTTCGTGTTACGATTCATATTTATTATAACTTTCAGGATATTGTACTAAGAAGGTTCAAGGTTTAAATATTATTCTATTTTCCACGAAAAATCTTTACATATATGTCCCAAAAAGTAGAACACTTGTTTTAACTGCTCAAAATATACAATATAGCATGCAGTTGCAAAAAAAAAGAAAACCCGTGTAAAAGTTATAACCACCACCTCTATTTCTCACAAATGCAGGTGGAATTCGTAAAGTAACAAGATTTTCAATCTTATTTTTTTAAACTATACAAACTTTTTAAAGGAAAAGAAGGAAGGAATGAGGGGGAGGAAGACGGGAGGTAAAAGAGGTGAGGATGTTTTGGCCTCCAGTAACCTCACTCAATCGATGAAAAACAACCGTTGTAGTTTGAAGAAGGTTAAAAACTTGCAATACAGATCAGCAGGTTCCCAAGAAAATGACTAACCATGTTATTTATACAAAAAATTGTACATATGTTATCCTTAATCTTCAAGCATAAAGGATCCGACTTAAATTTTGTCATGGTCAGTATGAAATGCCTTTGGAAGTAGATGTAACTGCAAATTTAGTTCAGTGTGTGTGCTTGTGAATGAACGGAGTGCTTTCTTTCGCTTTTTTTATTTTTTTTTGTAATATGATTGATTGTGTAAATTGATTTGGGAGTTTCAAATGGCAAAATTGTTACTACGGCGATGACAGTTCTTTTTTATAGAGGAATGGTAGATCACGTACACCTAGTAATACATACACTACCGTCCAAAAGTTTGGAAGCACACCTGATTTCAAACAAAACAAAAGATTGCCGACTCCCTGCGGTAAATAATAGCAATAAAATAAAGTTTTATGACCTTTTGTGATTTTTTAACACAAAACAAAAGGATTACTAGTGCATATTCCTTGAGTTTTAACAAATTCCTGGATTTTGACGAAACACGTGTTTTATCACTTCATCCGCCGGGGACTTTCTTTCATGCATTGATGCGGTTTTATTGAAAATATTTTGTAGTTTTATCTTTTTTGGACCTTATTTAGTCACACTTGAGCATTAGAACGCGAAGGTTGTGATATTAACATCGTCTGTATTCAAAAGATTTCGACTACTTCCTTGACCGTCTTTTTTTATTGAAAATGGCAAAACGCAAGCAAATCACACTTGAACAGCGAAGCGCTATTTGTACTCTGCGTGAGGAAGGCTACAGTGAACGCCAAATCGCAAAAAAACTCGGAATTTCTTGTAAAGGTGTCCACTACACCCTCGCTAGAAAAAAAGAAACTGGCAAAAATGAAGATAGAAAAAGGTCTGGTAGGCCCAAATCCACTACAAGTCAAGAGGATAACTTCATCAGAGTTCTTTCTAAACGGAATCGTCGCTTAACTGCACCACAAATTACCGCATCTCTGAATGAAACGCGAGGAACACCCGTGTCAATAACAACAGTTAAAAGACGACTACTGTCTGCGGGGCTAAGAGGTTGTGTTGCAGTTAAAAAACCAAAACTAACAATTCGGCATAAGAAAAACAGACTAGAATGGGCAAAGGAACATAAAAACTGGACAATAAACCAATGGAAAAAAGTTCTTTGGAGTGACGAATCGAAGTTTCAGATTTTCGGGTCCAATAGACGTGTTTTTGTGCGCCGATCTAAAGGAGAGAGAGCTTCAGAAGCTTGTACAGTGCCTACTATCAAACATGGTGGTGGTAATGTCATGGTTTGGGGGTGTTTCGGCAACAATAAACTCGGAAGTCTTGTGAGGATAACCGAAAAACTAAACAAGGAACGCTATTTGAAAATTCTTAAGGATTTCGCCATACCCAGTGGACTGAATCTTATTGGTCCTGGGTTCGTTTTTCAGCAAGATAACGACCCGAAACATTCGTCCAAACTGTGCCAGAACTTTTTAAGGAAGAAAAAAGATGTGAAAATCATGCAGTGGCCGTCTCAATCACCTGACCTTTCTCCCATTGAACTTGTTTGGGATGAACTAGATAGAAGGGTGAAAAATCAATCTCCTACGAGCTCAGAACATTTGTGGCAACTATTACAGAGCGAATGGAAGAAGTTAGATGAACAGTATTTTATGAAATTAATTAGTAGGATGCCTAGAATATGCGAGAAGGTAATTAAAGAGAGGGGTGGACACTTCGATGAAGCTAAAATTTAATTTAATTTTTATATTACTTATTTAATTTCATTGTTGTAGAAGTGTGTTTTGTCTATTTTTTTAATTCTGTATCAATAAAAAAAAATTAAGATGGCTTACTTTTATTTTATTTGATTTTATCTTGTTGCTTCCAAACTTTTGGACGGTAGTGTATATGATGGCTGGTTATGAGATTTGAACTGTTTATTATAGTGAATCATCCTATTTTCATTTGATTATCATATATCTAGAACTTTGCTAAAAGTATATAAATCTTTTCTAAACATTGTTGCTATTGCAATACCTAATCAAGAATGGCAACTCATTTGCGACAGCCAGCTGTCATATCAACAACAGTACAGCCTATATGTTTTTTTATAGGATAGCATATTTTTATTTATAGGAGGCAAACGAACACACGGGTCACCTGATAGTAAGTGGAAAGGATGTACTTAGATGAGAGTTTGATCCAATTGTGACAATGGCATCCATGAGAAAAACATATTAGTCTTAAATTTTACGATAGAAGTATTGAAGTCGGTTGTCTACTTTTTTAAATTCCGACTATTTCCTTTCATGCAAGAGTTGCCATTAGACCATTCCGCTATCTTATTAGATAATATCAACTTAAATCTATTTTATCAGAACAGTTTTAAAGTTATATGAAAATAATTGACATACTGATGTAATAATAATACTATGACATAATATTATGGTAGGTTTTTATAACTCTGTAACACGTAAATATATTGGAATAAACACTTGGGTACAAAATAATTATATGTAGCCCAAGGATTTACTTTACATACAGGCACTTAATTTCACGATTTATACTCGTCCCGGGTATACAGAGACAAAAGAGAGTTATTTGCCACCTGACATATAGTTCGCGCTTTTTACCCATTTAACTGACCTTTTTCATACATGCTCGAGGGTTACAGGTGCCATAAACTTGGCACATCTTTAGTATTCGCCTTTCGCGGCATTTCTCAACAGAATCGCTTACTTGGTTTAAGCCTAATAAATTATTTTCAACTTTCGCTATTTACTCAAAATTTCGTGCCCACACCGACTTCTTATCATTTCCCACTATGCCAGTCTAACTAATTATCTTTCTTCTGTCATATCCGACTCCCGTTGCGACGTCCTGACTCCTGGCAAAAAAAAATACTATAAACTACTTGTAGAATACATGTAGTGCTAATGTAACAAATAAATAATTTTGAATGATAACATGAAAGTAATATTAACATACATAATAATGAAGTAATCCTACTTTTAAACAAAACCTGCGATAAAGCGTTAATGGGCACTGTTCACGCGCATTTAAATCGTCTTAGTAAAGGCGTCGCTGTTTTGTTTATTTTAAATTTGACGTTCTTTTGCATGTGAAGTAGCCAGTTTTCGAGACTTGTTTTGGGGTCAATTTATGTATGTAATTGCAAGTATGATGATCTGGACCTCTATATAATCTAAGAATAACACATTGTAAATGCGATGTTACAAATGTACAAAAAGCGCACCTAATAAAAAAAAAAATAAGATTCTCAACAGTGGTAGAGCCAATCTTAGGCAAGAAAGGGCTGGCTTGACCGGTGCAATACCATGGCCTCACAGACAACCGATTGTCAAGCAACGCTTGCGTTGCATTTCCCCGAAATTAGTGAGGAGTTCGGCAGGCCCGACTACCCCTCTTCTATTTCCTCTCTATCCTCCCCCTAATCTTTCACATCTCCACATCCTCCCCCTGCTCTTTAACATCTCCACATCCTCCCTCTCTTCTTTCCCTTTCCCGCATCCCCCCCATCCCTTATCACCCTCAAAGGCGGGCAGCGCACTTGCGAGTCTTGAGTTGCAGGTGTCTATGGACGGCGGTTGTCACTTACTATCAGGTGACCAGTCTGTTCGTCTGTCCCCCCCATATTATAAAAAAAAGATACTAAGTCACTGGACTAGGTTTAAATCTAGGAAGTACATATACGTATATCCACATTGCTCATATAAACATTTTACTTATGAGTCACAAACTGATAAACGTAACTGAGACCTATGTTAATGAGTAGATAACAATAATTTACTTAATTACATACTTAAAATAAGCAAAATATGTTTCATACATATATAGCCAATATTTAAAGTCATGCTAAATAAAAATAGATAATGGCTATAGTGAATCATACAAGCCATTATTGGCATTGAGTCTAAAAGTGAAAGTTTCACTGCACTTCCAACCACCGAAAGCATGGAGGGAGACAATTATCTAGCCGCGCTAGCCACATACACGCCATTTCTTTGTCAAAATGGATAAATTTTACTTGAAATGGTTTCTGGACTCCAATTTAACATTCAAAAATAATGTAGGAAGCCCAAAAATTTTGTAAGATTTAGAGTACATTGTTAGAAAACAATTTAATGCAAGGCTGTTGATTAAAAGTCTTTAATACCTAAACTTTTTACCGCACTTAAATTTACTTAAAAAAAAAGTGCTTGGTTAAGTTTGCATAAGTTATCGAAAATGTTCTCTAAGTTAATTTACTCCGATTTTCATTGTTAAGTTTGTATGAAAGAACATTATATGATATTGTAAAAAATGTTTATAGGATATATTATTGCAATATGAAAGATATAGTACCTAGTAGGCAATGTAAAATAAACAAAATAAAAATAAATATCAAAATGTAAACATTCCCGAATACTTGCCTATTTGCTGACAAAAATAACATGAAACTTAGTCCTATGGATGGATGGTAGACCATTTGGAGATCTCTTTACAAACTAGCAGAATTTGGAATCGATATATTAAATTTAGGTCAATGATTTGGTGAAATATTAATATACAAAAGCATGTCCCTTATTTTTCAAAGTCTTATATTTCTAACGCATAGGTCTTAGTTTTGTTAATTTGCCTCGAAAACACTCGGAAATAAATTTTTACCTTATTTGGAGTACGTAACCCGTACACGACTTGCATCGAATCACGTTCATACTCGTACATGTTGCGCGGCAGTAGCGGTGCGTATTCGCGGTAATTGTCATTTGTTCTCAAATATTCTCGGGATTAACACGTATTGCTTTATATTTAAGAGATGGCAGTGGAATTAAGAAGCAATAAAAAATGTATTTTCTTAGTTGGTGACGTAAATTATCAAATAACAGGCACAAATTACCGTCTAATTGTCAGGTTCTTGCGGTAACTATTTTTTGACATTTGCGAAGTTAAATTAACTGTTAGTGAAACTCAGGTGAACTCGTAATTCGGGAGTGTATTATATTTTGGGAACAAGCTATAATCGCTACCAGAGCTATATACCTAACTGTGTAAAAAAACTTGTGGATTTTGACCATGCTTGAAGGGAGATGAAAATTGAAGAAAACAAAATATAATTTTCAACGACTTCAAAAAAGGAGGAGGTTCACAATTCGACTGTATTTTTTTTTCATTTTTTTTGTTTGTTACCTCAGAACTTTCAACTGGGTGAACCGATTTTGATGTTTTTTTATTATTTGAAAGCTGGTGCTTCCAGTGTGGTCCCATTTCAATTGGTCTAGTTCTGACAATGGCATCCATGAGAAAACCATATAAGTCTTACATTTTATGATAGACTCATTAAAGTCGGTTATCTACTTGTTTATAGTGAATTATTCAAAAGAAAGAGAACCAGGGCGTCCAGGTTGTTCAGCAGGTCTAGACAAAAAGAAAGGGCAAGATAAAGAAAATAAAATGAAGAGAATAAGAGATTTGAGCAAATGTGTTTCGGAGGTTTATCGTGATCTCTTACTACGCAAGATTCTGTAAAAACGCAAGGACATTACGATCAACTTACCAGCTCTGATGAAAGCCTTAAGGAACCCTTGCCACCCACCTCTCAAATGGTAAGTTCTGAAACTAGTACAAAAAGAGGAAAGAAAGACTTTATCACGTCGAAGTTAGTTGCAGCTTTAGATAGATGTCAATTAAGCATAATGGTTTCTGTCTATATACTTCAAGCTGTAGTAGAGCCACTAGATCTTATCTGTGATGATTTCAAACAAATCGTCCAAGCATTCGCACACAGAGTCGAAAAGATAAAGCGGTATCTATAAAATCAGTTTTCCAAAACAATATGCCTGAAATGGTGACCGTTCACTGGGATGGGAAATTATTACATGGACTTGACGTGAGAAGTTCTAAAGAAGAACGCCTGCCAATTCTAGAGAAAAGGAACAACTTCTGGCTGTACCTAAACTGGAGAACTCTTCCGGCCAGGATCAAGCTAAAGCTGTGTTGAACGCACTTCATGACTGGAACCTCGACGACAAAGTACAAAAAATGTGCTGTGACACAACTGCGTCTAATACAGGGCGATTGAAAGGAGCTTGTGTACCTTTGGAACAAAAACTAGACTACTTTTTGCTTGCCGCCAACACGTCAAAGAGCTGGTTTTAAAATGTGTGTTCGAAGCAAAAATCCACCAAGACACAAGTAGCCCTGATATCCCACTGTTCAGAAAGTCTAAAGACAACTGAAAAACTATCAACCCTACTGCCACTGAAACATACACCGATATCGAAGAATTGTTGACATTTTATAATCAAGAACTGCAAAACAACTTTGCACGTGACGATTATCGGGAACTGGTTGAACTATCCATTATTTTCTTAGGAGACAGTGAAAAAAAAATTAGACCTCCTGGAGCGATGCATCAAACAAGGTGGACGACTAGAGCTATTTACTCTTTAAAGATATGTTTGTTGTAATCCCAGTTAAAAATTAGTGCTAAAGATAAACGAGCACTTTAAAACGTCTTTTTATTTATTGCGTTTATATATGTGAAACCATGGCTTGGACGTCTGGCAGTAAAGGCATCAAATCAAGATTTGGTATGAAGTCTCTTTGATGATGAAGTTAATGTACAAACCAAGACGAACATTGTAGTGAACTTACAATGAGAGAGTTTGTATGATTCTGGGAAGAGATGCATTCCATCTGAAGAAGATATGTTTGATTATTTGTATGGTACATAGGAATACTAGTAAAAGTACATAGTACTTTTTTATACTGTTTTCATAAATTGATAATAATACTGCTTTATTGATTTTGTGTCTCCCAAGAGCACAAATTTATTTTCTCAATTGAATATTGACAATAATTTCCTCCAGATACCCATTTCTACATGGGATGAAGATGATGCCTATTTATAGGCAAAAAGAAAAGTGCTTTCTTTAAGGGCAGTTAATGATACAGCTAAAAGAACTGTAAAGCTTATGCATGATTTTCATGGTTTGATCACTGCAACTTAAAAGAAAATAATGTAATCTGATCTGTAATTTTATCTTCTTTTAATAAATATTTTATAAAATTTAAATATTTTAACATGACCTAGCCTCTGAACAGAACAGGTTAAAAACAGCAATTTTTAAAATCTTCAGAATTCTGTTGGCATGGGTTAATGTTGACATAGGAAGATAAAATTTTGTATTTGAGTAAGTCTGGGTACCTTGAAAAGAAATATGCATTTTGATACCTAAAAAAATTCTTTCATCAATATAAGGGACATCCTAATATACAACCATTAATTTATATAGAATGTGTATTTATGAAGAAGAGTTGGTACAGCAATGGAGCTGAAAGAGAATGTAGTTTGAATAGATTAAAACTACCTATTCAAAGTTATATATATGTATATAGGTACTATTTATTTTTCAGAATCAATCATCCTATAAACATAAAACAAAGACTGACCAAAGTCAACCAGGGGTTAAACAGCGGTTTGGTAAACACATTAAAATAGTAATTGGTTTCTTTATTTTGGTATAATTATTACTAAGTATTTGGTGTAAACAAATAAAACATCGTGCAAAAGACATTTTAAAATAATTCTATTGATTTATAACACAATATTTACTCAATCTGACACTATACGGCTGTTTACATGGCAAATTAAAAAAACTGTGGAAATAATAAGTGAAAACTCACTAATGGATACCTTCAAATCTTTTAAAAAATATTTTTAACTGTAAACATATATACATAAATATTTTCTCGTTTACTTTCTAAATAATTTACTATGATTTGGTAAATAAAAAAAATGAAGTACTTAATTGTTTTAAGAAATAGTAAGTTTGTTTTGATGTTCTATTAATACTTGAGTAATCTTTCATATCATTGGAATAATTGAGGCTGTCTAGTTGATAAACATCTAACTTTTATGTATATAATTAACTAAAACGGATATCGTCCATTCGACCCTAACACGTGTTTGAATGCAAGTAGTAAGTATTTTTCGATTATTTAGAAGGGGTATAAAAATAATGTATACAAATATTTTGAATATACTAATTCGATTGTTGGTTTCTAAATAGCTTCAGACACGACATAAATATTGTAGGGATCTTAACATAGATCAGAAACAAACATCAAAACCATGAGAGTTTTCGCGACGATTAGTATATACATATATTTCCCAAAATCAGCCATTGGGCCGCGATATGTCTGTTTGAAGGATCCTCACATGTGTAGGACGGTCAAAGAACCCAATATTCCACAATAGTATTATTGCTCTTGCCCTTGGCTAAGTCCCACACATAGCAATCAGATTTTTTTAGGAATCTAAGACCCTACTATGTTTTGACAACTTCAATATTGATTATATGAAGAAGAAGTTGGCACTGGGGTGCCCATACAAAGAGATGAGAACAGTATATACCAAACCTGCACCTTATAAAGTTGTGGATGGTGGACTGGATTGAAATATTGTCTCGATCTATTTAGCACACCAAGCTTCTTTGAGGCTAATTTGCAGTTACCCTCTATGTGACCGCGAAACTGGACTTCATCCGATATAAAGACGCCAAGGATTCCGATGTGGCTGATGCAGTTAGTTAAGTATTCTCAAAGCGAGGTGATACAACCAAATGTATCTTATTAGAGGTGAACGTGCAAACCTGTGTCTAAGTTGGGGTTAAATTGGCTAGATTAGGTAGTTCATCAATTTTTAAAATTCTCCATTTGCTTGGCGTTAGTCGTATGTTTGTGTACCGGTCAATAAGATATCCTTTGTTTGTGACAGAAAAAGATCTGCCCATCCACCTACTATTCGTACTTAATAGGCGATCAAAGCGAAAGAAATCCTGACTCGTTGGCTTTATTCGGGTCTAAAGGCCGTCGTATGTTGGAATTGCTTCCTAACGTTTCGCTAGCACGAGTGGCCAGCTTCTTCAGAGGTCCTTCCATCTCCGATACTGGATGCAGACTGACTCAGTCAGTCAGTCAACATACGACGGCCTTTAGACCCGAATAAAGCCAACGAGTCATCAATCGGCCGCGAAAGCCTCAACCAATTTGAAAGAAATCCTGTCAGAGAGAAAATGATTTTACCTGGGGAAATGTTATATACAGTCGTGGTCAACTAATTAGGGACACTCTCTAGTTAATCCAAATTGTGAATTTATTTTTTATTTTCCAACGAGTCTAAACAATATTCCACATCTTTTACATGTAAGTATAATTAGTCATTTATGTGCCTAATTATACAAACAATAACAACTTCTTAAACATTAAACCTCTTTACAGTATAGCTGATAGATGATCACAGTGCTATTTGTTCAAAGAATGCTGGCTGGCCATTTAATGTCCCTAACACTGAGATATTGCGTTCTAGTTTCAAAATCTGAATCTCAATTATTATTTTCTTTCTTCTCCTATTCTTTGTGGTAGTTTTGGCGGCAATCTAGATTTGTAATTTCAAGTTTTGAGAGTTATTTTGAAGAACAATGGGCAAAAATAAAAGTTGCGATGCAACACTACTAAAAATTATCATGAAGTTTGTCGAGCGTGGTTGGTCATACCGAAGGATAGCAGGATATTTAAATTGTTCAAAAACTATGGTATGCAATGCAGTGCAACATTTCAGGCGCAATAACACAACTTTAAATGTGCCCAGAAAAAAAAGATCGAGAAAAACAACTCCGCAAGAAGATAGAATGATAACCAGGTTAGCTAAGAAAGATCCGTTTCTAGGCTCTATTTTAATTAAACATGAAGTGTTTGGGGCAGACGAAAGAGTCAGTGTATCAGCGAGGACAGTTCGACGACGTCTGGTAGAAGCAGGGTTGTTCGGAAGAGTGGCTCGCAAAGTACCGTTGTTAAAGAAAGAGCATAGAAATGCACGTTTGGCGTTTGCACGTAAATATGGACATTGGACCTACAGATGGAAGGCAATACGTACGGCGTCCTGTAAAAGCGGAAATGAATCCAAGATTCACAAAAAAGCAGGTGAAACATGGCGGAGGAAACATTAAAATGTGGGGATCATTTTCTGGACGTGGAGTGGGACCTGTGAGGAAAGTTCAGGGTAACTTAGACCAACATCAATACAAGGCAATATTAGAAGAAACTATGCTTCCCTATGCTGAGGAACATCTTCCTATTATATGGACTTTTCAGCATGATAACGACCCAAAACATACAGCCCGTTCAGTCAAGTCGTTTCTTAACAGACAGTCGGTATCAGTGCTAGATTGGCCAGCAAATAGCCCCGACCTCAACCCAATCGAGCACCTTTGGCACGAAATTAAGAAAAAAGTTGCCATTTATCGTACCACAACTTTAGATGAACTTAATGAAGCTTTTTGTGAGGCATGGGCAAACATTCCTGTTGAAATATGTCAGAAACTGATAATGTCTATGCCACATCGGTGTCAAGCGGTAATTACTAACAAAGGTTTTGCTACTGGGTACTGATTTTACCCGTAATAAAATGAAGTTGTTAAAGAAATTAAAATACTGCAGATTATTAGTTCTGTTTAACTCTATTTTTCATTTTACTTTACTGTTCTTAATTAAATGTCCAGCTACAGAATTGTACCTTAAATTGAATACATGGTTAACCTTTGATATTAAACACTTTTTTATATTTATTTAATCTTTTATTTACAGCCATTTATAGTATAATAATCGGATCAAATTATGCAAATAATAGTTACTGAGAAATCAACAGGGTTTTATATTTATATGTACATAGCCGGTTATTGCTGTCCACTATCTTGAATGTCCTTAATTAGTTGACCACGACTGTATAGCAACTAGAACCATGTCAACTGTTTTAAAAGATGACTTAGGACTTGTAGGCCTATAAGAGACGCACTGGTCATATTAAACTTAAAATTTAAAAATTATTAGGGTGGTAAATTCAAAATAACTTCTTCAGTGGTACGCAGATCAGAAAAAAAATTTACTGAAAACTAAAATTTTTACTATTTAGCAATATTTTAACAAGCAGAATGATCGAGTTTATGCTCAAAGCGCTATAAAAGCTTCCCAATTAGTCAGAGTCAGAGTACAACGTGGTCATTATCCGACTTCAGTGATAGTTTGATGGGGTGCTAGCTATCAAAAACTGAATGAGCCATTCTTTTGTGAAAAAGGTGTCAAAACATCAGCACAAGTGTATCAAGATACGATTCTTGAGAAGGTAATTAAGCCTCTTAACAACACCTTGTTCTCTAATCAAGAATGGTCCTTTTAGCAAGACTCGGGGTCATAAAGCTCGATCCACCCCAGTATTCCCCAGTGGAAACGAACATTTCTGACTTCATCAGAGCTGAAGACCAGCCGTCATCTCATCCCGACCTTAATCCGCTGGATTATGATTTATGGTCAAAATAAGGGAATATGGCATGCTCGACACGCCAAGATAATTTAGATTCCCTAAAACAATCCATAAGAATGGCAGTAAATATTTTTTCTATGGAGAGAGTGTGTTTCTATTGATAACTGGCTTCAATGTTTAAAAAACTGACTACTACTCACACATTACAGTAATAAATGTTTTATGCAATAGAAAAAAAATATTTTTCCTTGTAATACTATTTATGCAAGACTATGAAAAAAAAGAATTGGTGCTTTGACTAATACAAAAAAGCAGATTGACAGTTTATAAACTTGACTAACAAGGGATTAACTTTTTCAAACAAGACAACATAGTGACAGTGGTTGTATATATAATATGGACTCTGACAATGTACATATATTGGTCATTGGATTGTGTTATTCATTAATTTATTTAAGAATATGTTTTATTAATGTCCCACAAAAGTGAATCTAATTTCAATGTATTTTAGAGATTTTTTTTTTAACTTCAAGACAACAACACTACAAAATTGAACACATAACACATTCCTTTTCACAATCTATAGAGCATTTTAAATAGTGACTTCAAAATATTGCTATATATATTACTGTGTAGTTAATGCTTTATGTTTTACATCATAATAAATTATTTGATGTAACCAATTTACTTTACTAAACTTATTTATACACCCCCGATATTAATTTGGGAGATCTCCTTTTATAATACTGTGTTCAGTGTGCACCACCTTTGGCTATACTTACAGATAACTAAATTTTGTCCACTACTTACATATGCATGGAATTTAGAACAGTATATATTGTTTGTATGATGACTATGATGAGTGTACAAACACACAGACAGACAAAAATTCTACAATCTGTTGTTTTGGCTTCTGTTACTGACCCCCATATTAGTTTAAAGTTTTAAATATGCTTTGTCTCTGAAAGTATAGGACTTTTTAATCTCGAGAACCAGATATGGCATATGATTTATTGAGGACAATAATGAAAAGGAAACCATAATGACATTAAGCCCACCTATGTACAGCAAATAGATAGACAAATGGATAACACTATTTGTACACCACTATTAGGAGAGAAGTATCATACAAATGTGCAAAAACTTTGCACATCATTTCTTGTTGTATGATAAGGACATTGTGAAAGAAACTTAGCAGGTATAAATTTCTACTCAAAGCCACCAAACTGTGCATGTATAAACATCAATTTTACCATGCAAACATAAAATATCCCCATTCTATTTATACTGTAACTTATCCCCAATAGTTCCCTATAACATAATATACATATTATTTACTTAGGCTTGAATGTGGAGATTGTTTCTCAGAATTTTTATAAGTAGTGACTAAAATCATTACTCATAACTTTTGGAGAGTTAGAGTGCATAGTTTTACTATATACTTAGGTCAAACATTTTGTGATGATTTGTATATGAAGAAACATATGAGATAAATAGTATTTAAATAGTATTTCATAACATGTTTTGATATTTTTGTTATATGAAATGATTTATTTTTTGTAAAAAGCACAATTTAATCATAGTTTTAGTTCAAATAATAGGTTACAATGATTGATGATTATCAGAACAATTTCTTTTTGTTTACATTACTTTCATAACAACAACATATAAAGCAACTGATATAAAAATACTTACAATTTCCTATGCATATTGGCAAGTATTTATATAAGCATGCCCTACACTTTGTATATTCATTATAAATAAAAAAATATTAGTCACAGCACAACAGACAATTCACTTGTCAATTTTGAGTGACATCCCAGCAAAGCACTCTTGATTTTAAAAGAAAACTCACTCAGTTGGTCAAGTCAGTGTTGAATAAAATGACATTGTGGAAAAACAATAAAAATGTAAATAATATAATTATATAGAAAAGTGAGTCTATTTCACATTGAAAGTTTTACTACTCATATTGTCTTTGTTGATGAAAATAAGTCATTCTATTTTGTCAATTTAATCAGGTATCCTTGGGAATCACACTTATCTCTTGTTAACAGATATCCTATGGACTTTTCTGTTTCCCTGACCAGGTCATGATTATTGGATGAGTATTTAAGACATGAAAGCATAAAAATAAATGATATTTTATATATATATATATATGATTATAAATGCTAATGTATGTCATAATGTATGTATGTAATGTATGTTATCAGAGGAAAAGACTAATGAGACAAAAAGGTAACATTGTGGTACCTAAGACAAGGAAAGGGAAACCATTCAGAAAAAGGCAAAACTGATATGGCCAATAAAGTTGGAAAATAATGGAGAAGACTGGTGCAGAAGAAAGACAACTGGAATATGTTAGGGGAAGCTCTTTATAAGTAAATATGATATAAGAAATATAAATTAGTCATACAGCCAATGTTAACTTAAAATTGGTATTACAACATGGATAAATATGATGACACTTATTATAACACATATGTATATAACCTTCACATCAAACACTCAAATTAGACCAGTGGTTACCAATAAACACATCTAAGGTCCTTTTTACAGATGATTTTATTCTTAAACTCAACACAGTCTATAATTATAATCTTGGTCACAAAGCAACACATATATATATTCAAAACAGTCACTGACATGGTAACATTGGAGACTGAATACCAGTAATCAGATTACCTTTGTTGGAAAGAGCTTAGAATAGTATTTAAAAATGGTGGTGCACACAAGCTAACTCAAGGACTTGAGGTACATATTAAATAAGACAGAAATAGTGCTTTGAATTAATCATATAAGTAACAATAAACAATGTGATATAATAATGTAATGTATATGATTATGCCTGTATTATTAAGAAAACTTTATCAACTGAGTTTATTAAAATAAAAAGGTTTGTGATTCACCTCTCATTGCTCCTATTTCATTATAATCATTACCTGAAGTCACACTTCCTAGTGATTTGAATTTTTAGTTTCTTTCAAGACCTGGGACATCCAGAGATATATGAGACAACAAGACAACTCCCACACTAGGAAGTATTCTTGTGTCATGTAGAATTTACATACATACAAACAATGGACACAAAGAACACCCAGACCCGGGACCACTATATATAGTGGAACTTAGCCTAGCTGGATTACTAACTACTAGACCTACCAGGTCAGAATACTCAAAAAAAATACCAAAATATCAAAACATTCTTCCATCCTTATGCTGTATTTTTATCAGATAAATCCTACATTTGATAAAAATAAAAACCTAAAGGATTTTGATTTCTTCAAAACTACATGATAAGTTTTATGTTTTTAATGTGAGTAGTAAATAAAAATGTAATAAAAATTTTACTTGTCTTTACTGAGGGTTAAGTGCATATGTATATTATTTGTTTTTTTGTTCCCCTATAATTCAGGCAAAATCTATAAAACTTTGATAGTTCTGTTGTCCTGACTTTTTGGGCTATAAAAACAATTAAGAGGATGAGAAGGTAGTATCAAAACCAGAATAGTTGAGAAAGGTGAACATGATCCCAGAATGAGAAGACTACATATAGATGTAGAAAGCTTTAAAAGGGTATGGGTGGACCGCTTGAAAGATGTTTCCTAAAAGGCTTTTTTATGATGATAGTTACTTGAGATAAATATCATCAACCATTTTGGTGCTCAATACAAACAAGCAATATTTAAGGTATGAAAGGTATTTTAAGTTTAATGGTTATCATATGATGATAAGAACAAATAAAATATATACAATTGATAACTATTTTTGACAGAAAATCAATGTACAATAAAAAATCCTTAGTTCTTGGGGAAGAACTTAAATTACTATCAATCATGAGCCTATCATGTTGGGCTATCAAATTAATAAGATAAGAAATATTTGTGGATCTAAAGAAAAACAAACAAACATATTTTCATTTATAAAATTGGAATGACCCAGATACTGAAAAATTAATCTACATAAAATCAGGGCAATTATTAAACACTTATGTTCCGTAGAAGTCAACTATAAAATATTGTCTTCTCATTTATGACTCTGTGATGTACCAACCATCTTTCTCATACTCTCAATCACATTTTTATATTATACTCACTTATATTAAAATTTTTATAAAATGAGATTTTCACTATATATTTTATAGATAAATAAATGCCACTATCATAAAAATATTGAGAATCATTCATACACACATACATACAGTCATGTGGTTTCCTTTACTGGTAGCCAGACAGCCCCACACTTGTTTCTAACCTTTTATTCTTTTCTATGAGACTCATGTGATCATCAATTCTAATTTTAAACAAGTTTTGAGTATTGATACTAACATGTTATTTTAGAACTTGTTAAGAAATGAGTTTAAATGTTCAATCTTAGGTTTTATAAAAGCCTTGATTTATATTTAGTATATTACAAAATAATTTCAATGCATGTGAGGTTATTTATAACAAAAAGTAGATGCTTATTTGAAAAGCTACAAATGAGACACTATTTTGATTTATATAATATAATAAATTCTCAAACTGGTTCTGTCATTAAGAGAATATCTGTACCTAAAATAACAAGATTTAATTAAGTGTGTGAAGTGAAGATAACAAACCAATGTGTTATGATCCAAATTGTTTTAATTGATTCATGAACAAAATATGTTATCTTATTAAACATAACTTTTCCAAATATTCTTTCACTAAACATTAAATAGTATGTATTAGTCACCATTTCTCCTAGTTTACTCTATCTATTCTTGAGAGAACTATGAACATGACATATATTCCTCAAGTTAAATGAGTAGGTAGTAAACTAGTAGCTCAGCAATTAATGAATTATTAACCTTTGTCTGTGAGTTCAAACACTAAAAACATCAACTAATACTAACAATATGATACAAACCTGTAACTGCTCGTCAGTCCCTCACTATATTTCTCTTGCATAAAAAATAAATAAAAATAAATATGCTTACATAGATGTTCTTTTAGTGTTCTCACTCTGCTGTGTGTCTTTTTCCTTGCTGTTTTCACGCTTATTCATAATACAAGACTCGTTGTGCAGGCACTAAGCCTAGCACTTCATACACCTGATCCCAGCGTCTGTAGGGGCCGCAGCGCAGCCCATGTCACCAAGGCCTCGACGAGGACAAACAGTGTAGCGTCGCCATACCACAATCCAACACAGAGACACTTTTGTCACTTTTATATAATTGCAATTTTTTTAATCAATAACTATAATCACTGCACTATTATACAATTTATCTCAAAATCATTTTTGTTACACTGCGAACACAATTTGACCGTAAGTTTGAATGTTTCGGCGACACTTGACGACTCGCAAAGGGTATCCCAAAAAGTGTAGAACTCTTTATTGGTTCTTACCAATTATTTTAGTATGATTTTACTCAGAAAGGGAGCGAGAGTGAATAGAGGTCGCCTTGCCAATGTTATGTTCATCGAAGAGTAACAACAAGCGTTGTGGGTGTCCAACTTAAGTAAGATTGTCAAAATTGCCATGCAGTCAGTCAATCCTCCAGTGACTAATATTTTACGTGTCAGGGTAATAAGTATTAAGCGATATAAGGAATTGAATCTATTAAAAATTGTAACAATTGACAGTTCCTAGTGAGAAGTCAACCCCAATAATCGTAGGTCGGCACAAATCATTTTGAAATATTTTACAAGGATTCTCGGTAATGATGTTCACGGCACTATAAGGATCATAACAACAGTGTCAAAAAGCACAATACGCGATTTTATTTATCTTTTCTGAAGATTAGTCACAACGTCGCCGAAACATCAAATGGACATTTGTTCTGATAAAAAAGTTTAGGTTTTGTAATGGCCACCGATGTTACACTTATAACACTCCAAAATTCGTGTTATGAAGGCCGTGATGCTAACTACTTCAACCAAAATTAAAAAATCAAATTACACATTTACGTCAATATATTACCAACTAACGATAAAATTTGTTATTTATAAAATATTTAACTCAAAGAATAGTCACTGATTCGCCATTCGGCGCATGCGCAAACTTGCACCAATTTGTGTTGTCAGACTAGTTAAAAATAAAATAATTGATATCATTATTTTAAAGGCCTTTATTTACATTTTATAATAATTACACGAAGCGGTACAATTCCAGAAATACTTTCCTGTATAAACATACGATTTTAAAATTTAAAATAATATACAAGGACTACTATGAGATATTTTTGTTATATGGCTACATTTTTCAATTACAAAAACTTACAGATACGTTCAAGATATAAAATATAAGGATATAATAGAGATTTTTAAATATGTGTTATAATTATGAGAAATATACACCAATAGCATGAAATATACAACTTGTTGCTAGTGACTATGTTATTAAGAGAGTTTTTATATATATTGAGCCAGTTGTAAAATTTAAATCGTATGAAATTTTAGTTGTACGTTATACAGTCGATTAGGGTAACTTTGACCACTTATTTTTTTATTTTATTCAATTCTTTTTTGTTTTGTGTATTTCTTCACTCAACCAAAAAATTACAGAAAAGAGTGGCAAACTTTATTTGGAACATTGTGAACAGCATATTTATTTTATAGTTTGACTTAAATTAATTTCTTCTAACTTAATTAGATATATAGTCGTGTCATAGTTTTCATGCATGAAATTATAATAGAACTGGCTATTGTCAATGTTGCAAATTACTCTTCATGTTCAAGTACGGAATGAATACTGAAGGTACAGTTAAGCTTAACTGCTTGAGTCTGTTCAAGCATCGTTTCGTTAAATAATATTCTAAAGTTTATAGGTAATTCTGTTATAACTAATGGGAACAATCTTTAATTATAAATAGTTTTTTTATGTTTGAGTTAATCATGATATAACTAATATTATAAATACGTTTTGCAACATTGTAGATAAAGTCTTCGACAATTTGAATGAATACTATAAAATATTCAACATTCAGTAGGTACTTCGATCATATTATAAACCATGATAATTCGTACGTTTATATTTCTTATATCTTGTTCATATTCTTTGAAAAATGTGTTACAACGGCCACACAAGTACCTCAGTTGAATTGTAAGGGCTTTTATAGAGTTATAATATTATTAGGAAAACTGGGGCACCGTTTTCCATTATGCTGGAAAGTTCCTTTATTCTGGTTAAAAATGTACATGTATTTAAAGCTTATACATGGCTACTATAAACCGGCCCGTTATGCGTGAGTGTGACGTCCGGTACCGTCGCGGCTGGAGAACTTACTCCTTGAGAAAGAACTAGTGGAATCCATGAAATACACACGTGAGTAAAACCGTATATTTAAATGAATATAAGCAGACACAAGTTGCTGAAATTAACTAGCTCTGAGCATTAACCACGATGGCGCTGTGTGACTGCTATAGTAATATTGTAAATGGGAAAGTAACGTCATTTATCTATCTAAAGGTAACAGACCTATTCACGGCTAAAAAGCTCATCCAACATTTACTGAAATATGGTATGTGGATACTTTGAACCCCGGGGAAGGACAAGGGATAGGCTACTTTTTAATGACATACCATTCATAGGAATAGATTACTACTTTCTGTTTTATTTAAATTGTGTCCTAGCGGTAAATAACGAAATCTCATTTTATTATGATTAAACTATTAGACTATTTAACTACGATCGTGCGAATATCCAACTATACCTGTCTAAAACTGTGAATAAATTGTTAAACCTAGAGGTCAGGATATATAAATTAAGGCTGTAAAAATATATTTTGCAACCAAAAAATCATATTTAAATCTATAATAGTTAACAAAGCTCGCCTGTTGGTCTAGTGCTAAGTGACCCTGACTGCTGAGCTAGAGGTCGTGTGTTCGACTCCCATACGGGACAAAAATGTGTGTGTTCCAGAAAAACTTGTCCCGAGTCTAGGTGTTTTTTGTGTCCGTTGTTTGTATGCTTGTAAAGGCCCTGCAACACAGGAATATTAAATAATGTTGGAATTGTGTTTGTAAAGTAAATAAAATATATGTATAGTAAACCTGAAGTTTGTATGTTGGTTGATTCTTGACCTTTAGAAGCGGACCAGTGACATACACATACATATCTACATACATACATACACTTGAAATCATAACCCTCTTTGTTGTCGGGTTAAAATAGTGTGGAAAACATGTCTATCCCTATTTAGTAGATATAAGAAAGGAACTTGTTGTTTAGTAAATTAATGTACGAATTATTCAGGTTATTTATATTCGTGACATGAATGTAGGTAATTATTATTGAGACTGTATTGATAGTTCTTTGCTTCTCGTACAAAGTGAATCTCGTTAGGTTTCAGAGAATGTTCTACTACAATACGGTACCATGTCGTTTTTATATTTCTACCTTGGCTAGAAAATACGCACCTGAGTCTGGTATCCTTAATTTAAGTTTTTATACTTAACGATGAGTGTCAGCTGTCTGCTCGTATATTAACTAATCACTAACATTTTCCGTGGCGAAAATGGTGTAAAAATAAAAGATTATTACAAAAGAATCTACCTCAAATCGTTAAGTATAAAAACATTATTACTTAACGTTGTTATGTGACGTGCTTGACAGTAATCAAACAAAAATTAAATGGTTTTTGATTTGTGTTTATATTTGAATTGCTATATGTGTAGTCATAATAGAATTGTCCCTTATTTGACTACACATATAGCAAATCAAATAACTGTATAGGGAACCTTATGCGGTTTCAAATAGTTTACATTTTGAGTGCTGTTAATTTACTTGTGTACTATACTACTACTTATGCCATCTAGTGAGCATTTTAGAAACAAATTGGTACCTTTATGTTCCAGTACACTCTAGCATCGCTAAGTGTATAATAGTAATGGGTAACTCGTCAATTTTATATGAGGATGAGGGAGTACCTCATTTTCTCACTCTCACTCTCATTTGAGGTGAGAATTTGCTTGACACGTGAGCGGCTAGTTTTCAACTCTCACGCAGCGCGCCTCAAAAAAGTGAGGCGAGCGCGAGGTCTGGCCTCAGCGCAGCATGCTAAGTCTTATTGTCGTTTCTCTCACACACATAATTATCTTTCACTCATAAGGTTTAAGCACCTAAATAAACAAAATGACACTCAATTACCAACTTTATTCGTATATGTATAATAATAATAGGTTTTGTTTCAAATTTTATTTCGTGTTATGATTTTTATGTTTCTGCATTATCTAAATAATATGCTACAAAACTTTACACGTTCATACTACCGCATAATTCATAATTTCGAGCAACACTTAATTGATTCCGCATGCCACGAGGAACAGCTAGTTTAAATAAATGTCAACATTATACAATAAATTTCTTGGCTAATGGTTCACTTACTCGCAAAACCGTCTCTCACACCCTCACTCATTTATCTACTAACTGCAGTAATCGACTCACTCACTCATCACTCCCTTACACCTCACGCACAAAGCGGATAGCGCGGCTATTGCACGCGAGAACGAGGAACGAAGAGCGAATGAGGACAATGAGGTGGATCAATGTCAAAATTTGAGTAACTCTTTCAATTTTCCGTCACGAGTACCTCAAATGAGGCACCTCACGAGTGAGGAACGCATCACTAGTGTATAATCTATGTCGCTAAGTTAGCAGACGTTTAAGCTATGTATATCAAATGTGTGAAGAAAGATTCAGTTGTTTTCACCTTGTTCTAAAGGTGTTTCCAATCGCCGTGTAAACAGAACTAAAGGCCAACCACTCTTGGATTGTTTATTGTGCGGGTCAGTAACATACGCTGTAAATTACATCATAATATAGTATGACAAGTATCTTTTGGCGCGTGATCTATAATCTGAACTACGAAAGCTACCATCAGTGTGACCAGATTCAGTATTTTAATACTTTTTGAGTATCTTTTAGTAAGTTTTCCAAGAGTCAGTATTTTTAAAGGTATATTGGCGGAAGCCAGTATTTTTGGGTATATTTTGGAAAAAGTTATGGAATACCATAGCCATGTCATAAAATTATTCAAAAAAATAACTGCGTACATTGATGTTCAGGGGAATTTCCGGATTTAGTCTATATTTCATTTTGGAGCAAAGATCGGTAAGTTACAGATAGGACATGACAGGTGGGCCCCCTAGAATTACAAATAGTATCGAATCATCTAGTCACAAAATGATTTTCTGTTCTGCACTTGGCTTAATCTTTTAAGGTTTGGTTTCAAACTTTTAAATTGAAACTTAGGGAAATTTTCCCTAAGTTTATATTGTACGTGATCGTCTTAATATAAATAGAGCGCGCAATTTTTAGTTGTCATTATACTTCATGCTATTACGCTGTTATCTGATACGATTCAGAATCCAGAAAACATGTCTAGTTTTCAGCAAAGTTATTTGGCAAAATGGGAACGAATTCCGGAGTTTTCTTCGTGGCTTTCACGTTATAAAGATGACGAGTACGCTGCGTTTTGTAAAGCGTGCAGTGCGAAACTCCAAAGTAAATTAGCATCTATAAAACAACATGCAAATACTGAAAAACATAAATCGAACTTGAACAAATATTAAGGACAGTCAACGGTAAGCTTAACTTGTTTTTAGTTTTTAGTAAAATTAGAATTACTGTACCTAAAGTCGAGAAGTTCGGAAGTAATTTATTTAGTGTATGATCATAATGTAAAACTTTATGTTTTTACTTGTTTCCAGGTTGACACATTTTTCAAAAAGGCACCACTGAAAGACGAAGTCAAGAAAGCGGAGCTGCGTTTATGCGGTTTTCCTTCAGAACACAACATCTCTTTTAGAGCTATGGATCATCTTAGTGATGTTTTAGTGAAATGTTTTCCGGACTCCGAAATTGCAAAAGAATTTTCCTGCAAGAGAACCAAAGCAGCAGCTATTACCTATAACGTTTTAAGACCCGAATTTGAAAAAATTATGATTAAAGATATACTTCGTACTGCATCTCCGTCAGGTAAACCAGTATATTCAATTGTAATCGATGAAAGTACAGATGTCACCACAATCAAAGTGTTGGCGATAGTAATCAAATACTTCTCTCAAACCAAATGAAAGTACAAACCAAATTCCTTGATTTAAGTGGTGAGACTGCAGATCATTTATTTGATGCTTTGTCATCAAAGTTATCCGAGTTAGGTTTAGATATAAAAGACGTGATGGGGTTCGCTGCTGATACTACGAATGTGATGTTTGGTCAACACTCTGGCATTGTTACAAAAATTAAAGAAGTGAACCCAAAGTGCTTATTCATAAAATGTGTTTGTCATTCTGTAGCATTAAGTGTTAGTCATGCTTGCAAAATACTAAATAGAAATTTAGAACAGATAGTAAAAGAAGTATATGGATATTTTTCTCACAGCAGCAAGCATCAAAGAGAATTAGTTGAGTTCCAAAATTTACCTGACACTGAAAAACATAGACTACTGCGTCATTATGATATAAGATGGCTATCGCTTCATACTTGTGTTAATAGAATAATTGAGCAATGGAAGGCACTGCAGTTGTTTTTTCAAGACCAATATTTGAATGATCGCATTATGTCATCAGAATTTTTGTATCATTCTTTTAATAATGATATAAACAAATTATACTTTTACTTTTTAGACTACATTTTGCCGATTGTAAAAAAAAAAAATATATTTTTTTGGCGACTACCCGTGCATTGAAAGATTATATGATGATGCTTCTAGTATGTACTTGTCCATTTTGGGTTGCTATATGAAAACTAATTATATAAAAAGCACGGACAATGTATTTCGGACATTAGACTCAAAATCTAGTGTGAATTATTTGACATTGAATAATATGTACTTAGGGATTCAAGTGGGTCAAGAATTAATTGAACATAGGGGAAACATAAACATGAAAGAACAAATTGCTGATTTTTTCAGAAAGTGCCAATCTTTTTAATTGAATTGAGCACGCAATTGAAATCACGTTTGCCTTTTGAAGATCAAATTTTCCGAGAAATGAAATTTCTTGACCCACACACTGCCGTGAATAAAGAATTTAGTAGTTTAAGAAATGTTATGGAAACTTTCCCATACGAAGTACAGAATGCAGATAATTGACGAAGAATGTAGAACACTCAAAATTGATCGCGAAGTAAGTAATTTATTACAATCTTCGAGTACTGGCTCACCCCTTTCTTGTGAACATTTTGGTTGGAAGTTGGGAAAATTCTAACAGTGATGGCACATTAAAATACAAGAGTATATCTCGTTTGCTGCATGCGAGCGCATATTTTCACAGATTGATTTAATAAAAACGGAACAAAGAAACAGATTAATAAACAAAAATGTATCTGCAATTTTAAAAACCAAACAAGGTATAAAATATAAAGGAGGCTGTGTGAATTTTAACCCATCAAACAGAATGTTAAAATTTAATTCTAATATTTATTGCAATGATGATGATGATTAATAAATAAAAATATGTTTTGAAAATCAATATTTTTATTGGTATATTTTCCCTGTGCAAGTTGGTATATTTCAGTATTTTTTTTAAGTAGCTTCGGTTTTCTTGTATAATTTAATTTGGTCACACTGGCTACCATCAAATTTCACATCGCGCGTCGGCGCTGTCAAATACAATTTCTATTCCGCTCTTTACGCGCTTTCTGCCCTTCTTTTTTAAATAGTAAATCCCCCTTACATTTAAAAAATAAGTTTTTCAAATGCTTTTGGAAGAAGAGTTTTTGTATTACATCTCTTAATTTTTTAATTCTGTGCAGAAACAATATTTCTTGTTATTGTTTTTGACAGGACGCATTCCGTATATTCCGAGATTATAGGAAATTTTATCAGCTGGTAGCCTTAGAATCACACTTGAAACTTCTGTCAATGTCACCCAAGTCTCATAAGTAATTCTTTGATGAATCTTGTTGCTATTCAAAGAGTAAAATAATATAACGTTCCTACCTCTAGTCATCGTTTTTGTTTTTTGAATAATTAGTGCGAACTTTTTGCGGTTGCAGAATTTTGCTTAACTACTCAAAAATTAGAACTGACTGAGACGTGTGTGTGAAATCTCCGATTATCACGGGGTGAAGGTACCAAAGACAAATATAATTGTAGGGGTTTGAGTAAACCGTCAAATTATTGATCGTAACATGTACATGATGTACAAGAATTTAGGTGTTTGCTGGTTGACTGTTATTGACAGCTTAACCAACGTTTGTTATTGCTCTTGAGTAGGATCACAAGGTTTCATTTTATGCATTATGAAAGGTAACGTACAAGAATATATGTACATATGTTCATGTGTTAAAAAAAGGAAGTTTACTTAGTAAGTGTGTCAATAACCCAAAACACATGATTATGTAAATCATTTTTCATTACACACCTACTGCCAATTTTTTTTGTGTGGGAACCCCCACGGGTCATCATCTCACCAGAACTAACTTAGAACTGGTATGTCGGACTCGAACCGACTAAAACCACAAGACGTTCCGTCACAATTCTCCTAGGTATACCCTAGGATGTATGTTTCCAGGAACCCTGGCGACCTTGACAAGACACCGACCACACACACTACTACCTGGTTATTAATAAAAAAAAGTGAAAATGATGTACAAATGAGTTGTTTCGGTACTTGAATTTTTCAATCACTTTTTTGCCCAACAACACTGCACAGGACAGTTATGTTTTCCAAGTATAGGTGTGCAGGTGAGTAAAAAATAGTAAAATTTTAGTAACAATAGCTATGAAACAGAATATGCAATATTCTTTGTCTAGCCCTAGACCCTCGACGTCTTGGATGATATCGAAATGTGAGGTTTCTTTTCAAAGATGATTCAAAAGAAAGCTCAAATAGTGATTGTAACTCGTGTAACATTTCGAGATAGCGCCAGTGAAAAATGATGATGTTGCTTATAATGCAGTCGGGTTTTATATTAAAAAACAACTTTAAATTTTTGTTCTTATTTTAATTGTATATCCTGGGGACATTCGCGTTATAAGAACGTCCTCAAAGCGAACCTCGATGAATGATGTTCATTTGACATTCATGAATAGGTATAGGTGTTTGTAGAAGTTATTACCTATACTGGCCTGTTGGTCTAGCGGTTAGCGATCCTTACTGCTAAAACCGAGGTCGTGGGTTCGATTCCCACACAGGACAAATATTTGTGTGATGAGCACGATCATTTGTTCTGTGTCTGGGTATAATTTATCTATAATATGTATGTATTTAGAAATATATAAGTATGTTTATCAGCAGTCTGGTTACCATACACTTAGTTTGGGATCAGGCGGCCGTGTGTGTGATGTGTGGCATCCTTATTATTATTATTATTTTGTTTATTTCATTGTTTGTTTTTAAGTTAAAATTGTCGATTTAACGTACTGCTGATCACTTTGAATTAATAATAATAGTTTTAAAAAACTTAAAAAACACGCTTTTATAAATAAACCAAACTAATAAGTAGAAAATATTATATATAATTAAGGACAGAGTGATAAATAAAAGAAACTATTTTAATGTAAAAAAGCGTGGGGTATAAGCTTGCCTTACCTTGTTCAACCAGTATAAAAATGAAGGGTTTTCAAGTGAATTGTGACGTGTGATGAAAAGTAGATTCTTTACAGTAATCGCAAGCGGACAACGTAATGGATGACTCCAGGTCAAATGCCGTGATAATGGCCTAAAGCGAAGCTTAGCCTTAGAAAAGTGATAGTAATTGTTTGGTGGTCACCTCTAGTGTGTAATTCACTACAGTTTCCTCAGACCTGGCAGCCCCTATAACAGCAGATGATTGTCTTCTGTACAGAATTCGAACAACGAGACAGCCTCGACTCGTCAACCGATGTTCAGAAACATTGCTCCGTGATGATGCAAGACCACACGTTCATAAAGCCGTTTTAACACTACTGGACCTCCAATTAGAAAACATTCGTCATTCTCCGTACAAGCACGACCTGGCCCCAAGCTAGTACCATTTTTTCCTCCAATTGGGCAACTTTTAGAATGGCAAAGCATTCTCTTCGCAGGAAGCAAATGCCTTAAACAGTTTGTTGCGTCCAGATCTCCCGCAATGCTATAGTAGTAGTAGTATAAATGAGAAGGTAATTTATGTCATAATGTGTATTTGTAGACGATGAGCGTAAATACTTTCATTAAATAAACATAAGTTACCTTATAAAAAAAAATAGAATTTTTCAGTACAAAACTGCAAATTCATACTTTAACCCATAATATTAAATAATGATGTGTTTACTACAGCGTCTACTGAATGAAATCAAGTTTTAAGTCCATGGCAAGAAAATAAAGAAATACCTTGTACGGTATTTCTTTTTTTTTTCTTTGGTTATTTTAATATACTAGCTATTGCCCGATACTTCGTCTGCATATAATTCGTGATCTAGTGCTCTAATTCCGTCTCTTTAAAGTACCTAACAAGGATGGCCTCGGGTTTCCTTTTTCTATTATCTATCTATTCTATTATCTATTGTTTTTTTTCTATTACCATAAATAATATCATATTTTTTGCGAGCTACTGATATGCAAAAATGGTTTTTGTTATTTTTTCATGTTGTTTATGGTTATAAGCTTTTGCCCACGACTTATCCCTATCGGACTGGCTATTATAAAGTTTTTTCTAAATAGGATGCAAAAAGCGAGTTTTAGTAGCTCGGTAACGCGATATTTCATAGAGCTGTAATATAAATTATTTCTAAGTTGAATCAAGTACTTTCAATGCTGAAACTTCCATTAAAACCAATGTAAACCATGTAACAAGAACAAACAGACAAAAAATATAATAATTAAAGACTACTATTTCTTTGTTTTTGATTTATACTTATAGTACTTCTTTATACCCAATATTAGAGGTTCTGTCCCCGGTCTCTCAGGTGCTAATTTGACCAGCCTGCTAGCTGAACTCACTCTCGAGCTGGCCACGTAAAACTGGCCGTGCGAGAAGCAGTTCTCAATAAGATCAATTCCTGCTATTTTCAGTGACTAACCGTCAAATTTATTAATCTATATTGCGAAACAGATTTTAAATGGGAACTGCAGCCTTCTAAACTGGAATGGGTACTCCGACGGTATAAGTGATATCCGCGGTATATACAACGATTCACCTCGAGTACAGCCAGTAATTACCATGGCCAGTTCTACCATATTTTTATGTAAGGACGTACAACATGGTCCCATTCCACCACTTAGGGGGATTGAGATTAAAAACTGTGCATCTAGCACGACATTTTTTAGAGTAATTAAGAGAAACGGTCAGACGTAAAGATAGGTCTGTACCAATTTCTGTAGGTGTGTCTCGATCTGGTTCTGACATGGTGAGGCTAGGCACTTCACTTCTTCTTGTATTAATCTTCTTAGCAACGACAGGATGAAATGAATAACGGGGAAGCAGGCTCAGACATTGTCAATCTTAAAGACCCACGGAAAAAGTGTTCAGCGGCACTGGAGTCCCTGTTGGTGTCGTGAGATATAATTTCAAACTCTTCCCCGTTGACCACCTAGATTTGTGTTTATAATTCGGAACTCTTTATTTAAAAGCGATAAATTTAACTTTAAAATTGACCGATCAAGCTTATATTGCGTATAGGAGATAGGGTAGAGCAGAAATTAATTAAAATTGTAATATAAACAGGGGGTTTTTGATACCAAGGATGAGTAATGACCAAATGTAAAGAATTCTGATCACCTGAACATGACTATAAAAATAAAACAAAGTCCATAAAATTCACTTGAAAATTCTAACACACATGCTCATAGTGGCTGACTAGCTTTTCAATAATGAACCACATGTCTTTAAAGGTAATGATCTGAGTTGAAGATAAAACAATTTGCAAGACATTAAATGGTTTATTTTCTTTAGCTAGTCTCTGTTGCCACCTGTTACTAAATTCTCATACATAAGTTGAAGTGACTGCGATTTTGACTGCTTTTTTAGTTATCAATCTGTATTTTTGCACTATTACATATTAACATATTTTGCCTTAAGGTATACAAATTCTAGTTAGATGAATTATTGTAATTTGCATATATTTTTATAAACAGAACTATAACTGAAATAAGATATCGTAATAGAGACACTTTGTGTATTAATGCTCATGTGCGCTTCGGAGTCAAACCAGTCAAACCTAGTACCAAAATATCAAGAACTTTGAGCAGCCACATTCGTTACTGCTCGTTACTCACTACATTACTCCCTACCTCATCCAGTATCATAGAGTATCTTTCCAGTATGCGAGCGTGCGCGCAGCTGTCGATACGTGTTTTATGTCGTAGTGTATTTGTGGTACAAAGTAGTTTGTTCTTAAACTAGTTAAAGTGTTAAGAACCCGATAGTAAGTATTAAAGTAAGTCATTTATTTTTATGTAATAGTATATTCTTTTTGTAACAGTAAACTCATTAACCAAACGGCGTTAAACTGGTCTTATAAGATAAATTGTTATTGAGGTTTGCGTTTTCAAAATGAGTTGTATCAATTTTCTTGTGATATTTTTATTTGCTTGTTATAGCTAAGAAAAAAACCCCGGCAACTTGCGGTTTTAGTTCTTTTGTGAATATTTTATGGAAATTGAAATGATATCATAATGATTTGTGTACCTACAAACTTTCTGCAATTACGACTGATTATAACCAGTATCAGAGTCTGAACATAGGTGTGCATAAGTCATATCTAAGATTATAAAATTATGTTTCAATAGCATCTATATCCTACGTCTATTTCAACTCTGGTATTAATAATAATGATACCTAGAAACCATACATTTAAATGAAGGTCAATGTATACGCTACCTATCTTTAGAGATGTACCTAAACCCAGAAATACTTGCAAATTCGTGACGACACTGTCAGCTGGGGTAGTCACTACACAAAAAGTATTTGTGGCTATGTAGACTTCCAGGGTATCTATCTCTCATATATAAAATACGGGGGTCACCGAAAGTTTTTAGAAAATAAAGAACGGAATGACATAGAAGCCTGTTATTCTTTTATTGCTTTTCCAAGTAGACTCGATGTATGCGATGGAACCATTGACTGAAGCACGTAGCCTACTGGTCTTTAGGGATCTCTTCCACGCCCTTTTCAAACGCAGATACGGCATGTTCAGGGTTCATAAAACAGATTCCTCTAAGTTTATCTTTCATTTTTGTAGATAAATAAAAGTCATAAGGTGCAATGGTTGCAATAACAATGCAACAACAAAATTGTAATACCAATTATACTTAGTGACCCAGAATGCTGAGCAGGAGGTCGTGGATTTGATTCCCACTCCGGACAATAATATCTGTGATCCACAAAAAAACTGTGACTCTGGTTGTGTCCGTTGTTTGTATGTTTGTAAAGTCCCCGAGACACAGAAATAATTCCTAATGCTGGAGCTGTCGTTTGAAAACGATGTTACACTCAGATATACTCAAGAATAGCT
Organism: Tyria jacobaeae; assembly: GCA_947561695.1. Classification (NCBI taxonomy): domain Eukaryota; kingdom Metazoa; phylum Arthropoda; class Insecta; order Lepidoptera; family Erebidae; genus Tyria; species Tyria jacobaeae. The sequence goes on along the minus strand of OX387221.1, from coordinate 10,690,480 downwards.
GTCGGGTTTTATATTTTCTAACACTTATACTTGTTATTTTATAAGAAGCTAGTTCTCTTCTGCTTGTACTGTTCTATATAAGTTTTATGAGTTTACTTTTATTATTAGTGTTGCGTAATCTTTTCAGAGTAAATTGTCTTTGTTAGCATGTTAGTAATCGTTTTCGCCGGGTGCGTTATCAGCACATGTATCAGACGTCGATGACAGGCATCGTAGATTTCTACACTAATACATTCAAGTGTAAAGATTTGTTGGTTTGTGGTCAGCTAAACTGTGAGACCACTGATTCGATCTTAATCATTCTTTCACCAGATCCAGATCATAGGCTATCTTTTATTTCAGTAACACGTAATGGTAAACGTTGGTGAAACCGCGATAACAGCATGTAAACTATAAAATTCTTAACAATATTGCTATGATCGTAAAGAAGTACTGAGTGAGAGTACAAATACAACTTCTGAAAATAAATCAAGTAAAAATACACTGTTAGCGTGCGTTTTTCCACAGCGAACGAAATACTACGATATGACTCATATCAGTTATATCATTTTTTTAGTTATTTTTAAAGTTTATTAAAAATTTAATGTTTGTAAGTATGAATGTTCGGTTCAATGCTTGAACATAAAGTTTGACCCGCTTTCCCCCGGTGTCCGATTTAGCTGAAATAATACACATCTTTATGTTAAGCATGACTTGACTCTGATTCTAAAAACGTTTTAAAAAAACTATTTTTCAAAATAATTTATTTTTACGAAATTTATATAAACTTTTTCAATACTTTCCTTCAGTTTAATATTATGTGTTTAATATTCATACAGTGCCCGGTTGACCGGCAATAGGCTTGCCCCCCATTACGTTAGTGGGACCAAATTCTAATTGACAAAATGTGTTTAATATATCTCTGCCCACGCTACATATAGGCGTATGTATGTTAATGTTAAAGACATTGGAGGTTCTTGCCAACCCAACCGTTTCAGAAAACAGCTTGTTGTTTGTTATACAAATAGTAATGCTACGCTATTAGCATAGTGATAGTCCTGTTTTCTTGCTATCGTGAATTGGGTTCGCTTAATGTGTCACCGTAGACATTACGATATACAAAATAATATTTAATTTAAAAGCTTATCATTAAGATGTTTATATTATAGCTTTTAAACCTCATCCTTGTTTTTTGGTGTGTTGAGCGACATGCGTTGGTAACATTTTGCAAAGTTTAAGTGGGTATCAGTGTATAATTTCGTCTATGTTCGTCATTAAAGATAATCCTATTGTGAAATAACTTTGGCATGTTATAGGTTACAATTGGAAATAATCCAATGATTTTCAACATATCAACCCCTAAGTTTTAATAGCTACTGGCCGTGTTGTTCACGGTGCTATAGAATAGGGCTATTCCATATCTTCCCGTGGGTGTCGTAAAATATTTTATGCTTACATATAATTGGCTAACTAGTGCTATAGGGGAACATTTTGAATAACAATACCTCCATGATTGTTCGTATTAATAATACAAGTACATATGCACTTAGAATTCATATGTATTCAGTAGGTTATAGCAGAATAATAAAGGGATATAGCGATCATCTCAAAAAAATAAAATGATTATCCACTGCACTGGCTCATTGAAATCATGAACGTCGGGCAAATGAAAAGGTATGTATTAATTATGTTTCGTGTTAATTCCCAGTGAAGTTATTTGATTATATTTAATTATATTGTTGAATTGAATTGTTGACAATGTTTTTAGCCAAAATAATTCAGAGATCAGAAAAAAAATGCTACATATCGTTTTGTTTTAGACTTACTAAAACGACGACGATAAAGAAGGGTCATATAATTTTGTCTGTCTGCATCATAGCTCTTGAACGGATGAACTGATTTTCTTCAAGTTTTTTTCTATTGAAAGGGGCTCACGTCTGTATTTCGACAGAACCTTCTTAGACATTTGAAGATCATTAGCTTTATTCTCATTCATGGAGGATTTTTTAGACCATCTAATTCTAACAGTGTAACTAACCCGCCATTATCTCTGCCATAAAACTATAGATCCACGGTTTCATTTTTGTTCTTAAGTCCTCTAAGTACCTATTAGGTTGCACAACCATTGTCAGTATGCAATAAAGTTTAATAAATGCCATCACGGATTATCCGAAACCCAAATTGTTTGTTGTTATAGTTTTAAAATCTAATTCGTATCTGCTCTTACTTATTCATTTTGTTTAAACGTAAAACTAAGATAGCAATATGATATTTATGCTATTTTGAAACGATGCGTGAACCGGTTATTTGGTATTTGGAACCGTTCGTGACCTAGTATTATATGCCAGTTCTTAAAATATTTGGACAAATAGACAATAAATGGTCCATGGAATCATTTGCATTTTTTTTGTGTTCAGTACAATAGCTGGAGCAAGAAGTAAGTAAAAAAAAGTAATGATGACCTGTTTTGTTATTGTTTATTACTTACTGTTAGACTTAAAATTAGGATCCGCCAGATGTTAAGCGATCGTTGCTTATTTATTTCTAAACTTATGATTTGACAAAAAACATAGTTTTGACTTGAATGATTGGCACTCCACCACTGTGCGCTTTTCCAGAAGCTTTTTGCCTCGCACAACCAGCCTGTGGAACAAATTGTCGTCTGCCGTATTTCAGGACCGATACGACTTTTAAACCTTCAAGAAAAGAGCGTACTCCTACCTAAAAGGCTCACAGCGCTTGTGTTTGTGGCTCTTGAGTTGCGGGTGTCCACCGGCGGCGGTAACCGTCACCGTACCAACCGTACCATCAAATAACCCGTCTGCAAGTTTACACTATCCTAAAAAATATTATTTCTAAAACAATGTTATTAAACTTCACTTGTTGTGCTACCTTGATTTTACTTGTTTTAGCAGACGACCTTCACGTACGCCTTGCACCTATTTGCCCTTTTAATAAGATTTGCAAATACCCTTACTGTGTTCGGAATGTTGTTATCGTTACAATCTTTCACAAACAGACCCATCGCTACAGTAAAAAATGTCGTGACGGGCTGTTGTCGTGAGAAATGAAATGTAAATATGAGACATTGGACACGAGGCCATCGATTTTTGAGTTCGTTAGACATAAGATGATTAGATGGCACTTAATATTCCTCTATATAGTCACCATTCAATACAGATATAGATTACGGTAATAGAAAGAATAATTAGTAATATGCCGTTTGGCAGACGGCACCGAACAGCATCTATCCACCATGTATTCGGTCCGGTGGGGGTAACCCGGTGCTACATAGCAACTGTTTTATAATATAATATACTTAATCAATAAACATTAGGTCCTATACAAAGAATAGACTAGGTATCACAATTACGTGACTTTACATACATACGAACATAAGCTCACGCCTTTCTCCCATCGAGGTAGGCAGAAACAACAGTCATCCACTTCCTTCTATCCCAGACTTTTCCCAGCCAGCGATAATGCCCCCTTGTGGGCGCTGCAGGCCTAAAGGGCGGTAAGTGACCCAGAAAATAAAATCGGGGCGTTATGTAGAGGCTTAGGGGGCGATTTGAATTTACTCTCTACTCTCGACTACAGCTTGTGAACATCAACTAATCTTAATTAGGAGATTGCTCAAACTATATTAAACTCAAACTATATACTTTGATATTCCTCTCCTTGTAGTTCATATATCTGTCCTCTTTTATTGAATCAATAAAATAAAAGTCATGTCAATCAGTCGCTCCGTTTCAATAAAGAAGATAAATAAAATACTAAAGAAGGTAGACTGGATGCGGACGACGGATGACAGGATGCCATGGCGTACATTGAGGGAGGCCTATGTCCAGGAGTGGACTGCAGTAGGCTAATTGATTGATTGATAGGATTGATAGTGTAACATTTATTATTCAAATGCTTAATGTCACTGCAGTTATGATATGGTTGTTTAAGTATGGTGTTACTCTTTGTTAGAGTGAATAAAAAGGTTTATTAAAAAGAATATCCGTCCACATACATGTAAATAGTAGTAAATTTTTGCTTAGGAGTGTGGTGACGTACTTGCACACACCTGTAATGACAATAGCTTTACTCAAATTTTGTATTGAAACTAACATGCTTTTCTACGTGTTGTATATGTTACGTACCTAACGTGTCAAAGATGGTCACGCATACTATGAAATATCTTTTTATTGACTACATTAAATTAATGACTGTTGAATGAATGTGAAAACATGACTGATTTTGACAACCAATAACACGAGGTTGAAGCAGGGAATGGAAACAATTTCAACAAAAGACTTATCATATGTATAATAAAATTTAAGGTACTATTACATTAAAAATTCATTACCTCATACTTCGTTAGTATATATAGATTTTGAACTGTACATTTTTCCGACTAGGTATAATACATAAATTACGAACAAATATTCACCCAGATCTGCTTAGTCGTTTTGACGTGTTCAAGTAACAAATATTATAGTAGTTACGTTTCATAATTGACTCAGACCTTTGTACAAAAAAAAAATACCGATAAAATGTAGATAACAAAATATAAACCATAATTGTAGAATACTGTAAAACTAAACTAAAACAATTTAAATGAAAACAATGTTTTAGCTATAGATAAACTATTTAGCAAAGTTTAACAAGGCCTAAATTCATTATAAAATCAGTCAATTTGTAGTTTGTGGAAATTATTTGTAACTTTCTATTTAAAGCTTTAAATCAACTCCTAAATTTAATCAATCAATCTAATTTTGATGTTTACTAGTAAACACACCACATATACATATCTACTATTTTAATTATGCCAGCCAAAGATAAAACAATCACATTGTAATTTTTTCCTTTTATTTTATATATATATATTGTACTACTAATAACAGGAAAACTGATATATTAACAAATTCTAGGTGCACGCCGCCGCGCCCCATCATATAACAACAAAAAATGTAGTCCAATTTTCAAGACCATTTTTTTGTTGATAAAACGTTTGATAGTTGATAAAGACTTAATCATGTGTGATGGGGGCTTTTTCAAACACAATAATTGTGGATCACACAAGATTTGTTTCCTGTGTTAATCGTTTTCTTTTTTCGTGCGGAAACTCCACGTTCACAACCCCCCCCCGCCCCTTAGCTAATGGTGAGGTGGTAGGTCGGAATCGAGCCGACTAAAACCGCACGGTGTTCCTTCACAAAAGGGTCTATTGCAAGGGACGAGACGAGGCGTCCTGTAAATATAAAACTAATAATATGAACTACTATATAAAACGAATTTCTTTAAAATTACATGTTATACATTACAATTAAATTACACATTACAGGAATTAAATTGGCTAGCGATACGTCAGCGCCGTCATCTGCGCACCACTCTTATTCAATTCTCAATTCACCCATTTCCCCTTCATACCTTACCTCTATCTTCTAGAATCGTTGCTCTAATCATAACCGAAATCTTCGCTCTTCAAATAATTTTCGCCTATTAAATGTCCCAGTCATTCTACACCGTGTGTCAGGGTCAATTATTCTTAAATTTTTCAGTCTGTTCTGCTTTGGGACGCTCTACATTAGGAAATCAGGATGGTACCAAAGGTTCGTGCTCTCCTCATCCGTAAACTGACAGAGTCATCAGCAGTAAAAATATAAGATGTATAATTTATATCTATTAGTATATTTTATAGTATATAGTAGTAGTATAGTACTTTATTTTATTTTATAGTATGTCTTGTATGTGTGTTTATTTATATATATGTATAGTGTGTAAATATGAGTACATTAATCATTTTACAGTTGTTTTGTTCCACTACTTATTTACTCATACGTGAACTGCTCATTGCATCTACTTCATTATCCCTACATCAGTCAAAGGTAGACTGGTAGAGAATATTAAGTCTGCCTCTGTACATATTGTGCAAAAAGTGTTAAATAAAAAAAAAAATATAATAAACTCCCAATTTTCCCCTTTCATTACTATTCTATTAGTTAAGTGGGAAAAATATAGTCAGCAAAATATTCGAGTGATTCTGGTATACAGTATTCATTTTTTATAATTTTATTTTAACTTGAGTCACTCATTATGACTCCACGACTGAGTAACTGAGTTCCAAAAAACCGTTTGCTTAAAAGGTGTAAGGTAGTACGTGTAATAATAACTCTTTAGGAGATACCTCTAACGATTGAGATCTAATATATAATTCGAACAGGTATGCAAATATTTTTTTTAACATTGGAACAGATTAAAAATATATTCAAGACACATTATTGCGTCATTTCCATAAACAACGTAGGTAACCGCGACTCACTATCACAGTCAAGAACCTGTTACTAGGTTGGTGGGCCATGTAATAGTGGTTAAGTTAAGATACACATATTTTTTTCTATTCTAGTCTTATTCTGACCGAAAGAATTTATTACAAACTGGATAAATACGTATTTGAAATTATAATTTAATTGTTACTACGAAATTACATACAGCAAAAGATTATTAAAATTAGCTTTATTATATTTAAATGAAAATATATAATATATTATATTATCATTTAACCAAACCAAACAGTTTGAACTGAAAAATATACGATATAGCTACCAGCTTTCTTCAGATGTGTAATAGAAATGAACAACTCATCAACAGAATTAATCTAAATTACATAGTTAAACTGTTCCGTAGTGATCTATCGCGATCGTGGAACGAAGGTAATTTCCCAATCGGATGATCCAACTCCTTTGGGCTTCGTTCGTTAAGGCTTTCCGTATACCATATACATACATATGTACGTATATTTTAAGGTCGCCATTTGAACGTTATAAAAGTTAACTGATGGCGATTTCAAGGACTACTTTATTGAACTAGCACTTTTGGCTCGACAACATCCGATACACTGGTGATAAATGTGCATTTATGCATAAAACTTGTTTTAGTATTATAATATTTACACAGTACTAACCTTACAATCAGTTATTTATTAAAAAACATTAAAGTTATAACAGAAAAAACTTTAATATTCATATTTACATAGCATACAAATGTCCCAACCCAGGTACTCATACTCGGCGGCGTTTAAGTATTTGGGTGACCTTATAGATTAAATCATATATACATAATTTGAAACAAATATGTGTAATGTATAGAAATATTCAGTATGAACTAAGTAATACTAATATATAAATTATTGTATACCTGAAATTAAAGTTAATTGGTCCTTTATTGAATACAACAATTTCAATCATATTAGTAAGATAACATTTAATTTACTTTGTCTGATGTATAGTAATATAAAAAAGTAAGCACATGTATTCATAATTATTATGTAGGTTATATAGTGACCTACGATACCCAACGTAACGAGTGATTCAATTGAGTGAGGGCTGCGAAGGTCTGTCAGCACGGTCAACCGATTAATTTAGTCAAGCTGAAGTAGGGCTTTTGTACGACATTTTAGTCTCACACTACACTACAAATAGTAGTACTACACTATAAATATTATACTATATGGAGTTAATAAATTAAAACATTGAAAATAACAATGTTTATTTTGCATTTATGTTACAAGTTTCGGTAAACTCGTAAACATAAGAAATAATTAATTAATCTCACCAAAAATATATTGGGTTTATATCATAATATATATATTATATCTAATGAAGTATATAGTAGTGTACATAGTATTATGAAGGTCGTAATAATAATAAAGATAATGTGCTGGTTTGCCCCCTATCGCATAAATATATATATATATATAGATATATAATACGTTTAAAAATACTAATTATGCACCACTAATTTCTTGTTAAGTTAGAGAGCTTGGAGCTCGGCACCAGCCAGTTATGATTGCGTGAGCTATTGCTTGTACTCCCAATCCATCTGTATTAGCTATCCTCTCTTTCCCGTCAGTATACTCAAAATTTTCCCATCGAATTGCCAAACGTGCGCGGATGACGGCAATACTACGTACTTGTAAATGGGACTAAATTATAATTGGCAATATTTGAACTTTTTTTTTAACTACTTTAGAGACTGTACTTACGCCTTTGCCTAGCAATTATATGTATACATGTATGTATGTAGAAACAAAATAATAGCATTTTTTATAATACAGTTGTACTACCTACGCTCATTGCATAACTATAATTTATCAGTAAGTATAATAACGGTTGCAACAACGAGATAATTATATGATACTTGGCGGTTTGTAGTAAGGTACCAGTAGACTATGACAGATATTTTGAATTATTTCATGTTGGTATCATTAGTTTGTATTATTTTTCAGAGCAGTAAGTTATATATATATGTATATGTAATATGTTCTTTGGAAGTTAATAAATAAGCGTCTCGTTATTTTATTTTCAGGGTATAAACATGGAGAAGAGTCCTCAAGAAATTCAAAATTTGGTAGAAGAACTAAGGGTCTGGATCAACAGACAACCACACTTACCAAAAGATCTAGGTAATCAGTCGATGAATATCTAAAAACTTTTATGTGTCTTTGAAAGTACACAATAAAACTTAACAATAAAGAGGAAGTTTGTTCGTCTATAGTCGTTAAACTCTGTAATACCAAACCGGTTTTAAACATTTTTAATGTTATAAAGCTATTTTATTTAGAAGTAACATACGCTCACCTTAAACGTATTATTTCATATTTATACCTGACTGCGCAAGGAGTGCTACTATATGCGCTACTATTAAAAAACGTCGTTATAATTATAAAATTGACAAGGGGCCTCGAAAAGGAATGAGTCAAATAGTTTTTTTTTTTTATAATACTCCCGCACTGCGACTAATTCCTGTATCGCAGGACCCTTTGCAAGCATTCACATAACGGACACAGAGAACTGATTCTGAACAACTATTTATGGATTAGGTACATAAAATGTTGTCCCGTGTGTGTGCGTGTCCCCAGTAGCGAAGTGGTGAGATGACCACTGCTCCAACCGTGCAGTCAAAGTGCATTATTCGTGTTTTATTTCATAGATCATGGCACTTTATTAGTAATATTTTAGGTTATTTGTTACGTTATATTCATATTTATTAGGCAAACAATTTATCATGACATTTATACTACGTAAACATTGTCTGTGCTTAGTTTAATGACAAATATTAAATAGAATATAATATAATTTTTCAAAAGTAGTTACGCAAGATAAATAGTCGGGCTTATCATCATGCAAATGATCAGATTATTCATAGCTTGACAGTCTGATGGGAGACATACAAACATTTATTGACACCCGATAATACAATTGTGGTAATGTCAATAAGTGTACAATGAAGCACTGTCCGCTGTTCTAACAAGTGGTTCAGTGGCTATTTTCCTTAGATCACTGAATAAGCAACCTAATTTTTTTGTAGATAAGGTTCAGTCTTTAATGAAATATTAAAACACAATGCCAATTGTTTGATAAAGTATAACTACCACTCAACTACCACGCGCCCTACATCACCTGCTTATTAATTTTTAAAATTCTATTTACATTTAGCCCTTATTTTTATTTGGCGTAAGCGTAGCAAGCGAAAGTCCTAAAATTACTCGTGTTGACAAACTTCAGAAAGGGAAGAAGTTAATTCTAATAATTTCATTTTTTTTTCGATTGATGGAAAACTACTCCCACGTTATATCTAAACTGTTGCTCGTAAGAGTTTGAAAAACAAATGTATTGACAACGATAGCATGTTTACTAATGAAAGTTTCAAAAGGCATGATTGTCACACTGAATCAGGTTATAGTTTTTACCTGATTGTTCAACGAGTGTTTGGTTTTTCGAGTGTATTAAATAGTTTCTAAACTAACCTAACCTAACCGGCTTGATGGATTTCGACATGTGTCATTCGATTCGTCTGAATAGTGGGTGTACCACAATTTCAAGATTATTTACATAATACTATAGATATATAAGTTAAAAATAAAACAATATATTATTAAAAATAATTATTTCCGGCTTATATTTCAGATGACAAGGTATTAAAGAGGTTTCTTCACAGTTGTTACTACGAGATGGAAGCAGCAAAGACCGCTTTAGAGCTGTTTTTCAGTATCCGAGCTTCAACTCCCGAGCTAGTAAACTTTAGGGACCCAGATTCACCACAAATGCAAAAGGCGTTGAAAATAATGTAAGTCTAATTTCAATATTTCGACTGTCATTTAATATTATTGCATCTTCTTAAAATACACTCACAGGCACAATTAACCGCCCACCTTGTATTTCTTTCAATTTTCAGTAGTCGGAAAATTTTGACCACATTTGATGGAAGTTATGTTAAAAGCAGCCATTAAGGATAAATAAAATCACAAAAGTCTTTAAACAAAACCGTTAAATAAAAAAATATATGTCAAAAATCGATTTTGCAAAAAAAATTGCATGAAAATGTGATGACTTTAATTTTGAAAAAAATCGTCCGCTTTCTTTTTATTTAAATTTTAATAATGAGTATTACTACCTCGGGCCCTGATGACTTCTTGTAGTCGGTTTGGCAATCCATCTACGAGGTCTTGAATATCCGACTGAGGGATATTATGCCACTCCTCTATCGCAGCCGTCTTGAGCTCTTGTAAGGTCGCAGGGGCTGATATTCTTGCTCGAATACGTCTTTTTAGGTTGTCCCAAATGTGCTCAATTGGGTTAAGATCGGGACTGCGTGACCGCCAAGGCAAAACTTGAATCCCGACCTCATCGAGGTATTGAGTGACGGATCTTGCGGTATGGCATCGAGCATTGTCGTGCATTAATTTAAAGTTTTCACCAATGCGTGCGAAAGGTATGACGTGGTCTTGTAAGACTTCCTCCACATATCTTTGAGCAGTCACACTGCCTCTATCAAACACCACTAGATCGGTACGAGCCTCGTAAGAGATACCTCCCCAAACCATAATGGATCCTCCCTGATAACCCACGGTTTCGATTATTGCACATCTAGCAAACCGTTCATTTTGGCGCCTATAAACACGCTGACGTCCATCTGGACCCCTTAAGGCTATTCTGCTCTCATCTGAGAACAGTACGTTCTTCGATTGTTCCGTAGTCCAGTCAGCATATTCTCGTGCAAAGGCAAGTCTTGCTCTACGATGCTGTGCAAGCTGTGCAGCTGTGGACCGCGAGCTGGACGAAAAGCTCTCAGGTTCCTTTCAGCCAGTCTTCTTCTTATCGTACGTTCACTTACAGTGACATTTCTCACCTCAAACAGACGTGTGCGCGCTTCAGTAGCGGTGCAAAAGCGATTTCTTAGCACGTTACTGACAACAAAGCGGTCATCCAGAGCCGAGGTGCACCGATGTCGGCCTTGACCTGGCCTTCTCGTGTATGAACCAGTCTCCCGAAAGCGTCTGATGGCATCCCGCACTGTAGTTCGAGGTACACCAAGCGTACGAGCGATGCGACGTTGGCTATACCCAGCGTCAGCTAAAGTCACTGCCCTAGCAGCACCAGTTGCATCCAGTGGCATTTTTTTCAGTCACAAACAATAATCGTACAGTAAAAACTCAAATTAAACAATGTTCGTACACGATAGCAGATAAGAACAAGAAATGTAATCAATGTAACGTTACTGCAACAATGTCAAACAGAGTCTAAATTCTAAAAACGCTTCGGCGATACAAGTTTTAGGGTCGAAATAAGGGTTTTTAAGTGTTACTTAACTAAAAACAAAACAGTAGATAAGCCACAGTTAACATAAACAAACAGGGTGACGAAAAATATAGGTGGGCGGTTAATTGTGCCTGTGAGTGTAGATTAAATATTAATGTCACTCACGTTACCCCCAAAACAAATCTTGACTAACGAAAAGATAACACCACTGCCTGGGTAGTCCAGGCAGTGGTGTTATCTGCCTGTGTGTTTTTAAAATTGCTTTGACTATTTCAACATACATACAGTCACGCAGGTATCGCCAAAGGGGTAGACAGGGGCTTATTAGGCACCCATATTTTATCCTGTGTAAGTGTCAGTCCGAGCCCTCTAACCTAATTAATAATTTGCATTAAAAACCTAATTTCATACTGAGGTGCTAGGTTTGAAAGTAATATTTATTAAATATGTAAAATAAATGTCGGTGCCTTTCGTTATTTCACGGTACGGTCAACATTATGTTTGTCAAGGTCAATAAACTGAGTCACGTGACCTGCCCACCCACTTCTTTCTTGACTTGTGTCATAGCAAATTCAATATAAAAAGGCACTTGTTTATGAGTAAATACGATGTAATGAATTGTTCAAGTGTAAACAAACAGCAAATTTGATAATAAAAAAAATTCAACCTTCAATTTTCTTTTTGTCTATGAGATTGTTTTATGTTTCATATAAGTTTTTTGTAGGTGTCGTCACAAATTTAAAAATAGAAGGCGTTTGTAGTTTTTTTATAGCATGTGCAGCGCATGACGGACTGTTTATAAGTAAAAATAAATCCACTTTTGTTGTCGTTCATTATTTAGTATATTACACATACTTGGTTATGTAATGTATTATTTTTAATGATACAGTAGCTGCTTTAGCAGACTTTGAAGATTTAAAAACAGCTTAAGCAGTAAGGATTTTGCAAGATATACAAAGAGCTTTCTAGTTAGGTAATAAACCGTCCGATTCCGCTGTCGCTTAGGGAACAAAAAATAACATTGAATAACAGTGTAACATTTTTTTTTATAATATAGGTGGATAGACGAACAGATGGTTCACCTGATGGTAAGTGACAACCGCTGACCACAGACACCTGCAACTTAAGAGTCGTAAGTGCGCTGCCCGCCTTTGAGGGTCGATCCTATTCCTGCCTAAGCATGGCTTTACCACTGTTGACAATTAATTTATACAAGCTTATATTTAACCTTCAATGTATGATTGTTCAGCTGAAATCTTGCTCTTAAAAATACCCGGTGATCGACTAAGCTAAAATTGTGCATACACCTTCAGTTCAATGTTAAGTGTCAAAAAGATGTCTAAAAATCCTCTTAGTTTCAATACAATATTACAATATATTAACAACTTTCCACAATACTACACATTAGGTATGTACGTGAGAAATTAAAAAATGCTTCCAATACTTTTCAATTTCGATGGTTACATTTTTGATAACGGATAATTGAGATAGTATCAACGTCATCGATGAAGAAAATAAATTCCAAAAAAAGTAATAACATTTAAAAATTTGTTTTCCAGTAACTTGGCGCAGTACAAAATATCTAATAACAGAAACATATGGATTTGGCAATTGAACGATCCAGGGTTGGACAATTACGACTACTTGCAAGATGCTAGACTTTTTTTTATGACGGCAGACTCCTGGATTCTGAGCAATGAAGAATATGTAGATGCTGACATTATTATCTTGGACGTAAAAGATATCACGTTGAAATTTATCACGAAGTTAAATGTATCAATTGCTAAGAAACTGTCAAAGTACCAAGAGGTATTGTTATTTGTTAAAACCGAATAGCTCTTAACCACTTCCTTCACCATTAGCATTAATATAGATACCAAATTTAAGTCTTCGTACCTGCGAACAGACCAATTTCTGAGAATGCTTGACTGATTTTGGTTCATGTAACCTGGTATGCAACACTGCCCAATCCATCCATTCCCATCTATCCTGCCTTTAATTTTCAATAGACCCCCAATTTTCCCATTTAATTCCTAAAGCGTCCGGTTAACCGCAACAGGCTTGGCTTTATTACGAAACTAAACAGGACTGTGGTACTAAATTATAGTAGTTGAATGCGCCTACGAGAGTGTATGTATATACGCATGTATAAAAAATATGTTTGCCAGTTCTTTTAAGAAAAAGGAAAGCACGTAGTTTTTTTTTTTAATTGTAAAACATTTCTTTTTCAGGACGCGATGCCCATCAGATTGAAGGAGGTGCACGTAGTGAACGCTCCACCTTTCATAGACAAAGTATATGGGATTATGAAACCCTTTTTAAAACAGCAGATGACTGAACTGGTACGTACATTGTTATATTTGCGTGTTATAAATAACATGTTACTCATATACATTTATTCAATAAGCACTTTAATTCTTTCAATAAATCTATTATATAAGTCTGTATGCCTTATTCAGAAACCCACTTTAGAACATATTAGATGGTGGTGGCATATAGCTTACTTAAGTAAGCTGAATCATATATCTATAGCCAAATATGTAATGTTTCCCACAATTAGTTATCCTGTATCTGGGTGTTTGTGTTTCTTTTTATTACTTACACTTATGTACAGCTATGCGACTATCTACCTTTCTTATGTATAACAAAGCTGAAGAGTAATTTTTTTTTTGATCGTCTTTGAAACTGTCAGTCAAATTTGATAAACATTTAAATGTTTGTATTGGATAGAGTATTTATTGAGGAATAATATGGAACGGCCTGTTGGTCTAGTGGTTAGTGACTCTGCTTGCTGGGGCGGAGGTTGGGCTTAGATTCCCACGTGGGATAAAAAATGTTGTGATCTACAAATAGTAGTTCAGACTCTGGGAGTTCTCTTTATATCCGTTTTTTATATGTTTGTAAAGTTCCCCGCGACACAGGGATCCTCTTATCAGTGCAGGAGTTTTCTTTTTAATAATCATAGTTATAAAACATCACGCTGAACCCTTAAGAGTGGAGCAGTGAACATTGGGGGGAAAAGCTAGTATTTGCATTATGTAAAACAGCGCGTTTAAACTAACAAGCTAACAAAAACCCCTCAAAGTTTAGTATACCTAGATTTTAATATCAGTTTATTAGGAAACACGCTGTTCTTCACGCTTCTGTATTAAGAAATCCTTTTTTACATTAGGAAAAGAATGGAGTGCATAATCTCTTTCATCTCTGATTGGTATCCGTATGCTCTAGTATAATTTTAAATGTACGTGGGTCACGAAAACTAGTCTAAGCTTTATTTGGTACAACTTATTGATTACAGATTCACTTCCATTCACCGAAATCACAAACATTATACAATTATATCAATAAGGAAGATCTACCAGAAGACTTTGGAGGTAGTAAGCCGAGCATGAATGAACAGATGAATAAAGTTGTAGACACCGTGATGAAATATAAGTGAGTTAACATTGTAATTATACAGGCTAGCCTTCTATTAAACAACCAATAATTTAGCCAACTGCAGTTCGCTGTTGGACATAGGCCTGTTCCAATGCTCGCCATAGCACCCGGTCTTCGGCCGTCCGCAGCCAGTCAATTCCAGCCTTCTTTTTCAAGACTAGTACATCAACTAGGAACGGATTTTCGAGATAAGTAATATTTTCGGAAAGAAAGGTATGAGTCATTTTCGTAGCCCTGAAAACTGCATGCCAAATTTCACAATAATTTATTGAAAAGGCTATGCTTGAAAACGTAACAAAGAAACTAGGAAACAAAGAAACAAACTTTCTTTCGTGTGTATAATATTAGTAAGGATGCATACCTGGATAACGTCACCATCATTAGCTCACCATCTATCTTGTTTAATGTACGGCAATTAGCTTAATCGTCAACTCTCCTCTTCATTTAGTTTTTCCCTTACGTATTGCGCAGATCATCACTCCCCCTGGCACCAGGGCGTCCTACGCATCTGCTGGTTTTCCTCCGACCCCATAAAAAAAACATCGTATTTGCCAAGACGCGGTCTCCACTCCAGAACTCGTCTACCCCAGCGGTTATTAGTTCTTAAATAACACATTTTGTTTATTATTCGAAAGTTTGAAAATAATCTATTCATTATAATATTTTTTTGAGATATACTATAAATATTGAGAATTATAAAATAGAAATTTAAAAAGAATAAAAAAATTATAACGCGACGTTGATGTTGCTGGTAATATTGAAGTTACTTGCGTGATTTACACATAATTTTAATAGAGAAACATTTTACATTAAACTACTCAGTGACACTACTTTTAACTATATGTACATATTGTACATACTTAAATTATAGCACGATTTATCCCATGTTTTGTGAAGAAACTACTGGGAGAAAACGTTGTATAATGATTTAAAAATGAAAATAAAAACGAACGAATACTATGCAACTTCACGGCATAATATAAGTTGTTATAAAAACAATACTATATGTATTTATATTTTTAATCATAATTTACTTTCAGGAAAACCTTCCTGCAGGAGAACTTCTGGAAATCAGAGAAGAAAGGCAAGGGCGTAGTAGAAGTTGCCTCCTTCAGGGCGCTAGAAATAGACTAATGTGATACGTGTGATAAAAAATATATGATAATATAAAGTTATAAAAAAAATATATGAATGATACAGGAAAAGATGGTGTAATGCTTGCGTACTACTTTGAATTTTTTGCCTGTACCCTTCATTTATTATATACCTTATTACAATGGGTGTTGGTTCCTTCTTAGTTTTCCACAGAACAATGACAAATGTTATTTAAACATGTTAAATTTATGATTTTTTAAGGTGTTATTTAAATCAGTAGCCATGCGTGCCATTGCGTATGTGAGTATGTGTGTGTGTGTGCATATGTATATTATTCATACAACAGCTGTAAGTCGACATTCCATTAGTTATTAAAAAGATAAAATGTAAGTAAGTATTGATCTGAAAATGAATATATATACTTTGTTGGTTTACAAGTGTTTACTTATTCCCGTTGATATATGCGCTTTATTATGATATAGGATGATACATACGAAGAGATCTGATGGTAAGTGACAACCTCTGCCCGCGAGCCTCTGCTCAAGAGTCTTAAGTGCGCTGCCCGCCTTTAAGTTGGCTGAGGGGACGATAAATAGGAAAGGGGTTATTGTTCCTCCGATACCCTCACTCATTTGGCAATATAACGCAAGCATTGTTTGACAACCGGTTTTCTGTAGTGGTATTACTCCGTTCGAGAAGGTCTATTCGTGCCTAAGCATGGTAAGACCACGGTAAGACTAAAACGTACGTAAACATAATTAAAACTTTTAAAAAGTATGAAACTAAAAAGTATAAGACTTCAATGTGCCTATGATGATAAATTATAATGTTCTACCCTTAGGTAGAAGTATATTTGGTGGAGTGTATATTTAGTAGTGAATTGGGGGTATATTTTTTTAAAGTAAAATGGATAGTAATCTTTCAATAAAAACAAATATTTAAAAACGGTTCACAAACGCAATATATCCAAAAATATTGTCAAATGAAGTATCTCTTATTTTTGTAATCGGTTAAAAAGTACCACTACAGTTCTATAAAATGCCACATAGAGTCTAATTATACATTTCATGACCCTTCGTAAATAACAAAAATGAAATATAATAAAGCTCTTTTGAATAAAGAGGTATTTTAATAGACAAGTCCGCATTAGAAAATTGTTCCTGTGTTACTTGACTTGACAAACAACGCCCAAAATTAACACTCAGACTCGAAACACGGTAGTCGCACCTCTGGCTCAACAATCGGCATCAATAACCACTAGTCAGAGCTGGTCAAAATACATGATTTGCTTTAATTAAAATACAAATTACTCATTACTATTTCGCATGTCTTTAAAATACAAAATATTTTTAAATACTGTATTTGTAATATTAAATACCACATACAGTATTTTAACTATTTACAAACAAAATACTAACTATAATGACAGGGAAACCTATAATTGGGGTGACCGTGTGTGTATTGATTTATAATTTGAAATATTATTTTAAACAGGACGATTTCAAATTACTGTTGATCAGTTTTATGAAATAAGTAAATTTAATTTTATTCAATTAACTCACCTCGCAGCCTTTTTATAACACACTTATATTAACTTCACTTGTCTGTCACTGACTATGTAAACAAATCTTGCAAATAAATGGAGCTTCTCTGACGATAGATCCAAGAGTTGGATGTTAGAAAGGTTGGCTACTAGTAAACCTTTCGAGATTGGGCTCATATGATTTATTTTGACGAGTCCAGCAGATTCTGCTTAGTAACGATAGTCTGATAATGAAGCTCGGAGGTGGATAATAGAGTTCTTAAATGGTTCGTTTGGTTCTCGTATAGGGAAACCTCACTTCTGTAGGTGTCATAAAAGGCGACTGTTATTTATCAGACAGTATATATACCGGCATACACTGCTCGGCTGACGGCAGAGACGCCTCTTCTAACACGTTCAAGGTCTTGGAAGTTAATGTATATGAAATTTAACAATAAATAATTATATTGCATTGATTAGAGAACCTCACTTTAAAAGGATAAACTACAATAACAGTACAGGGTAACCTATAAAATAATAACAATTCTTTAACAATCAAATCAATCGTGCAATCAAACAATCGTATATTCATTCGTTAAAATTAATATCTATAAATACCTACATAATTTTACATTTGGTTTGTACTGTTTGTTCTTAATTATAAGGCGTGTATTGTTCGTAGTAAATAAATTACTATTTTTTTTTAGATATATTATTTTAAAATAAAAAATAATTGATACTATAATAACATTTAAGTTAAAGTTATTTTTTAATTTATATTCATTATCTATTTTTATAGTATTCCGAATTTTATGATATACTTTGACGCTCATCGCAAAGGGCCCGCGTGGAACTAAGCTGACGTAGAACTTGGTATCTCTAATTTATTTTTAAACCAGACGTTACGTTGCTGAGGACGTTGGTAAATTGCTAATGGGAATTGTGATAGGTGTTGTCTAACGGACGTCACCCAGTTTGGGCTTATTTTTTATTTTGCTGGCCATCAAAAACAAGTGCATGATTTAAATAGACACTGCATTGTAAACTTTTTTTAGTAGTACGATGTTCTAAATCGATTCTTTGAGATTATATTGAGGCTTAAATATATATAAAGCCTAAAGTATCTATAGCCTAGATATAAAGCAGTTTTGTTTTGTCTAAACTATTGTATAAAAGTTGTGTAAAGGTAGCCGATTGGATATTTTAGTTTCACATGCAGGCCTAAAAAATCAGAATAAAAAGAGAAACAAACAATAAAACTAATGTAAAGTCTAATCTAACATAAAAGTATTTGTCCTCAGAGTTCAATGACAAATATACCAGTTGCTAGTTAGAACTTTTTTGGTTGTCTTTATTTTTTATACTCTATTAGAATATTAAGTTTATTAAAAAAATTGTAAGCACAGTTTACTTTTAAAATTATTAAAAAAAATATGAAAGCTGGGTGATCTCCTTTGCAGATTGCCAATATGTTCATGCCAGACAAACTGAGGTCTTTAATTTGATGAAATGTAGTTTAGTACTTGTCATATTATCTATATTTATCTTTATCGTAATACATTTTTTGCAGAATAAATAGTTTTTCTGCGTCTACACTATTACCCCACAGCTTTATTACCATGACGTCGAGTCCCGCTACGTCGAGTCGCTGCCACATCGAGGAGTCGTCACGTCTACTTGTCGGTCGAAGTGAGCGAACGGGACATAGTTAGGTTCGAGGAAGATGATATTAAAGCTGTCATTGTGTTAACATGGTAATAATGTGTGTATGTTCAAAGGTTACTGGAACACCTTTAACTTAGTGACAAAGCGTGTTTAATAGTAAACTATATTCATTCTTATGATAAAACACAAGCAAATAATTTAATATGAACTGCAAATATCACAATAATATATTATTAAATTTATAAATCCATAACCAATGTGCGAGGGTTTATACCGATTTGATTCAGTCAAATTCTAGGGTTTTAAAGGAACTGTTCATAGAGTTGTCCGAGTTTTCCCTCTTATCAATCTGACTGAGGTCAGCTTTCCAAAGGTTGTCATCGAGATAGAATTTCCTGGAAAGTTAACACCATTTATTTAAACCATTTATTTTAAATTGAATAAGGAAGTTAGTGAGGAGACAACTATGCACTCCTCAACGGTTAATAAATTAGACCAATATTTGTTCGTACACATTCATATGTCACTTTCTCAAAACAAACCTACGCCTACGTTTGTGAATGCCATTTCATTACCTTTGTTCTACAATTTTGGTGTTCCAAAAGGCGTTTTGTTCCTCCATACTCTCACCATCCCCGCCATATTCTTTAGGAAGCGATGCCTGATTTATGAACTTGTACAAACTTGTATAGTCGGTGTGGAAATGCATCTGTAAAATTAACATTACCGTTGTTCTAAGTTTTAAATTTTCTAGAGTAATTTAAATAGCTACCTTTTTAAATATTTATTAGTTTATATATACACCCCAGTACAATGCTATGGTAGGAATTTTATTTAATTACATTTTATACAAGCTTTTATTTAACTTGCAACTTTTGTTTGTTCGGGGCAAATCTTGCACAAATTAGGGCCAAGGGATGAGAATATGTTACCTTTATTTTATAATACAAAACAAACATACTTTTCTGTGAATTCTTTAATTAGAAACATACATCATTCGTCATTACTTTGTGTTACTTATGGGCGATCCACGAATAACACACAAAAGCCATAAGATTTTAATCAAATTAAATACTGGTAAATCAAAATCTACAGGGTATTTACCATTTGCATCGGATCATGAAATTTAACTAAGAGTAAGATCTTACAGAACCAGTCAATTACTTATTGTCTTATTTTTTCCTTTGCACAAGAGAGGGCGTGGGGGCGGAGACAAAACAACTATAAGCCTTGTCTTTCTTCAAGTTTAAATGTTTGGAAAATTTTGAGTCAGAGAAGTTACCGAACAAACATTAATTAACATAGTAAAATATCAAATAATGGAGTAATCGCGGTGTAAATGGTCTTTCAACTCACTTTTTTATTAATATTTATCAATAAAATATTAGTCTCTTAGCTTTTCTTTAACATTTTATAGCCTAAAGATTTGATATAGTATATTTTTTTCTTTTGCAGGTAATGTTTTGTATTTGAAAAATGTAAACTTTAGATTTTGACATATGATGACACCCATCCCTACCCCTTAACGTGTGACGTAATTTATGGATTACTCCTTGTTAGGTAGTAACAGTCTTTAAGACTTTAAGTAGTATGTAACATGATTATATGTGCCTATCTATGAACAAAAGTGTATTTCTTTCACTGAGACAAAATTGATTGTTATCATTATCAAAAACTATAACATGCATAAATAATATGTAATAACTAATAATAACATACCTAGTTATATATTTTTTAATTACTAATCAATGGAATTGTAATTAAATATTAGATACATAGTCGCTGATAGAATATTTACCAATCTGCAAAGATATTCAGGAAATGCTGGCTTGACTATGTTGTATAAATATTTGTAGAAAGGCGGGCAGTTGATAAAGTGGACATCTTTCAAACGTAACGGCATACCCTCCTGGAATTAATAAATAGTTTTATAATGTTAAACATTAATTAATTAATTGTAAAAGTCGGGCCTGTTGGTCTAGTGCTTAGTTAGCCCTGTCCGGATGTCCTAATAAAGCTGTTCCCGGATTCCTCCTATTTCAAGCGCAGAATGGCACACCGTGTGGTTTTAGTCGGTTCAATTCCAACACTGTTCCACCGAAAACCCCGGTGGGATGACGGCCCGAGGGGGTTTCCACACGAAAGAAAAAAGTGGTTAGTGCCCCTGATTGCTGGACCGGAGGTCGTGGGTTGGATTCCCACACGAGAATAAAAATTGTGTGATCTAAAAATAGTTGTCCCGAGTCTTGGTGTTCTTTGTGTCCGTTGATTCAATGTTGTAAAGCCCCCGCGACACAGGAATTATTCCTAATGCGGAATATGTCTATTGAAAAAAGAAAAAAATATTTGTTTAAATTTTCTTTAATAATTGCCTAAATTTCAAGCATTATTACTTAACTAATCAACATGTGAACTTTTATACACGTTCTCAGGGGTAAAGAAAAATATAAAAGAATCATCGCATTCATCGAGTTTTAATGTCTACACTAGCCAAGCAGCAGGTTTTTTTTGTCTTTTGTACTCGAAGCACATGTATAGCATAACTTTCTATCTCCTCTTCCGCCTCTCGGACAAGTGCTATTACAAAGTGGGACCAAATTATAATTTGCAAACTGTGATCGTTTACTACGCCTCTGCCAACCCCTTCGGGGATACATGATTGAATGAGTGTATATATGTATATGTATATATGTAATTCTCTTACTACTAGACTTAATGAGCAAAGGTTAAAGTGATCAAGATATAGTCACTTACCAATAAATAACTAGTTACCATTTTTAAATGCAAGACTTTAATTTTAGTCATAAGTTTTAGCGTGAAATGTTTTATGTCTATGACAACGATATGGTTTTCTGGTAGAACATTCAGATTGTATGTAACCCAATTGTCAACTTGAATATTAAAAGTTTTAGAACACTGATAGTGATCAAAATCGTCTGGAACTTCCTTTAACAGATAGATCAGAATTTCATTATTTCCATCCATGTATCTTGCCACCGTTCTGCAAATATAATTAGTCACCTTGAAATGATGGACTTGTTACCATTTTCGACTTGCCTAATAGGTACTTGTCTCTTATCTCGTAAATGAGGCACTGTGTATCAATAATCCAATAAGATTGTAGATTGATAGAAGTATTCTACCAACGTATATAGTGTATTAGAAACAAAAAAATCTTCTGTTATTTGATAATTAGGGGGTATAGGTGCACTAGACAAAAGCTAATTGGCTTCCTTGAAGTTTAAGCAACTGCGGGTAACCGCTAGACAGCGGGTTTACAGGCAAAATAGGTGGAGTTTTCACAGAGATCAAACTAAAAATTCCAAGTTTGTTCTTTTTTTTAAAGAATGAGAGGGAGAGAATAGGTAAAAGAATATTTAGGAGGCTTTTAAGAACGTAGTCCATGAGTTTCCAGAAATATCACGTTTGGAATAGCATATAACAATATTTTTTTCATTAGTCATTAAAAATAAAGTTATTTAGCAAAAGTCAATTACAAAAGAAATGTAGGGCTTTAAAACAGATAGGTTAAAAATATCAAATAAATCTTTAGTGTTGTGATTGCTGCAGCATTGAACACGAAGAATTGCACACAAAGATTAAACTTTTAATCTGTATAAGATAACTATTACTACTTACTTACGTAATAGAAAAGTATTTTTGAATTTCTTTTAACAACGGGTCTCGTTTAGTGAATATTTCGGGCATACCAGCTCTTCTGATACAAAATTCATTGATGCATTTCTTGGTTGTCTCTAAACTGTTATCGCAACTGAAGAGGAACTTCTTTAGTATCATGTCATCTGTAAATAAAAATAATAATAATTAAATTTTAATTTAATAATAATAATTAAACTTTAATTTAATAATAATAATTAAATTTTAATTTTGTATTTGGATACATCTCAGTGCCATTTAAGCGCAATATAAACTTGTTTTATAAGTCACTTTAAAAAACAGGGGAATCATAATATGTTTTAATTAAATAACAAGTCGCTACGAGTACATCCCTCATGACTATTAAAGTTATTTTATACAAAAGTAGTCGAATAAAGCAATATACGTACATACATTTACGTCTGTATCACCGAAAGGGTAGGTAGAAGCGAACTTAACGGCAACATTTTGCCGTTAATAACTTAGTTCCATTGACGTAACAAGCACGCTCCTTTTTAGTAACCTTGTTGTATTACATCCAATTCCCAATTAGGAATTGGATGCACACCTATGCCTAGGACAGGTTCTTTACAGGATTTACATCAAAATAATTTTCAAATATCCTTTATACACGTTTTATTTTATATAAGCTTCACTTGTATGTTTGTTTGTTAGTTTGTATGTAACCGACTCCTTAGAGCGCGATTTGACCCACTTTAAACGGCCAGATTTCATTCAAACTTTGTAGATTCGAGGACCGATGACAATACACTAATTTGATAAGATAATTCCATTATTCAATTTGCAAAAAAAATGAAACTAAAAAAACACACTTATAAATAAAACAAACTAAAAAGTAGAAAGTAAATAATAGCTAAAAAAACTAAAGAACACGCTTTATACAGATAACCAAACTAAAAAATAGATTTTTTTTTAAATAAATTTGAATTAAGAATACGTCTAAAAAAATTTAATATATAAAAGTTAATAATAGTGTAAATAGGAAAAAAATGTTTTATTGTAAAATAAAGCGTGGGGTGCATGGTGTCAATAGTTATAAATATTTCATTGACAGATATGAAAAGAAGGATTATCATTTCAATAATAACTTAAAAAGCACCCCATATTTTTTTTTTTACATGGGCCTTCGGAAGAGGCCACCAGCTGGATCCAGTCTTGTCGTGGGAGGCGTTCGCATCGGCATCGAATCTTCGATGAGATACCTTGGTCTCACACTCGACAGTCGATGGGATTTCGGTTATCGCTTCCGGAATCTGGCCCCTAAGCTCATGAGGACGGCAGCTGCACTCTCACGATTGCTGCCAAACTTAGGAGGGCCCGACGCCTCTTGCAGACTTTATGTCGGAATCGTGCGGTCCATGGCCTTATATGGGTCGCCAATATGGGCAGAGACTCTGACGGACCGCAATATGGCGATACTGCGGCGACCGCAAAGGGCGATGGCCGCTAGAGTCATAAGAGGATACCGCACGATATCCTTCGAAGCGGCAAGTCTCCTAGCCGGTTCTGCTCCATGGGACCTGGAACCCTTGCGTCATTATATCTATGGCGCAAGGAGGCACTAGAACGGCACCTAAGACCCGCGCCTCGTGAAATCGAGGCGCAACGGTCACAACTTCGCCAGGTCCTAATGGCCGAGGGGAAACAACGACTGGAGCGACCAAGCGCAGGGCACGCCATAATTTTGGCGGTAGGACCCATCATGGAGGATTGGCTGGAGAGGCGACATGGCAGCCTCTCGTACCGGCTGACACAGGTGCTCACCGGACATGGCTGCTTTGGTAAGTTCCTGTGTCGCATAGGCCGGGAGCTAACGTCTGCGTGCCACCACTGCGGGGGCTGTCGCGAGGACACTGCGCTCCACACCCTAGTGGAGTGCTCAGCATGGACGCAACAGCGGCACAACCTCGTGACGGCTATTGGAGTGGGGAGCCTCTCGCTAGAGACCATGGTTCACTCGATGGTACAAAGCGAGAGTGCGTGGGAATCTGCCGTCTCCTTCTGCGAAGAGGTGATGCTGGTAAAGGAGGCGGCGGAACGGGAACGGGAGAGGGCTAGCACTCTCTCGTCCCGCAGAAGACGCACCAGGCGCCGGAGGGCGCAGAATAACCTCCGACCTCCATGAGCGCTGGCCTGGGGTAGCGGATCAGGCTGCCCGCTACCCTAGCAGAAGCAGGAAGCAGACGCTTAGCACTCCATGCTTTATTTACAATAAAACATTTTTTTCTTATTTACACTTATTCTTAATTCAAATTTATTAAAATTTATTTGCTATTTTTTAGTATTGTTTTCGATATAAAGCGTGTTTTTTAGTTTTTTTAAACTATTATTTATTGAGTATCGTTCACAAATTGATAAATTACGTGCTTTACATATACAGTAAGCTATTTACAGTGTTTTTCTTTACACTAAGTAATACTATTATCTATAGTAATATAATATAGGTGAATAGTTTTTTTAAACAGGCTAATCTCTAAACTCTAATAGAGTATTTAACAATAAATATATATGTAGATTATAGAACACCATGTTACGATCCTTAGGAGCAAACACAGTGAGTTGTGTAGCAAGTGTAGCATGTGAAACTGCTAGCTACGGTCCACTTTTTTTTTCGTGTTGAAATCCCCACGGGTCGTCATTTCACCTGAATTAAAGTGGTATGTCGGACTCGAACCTACAAAAATCACACGATTTTCTTTCACAAGTTGGTCTGTTATACAAAAGAAATCTTTAAAAATGCCGTATGGCGAAACCGGTCAGGTTTACAAATAAATATTGTTTAACAGTACAAGTGATTTTACTCAAGATGAGTAGCAAGTTCCATCAAGTGCCAACTATCAGCAGTGTAAAGTGTATAATAAGTATATATTAGGTAGAAGCGCGGTTATAAACTCCCGCGTTTTTGTTAAACATAATTATGCCCCACTTACGCAGGCCTGTTGTCGTCGACCGGGCACTTTGGGAGTTATATGAAAACATTGAGAGTATATTGAAAGAGATAGGCAGGTAGGAAGGGAAGGCAATGATAGTAAACGTGTAAGTAAGGATGGACTGGCAAGTGCAAGCAATAAGTAGTTCAAGCACGTTATACTTTTCCCAACGTATCTACTACCAATTTCTTGCTTAGGGCGTGTGTATTAAAATATGTACCCTACAAGTTTTTTTTTTTTTTTTTTTTATGCGATAGGGGGCTGACGGTTTGACGGGGGCAAACGAGCTGACGGGTCATGCCATGCCGCCCATGGACACCCGCAACTCAAGAGTCACAAGAGCGTTGCCGGCCTTTTAGGTAGAGGTACGCTCTCTTCTTGAAGGTTTGAAGGTCGTATCGGTTCGGAAATACGGCAGGTGACAATTTGTTCCATAAGCTGGTTGTGCGAGGCAAAAAGCTTCTGGAGAAGCGCACAGTGGTGGAGTGCCAATCGTCCAGGTGATGGGGATGGATATTTTGTCTTCGCCCCAGCGATTACTCTTTTGAGGGACCTGGAGGCAAAGTTAAATTGCTTCTTTAATGTGCTGGTCTTTACATCCCGTGGTGTCGCTGCATTAGCCCATGCTTGGTAACATTCCTGCTTTCGGCGGGACGCCGCTTTGCAGGTTCGAAGAAAAACCAAGGCTGGAACTTTCCACTTGTGGGAATCAGGGAGAATGGAATGAAAAGTTCCATACCCTGAAGCACAACATCCGCGACAGAGTCAGCAACGACATTGGGATCATCCGGCGAGAAGCAAACCTGCCTCCATGGGTAGGATGTAAAGAATGTTCTCATTCCATCCCAGTCTGCTGACCTATAGTGCCATACGCAGCGACTGCCTGTAACTCGCGGCCGCAGCGAGTGAACGAGTGGCACCATACTCCTAATCAGGCAATGGTCCGAAGAGCCAAGAGGGGCTTCAACGGATACTTTGTAGCTTAGCTTTGTAGCTTGTAGCTCTTCTTTGTAGGTCAGCAGAAGATCCAATAGTGAAGGCACGTGGCTTTCTGCATCTGGGATTCGCGTAGGCGTTGCTACCAGCTGCGTCAAGCCATATGCCAAGGCGAAATCGTGAACAGATCTTCCCGCATGATCGGTTTTGCGCGAACCATAATCCGTACTGAGGGTGGACGTCCAGGGGGGGATTCTCCAACGCTAGCGCTGGTACCCCCCTGGGGTATCCTTTTCGTTAACAGCGCTATCATTAGGGGTGTGGGGGATTTTGGGCCTCCGGAGACCTCACTCATTTCGGGGAAATGCAACGCAAGCGTTACTTCACAACCGGTTTTCTGTGAGGTGTGGTATCGCACCGGTCGAGCCGGCCCATTCGTGCTTAAGCATGGCTCTACCACTATGTAGTATATACTACTATGTAGATAATGGTAATGTGTTAATATGTTTTAAGCAATAACACATATATGAACTATATATATATATATCGTTATAGTTTGTTTACTATAAAAATAATAGAATAATATTTTTTGCAGACCGGACTTCTTTGTATTTTTTGTATATTTTTGAAATGATGACATTTTCGGTCAGGCATTGTTAATATACGAAAAATATATTTTATATAAATTCCAGACAATAAATACCATAGTAAGTTTAATCTGAATAGCACATAAGTATTATCTATTCGGCAGCAAGTTTTGAATTCATAATGTATAACCAGTTTTAGAGAAAAAATCTGCTAATTTGATTTTTATCAGCTGACGAAAAACGGAGGAGGTGCTCAAGTCTACCCGTATACATATATTTTCTTATCTTTGACCACGCACAACTTTTTACGGGATAGTTCAATTTCGATAATTCTTTTTTACTGGACTGGGCCACATGCTTTGTGTGTGTGTCTCATTTAAATAAATAAAATTGTAATCCTAGGGGTAGAAAAATAGGGATCGAATTTTTGTTCACCCAGTTTTCATCGGTTAACCGATTATGTTGAAACTTGATACTTATACATATATACTTGCTATCGAAGGACGCGATGATGGCAATATCACTATGACAATTTAAATTATTTTTTTCTGTCACTATTGTTTTATAATTATTGATCTGAGAATAATTAAATATTTTGAACTATATATCGCTGCAAAAAGTATCAAGTGTTTATTTTATAGTATCTTTTCTTGTATGTTATAAAATAAGCGTAGACTTCACAGAAAGACCAGGTGGCTCTTAATGAATAAAGAAAGCTGAACTCAGATGTATATATAATATCATTAAGATCCTCAGAATAATGACTGTGTATATATTTATATATAAAAATGCTATCTCCGGACTTTTCCGAAGATGTATTCTTAAATAATATAAAGATAAAATCTTTGTAATTGACAAAAAAGAAGAAACATAAAAATTGCACAGAAATGTGCGCTCACACTCGGAAAAGTATATGAAAAAAAAATTAAGATAAATCCACTATTTCACAGTTACACATAGCACCTTTTTTAATCATTCGGTATTATTAAAATGAGTTAACGTTCCAAAAAAAATATTTATAGACTACACTTACATATATCTTAATAAATGAAGAAATCTACCAAACTTGTTAGTAACTTGTAGAAATAAATGTCTTAGTTCTCAGAGAATGCAATATACATTGAGGGTTTACTAATACATATATTCTTTGAAACAATATGTTTCAAGCCAGCAGGTGTTTTTGTACTACTGGCGCCTCCAGTCACAGGATATACGGGTGACCTTGGTTTCTGCCAGCTACTGCAGTTTCTCTTAGCCCTGGTTCCTGTTCCTACACATTTTCCTTAGTCAAATTTTCTTTTTTTTTTTTCTTGTTTGTCACCTTAAAATGATTAGCCAGCCTAGCCAGGAAGAGCAGGCATCAGGCAGGTTGCCACCAATAAAAGAGATTAGCTAATATTCCCTTGCTATACCAAAAATTACTATTACAAAAAATAAATTTAGGACGCTGGTAGGAAGATGATGATGTTTCCTGACTATCGTCAGTCACTTTGCTCACGATAATTAATGGTTGTTATTTTTTATACTTACCAAAGTTATTGGGCAAATGCTGCTCCTTTGTAAGCCACTTTTTGATTGCTTCCACATCCCGGTCACTTACTTGGGCCATCTGAAAATGTAAATACCTTAAAACATTGACTAAAAGAATCTTAATGTAATTGATAATTTTTTGGAGAATTATGTGTAAATCTGGAGCATGCAATAATAATAACTCCACACATCTCACACACAGCCGTCTGATACCAAACTAATCAGAGCTTATATTATGGTAACCAGACTGCTGATAAACATACTTATATATTAATAAATACATACATACTATATATAAATTACACCTAAACACAGAACAAATGATCGTGCTTATCATACAAATATTTTTCCGGGGTGGGAATCGAACCAACGACTTCGGCTTAGCAGTCTTAATCGCTAACCGCTAGACAACAGGCAATGTACGTATGTTTCTCTTGACATAACTGCAATTATATTAAAACAACTTATCACCTGTCCTAATCGGGATTTAATTTAGTCGCGATAAAAATTATAATACTTTTTTGCATACCTGACTACACATATGTAACACCTGTATAACATTGAATATATATGATTCTTATTAAAAAACAACTCCCGCACTAAGATTAATTCCTATAGAAGGTTCTCATTGAAATTTGTTTACTTTGCCCCTGGAATTGTCATGTAGGATTTTGCAGATAAAGTACTATTTATGTATGTTATGTAAATTAAAATCGGTTCTAGTAAATAGATAATATGTCGTTTTTCTAATTAATAGTAACATTAATGTACTGAATACCATACAATTAAATAATCAAACCATTTAAGTACAAATTACTGCGTAATAGCTTTAGGTATAAGCGCCTACTATCAAAGCGACAAAACTATATATTTAAGAAAACTTTACCTTAGATAATCGATGTCAACGTTAAGATTCTAGACGTGAGACGTCCACGAGTAACTAATAATAATAACACAATTTTATTTATTGACTAAACTTAATATAAAATATTGTAAACGCGAGACACAAGTGGCTGACAGTGAAGTGTTTGTATTACTGTTCTACATCGTAATGACACGAGAACATGTTCATGTATTTGAATCTTAATATATTTATAGCTAATAACTTAAATATAAAAGTGCTATATTGAGTCAGCATTAAAAAAAATACCAAACAACCTTTTAGAATTTAAGGGATATAAAAAAAAATCTGATGGTTTAACCTTTCTGGTGGTATTTATCCTAATAGTAAAATTTGGTAGGTATATGCTGACAAAATGCTTTTGTCATTATTTTAGTTTGAAAATCGGCCAAAATCACGGATATTTGTAATTATATATGTTGATGAGATCATTTTAAAATTGTTATATTGCCAGCAATGTCTTCCGGTATTTATAGTTTCCGGATGACATTATCTATTGAACGAAACCAGCCAAAAAGTAAAATAGTAATTAGATGTTTTTTGTTTTTGAAAATGCATAATTTTTCTTGATTGTTTTATGATTTTTCATATCATAAACAAATAAATTCGTTAAAGTAATTTACTAATTTCATCAACAAATCTAGCGAAATCTATTCCTTTCCTAAAGTAAGGCGTTTCGTAATGTATATAGTATATACCTATAACTAGATAGATAATTTATTTAATATTTATGCTACTATATTCCTTTATTTCATTGTGCTTTCTTGATCGACAACTCTCAGCCACACAAGTCTCTGTCTCATCCAAAGATTGACTGTTAGAAAATGTCTACGGTATTTAGACTCCTCGGTATTTAGACGCATTTTATAATACCTGCAGGAAGTTCCAATAAATAAATATAAAATCAGAACAATATTTTATATATTGTAAACTGAATTTTGAATGCTAGAATTCCATTCCATGTTTTGATCCAGTAAACCAGATTATCGTTCTCCCGTCTCTTCCAAGACTCAACAACAACAGAAAAAATATGTTGGGTTACAAAATGGTTCGTGACAGGATTCGCTTTTAGAACATGGAATACTTTATGACTTATATTACATTATGAATATAAAGAGACATTAGTAAGAATTGCTTTGGGTCATCATCATCATCAGCCTATCGCCGTCCACAGTCCACTGCTAAACGACGACGATGGCATCACCTAAATACTTATATTAATGGCTTTAAGTAAATGACAATTTTAACAATAATTAACTTATACATATTAGAACACTCTTATGGGATGATTGATGATTTAGACAGTGGTTTGCCTCTACTTTGTTATTGTCTCATTTTTAAAATACATAAGACAATTCTCACTCACACCCTTGTTGACTGGAGTATAGAGGGTATAAAGGTTTATTGGATGATTTTATACCATATTGGTAACAAACAAGCATAATAAACATTTACCACAGCCGGGGGACTTGACCTATAAACTTATGTCTTATAAAACCATTTGTAGTGTCTAGAGACAAACTACTACAGAGTAGGAGATAATGCTAGAATCTGAGTTAGTATGAAAATCAAACAGGAAATACAAGCTTTACGATCAATGTCACCCGCCAGGCGAGACAAGTGTCTTTTATTAACGAGAATATTAATTAGGCTAGTTTCCTGAATATAAGTCATGAGTATTGAATAATGATTGCCGCGTGTATTATTTTTAACACTCAAATAGTAGTTTGAGCATTTTATTAAAGCTTATTCAGAGCGTCGAACTCAACGCTCGATCCGTGCTTGAGCGTGAGCGTCGAAACAATAGGTAATCCTTACTTCCTTACTCCCTCCTCAAATTATAACTTCAAAAGTAAGTTTGTTTGTTTGTCTGAAATTTAGCATACATGTTGTCAGGGTAACTGAAAAGGAGAACAAATATATATTACAAATATATCTTGTCTTTCATCCCGAAGAAAGTAGATACCTTTTTTTTCTTTTTTTAAAAGATAAAAAAACCGAGGTATAAAATAATTATTTTTTGACGGTTTATAAGTTTATAACATCCCGGTAGAGTTTAAAATCCCAGCATTTCAGGCACATCTTAAAAATGAATGAATTAAACCGTCCTAACTAATATTATAATAAAGAAATAAGTTTTGTATGGTGGTATATCATAAAAAAACTTAAACATAATTTAAAAAAAGATTTTATATTTCCATATAAAAATAATTAAATAATATTTATAACAAATCCTAGGAATAGTGTATTGATTGTTTAAGTCTGTATTTATTTGTTTATCATATCTTATTAATCAACAGAGAAATGAGTTGTTTTTTGTTATGCTTCATCTTGTATATTTTTTCATCACTTTTAGATATGATAAGGCCAGCTTTCAAAAATAAAAAGTTGCCTTTTTTAATATATAAGCCTGCCATAGTGACTCCGCTTTCCCTGATGGAAAGCAATAAGTGGAGTCAAAGAACGTGGTCACCATCCTCATTGCATGTCTAGTCAATGTAGCATGGTGACCGAAACTATGGCGGCCTGGTGAGATGCTTTTTTTCACGTCCCGCTAAAAACACCCGGGATCAAAGTGGGAAGGAAACACGTGCGCTGGTGGTGAATTCCATACCTGAGGTCCCGGCTACTAGACGCGATGACGGAACACTGTGTCGTTTTAGTCGGTTCGAGTCCGACATACCGCCTTACCTGGGACGGTAAGGTGACGACCCGTGAAAAAAAAAGGCTTTCACTGATCGGCACAGGAAAGAAGAGCCAAACGACTCTCAAACGGTGACGGTTTGGTTTGGTCACGGCTTGGTACACTTGTACTTGGAACAGTTAAAATTTCATGTTAGTTAAGTTGATTCTTTTCCGGGGGGATAGGCCTCGTTAGCGTTGGTCCGCAACCTATCTAGAGAAGGAAAACTCGAACAAATCCGGAGTGGTAGGCTCCGATAGGCACAAGTAGGCTATAACCTGAAAAAAGTGGCAGTCTCCTGCAACCAATCTGGCTCTGCACGTATCGACTTGTCGTCCCTGCAGACCCAGGCAGTGCGGTCGAGAGGGTGGCGTAGGCTCTGGGCAAACCTACGTTTCCTTAAGTCGTCCCAGGCGACGCAATGTCTGTGGAGAGTGTTCTTCACCCGTAGCAGTTCTGCTGCGCGGATAACAACACGGAGAGTGGCAGTTTACCGGTGATAAGTCTGCGCGTAAGGACGTAAGCGCCAGGGGTCACATTGTACAGCTACCGCCCGTTTAAGCCGGGCAGCCCCCGGCCAGTAAGGTGCTGTTCCGTCCCGGTGCTGATTTGTTGCTTTAGGGTGTAGGCAACAATAGCTTTGCTAGACGATTGGTGCCGATATTTTACCACACCTGGCAATACAAGAAAGAATACAAATAGAAAAACCATTCCATCACTTACCATGCGCCTAGCGACATGGAATGTCCCCACCATGGGGACTGGCCTCCCAGACACCTGTGGAGTTTCTGGTTGCGCTGAAGAACTGCCAAAACAGCCGTCACAGATGGAGAACTGACGAGACTTAATGTGGCCATCTCAGCTCTCCAAGAGACTAGACTCCCCGATGAAGGATCTTTACTGGGGCAAAATTACACCTTTTTCTGGAAAGGCAAAGACCACGCAGACAATCGCGAACATGGGGTCGGCTTCGCCGTGCGTAATGCCTTTTGTCATCAATCGAAACGCCTCAGGGAATCTCGGAGCGTATAATGTAATTATGTTTGTCAAGCAAATGCGGCTTTGTCACTTTAATCTCCGCCTATGCTCCAACACTATCAGCCTCCTATGAGGCAAAAGACCAATTCTATACACTCCTAGAACAGACAGTCCATAAGGTGCGACCAAGCGATCGTCTCTACATTCTCGGTGACTTTAATGCCCGAGTCAGCCAAGACATAACCATGGTATAGGTAAAATAAACGATAATGGCCAACGCTTGTTAGAGTTCTGCTCTGGCAACCTACTGTGCGTTACTAACACCTATTTTCGAGGTAAACCATCCCAAAAAGTTTCGTGGAAACACCCACGCTCGGAGCACTGGCATCAATTGGACCTAATACTTAGTAGGAAAAAAGATATCAAAGAAACATTGCACACAAGATCCTTTCAAAGCTTTACACCCCTTCTCGACACAAAACGTCAAGCAGCATTATGTTACCGGATGAATCCATGCTCCGCTACACGTGAAGACCTTAGCAAAGCCAAAGCTGCACTACAGCGTAGCTCTCGTATACTTGCCAATGAGTACTGGAATAATCTATGCCAAAACATTCAGACGTGCGCAGAGAAAGGCGACTTCAGTGGTCTCTATCCCGGAATTAAGCAAGCTTTGGGACCCGTGCCCAATAAGACTCCAATTCTCAAAGATGCCAATGGAATTGCCATCACCGATAGCCATAACCAGCTCCAAAGGTGGGTAGAGCACTATTCAGGGCTCTACTCACAGCCAATTAACATCATGCCTGATACTCTACAGAATATCCCTAAACTTGATGCCTGGTCCGAACTGGATGACCCACCTACAATCGCAGAATTTCTAGTTGCAGTTGCTCAATTGAAAGTAAGAAAGAGCTCAGGAGGCGATAACATTTACCCCGAAGTTGCCAAACTCAAGTGCGTCTCAGCAATGTTATTTGATTTCTTATTAAAATCTTGGGAATCCAGCGCTGTACCTCAGGATATGCGCGATGCAAATCACAAAGGAAAAGGTGATCGTGGTGACTGTAATAATTATCCCTTATGAGCATTGTGGGAAAGCTGTTTGGCAGAGTAATCCTCAATTAACTACAGCGCTTAGCAAACCGCGTATATCCTGAGAGCCAGAGCGGGTTTCGTTCAAACCGCTCCGCAGTCGACATGATATTCTCACTTCGCCAGCTGTAGGAAAAATGTAGGGAGCAGAACACCCCGCTGTACATAGCTTTTGTAGACCTCAACAAAGCGTTTGATACAGTGAGCAGACAGGGCTTCTACACGTGCCTAGAACACATAGGTTGCCCACCGAAACTTTTATCTTTAAACCGAAAATTTTCTTTTCATTACTACTAAAAGTAGTGTGGCGTACATATGCCACGTACTCTAAAGCTCTAAAAATGCAACAAGATAGCACGTATCCACTCGCACAGCATACCAAGCGGCGAATGAACGCGATCCTTTTTTTTTTTTTTTTTTTTTTGTGATGTATGGCTGTTGACCGCAGATGGCCTCGACAACCTTGCACGGGCAAGGTGAGCTTGGTGAGCGCTGAGGACTCTCAACCGGTCTTTTTTTTAAGCGACGTTGCCCAAGGGCACCCCCTGTGGAGTACGCACCTCGGCTTGGGGCATCGCTGGCAAACTAGGGCGACCAAGACCCACATTTAAATGATTAACGCGACGCGTATTCCGGCCCCGGCGGCGGGGGCGAAATCGCGGACGATTTGTGATAGCTTCGCGAGCTGTGTGCGCTCTACGTTGAGCGAGTGTGATGTTATCGTCTAGCTCTCCGAGAGCATGTTTAGGTCTACGTATTCGTGATATATTGCTGGGTGTGTAATTTACAGCCGCAACCACTACAGGGTTGGGGTGAGTCGGAGCAGAGTCAAAGTAGCTAAGGGGAACGCGATCCGCGCGACACCGCGTTTTTATACGATGCATAAATTTATACTCACGCACACATACAACGACAACAGCAACGTAAGCTGATTGGTTGCGTACACAGTAAATATTGTAAATATAGAATAAGAAATGTGATTGGTTAATCCATATAATGTGCGGTAAACTAACTCCATTACTTAATGGTCAAAAATGTAAATATAACTAGCATACTTTTAATCAAATACAAGTCGATTCCAACCATTCCCTGGTGTTTTACTTCAGCAACGGTTCAAGGACTAACCAGTCTGGCCGGCTAACATAGGCACCTTTCCTTGCTCCTAGTATTATCTACTTATCTTCGGTTCGATGGCTCATACAGCCTGGCCGGCTAAGTAGATATCCTCACCTCATTCAGCCAGCTGGCACAGACGTAGAAAAAGTACTACTTTAAAAACTTATCGGGTTAGCTACCCCAACAGCTGATCCCGAAAGTAGCATTTGGCCACGACCACCAGGGTGTTCACTTGCATACACGGGCAGATGGCAAATTATACAACCTTGCGCTTCTGAAATCAAAACGGCATCGGGAGGACCTCTATTGTAATAACCTTCTGTGCGCAGACGATGCAGCTCTTGTAGCCAATTCTGCTCACGAGCTACAGGTTCTTGTTGATCAGTTTGCTCGAGCTTGCCATTTGTTCTCAATGACCGTAAATGCTAGGAAGACGGTAGTTTTGGCGCAAGGCTGCACAGACCCACCGGAAATACTACTATTGGGTAACACGCCTCTAGAGGTTGTCGAAAAATTCTGTTACTTGAGGTCGACCGTGTCGAACCATCTTTCACTAGATGTGGAGATCGATATCCGTATCGGCAGGGCGGCCGCCACGTTCGGAAGGCTTCGCACAAAAGTATGGGAAAATAAGCATTTGACTAATAAAACCAAAGTCCTAGTCTTTCAGACTTGCGTTCTTAGCATACTTATGTACGGGGCCGAGACTTGGACCTCCTACGCCAAGCAGGAGCGACGGTTAAACACTTTTCACATGTGCTGCCTCAGAAATATTTTAGGTATTTCGTAGACTCAAAAAGTCACTAACGAAAAGGTTCTCGAAATCGCTCAGATTCCTAGTTTCACCGCTGCTCTTAAACAGAAGCGTTTGCGGTGGCTAGGGCATGTGCACAGAATGGAACCTTCTCGTTTACCGCGACAAGTATTATTAGGAGCCGTAGCGAATGCTAAGCGGGCTGTGGGACGACCTTTACTTATGTAGCTTCAAAGATTGTGTCAAGCGAGATTTGAACACCTTCAAAATAGACCTCAAAAAATGGGACGAACTCGCCAATGATAGAATCGAGTGGAGGAAATGTTTAAAAGATGGGCAGAAATGCTACGATGAAATGTGGTTAAAGACATTGGAGGACAAGCGTAGCAAAAGGCATAGAAGCGACCAAAACCCACTACCGGTCGCATCACACATCTGCGCTAGATGTGAACGGCCATGCCGATCACGCATTGGCCTCTACAGCCATATGAAAAAATGTATTTCACAATATTAATAATAAACGCCTTGAATACCTACAAAGACATGGCTTATATCGTCTGCAAAGACGCTAAGGTCAATATATATAAGTTGATTTTTTGTTTCTTTTTTTAATATTTTCATAATCCGAGTTTTTTATATTAATTTTACGTTTTCCATTTTCTATATTGTTGTTGAGGCATATTTTACACAAAATTGCGGGTATGCATCTCTTTCGACTGATAAGACTAATAGTATCGCTATCTCTTTCAATATTATGAGAAATATTTTTACAAATTATTATTACAAGTATTAAAGACTAAAATTAATAATAGCTAATACGAACTACGCAATATGACAGTAACAGATTAATAAATAAAGAATACAAACTAGAACGTTGACAGGGTTTACTGATATCACGTTGCACTCAACTTACATCGGAAGTCTTATATCAAAAGTAGCCATTAGAAGGTACTAAATGAACACTAATTAACTATCTGACCGTATGCCATTACGGAGTACATGCCGTATATTTAAAAATGCATTTATGTACAACGAACTCCCATACCCATGACTTTGCTCGCATTAAGTTATGTTTTGTTTATCTTTCGGGAACAGTATTTTGTATGAACGACGGATGTATTTTATTGTCATACGAAATCTAGTTGCCAATTCGGGTGCGGATAGTGATGACTCTATATTTTGATTTTAGGAAGTTTGAAAAAAAAAGGACAATATTTTAAATGTTTTCAGTCAGTCGGTCGGTTTGTTTTAATCATCTCTTTAGGTAAGCTCGTGCCACGATTGTAAAGCCCAAACCAAAAAAGCCTGTGGGGTCATGACGAATTATGCCAATTTAATAGTCAAACACAAAATGAAGGATTTCAGAATAATTAGAATATATATAACAAGTTTGATTTTTATGTTTAATGCTTAAAAACCTTAAGTAAATAGACTTGGTATATAAAAAAAACAGATTATTTTCATTGGTCTTCTCTTCACGCTTGACGGGACATAAGTATGAAGCAGTCTTAGACTTACTTTAGACTTTGACTTAAACATCATTTAATGACAGACATCATAAACCTAATCATTACACACACATAATGATGTTTAAAAATATTCCATAAAAACAATGTTACAAAAACCGAAGGCATTCAAGGCTTTTGTTCAATCAATATCTAGTGTTTTAAAGGATCCGATAGTTGAGTTGTCCAAAATATTCGCCACTTTCTGGTTAAGATCAGCCTTCCACAAGTTGTCATCAGGTAGAATTTACTAAAAAAATGGATTTTATTCAATATAAGGTACAGTTTACAAAAACTGCTAATAAGTGACATAAAGTTAATATTTAATTATAGTTATGTATTTATCCTCATTACTGAATCAAGAAAGTAAATTACCAACTAAAACCATGTGGCAACGATCCAACTGGGTAAGATAGGATTTTCTATTTCAATATAAGTATAGAATAAAGGAGTAGCATTTGTAAATTTTATTTTTAATGAAAATAAAATTCATGTAGGTACATACATGTAAATGTACTAACTACTTGATTAATGAAGCACTGACGACTTAAAGACAAAACTGTTTTTTTACATGGATACATACATATATACATGCACTACTATTTCCCTGAAGGGGTAGGCAGAGGCGACTCAAAAACCCATTATTTGCCAACTATAATTTAGATCTACTTACTTTACAGGGGCAAGCTTTATATGAGTATATACTATCTGGGAGATTGGCCAGTTCACACCCACGCGCTACGGGAAGAGATGGGTGGCCCGGCCTTATTCTACTACACAGGGAACGTTGCAATTTCAAAATAGATTTCTCCACTAATTTACTGGTACTGTGTTCAGTGATGTGGATTCTTTGAGGTTAGATTTAAATAGGTAGGTCAGGAGACCTACATAAGATTCAGAATATTACCTGTTTTCAGAAATCATGTTCATCCAAAATGCGTTCTGTCTGCTCCTCCATACTCTGACCGTTGTCACCGTATTCCTTAGGAAGAGCCTCCTTATTTATGAACTTTTAAACATCGTTGTAATCGGAACTTGTAACTGAAATTATTTATATATTTATATTTTTTTTAATTATTTAAAAGCTTTTATTTGATAACCCGATAGCTTTACAAATGACAGTCACTGGCAACTAATACTTTAAAGACTGAGATGAAATAACACCTAAGCATTGTTTTTGTAAAGTATAGAAAGTTTTTTTTAATCACTTCAAAAACATAACTTAAATAAGGGACTTAAAGTCGGACAAAATAATGGAACTGAATGCTAAAAAGATAATATTGTACACGAACTCGTAAAACGGTGGACAATTAATAAGTGGACATCTTTTAACCGTAACTAGTATGCCGTTACGGTCTTCCTCCTGAAATAATTTTAAAAAGAAAAAAAAATCTTGTATATTTGTCCTTTAGTAATGCTATTATTGTTGCCTCCTATACTCCTCCTCCTCCTATACGAAAAAATAACAATTATAAGTAAGTTATAGTATAGTTTAGGAAATAGTTTAGGAATCAATGAAAGTGAAAGCGCATTTAAAAAAAACTGTTAGTTAATTTTTTCGGCTGATTAAACTACAATTTTAAAAACTATATGCAGCACGATCTAAAAATATAACAACAGGGTAGGACAACAGGCGAGACGGAATATATCTTACTTACACAGTAAAAAGCTGATAAACATTTTTAAATAGAAGATAATCAGTTTTGACATAAGCTGAAATGGTTTTCAGGTAGAGGATCAACTGTATACGTTACCTAGTTATCAGCCTGAGTGGTGAAAGTTTTCAAGCGGTCATAGATGTCGAAGTCGTTCGCGCAAATAAATCAGAACCTTATTATTTCCGTCCTTGTAGTCACAGATCTGTAAAATTAAGTGAATCATGAACACTAATGTTTTGTATTCAAAAATATATATAGTAGACTATCGTGACTGAAAGTCTAATACCGTAATTTGTTTCTAAATAAGTTTCTTTTTGTTAAGCCCCAACACGATTTGTTATTTGAATACGACCTAATGCGTTTATAGTTAATGTTTTGAGTTTGATTCTTTAGAAACATTTAAAGAAGTGATAATATTGTAGGGTCGTATAAACCGCATTAGAACAATTATATTTTTTTGTGATTATATAGTATATCTCTGTCCCTAATTTTGTTTTGAGACTGTCAAATTTAAGTTAAAAGGTAGACAACGAATTTTATATTACTCAAGAGATAGAGAGAGAGAGTTGATAGTAATAAAACTATAATTATTTCATACTAAGGATGTTTATCGAATGACAGGTATTTATGACGGACGCATAATAAATGGAAACATAATTGTTGATCTTTACGTGAAAAATCTAAATATTTTGTTAAGAAGCCCCAAAATATGTCAATATTTTTGAGCACACTGTTCCAGAATAGTCTGTATATGACGCTTAATATCTCGAGGACAGTTAAATTATCTGTTTTTATGTTTAGTTTGGTTAGTAGGTTTTGCTTGTATATAGTTATAACTATTAATTATGAACTATGTCTAAGCGAACATATAGGAGCCCAATTGAAACCCAAGATACTTGGAACTTTGTTTAATTATAAATAAAATATAAAATTACAAATCGTGCGAAGGTTGGTTTGATAGTGAAACCTGCGTGCAGGTGGTGTAATAATATAATTATGACGCCTGTGTATTTTTGAAAGCAACTTGGCACACTATGAGTTGAGTTGAGTCTATTCCTTTAGCAGGCGCTTGGCCTGAATATACTCTCGCACGTTGAAAGACCCAGTGATGGGCGTAGTCGTCGTAGAACGTCACACTTGATCTTTTGTAGTGTGGATGTCTGCAACTCTTGCAATGCAGTCAGTTTAATGAAGGAGCGTATACTCTTGAATAAGGACAAGGTCACCCATGTGCAGATTTGCATGGTTGACGCATTTTGTCTTCTCTGCTGCAACTCTGATATATATTAACATTGCCATCTCTGCCAGAAGTCTTGGTGAAGCTTTTCAATTCAGTCTTTTCAATTTAGTTTTCCAAAGCCGGAGAAGGCACCGTGGTCAGAGGTCTCCCAATAAGAAAATGTCCAGGGGTAAGGGAGAGCAGGTCGTCGGGAGAGGCGGATAACGGGTATAGGCGACGACTATTAAGTGTAGCTTCAACTTGCGAAAATAGTGTTGAAATTTCGTCATACGTTAATGAATTATTTCCCATAACTCGACTGATGTGATGTGTGGATTTTTTCAGATTAAGCCCGGCTTCAAAAATACCCCCGAAGTGAGGGGCGGAAGTGGGTGAGAAACAAAATTATATACCTTCCTGATTAGTGAAGTTCAATAAATGGTCTTGGTTAGTTTTAAAAATGTGCCCACCTCTTTAGAGGCAGCTACAAAATTACGGCCATTATCGCAGAATACTTCCACTGGCTTACCTCGGCGTGAAATAAATCTGCGAAGCGTCATAATAAATGCATCCTTTGTAAGGTCGCCTTCAGCTTCCAAATTAACATATTTATATCACAAACAAACGTACAAACAGAGGTAGCAATTTACCCCTTTCAAATTTTGAATCGTAAGGGCCGTGGTAGCAGATTGATAAAATTTTACCTCTGTTCGCCAGCAAAATGCAATCCTATAGATAAAAACGGTAAAACTGATGTTAATCACTGCTTTGGTAAATCTCCCATTTTTGGACATAGTGTTTTACTACGCATACGTCTGCAGAACACAGAATTGTTGCCACTGGCAAGAAGTCTTAAGTGTTCCATTTCAAAGTATAATTTAGTAAAGTGATGACGTAATTGAACTAAAATGGGCTGCTTTTTATTATAGTTATAATTTGACTGATCTATTTACCCGCCTACTCTTATTATATTTAGTTTATCCATAAAGAGAGGTAAAGCTACAAATTTGGAATTCGGACTTAACTCTTTATTTTTAATTAATAAATGATATTCAGTTGTAAATTACAGTTTGAGCAAGACCACAAAGGCCATGAAATGCCTCAGTCAACTCATTTATAGTTAAGCATCCTAAACGCCTTTCTTTAGATTTTTTTAACTAAAAATGAACCTTCTAATAAAAGCAATAGTTCTTTGAAGTAGTTAATCTTGAGTAATGGTTGAAGTTTATTATCGGTTCTGCAGTAAAAGTTGTGCGAGATATAATTTCTGGTAACTCTGGTATATCAGTACGATTTTTTTTATACGAGCCAGTCAGATTCGTGTTTTGACAAATATTCAGGACCTGACCACCACAACTTATAATGATATCGTGCTCAATTTTTTCTCACTGCATCAATTTGGTTTTTTTCGTAATTGTATTACTAATTTTTATTAAAAAGATTTTAATTGCATTTAAAACTACTAAAACCTTTATAAAAGAAATACCTTCATTATAGTATTGTATTATAGTATTGTACCTAGTATTTTCATTGAAATTAATGATACGTTATATTATTTTAATCAAATACGCATATTCTTAAAAAGTACAGGCACGAGTAGATTAGTGGTATTCACTACCGCACAAAATTAACATTAAGGTATTCTGTTCTATAATATAAAATATAGTTAGCACATTTAGGTAATTACTTCCTTCTTAAAACCGTAGGTTGCAAGTGGGGAAAATATTTAAAAGTCTGAATAAGAATATAACTGAGGTCAACGACGGGTAGGTACTTAACTTTCGGGCTGAACCTCGACGCGCGGTGCAAAGCTATGGGTGGTCCACTGATCGAGTGGGGTTTCCATGTCCCGCTGTGTAATCCTTGTTTACTCATTGAACTCCGTCCAATATTAAGCGCCGTCAACCTTTGCTTAGTTGATGTCGACGCCGGAATAAAATGGTATATTTCCTGAAATTTTGTAGATATATACACCAATTTTTGTCTTAGCGGACATAAAGGAGCCTCAATTATTGTACACTTCGGAC
Organism: Tyria jacobaeae; assembly: GCA_947561695.1. Classification (NCBI taxonomy): domain Eukaryota; kingdom Metazoa; phylum Arthropoda; class Insecta; order Lepidoptera; family Erebidae; genus Tyria; species Tyria jacobaeae. The sequence goes on along the minus strand of OX387221.1, from coordinate 10,647,596 downwards.
GTTTCAGCTCGTCTAGTACAAAACTCATTAATACATCATCAAAAAAGTGATGTTTATAATGTAGTCGGGTAAGAAAGTTTGTTAACAGACGCTATAAGTGGGCCACATTTAAAGTTTTAGAATAGGCCAATACGAAAAGCACGTTTTTGGTACATAAAATATGTTAGGAGAAATTAAATGAATATATGTTTAAATAAAAAAAATACGTTATATGTAAACCCGTCGGTATGATTGAATATTTAATATTAAGCGCCGTCAACCTTTGCTTAGTTGATGTCGACGCCGGAATAAAATGGTATATTTCCTGAAATTTTGTAGATATATACACCAATTTTTGTCTTAGCGGACATAAAGGAGCCTCAATTATTGTACACTTCGGACGTTTCAGCTCGTCTAGTACAAAACTCATTAATACATCATCAAAAAAGTGATGTTTATAATGTAGTCGGGTAAGAAAGTTTGTTAACAGACGCTATAAGTGGGCCACATTTAAAGTTTTAGAATAGGCCAATACGAAAAGCACGTTTTTGGTACATAAAATATGTTAGGAGAAATTAAATGAATATATGTTTAAATAAAAAAAATACGTTATATGTAAACCCGTCGGTATGATTGAATATTTTTATCGAAATCGGTGTCTTTGAAAATCGTGTTTATTGCCCCTATTTTTTGTTTATAGCCCCTAGTTTAATGCCCCGTAATATATTTAATGACGTATTCAGTCATTGTCTTTTAAAAAAAGTTGATAACCGGCTTCAGTGCGCGTTTCATATCGTTTTCCGCAATACTTCTAAGGGAACGTACCCGTACTACGGGGGTGGGGGGAGATGTCTTTAAAAATAAAACGCTCAGTCACAAGGGTGGGGGGGTTTTGTTAGGTTTTCGTCACGTAGTCAATAACCTATAGAAAAATCTTACGCTTTTTCGAGCCATATTCAAAATATGAATAAAAGAAAAGAATACTTCTACTTTAGTTAAATTAAGTTCCTGTTACAATATGTTTTTTCTTCCTGATAATTGTTTTATACTTGTAGTTGTAGTAATAAAGATAAACGTGTGCCAAAATATTTTTTTTTATCTTTCTGTTTGCAAAAAATATTAAACCGTACTTCTGAATTACTACGTGACAAGTCGAGGGGTAAGAGGGGGGGGTCGTAGCAAATACTACGGGTGGTCACCAAGGGAGGAGGAGGGGTTTATAAATTGTAAAAACGGGCCGCGTAGTATGGGTACGTTCCCTAATAGTGAGAACGTTGAACTTTAAAAACTTATTCGTGATTTCCCTGGTATCCCATAATAAAAAAATCGTGACTTGGTCACAGTGGGACAACCGCTCCTTCACATAAAACAAACATTAAAAAAAACGGTCAACAGTTAGCGGATAAGCCGCTTAACAGACATACATAAAAACTACATTCAGTCGAACCCCTTCTATTTTGAAGTCGGTTAAAAAAGCAAGCTTTCGTACATACAGTCAATTTAACTATGACAGTAACGTTAGTCACATTTTAATGCATTAGTTTGCTTGAAAAAAATTGTTACTTGTACTACGCTGTACTTTAATAGTAAGAACTTGAAATTTAAAAACTTATTTGTAATTTCCCCTGTAAAAATATAAAAACAAGATACAGTCAACCATAGAACTTACACTTTTTTTGAAATATTTTAAAAAGATATATTGTTAAATCACACATGTTATACTTGAGTGGCGTTTAATAAATAGGTATTTGTTTATGAATGTAACAACCCATGATATACCAATTAATAAATATGTCTGATTTATCTACGACATACTTAATTTCAATTTAGTACTTACAGTCTAATTATGATTACGCAACTTCCCGGTTCTAACATATCTAGCCTATAACGTTTATTTAGCCTATTACCTGTTAACCGTAGTATTTATTTTATTGAGGCCGTAAACCCTACTATAGTCTTCGATATAGAATAAATAACATTGATAGATACATCATTTCATACAACTTTACAGACATTCTGTATATTCATCTTTAAATGGCTTGGAAAAGGTGTATTAAACGCCAACATTTTGCCAACCATGTTTAATCTAGCCTATTGCCGTCAGCTGGGCACTGTATATACTCGTATATTCTCTTAGAGATAATAGTCAATCTACTAATAAGGTAATAAACTCAGTCATTTAAGACAATTAACACAATTGACATTATATATTTTATTTTATTTTATGATTATGACAATTACAGATACATATATGCTTATACTTACTCACCTACTACAATTATTGGTCCATAGATTAAATATTATATCATTATTGTAAAACATATTTCAAATGCCTATCGAACGCATAATAGAAGGACTGTGAGCATCTACAGTGAATGCATCTACATGTGAATAAATAATAATTTCATTTCAATCTCTTAGTCCTTTTTAAGACACCCATTGGAAGAGATAGGTTGACCGTATTATACTCCACTGAAAACCACAAAACCACATGGTTATTTATGCTTTTATTGTTTTTAATTTAATTTGGCTATTATTCTTTATTGGTACTTTTTACACGGCAGTATCTAGACCCAAACTATGCGAATCTTGTACTATCTATATCTATATGTACTATCTTGTACCTATCCAATTCCTAAATTGAAAATTCCGAAAAATTTCTCCTACATTTGACGAGGAAATATGCGGATGACCAAGTAATACTTGCGTCATCAGCTGAGGAGTTACAGGAGATAGTAACAAACTTGCATGGGACATTAGAAAGAAAGGGTATGAAAACTAATGTGAGCAAGACTAAAACGATTGTTTTTGAAAGGGATGAAAATAGAACGTTTTGTGAAATAATGGTATGTGGTAAAAAAGTGGAACAAGTGAATGAATTTGTATATCAGGGATCAAAGTTTACTAGGGAAGGAAAGTTTGATGGTGATATAAAACGAAGAGTGAGTGCGGGTACTAGTTCGGTCATCCCGAAAGGATGAATGAAAGATGATTGACAAAAGGTATTTATGTGGCAGAGGTAAATGGAGTTGGCGGAAGAGAAAGTCCTAGACGAATGTTCTTGGACCAAGTTCAAGACAATCTAAGCAAAGGCCAGATCATAAGTACCTTTAATCGACGAGTCTGTATGTGGAACGGAATGAAAGTTGAAGAAGCGAGAAAGGTATATCAGAAATGTAGCAAATGGAAGGAAGTGGCCTCTGCCTACCCCTACGGGAAAGAGGCGTGATATTATGTATGTATGTACAATAGTTATAGAATTGTTTTGAAATGAATTTGTTTACGGATATCTTCATTAACGAGTCAAAGTAACATTGACAACCTTGGTGTTAAGTTGAACCGGTTTGATTAGAGGACTTGGGTGTTTATAAATAAACATAAAATATTTGGCATTATAAATGAACAAGTATAATACAAATATTCACAGGGTATGCAATTGTATAATAATAATAATAAATATGTTTGTGATTTTAAGTTATGTGGTAATGTTACTTTGTGTTTGGCATTTCATTCATTCAATTAATAACTTTAGCAACATGTTATATCTGTTAATACACTAAAATACCTGTTCCTTCCCTTTCTATTTTCTCTTTCCTATCAATGTACTAAAAAAAATCCCACCTAATTCCCAAAATTGCCCAAATGACGGCAGTAGGCTAAATTTGGGCAATTTTGGGAATTAGGTGGGATTTTTTTCTACTTCTTACTACTTTAGCAACATGTTATATCTGTTAATACACTAAAATACCTGTTCCTTCCCTTTCTATTTTCTCTTTCCTATCAATGTACTAAAAAAAATCCCACCTAATTCCCAAAATTGCCCAAATGACGGCAGTAGGCTAAATTTGACTAAATTACAATCTGCAAAATGGGAGCGTTAATTGAGCCTCTGCCTACCCCATCTTGGATATATCCGCAGCAAGTCATCAGAATTCACTTTATACAGAAACGAATCTAAGCAATGCAGAAGACAGATTACTTATTCCATCTTTGCTAGAAAGAGGAAAATAGGTTTATTATTGTGATGTCAAAAAGTTGTTTTGGGTGGTTATGCAGATCCGACCTTATGATTTTTACATCTACATAAATGATATCTCTTTCTTTTATAACTTGTAAAATATTTCGTTTTTATTTTTAGACTTCTGTACCCAAAAGCTGTAAACGGTAACTGCGGCACTGTTACCAAGCCTCCTTTGTCTGTGGCTCAGGTACAAAAATATAAAGACATTTGAAATTTCAGAGTCGAGACAGAGAATTATTCCTCAGTGGCGGGGACTTTACAAACATGCACAATATTACCCAGACACGGGACAATTATTTGTGGATTACACAATTTTTTGTCCAGTTTTGGAATTGAACCCACGACCTCTGGCTCAGCAGTCAGGGTCACCTAGCAGTAGACCAACAGGCCAGTCAATGTTAGTCAATGTTAGTCAGTTAATAAAAATAAGAATAGTTACAAAAATAACTTTTAAATGTTATTGCTGGTTTTTAATTATAGCAATAAGACATAAGAGGCTCAAATGTCCATAGAAGATAAAATTTAAAATAAACATTTACTCGAAGCTTTATAATGCTAAATATATTTTAGCATTTTAAAGGTGAAGCCTATTAATTTTGTTTTTGCCCTTGCTAATCTCCTCCTAATCCTTGACCGACTAATATTTTAGTTATTAAAAATATTCTTATACACTTAAGTGGTTGTTTATCAAACCTAGTAGTAAGATTGATATACATCGAAGAAAACTGAACATGCTTTTATGTTGGATAACTTTTAGCTCCACAGAATTATCGAATAAGAGAATTACCTGGCCAAGAAACGAATAGCTTCGCTTCCTGGCCTAGTAATGCTTTCTAGGAGAATTGTGCTTCGTGACTCCGTTCGTGACTCCTTTTATCGTGTCTTTAATTTTTCGGCAACATGTCCATAACTCAATTTGACAAAATTGTAGGCATTTCCGTACTATGATAACATTACAGGCAAAGCTATTGATCTTATTTAGTAAAGTAGTAACAGTGGTAGAGCCATGCTTAGGCACGAATGGGCCGTCTCGACCGGTGCGATACCACGGCCTCACAGAAAATCGGTTGTGAAGTAACGCTTGCGTTGCATTTCCCTTCAATGAGTGAGGTTTCCGGAGGCCCAAATCCCCCTCTCCCCTTTCCTCTCCCCTCATCTCCTTTCTCCTCATCCCCCCTCTCTTCTTTCCGCTCCCTGCATCCCCCATCCCTCATCACATGACAGCGGTTGTCACTTACCATCAGGTGACCCGTCTGTTCGTCTGTCCCCCTATAGTATAAAAAAAAACAAACACGACAACATATTTATACTAATAATATTAACTTTCGGCAGTTTCAATCTAAATTAGACTGAGCCTTAAATATGATAATCAGACTGTTGTTAAGCAATAAGTATGTTTCTCAGTAGTATACGAGACATACATATTATAGAAAAATTACATCCAGACACAGAACAAATAGTCGTGGACATAATACATTTACTATTCTTGTGTGGGATTCGGTCTCAAGATTGCTGGCTCTGTCAGGATCAATAACCACTCGACCAGCAAATCCGTATTTACAAATGTATGTATGGCTGATATTAAGAAATTGCCTTAAACAATCTAACATTAATATGTTAGATTGTTTAAGGCAATTTTTTTACCTTACATATATATATACAGAAATTCGAAGGTCCTGGCATCGAAGGTTTTCGATTCGTGATGGCGATTGCGGTTAGTAATCATAAACCATCAACGTAAGGCGCTTGGGTTTTGCGTTAACACAAGGTGTAAAATAATAATTTAGTAATAAGTGATAAGTTTACTCTATTTAATCCGATTGTGGAATTTAAATATTCCTTTTGTGTATCCAGGTAAGCTTAACAAATTCGTTTTCGGGTTTATTAATCAAAAATGTATTATTAATAAAATACTTTCGTGAGTAAAATTTACATTTATAAAATAAACACGTGTGTATTTAGGGGATTCCCGACCATATCGGTCCCTGCGACGGACTTTTTCAACTTTTCAAAACAGTTTATTTTAATAACTATTAATTTTCTTTCTAAACATATTTTTGAACATATGATTAAGTTTAATAAAAGCCAGGAGGTATTCCTGTCTTATTGGCATCTCCAGTCACAGTAAGAATGGGACATATGGATACGCTATCCTGGCTTCTGCCCTCTCAGTCTCGGAGTGTCAGTCCCGTTTCATTTTTGGGATTTCCAGTATGTACCTTTGAACCAGGTTCTAACCTCGCAGTGTACACATTGCATCGACCTAAATATAAATTTGGCAAGATGATGGTATGTTAAGATTTGATTTGTATTCAAATTCAAGATTACTGATTGTATTTGTTATTACTATAGATTGAAAAGATTTGATTTCCTAACCTATTTAAAACTTAATCTATTTAAGCAATACTGTTTTCAGTATGTTTCTAAGTTCCTTAATGGAAGTCCTTTGCATACCTCTGTAAACTCTTTAATTAAAAACTAACAATCAGGCGTAAGTCATATTTGTATTTAAAGTATTATTACATAAATTCAGTCACCTTGTGTGATAATTTTACGAACACCAAGTTTTTTTCTTATAAACATGTACACGGGTACTCTTTCCAACAAATAAAAATTTACTTTTTAAATAAGTAGATAAAGCCTTTGCCGCAATACATTTATTCAGAAATTACAAAATGAGTTTTTAAAAGTTATTTTCGAATGGCCCTGGTATTCCATTATCAAATCCTAATTTGGTTGCAACATGACCACCGCCGGAGTATATTCTTTCGAATAAAATGAACATTTTGAAAATCGGTCGGCAATTGGCGGAGAAATCACTTAACATACATCAAAAAATACATATAGAAGGCTCAACTTGAGCAGAGACTAAATGGATCTAATAAAAATAATACTATGTATTTAATGTGACATAATATTATCCCATGTACATATGTCTAATAATAATAACAATAATATCTCCACACATAGCACACATGGTCATCTGATTCCAATCGAAGCAAAGCTTGTATTATGGTAACTAATAACATTAGTATCCAGTCTATCTCAGAACATAGGCAATTGAAACACCAGTAAGAATGTACATATAGCGTACGTAATAAGGTATAGGTCGTCTTTTCAAACACTGCAAAAGTTTACCGATACATAAATAAGTTCATTTTAATATTATATATTAAAACAACATGTTTTAATGAATAACTATAATCACCAATCTAACATTCTGGATACACTCGTGCCATTTCTAGGAACCGGTTGCGTACGTCACGCGCTAATAATGTATACGGCGAGCGAACCACCGACTATCTTGTCCCTCGACTTATTAATAACTTGCGACATGAATTAGTTAATAGTGTAACCGACAAAAATATTAACTGTAAGCTAAAAAAATAATTCCTTAACCAATTGTAGCTATTGTTTATTTATTTATTTTTTTATTAATGTACTCTGTATTTCTACAAAACTGTAAAATCTTACTTTGTAACTAACTAAACTACTAATTGATTTATGTTGGAGCCGATGGTTCAAACATAAATCAATTACAACAAACATTTATGAGAAACAGAGGTGATAATTTCTGGATATTAAAATGGTCATAAATTTGACACGGGTTGTTGTCAAATTTTTGTTTGCTACTGCATGCTAGAGAAGTATATATACGTTCAGTGACTAAAATAAGTGTTTTATTTTCTGGGACACTATGTATGTATATACAATAAATATGCTTTCGAAATGTGTTATTTATAAAAGCTTTTTTCGTAAGTTCGTTATGATTGTACATTCACAGCAGTTTGATGTTTAAACGTGAAGTTTACCTAATTAGAACTACCCAACTAAGCTTCTTTATTAAAAATCGAGATCGTGTCGAGTCGAAAAACACATCCCCAACTACTAAAAAGTTTTATTCGTAAAAACCAACTAGGAGTACATACATACAGTACACACATTGCTATCAATTATTACTATTATATTATTACCTAAGAAGTATATCCAGTTCTTATACATTTCCTATAACACATAATATCACCTAACATTACCCAGCCAGAGTTGGATAGACCTAGGTGAGTATGGGTAAACCCCGAATTAAAATTTATTCAACTTATTATTCGGACTTTACCCAAGAAGCTTGGATAATACTAAGTTAACCCGGGTAAACCTAGGTTTGCTCCATCTTCTAGTATTACCCGTAACATACATATATATTTTTTAGCAAATTATTCTAGCTAACGGATTAAGAATTGAAGGAAAGTCAGTTATATATGTATGTGTCCAGAAGTTTAAAAATAATAATAAAATTTTAGCTTTGTGAATATGTAATCATAACAAATAAAAAAAAACTGGATTACTCCACTTGAATCAAATACGACATTTTTGTGTCTAAAGTCTAAAAAAATAAAATAAATACATATATTCAAATCACCCGGGTGAACAAAATCCACAGGATTTGAATATATTTATTTTGTTTTTTCAAATCAACTGATGACCCAGGATCAAAATACACCTCCCCCCCAACTGTATCCCTACGTTGTTGTCGTGGGGGGGCTTGCGTGCGTCAATGATCTTTGGGGCTATGCCGGCAGAGCTACTCATGCCGGATTGGCCCAGAGGGAGACTCCAGACTAAGCGGGATCAGGACGGAGTCTGATGAAGACTGCCGTGCAGGGCGTGGCGTTTACTACCGTCATGCGGCACTCTCAACATCCCTCTGATTTAGCAGAGGCCGTTTTAGACGTGCAAATAGGTCCTCTAGGGAAGAGGAAACAGGCGAGCTTGGTGAGCACTTGCCCTGCCTCCGAGCAGGCAGCCTGAGAATTAGTCTCTTGCTGCCCTCGCCGTTAGATCGTAATCCCAGTAGGAATGTCGAGTTACGGTCATGTCTCTAACTAGACACTGGGACCGAGGGCCTTGGCTTAACCGCCTGGACCACGAGGAAAAAACCTCTCTAAAAAATTGTCTGAATCTTAAGTTCTGGTGCGCGGCGAAAAGATGAATGGCTGACAGATTACGCTTCTAACTCCCGAGGAGCATCAGTCGTGAGCGCACTCCCAGCTTGGGTACCTGTGGACCCCCTAGTTGGGATACAAATTTTTCACCTGCTCAGGTATAGAGGCTCTGCCTGAGTCGACGAATGCTTCCTTACTACTCGTGGGATTAAAATGGTAAAGTCATTAAAGAAAAACAATTTAAATGGTGCACGACAACCTAAAGTCGTACCGACACAGGCTGCCATGTCAGATTCTGACACGGCCTCAAGCCAGAAAAGCGCGACGATAGTGGATAGTGTTTCGCTAAGCAGCAAGCTTATACGTAAACGCACCCGCTCTGACTCGCCCAGAGGAGAGAACATGGGATCGGATTCGGGCTCGGCTGATGAAGTGGTACCGGCAGCAAAAGTTACCACCGCTCGTCGAGGTAGGGGCCGCCCACCGACCACAGGTCAATATGTTGGATTGTCTGCAGCGAGACGAGAACTGGCTGCAGCACAAAAAGCTGCGGAACTTGCAGACAAAGAGGCACAGGAGGAAGCAGAGCTTGCGGACCTGGCCCAAAAGGTTAATGCTGGAAGGCTCGCTCCATCCTCTTCCATTCCCGTGGATCTAAGGGATCCTGAAGATCTAACAGCTCTTCAGGTGCAAGAGAGAGTGCATGACGCCGTAGCGGCAATAAAAAAGGTGGCTAAGGTGTCCAAGGGGCTAAAGGGAACCTGTCAGAAGGCTCTCAAGGACGCCTCAAGTTTAATCTTGGAACATCTAGAAGTGCTTGTTACACGTACTTCAACAGAGGAAACGGCACGACTGCAGGCTGAAAATGCTCGCCTTTCAGCTGAAACTGCTCAGCTCCGTAAAGACTTGGATGCGCTGAGAACAGAACTAGCCAAGTTGCAGTTAAGGCAACCGATAGAAGTCGAGGTCTCGCCCCCTCCTCAACGGCCAGCTCAAGAAACGGAGCTAACCTGCCTACTACGTCAGGAGTTGGCAAATTTAAGCCAGCGGTTTGCCGTCTTAGAGGGGAAAATTATGCGCCCTCCGTTGGCCAGTGATAGGAGGATGAAGCCGACCTATGCAGAAACTGTTGCCTCTCCTAGTCAGGAGAACACTGTTCCGCCGGTATCGCAAATGTCTGCTTCTCAAATTGCCTCCAATATACAGGTGACAAAGGCAAGTGCAAAAGGAAAAGGCAAAAAGACAACTGCACGCGGGGTTAGGAATCCAGGGCCAAATAGTCTTGCGGCGAGTGGGTCTGAAAAAGCAGTCCCCATAACTACGGCTAGTAAGTCCAAGCAGTCAACTGGTCCAAGTGGAGGTGAATGGGAGACCGCAGGGGCCAAGAAGAAGGCTGAAAAATCACGGCGAAGTAAAAAGAAAAAGGCAGCCAGAGAGACCACGAGGCTTCGCGCCCCACGCTCTACAGCGGTGGTCATCACATTACCGACTGGAGCTGAGGATCGTGGCCTTAGCTACGCCAAAGTCCTTGCTAAAGCCAAAGCCGAGATCAAGTTGGCTGATATCGGTATCACAGCACTACGATGCAAACCTACGGTTACCGGTGCAAGGCTTCTTGAAATCCCAGGAGCTACTAGCGGCGAGAAGGCAGACATGCTCGCAGAGAAGCTGCGTGCCGTGGTGGGAGAAGACGGGGTCCGTGTATCCAGACCCACCAAGTGTGTAGAGCTGCGCATCACGGGCCTGGATGACTCCATTACGTCTGAAGAAGTGGTGGCCGCTGTTGCAAAGGCTGGTGGGTGCCCATTGGAGCAGGTAAAGGCCGGTTCAATCCGTACCGGCTTCACTGGCCTGGGCACAATAGTGGTGAGTTGTCCAGTTGCAGCGGCCAACCTATTTAAAAACGGCCAACGTCTGCTAGTGGGATGGGTTTCGGCCCAAGTGAAGCTCCTAACGCCAAGACCTCTAAGGTGCTTTCGTTGCCTAAAGATAGGTCATGTTGGGGCCAAATGTACCACCGGGGTCGACCGCACCGGACTATGTTTCCAATGCGGTAAGCCCGGTCACAAAGCTGACTCGTGCAGTGCCACACCACACTGCGTGGTATGTGCGGCGTTGGGTAAACAAGCCGAGCATAGAATCGGCAATGCTTGTTCCATGCCCAGGAAACAAAATAAAAGACCCACTAAAGGAAAAGGCCCTGTGCAGCCGGCTCACCCACCGGTTACACAAACAGCGACATGCGAAAACGTTGAAGAGGGCACTAATGAGATGAACACCCAATAATGGCTGTCCATACCATCCAATTTCTACAGGCTAATATCAACCACTGTGCCAGGGCTCAGGATCTCCTGCTTCAGTCTATGGCAGAGTGGTTGATACATGTCGCTGTCGTCTCCGAGCCGTACTTCATTCCAGCCAGAAGTGACTGGTTGGGAGATGACGACGGCTCGGTGACTCTCATCACCCATGTTGGGAATGGTTCTCCGTCCTTCGAATTCGTCACCCGGGGACGGGGATACGTTGCAGCCTTGCTGGGGGAGTTAGTGGTTGTAGGAGTATATTGCTCCCCTAACAGGTCTCTCGCCGACCTAGAGAGAGTTTTGGAAGAGCTGGGTACAATTGTCCGTCGCAGCCACCCTCGATCCGTTATCGTGCTGGGGGATTTCAATGCCAAATCTATGGCTTGGGGTTCACCAGCTACGAATGTGCGGGGCGAGGTTGTCGAGGAATGGGCCGTCGAGTCAGGACTGACTCTCCTCAATCGGGGCTCAGTACAGACGTGTGTGCGACAGCGGGGAGGTTCAATCGTGGACCTTTCCTTCGCAAGCCCCTCTGTCGCACTCCGTGTTCAAAGTTGGAGTGTAATGGAGGATGTGGAGACGTTATCGGATCACCGATACATCCGATTCAACGTCTCTACCCAGAACCAAAGCGCGCCAGCCAGACTGGCTCCGATTAGAGATGGACCGCGGTGGACATTAAGGCGACTGAACCGGGAAGCTCTCCTGGAAGCGACTATAGTACAGGCCTGGGTGGAAGCACCAGACAGGCTTGTAGACATTGAAGAGGAGGCGAGATGGTTCCAGGATAGCATGACACGCATTTGTGATGCTGCCATGCCCCGCGTTCAGTCGTTTTATGCCAAACGCCAGGTGTATTGGTGGTCAATGGAAATTGCTCGGCTGCGTAGAATCTGTGTAGCTGAGCGCCGCCGATACACCAGGTACCGGAGGTTAAGCCACTATGGCCATGACCGAGAAGCAAGAGAAGCGGAACTGTACGAGGGGTACAGACAAGCTAAGAATGCCCTCCAGTTTGAAATCTCGCGGGCCAAAATTCGGACCCACGAAGAGCTAATAGAGACTTTGAACAGAGATCCATGGGGGCGGCCCTACCGTATGGTGAGGGGCAAACTTCGCCCATTCGCTCCCCCATTGACCCAAAGTCTCAGGCCTCAACTAGTGGAGGAGGTAGTGTGCTCTCTGTTCCCCTCGCGGGGGCAATATACACCCCCGCATATGGTTCCTGCTTCGTACCCTGGCGATGACCAAGATTATGATGACGTGCCAGAAGTGACCCGGGTGGAACTTCGAGCGGCGGTGTTACGGCTTCAGGCCAAAAACACTGCCCCAGGGCCCGACGGCATTCCTGGCCGTGCATGGGTTCACGCCTCGAGGTTCCTTTGGCCCCGACTGGTGAGGCTCTACAGCGCATGCTTGGAACAAGGCCAGTTTCCACGCCGTTGGAAGACCGGAAAACTGGTCTTGCTAAGGAAGGAAGGTCGCCCCGCGGAAACACCGTCAGCGTACCGCCCTATTGTGTTGCTGGACGAGGTCTGCAAGCTTTTCGAAAGAATAATTGCAGACCATTTAGTCCGGCAGATAACTGGGGTGGGTCCGGACCTGGCAGATAACCAGTTTGGGTTCCGCAGAGGGCGCTCTACAATGGATGCCATCATGCGTGTTAGGGCTTCAGCGGAGGATGCAGTTAGGCGGGGTGAGGTCGTCTTGGCGGTGTCTCTCGATATCGCCAATGCCTTTAATACCCTGCCCTGGAGCTGTATTAGAGAGGCACTTCGGTACCATGGGGTGCCGATATACCTCCGTCGAATTGTCGGGGCCTATTTGACGGATAGGATCGTCGTATACCCGGGTCGCGATGGCTGGGGTCGGCGAGAGACGTCGTGCGGTGTCCCACAGGGTTCAGTCCTGGGCCCGCTCCTGTGGAACATCGGCTACGACTGGGTTCTGCGTGGTGCGCTTCTCCATGGTGTCGGCGTTACTTGCTACGCCGACGATACGCTTGTGACAGCACGTGGGAAGACGCACCGCCAGGCAGCCATTCTGGCGACAGCTGGGGTTGCGCAAGTAGTCGGTTTGATCCGGCAGTTGGGCCTGGAGGTAGCTCTGCACAAATCCGAGGCCGTATGTTTCCATGGGCCACGGAGGGCCCCACCTCCAGGGTCCCACATCATGGTGGGAGGCGTCCGCATCGGCATCGAGCGCACGATGAAGTACCTGGGACTCGTCCTCGATAGCCGATGGGATTTCGGGCCTCACTTTCGGCAGTTGGCCCCCAGGCTCTTGAGTACCACTGCGGCACTCTCGCGGCTATTGCCCAACTTAGGGGGGCCCAATGCATCTTGCCGAAATCTGTATACGTGGATCGTACGCTCTATGGCACTTTATGGGGCACCAGTATGGGCAAGCACTCTGACAGCCAAAAATATTGCGATTTTGCGAAGGCCGCAACGTGCGATGGCTGTCAGAGTGATAAGAGGGTACCGTACGATCTCCTTCGAGGTGGCTACCCTATTTGCTGGATCCGCGCCCTGAGATCTAGATGCAGTTCTTCTTGCGATACAGTATCGGTGTCGCAGGGATGCTCTGGATCGGCGTGAGCTGCCACTGCCTCGAGAAGTAGAGGCACACCGGGCTGAGCTCCACCAGATCTTGGTGGCGGAGTGGGAGCAGCGACTTGCGCGACCCAGTGCAGGGCACGCTGCCATATCGGCGGTAAGACCCATTCTAAGAGAATGGCTGGAGAGAAAACACGGAGTCCTCACCTTTCGGATGACGCAGGTGCTATCCGGACACGGTTGCTTCGGCAAGTACCTGTGTCGGATCGGCCGGGAGCCGACGTCACCGTGCCATCACTGTGATAATTGCCCTGACGACACGTCGCTTCACACGCTGGCGGAATGCCCAGCTTGGGCAAGCCAGCGTCGTGATCTTGTCGCGGCAATTGGTTCTGCGGGTAGTCTCTCGCTTCCGACCTTGGTTCTGTCCATGGTTCGGAGCGAGACCGCATGGAGTGCCGTCGCTTCCTTCTGTGAGGAGGTGATATCCTCAAAGGAAGCGGCGGAACGGGTGAGAGAACGCATGGCTCATTCGGCTCTCTCTGCCCGCAGAAGGGGCACCGGGCGCCGGAGAGCATTCGTCGATCTCCGGCCACCCTAGAAAGTGGCCTGCGGGCGACGATTTTGGGGAATTCGTCGTCCGATCAGTTACAGGCCTAAGAGGCAGCACGCAGTGTTCCGAGCGTGCTTCTTGGAAGACTGCGACCGAAGGGTGACGGTTGCATCGGGTGACGAGACCCGTCTTGGGTGAGACGGGTCAATGCCTCGGGGAGGCGGAAGAATGCAATTGCGATTCTCGCTCCCCCGACCATGGGCAAGAAGAGGAACACCGGGGTGGTTTTTAGTCGGTAAGAGTCCGACAGACCCCTTCGTCCACCCCAATGGGCGAAGGACATCCATGAGGATCTTCCACCCCGTAAACAAAAAAAAAAAAAAAATAAAAAAAAATAAAAAAAAAAAAAAAGGATCAAAATACACCTGAGTTCAATTTATTTAATTTGTTTTTTCAAACCGGTTGTGAAGTAACGCTTGCGTTGCATTTCCCCGAATTGAGTAAGGTTTCCGGAGGCCCAATTCCCCCGCCCCCCTTTTCTCTCCCCTCATCTCCTTTCTCCTTTTTTCCATCTCCTCATCCCTCCTCTCTTCTTTCCGCTCCCTGCATCGCCTATCCCTCATCACCCTCAAAGGCGAGCAGCGCACTTGCGATTCTTGAGTTGCAAGTGTCCATGGACGGCGGTGTCACTTACCATCAGGTGACCCGTCTGTTCGTCTGTCCCCCTATAGTATAAAAAAAAATTCTGCTCGGTAATGACTAATGATTAAAATTAGTTTATTATGTTTCATTAAATAAAGATTTATAATAATTTAATTAATAATAAAAAGTCTCAATAGGTTTCTTTTATGCCACACGAATGCGAAGTGTATGTTGTTTATCTGCTAGACCAAATAGGTCGCATTGTTATGTAGGCAAGAAAATATTGTATAGATGAATAATATGTTGAATCACAACGTGAACAAAATGTTTTTAGAAAACAATTATTGTTGAAGGGTCAATGTCTTCATTAAAAATCATTAAAAAGTGTGATGAACAAGTTATAATATTTCATATTTACACTTCTCATTTACGTATTTTGTTAGAACTGTACAATGGATAAAAAGGATGACTTTTATTTTATTAACAAGGGGCGTGGTAAAGTTCTGTTATATTTGACAGTTTTCAATATACAAAAAAGAAAACATTCAAAAATGATGCGGTTAAGTGGCGATCATGCAACCACTTAAAATTGAAACACCCTGGAATCATGACCATTTGGGTAAAATATTACCTACACTTATAAGTTTTAAGTATTTTTCTTCACACGTAGTGATAAAAAGTATTAAAAAATAATTATTTTAGGATGACCAACTTATTAAAGAAAAGCTCATGATCAGTGCACAAGAAACATTTCGAAAAATATTGCACAAAAAGTTGCAATTTGCAAGAAAAACGTGATGGATACCGTTTGCGTACCTACAGCCACTATTTATAATGAAACAATAGCTGAACTTCAAGATTCCGGTTTAAATATGATTTGTGATATTCCATTTCATTTCAGTGTGACATTCCATTCATACAGATGCAGCCAAAGTAGCAGTCCTTTAACAATTTTTTCAAATTTTTTATTGATTTTGACTGCAATGGTATTCAAGTACTATTATTTTGTTCAAATCAATCAGATAAAACACATGATTGAATACGGAAAAAATGACACATAAAACGCGTGAATCTTATATTATTCTATTTGAGATGTTGAAATTGCAATTCCCAAATTGGATGCGGTGAAGGCCGTGATTGCTGTTTTTCCAAAAGTAAAAGGGTTTTTACTTTACACTTACAATTGAAGAATGATGCGCATAGTCGGCGCTGTGAGTCTCTATGTTATTCGTTACCGTTCCTTCAACTTTACTTAACTGAATTACAGATGGAAATACCAATTTGGTGTATCTGAGTAGAGCTTTATCGCACCAACAATTGCCTAGAAGGTTGGCATCTTAAGCTGAATAGTGTAATGCGTCGCAATAACAATAAAATTGTGCATGTTTTGAACGCTTTACAAAAAGACGCAGCATTTTATATGGTGCAATTTCTCCTCCAATTTACCGAACAACATGTAACTAACAATGTTAATAAATCAATTACTTAAAGAGCGATATATGTATAAGACAGTTAACTTTACTTCAGGGAAAAAATTCAAGAGTACATTTTTTAGATAAAATGAGTAAAATTGTTGATTTCTACAGATGCATTAATAAGGTATATACTGCAAATCAAATAAATAGATTTAAGAAAGAAATTTTAATCATGTGGAATTTCATTACCTAGGTGATTTGAAGGAACAATTAAAAAAATAAATGCAGGTGTATTTCGATCATCCAGGTGATTTGAAGACACAAAATAAATATATTGTAATCTTGTTGATTTTGTTCTCCAGGGTGATTTTAGGACACAAAAATGTGGAATTTGGTCACCAGGGTGTTATCACCTGGGGTACTCAAATAAAATAATCTAAAAAACCAGCTATTAGCTTCTATCTTAATGTTGTTTTTACGTTAAAAGCCAATGCCAATTTTTATGAGTTTCATGACTTTGGTTCAGAATTTAAACGTGTGACTTGAAAGCGTAACAAACAAATATGTGAGGTTCTTAATGTGAAAGATCAAAGCGGATGTATCACATCTGTCCATAGTCAAAAGTTTCGCACCATCAACAAAACATTATTCATCAGGATTGCTAATGTTATTGTCATATTGTCGAACAGATGGCTCAAGTAAGTGACCACGATGTGGGAGCTATCAGAGAGTGGCTTGCGAAAGAAGCGCATTTACCGAAAAATTTTGGTAAGTATAAAAATATCCACGACCGTATTATTGATTACACTTACCAATTTTCTATATTCCTTCTTCTATTATCTTCCCTTGTATATAACTTTATGTTTGAATATACGCAAAGACAGTCAGAGAAACAAACAGATAGACAAAAACTCTAAATAATACATTTATTATGTGGCACGATACCTTTGTTTACCCTACGTTTACCGTAGTCTCCTTTAACACACATCTAATAGATGTTGTTTCGACTGTTGTTCCTCTAAGAAAGCCCCTACATATTAGTTATTCTTTAATATCAATAATGTAAAGACATCGGCATGTAATTTTAATTTTATGATATATAAAGTTACAACTGAGTGAGCGAGGGTAGTGGAGACTAAAATTCCCTTTTCCCTTTTTACCCACCCCTCTTCCGTCCTCGTCAACCTCAAAAGCGGGTAGCGCACTTACGATTCTTGAGTTGTAGATGTCCATGGGTGGCGGTTGACACTTACCATCAGGTGACCCATCTGTTCGTCTGTCCCACTGTATCATAAAAAAGGTTCTATGTAATTTTTGTTCATGAAATGAACTTTCTAATGTAATTATTGTCGTTAAGTAGATATATCCATCACAAACGTCGACGTGCTCTGCCATAGATATGATTTTAAAGTCACTAAATTAAAAACTCTTCCAAAACACCTACATTATAAAAAGCAGTTGATTCTTTATTCATTAAAATCCAATGTACAGCTAATAACTAAACAAAAATACATTTACGCTCTTAGAGATCGGAAGAATCGAGTCTTAACAACCCGGTCTGGCAGCTGATACTAATATTTATCAATGGAGTATTCCATTGGTTAACAAAAATAAGGAAGGTTATGACCATGAAGTCAAAAATATTACAACCGGTTTGTTCCATCTATTTCAAACTTGAATGTAAATTAATGTAATAAAACGTATATATATTGTTATATTTTATTATTTTGTTTCTACAATATTTCTCTTCCCGAATGCCATCATATGTTTTTGATTCTCAAACCCACTTTTCAAGCAGGACGTACATTTCTC
Source organism: Tyria jacobaeae (assembly GCA_947561695.1). Lineage (NCBI taxonomy): Eukaryota > Metazoa > Arthropoda > Insecta > Lepidoptera > Erebidae > Tyria > Tyria jacobaeae. The sequence continues at coordinate 10,629,373 of OX387221.1, read as the reverse complement.
TTATAGGGTGAATTGGCTGTTTGCCGCCTGTGTTCCTAATTGTGATGATCCAGGACCATTTGTGTAATAAATCAATTAATAACTGTAACTTAATGTCGATGGCTATGGTATCTAAGTTAATAGGCCAGGTCTAGCATTTTGAAACTAATTTTTCTCCTCCTGAAGCATATGTGTAATATATATAGTAATTATTCACGTCAATAACGTACTATGTATAAAACTAACGGTAAGCTATTTTAAAAAAAAAACTTAGAAACTCACTCAACCTCAAAGAACAAAGAAAATAAAAACTTGAAGACACTCGGATACCAAATCATTCATTGAGTTATTTAATTCTTAATTTGAATTGTAACTACTCCACAAGCTAAGTTTGTGTTGATTATTTTTATTGAAGTTTATACCTAGTGACATTTATCGTTTCGTTCAATAATTAAAACTACAGTCAGTAAGTTAGATTAATTTATCTCTAAGCATATTATTAAATTATAAAGATCAAACGTATTTTAAATAATAAAAAAGTCAATGTTAAAAAAAATACCTTAACCCAACTTGCAAGGTTACTAGTTACGAGTAAAAGCAGGATTTTACTTCATGAACACAACGGCAGGTTTTACGTAGATGTTTGTAAAATTACGTCAAAGTAGGATTAAGTATGGGTATGTAAGAATTTAGAGAGGTACATCATAGGATCACGCCACTATATAGTGTCTAGATACTTATATCAATTGAATAGTATAAAAGTATTTTGAGATGAAAAATAATAGACCGTTATTCTTGAAATCGACGTTATGCACTCGGCTTCTCGTAACGAAATATTTTTTTTTTTCTCGTAACGAAATATAGGGGGCAAACGAGCAGACGGTTCACCTGATGGTAGAAGCGCACAGTGGTGGAGTGCCAATCGTCCAGGTGATGGGGATGGATATTTTGTCGCGTAGGACGATGGCGGAAACCAGCAGCCGGTATAAGTCCGAACAATTCCTCTGAACACTCCCCATGATACAAGCGATAGAGAATGCAGAGTGAAGCTACATCTCTACGCAACGCCAAGGTGTCAAGTCGATCAGAAATATCTTGGCAGTCGATGATGCGAGTCGCTCTCCGTTGAATGCGGTCAAGAGGCAGAAGTTGGTACTGGAGTGCACCTGCATAGAGATGAGAACAGTATTCCATGTGCGGCCGAACCTGCGCCTTATAAAGTTGCAGGCGGTGGGCCGGAGTAAAATACTGTCTCGATCTGTTTAGCACACCAAGCTTCTTCGAGGCTAATATGGCCTTACTCTCTAAGTGACCGCGAAACTGGACTTCGCTTGATATATCGACGCCAAGGATTCCGATACTGGCTGATTCAGTTAGGGAAGTGCTCTCAAATTGAGGTGATACGACCAATGGCATCTTTTTAGCGGTGAACGCGCAAACCTGTGTCTTCGTGGGGTTAAATTGGACTAAGTTAAGTCGACCCCAATCTGAAACTTTGGATAAAGAAGTTTCGATTTCAGACACAAGTTTGGATCGGCTTTCGATGACGTTTACCCGAGAAATGTTAGCGCGGCCGGTGTAAAGGGCATCACTCGTGCTATCGTCTGCATAGCAATGGATGCTGCTAATCTGCAGCATGTCGTTGATATGCAGAAGAAACAGCGTGGGTGATAGCACACAGCCTTGTGGGACACCAGAATTAACAGACTTCGAGTCGGAGCATGCACCGTCAACAACGACCTTGATGCTTCTGTCTGTAAGAAAACTGGTGAGCCAATTGCACAGTTTCTCGGGAAGCCCATAGGAAGGAAGCTTCGCAAGGAGCGCTTTGTGCCAGACCCGATCGAAGGCCTTCGCCACGTCCAAACTAACGGCCAACGCTTCCCGCTTGGTCTCGATCGCCTGTGCCCACCGGTGAGTCAAGTATACGAGAAGATCACCAGCTGAACGACCCTGACGGAAGCCGTATTGTCGATCATTGAGGAGCTGGTGGTCTTCTAAGTACCGGAGGAGCTGGCAGTTAACAATGGATTCCATTATCTTGAAGAACAAGGAGGTGATGGCTATGGGTCTGTAGTTGGACGGATCCGAGCGATCTCCTTTTTTAGGGATTGGGTGCACTAGAGCTGTCTTCCATGAGTTCGGGACTACGCCAAGAGAGTAGGAAAGCCGATAAAGGCGCGTTAAAACCGGTGCTAACTCTGGAGCACACGTCTTCAGCACGATAGGAGAGATTCTATCGGGCCCACTCGACTTATGAACGTCGAGGGAAAGAAGCGCTTTACGCACTGCCCTTTGTGTAAACCGGACTTCCGGCATGCGGGTCTCGCACTGCGGTATGGTCGGCGGTGCGTTTCCCCCGTCGTCCAGGGTCGAGTTGGACGCAAAGAGTTTGCCCAGAAGATCGGCTTTTTCTTTAGCGTCGTGGGCCAACGAATTATCTATATTATATATATTAAACTATATGTAAGTAAAAGTAATTAAACTAAGGAACTATAAGTAAACTTTAACATAGAATGCAGGGTATGATATAATTATTTATCTTATTAAGTAAACATTTACTGCTCATATACCTAATTAGGTAGTAAATTACGTACCAGCTCCTTTGTAGTATTTTTACGCGTATAAGAAAACAATAATTGAAAATAATAACACGAAAAAGTAGAATTTTACATCAATTTGCAAACGTTTACATTTCATGACAGAGAAGTTGTAGGCAAACAATGCTTGCATTGCGAGTGAGTGAGGATACCAGAGGCCAAACTTTTCTTTTTCCCCGTCCCTCATCACATTCAAAGACACCCATCTTTAGCTTTAGCGCACTTACGACTCTTGATTTGTAGGTGTCCATGGGTGAAGGTTGTCACTTACCATCCGGTGAACCTATTTATTTAAATATACGGTTCTAACGTGTGTATTTCGGGGATGCCTGACTAGTTTCGGTCTCGAGAGGAGGCCTTTTTCAAGGAGTAAGTCATCCATCCGCGACGGTACCGGACGATGCACTCAGTGTAAATGTGTAAATAAATATGAATATAATTCACGAAAGTTTTTATTCTAATATCAGGTGACCCAATTATTGTTGAAAAAATTAAATGAATAACGTAATCATTGTAGTTAAGTACATTTATGTAATTTATTATTTTTACGTAGATATTCCATCACAAAAAAAAAATTGCAGCAGCAGCCTTACTATTAAATACAATATTTTTTTACATTTGCAGATGACATTATAATAAAGAAATTCCTGTTCAGTTGCAACTGCAGCTTAGAGAAAACTAAGAAATGCATTGTTGAATTTTGTACGCGGAGAGCCCAAATGTCCGAGATTTATACAAACAGGGATCCTATAGACAAGTGCCTTCAAAGTGCATTCATTTCAACGTAAGTACAGTTTATTTATGATTATAATACTACCTTTATTCTTACATATAATAGAACACAGATAAATGGAAATACAGAAGAAGATTCATGCACGAATGCAAGACATGCAACTCTCGTATATAAGAGATCTTTGATTTATTTGTTTCCCATAATGATCATCTCTATCGTTATTTGTTAAGCATAAAGCTGATGTTTTATAAAGTACAATGAGCGCCGAGAACATTCTGGCAGAGGGTCTGTAGTTACTTCGGTTTATTTTTTCAATTTATACGCGTACAATTTTACAATTACGATGTTTTTAATTATATGAGTGCCTTAAAAACGAGATTTTTCAAATCTACTCTCAAAATCCTTGCTAATATTGTAGATGTGATGTGATGTAAGTTTGTCTGTTAGTTACGCTTTTAAGTTATCACTACTGAACCGATCACCATGAATAACAGTGGTAGAGCCATGCTTAGGCACGAATGGGCCGGCTCGACCGGTGCGATACCACGGCCTCACAGAAAACCGGTTGTGAAGTAACGCTTGCGTTGCATTTCCCCGAAATGAGTGAGGTTTCCGGAGGCCCAACTCCCCCTCTCCCCTTTCCTCTCCCCTCATCTTCTTTCTCCTCATCCCCCCTTTCTTCTTTCCGCTCCCTGCATCCCCCATCCCTCATCACCCTCAAAGGCGGGCAGTGCACTTGCGACTCTTGAGATGCGGGTGTCCATGGACGGCGGTTGTCACTTACCATCAGGTGACCCGTCTGTTCGTCTGTCCCCCTATAGTATAAAAAAAAAAAAATATATATACATATATACATACTTTATCAGTTATTAAGAAAAGTACATAGCATATCCTACATAAAAAAATATCGATAGGTCTAGGTACTTCTGAAATACAAAAAAAATATGAATGTGCAGTTTATAGGTATATGTCTAATACTTAATTATCTGCGCGTGGTATAATGTATTACGCGTACGTTACAATAAATCAATTATCCAAAATTTCAACCACAAGCTCTGTTAATAACCAGGGACGAGAAATAAAAACCAAACGTGTGGACTAGTTTAGGTGAGCTTTTATAATCAATTGAACGGTGACAAGACAAAAATATATATATTTAGAACACTTAAAAATAACTTATTTACTAAGGACAAGGACGCGATGTATTGCTCTGGCTAATAACGTAGGCGCTTGAACATGCCCCCGGGCGTTGAAAGTCTTACTTTCAACCAGACTCCGAATATACCGGCAATGGGCATATCCGGTTAAATGCCCTTCGGATTGTGCCAGCTGAGGTCTTGATGTCAGCTACACGGACGACTCCGTCAGATCCCGGGTGTATAGCCGTAATTCTTCCCAATCTCCACTTCAGTGGCGGCAGGTTGTCCTCCTTTACAACAACCAATGTATCCAGCTTCAGGCCATCCTTACAGGAGCGCCACTTGACGCGTTGTTGCAACTCTGCAATGAACTCCTTGCTCCATCTAGTCCAAAAATGCTGACGGAGCTGCTCAATACGCTGATACCGACTGAGATGGTTACTGGAATGCTCCTTTAAATTTGGTTGAGGCAGGGCCATGAGCGGGCGGCCGACAAGAAAATGACCTGGTGTCAGCGGAGTGAAATCGACAGGGTCTGAAGACAGTGGCGTTAGAGGGCGTGAGTTTAATATTGCTTCGATTTGTGCAAGTACGGTGTTAAGTTCTTCGAAGGTCATGTTACTATTACCCAACACTCTTTGCAAATGATACTTAGCAGATTTGACACCCGCTTCCCAGAGACCACCGAAATGAGGAGTATAAGCAGGTATAAAATGGAAATTGATTCCCTCATTGGCCATACTAGCACCTAAGGAATCACTACTAGTTTTTAAGAACTTAGAAAGCTCGTTGTACGCACCAACAAATGAGGTACCGTTATCAGAGTAAATATTTACTGGTTTACCTCTTCTTGCGATGAATCGATACAAAGACAATAAATAACTACTGCTAGTCAAGTCACCGACAAGTTCTAAATGAATCGCTTTGGTCGTGAAGCAAATAAAAAGAGCGATGTACACCTTTACGAGCTTGCAACCGCGACCTGGGCGACTAACACATGTAATAGGGCCGGCATAATCGACGCCTGTGCTTTCGAAAGGAAAACCGCCTGGAAGAAGGCGCTGCCGTGGCAAATTACCCATCAATGGAGTAATAACCTTGCCCTTCATTCGATGACAGAGCACACACCTATGGTAACAGGCCTTGGCTAGATTTAAGCCTCCTATGGGCCAAAAAGATTCACGTATAGACGCTAACAGTAACTGCGGGCCTGCGTGCATCAATCTTTTGTGCTCGAAATCAAATAATAATTTTGTAAAATGATGAGTGGACTGTAATAATATAGGATGACGTTTATTATAATTGAAATCTGAATTATCGAGACGTCCTCCGACACGCATTATATAATTATCATCTAAGTAAATATTAAATTTTAATAAGACGCTCCCTTTGGGTATTTTTTGTTTAGAGACTAGTAATTTATATTCTGAAAATGATTCACGTTGACTTTGTATAACTAAAACGTCTAAAGCTTTTTTTAATTCGTCGCTTGATAAAAAACTAGAAGTAAATGATTGTTTTCTACATAATTTAATAAACCGCAGCACATAAGCCATGGAACGTACTATGCGTAAGTAATTAGAAAAACGAGTAAAATCTATCAACTGCTCGATATTATTCTGGTCAACACTAACTATTAGTGACGTATTGGGTCGAGTTTCAGGGAGTGTTTCTGACTTTGCACTTGTAATTAAAGATGGCCAATTGCAGGAATCTTGTAGTAAAAAATCGGGACCCGACCACCACAGGTTTAAACCCTGAAGATCACCGATATCCACACCTCGAGAAATTAGGTCTGCTGGATTTTTATCAGTAGGGACATGTCGCCAGCTACAGTGACCTACCTGTTCTAAAACTTCTGCAACGCGATTTCGTACAAATGGTTGAAGTTTAGAAGGCAACATCTGTAACCAGCCTAACACTATAGTGGAATCGGTCCAAAAATACACGTGACTAAACTTAACTCGAAGTGATTTCGATACTTTCTCATATAGACGAGCTCCCACTACAGCGCCACACAACTCCAATCTCGGAATTGTGGTTGGTTTTATTGGCGCTACTCTACTTTTGGCCATTAGTAATCTGACCATACGCTTACCCTTATCATTAATGCTACGAATATAGGCACAAGCTCCGTATGCACGCTCAGACGCATCTGAGAAAATGTGGAGTTCTAACTCTGTGTACGATTCACAAACGACGATACGTGGAACCCGAAGATCATTAATGTAGGATAACTTTGTCACAATTGCTTGCCATTGTGAATTAATTTCATGAGTTAATGGCTCATCCCACGATAATTTATCAAGCCACATTCTTTGTAATAACATTTTCATAACGATTACGAAAGGAGATAACAGACCTAGAGGGTCAAAGATTCTTGCAATGGCTGACAACAAATCACGTTTAGTAAGGTTAGCAGAAGACACCGACGATTTAATTGAAAATACGAGTTCATCTGAACTTGCAAACCAACCTAGACCTAGCAATTTGTCAGGCTCAGTGGACCCTAAATTTAAGTCAAGCGATGATTGGGCAATCTCAGACAACAACTGGGGTTCGTTTGACTTCCACTTACGAAGGGGCATGCAAGCCGAGGCAAGTACCCTCGTGACCTCTTGACGGGTAAATCTTACTTTATCTAAGTCATCCCCTCCAGTCAGGAGATCATCCACGTAGAAATCGTGTTTGAGGACGTCAGCAACACTCTTATTCTTACATTCAGTACCTAGTTGATAAAGACATCTGGTGGCTAAAAATGGTGCACTAGCTGTGCCATAAGTGACAGTATTTAAGTTATAAACCTTTATAGCATCTGATCCCTTGTCTCGCCAGAGAATGCACTGCAAGTGTCTATCAGATGGGTGAACGTCCACACATCTGTACATCATCTGAACGTCTCCCGATAAGACATACTTATACTGTCTAAATCGGAGAAGAATCGAGAGGAGATCATCCTGAATGCTAGGACCAACCATCTGTATATCGTTAGATGAAATACCAGACGATGTGGGACAACTAGCATTGAAGACCACACGAAGTTTCGTGGTACTACTTTGTTCACGTAATATCCCGTGATGTGGTATAAAATAACCAGAAGGGCTTAAATCTGATGGTTTACATTCTGTCATATGCCCTAGCAACTCGTACTCGGACATAAATTCGTGATACATTTTACGAATGTCAGGTTTGGACCTCAGTCTACGCTCTAAGGAATGAAGGCAATGTGTAGCTTTATGGAGTGAGTCTCCCAGAACAGAAGGGTTTTGCTTGAGTGGTATACGAACACAAAACCGACCATTCGCTAATCGTCTCGTATTCTTAACAAAATGCTCCTCACACCTCTTCTCTTCTGGAGAGTAATGACAATTCTTCACATTAATCTCCTCTAACTGCCAAAACTTAGTTAAATCAGTTCTAATTTCATCCAAATCTACAGAATCAGTTGAATCTAATTTAGTAAAATGACACCTTATATTATTAGAAAGTAAGGTGATGTAATTGCGACTGATAGGACCGGACACGATCCAGCCTAGCCTGGTTTCGAATAGTATTGGTTTCCCGTTACCTAACTTTATCCGTTGAGACCCTAATAGGTCCCAAAAAACATCAGCACCAATTAAAATATCCACATCAGCAGGTTTGTAAAAGGTAGGGTCAGCTAAACAGAGATGAGAAGGAATATTTAGGTCGGTAATGTTTAAATCACGACATGGCATTTCGTTTGTAATTGATGGTAAAACAAAACAAATTAATTCAGTACTGAAAGAATTATTTAATGATGTCATATTAATACGACATGTTTTACCTACGTGTGACGTCACGTTATTTATGCCAAATATTGACCTATCTATGTGATTAGTGACCAAATCTAACTGTGTACACAACCTTTGCGTTACAAAACACGACGTACTACCGCTGTCAAGCACTGCGCGAACGACATGTTCACGACCACTACGATCATGTAACTTGACTAGAGCGGTTGACAACAACACATCGTGATAATTAATATCAGAAAAGGATGTGACGCTAGCCGATAACGCAACATTACTTGTCTCAGTGCTCGAAGACTGCAACGGCGACTGTGGAGACAAGTTATTGGACGACTTATTCGTATAAGCTTGACGCATAGTCGCTATATTTTTAAATTCACCTATATGAATGAGAGTATTATGCCTGCGCTTGCAAAGTTTACAACCTGGCTTCTTACAATGATTAGCAAAGTGACCCGGGCGAAAACAATTAAAGCAAACTTTGTAACTTGGCAATAACTTGATACGAGCGTCATTGCTTAGTGCGAGAAATTGTGAACAATTATTTAAATGGTGTTCACCTTCGCACTTAGGACAGACCTTAATAATTGTATCCGAACTAGAATTTGTTGTACCTTGCACAGTGACCATAGATTTTAGTTTAGCACCTGACTTTATACTCACCTGAGGAGAGTTACTACGTGACAACTCTAATGTTTCTACTAAATCAGCGCGAGCACGAATGAATTGAAGGAATGTATCAAAAGTAACTTTACTGTTCTTGTCGATCCGACCCTTACACTCCTCCCACTCACGGAACGTTTTGCGGTCTAGCTTGCGAGTGATGATATAAATTAAAAGCGTGTCCCAGTGCCGAACGGGTTCCCCTAAGGTTTCTAATGCACGCAAATTTTTATTTAATTGGTCAATCAATCCTTTTAAAATGACTGATGATTCCTTACTGATCGTATCAATATTGAATATAGCCGACACATGATTATGAATTAATAGCCTTTTGTTGTCGAATCGCTCGCACAATACCTGCCATGCCACGGCGTAATTACTAGACGAAAACTCAATTGATTGTATAACCACAGCAGCGGAACCCTCCAAAGAAGTACGTAAATAATGAAATTTATTTATTTCGTCTATGTCATCGTTAGAGTGGATGAGACTCGTAAAGGTGTCATGAAACTCCAACCAGTTATGATAAGACCCGCTGAACTTAGGTAGCTGAATTGTAGGTAACTTGACTGGCTTATAAATACAGGTACTTCTACCACTACGAACAGATTCATTATCTTTATTCAAATTACTTAACAGGCTTTGAGCCTTAGAAAGCGATTTGTAGTACAGGGATTCAAACTCTGAACGCTCAGATAATTGTAACTTATTATCATCGACGATACATTCTAATTTTAACTGTACCTCATCATATTGATCATACAACGATTCAATCTTGCCAATACGCAGCTGTAGCTCCGTGACGTCGCAGCTACTCATAGATTTAGGATCAATCAAGGTATCTAGATAATTGATAAATGCTGTTAGACGGCCTTTGAAGCTACCTCGCTTCTTAACAAGCTCCCTTTCCTCGGCCATACTGGGAATCGGGTGAGTCAAACCTGTAATTTATAATAATAAAGGCTTAAACAAACAATAGGTATAACTAAGTACCTTTATCCTTTATACGAGACGCTAAACACAAACAAATCCTAAAGCGAAACGCAAGAATTAAATTGCTTAATTTTTTACAATAAACTCACTAAGTGTTATTAACAAATAAAGAATACAATATAATCGCCTAAGCAACAAATATGTGTCAATGAATTGTTAACAATTAGCAATTAAAGTACATACCAAACAATATCTAACACTCACCACAATATATCGTAATACCTACCCGATACCTACGCACGAATACCTACTTAATGTGAATGTTATAAGTCTTACACAGACATTAAAATTTTACTTTTAACAGTAACAATCAAACTGAAATAACGTAATTTTAATTATTACTATACCTATTGTAACAAATAAGTATGATTTTCAATCTAACTGCTAGTAAAATAATAATATAACACTCTTAACAATTATAATATAACTAGGTACCGTACACCTAAGCGACAAACGACACTAGTTGATACAATATAATTGGCAATAATACACTAACCTGATAAATCTTCGACAGTTAACTATATATATTACCTGAATTGAGTGTTGGGTAACGATATAATATGATATGTAAAAGTTAACACCACAAAGTTTCATGTACTCTTTTCACAAACCACACGGCCGGTAGTTAACTCACGTGAATTAAATTTCTCAATCCAATTAAATCTTCTTGGTTATATTCCTTTATATAATTTATTATCTTCTATAATATTAGCCGATCTAGGATTATCCAGCTCGATAATGGACCATGTTAATAACCAGGGACGAGAAATAAAAACCAAACGTGTGGACTAGTTTAGGTGAGCTTTTATAATCAATTGAACGGTGACAAGACAAAAATATATATATTTAGAACACTTAAAAATAACTTATTTACTAAGGACAAGGACGCGATGTATTGCTCTGGCTAATAACGTAGGCGCTTGAACAAGCTCTTTATTTTCATTTTAAGTGAGTTCAGTACCCATATGATATTATTATAGTTTTCACCTCATACATACACACACTCGCACCTGTATCCCCGAGATTGAGGCAGAGGCGTAATTAACGCACATGTTTTGCCGATTACAATTTATCCCTTTTACGTAATAGGAGGCAAGTCTATTGCTGGCATCCGGGTACTGTTGGGAATTAGATTGGATAGCTTGAAGTATATTGACAGGAAAATGAGGATAGAAAGGGATGGAAAGGGAAAATGATTATACACATGGTTTGGGGCATTATAGGCAATAGCTCAAGCAAGTTAGGGTTGCATGCCTGTAACTCGAACTGGCTGGTACCGGGATTTCCTTGAACTATAACTAAGGTTGTTTTTTCACATCAAAGCTTACTAAACCTCTTATTCAACTTTAAAACTTAACAGAAATGTCACAAGCTACATGGATGGAAACGACGAACTTCTGATTCATCAACTGAGGGAAGTGCCAAGCGATTATGATTTCTATGAGCTGGTGAAAGCGTTCACCATGCACGCCGACAACTGGCTTAAACAAAAGCGTGATGTTCTACCTGAAAACCACATAGTTATATTAGATATAAAGCAATACACTCTAAAGCTAGTGGCCAAATCAAATATATTCTATTTCCAAAAGTTTCTCGTTTTCTTATTGGTAAGTTTTATGATACAATTTTGATTCATGATAATAAGTTATAGTAAATGCTTATATAATAGTTAAAAACTAAAATACATGTTTTATCACAAAGTGTAATTAATGTATTCGACTTGTTGAAACAAACCATATGATTAAAAAACTCGAGGCATTGCAGAGGATTGCATACTAGTAGCCATTGCAGAGTCTCAGTATTAGCCACCTCTTAACTACATCATCAGGTCAGCTCCAAGATACTAAATTATAGTCATCAACTACAACCTCAAATTACTACACATAGTTTTATGGCGTTTATGGCGTTACGGCAAAAAGAAGTGAGTCAATATTCATTTTTGTGCGCCAGCTGTCCATGGCATACCTTATTGTGTGACAGATAGTTCAGCTGACGGTCTTACTTTAATGACAATGCCATATTTAATGACAAATTCAGTCAAGTCAGCTGAAAAGATAATGGGGATTGTTCGTCAGCTGCTCTTATAACCTTGTATGAGAAATAATTACTGTAAAATCATATCAGGTTTATTGAAACTGTTATTAAAACAATATAAACAGGTGTGAGCTATTCTTATGTGACTTATATTAGCTTACAGTCAGGTCCAAAGTCGTAGTACTTTGAAAGCTGAGACCTTTCCTAGACTATAGATTACACATAAAATTTCTCAACCAGAAATTATCCCATACTATAGTATAACAGCGTGTTAAAATGCGCTATCGCACATACAGTCACGCTCATACCCACGAAGGGGTAGGCAGGAGTGTCTCAAACACCCCATAATTTAGTCTCACTTGTTTTAGTGCCCCCAACAAAAGAGTAATTGCCTACCTAAAGGAACATACAACGGATCTACGGGGTCCTTTAGTTTATAATTAACTTAAGAGTAGTAATGAAGTAACTTGTGGTTTTCCAGGATGCTATGCCAGTCCGTTTGAAACAGGTTCACATTGTCAACTGCCCATCGTTCTACGAATATATGTACAACATGGTCAAGCCGGCACTGCCTGAATACATTTGCAACTTAGTAAGCATCTATTTGTTATTTTTTTTTATTTGTTTAAAAAGAAAACCCCTGCAGTAGGATTAATTCCTGTGTCGCGAGGGACTTTACAATTATTCAAGCAACGGACACAAATAATACCCAGACTCAGAACAACAATTTGACGATTACACAAAGTGTTGCCCCAGTCTTCCTCCTTGGCATTTAGACAATTCCAGAAACCTCAATGTTATTTTTTTAATATACTTGTGCATACAGATAATGGCGCGTTTATTATAGACGTCACACACGCAGTGTTGTAGTTCTGCCATGATGACGCTACCGTAATGACTTCTTAAATGTTAAGATAAATATTTATCTATAACAATGTAAAGGAGGTGCAGTGTATTAGGTTGATTTGTTTAAATGAGCTAATATCTAGAACTTCCAGTTGGATTTGAAAACTAATTTTATAATAAATAGAGTATTTATAGGAATAATATAGAAACAGCGACATAAATGTAGTTGAAACTGCGGGGAAATGCTAGTATGTACAATAATAACTATTGTACATACTAGCATTTGATATACAATTTTTTAGTAAAAATGATAACTGAATTCATCATTATCATTCATCACTACTAGAATGACAACTAAATTTCGATTCAAGTTAGCTAACGATAGCTTTCCTATTCAATTATATTTATTATTTATTATTAATATGATTAAAGCACTGCGCTGTATCTCGGTATAGTTGTAGATTCCTGAGCTTCAATAGGAGCTTAATCTAATCTTAACGCTTTTTTCATCTCAGATGTTATTTTTTCAGATTCATTTTCACTCCGACCATTTAGGTTTACACACATTCATAAATAGAGCAAGTTTGCCTAAGGACTACGGTGGGGATGGTGAGGATATGACTGAACAAAATGCTTTTTGGGTGAAAGAAATTTATGAAAATAGGTAAGGAATTAAACTAAAATATATGACGTATTAGAACTCCTTCGTGTGATATTTCACTTGACTCACTGGAGTTATACCACGTGGTTTTAATTAGTTGGAGTAAAACTATGTCCAAGTTACTCGCCCGCGGGGCAACAACCCACTTAGTATTGACTTCGACAAACAAGTAACATTGTGGAAAAAATATAAAATCCGAGTGCATTATGAACAAATAAATGAAATAGAAATGTCAAAAATTACACCTTATGTCTATACCACTGTTAGGACGGTTCAAATGATATCCCACATTAAATAAATGAAATCCATCAAGCCGTCTGGGACGTGACATAGAAACATCATACATACATACACACATGAATATGTATACATACGAACACATACTCGTATGTACGCTCAAAAACCAAAACAATCCGTCTGGTGTACTAGGGTAAATACAAATATTATCTTTTAAATTTTATAATCTTTTTTATGTTAACTTATTGCTCTAACTTTTTCAGAAAATTATATCTAGATGACAACTACTGGAAGGCCGACCTCGACCAAAAAGTGAAACACGACACCGTCAAGAACTTCATGAACGGATCCTTCAAATCACTGGCAATTGATTAATTTAAAAAAATCTATATGAAAAAGACCAATATGTTGTAGTTATAGTATGTGTATTGCCTATGGTATATTATAAACGTATAATAATTAAGTTAAATCCTCAAAAGACAAATAAATAATTTTAGTTTTAATTAATGTTGTTTTATTTAACATCATTTTGTGTGCGTTTACATATTTCTAGACTTAAGTTTAAACCAAGGAACTTGCGACGACGCCGCAGCCGTGTGATATATTACTCCCTGAACCAAATTTAGGAAGTTCCACTTTTTTATAGCAAATCTTGTTGTAGCAGAGAATAACAAACGTGACCCTAACATACTGTCCATCATCAGTTTCAAAAAGTGTAGGTGGTTCATAATTATGAAGAGTGTTGACTGCTTTTACAATCCCATCGTCGTTCATTGTTATCTTTCCAGGGCAACTCTTCATCTTCTTACTTGAACAGAACCGGTAGCTGGATATAGGACCATTCTTAGAATACGTATAGCTTACATATCATATAACTCTGACTGTTCGACACGTCGTTAGGTGTCGCGATCTGCGGTCGACCGGTGTATTGTACTAAACGAGAACACTAGAGTAGGGTTAGTGAAATAAAACCACTGCACTGTATTCCGATCTTGATCGACAATATATTAAATAAAACAATATGTTCTATACAAGTGGCCGTAACGAAACCATACCGCGATTAGATATAGACAGTATAACGCCATCTATTGAGGATCTACAGAGGTCTACATTGATCAACTTCACTTATTTCATATTAAACATACTGCCCACCAAAATACGATATAGACAGATCGGCCTTTCTTAAACTAAAAAGAAGGTATACAACCCAAACAATTTCCAAATAAACTATCTTATAAAATAATTAATAACAAAAAATAATATTTTATTTATGGTCTACAGGCAATATACACAATTTGTTTGTTGGCCTTTTTATGATTGTTGATTTTGTTCGTAAGGTAACTACACGGGTGACCTTATCATCTCCTGAATGTTTCTCTAATATGCAACCCATTGACCAACGACTGGGGGGCATATCATCTTCCTTTATGAGGACTATATCTCCAATATTTGGTTCTTGAACTTTAGAGGACCATTTGTATCGGTGCATTAAGTTACATAAATATTCATGTGACCATCGCTTCCAAAACGATTGCAACATCCTCTGAACAAATTGCCAGCGAGTCAGAGAATGCACATTTGAAGTTTCATAATTCCCAGAGTCGGGCAAAGCAATCAACGGTTCACCGATAAGAAAATGTCCGGGAGTCAAAGGCACACACTCCCCAGGATCACCAAGGCTTACGATGCTCATTGGTCTTGAATTCAAACATGCTTCTACTTGTGTTAACAATGTTGAAAGCTCTTCGTAGGTTAGGGTGGCATCGCCTACAACTCGTTTTAAATGAGCCTTTGTAGACTTCACGCCGGCTTCCCATAATCCACCGAAATTCGGCGCATGGGGAGGAATGAAGTGCCACTCGGTGTTGTTTGCCTCTAAATGTTCGGCAACAGAATCACGTATTAATGATAATTGTTGTAATTCCTTAGAAGCCCCAACAAAGGTAGTGCCATTGTCGCTATACAACCTAGCGCAGTGACCTCGTCTCGAAACAAAGCGTCTAAACGCCGCTAAGAATGCCTGTGTACTCATGTCGCTTACGACTTCGAGGTGCAGTGCACGTGTGGACATGCACACAAATAATCAAATGTAGCCTTTGAAAGAGCGATGTCCACGACCCTTCGTCGTCTTAATTTTTATTGGTCCAGCATAATCTACTCCGCTATTATAGAATGGTCTGGCTGGTGTACAACGCACGGATGGGAGATCGCCCATTATTTGAGGTTTAATAGTGGCTCTTTGCTTGGCACATATGACACACTTCCGAATGTGTTGCTTTACTAAGTTTCGAACACTAATTATCCAATAGCCTCTCCTCAAATAGTTGAGCATCAGTTGAAGTCCTCCATGCAGAGTTTTATTGTGCGCGTTAGCCACTATCAGGTGAGTGAGGTGAGCGTTGCTTGGTAGCACTATCGGATGCTTCATGTGCTGTTCTAATGTAGACTTGTCTATTCTACCTCGTACTCTAATCAAGCCATTCTCGTCTAGATAAGGACTTAATGATTTTAATTTACTTGACCTTAGTTGTAAGAATCCTTTATTCTGTATTTGTAAATATTCTTCTGTAAATATATTCTTTTGTGTAATTCTAATACAACATTCTAATGCCTTATCTATTTCTTTAACTTGTAAATATTTTGTCCTGTTTATACCTTGCTTCAGAAATCTACGACAATATGCAATGACTCTAATAAGCCTCGGTAAAGAAGAAAATCTTGTAAACAGTTCTGAACTTTCTGGTATAACAGCAACATGAGATTTAATAGACTGTTCTAAGTCTATGTCTAAGGTCATTGGCCTACTATATTTTTTAATCGGATTATCTCTTAGAAAGGATGGTCCATTAAACCATAAAGAGTTTTCCAGGAATATGGTTGGTAATATTCCCCTTGAAGCGCAGTCAGCGGGATTTTCTGTTGTTGCTACGTGAAACCATTGCGACGGCTGCATAGATGCCAAGATTTCAGACGTCCGATTAGCCACAAACGTTTTCCATTTGCTTGGATGACTATTTAACCAGGCTATAACAATTGTGGAATCGGTCCAAGCCTTGACCTTGTTTGGCGAGATTTTCATCACCTCTGCTGTTTCTATTAAGAGCTTAGAAAGCAGGACTGCTCCACACAACTCCAAACGCGGGATGCTAATTTGCTTAATTGGAGCAACCCTGGTTTTAGCAACTAACAAAGCAACCTTGACCTTTCCTGAGACGTCAACTATTCGCAAGTAGACAACTGCTGAGTAGGCTGCCTTGGAAGCGTCACAAAAGCCGTGCAGCTCTACTGCGTCATCCACGTTAGTGCCGAGCCAGCGAGGTAACGTTACTTTCGTAAGTAGTGCTAATTCTTGCCGGTAAGTACTCCATTCCTGTGCTAATTCATTACTTAATTTCTCATCCCAGCTGATGCCTGCTAGCCATAACTTCTGTATAAAGATCTTAGCTAGAACCACACTTGGAGCTAACCATCCAAGAGGGTCGAATAGTCGCGCTATCTCGGAAATTACAGCCCTTTTTGTTATAGGCACACAGGACAGCTTCGGGAGACTCACCTTGTACTCGAAGGAGTCTTCGCTACGGCTCCAGGTAAGTCCTAGTATTTTAATTATGGTATCTATTTTGATCTCTTCATCTTTATTTTGTATGACGTGTTCTTTATTTACATTTGTTTTTGCATCTTGCTTGCATGCTACACTTTTATGCTTATCCGATTTTTGCTCTAGTGAATTTATTATATCTAAAATTTCTTGGTTATTGCTATTCCATTTTTGTAACATAAAACCTCCTTTTGCCAATAACTCTGTAATTTCCTTATATATTTTTATACCTTCTTCTACACTGTAGCATCCAGTCATTAAATCGTCCATGTAGAAGCAATTTAATACTTTTTCCGCAGCATGAATATATTTAGCGCCTTCATCATATGCAATTTGATGAAGAGTTCTGATTGCTAAGAACGGCGCTGATGCAGTACCAAACGTAACTGTTAACAACTCATAATCTTTGAGTTTCTTTTCAGGGCTGTCTCGCCAAACAATACGTTGATACCTTGTGTCTTCGTCTGCTATCCTTATCTGCCGATACATCTTTATAATATCGGCTACAAGACCAATAGGGTAAACTCTCCATCTCATCACTGTGTGTCTCAAATCAGCTTGAAGTGATGGGCCAATCATTAAGGTATCATTCAGCGAAATATCTTTTTTATCCTTTTCGGATGCATTGAAAACAACCCGTACCTTTGTCGTGGATTTGTCCTTCCGTATTACGGCATGATGAGGTAAGTAAGCTGCTATATCCTTTTTGTCATCATCATCTTTTACAGGTTTCATGTGATCTAGTTGCAAGTATTCATTAATCACTTCATGGTACTGTTCTTTAAGATCTTTGTTCTTCTCCAATCTTTTCTCCAACGACTTAAATCTGTTTTCAGCAATGGAGCGTGCACCTACAAATTGGGAATCCTTGACTCTGAAAGGTAATCTAACTACATACCTTCCATCCTTTTGTCTACAGGTAGTGGCACTATAAAAATCTTCACATCTTTGTTCATCTGGGGTAAGTATCTTTTTATTACTAATTATTTCTTCCATCTCCCAAAAACGCTTAAGAAGATCGTCCTCTTTAATTTGTGCATGCATCACTGTAATATTTGTGTGTGTGTCTTCTGAACTATTATTTGACTTATTCACTGAACCTGATAGTACCCACCCTAAGGTGGTGGTCCGGCTCGAAGGACCATATGTTCGACACGTCGTTAGGTGTCGCGATCTGCGGTCGACCGGTGTATTGTACTAAACGAGAACACTAGAGTAGGGTTAGTGAAATAAAACCACTGCACTGTATTCCGATCTTGATCGACAATATATTAAATAAAACAATATGTTCTATACAAGTGGCCGTAACGAAACCATACCGCGATTAGATATAGACAGTATAACGCCATCTATTGAGGATCTACAGAGGTCTACATTGATCAACTTCACTTATTTCATATTAAACACTGACACTCTTTTCTAAAACTTTTCAACAATTTTCTTGTTACAGTTCATAAGAGCAAAAAATAAAATGTTTAATCATATATCAATATCACTATCGATTCAGCAAGCAATGGGAGATCCCAGTATGTGAATACGCCCACCAGTATGTCAAGTATCAAGAATGACTGGTGTAGGAAGAGGTTTTAATTGTTAAATATGAATTTAATATTGTAAACAGTAAAACAATTCAAGCTACAGCTATATCTTCGTACCGTCTTAAGGAAAGGATGCAGCATAAATTACGGCAGCGAATTGCATTAAACAAGTGACGGAAATCGTGATACGGCGTCTTATAAATAAAAATAATAAGCACTGTATAATGTGCCTTATATTTTAAGAACAAGTATGTATTTGACTATGTTTAAAATGGACAGGGACGTATCGAAGAAATAAACTGCTTTTGACGAAATTCATGTGTTTTATTTCCTTTTTCTGATGGCTCTATCACTTATTTTTTAACGATACTTGGAAATTTAGGACTTATCAACCAAAAACAATTAAAAACATTTTCTGCCTCAAGTGGAATAGTCATGTTTTTAAAAGTACCTCTTTAACTTTAAAGTTACCTAAAAGGTAAAGGAAATCAGAGGCAATATTGTACTTATATTGTCAAAAACGTACTCGATTCAGCTTGTAACTAAAACGAGCACAACAATGTGATATTTGTGTACAATAAATAAAGAGAATAAGCACAAACTGTTATAACAAGTTTATTCTGTATTGTTGAGAGCGTACACAACCCCGCCAAATTTTCGGCAATTGAATCTGGCCAGCTAATTTACTGTTAGACAGTGCTTAGTCACAAGTGAATCAGCGTACAGATAAGTCGCTATTGACATACTGACATCATACGACAAGTTAAGTTATAAAGGTAAGATAATACATAATTTTATTTGAATTTCAAGAACTTTTTTTTATTTAGCTTAACCCAACACAATTCACATTATTTTTATATACATATTTATTATTTTAAACATTTCTTTATGTAATCATTGAAACATTAAAATATTTTTTTTTTAAATTTTTGGTGTTTGTTATCACCTGTTTCTATTTATTCAAGTCGTCAATCTTTAACTAGTATAATTTTACATATATTTATGAAAAAGAAGATGTTTTTTTTTACGAGTATTGTAAGTAGCTATTGACGTAACGAAAAAAGCTGAAAAGAGTTTTTTTGGCAAATAATTGTGTCTAAGTATTATTATACCATTTCTATTTGGTCAAGTTCTGACAATGGCATCCATGAGAAAACCATATAAATCTTAAATTTTATGATAGACGCATTGAAGTCGGTTGTCTATTTTTTTAAAGTGTATTACTATTAACTATTGTTATATTAATATCAGTCCTCACTATCGACGTATAGTAGCTATTGGTCTCTTTTCAACCGACTTCAAAAATAGAGGAGGTTCTCAATTCGACTGTTTATTTATGTTCATTACCTTAGAACTTTCGACTGGGTAAACCGATTTTGTTGATTTTTTTATTTGAAAGCTGGTGCTTCCTGTGTGATCCCATTTCAATTTGGTCCGATTCTGACAGAGGCATCCATGAGAAAACCATATAAGTCTTTAATTTCCATTAAGTATGTGCGCACAAACTGACGAATAACTCAATATCACGCCAACCGATTTCAATAATTATTTTCTTGTAGGGAAGGATGTACTTCAAGGGTTGTTAGATGAGAGTTTGGTTAGGTTCTGACAATGGCATGCATGAGAAAACCATCTAAGTTTTAAATTTTATTATAGACGCATTGAAGTCGGTTGTCTATTAATTCGTCTGTGAATTATTATTACAATGTAAGTTTATATTGTCAGTATACAAATAAAATTCCTGTATCAAGAAACATGTATAATTAATGCAAAATTTTTAAGAGCCCGAAATCATGACCGGTAGCTGTTATATAATTATTTTTATTTTTCCATTATTATTACAACCATATAATATATTTACATCTTTCTGTAACAAGTAACCTTTAGAAAAAGTGCCAAATATGCTAAAATGATTTTACTACAGAATTTTGGCACTGATTTCTTTTAGATGCGTTGTATTGTTTTGTATTGTAGTTAACGAATAATTATATAATTTTAAGCTATATCCATTTGCTCGTGTCTTTGGATACAGAATAAATTCTATACATTGGCTTATGAACTTTTAGTTATTTAAATCTTGTTTATGTAGGAAAGCTACGCTCAGGCACGTATGGGCCGGCTCGATGGCAGTAATACCAGAGCCACACAGAAAACCTGTAGACAAACAATGCTTGCACTGTATTGCCGCGTGAGTAAGGGTACCCAGATGACCAGTTTGTTTGTCTTGAAGGTGATGAGGGATGTGAAAGAGGAGAGGGGGATGAGGGGAGAGGAAACAGGAGAGGAGGAGTTGGGCCTCCGGAAAACTTAGTCATTTCGGGGAAATGCAACGCAAGCGTTACTTCACAACCGGTTTTCCGTGAGGCCGTGTTATCGCATCGGTCGAGCCGGACCATTCGTGCCTAAGCAAGGCTCTCCCACTGTTGTATAACTAGCTTAACCCAATAGCTCCAATCGTTCTTATTTCAATATGTATATTTTACCCTATGGAAAATGATTATCAGTATTTTATGTTTAATTTATCTTCATTTTTAATTTTATTTCCCAATTTTTGCCTTCCTTATTTTCGTAGCCTAATTTTAGTTTATATACTTTTAGTTGTAGTAGTAGCGCGTAATAGCGCTAACAAAACACTTGTATTATTATTATTCACTACAACTACACTACTATAATATATGTGGTAATTTAAAATTGCGGCCATGAGTCTGTTTTTTTCTCACTAGGCTCAACTATTTGGAAATAGGCGGCTATGTATTGACACAGCCAAAAATGTACAGTAATATTTGTTTTTATATTTTTATTGCTGTGGTAACATTGTGTGTTGATCTATAATCTTCAATTAAAAAGAAGAAAGGACCATTGTTAAGCTATTTTAGGGAATAATTGAATTGGAGTTAGAATTTCTTTGTAAAATATAAGTAAATAGACCTATCAGACGTCAACGAACAACGTCTTAGTCATCTCCATGTCTATGTATACACATATATGTATAACACAGTTGACTGTGTTATATATCTATACTAATATAATAAAGGTGAAGAGTTTGTTTGTTTGCTTGTTTAAATGCGCTAATCTCAGAATCTATTGATTCAATTTGAAAAAATCTTGATTCTTTAGATAGCCCGTTTATTGAGGAATGCTTATAAACATCACGCTGCGACTCTTACGGGCAGAGCAGTGATTATAAACGCAGGTAAAACTGCGGGGAACAGTTGGTAATTTTATATTTACCAAAATCCTGGGACTGATTTTCATTATCACAATCTATATTTCAAGTTAAGGTCTTCCGGTCGAACGGTCACATTTGATTCGATTTGGCCACAATAACAACCAACCCATAACACTAGAACAAACTGATACACACAAGCACATAAATAATTAGAGTTGCAATTCTGAGGATCTCCTCGATAGTGTATAATGAAACTTATATTTCCAGATGACTCAAGTAAGTGACAGGGATGTGGAAGCCATCAAAGATTGGCTTGCAAAAGAGTCGCATTTGCCAAAAAATTTCGGTAAGTGTAACAAAACTACTGTTTTATTTTTATAATACATTTACGGTAAGAAACAATTTTGTTTTGAATTTATAGATTATACTATTCGACTTTTACTCTACTGAGTTCGTACCTAATGTAGAAATTTGAAGGTACAAGTAAATAGGTTGAAAACCTGTAGAATCACCACATATTAAACATATAAATCATTAAGGCTACGTTTTTATCAGAACTGAAATTAATACTAGGTAAGTTTTATGAATGTCTGCATATCTATGAAATAGCGGAAAAATCAATCATAATGATTCGTTCGTGCTTTAACCGAACACAATTGATCTGACAATTAATAACGTATCTGCACTAAAAGTACTTTATAAAAGATAAGTTTAAAACCTTGGCTTTAATATTGTAGGAGAAATCATTATTCTATCATATAGCATTCATATCATATAGCAATTTCACCTGTATTTATCATATAGCAAGTTCACGTCATTTGTGCCACTTTGACAATCTCCATATGTAGTTTTCGTTCAATGGTCCATGTGCGTTGAATACATAAAACCGTTACACCGACGAGAGAGTAGATGCGTCTTAAAAAAGTTTTTTAAGACGACAATACATTACAATATACATTATTATACACCATAATGCTCGTAGAAAAGATTACAATATTAATATTTTATCAGGCGTTACAAACGGCGACTTTTTACAGACTTCCTAGATGGACAGATGTAATGGGGTTGTTTACAGGGTGCCTACCTTATGCCACCCGGTATAAAAAATCTTAAGAAGTTTTAGAAGGTGACAGTAAAGTATGATTTTTTTTGTGATATTTATTAGAGAACAAGCATTAGGTAATTCCTGTATCGCGAGGTACTTTACAAACATACATGCAACGGACACAAATAACACCCAGACCCGGAACAACTAATTGTTGATCACACAAATTTTCTTCACAAAAAAAACTAATCCCTCATTTGAAACGATTGAAAGAAGGCTTGCCGAATCAGTATTATAAAGAGCACACACATTTGATAACAAAGGTTTTGACTATTTCCAACAAAATGTCACAGGGCTTGGAACTCCCGGCAGAGTTATAGGTATGACCCTGACTTGTTTGAGCTATTGATTATACTCCACAATCCATCTGAATAAGCAATATCCTTTTCCTTCCCTTGTTTTCCCCTTTTTCTGTAAATATACTCCAAATATTCCCATGTAATTTCCAAAATTATTTTGTAAATAGGACTAAATAAGTAATGATTAAAAAAACAAAGCAATATTACTTTGTTAAGTAGAAAACTTAAATAATTTGTTTCTATCAGGTTGGTAACCTTCAGGTTTTTAACTTAGATCCTGGTCACAACAATCAAATCTCAATGAATAAAATCGTTTTTTTTTTATGTGATGTGTTGTCATGTTCTTGACATACTTTTTGTTCATAACGAAACAAATGAGAAATTGCGTATATGATTTATTGCAGCTACAATGCGGTATACTATATATATTTTTTCAATTTTTATAAGGAAGTGGAAGTGAACCTTTTCAATTAGTTCATTCGTAACTCAGTTTTTAGAGAAAGCTTTGATACATTTGCAAACATAAGTTAGGGTTTACTTTAACGTATTGAATATTTCCAAAAAAGTAATATAATAATAATGCCGATTTGTGTCGGCGTAAACACATACGATTGCGGGACAACATATGTATCTGGTTTAAGTTTTTTCTGATTGTATGTATTATAGTATAGACGCACCCACACTATACACACTAATGAAAAAACTAATTATAATCATAGTTATACATCGATGAAACACATAGTTGTAAACCTAACTTTCAAGCACTAAAAACCTTTACTTTGCCCAGCTTATATATATTTGAAATATGTAAATTAATATTAATAAAGGAAAACATATAAACAAATATTATACAGATAAAGACAACGTGCCTAGTTCGCGGCTAGAAAAATATGCACTCGACTAGTTCATTTGTAATGTCTATAAAAATAAATAATAAACTACCATGTCTGGTATTACGAGTATGGGATACCATAAAAAACGAAAATAAATACAACAGTTTTCATAGTAAATTAAGACTATGTCTTGAGAAATTGAATTATTGGTGTAAAATTATACCAGTGGCTTCTTCCTTTACTACATGGAGAACAATAAAGAATTGTAATTACAAATGTTAAAATACACACTCTACTAACACAGTTTCATTTTTGTTCTATGGAATTAAAGAAACGAGCAGACGGGTCACCTCATCGTATGCGATCATAAATATCCAGTGGATGTTATATGTAAACATAGGCAGTCGATGACGCAGGTCGCAGGTCGAGTTGGATGTTAAGAATTTGCCCAGTAGATCGGCTTTCTGTTAAGCGTTATAGGCCAAGGAATTATCTCCTATGTGCAGGGTAAGTGACCAGAATGCACTAGTTCCATGGGCGGCGGTAGTCATTTACCATCAGGTGACCCGTCTGCTCGTTTGCCCCCTATCGCATAAAAAAAAAAAAAGTTCCGGAGGGGAGAGTCACCAGTCTATCTCTAATTCTGTTGAGGTGTTCTGACTCGGCCCGGGTAATATTTTGCTTTGTTTGTTTTTTTCAAAGACAACCAAAGCACAAGGATTAATTCCTGTAGGGCGGAATTAACCTACAATACTGGGTACGGCAACTTACTGGTAAGGCGACCAGTTACCACCGCACCATCCGTCAAATGTTTCTTTTCAACGTCCTTGTGGCAAAATTAAACTGCTTTTTTAAAGTGCTGGTATTTCCTCAAGCTTGATAATATTCTTGCTTTTGGCGGGACGACGTTATGCAAACTCGACTAAACCAGGGGGGGCTTTGCCACCGATCAGCTACAGAATCGGCAACGTCGTTCGGATCATCCACGAGAGGCAGCCACGGCATCTACGTTCAGGTGCATTATGTTCTGAGCGGGGATGTCCAGGGGAGGATCCTCTAACGGAAGAGTAACTGATATCCCTTTGGGTTACCAAATTTGTTTTCGTTACGTTGCTTCACCGGAAACCTTACTAATTTTAATTTGAATGAAAGCGTTTTAAATGAAATTTCTGTGTTTAATTAACATTTAACATCCAATTTTATAAAGGGATTTCTACTAATATTACGTGAAAGATAACAAAAATAACAATGTACTTACTATGTGCTATCACTTTTTCTTGTTTATTTTTCTAGTGGGCCCACTAGCTAAGTAAATATAAAACAAAATTACGGCTATAACAAAACAAAACAATCTTTTTTATCTACTCTTAGCAAATCAGCACTTTTAAGAAAACCTGTTATTATAACAGTATCTGCAATATTTGAGTCGTTATTAACGAGAATATGTTAAAATCACCGGCCTAGTGCGAGTTAAAAAGTACCTACATGCCACGTTTTTTAAACCAGCTTTAAGAATATTGATATTACAATACATATTCTTTTTGTCATTGAGGTCTTTAAGACAAATACTTGACTTTACATTTATTTTTATCAATTTTCTTTCATTTGGCGGCAAACCAATCATAAAAAATAGTACAGCCTTTCTCTTTCCCACAAGAAACACAGGAATAACTATTCGCTAGAACTTAGATGACAGAGTACCAATATTTTCTTTATTTACAGATGACATGTCACTTAAGAAGTTCCTCTTTAGTTGTCACAATAGCGTGGAGAGAACCAAGAAATGTATTGAAGAGCAGTGTATGCGACGAGCTAACATGCCTGAGATTTTTACTTACAGGGATCCACAATCTCAAAGACTTCAAAATGCACTTTCTATCGCGTAAGTTGAAGTTTAATATGGAAAGCCAGTACCATAACAAAAAGGGACTGTTTTTAAAGAATTCCAGCAACGTGCCACAAACATCTACACTAAAATAAAAACCTGAAGAAGTTTTTATTATTTGTTTAAGCACGCCATTTGCAACTATCTATTTTGGAATATTTTGAATGACCTTTTTTGCTTTTATTGAGAATTTATTGACGAATAATATAGGCTATAAAGCATCACGCAGCGAATCTTATGAGAAATGGCAGTAAACTGCATGTGAAACTCCTGAGTACGGCTAGTTACTTACTATATAATACTCCTATAGCCCTTTCACACTATATTGATGTTAGGAGTGTTTGTTTGTTTTCTGTGATTCGTTGCTGTGCTGTTTTAAAATGTCGCTTATTGAACACAACATCGGAAATTGATCAGGAGTTTCTAGTTCGGAGCATGTAGTATTTGTAATTATTTCCTAAAACATTTTTGTGCATAACGACTACACTTCTGTTCAGGTCTGTCACAACATATAAGGATGAAAAAGATGAGATCTTGATCCATTTGCTGAAGGAAGTGCCAAGCAACTTTGACTTCTACGACGTTTTAAAAACATTCACTTTACTAGTTGATGTCTGGATCAAACTTCCGCTTGATGTTTTACCTGAAAACCACATCGCAGTATACGATATAAAGCAATATACCCTGAAGCTAGTGGCCAAAGCTAATATTTTTTACTTTCAAAAATTTATTCTTTACTTATTGGTAAGTTTTATTGACTCCAGCTACACAGATGTCATATTCCCATCATACATACATACATGAGAATTTTCTTTTGGGCTTTTGGTTGGAAAAGAATTGTGTTATCCAAAGTCCGAGTTAGGGTGTTTTTTTTGTCGTCTTTTAGTATATTTGTAAAGTACCCCCGAGGCAGGAATATTTGCTATTGCAGAAGCTGTCTCTTTTTAAGAGACAAAGAGATTTCTTTCTATTGATTCTCCACTTGTCCATCTGAATACATTTCAGGAGACCATGCCAGTTCGTCTGCAACAAATCCACGTGATAAACTGTCCATCGTTTTACGAGTACTTGTATAACCTGGTCAAACCTGCATTACCCGCAAATGTTTGCAATTTGGTAAATATGAATATGTACATTATTATTTGCCTTATTTTATTCTTAATTATAGACAAAAGAAAAGTGTTGGTTTAAAATGGCTTAAAGTAAAAGTTATTGTAATAAGAAACAGAAATGACAGTAGGCATGTTCCACTTACAGATCCATTTTCATACAGATCACACAGGCTTACACAAGTTCATAAGTAAGAAAAATCTGCCGAAGGAATATGACGGTGATAATGAAAGCATGGCAGATCAGTACCAATTTTGGATCAACCAAATTAATCAAAATAGGTAATAATATAAAATACATCTAGCGAATATTTTGAGGAAAATCTAAAAGTGTTCCATAAACATTTTAAATTTTGTCTTACTGTCAATGTCAATGTTATCAAATAAAAAAAAACTATAAAAACTAAAAAAACTAAATGTAAGATAAATTGATAATGAAAAAATTCTAAAACAAATCTCGACATCCAATTTCATATTATTACTTTATTTTAATTAAAATTTATATTTATGTAATTCAATGACGTATCCTATCATAAATTACTTTACAATATTGTACTGTGCATACTAAGTTAATAGCAAGGTTTTAAAGTATTAAATATGTTATTAAAATGAACTTTTACCGACGCGTGTTATGTCATAAATTATTAAAGTGAAACACGTGACAATGAATTTATTACGAAATGTAATGAAGCATTTAGAATTCATAAGTTGAGATTACGTAGTACGTTAGTATTTATCATTTTTTATAAATATGTATGTATTATCTAAGTAATAATTTGAATCCAGTTTCGATAAAATAGAAGAAAAACTAGGAACACCTCTCAACAGTACTTATATGATGGCTCGAAGTCGGTATTTGGCGTGCGTCATAGTAGCAAAAATGCCTTAGAGTGTTTATTTTAATAAAAGTTAGAAACATTGAAATTAAAACTTTCAGTTTGGAAATTTAATACTAAAGTAATACAATTTAATTTTAAAATATAAAACATATAGTTCAATTATTTAGCAGGCAATCAACATAAATTTCAACTCACTTTCGAACGTAAAGCAAATATTTGGATCAACGCCAGTAAAACGATGCTATTTGTCACAATGTCGGTATTCCGACTGATCGTGTGACAAAGCTCCAATTGTCTCCACACAGGGCATCTTTTGTGCTTTTGCGACGTGGCTAGTTACTTGGGAATATAAAAAAAAACAGGTTTATAAACTGTACCCAACAGTTCATTAAATCCACTTTAGTTTGAGTCTAGTTTGAGAGGCTTACAAGAATACTAGTTAAGTGACACTTAATTAATGAATACATTTTTTGGGGAACATATCAAGTAGTAAGATAACTTTATTTAAGTTAAAGCTCTTAAACCTTACAATACTTTTAGTATTTAAACACTTCAAAATCTCCAATAATATTTATATACTAAATCAAATTATATTTTTCAGAAAAATGTTCTTGGATGACAACTATTGGAAAGCCGATCTTAGCCAGAAAGTGACAAATAGTAACGTAGATACCTCTATGAACGGGTCCTTCAAAACACTAGAATTCGATTGAACATCAGATACGATTACTTTATTTGGTGATGGCCTTGATCCTTAAGTAATTTGCTAAGAAGGTGATAAGATACTTTTAACTGATTTAAATAAGATGTTATCATATTCGCGATATTCTGTAATTAATTAAATTATTAATAATAAATATTAATAATTTAATTAATTACAGAATATAATAACCAAATTAAACCATTAATAAACAAAATAAATTATAAAAGTATTAATTCAATTAAATATGTAAGTGGAGTGAAACAATGTTTAATGGAGTATTATTCCTACACCTATCGTCATAGGCGCCGGCCTTGGATGAAAGGAGGTGACTAGGAGCGCCAATAATCCAGAACAAAACGAGTGGAAAGAGGGCTAGAGCCATTTTAATATATTGTTTTACTTTTATATGAGTTATATGAGTATGAGTATTATATTCTACGACATTCACCTCACCGCTTGGGATATTTTATTTTAATATAGCTTTTGTAAAGGTAAATCATATTTCGTTTTAGAAAATTTGGATCATACTTAAGCCATTTTTTTGTGTTCCGATTACGAAACGAAACAGTGAGTCGGTAAACGGAAGGTAAGGCGCTCTCAGACTATGTCCGGCAGTGGACTGTAGTAGTAGCTAATTGATTGTTTGATTGATATAATAAGAGTATGCTGCTATCACATTGATTTTTTTTTAAACGCTTATATTAGATGCATTTAAGAAGTTTAAGTTATTTAGTTTTTTTAAGCTCTTAGAATTATTTTATTTTCAGTACCTTTTAGGGGAATTGCCGTGTCTGGTTTGTAAGTATTTTATACAGTTAGTTACTTTTATATTCAGTATTCTACACGCTTTAGTCAAGCAACAATACGCTTCAGCAAGTCATGCTTTAACGTGGGAGAGCTATGCTTCGGCACGTATATGCTCGACCGGAGTATAACCACGGCCTCACAGAAAACCGGATGTTAAACAATGTTTTGCATTGTCCGAGTAAGTGGGGTTACCGGAGACCAAGCCCCTTTCCCCATTCCCTTTCCCCTTTCCCTTCCCCTATTTTCCCATCCCCTATTTTCCCATCCCCTCCTTCCTTTCCTCCACTCGAGGCGGACAGCACTCTGTGACTCTTGAGTTGTAAGTGTTCATGGCGGCGGAGGTCACTTACCATCATCGTTTGATCGTTTGGATCGTTATAGAACCGATACTACAAGTTTTTAAGGAATCACCCTCTACTTATTACACATTAAAAAAAATATTTTTATAATAAGTATATAATAAAAAATCCGTATCATATAAACATAGGTAAAATGATGTCATTTACACACGAGGTATTTAAGAATTCCAACTATTTCTAAAGTAACATTTTATATAAGTAAGAGATGTTTTAATTACACAATATTTAAGTTAATTCACAGTTTTATTTAAGTGAACTTCACAGTCAACTTCAATTTTTCGATTTTTCGGATAATGTATACATAAAAAGAAAAAATCGTAATAAGTCGTTTAGAAATGTGTGCATAAAATAGGAACGGCATTTTTTAAACAATATTAATAAAATATTAAAAACCTCTTTTTCACAGTGAATCAACTATTAGTCAGCTACACATAACGTAACGTAACTCCTAAAACTTGAACACACATTTAGAATCCCCATTATATTGTACACAAAAATAGATAAAAAGTATTTTTCTGAATTTTTTGTACTTTAGAGAGGACGCAGAGTAGATAGATTAAACCTAATAATGCTAGTGTTAAGTTCACTACCTCACATAAATTAAGTAGATTTATAACAACAACCTAACACTTAAAATAATCAATATACAAATACATACCTACAAATACTTAAAAGCCAAAATCTCTATACTTTTCTTTAATATTAACATTACAACTAAATTTTAAAGTTTAATTTATTAGACACAGTAACTTCTGATATCGATGAGCGATTTTATTATGTCAAGCTGTTCACAAGTACCTACTCTAAGTATATTCATCATATTAATACATGCGTTAAAATTAGATAATTAATCAATAGGAAACTAATATACCATTTATCACAAATAATCTCTATGGATTTGTGCACTTTTGCAATAAGTGTGTACAAGCATATTTTTAAGTGCGTTCAAATTTAAGGATATTATGTTGGAATTTGATAATTATTGTTCACTCTATTTTAAAAGGTATATTCTCTAAACTTATATAGTGAGAAGACTACATTAAAGCTCCCTAATCTAAGGCGAGAGATCGGAACGATCCGGGAAGCTCTCGAACTTTGTCAACGCGAGGGTCTACGTTGCCCGTCGGCCTCAAAGACTCTTCTACAGCCCACCTCTTGTCGTTAGCCAGGAACCAATCTCTGAAATATTAAATATAATTTTATATTCTGACTCAGTGATTATACGGTAGGTATTGCATTGTCATTTCTTTCAGAATGTACACAATGTTACATTACATAAGATTTGATTTTTACCCTATCCTACCCATGATATAACGTGTGCAAATCGTTATACAAAGAATGACATGACACATCGCCACAACATCCGTGATTGGTGAACCGTTAGTAGAACTTTTAGGTTTCAATGTAGAGAAAGTAGGTATCATTGAAGTTTAAGTTATACTGCTAATTATGGATTCGAAATTTAGGAATTAATATTTGAAATTTGAATTTTAATGATATATCTAAGTATAAATATTTCAATAAACTGTTACAATGTCAGTGAACAAAAAATGCAAAAGTCATTACAAAAAGTAAAACAAAAGAGATTGAAATTAATTTGAAAACATGTTTTACAATATATAAGGCATTAATTTTCTTTGTACGATCATTGATTTAATAGTATCTACCTATACATATAATTTTTATCGAATCATGTATTGTATAGGTCATATAATACCTTGTGCGCGATTATCTTTGAAATGACCTGCTGAATACAATATAGAATGGTGTGTTTGTTGTGGTAATTGCAAAATAAAAAGTGAAGGCGTTAAGTTTATAAGGCCCCTTAGTCAACATTTTTTTCGGATGAGCAATACTACCAGAGTTTTAGTGATTGAAACACAAAAGCACTTTATTGTGTGTTGTGAAAAATATTTTTTAATTACCTCTTTGCTTCCATTTTCTTAATCCAGTGACGTTTAATGGACTCAATGGAGCCTGCTTTGCCACCATATTCCGTTGGAAGAACATCTTGTGCAATATCCGCATACAAGGTGTCTGAATTGGGCTCGTGGAATTTTATCTGTGTATAATAACACGATTCTTTAAAACAAGTAAATTAAGAAATTTTTGAGAGCCTAGCTAGTAGCACATCCGCTCTTGAAGAACATAATGCATACGAGTGTATGGAACGCCTAATTGTCCAGGGCAAAGTTGAGGGAACGGGACTCGAAGGTAGTTCTTTAATGAGATGATACACATATGAACAAACATACATATGTTCACGCCTATATCTCATTATACACCCAAATTTTGACAGTGACAATTTGAATTTGGTCCAACTAAGGAAATAGGGGCAACTCTGTTGCCTTTAAACGGGCACTATATGACCATATAGATACTGCCTGATAGAAAACAGTCTGATCCCTTAGTAGCACAAGATCACAGTACGGGAGAAATGGAAGAACCTGGTCAAGCGAGCCGCTGCTGACCACGACCGTTCTGCCAAGAGCTATACGAAAAAAAAAGCCCAACTTCCAATAATTTTGCCAGATAATTCTCTAGCTAGTAGATTTATCCGATATTGCCTCACGTTACTTACAGCCATGGAGCCGTGTGGCAGAGAATACTTTCCCTACCCACGGAAGCTTTCAGTAGGTACTTCTGCTGCGTCGTAATATTGTTATTCTTTTGGTAAGTGGGTTTACCACACCTGTCAACACTGTTGCTGCGAGCTCTTATAAGCATAGGTAACTACTAAGTGTAGTCCCATTCAAAGTAATAACTTTTTTTTATATTAAGTTGTGTTGAAACCTCCATGGGTATAACCTCAGTAGTCATCTTAATAAAACCACACGCTGTAATCTCAGAAGCAGGTCAATTACACGGTACTCGGGTATAGGTTATACCCAAGTCCTGTCCAAAGTTTCGTAGGAAGTCAAGTAAAGGAAGTCCCCGGGAGGGGTTGGCTTTGGGCGCCTCTTAAACAACCGATAGCCAAACCACTCAGTTCAAGGACGCTTGCCCAAAGGAATCATGCCAGAGTGGAGCAGGCCTTGATAACATTGTGAATTTTGACCTTTTAGTGATTATTAGGGTAAATAAGTATTCCACTAACCAGTTTAGCAACTTCAGTTTTGAGGAAAGGCTTACAGAGTCCGTAGATCTTGCCGATGTACGACGGAACGTTGATGACATGCACCTGTTTCAGACGGATCGGCATTGCTTCCTGGAATAAATATATCAACTATATTCACACTTGCCTTTATATCTACTACATTTCATTATCATACTTTATTTAAATTTGCATCTGCCTCCTGTGTTATACCGAATCAGTATTATTTTAATATCAACGTAGAAATCTTGTACTAGGTACTCATTCTTAGTGTGTTTTTTTTTAATTTTTGACTACTTATAGACTTTCCAGTACATTTTACACTGACGAGAACACGATTTAGACATTATATTATTTTATGTTTTAAATAAAAAAAACATGATTCGTGTTTAAACTAGTTATGAAATAACTAGTGAGGAAAACACATTAATTTAAATTACAATAATTATTTATCATCTAATATTAATATAACTATATATGTTATCGTGATTGCAGGTTACACATTAAAGTATGGATATCCCTGTACCGATTTACCTAAGTAATTGTTTATATATTTTTTTGTCTTATCTAAATTATTAGAACCAAAATTAATAAATGTAGGTAAATATTGTATTAAAAATAGAGTTATAGCAATTTACAACGTACTTAATAATACACCAACTTTTACAGTTACAAAGTCTTGAAAAATAGAAAAAGAAAATACTACAATAGATCGCCTTAAATGTCCATTAGCAAATCATGAAAAGTAAAGTAAAGAGCTATTAAATCAATAGTGGACAATATTGCATTTTCTTTTGCTTATTTCTTTGCAGTCTTATAGTATCTTCTACAACCGTCTACGTTATATATGTACATATAGATGTACCTGACCAATCACACCAGAATTAAGATTTACAAAAAACCTCCTTTTTACAAGAAATTTGCTGTCATCAAATTTATAGTCTATAGAATAAAATATTTATTGTTTTATTTAAGACTACATACTATCTTAAGATATGTTTTATATGTAATATAAGTAAGTACTAACTTGAGTGTACATCATGTATTTCCTGAGAGCGGAGAGGTTTACTTTAGAAACGAATTTGAGGGATACATTCCCAGCATCGAAGACTGGGATCTCTCCTGAAGGAATTTCGCAGTCCTCTGTCAGTCTAGTGTCTGCCAGCATGAAGAATGTCTTCACTGCATCTACGAAATTGAATGTGTCCAAGTTTGGATTGCTTAATCGGTAGATGAAGACACGATAGTTTTCCTTCGTCTTGTTGGGGAGAGGCAACATATCACTGTAATATGCAAAATTTCGCATGTAAGTACCTCTATGACTATACAGAAAACAGTTAATACATTAAAACAGAAAAAAATGGATTTGATTATAAAGCAATAAAAAACTTCTCTTCTTATCCATTTATTAATACTTCTCAGAAATCTGTTATGATGTCATGATTGAAGGTAAACGTTTTTATCATCAAACTTCGTATATTTTTATGTAATTATTTGCTCATGTTACAACGCCATCAATAAATGTTTTTCTATAAGATGTACTTGTGAAAAATATAATTTATTTATTTAAAAAGCTTATATACAAGGATGTAATATAATAGTACATTTTGTTTACGCATTTAACTACTTAGAAAGTGTATTGTATTTTTAAGTCTAGAATTATCTTGAATGTGATATTTTAAAATCTGTACACACGTGTTATGAGTAATTTTTACCAGTATGCAGACTAACAATTCAAGAAGTCAACGACAACTCTTATGAAGGTAATTGCAATGTCTTAAAAACTACAAACACAATGATTTCATTTAAATCGAATTAAATAGAAGGCTTTAAAAGTAAAAGTACTCAACGTGCCTAAAGCAGTTATCACTTCAAAATTCAACAAAAGATGTTTTACGTGTACTCCTTGCCACCATACACCTCTGTACGTATCTACAGCCTGCAGGATTTATTACCTTCCCAATATTGTGTATATGTAGCTCTACTACATTAGAAAATACAAACTGTCTGTCCGGAAATTACTACACTGGCTCTAAGCTGTGGCAATAAGTCAAAGTGTGGCTGATCAGTTTTTTTTATGGTATTGTTAGACAGACGAAGAGACGGGTCACCTTATGGTAAGTGACAACGGCCGCCCATGGATGCACTTCAAGAGTCCTAAGTACGTTGCCCGCCTTCGAGGGTGATGAGGCGGGATAAGGGAGGGGAAAGAGGAGAGGTGGGATGAGACGAGGGAAAAGAGCAGAGAAGGGATGAGGAGAGGGGAAAGTGGAGGGGGATAATTTAACCTTCGGTACCCTCACTCACCTATATGTATCAATATAATTAGCTGTACCCCGGGGTCTCACCAGTGTTAAATGTGTCTGCCTCATTTGTTGATATTTATGATTACTGTTTCGCTCCCTTGGGTAGTACCATAATGGTATATATCCTATAGCCTTTCTCAAGTAAGGAAGTAGCTCATGAGATTAGCCTGTTCCAACAAACACTGCTTCTTCATAATATTAGTACAGATTGACCTAGTTACATCAAGCATTCACCTTTCGAATCCTCTTCTTGCAATTTATTATATAATCTATTGAATTTGTTTTTACGACGCGGAAGAATAACGGCTTTAGATATAATTAGGTACAATTTGGTTTATTTGTTACGCACGAGTGGCGTACGTCCGAATGTACAAAGCAAATTACAGTTTTGTCATCGCCATGTTGAATAATTTACACTTTACACTTCTGATATGTTGCGTACTATTCGTCAATTAGAAAGGGTTTTGCATGGATACATAACAGTTTATCAAATTAAAGTTACGTCGTTACGACTTTATTTGCGGAATTAGTCCATATGTTTCCCTTTGACAGTGACGCTTAATCGAATGAGAAGAATTTCTATGGCCCTTTAAGACTTGTACCGTAATAAATATTTACAGTTTCAATATAAAAAAGCTCACCAGTGCTTTTAACTGTTGTCCAGACACAGATTTCCGTTTGGACTTAAATGTAGCCTTGAGAGGTAATAGTCACAACTGTCTCGTCGTTTCAACAGCTATTTTAAATATTGCCCAGCGAAGTCGAGCAGGATGAAGACTTTGCCAAGACATAATCCTGACCTCGATTTGGGGACGGCGGGATTCTAGTAGGTGAGAATGATAACTTGTGTAAGAAATCTCAGAGCCCTGTTACCTAAGGGGGTCAGAGAAGGTGGTGACTTCTTGAGAATTAAGGAGGGTTTGTTAAATGTTCAAAACCACTGAAAATAGTCACCTGGAGCTGCCGATATCCAACACATGAGTAGGTATGTGCAGATGTGTATCATACACATTGTGTAATACGTGCGCAACTGCTCCGCTAACTGTTCCTTTAGGTCGAGGCTTATTAGTAGTATTTTACAATATTGTCATCATCATCATCATCAGCCTATCGCAGTCCACTGCTGAGCATAGGCCTCTCCCATTGCACGCCACTTCGATCTATTTTCGGCTTCTCGCATCCAGCTCCTGCCAGCCATCTTGCGCAAATCGTCACTCCACCTGGCCTGTGGACGTCCTACGCTACGTTTGCCGAGACGCGGTCTCCACTCAAGAACTCGTTTTCCCCAACGGTCGTTGGTTCTGCGGCTAATATGGCCAGCCCATTGCCACTTCAGCCTGCTGATCCGGTGGGCTATGTCGATTACTCTGGTTTTCTGCCGGATCACCTCTTTCCTGATGCGATCCCTTAAAGAAACACCGAGCATAGCCCTTTCCATAGCACGCTGAGCAACTTTAAGCTTGTGGACCAGCCGTACCGTAAGTGTCCACGTTTCGGCTCCGTATGTCATGACGGGTAGGACACACTCATTGAAGACTTTCGTTTTAAGGCACCGTGGGATCGACGATGAGAAGACTCGGCGTAGCTTCCCAAAGGCTGCCCAACCCAGCTGAATTTTTCTGTTCACCTCGTCCTCAAAGTTGTTTCTACCTAACTGCAATGTCTGCCCGAGGTATACATATTTTTGAACAACTTCCAGAACGGCCCCGTGTACCGCAATCGGTTCCGGTAGTACATGCTTATTGAACATGATCTTGGTTTTATCCAAGTTCATCCGTAGGCCGATGCGTACAGAAGAGTCAGCTAGGTCATTCACCATCTGCTGTAGGTCCTGCAGCGTCTCTGCCATGATGACGATATCGTCTGCAAATCGCAAATGAGAAATGTATTCGCTGTTGATGTTGATGCCACGCCCTTTCCAGTGCAGCGTCTTGAACATGTCCTCCATTGCATTTGTGAACAATTTCGGGGAGATAACATCCCCTTGTCTCACTCCTCGATGCAATGGTATTGGCCTTGTTTGCTGGCTCTGTACTTGGACGGACATGGTGGCGGCTTCGTAGAGACATCTCATCACTTGGATATATCGCCAATCTACTTGGCAACGCTGCAGTGACTCCATAACAGCCCAGATCTCGATCGAGTCAAAGGCCTTCTCATAGTCCACGAATGCTAAACACAGGGGCTGATTATATTCTTCGGTCTTCTGTATAATCTGCCGCACTGTGTGGATGTGGTCTATGGTGCCATATCCTCTCCGAAATCCAGCCTACTCCGGTGGTTGGAATTCGTCGAGTGTTCGCGCAAGACGGTTCGTGATTGTGACGTGGACTTGTAGACGTGGATTAGAAGGGAAATTGGTCGATAGTTTTTCAACATTGTCTTGACACCCTTTTTGAAGAACAAGACGACCACACTCCTACTCCATGCCTCCGGAGTTCTCCCTTCAAACAGGACAGCGTTGAAGAGCTTTTGAAGCTCCCTTATTACAGGTTTACCTCCAGCCTTTAGCAGCTCTGTTGTAACGCCATCCTCTCCAGGGGCTTTTCCATTTTTCAGCTGTCTAAGAGCCATCTCAATTTCGTCGGTACTGACTTCTGGCAGGTCTTCGGTGAAGTGGCGTGTTAATGCGGCTCTGGGGTCCTCATTTACGGGATACGGTCGAGATGCATGCGAAGCGTATAACCGGCCATAGAAGCTTTATACTTCCGAAAGGACTGCCGGCTTCGAAGCAACGACTTCTCCGGTTGCTGTTGTACTTAAAATAATTTATATGTAAAAAATACTGTCATCTCCATCAAATACATTTATTGTTTAAAAATTAGGATATCTATGCAACGGCAATATCGTATTCAATATTCCTGTCTTATCTCTCTATTTAAAGCAAGTTAAAAAAAGCATCTCTCAACAAAAGAAAGATACAATGAACAGTCGTCACCAGATAACTGGTATACAATTGTAATATGTATTATCAATTTCATTGTCTGTTCACTTACGTGAGCTCGAAAATTCGTCTAATCTCTGGCGAGCAGGGGTCACGTTTGCAGAATAGCTCGGGTCCATTGGAACGGATTGTGAAGAACAAATCGATGGTTCTCTTGGCTCGCTCGATACTGTGTCCGCAACTTGTCAGGAATCGACGGAGAAGCATATCCTCTGAAAGTAATATATATATATATATATATATATATATATATATATATATATATATATATATATATATATATATATATATATATATATACATATAAGACAAGAGAAAGATAAGAATAGGGGTACTAAGACATGTGCCAATTTTTAAGCTTCTTACGACTATTAAAGGATAAAATTATAACTGGACTGAAAACAAAAAATATATTAACTAAAATGTAGACCAGAATTTTATAAAAGTGGATACGAAGGATGTTGATGTAATGTCCTTATAAACTCAAAAAAGTATTCTGGATACTGGTAGCTTTTTAGATTGATTGCTAAGATTAGATAGAACTATTAATCCATGCCCTAGGTTTTATTATGTGGCACAATACTACGCACACAATCTCGTTCTTATTATTTTTCACCTTTTTAACAATTGTAATGTCAGTAGTGGCAATTGCACTTCACTTATATTATTGTTTACATGGATAGCTCGCTACGGTAGTACTTGCGCTTCTGTCATTTTACGACGGTCGTAATGTTATTGAGTATAGTCTTTAAATTATACGTCACCGTGCTAATTTAAGCTTAATAAACCCGCCAAGTTCGAGTCGGACTCGCACGTACATACCTGCGCTGGGACTTTTTTTCTTTTTTATTATTTGTTGTTGTTATAGCGTCAATAGAAATACATACTCTCAATGTGGTAAAGGTTAAAGTTGTGTGTCAGGATCGTGGTAAATGGCATTTTACCGTCTGTGCCTACCCTGAATGGGAATAATGCGTGAACATACATATGTACATACATATGTACTCGAATGTATAAAACTAGGTTCCGTACGCGACTTCGCCATATGATATATTGTATATACTCGTATGTTGTTAAAAACTATGCCTATGTCGTTTCCGATGGTTCGTAGTATCACTACACCAAATTACATCGACATCGGTTCAGGGGTTTTAGCTGTAATAAGGTAACACTGACCGACAGACATTTACTTACGCATTTATAATACATATATTAGCAACTAAGTTTTGTGGTGACCTTATTTTTTTATTGAAAGTAACTTTGAAAATCGAATATACTTAAATCAAATCTCTTTATAAAGATTATTAAAGAAGATATTTAAATACGTTATCTTGATGATACGTGTCTTGAGGTTGTACTACGGTTTACGCTTTCTCTAGCATAAGTAGTTCATACTAATAGAGCAACGGTACATACGAATGATGGTACCGTTGGATGAAAGAAGAGTACTAATGTTATAAAAAAATCATTGCAAGTAGTCACTAAACATTTTAGTGCTTTATGTGTGACTGTCTTCGTACGTACATTCCTTTTTGACACCAAAAACGCTTTAAGAGAAAACGCCTTAATCAGCATTCCTTCAAGCGCTCCTTCTAGACAAAGTTGATCATTTTACAGGATTAGTTTTCTGTTGTTGTTGATTTGTTTTTT
Organism: Tyria jacobaeae; assembly: GCA_947561695.1. Lineage (NCBI taxonomy): Eukaryota > Metazoa > Arthropoda > Insecta > Lepidoptera > Erebidae > Tyria > Tyria jacobaeae. Next base: position 10,589,477 of record OX387221.1, on the reverse strand, counting down.
TGATGATATAGGGGGACAGGTGAACAGGCGGGTCACCTGATGTTAAGTGACAACAATCATCCATGGACAGCTGCAACTCAATGTGAGGTGAGTGTGAGGGAAGAGTAGAGGATAAGTTGGACCTCCGCTACCCTCACTCACTCGACAATACAATGCAAGCATTTTTGTCTCCCGGTTTTCATTGAGACCGTGATATTACTTCGATCGATTCGGCCCATTCTACATTTAAATCTACGGAAACGTACATATTGTGTTTCGTTATTCGAACAAATTTCTAAATGTCTAACAGGTTTCGATTTATGATTACAATCCTTACATCTTTTAGAGCTACACTGGAATAAGGTTTTTTAATGATAAATATTTTTTATTCTACAAAGTGATTAAAACATTGTGACGCAATTGATTTTTTATTTCAGTTAACATTTTCTTGTTCCGATAATAAAATTATTTAGCCTTTATTTCGTATTGTACATTCTTTCTGAGTTGTGGCTTGTGAATGAAGTGTTTTATTTTGGAGACAGTGCATGCATGGGTAAATGGAAGGAAATTTAATGAAGGTAAACTAAATGTGTTGACGAGCTATATTTCCCAGTTTAGTCTGTAACTTCAACTACCTACCTTATTTATTCAAGCACGTATAATGCATCAAGCACTTATATTAGAAATTCCTAAAATCCTAGTGAAATAAGATTGACTATAACTAAATGCGGTATCGCATTGCAATATATGATGATTGAAGTTTGTGGTTTCTTTCAGCGAGTAAAGATCAGCGGAATAAAAAGAAGTAAATCGAAATAAAAAAAATAATGCCCGATGAAAAGAGTTACTACAGTGCAGTGCAATCTTTGTACATGTTTGCTCTCGACTCGCTTATTTCCCGGCTGGTGTTGTAATGCTAACCAATGCTTTGCCTATCATTAGCGTTAAACTAAATAAAGAGGTTAAAAATATTTGAATGTTGTAAACTTTTTCGGTGTCCGGTGTTTTGTGTATCAGAAATTGATAAAAAACAAACATGAATAAATCCACATGCCTGCGACCTCTTTATGTTCTTGATGGTTTCTGATATCTATCAATTCGAAAGGGGATAGCATCCAGATTGGGCGTCCATTATACTAAACGTCCATTATAAAAATAGTAAAACTACAGCTCTACACCTCTCATGCCTAATAGTGGTAGGTCTTATGACATAACCAGATCTTAAATCGATTAATCGTTGCTGTAATCTTAACAACAGATAATAAAGTCACGTGAAACTTGGGTTTATGATCAGTAACTTTTATGTACAACCTTACACAATTTCAGTTGTACAACATCGTAACTACTATTATGGTTGACATAGATCAGGGTTACAAGATAAAAGTGTTGAGCAACTTTCCCATATACAAGAAATCAATATATAGTGATGACATTAATAGTAAAAGTAAGTAAGAAAGCATTTAATAGTCATAGATATACCGAAACTGTTCTACCACAACACAACATCTAGCTCGTGCGGCGGTTTAGTTCCTTAGGAAGTCCTTACGTTAAAGGGCTCTGACTTCCCGGCACCAGCTAGTTCGAGTTGTAGGTGACGGACCATGACTTGCTTGAGCTATTGTTTATACTTCTCAGCCCATCTGTTTTAGCAATATCTCTTTGCTTCCCTGTCTAACCTTCCTTTCCTGTTAATATACTCCTAATTTTCTTGCCTAATTTATGAAAGTGCTCGATGACAATAGATGTGATGACAATAGACTGTGACGTGAGACGGAATAGATTATGATCGGCAAAATATTGGCGATAATTACGCCCTAGGCCAATCCCTTTAGGCATGTTTGTATTATTTAATTGTTATTATTTTTTTATTATTATTTAATTGTTATCTCTTCGAGTTAGACTATGTCAATAACTGACATCCAAGTACCTTATCACCTGCTTCTTGTGGTCATATGCAATGCTATATTCTAAACCTACTAGGAATTGTTTTTCGAGTAAACAACGCATTATTTTATGACTTAAATTGGACATTAAAATAAATGTGGGTAGGCAGGTAATCTTAAGTCTGAAATTATGTCAAATATGTTGATGACATTCGTAATACAAATCAAAACAGACTTACATTTAACAAACGCATGATCTTAAGTGTATAGTTTTATTATATTGTTATTTTCATGGGTTATGTATGTAGTTGGTTTGTGATATATACTACCTAATCGCAAAATTATGCTTAATTTTGCTTCTTATTGATTCCTTTTGATGCCCACTACTAATTTGAAATCGATGATACATTGAGTATCCTAGGTGTTCTAGGAAACGCAGAGATGAAACGTGTATTTAATATTGTATGTGCGAAGTCCCTTACAATATCAAGCAAGCGAGGACATCACAATAACCTTCACAAAGTTAAGCGCGAACTCGGCTTGACTACCAAATACAACAGTGACGTCATAGCTCCACAAGAAAGAAACAAAACGCAAGCCAATGTTGTAATCCTATTGCTCCATAGTGTGGGTTCATGAAATAATTTGACCAAAAGTTCAACGACTTTATTCGTGTATTGAATTTATAGTGACTTTTACTTTTCTCTGTTGCATTATTTTCGGTATTACATTGCGTTACATTGAAACCTTTCAATTAAAAGCTTAGACTAAGTTATTTTCAGCCTTTATAGTAGTGGAAGTTAGCTGAGCTTAATCGATTCGATTTTTGTATACAGCGTTAAATAAATAACAGATTATTTAATTTCAAGATAGAGGACTCGGACTTATACTTCCCAATCCGTCTGTATAGGCAATATCTATGTATGTCTAATATATGTATGTTTGTATTATTTAATTCTTATTTAATTTCTCTCGGCCATCTCGTCGAGTTAGGCCATTTCAATAACTGACATCCAAGTACCTTACCACTTCCTAATAAATCGTTACGATGAGTCGATTTCTTCTTCTTCTTCACTTCTTCTTCAACATCTAGCCCATGCTTTTAAAGAGACATCAGATGCAAAACGCACGTCCTGGACTCAATAATCACTAACGTATACATATATGTAGATGTGCAAATCAGATGCAGGCATGACAAATACGAGCTTCTGTAACTAATTAAGTATGATGAGGAAACATGGCCGTAAAAAAATCATGGTTAAGAAATATCTGTGAATAAAAAGTGCGGCAGAACTTATCTTCTTGCTAAAAAAATTAAACAAATCTTGAGTGCCAAATATATGTACAGTACATTTCGAATGTCGTACATATACTGAGTGCCTCTCGTCTCTCCTTAAGTAACCTCTCGATATCAGGTTTATGTTGTACAAAAAATCTATAAACTTCCTCAAACACCTTGAAGTCCAAAACGAACACTTTAAATAGACTGGCTCGCTGCCATAACGGTTAAAGTGATTGTGTAAATGTTTATAATTATCATACACATAGTGACACTCAGAATATGAGTTAAGTTACAGTTACAAAACGTTTTTATATACATGGGCATAATTGTTTTGTTTCTAAACGTAGTGATATAATAATATAATAATTTAACAAAAGTTCAACGACTTTATTCGTGTATTGAATTTATAGTGACTTTTACTTTTCTCTGTTTCATTATTTTCGGTATTACATTGCGTTACATTGGACTAAGTTATTTTCAGTCTTTATAATAGTGGGAGTTAGCTGAGTTAACCTTCAAGAAAAGAGCGTACTCCTGCCTAAAAGGCCGGCGGCATGGGCGGCGGCAGTCTCTTACCATCTGCTCATTTTTATGAAAAACCTTTGTCAAAAAACACTCTGATATAAACATTTTATGTGATATATAAAAACTTAAATATATGTATTTGTAATTTAATCAAAAATGTTATCATAGACTACTAAGTACTTGCAAAATTCTATAAAATACTAAGAACAAAGAAGAGATGCTTGATAAGGCGTTCTTTGTCTTCTGGCAGTTAGAAACCATAAACTTGCTGCGCTAGTTATAGTAGACTTGACATTTCTTCCATTGTGTATATCCCCAGTATTTACTTGTATACCTACATATGTTTATTATCTATGGAACTTTAATATATCGGCTCATTACCCAATTTGGTGGGTAGGCCTAGGATATAATTCAATACAATATTTAAATAGACAAACTGAAAAACAAATCAAATGAAGTGAAAGAGTGGACGTAGTAATAAAAAGCAGGAGCCGATGCTGTTTAAAAGGACTTACATACTTTACTTACTACAATGAGATTTGTAGGCCCTCATTTCTACTGTTTTTCTGTTTAAAAAAGTAAAAAAATATGTTCTTAAAAGAATCCAGAGTTTATAAAATAGCTTTGGTGCTTTGCTTTAACTAAACTGCTTTTGATAGGTATTTTGACAGCTGCTTTTTTAAATCATCTGTGGTCTTATGTTTAAAAGTTACTTAAACCGTTCGTATATCAACCGACCTTTAACAACTATAAAAACGATAGTTGTTAATATCCTTGACGGCAATTAAATGCCTATAACCCAGTTCTTACTTATGTACCTTGTATGTACCTGCTTCAAAGCTGTACATGGCGCAACGTTTATTGAAAACGCTATAAATTGAGGTAGTTCCAATAAATTTTGCAACATTTTACATATCATTTAGAAAATTAGTATAGCATTATCGATTATATTGGCCGAACTATCTAAATCTATGGTAATCTGTTAAATGTATACGCTTTCAATGTGTTATTATTTATTACAAAATAATACATCAGTATCATGAACTACTGGCTGGTTTAGCGATTGCAGTAATAGTCTAGATCATATCCATAAAAACTTTATAGTAGGCGTCGCGCTCGCGTCGTATACACGGTTTGGCTTCCTCACGACATTTCTTTAATAAAAAAACGGTATTTTAATGGGCGCCCTAATAGTTTATGTTGCACACGGCACGCTCCACGAAGTTTCAAAAAAGTTTAAAAATATCGAAATCGACTGTTTTGAAATTATCATTTTTTTTACCCCCTAAAAGTAGGACTATGTTTTTCGAGTGTATTGTAAATGTATAACATTTCTTTGTCACGGCCTAGGGTCTAAACTGCTTGTTCGATGTTCGATGTGAGTTGTCATTTGAATCGAAAATTATTAATGCGAAAGTGTATTTGTTTCTTTCTAACGCTTTCACGTTCTTACTACAACGGACCACTGCAGATATAGCGCATATGGCCTGGCCCAACTGAGAACCGGTTGTTAAGCAATGTATGCTCCTTCTCACCCTTCTCCTCCACTCTATCACATGCTTTGTGCCCTCTTTACCTTCCCTTCGATAGCTATCAGCGCACATGCGCAAAATACATGTCCTCGAGCGGCAGTAGTCACACCACCTTCCATCACCAGGCCTTCTTATATCTTCTATTACTATGAAAAAAAGCTATAATCCAGAATAGGCCCTGTTCCCTAGCAATAGATTAATAAGTTTTATTTAATAATTTTAAATTTTATAATGGCAATACAAGAACTTTCAAGTGCTTTTGTTGTATGTCATCATCATTTGGATTGTAAAACCGCAAAAGCATATAATTCAGTCTTGATTCACTAGATTAAAGTAACATAAAAGCATACATAAGTCGTGTAACGATTAGCTGCAGAGCGATTTTATCGCCGACTCTACCAACTTTTTGAAGTTAAATTAACACTCGCTTTTGGCACAGAAAAACGTGGTTAGGAAATGTTTAGCAAATATTGTTTTGACTTGTGAAGCATTTGTCGATCCTACTGATGAATCGACTACTGCTTTCAGTACAGTTTCTAAGAATGGATAATATTGATTGAGTACTCTACTACAAAACCCTTTAACTTATATACTATTAAAATACACAATAAAACAGAAAATTAATATAGAGGCAATATGTAAGACTAGATAATTAAGTATACGTATGTATTTACCCCTCTTTTAAAATATAATATTTTTCAAGAAAAAAGAAAATAAAGGAACCCTTCTAAGAATTTTCTTATCTCCGTCGTTCTGTCTGCAAAGACCCTTTATCTTATGAACTAGTGGAGTTGGAATTAAAACCAAAAACGTATATCTGTTGTCCCTTGAAGCTGTAAAAAAATCAAGCTTCTAAGTCAACGCAATCAAAAGATACATACGCTCATTAGAGCATTAACATTCAACAAATTTGAACATTTTGTCCGTAAATCAAAACCTATATTTCTGCCTTTCCATTTTCCTAAAGTCATAAAATTTGGCAAAAAGTAAGATCTCACGGAACGTTACAAGTAGACAGTAGAGAGAGGAAAAATATCGAAAATTATTAATGTGTTGTTTTATCACATAAAAAAAATGCGATTACAACGAAGACAATGTGTAGAAAATAAATGCGAGGTTTAGTTTGTCTCACGAAAATAACCATAAAATATATAATACCTATTATTATTAAAAAGGTTTTACTCAACGTTGGTCCCATTTAAAGATAATATTTTATCTCTAAGCCGCTAAGGTTTTAAAGTAAGGAATGACAAAACATATTACGCGATAGCTCCGTCATAGGTGAATCAATAAGTATTTTTTTATTGAATGAGTTTTACTTAAGGTTGGTCCAGTTTAAAGTGGAAAATAGAGGAATGAATTCATTCATTCAGTCATTTGTTAACAAATTAATAATTAATGTTTATTTTCATGAATATAACTTACATGTTACATAGATTCAACTTCGCCCAAACTCTACAACAGATTTTTTAATACAATTTGTACTGAAGAAGGCGCAACGAGAAGTCGGCGCGAGCGCAGTCGCGTGTACTGGTTCGGGACTGACAACGAACAGTGAGCAAACGTATTTGCATTGTGAATTTTATCATTTAAAAGTAAATAATAATGTACTAGTATAGCACACTAACGTCTCAGTGAAAGAGTGATTAGGTTTAGGTTATAGGAGAAGGATAAGGATAGAATACATCTTTTTATATAAAAATCATTGGCAAAAGGGGTTAAGGAGGGCGTTTTCTAATAACTTCATTAACTATTCACCAATGCAGAAAAACTAATGTATGCTTACCGACATCATGAGGCAAGTGAGGTTGCTTGTAGAGCCAGTCTTTGATGGTGGCGAGTTCTTGACAGTCATCTACTTCAGGCATTGTTCTGAAACAACAAAAACTTTTACTATCCAATAGAATTGAAAACAATTAAATTAAATTCTATACTTATTTTTTATTAAAAAGTTGTTTTTAATTAATGTTGATGATACTAAAACTTTTAAATTGACTATACAAGAAGAATTGAATTTTTTTCTTGAACCTCTACTTGCTCTACTCTGCTTGCTTACGTTTACGTTTAAGCAATATTTCACCACGCAGAGATTAACGTTTTGTACCTTACCTTTTTACTAACTATGTGGAAGGCAACCTGTTTCTGATTTGGCAAGTGAGAGCGTAGCAAAAGTTCAATACATGGTGTAATAGACGAATGCATAGAGACTGCCTAGAAAGAGTATAAGCACGTTGTCAAGGGTAGGTGCAGAGAGAGTGTACATAGAGTACATTTCACTACGAAAAAAAGTACTATTTCCGTTTGATAGAAAAATAAGTAACTAAGTTTAATCAGGACAAGCATCAAGAGTGTTCTATACTATTACCGTAAATGCCCTCTTGATACATTTTTAAACGACGACTATTTACACAAAATGTCTGTTTATTTTAACCCTATCGTATTTACAGCTTTTTACACCGATTTGTTCATACGCCGATATCCGTGACATCCCGTTCATTGTTCTAAAGATTCCAGTACTTGCACTGTTATGACGTTGATTCCATTGTTCTGTACCATCACAAACGTAATGTATGCGACAAAACATTGTTTGCAAAACACATGAAACGTTATTCTAATATCTACAAATATCGCAAGCTTGCAAATTGTATAGAGATTTGTAAAGAAGTTTGTGAGAGAGGAAATACATTTTTTTTTCCAATACTAAAGTTGCTTGACGGGGGTTGAATCTCCAGCCTACAGAAGATCAAACTATCCTGATTTTTTAATATTATCCTAGCAACTGTTATCTTCCATTTCTAAGTATAGTAATAATAATAATAAATAATTGACTTAAGTAGTTCCGTAGCTGACATGCTCGTTTGGCATCTCAGTTCCAAGCAGCTCTAGATTTAGGTTCATTACCCCAGTTTATGACCACTGGCGGAACCCTACAAACCGAACACTACAAATCTGATAGCGCCATGGATCTCAAGAATTATAGACCTATAACATGTTTACTAACTGTCTATGAGCTTCTTACATCTATTCTGAAAGTAAAAATTACAACTCATAAAAATAAAAATTCGATCATTTCTGTTTCTCAGAATGGATGTAGGAGTGGGACTCATGGCACCAAAGAGCTCCTTATCATAGATATGGCCATTAGCCAACAAGTACGTGGTAATCGCAAGAATCTGGCGACATGTTGGATAGATTACAAGAAGGCCTATGACTCAGTTTCACATACATGGCTTTTGAAGGTGCTGGAGTTGTATAAAATTGATACAACTCTATGCACTATCTTGAAGTCATGTATGGGGCAATGGAGAACGATTCTTCGTTATCCAGGATGTCGGCAGATAAATATTCTGAGTGCGATAGTCTGAGTCCCTTGTGGTTCTGTCTAGCTTTAAATCCTCTCAGCACTCTGTTCGAGAGAATTCAGGGCTAGCCTTTAAGTTGCGGAAAGATAATCAAGCTATATCTCACTTTCTATATATGGATGATTTGAAACTATTTGCCCCCAGTAAATTGCAACAGACAGCGTTACTAAAGGTGACTAAAAACTTTAGTAACTCTATCAAGATGGAATTTGGTGTAGACAAGTGTGCAGTCATGCACGTAAAGAAAGGCATAATAGTAGAACCTGAAGGAGTTGAACTTTCAGATTCAACTAAACTTAGATCTCTTTCTGCTGCTGAAACCTACAAGTATCCAGATACTTGTAGGTTTCAGCAGCAGAAAGACTGTGACTGTGATATACCCAGGTATATCACAGTTATTGGGAATACCTGAGTCTAGTGTGAAACAGGCACAGCAGGACCGATTTTTTGGCCGCCTGAAAAAAGTACTTAAAAGTATTTTGTCAGGCAGTAACAAGATACGCGCCTGCAATAGTTGGGTTATACCAATTCTCACATACTCCCTTGCTATGCTCAGATGGACTCAGATTTTATTAGATGTTATTGATAGAAGAGTCCGTACACTGATGACTGCATTTCACATGCACCATCCACGGTCATCGATAATGAGATTGTATATCCCGCGAAAGTTTGAAGGTCGTGGTCTTTTAAACATTAAGACCCTACACAATCGCGAGATATACAACCTCAGAGAATATTTTCTTCATACCCATGTAGAAGTGCATCGTAATGTAGTAGCAGTGGACAATGGACTTACTCCGCTCGGTCTGGCTAAAGAGAACTGGCGCAAACCTGTAGTACTCAGTACTAATGATCGCAGGGAGGTATAGAAAGACGGTACGGTCGACATATGTCGGACATGCCACCGTCCCGGTGAATCTATCAGTCATATTATTTCTGGTTGTTTTCGTCTTGCAAACGGTGAGTATTTGCATAGACATAACCAAGTGGCCAGAATAGTACATCAACAACTTGCCCTTAAATACAATCTTGTGAATTTAGAGCTGCCATATTACAGGTATGTCCCCGACTCAGTTCTAGAAAATGGTCGTGCTACATTGCATTGGGAGCGATCTATCATTACTGATAGGACTATTATTGCCAATAAGCCTGATTTAGTCGTGATAGACCGATTAGAGTGATGTCGATATTGCTGTTCCTCATGACGATAATCTCGTGAAAGTTGAAAAAGATAAACAAAAAAATATTTGGATTTGTCTCACAAGATTGTCGATATGTAGAATATCGATTCGGCGATCATTGTTCCGATAGAGCGAATATCTGCTCACGGATTAATAGCTAAGAGCAAATGGGGCAGGGCAGCTGCAAGCCTACCCGCACTACTCCGCAAGCATCGGTGGCTAGCCAATCGGCCCGGGCTGCCTCCGATGCTAATCGTGCGTCGTCACCATCGCCCATGGAGGAGGCTGTAGAGACAATCCAGTAATGGATCAAGTCTCCAGCCTCCTTGTCCAGACGAACCTAAACCACTGTGCCGGTGCGCAGGACCTTTTCCTGCAAACTATGGCGGAGTGGTCCATCGGAGTGGCCGTAGCCGCGGAGCCCTATTACATTCCTCCCCGTCCAAACAGGCTGGGTGATCGGGATGGCTCCGTGGCAGTCGTCGGCTCCACGGCGACTCATTCCCCGCCCTTGTCACTAAGAGACAAGGGTACTGGATATGTTGCTGCCGAATGGGGGGTATCACCATATACGGTGTCTACTTCTCCCCCAACAGGAGTCTGAGCGACTTCGAGGTCTTCCTTAACAACCTAGAGACGGCGACAAGCGTCTGGGCACGTCCTGGTGCTGGGGGACTTCAACGCGAAGTCCATTGCTTGGGGTTCCCCCAGGACGGACTCACGGGGCGATGCGGTAGAGGAGTGGGCGACATCGGTGGGCCTCTGTCTCCTTAACAGAGGCTCCACCAACACGTGCGTGCGGCAGCAGGGAGGGTCGATAGTGGATCTTTCGTTCGCTACCCCTGCTCTCGCCGCACGAGTAAGGAACTGGTGTGTCCTGGAAGAGGTTGAGACGCTCTCGGATCATCTCTATATCCGATTTGAGCTCTCATGGACCCATGACACCAGTAGGGGTCACACGGCGCGGCTTTCATCCCGCTTTCCGCGGTGGGCTGTATCTAAATTAAATAGGGATCTACTGGAGGAGGCAGCCATTATCTGCTCCTGGCTGTCTCCGCAACCTCCGACCGAGGAGGCAGACATAGGGGCGGGGACATAGTAACCAGACAGCTGATATACATACTTATATACAACTAAATACATACAATGCTGTTATATAACAATATAATAATAATATATAATATAATGCTACTGTTATTATTATTTTTATATAACAACAACATACGAGGAAATGTGTGGTGCAGTTTTAAACTGCAACGTCGAAGGTTCAATTCGTTCGGAAATATAATGTTATTCGTACTCTAGGACCATTAATGCAAGCAGTGTAGTGCTATGTGTCTAAATATAGTACGAACTAGTCAAGTTTCAAGGAATTATTAGCTGCTTATCATCAGACAGATGGTATACTTTAAGTAAAAATTATAACTTCATACACCTCACACACGTCTGCGTAGTTTGGGGTCAGACCCAAACTAATCAGAGCTTGTACTGAGGTTATCAGACTGCTGATAAACTTACTTATATTATATATATATCTAAATGCATACATATTAAAGAGATATTATACCCACACACAGAACAATTACTCCTATAAATCCTAGTACTCACTCATATCTATTGACAAGAGAATTTAGACCCAGTGGACGTTTAATAAGGACAGCTATCCAATTATTTTGATATATTATTCACTGAATACATTTAGATAGATATGTCGATTAGAAATCCAAATTGTTTTGACCTAACTCTGAAGCAAGGGCTCATTTGACAGTCTGAAGGCTAAGCTATTAGATCTATAGATATTAAAAACCACCTTTATTTTTACCTGATGATACGATCATTTGAACAAGTCATTGATGAAAATTTGAAACAAAAAGGGAAATATTTTTGGTCACAAAATGGTTTGTATTTTTAAACACTCGGAATTACGGCAGATAGTGTTTCCATTCAGTTAAGGTTTTAGAGTTAGCCGATGTATCCAATTATAATCCGAAACGAAATGTTAACTAGCGGTTTGGTAATAATACTATAGATAAAAATCTAATTAAAATTCAAAGTCATAGCACAAACTTTAATAAGGTATTGTTTCTCAACATAATGGAAAAAACTTCTAACTTTTTACTCATTACACAAATATTGACACAAAGAATAAGAAGTATTTCTTTTTTAATTAGTAATTACTAGTAATTTAGAGGTGTGTTATTTAAAATAGAGCTGCACAGCCATTTCTGGACATTAAAGTTTTATCAACTTTAGCGTAAACGTTAGAATACCAGAATCTACCTACGTTAATGGATATGTTATTAATATTTTCTGTTAATAAAGCAATCTGACTTTATCTAATCATATTATTCTTCTTGATAAAATAATACTTTTATTTGTGAAACGATATTTCTCAGAAATACATTTGTTTCTTTTAAATATTTAGCCATGCGGCTCTCGGTGGAGAAGAATATTACCCCATATCTTCCCATGAGTGTCACAAAAGGTAACTAAGGGACTGGTCAGTTATCTATCAGACAGTATATATACAGTAGCCGGAAGTCGGCAATAGGCTTGGCCAATATTAAATAACTATTACTAAATAATGGTTTACAAGAAACAGGGGTTCCTTTTCTATCCGATTGCGATTTACGATTTTTACAGTTATAAATAAATCCTACAAAAATAAGAGTGACGTCAAACAACTGCAAAAAGTATAGGATGTATAAAGGTTTTGCCTAATACAAAACAAGGCCGTACTCGGTGTGATTCTGACACTAGTGAAAGAAGGAAGATTATAATATAACCGGTCAGTTACAGTTATGCATATTTTTTGGATGATGAAATTCTAATTTTATATTTTTTATATTATAATTTATTGTTTTAAAAATTTTAGTTTGGCTAGCCTTGTCAGTAAATTAATTAAAGCTGTTGTTGCTGTAAGTGTTATAATGAAAAAGTCTAGTACCATAACTTATGACCTCTTATATCCATTTTTTATTTCTATTTATAAAAGTTATACGAAATTGAAGGTATAAATGCATTTCTTGATCTCTATTGACAAAGCTAGCCCATAGTTCAAACATTCATTGATTTCTTGCGTTTCCTAAAATAAAAATAAAATATTAAAACCACTGAATATTTGAAATCTTCGTTACCATCTTGAACCCCAGCGCAGAGACAAAAAAAAACAATAATGACCTAACTTTTAAAGTAATATACTTCAATGCGCCTAACAATGTTAAGGCCTTTAAATACGGTCAATCGTAAAAACATGGAATTTAAAACTTTATTCCCAAATTCCCAGGGATCCCATGATCAAACAGATATGGTTACTCCGGGACCACCGCAGGAGTATACTTTTCTGAAATAAAATATATTTGAAAAACGGCCAACAGTTAGCGGATAAATCGCTTAACATTCATAAAAAGATACATAGTCTTATATAAAATATCATGCTTTTTTGAAGACGGTTCAAAAATTTTGATATCGTTTGACTACTGACGAAGTAATTTGTCAAGTACAAAAAATAGCCGCATATCTACGTTTTTGAAGACAGTTAATATTTTTTTCACTAATAACTTAGAATTATTTAAACATCAAGTTCTAGTTTATCTAGGCCATCGCTACATTTTTGTGAAGGTGAATACTTTAATGCAAAATTATCAAGTTATAACTGTATTCTGCAGTTATAAATAGATTAATTCCACATTACAACATTATTAATTTTTTCGAATTATTTGGGGTATCAAATTACTTACCTTGAAAAATATTTATATCCTTTTTATGCCAATACCTTCCCTTCTTAGTACCTTTCCTTTTCAATATACTGCCGATTATCACATATTTACGCCCTAAAGTTGACGGCAATTATCTAATTAACGGCTTTCTAATTGCATGCAAAATGTAGGTGTCAAATACACCTCTGCCCGTCCCTACAGGGATATGAAGTATGTACATATGTAAATATATCGTTGACTCCTTGGGTCTTTTCATGTGCGTGCGAGTATAAAGTACCGGTATCAATTCCCGGTTTTGTCTAACATCCTGTTGGCGGGCTTCCTATCAAACATGCAACCAAAAACAATTGGTAAATATACATAAATCTCTGCGCTGAATAATATTGGTAATCCTAACTAGTCCCTTACTATAACAACTAACTAGGCCTTACTTCAGTATTCTAAAAAAAATACGTCAGTAAGTTTATTCGATTGTTTGTAACACTTTCACGTGTTAACTTTACCGGTCATAAATTTGATTCATATTCATTTTATAATCAAATTAGATTAGAATTGCGAGTATCTACCTACTGCACAATACCAGGCTACACATACACGCATACCTGAGTCGCTAAAGAGCTAAGTATAGCGTAGTAAACACATGCATTTTGCCAGCTATCATTAAGTCAAATTTACGTAACAGGTGGCAAGCCTGTTACCGTCAACCGGGCTGAAAATTTAATTTAGAGTGTATACGAATGGATCGGAGAGTATTCCTTCTATTCTCTAACCGAAACTGCTAAATATCACCTTTATGAAGATATAAATAAGATCTTTAAAGTTTATTACTCTCGTTTACCTGTTAACTCATCGTACATACATAGCCATGCAGTCGAACCAAGTTCACTTAAGAATCATTAGTATGGCATTGTCGCCATACCTGCAGTATACACGACTAGAATACGCAACGACTGTTAGAGCCCTCTGTATAGTCGTTACATCTATAAAGAATTAAATCAGTGTAGATTGTATATATTACATAGCTGAACCCTATAAAACAAACTCGAATCAATATAGAATTAAAATCTACAAGCCTTATTTTCATAGCTACGAGTCGTCTTATTAAGTCAAAATTCACGAACGAATATGTGATAGGTGAAGTGTTGCAACCAGAATACATGGTATTCTGGTTGCAACACTTCACCTATCACATATTCGTTCGTGAATTTTCACAGACACACAAGTAGTCGATAATAATGAGTGTTACTTAAGATTTTTGCCGCCGGGGTATGGGATGGTGTACTAACAATATTAACTCTTAAGATTCTAGCGTAATGCTAGTCAGTCATTACTTATATACTATTTAAAATGCGATAGTGAGTTTGATCGATCGACCAATATTTAATTTTGAATAAACGTTAGGGTATAAAAAAACACATAAGATACTTAGAAGAACACATAAGAACTGTTTCGTGTTTTACCATTTTTAAACATTTAGAAAATCGATATGTCCTACTTTTCACCATCTTGTTTATAATAACTACATATATTTTAGTTTATTTTAAGACCACTCATGTAATAACTAAGTTCTTATGAGTGACAGTATCTTCGTGACTACAGATGGAGTTTGCCGACACACTTGGAGAATGAGTATGAAAATTTTCATGGAACGACGGCTGCTAAAGGTGCGCTTGTAGGGACGGGAAAATAATTTAAGGATAATATGAGCAAGACACCGAGCCGGAATGTGACAATATGAATTCTGAAGGAATATGTATAAATCGGGGCTTATTTATTTTTTATACCTTTGTTTACCCGACGTTTCGATAGAATCCGACCGAATTCCGACCGTGGTCAAGGGTGGACTAATGAGAGCTCAGCGACGTCTCCGAAACGTACGGTAAACAAAGGTATTGTGCCTTATAAAAATATATTGTCGCGATTAAGTCCCCATTTAATCATTTTACAGCTTTTACGCTTCGAAAATACATAAAACATTATGGAAACTGACATTATGAAACGACATGAATACTAGATATACTCCGTCATTCATGAGCCGTTGTCTGCCAGAATGATCATTTGGCCTTGTTGTGTTGTTGATTTCCAACCAGTTTGACAGAGTTTATAAGTTCTCTGCATGGCCGCAAAACGCAAGACAATATGACTTAAAAAAAGTTAATCATAAAAAAAATGGTTTACCCAAAATAAATATTGCCGACATCTGTACTTAACTTGAGCAAAATACTACGAGCATAATTAAAAAATAATGTATTTGGCCGTGATAATAGTGCGCGGCCACAATCGCATTGTGGCTCCGATATTAATGGCTTATTTACTGAAATAGGAAAGTTTAAAACATTAAACTTTTATTAAAAAAAAGCTTTATCACTTACAATAAAACTTTGTATTACTAACCTCCTTAAACTAAACCTATGTATGAAAATCTGAATTTCTTAAAATGATTACACAGTTCATTTATGTGTTGATTTCTTACAGTGGTTACAACAATAATCTTTCCTATTTTTTTCTAAAAGAACAAAATTTTTAGTGAACAATTTGACAAACATGTGAAATTAATGTTGTCATTTTCTGTATTATACCTATACGATTAAGATATGTTGTATAGCTGCCCTGAGTCTCTACATAATAATATGTAGACTCCCTATTTGGCAAGTGCTAGGTTAATATTGTGTATGTATAACCAAATATATTTTCAAAGTAAAACCTAAATAGATTTATCACTTCACAAACGATATCGAATAATAAATTGATATTGTACAAGTGTGGCCGAGCTATTATTAGCATAATGGGACGTAATAATCTTTAAGATCCGGATACCAAAGGCTAAATTAACAATCAAAGGTCAGTAATTAAAACCTTTGTTTCCACAAAAGGTTTAATTACTGACCTAACACACGTCATTTTGATCTGTTATACTGAACATTGTACACTGCAATGCAAATTATATCATACAAATTTCGACGGTTTATATGTATGATAGAAGCGTACTAATACATATATTTTTTTTATTATATAGAAATATTTGCACTTTGGTTCACGATGCAGTAGAACAGGGCCACCTCAACTCTTCTCCGATGTGTCGTAAGAGGCATGCCCGGTTGACGGTAATAGGCTTGTCCCCTATTACGTTCGTAATTCATACATCTCTGCCTACCCCTTAGGGAATACTATATAGGGCATTAAAATGTCTAGTTAACAACTAAAATTGTTATCTTCCTACTTATTTAGTAACGTTATATTCTACCCTATCTAATACCGGCTCTAGACCGTAAAAATGAAACATCATACATGTATATGTTCATACATACATGTTACGAGTACATACGTACATGGGCAAAAAAATACCACAGACGTAGTTTCTTCTACTTCTTATTAATATGTCTAGGTTAAAGATAGCGTCTGTTCAAATTAATCATACTACAAACAGCGAATTGATGATGAGAAATAAGAAAAAACACTTAATGCACCAGATAATTTGGCTTTAGAATACAGAGAAATATTTAATTCCTCTTAGGCATACCAAAATAAATTAGCGAACAAGATTAAAAGGCGTATAAAACTCGATCACCTTTCCAGTTAGGTAAAATATTGCACAATATTTGTTAAATTATTGCTTAAAAAAGTCAATGGCATATTAAAATTACTTTATCGTATAAGGCTATTTAGATGTTAACCATGAACTCCAGTTTCCAAAGAGTATTTTTTCTCAACGAGTGTCGGCTAAAGAATTAATATCTTCATGTAATGAGGATGTCTGTTGACTGAAGAAGAACCGAGTTATTGGTTTATGAAACAAATTATAGTGTTCAGAGAAAAAGCAGAAGTTTAGAATGGAACCATTTAGTATTACAATTCGTCGTTTTAGTGGTTACGGTTACAAGTGAAAAGTATCAAGCTCTACGCTAAGCAATGTAAAACATAATTACATACATAATTCGTTTAGGATAGGTACTAAGGCTCGCTAAGCTTGTTTTCATTTATAGTCTATTAAATTTTGCATAATTATAAAGTAAAAAACACAAGTAAAAACATTTGTATATAATAAAGAGTTTTTATGATTATCGGTTTGTGTTATCATCATAAAAGTATATTTTTTACTTGATCAGATCCAGACTATCTAAGATCCATATTTAACACAATCAAAATCATTTATTTGATAAATTCCATTAGAGATGTTTGATATTGCCTTTTCTTAACTAAAAATTACAGACAAATACAATGTCAGCGCAACAAAAGATTGCTTTTTGGAATTTGAAATTCGAAGTAGTTCTATAACGTTTTAGAAACTGATCGAAATGATGAAAATAGTGGCGGGTTTATTAGTTGCCAACCTAATACAATAGTTAATCGTACAAGGCGACTAAGGGATCGAACTGTTATCTATCAGAAGGTATGTATACCTATTAGGTTAGGGGGACCAAATTCTTATTGGCAAAATGTAGGTGTTTATAAACTTTACTTTGAGCGTATTTAGGTACATATATATGATGTAGTTAATTATCTATAGTTGGAGTGGCTGTGATTAAAATATAACGAAAACTTTAATCAATCAAATCTTTTCAAGGTAGCATAAAGTTATACAAAGAGGAGTATACCTTAAACTGTTAAATAACCACAAGCACATTTCCTAGACTACAATTTAATTATAAAAGAAAATTAATAAATAATATATTTAAAGTTTCTTCTTCGAATTCATACGTTGCTCGTGTGGTCATCTCCATATACGGCAGAAATATACAACGACACAATCTACCGAAGACAATCTGAACTACGTAGCAACTGCTCTAATAACGTAGTACAATCCTGGATCACGATATTAAAGTTTTCGGGCCATTAATATATGTATACACGACTTCAAAATATCAACCGTCAGGTCGCGGTCCGCCAGGCATGATCACGACGCCTGGTTGGAGGACATAACACACGTCCTCAACACTCGTTTCTATACCTTTACACTTACCTAGTTTATCATGACTTTGACGTTAATTCGTATTATTATAATTTTTTTTAAAAAAAAAAACATACTTTGACTCAGCTTAAGACTTATTGACAGACTTACTATCTCATCTTTCAGATTCTCAAATTTACAGAATGATCAGCTAGGTTTGAACCAGGCTGATCATTCTGTCTAGTTCACTCTAGTGTGTAAATCTAAATATATTAATTTAATGTAATGTAATTTAAAAGTTAAGTTAGTAGCTTAGTTTCATTATAACAATTATTTTCGCTAGAGACTATTTTTGGTAAGAATAATATTTTGTGCAATTTACTTACCAAATGATAACCCGTTCCTAAACGGTAAAATAGAAAGTACTTTTTATACCTCTGGCCGTTAATTGGCACACATAAATATATCCATGAAGAGTCTTAACAACATATCAGCACCGTCGTGTTGGTGAGTACATGAAAATTTAAAGCCTTTGACTCAATACACTACCAGCAATGTAAAGAGCAGCATTAGATAAAAAGCAAGATCAACTCGAACCAACAAGGAGTTATCAAAACGTTTAGTGCGACTTTAAGGTGTCTGCGTTGAGTGGTCCAATGAAAGAATGAATAGGGTTCGATGAGTTCGAAGAGAGCCTTCACACACTCACCAAAATGAATCTTATAAAAAAACGATAATCCGATGACTTTACGACGATGGGTGCCTGTAAGAGATTGCCGAGCGCGAAAAGGCCAACAATTGTACTATTAACTTACAGCTTCAACTTATAAATTATATAATTAACCTAGTGTACAATAAAGAGATTTATTATTATTATTATAAAATTGTAAAAACGAGAAACCTCTAAGAATCTGAGTAATAATAAATGTGATGAACCCGAAAGCCGAAAAAGAATTGTTGAATTATCTTAAACGTGATATAGCAACAGACAATACAAGGAATCAATTTTAAAGTAAGTGTAACAAATAATTATAGGTAAATACAGCATGCAATGCTATGTTGACGTATTCAAGTTGATTTTAAACATTTCCTGTGAAAATTTGACTTGAAATATATAATTAAGTATATAAAAAAACGTTTTATAATACTAATAAATAGAAGAAGAATAGAATATAATAAGTATATTTTTATAATATTGCAATATAGCGCAGTTAGATGCATATGTTAACTTTAAAAGCCTTGGAATCTGTGAATTAGCTCCATAAGCCGTTCTACCTAGTGATGGGTAGAGGTGAGTGATGCAGTTAAGAGGCCGCTAAAATAGTTGTACAACATTTTGTACACAAAAATACTGTAACGGAAATCCATACGATCTGTGACAGTAATCATTCCAAACAGCTGTAGCTTTAAACGGTAATTATTGCTTTTCTTATTTCTTTATTTTCTAGTATTGTTGAATCTGCTCACAATCCAGTTTATAATAATATTTATAGTATAGTAAGTAGTAATAGTAGTAAGTATTATAGGTAAGTTTGACTTCATCGACTAATGCAAATGTCTAAGGGAGTACGTAATTTATCTATCTATTTTAACACAAAGGAGTGTGTGACTTTGATTCAGAAGTTGATTAGGTATTAGTAAGTTTTGAATTTACAAAATCAAGTAGAGGTTGACCTACACTAAAAATTATAGGTAATTACTTTTTATATTATAGGGGAACAGACGAACAGACGGGTCAACCGATGGTAAGTGACAACCTTCGTCCATGGATACCTGCAACTCAGGAATCGTAAGTACGCTGTTTGTCTTTAAGGGTGATGAGGGGTGAGGGGATGCGGGGATTGGAGTATGTGGAGATGTGAAAGAGGAGGGGGATAAGGGAGAGGAAAGAGGAGAGGAGGAGTTGGTCCTCCGGAAACCTCACTAATTTCGGGGAAATGCAACGCAAGCGTTGCTTCACAACCGGTTGTCTGTAAGACCGTGGTATCACACCGGTCGAGCCGGCCGATTTGTGCTTAAGCATGGCTCTACCACTGTAAACATAACTTACTAACTACGAGTATGTGTAAAGATTGAGCAATCTTTAAACATAGTAAGACCGCTGTTAGCTAATTATTGTGACGACACAACTAGCTCTAATTAATTTTTGTTTTGTTTTCCAAAATACATACATAAAGTATTACAATCATATGGAATAGCTGTTCTTACGTAAAACATAAGCAATCATACAAGTTTTATTACTATGGCACTCCAATATTCCTCATTCTTCACAGTTTTATATGATGTAACTCATAGTTTAAAATTTCTTACACGACTGACATAAAATTCATATAGATTATCTTCATAGATTATTAAAAATAGTCAAATTCACATTAGCGTGTGTATGAATATCCGCATTCATTTACATAAAACTTATTGTGAGTAATTTTAATGACATATTTATGCATTTTAATGGAACAAAACAGCTTGAAAATACACTACTGCACCATGTTATAACCCTTTTTTTATTGTCTATTTTTTAGTTTTCCCAAGGGTCATCATTTCACTGGAGCTAAGGGAACGTACCCATACTGAGTGACGCGTTCATGGGGTGGGGCCTTTAAAAATACCACTCTTTCAATTAAAAAAAAAATTAAACCATACTTCTGAACTACTCCGTGAAAACTCGAGGAGCTCAGAGTCTTACCAAATACTGTTCACCAAAGGGGGGGTTAAAAATTTTTAAAAACGGGTCACGTAGTACAGGTACGTTCCCTAACGGTGAGTTGGTATGTAGGATTGGAACTGCCTAAAACGACAACAAGGAAGCCTTCGGGTACCGTAAAACCCCTACAGTTACAAAATTAAGCTGTCAATAAAATATAATTCGGTACTTTTACACTGATCTTCATGTTTCCTCGTTCATTACACGAACTAAGATATAGCTGGAAGTGCTACAATAGCTTCGTACATAGTAACTTCTCGTATACGTATATATTTCTGTTAAGGTTTATGTGTAACAATTGGTAAGTAAGTATTGGTTTTAAGATGTGACTAACTGTTTTAAGATATTATAATATGCAAAGAATTATACTAAAACTTACTGTTTTTAACTCATGGTATGGCAGAAGCTTATGACAAGGTACATGTTATAGTTACTTCTAGTCTATTGTTTTCATACCATAGGTACATACCACCAACTATTACTCATTTTGATACAAAAAAAAACACAATACTTAGTATCGAACCAGTGACCTTCAAACAGCAGGCATGTAATACATTACACACTGCACCTCCAAAGTATTTCATCTAACACCATTTTTGTCATTTGTACTTAATTGGGGTTTTTATTTCCTTTGTTTACTTTAGGCACTTTTTTCACAAACTGTACCAGAGTTTAAAACATAATATGTATTATAAGAATTTTAGGTTGGGTACAGGTATACGAATATATTTGTGAACACTATAATGATAAGTATGTAAATTTATAAATGAAGCAGGGGAAACTAACGAAGTGTACATATGAATCAAGTTCAAAGTCGAATTCGTTCGGTCATCTGAATTTTAATGATCTTTTAACAGTCTCAGTTCTCTGTCTACCACTTCGTGATATAGCCGTGAAGGTATGTATGTATGTAGATGTTATTTTCTAATATTATGTATGAGATGAGATAAGATGTATTAACATTTTTTTATTACTATAAAGTTACTTAATTATAAAGTAAATCATTCGTTTTTAAGGTCAATTATTATAAGAGAAAAGAATACGTAGTTTGGGTTTCCGCCGCATAGTATAGAAATGGCAGAATAGGCTAAATACCCAAAATTCGTTGCAAACCTAATACTATATACAGTTAGATAACGCTTAATAACATTTAGAAGGCCTGGACTTCCCGGCAGCAGCAAGATCAAATTTGTTGCATGCGACCCTGATCTGCTCGAGCTAATGCTTGTAGGAGTATAAGCCGTCCCTCATCCATTATGACACAACTATGAAGGAAAAATATAAGGCACAAACGGACGGACGGGTAAGGACCTCCCCATCTTATGGCTCCGTGTGGACAGCGACAACCATCGCCGCGTCTATGCATGCCTATACAGGTCCCATAGCGGTGATGCCGAATCGGACCGACTCATCGACCACGTCCAAATGGTTACAGGCTCGAGATCGTGATTCTTGGCGACTTTAACGCCCATCATGCCGAATGGCTTCACGATTTCGCCTTGGCATATGGTTTGACGCAACTGATATGACCTCCAAACCTTTAAGAAAAGAACGTACTCCCACCAAAAAGGCCGGCAACGCACCTGTGACTATTGAGTTGCGGGTGTCCCGTCTACTCGTTTGCCCCCTGTCCCATAACAAAAGTATTTAATAAATAATTTAAATGTACATATTTCGAAAGGAGACATACTCCATCTTTGAAAATCTTGACAAGTAATTTTCTTTCCTAATTTATAAATTCAATACATTTCTTTGAAATCGTCTCCAGGGTTTACTTACATTCATTACGAGAATTCATATTCTAATTAACTTAAGCAAAATAGGAATTCGGGTTTGTTTTTAACAAGGGACTTAACTTAACTAACATTAAACTACATAACATTAAATTATTAAATTGGACAATTCTTAGTGTGATTTGCAGTTTGTTTTACCTAAATTTTGTTTTTTTTTTTTTATACTAACTGCCGAATTTGACCGAAAATTCGGGTTATTACAGTTAGCACCAATTTGAATAGTATAAATTCGAATCGCACCGCAAGTATTACTTGTAAGCGCTCACCCATCTGATGCGCAAACAAAAATACTAAAAATTAAAATATTTACTTTCCCCTTAGCGCACCAACATGTGTATAGAGCGGGGACTCAAAACATCGTGAAATTAATTGTGACAGCAGCAATAAACCTGTTAAAATCAAATTCCAAATCGGGTCATTAACCTTTGAGTTACATACGGAATATTCCAACATTAGATTTGAAACATATAACACCCATAATAAATAATTGTAAACCATAACATGAATATCTAAAGCTAACCTTATATATATGTGTCCTAAAAATTTGTTATGCTTGAATAAAAGACATTTTTAAAATAACTTACATACAAAGTGGTCAGCAAGAGCAAACACAAAAAATATTGGGTAAATCCAGTTCTTGTCCCTTTTTATTAAACGAAAGAAGTATTTTTCTAAGGAAAATAATCACAACAGTACGACGGCAAATGCGAGTATAAAGAACACGTAAATCGGTCGGACAGTCGCGACCAACTGACGATACGATACCAGTGTCAAGTTTTGGAGCCGCGTAGCTTAAACAATCGCTGAAGACGCGATGCGATTTTAAAATATATTTTTTTAATGTGATTTGCCTTTAACTTTAAGACCTTCTAAGACCTTGAGGAATTCGTTTTGGTCGGACAGAATTGCGAAATTACATTTTGAAAAGATGGTTTTGAAATTCATACCAAACATGATAGTTTGTTAGCTATACGAACTATTATTTCTTATATTCCACAGCATATAAACTTTTAAGTAAGGTGGATAACAATATTGAAACTAACGTAGATACAAGCGCTTACATCTGTATTCCTAAAGGGGTAGGCAGAGGTGTACAAAGCATCAATTAGAATTTTTAGAATTTATTTCTACAAACGTAATGTGACGCAAGCTCATTGCCGTCAAGCGGGCACTTTAGGAAGTGAACTTGGGAAAATCGTAGATTAAAAAAAATACAAAGGTACAATTGAAGGTAATAGAAGGAAAATGATATTGCTTGTTCGGATGAAACTGAGGAGACCAAGCAATAGCTAGAAAAGGATACCAAGGAATAGCTTTTTCATACACATAGGTCGACATGGACTTTTACCGGAAAATCCAGCCCCGCTGACTTTAAACATCTTCTAGATTGTATGTATGTACTTGTATAGAATTTTCGTCTTTAGACTTAACGAAAAAACTCCTTGATGACTCTTCAGAAAATCATTAACTGAAACTTTAATTTACCTTCACATTCTACTAATCTTCCATTGAAGTAAGTACATTAATTAATTGTTGTCAATAGTAATAACGACAAAGGGATCGAACTGTTCCCTTTGTCGTTATTACTATCAAACAGTTTGTATAATGTCATACAGTGCTAGGGTGATGGCAACAGGCTTGCCCCTATTACGTTAGCGCGACCAAATTCTAATTGGCAAAATGTGGGTGTTTATAACATATCTGCCTACCCTTCAGGATACAGGCGTGAGCGTATGTATGTATGCAGCTATATATGTATATTTAAAACGATTAAATACCTTATTTGTACAATCCCTTGTTCTGCACAGTAATCACAATTAATCTTATAGCATAACTTTTTATAAATCGTTAACTTTGAGTTTTTAATGGCTCAAATATTAAATTATTAAAGTGCTAACGTTTTTGTAAGACAATTAGTTTATATATTAATTGTCATTCAATTCTTATTCTCTCGAAAAGCCCGCCTCTTGTTAACCGTTACGCTACCCTTTACGAGTATTAATATTCACAAGATGTAGAAAAAAAAACTGGCAATACACGTGTAGTAAGAAATACATACCTATTCACGGCTACTCTTTGAGTTTTGTGTTTTGCCACTATTTCATTACAGTGGATTATGTTCGTAGGTGCAATTCTTAGTTGGGTTGTATTATGGGACAGACTGGTCCACATATCGTACTGAACTAAATAGGTAAAAAAAATATCTGGTAGATTTTATTATTATTGATAACACTGAATTAAGTCTAGCTACTAGCTATTTACGAAACAAAATAAAATAAAAAATATCGGTTGACAAATGTACACGAGCAATGTACATGACACGGGCAGACGGGTCACCGGATTTTAAGTGACTACCACTACCCAAGGACACCTGCAACTCAAGAGTCGGGACTCTTCTCTGAGGCCGTGGTATTAATCCCGTTCGAGCTTAAGCATAGCTCTCCCATGTGAACATAACTCTCTTACGCCACGACAGCATGGCTCTCCCTCGTCAAAAATATATACGAGTGTACAGAATAAGTTGGAATATGATATCAATGCCGCCGAAATGCCAACACTGGTAGGACTCGTTAGAGAGCATGACTAATTGTCTAAATCTGTAAATGTGATTATAAAGGTAACATAACTATGATTTCTTATAAGGCCAACAAAGTAGTCCTCCAGAAATATCAATCATAACAACAAGCTCATCAATGACAAGCTAAAAGTATTTTTAAGACGGCGTGGCAGCGTCGCAACGCAATGTAGCTTGAACTAGTTGAAAATAGAGCATAAATTGAATATAGATAGAACATAAATTGTATTATCTATGTATCATTCAATTGGGTTAATAATCACGACAAATCAAATATTACTGTTGCCATGACTCATTACGTACTACAATCGGGTATGCAAGCGTGAAAGAAAATGACACCAATAATAATGTATGTATGTTTATACTTACTCGGTCCCAGTCGCGATGCAACGGTAACCGGCTTCTGACAAAAACCTGCTTGTATGTGAATTGGCAGACTTAAATACTATCTAGGACAGCATGCAGCTTATGAAATTTAAGGGACTAGATTGGTATTTTACGCATTCAACAGAATGTAAGTGTGTTACGGGCACGCTGGTCGATGAGTTACACTTATACATACGTGGTAGAGAAAGTAAAAGCCGCTAATGCGTGCAAATGAAATGTGACGGGTACTTTGACAAAATTAAATGTAATAAAATAATAATTAAAACTTTTGTTAGGTTTTGATGGTAACATTAACTGATATAGATATTAAGAGGTATATAATAATGAATGAATTTGATACTTGTAATTGAAAACAATAATTGATAGCTAATGTAGTTTTATTCTTTTTATTACACCAGTTTTTTTTTTGGAAATAATAATAACAATAACTTGATACATCTAACACATAGCGGTCTCATCCCAAACTAAGCAAAGCTTGATAAACATACTTATATACTTCTAAATACATACATATTATAGACAAATTACACCCAGATACAGAACAAATGATCATGCTCAACACACAAATATTTGTCCTGGGTGGGAATCGAACCTACGACCTCTGACTTAGTAGTCATGGTCACTTACCTCTAGACCAATAGGCCAGTCATAGTATCGACTAGCAGGCAGTTTATATCAGAATGAGGGAGAATCTCTCTGAAACCTGTTATACTTAATCACAGCTTTTACCTTTCTAATAATCTTTCTAATAATTCATCAACTTAATAAAAGCTTTATGCGTAAGAACGAAGACACTCACAAGCGCCATTTATATAGGTATAATATAAATCTGTAATTATAAAAAAAAACAAGATAATATGTATAGGTCTTTATTTTTTAGTTTATTTATCAGACTCAATACTTTATATACAACTGAGTTGCTTAACGAGACAACCTGCTAACCGGTAACTGGTTAGTTGCCCATATTCATATTTCTCAACTGTAATATGACATTTAGCAGTATACTTATGGGTATTATATATTACAGTATGTTTAATGAAAGAAGAATTTAATTATTTTTTAAATTAGCAGATATTTGTCATACTATATACATATTAAAATTTATAAGCTAATATACAGACATAAGTTTAAAGACAGAAAGGTTTAAAATCCTTGAATAAACAAGATTAAGCGTTGCCACACCGACATCAATCCAGCAATTTAGTAATTAAACTTTTGTATATGTTACATTTATATTAAAAGTATTGCAGTGAAAAACTTAAGCTATATTGTACTCATAAATACTATCTTACTACCATCAAACAAATAAAAATAATTAACTTCACTCCAAAATGATAAACGTGTTTAGTGGCCCTGCAGATAATGAGCAGTTGATTACATATTTTTGCCTTACAAAAGATTGCCTAATCAGCACTGCTAGCTGTAAATAAATACAACCAAGAAGTTTCATCTTGTCCGTAGATTTATGATTAGGTGCACCATCTTCGGTGAAAGAAAGGTTAAGACTGTGTTGAGAATTAAGGTGTGCGAGCAACGTTACTATAAGCTATAGTTCGTATTGAATGGCAATACTTAATCGTTGAGCAAGGAAAAGGCTAGCCTTCTGGTCACGTGAAGTGTCGATTAGTCGTTTAGCTAGTAAGTTCCTTGTAAAGGGAACGAGCGCTCGGACCCCATGTCCCTAGCAGCGTCTTAACCTCAAACGGCTCCAAAATATAGTTATCAATTAATTTACTGTATTTACGCTGTTTGCTCTCTACGGATGCAGCAAGAGCGGCGGAACATTAAGCTTTACTTGGAAGATGTGATAGCGCAAGTGTGTGACTCAAAGTGCGTCCCCCACCAAAGGTACCACCATCCACACCACCATCACCCTCCACCTTTCACCTTTTCAAATACCACAATCTTTCATGGTAGTAATGACATGTCATCTGGTCTCTTCCCATCGTCTCGTAAAAGACCATTGGGCTTATGTACGGGCAGAATGCCGGCGGTGACAAGAGTTGGACGGATTATGCCATTGATGTTGGCATGCCGAGATATACGGCCAGCGCTTCTTCTACAAGAAAGGGCATGATGTCCGAGACCGTCAACAACTTCTTCACTGTGGCAACGATGCGTAACAGCACGACGAAGGTATCGTATAAATGGTATCGTCCAACAAAGTGGCTATGTTGGGCTACGGGAGTGCCTGAATCTATAACTGAATTTAACAAACAGAACACCAAGACTCGGGACAAATATTTGTAGATCACACAATTTTTTTATCCCGTGTGGGAATCGAACCCTCGACCTCCGTTCAGCAGTCAGGGTCACTAACCACTGGAAAAGCGGGCCCGTCACTTTGAATGAATAATAAATGCTTCTTTTATACAATAGTCATACGTAAACGTCAGATCCTCAAGTGTTGGATGGTATTCAGCCAGTACGGCAGCAGCAATAGACAACTTCTGCCAACTACGTCAATATCTAGGTGATGTGAAAAACGATTGTATATTGTTTGAAAATTGGTGCTGTAATGGCGACATGCAGTTTGTTAATTAAATTATATTAAATACTAGTTTCGATATAAATTTCAGACCCCAACAATAGAGCGATGCAGTTTCAATTATTATGGTCGTTAATCGTGAGTGTAAATTATAAAATACATACTTACGAAAAATTAACACACGGCTACAAAAGTAACTTGTAAAAGGGTATTGTGTAGGCGTAAGATTTTAGTAATATCTAGTGTTATCTTTGAATTAATATAAGGATTTTAGGTAATGAATGAATTTGTCAAGTTTTAGTGCTTGGCGGCTTTGTGGGACTGCATACTTACAATAAATCAAGCACTCGTAATTTTTAATTAGTACTAAAGTACCTTCTTATTCTATTCTTTCTATTCTATATTATAAATACAAAAGTGTGTTTGTTTATTACGCTTTCACGGCTAAATTACAGAATCAATTATCATCCCTGTTAACTGACTTCAAAAAAGATGTAGGTACGTTTTCTCTGCATTTTGTAAAATTTTGTTTAATTCGAAAGAGCGGTATAATGCGGGCGCGAGTGGTCCCTTTGTAACCCAATTAGGATTTAGTCATGGGATACCATGGATATTGCGAGTAAGTTTTCAAGTTGCACGTTCTTGAGATTGAAATTATTACGGAAAATATATCGTAAGGCGCATTGAAGGCGGTTATCAACTTTTTTAAGAAGTCAATTATTTGATATACACATTATGCCAGAGGTACCTGTACAGAAAGACACAACCAGTTATACATAAATCAGTTTATGGGCAAACGGTTCCAAATAAAGGAATACAATGTACAGGAAAAATATTAGTCTTTTGTAGATCGACAACAAAGTCCGCGACACCATACAGGTTCACACTAAAAGTTTATATAGAAATCTATTAATATTTTTCTTCCTTTTTGTAGTAGTCTCCGTTCCTTTCTAAGCACCGTCGCATGCGCTGGAACCTTTGATTGAAGCAGTGAGCCCACTTTTCTTTAGGGATCTCATCAACGCTTTTTTCAAATGCAGCCACCGCATCAGCAGGGTTCGTTTATAACGATTCGTTTATAACGAATTCCTCCAGGTTTTTGGTGCCACAAGGTGCCAGGTCGGGACTGTAGGGAGGATAACTCACTAACTCCACATCTTTGCCAAACAAATATTCGATAGTCCGTCTGGTGGAGTGAGCTGGAGAGTTTTCGTGGTGAAGGAAGATCCTGCTTCTTGGGCGCTGCTGTCTAACAGGTTTCAAGCCAACTGTGACATAACAATCTGCAGTACCATTCTTTTTATTTTCTAGAATGTGTGTTGTGAAATGACCCGTCCGTCCAAAGAATGAAGCAAGCACCTTTTTCCCTTGACTTCTGTCCTTCTTAACTTATGTCGTCAAATCTTTTGTTTTCAGGTTCGTAACAATATATCCAGCTTTCATCACGTGTTATGATGTAATTTTCAGCATTAGAGTCACCTCCGTCATACTTTTGAAGCATTGAACGGCACTATGCCAAACTGGCGTTTTTCATCTTCCGACAAATTATTAGGTAGCCATCTAGTACAAAGCTTTTTGACGTAGGCGTCAAAAAGCTTTGTACTAGATGTAATAATGTTCATCTAAGACTTTTTGTACTTGACTCAAACGAATGCCAAAACTTGGCCGAATCTGTTGATATGTCACTTTTCTGTCAGCTACTATCAATAGCCGCATAGCACTAACATTATCATCAGTAGTCGCCGTAGAAGGACGGCCTTTTCGAGAATCATTAGTGAGTTTGACTACCTTTAAACTTATTACAACAGTTGTAAACTCTGGCACAAGACGGGACTTCGTAATGAAATGCTAATCAAAGTCGTAATAAATAATTGAGTTAAAATTGCCTCTATTCAAATACATTTCTATGCAAGACAGACACTTTTTAAAATGACGCAAATTTGTAAAAACAAGTGACATATGAATTCATTATACATCTACAGATCCCCAAAGAGTTCCTAATTCGAAATTTAAAATAATTTTTAATCGGCTGCTTTTTTTCCTGGCATATTCTAAAAACTTTCAAACCCACACACGTATTCCTAACTCTTCTATTTAACACAGAATAATGTTTTTCTTCTTAAAAGAAGAATAAAAATTGTACAAAAGTGTTCAGGTAAATTTATAATAAACGTTACAAGCATTCGTATTAAATAAAGAGTTTCATCACTACGGAAATTTTATGAAGATAAAATTTGCTCTTTACTGCATTTAATTTGGGTGAATAGTTGAGATGATAACTTGAAATAACCAAAACTACAAGACAGACGGTCCGCGCCCATAAGCGATGTAGCTATATTCACTATGAACTTCGAAACGGCTACGATGAAATTTTCAGAATGGTCCTATTAACCTGTTATGTAGCAATCGGAAGATTTTTACATAGTTCAATTTATTTTAACTTACACTTAGCGAAGCCAGGTCCGAGCTCAGGAAGCCGGGTCTGTATTTTATATTTTTTTAATCAAAAATATGTACCTTGCATAGCTAACATAAAAGAAACGAGAAACAAAAACAAAGAACGATATTTTATTCATGACATGCCAATTCGCTCCATTCGATTTCCTATCACCTGGGGACCCACGAAACGGAGCACACGTTGATTACCTACTTACTTGCACACTGCAAAATCATACAATAATACTATTGTAGTCTTTGCATATAAACGTGGGATGAAACGAGCTTTGGGCAGATATAATGTTATAGCGTAGCTGATAGCTTACCACTACCTACCGGAATGTGACTTATCTGTTATAGAACCTATCTGGTATCATCTCACCCCTGTTGAGGGGGGTGGGGAGACTATTTGGAGCTCTGGGCTCCTTATAGTGATTTTCCTCGCAGCTCACCACTGTGAGCCGGTCATTGGAGTTAGCTCACCGGCCTCGAGGTTTGCTCGCCGATCACTAATCCGAAGAGAGGTCCAGCGAGCCACCTGCGAGAGGTCGGTGGTTGGCTATCTGCATCCGATGGCGAAGCCAATGCCCCGCTCGAGGGAACTGTTATGAGCTCCCGAGCGGGCGTTTGAGTCGCCTCCGGATGAGTGTTGTATCGTCTGGATGTGGGAGCGGAGCAATACCTACCAGGTGGGGAAGTTTCGAGCGGTCAGCCCGCTCAAACATCCCCGTGGCAAGTCTGCTCACAAACTCCTTTATAGGTTCCCACTTGAGGTCTCGGTGGATTGTTGCATTCCTGAGGTACCTGGGGGCGTCGACCACCATGCGAAGGCAGCTGTTCTCTACAGCCTGCAGACGTTGGCGCGATGCCCCTGCTATCAAGTTGTACCAGGCCGGCCCACTGTAGGTGAGGCGCGACCTGATATATGTTTTGTAAATGCCTAGTTTGGCACTTACTGGTAGTCTGGAGGATAGCAGCTTCGTCCGCGCAGCTCTGGCCTTCGCTGTGATGGTCTCGACGTATTGATTCATCGACAGTGATCTGTCGATGGTGATTCCCAGGTACTTGACCTTTGGGGACCATGGGATGTCCTCTTCCATCAGACGAAGGTTTGGCGGGTGGTCTGCCATACCGGTTATTCTGTTATAGAAACAGTGATCGTTTTGACTTGTGCTGTCGTCGCGTAATAAGTGTCGCATAGATTATACACAAATATTGAAATAGGTACGCAACTCTACGATTTGAAAATCAGTCTTAAGACCTTAGGCAGTACGTGACGCAACAGTCGTCTAGTACTCAAAAGAAAAAATAGGTGGCGTGTCTATTTTTGGTTGTCGTTTAACTATTCTTATTTTGGAAAATACTATACTGATTGAAATAAATATTCTAGTCAATAATTTCATTTTAAATCTATCGAATCGATCGAGTAGAGTACTTTCCAAAGTTGTAGCCTATTAACAGGTTGAAATAAACGCACATGATGATTATTTATTTTTTATTGTGTTTTTTTTTACAATATTCCTAAGCTGACTCTTTGAATTGATCATTCTGAAATTTGATATTTTGTTCTTCAAAATCCTATTTATTCCTGTACACCAACTATGTATAATCAACTTAATTGCAAGATCATTAATAAATTCAATCAGCCCCTCCCTATGTCGTCTGCAAGGTATTATATTATAGTCACATGCACAATTAATCCTGTACTTGATTTTTTTATTCAATAAATTTGTCTTTTTTTATGCGATGTGGCAAACGAGCAGACGGGTCACCTGATGGTAAGTGACTACCGCCGCCCATGGACACCCACCCAAATCAAGAGTCACAAGTGCGTTGCCGGCATTTTAGGTAGGAGTACGCTCTTGTCTTGAAGGTTTGAAGGTCGTATCGGTTCGGAAATACGGCAGGCGACAATTTGTTCCATAAGATGGTTGTGCGAGGCAAAAAGCTTCTGGAGAAGCGCACAGTGGTGGAGTGCCAATCATCCAGGTGATGGGGTGGATATTTTGTCGCGTAGGGCGGAAACCTGCAGCCGGTATAAGTCCAAACAATTCCTCTGAACACTCCCCATGATACAAGCGATAGAGGATGCAAAGTGAAGCTACATCTTTACGCAACGCCAAGGTGTCAAGTCGATCAGAAATATCTTGGCAGTCGATGATGCGAGTCGCTCTCCGTTGAATGCAGTCAAGAGGGAGAAGCTGGTACTGGGGTGCACCTGCATAGAGATGAGAACAGTATTCCATGTGCGGTCGAACCTGCGCCTTTTAAAGTTGCAGGCGGTGGACCGGAGTGAAATACTGTCTCGATCTGTTTAGCACACCAAGCTTCTTCGAGGCTAATATGGCCTTACTCTCTAAATGACCGCGAAACTGGACTTCGCTTGATATATCGACGCCAAGGATTCCGATACTGCCTGATGCAGTTAGGGAAGTGCCCTCAAATTGAGGTGATACGACCAATGGCATCTTTTTAGCGGTGAACGCGCAAACCTGTGTCTTCGTGGAGTTAAACTGGACTAGGTTAAGTCTACCCCAATCTGATAAAGAAGTTTCGATAACGTTTACCCGAGAAATGTAAGCGCGGCCGGTGTAAAGGGCATCACACGTGCTATCGTCCGCATAGCAATGGATGCTGCTAATCTGCAGAATGTCATTGATATGCAGAAGAAACTGCGTGGGTGATAGCACACAGTGTTGTGGGACACCAGAATTTATAGACTTGGAGTCGGAGCATGCACCGTCAACAATGACCTTGATGCTTCTGTCTGTAAGAAAACTGGTTAGCCAATTGCACAGTTTCTCGGGAAGCCCATAGGAAGGAAGCTTCGCAAGGAGCGTTTTGCGCCAGACCCGATCGAAGGCCTTCGCCACGTCCAAACTAACGGCCAATGCTTCCCCCTTGGTCTCGATCGCCTGTGCCCACCGGTGAGTTAAGTAAACGAGAAGATCACCAGCTGAACGACCCCGACGGAAGCCGTATTGTCAATCATTGAGGAGCTGGTGGTCTTCTAAGTACCGGAGGAGATCCCAGTTAACAATGTCTTTGAGAACAAGGAGGTGATGGCTATGGGTCTGTAGTTGGACGGATCCGAGTGATCGCCTTTTTAAAGGTATTGGGTGCCCTAGAGCTGTCTTCCATGAGTTCGGGACTACGCCAAGAGGGTAGGAAAACCGATAAAGGCGCGTTAAAACCATTGCCAATTCTGGAGCACACGTCTTCAGCACGATAGGAGAGATTCTATCTGGCCCATTCGACTTAAGAACGTCGAGGGAAAGGAACGCTTTACGCACAGCCCTTTCTGTAAACCGGACTTCCGGCATACGGCTCTCGCACTGCGGCATGATCGGCGGTGCGTTTTCCCCATCGTCCAGGGTCGAGTTGGACGCAAAGAGTTTGCCCAGAAGATCGGCTTTTTCTTTAGCGTCGTGGGCCAATGAATTATCTCCTATGAGCAGAGCTGGAAGGGATGGCTTAAAAAAGTTTCCCTGGACAGCTTTGCCAAGAGACCAGAATGCACGAGTTCCGGAAGGAAGACTCACTAGTCTCTCGCCAATTCTGCCGATGTGAGCCGACTTCGCCCCAGCAATTACTCTTTTGAGGGACCTGGAGGCAAAGTTAAATTGTTTCTCTGATGTGCTGGTCTTTATGGCCCATGCTTGGTAATATTCCTGCTTTCGGCGCGACGCCGCTTTGCAGGTTTGACCAAACCAGGGCTGGGACTTGCCACCTGTGGGAATCAGGGAAAATGGAATGAAAAGTTCCATACGACATTGGGATCATCCGGTGAGAAGCAAACCTGCCTCCATGGGTAGGACGCAAAGAATGTTCGCATTCCATCCCAGTCTGCTGACCTATAATGCCATACACGGCGACTGCCTGTAACTCGCGGCCGCATCGAGTGAACGAGTGGCACCATACTCCTAATCAGGCAATGGTCCGAAGAGCCAAGAGGGGCCTCAACGGATACTTTGTAGCCGTCAGGATGTGAGGTCAGCAGAAGATCCAACAGTGAAGGCACGTGGCTTTCTGCATCTGGGATTCGCGTAGGCGTTGCTACCAGCTGCGTCAAGCCATATGCCAAGGCGAAATCGTGAACAGATCTTCCCGCATGATCGGTTTTGCGTGAACCAAGCCATTCGGCGTGATGGGCGTTAAAGTCACCAAGAATCACGATCTCTGCGGATGGGACCTGCTGGAGCACTGAGTCTGTAGCCATTTGAACGTGGTCGATGAGTCGGTCCTTAACGGCATCATTGCTATGGGACCTGCATACGTAGATTCGGGGATGGTCCTCGCAGTCTACACGTAGCCATAATATGGAGAGGTTCAAGATTGCCAAGGCGGCGAGAAGTGATATCATCTCTAACGTACACGCATACGCCAGTCCTAGGAACAAAGGAGTGTTCCAGTCCGTACCCAGGGTAGCAGAGGTAGGATGTGTCCGCTGGAGATGATATCTGCGTCTCGGTTAAAAAGGGCAAGGCCGGCTTTGCTGTCTCCAGGTGGTGGTGGACAGTGTCGAGGCTAGAATGTAAGCCCCTGATGTTACAAAAATCCACGGTAAACGTGACAGTTGGTGCCATGGTATGCCTCCTCTTGCCCCGAGCAGATTTTGTGAGCGCAGTTGAGCCCCCCAGAGTATGAGGGGTAGCCTGGGCGTCCACGCTCAGGTATAATGCGTACTGAGGTTGGATGTCCAGGGGGGGATTTTCCAACGCTAGCGCTGGTACCCCCCTGGGGTATCCTTTTTGTCAACAGCGCCTTCATTAGGGGGGGTGGGAGACGGACGAGCTAAGTGATTCTGAGCAATCACGTAAGCATGCAACGGTAACTTGATGAATATCTGATATTAAATTGAAATAATATTTTTTTTTGAATAATCAACTTCATAACTAAAAGATTGCAAATCAACTTCTGATCATGCATGCAAATGTTACAGTTTTTTAATATTTTTGTTTTAACTTTTTTATTACATATACAGTTACACATTTTTTTGTTTCAATATAAATCAACGATTCATTATTTTTAATTTCATCCATCGCCATAAAGCACCAATGTCACATGCAAAATTATCATTTTCTGAAATATCCGATAAATTAAAAATCTGATTGAATTGAAATGGTTTCACAATTCACCCTAACCGAATGTACAGAATTAAAATTATTAATCAGCAAGGTTTTGCAAGCATTCATAAATTGATAACAATTCGGTTTAATATTACGCACATCGTTACTTCTCAAAAAAAATCTCTAATGGTCCTGATTAAGCTTCCCGTTAAAAGATTTTTAACTTTATAATGAACATTCAAATATTGCCACATTTCCTTAAAGGTTTTTATATTATGTATCCAATTTTTGATTGAGGGAATCGACTCATGCTTAATCACTAACGAATCATTTTTTCTAACTACTGATTCAAATTTAATTTATTCTAAAATTGGCAATATATCATTCCACAGTTGTAAATGGGGTGAATTATGTTTCAAGCACTGCTTGTATAGTTTTGGCGATCCTTCATAAGAGTAAATGAGTCAAACAGTTTGTCAAACAGCAAAAGAAAATCTGCAGTCCCCTAACATTTTTCGGGCAGAATACCATGTTCTGAAAAAAAAAAAGTATTTTAATAATTAAAAGTTCTAAGTTGTACAGTCCAGAGGGGAGCAGCCGGAAAAAAGAAATAATTAAAGTGGAAATAGTATAAACGATATATTAGGATTGTAGTGAGAACTTATCACTTGATAGATCGTACTGAGTGTAGCAGTAAGTAAGTTTAGATGATGGATTAAATATTAAATTAGCTATTTCTAGACCAGATATATTCACATAGGCTATTTAAATGGCCTGGGCCCTGTTTCTCAGGATGCAATAATTTTTTTAAAACATTTTGCTAAAATTGATTTAGTGGTTTAGACATTAAAATGTAACCTTCAGGCCGTTGAATGTCCCAAATGATGAATTGACATAATATTGATTTCACTAAAATGTTGAATCCCAAAATATTGAACTTAACAAGTATTGATGGTTCATTGCACATTATCTCAACAACTAATCAAATTATTAATTTATATCAGTGTTGTTCAAAATATTATTATATATTAAAATTCAACATTTTTATTATGATAAATTGGCAATTCATTTTGGTCCTGAAGGAAATGTTATATATGCAACTGGAATATGAATAGGAAATTTGGAAGCAATATTATAAAATTGTGCATACTTACTTGAAAATTGCAAGGCGCTATGAGATATTAATATGATTTTAGGGAGAGAGACAGCCACACTGCATCAATGTGTCGTTTTTGTGATAATATATGTGTCCTTATCTTTAAGGTTCTGGTGTCAAAGTTATCATTAATGTCATTTATTGTGACAAGCAAGAGCTAAATAAATAAACATTTTACCACAACGAAAAAAAGAAGAAGAAATATATTTTGATTTATAACTTCTTAAAAGTTGCAAGTTTCTTTAACTCCAGTATTATTTCGAAATGTTTTCATTGCATTTAAGACAGATATACCGCTTAAGTGATAGAATTATAATTCGCACACTTAGAAATCGAAATCTAGAACCAAGAGGACCTAATCCCGGTTTGGATAATCGACTCAAGTCCTTCGAATCTGAAGGTTTACGTATAAAGGATGAAGACCCAGAAGATTTTGTGGAACAATCTGAAAGTGACTTCTATAAAGTAAGTTGTTCTGTAGTTAGTACGTTTGAGGTTATTTTTCACCCTCCAAATATTTTCATTCCATTTAACAGGTCGGTGAGGCCTACAATGAACACATGAATGAAACACTAATGGGTAAATATGAAATGCGACACCGCATTGTAAAAGAGAAATACTTTAAAGAGAACATGCCTAACCTGTTGACATGGAGTGAAAAGGAACAAATAAGGCACTTGGCTTCTACAGAACCTGATGAGTGGACACCAGAAAAGATAGCTGAAAGTTTTCCTGTCACAGTTCCTGTTGTTAAGGTAATTTTATTTCTATTAATTCATATTAAATAAAAAAAAAAATACATTTGTCAGTCTAATTAATGCAAGTTGTGGCAATTCATTCACAAACTCTTAGGAACAGTATATTTTCCTGAATATCGTACCCTATGCCCTTTTCTGTACTCTTGACAGTATGTATGCACAATTAGGTAGATGGCCCAGCTTAAAGTAAATTATTTCACCAAGATAGGCTGAAGATAGTACATAATTGTCATTCGGTTTTACTGTAACATTTTCAATTTCTTTTTTAAAAATTATTAACCTTAACAGGGCATGAGTTCACAATATGCAAGTGTGACATCATGCTTTCGTATTTCATACCTAAATGTACAAACCTAAGGTTTTGACATTCACTTATAAGATGCTGATTTGACTTTATAGTAATCTTCTTATTTTAGGATTTTCAGTATCTATACTTTAAGATGTAAAAAAAACTGAACAAAAAGTATGACTGTAACAAACAAACAGATGTGAATTTTGCATTTATGATAATAATCACTTCACACATCTCACACGCTGCCATCTGACCCCAAACTAAGCAGAGCTTGTACTAGTGTAAACAGAGAACTGATAAACATACTTATATATTTCTAAATACATGATGCAGAACAAATCATCACACTCACCTCACAATAATTTGTCTTGGGTGGGTATCAAACCTATGACCTCTGGCTTAGCAGTAAGGTACACTAATGACTACACCAAAAGGCCAGTCAAAAGTGATAATAAACATTATAGCTTTGTAATTTTGCCTGTATTTCCATGTATATATCACTGCAAATATCTATTGTGAGTAATATAGCTGTTTAAAATCTCTTATGAATTGTTACAGAAGTTACTCAAATATCCTTGGAAACCTGCAACCAAGGACCGAATTGCACGACATGATGGCTCAGTCCTGAGAAATTGGAGGGAATTAAGGGAGGGTTCCCTAAACATACCAGAGGATTTGAGAAGACATTTTTTGAAATTTTCAGATAGAAGTATTCCACCATTAAGAAAAGAATCTATAAAAATTGAACTAAAGGAAGAAGAGAATATTGGAGAATTTGAAAGTATAGTACGTAGATGTGCCGCTAGTGAAACTATCAAACAGTCTTCAAACAATGAGCGTAGGCTTGCTTTACCAAGCAGTGATACTGACACAAAATTTGAAACTAAAGAGGCAAAAAGCAAGAATGAAAGATCTAAACGATTCACTTTGGAGGAACTAACAACTAAAATAAAGGACCGTTTAGAAAGAGGTACTGATGTAGATATTTGTGATAAAATAATTGTAGATACAATAAAAGTTGGAGATGTCAAGAAATCAGAAGAAATGAGGAAAGAAATAGAATTATTTAATGAAAATGTTGATCAAAATAGTGTAGTAGAATTTAAAGAGGAAAAGGTAGAGCCAAATGAGATAATGAACTATCCAGAAAGAATTAGAATACCAAAAAAAGCTTATAAAAAAGGAGCTACATACAAGGTGAATGATTGTTTTTATGATCATGATGGTAAATTTTTGTATAGAGTATTAGGTATGTCTAATTAGATGTAAGGAATATGGTTGTTATTCACTTTGAAATAAAACAGTATGTATTGAAGCCTTATATTTTTTTTTTATAAAAAGTATATGCATTTCATTACACTTGTCAAAATAAAATAAATCTATATTTAGTAACAGAATAGCCACAAATTAATAGCGTGTCTTTTTTGTTTTAAATGTTATAATGAAATTTAGATTTCATTACTATTCATTAATTTATAAACAACTTGAAATGAACCTTACATAGCTTCATTGTACAATTTATATGGAACTAATAATATGGCTTGTTTTGAATCACATCATTATACTCTTAAATTTACAATTAAGATGATAAATAT
This sequence comes from Tyria jacobaeae, assembly GCA_947561695.1. Classification (NCBI taxonomy): domain Eukaryota; kingdom Metazoa; phylum Arthropoda; class Insecta; order Lepidoptera; family Erebidae; genus Tyria; species Tyria jacobaeae. The sequence goes on along the minus strand of OX387221.1, from coordinate 10,549,873 downwards.
ATACTTTGTTAAATAATAGTATTAGATACTGAGAATTAATAAGCCAAGCATATAGGAGGACAATGCAACAGTAACTCATTAGTGAGAAATATGTATAATAAATAAAATAATGATTTACCAATACCCTAAAAATATTTTTTGATTTTTTAAATACTTTATTAAAAGACCATTTTCAATAAGGTATTAAAAGTTTAATTTGAAATTCAAATAGGAGTCTGTTCTGCAGAATATTTTACTGTATGCTAATATTTTATGTATAGTCTGGCAACCCTGTCAGAATTACGAATGATAATTTTACGAGATAATGTTACATCAAGAATTTAAAAATTAAAATAGAAATAAATAACTGTGCCATAAATTTGATCGAAAAAAAATTGACTTCGTGTCATTTAGGGCTAGCTTCAATAAATAAATTGCATACCATTTATGTTGATATAGAACGCAAACTTGTTAGTATTCCTGAGTATTGATTGGTTGATTGGAAGTTAATATATAAATTATGTCAAACTGTATTATGTACACCATATTGTATTTAACTACATTTACATCGATAATTTGTTTAGAGTATGAAAGAATAGAAACAAAAGTAAATTGTGTTAGTTGCCAATGTTTTTTAGTGGTAATTGGCTTCTCGCTATATTATATCTGAAACGCATTATTTTGGCGGTATGTACTGAACTGTATTGCAATATCTATATTAATATTCTATTCTTTTCATCTTCTATTGTATAAGCAAATGTAGGACTGCACTTCGAAACTTTTTTACTATTCCATAAAGGATATAAACTTTTTGGTCAATATAAAGTCTTTGACTGCAACATGTAGCTGTCAAAGAATTGATATTTTAATAAAAGTAAGGTAGTACAATAAATGAATGAATATGATTTCATCATATTTACTAACTATGTTGACACGTTTATGAATACTTTTCATTTTTGGCAGTCACATTATTTACTGTCTTCAATTAGTTAAGGTTATATTTTGGTATTTTTCATCCTTGGCGTTTCTAATAAAAACAAAATTGAGTGTTACACATGCAGTTTTGCATTACGACATAAATAATGTGACTATTAACAAGCACACTTCACACAATTCGTTTACGAATTCAACTGCATTACACTGGCATCACATAACTAGTTCAACGATATATTGCCCTTCGCGTCCCTTACAGCTAACCTATACAACACGTCTATGTACATACAAATTTTTACGGTCGCCGTTGCACATTTCTTTAGCACCCATAATACTAAACTAATGGATATGCTGAATCGTGAATTTATTACATCAATTGCTTAGTGAACGGTAGATAAAAATATTGGGGCATTCTTATCAAACTTAGGCCGCAGTTCACCTTCTCATATAGTGTTATAATTCTATATAATATGTAATGTGAAATACGTGTACCTTAATCCCGAACGGACCGGAGATAGATCTTAAGTTCTAGATTCCAGATAGCATAAGTCATGGTACGTATTCGATAAACTTTAAACAAAATGGACGGTTTTCCTACCAGTGTCGAGAAAATGCTCAAAACTACAAAAAAATAATCACTCTTATTAAGAATACTTTTTCTAGTTATTAGGTTCTTTCAAAATGCCTATTCAAACTTTTACAATAATTTATTCAGAACTTAAAGGTAATATTTAGTGTTAATATAAAATTGTTTAATCCTGTTTCCTTTAATTTAGATTTAAGAGTAAATAAAAAAAGGACTTATTGAAATTATCTATAAACATTCTCATAATGTTAGTACTTTTTTTTAATCATCACCGACCGTCGAAATTCTTATGATTATTGCACAATTAACTAGATTATTTCAGTATATTTTATCATTAGTAAAAACGTTTAAATGGCAAATATGTTATAGTTACTTATTGTACTTGTAAGTGATGTAGATCAATTAAAACTGTCTACACTTCGATAAATATGTACTTTTATCACCTAGTGGTGCTTTCAATCATTTTTTTTACTGAAAGACGAAGAGAATTTATTTATTGGGGTAACAAAATTCATATGTAATTTTTTTAAACTTAAAGTTTGACGAAGCATTTCGAATAAAACTTTATACTGGAGAAAACGAATTTATTGGCATTTTTTTAAATTTAAGTTAGTTAAGTGCCATTTACATTATATTTTAAACACATTTATATTTTCTCTTGATCACAGTATAATACTAAATTATGATACTCAAATCTCTGGACCGTATCATTAGTTAAAACTTTTTCATTTTCAAGTACATATATTGGTTATGTGTAGGCCCCGTCGGAATTCAAAGCGTATACAGCTAATAAAGGGATCGATTAAAAGGTGCAGGTTTGAAGTACAACCCTGAGTGATATAGAAATACATGATAGTTTAGTCTTCAACAATAAGTCGGAGTCGCTTGAAGTAATGTCTGCAGCAGACGGCGGTGTTGGAGGGCGGCAGGTCCTGCGGCCGCGCCTCGCCGCCGAGCTGCTCCAGCGCTCTGCTGTACTCCCGCTGTAGAGCTGCCAGGTCGATGTTGTGTTCACCCAGGGCGGCCATTGCGAGGAATACTATATCTCTGTTAGGAAATAAAAAATGTTTACTATCTGTTAGGAACTAAAAAATGATGGCTCGCCAAACTAAGTTCAAGCTTCGTAGGTTACTAGTAAAAAAAAAATATCTGCTATTTTTATAATCCTCATTGTATAAAATACTGCGGTTCAGTTCTTACCTGTAGAAGGAATGGTAGCGTTTGTTATTCGATGTGTTTTCTCTCCACGTGGCGAGTTTGCGAAGAGGGTCTGTCAGGTCGTTACTCAGTAGGCCGTTTAGGACCGCCAGTGCAATACTGTTAAAAAAAATAGTTAAGCAACTATTATATCTTTCATTTTCCCTAGTACCTATGCTTAAAAAAAAATATGTTCTATCTATCTGACGTCTAGAACAGTCTTTATAAACCTTACAGGGTCCCCAAGGACCCCGGCCGATCCAAAGACAGCTTTGCTGACGATTTACCTGCACCTATTCCGAAATAAAATATTGCCTATGTACTTATGGATGAAGAAGCTTTTAAACAATATCAGTGTAAAAAATATTAAAATATACAAATTCTTCTTTTTTAATAACAGTAGTATAGATAATTTACAGCAAGTTCTGTAGTTGGACGATAATCCTTATGTTATATACGTACGTGCGAGCGGTGTAAGTGTCGTCCTCAGTGAGCAGCAGAGCCTGCAACGCCCGCGAGCGTTGTTGTCGACGTCGCTGTCGCCAGGCCTGCACTAGCGTCACTCCCGCATCGCCCGGCTCACTACTCGACCATTCCCATGCACATATCACACGACATCCACCTATTCAACAAGTTACAATTATAAAATATATATGTAAACCCGACTACATAACATAACAATCTTACTATTATGATAATCAAATACACTATTAAGATAATCGACAATCAAGTCTTAGCCTCTAGGGCGCGATTAAGAAAAATTATGGTCTAGTGTTTAGAGGTCTAGTGACCCTGACTGCTGAGCCCGATTTCGTGGGTGTTATTTGTGTCCGTTGTTTGAATATTTGTAAAATCCTTTACAAAACAGGAATGAGATGTCTTTCAAAGCATACACTTGAAATACATAACACCTCTTTGCGCACCCGGGAAAACACAATAAGTATATGTAACAGCTGTGAGGGGTTTTTGAAGAATTGAGTGGAAAGGTTTTCAAAGAGTTGGGAAGGCGCATGCGTATCCGTTAACCATCAGGCGGGCCGCATCTTCGCTGGCCGACGTGTCATAAAAATCTAGTATTGAACTATTAAGAAATCACATTGTTTAAGACAGTTAAGTGCTTCATGTTTTTATGAACTGGTTACCAGGACTATCTTAAGTTCGAGTTTTGAAGAATTGTAGACTCGAACTGACCTAACCTCATATTTAAAAAACCTACTACTAAAATTCTTGAAATCAATATATTTTTTTACTTATTCCGCAGATGTACAAATATTATTACTAAATTTATAAATTGTATTGATAGTACATGTCTACATATTAACAATTAAATCTTATGAAGTGACAGATTGCTGGTAATGCTTTTGATTATTTTACTGATAACTTAATTAATAATTATATAGATTTGTCTTGAGAATTTAATATAGAAAATTATAACTACCTATTTGGTTTACAGATGAGAAATCTAAAATAAATTTAATGTATGATACTCAGTAATACTGTTGTCTATGCGTATTTAAAGCATACGATGAAATGTTAACTCGTTAAAAAAACAACGTGATTCTGTCTACTGATAATTCAGAGCTAACTACTTCATTATATTTTTAATTATTATTGTTGTACTTTTGCCTGTAAGCTTATTAATTTCCAACTATGGCTTCGAAGTAAATTCGAACGGAAGAGCCACTTAAATCTCTTGAAAAAACTGAAATAAGAATCAAGTGAGGCCATTAATGGTTTTCATTTTTTTTTATAATATACACTCGCTACTCAACGCTGTAAGCAAGAGCATATGAATTGAGAGGCAAACCTTTACTGAAATTCATTAAACATTTCCCCTAAACCTACAAGCCCATAATTAATGTTACACTTTATTAAACAAATGTTTTATAAGCATTTAAAAAAAAAAATTCTAAAAAGTATTAGTCACATACCTGTTCTCTCAGTGTCTTGTAACATATCTGTGCTGATATATTTAGCCTGGAAGTCGGGACACAGGAGATCTGGGAGATGATTCTCTATATTGGCTCGTTCTAGGAACCATACCAAGTTCCAGTACACGATCGGGTGTGATTCTACGAAGTCAGAGTCCGCCAGGCACGCGTCTCCTTCTCTACCTACAAGCATTCGGTGACGTAAGTGTATATATATTTAAGATGTTATCAAGAAACATTTTGAATACTTCAGGAATATACGAGTAACGGTCCTCCTCACCATCAGGTGTGTAATGTTAAACATCAGTCAAGAATTCACAAAATCTTGCACAACCGGTAGAGTTAGTCAAGTCTATAGTACCTACCTAATATAGATTCGAATTCTTTCCTTAGCACAAGAGGGTTTAAATAAGGCACACTCAATGTTTCAGCAGGTTTGTCTGAACGTAGTGTCTGAAACAAAAGTTATTTCTTTTTATTAAATTTTTAAGCAAATTAGTCATTCAGAGTGGGGAAGTACCTAAGACCTATTAAATTTGAAGCGTAGACCAAACAAGTACTTGTTAAAAGCTTCTATTGAAACCTTTGGGTACATATGTATGTATTATTACGTAACTGATTATAATGGTAACACTCTAACTACATATAATAAGAAGATATTTTTATATTGCATATTGCATTGTTATTATTTTAGATATTAAACCACCAGTCCATTGTTACACATATATTGTGTTTGTATAGCAATAATTAATAAACACGTCACATTTACTCATAACTGTGTGGTTCTCGGTTGAGTAGAAGAGGCCCTTTTATTCTGGATGTAGTAAAAGGCGACTACGGGACCAGACTACTCTATATCCAATAGAAAGTATACAGTGCCCGGTTGACGGCAATGATCTCGCCCCTCTTTACGTAAGTGGGACCAAATTATATTATAGGTGGCAAAATGTGAGCGCTTGAGGCGCCTCTGCCTACGCCTTCGTGGATATAGGCTTGAGTATATAATATATTTGTCTGTATTAACTAATATTTAAAAGTTAAGTACATACCTGCACTGACAGTAGGGGCACAGTGTGCCGGCCGCACGCGATGCAGCGAGTGTTGAGGTTAGAGTCGTCTGCTGCCCATCCGGCCATTATATCTTCGTCGTATAACAACGCCAAACATTGATGACATTGGGAACAGGACGACATGCGGACGGTTACTGAATAATTTTCAGAGCTAGGATTGTCCTGTGAAGTATTAAAGAGGTGTTATTAAAAGCTATGCCTGAGCTGTAATTAATTAACGCATTAAGCTTACATCATTCCTAGTTGCAAAGGTACACCACTGGTTTCAACCCTAACTGTTATTTTAATAATGATGTCGCATTTTAAAATAATTATTATTCATTACCAATACAGTTAATGGATTATGTTATAGAAGTGTAATAAGCACTATATAATACACTTATATTTAAATACTTTGCAGATCTTCATCATCACATCACAATAAAAGAAAGTGGTAACTATTACAGAATTAAGGTTTGGAAAAAACATATCTTCATTCTATGATAGTAGATGTAGCGCTTCTGACACAAAATTATTCAACATTTGTATTTACTGATCATTTGGCTTACAAAAAAGTAAATCACAACAGACGGCAACGTTTTTTTAGTGTCGGTACTTTGTAAACTAAAAATATTCATATAAAAGTATACAAACAAATAAAAAAATGTTTTATTGCTTTCAACATAAATATTATGAATATGAGTCTTTACTGACTGTATTCCATTTACTTGACTGACTCCATTTCCACGTATTGTATTTGGAATATATTAAAGTAATCTGTTAGTAATTTAACGCAGGCACACCTTCGACGACGCATTCAAGAATCGATAGGTGGCCTGGCGCCTAGATAAACTATCGTTAACATTGTTTAAAGGGTTATGAAATCAAAATTAAAGAACTTACATTTTGCACAGGATACAAGTTGTCTGGTAGATGTGATACGAGGGTAGCGAGAGAGCCCCGCTCCATAGAACAGGCTAATTCTGCATCGCTAGAAGCTCGTCTGAACCCTACACCTGGCACCCACTCTGAAGCATTATTTTAATATCGTATTACCATTTTTTTTTTTGGAAAAGATATACAGAATGTCACAGATAGATTTGATCTAATTCAGAGTCGTGTACTTTTTTCAGTGAATAACATAAAACATTAACGTTCTTAGAAAAATCGTGAATTTGAATACCGAAATACTATTTTAAAACAACCGATTGTACCTTAAAACTGATCGATAAATCTAATCTTTCGTACGTGACAGGGCTGAAATGAATGGAACTGTAGGTATTTAATAAATATTGTATATATTTATACTGTAGAAATTTATAGGCAAATCATTATATATGTATATTATGCTGTATTGAAGTGAGACGACACCGGGCTAAGCATTTTTTGAAGTCCAATAAAATTTTGTTTTGTAATCAGAAAATTGTAAGAAAAGAACAATTTTACAAAAAAATAATTACATTCAACTAACCTTCGGGATTTATTTCCGATGAGCCATCAGTAGAGTCCTCCTCTCCAATAAGGCTGTTGAATGCACTTGTCGCGTTGCCAAAAGCACCCTTCACCGGTGTAGAATTGGCAGATATAACCTCTTTCATCTCATCGAACTTCTTCGCCATACTCGTAGCGGCTGATTTCAAACTGCTTAGACCGCTTTGTAGAAGTTCATTCGATCTTTTCCCAGCTATACTCGTTGGACTGAAAATTTAAAACCTCTATATTTATGTATTTGTGTTGGGCAAACTTATATTTATGAAACTTTCTTTAAAATCAGTTTTATCTTATTTAGATTTTTTTAAAGAACTAGACAGTAAGACTGATATGTCTTAATGTCCTATTTCTGGTTGGGTAGACTTAGTTTATAATGTCCATTTATGATTAAACTATAAGGCGAAACATTCATGCTTTATACCAAACAGTGCGTTAAATTATAATAGATTAAAACATGCAAAACCACATATAACGAAATTATAATCTTTAGAGATTAAATTAAAATTATAAGACAGCGAAAATAAATTGAGAAATACAAATGTTATTTTATGGACATTTATTGTTGTACTTAATGATGCGTAACATGGTTATATGTAACATTTAAATATTTAATATGTACAATGCTCATAAACGTATTTATTCCCAAAGCGTATTTAATTTACGTCGCTGTAACTATCCCCAGCAATAACTGTAATACCTTGTTAGACCCACTGAGAACATTAAGTCATACGGTACTATATATAGGTACCAAGGACATGCAACTTCTAGGAAACATAATTTTATTTTTCTAAGAAAAGATTCCTAGAAAAATATTTTTTTTTTCAATTTTTAAATTTCTTATTTTCCTTTAATGTAAATTTGAAAGAAAAGCTCCCACTAAATTGTTTAGGAGAACTTTTTTTTTCATTATTGTAATGAGGTGGGTCGGCGTTTATTTATGTAACAGCTTATATTTTATTATGAATCAACTCTTGCATCCTTTAGTTATAGTAGTTTTTGTATGTGTAACCAAATAGGGCGGTGGACGCTGAGAAAGGCATGCTCACCTGAAGTAATTCTCGATCATTGCCTTTCCAAGTTTCATGTTATCCTTGCGCAACGACAGTCTGGCGGGCGAATAGCGTCTAAGAAAACAAACAGGCTAGCGTACTGGCGTGTTTTGTGCGGTTAAAAATTGCAAGTTTAATAAAAAAAAATGTAGCCAAAACTGTAGCCATTTACATTTTAAAGAATGCTTCAATTAAATAAGAATGATTAAAAAAATGTGTTTAAGATGTCTAAAATATGAATTTTAGGCAATTATTGAAATTTTTCAAGATAAACTAAAATATGTTTCATACACCAATGGGTTTAGAATGATTTTTACATGCGTTACTGATTCAGTCTGTCAAGACTAAAAAGCTGCGCCCCAGGCTAATTTTTACACGGGCCCTTAAGAGGCGTGTATGTCGATAATACTAAACCCAATGCTTTTTAGGTACTTCAACATGTAAATAGACTACTATTAAAGCTTAACTAAAAAAGAACCATGAAATGAAACATGCTGATAAAGATGTCTTTAACTAACACAACAGTGATGCAAATATATTTAGTTCTGTATATTATTTACAACAAAACATCATGGTATAGAACATTTTTCTAGTATGCTTTATTATCTTTTATATATTTTTTTAAATATAATAGTTATTATTTTATACCATAAATAATTTAGTAACGAATTCATTCTACATGTTCAACTACTTTCTCTGTTACAAAGTACAACAGGACAATAGATAGATAGTGTAAGGATTTCAACATACTCAGTTCTTCTGTAAAAGCATTAAGTCTCTTAGGAAAGATAAGCACATTTAAACGGGAATAATAATATTAGTATTAAAGTGATCACTTTAATAGTTATTAACCTATATACATGTTAATACGAATTGTGGTCTATCAGTGTCAGAAGATATTTGATTTTTATGCTATAGTAAATACTTGCCAAAAACAGTGATTTAAAAAAAGATCGCACCATTCATTAGAATATTTCTTTAACAAAAACACAAAAGTAACGTATTAAAATATTATTTTTTTAAATTGTCGAATATAAATAATGAACATGCGATTTACTGTGAGGCATCTTGCCAGAATAGAATAAATAGGATATATCAAAATCCTTACGCTACTAAAGCCCTAAAGTTTCTATACAAAAAAACATCTAATAAGCTAATAAACTCTTTGTATGACTCACCCAAAGCTGATTTTAAGTGTGTTTCCGAGGCTCACAAGGCTAGAGGAGACCGTGCCAGCGGGCGCCGTCTCACTTCTGTGTAGTTTCCTGTGCAAAGGAAACTATCGAGGTTATCTTGTTTCAACGGGGCGCAGCTCTAGCAATACAAGACTGTTAGCGGGCGCATTGTAAGTTTATGTTCATACGGCAATTAATGTGATTGTAGGAATATCTTTTTCTCAGTATATCGTGTGCAAAACACCCAAACGGAGGTTAACTAATATATTTGTAATGACAACCTTAATTAACAATATATAAATGTTAATGTTTCTCTTGTGAGCAATATAAAGTATAGAAAATGGTTTTAATTACAACAAACTGAGAGTAAAACAAAATATAGCATTATTTCTAAAAGAATTTCTTGCCGTGTGAACGTGCGGTGTTGGAACTTGTAAGATTGAGAGCTTATTTTAACAGTTCAAATTTTAAAGTATCAGATATCCGTAACGAATTCCAACAGAGCGCGCATTCTAACACCTCGGGTAATTGGAAAGGGAGCATGCACATACCTTTACTAATGGATTCTACAAGGTGGAAAAATATTGACCGATTGTTGTGCATGCATCATCACATAAATAGAGAGAGAGAATAAGGGACTTGGATTAGCAATACTAAAAATTAAGTTTATTTCTTATATACTATATGGGGACAGACGAACAGACGGGTCACCTGATGGTAAGTGACAACCACCGTCCATGGACACCTGCAACTCAAGAGTCGTAAGTGCGCTGCCCGCCTATGAGGGTGATGAGGGATAGGGGGATGCGGGTAGGGGAAAAAAGAGACTGAGGATTAGGAGATGGGAAAGAGGAGAGGGGGGATGAGGTGAGAGGAAAGAAACCTCCGGAACCTCCGGAAACCTCACTCATTTCGGGGAAATGCAACGCAAGCGTTACTTCACAACCGGTTTTCTGTGCGGCCGTGGTATCACACCGGTCGAGCTGGCCCATTCGTGCCTAAGCATGGCTCTAGCACTGTTAAATTTAATTTGTTATTACTTTGTTTGTCTGTTGACGTTAATCAGAGTTACGGAGGATACTGTATGTTATAGATATCTTTATAATATATATGTAATAACTTTGATTCATCCAAGAAAATCGAATAAATAGTTGAGAGTTACTTAAACTAAGAACACGTCAACATTTTGATATCTATTTAATTGGTATTGGTATATATAACTATATTTATTGATATGGACTTATCAGAAAATATATTTGTGTGTATTAAAAGTTTACACAGCACGTAAATGTAGGAGTCAAACATTAATTTAATTAATTACCTCCTAAATTATAGAATTTCTTCCTACATACAAAACATTCCAATACTTTCATATTCTTCTCGTATGTCAAATGGTGATTTGTTAAGCTCATTTAATATCCTGAAAGCTAATAAATGTAAAGCAATATAATTAGTAAAGGAAGGTGTATACCCCGTTTGTTCGGGCGGTTCGTCCTGGAAGCTGTTGCTGCGGCGGTGGAAGAGCTTGGGGCTGACGCTGAGCTCGTGCTTGGGCAGCGCGGGCTCGTCTTCGGGCGGCGCGGCGCGGGCTGAGGGCGCCGAGCTCGGTTCCGGCTGACTTAAAGCACCCAGAGGGTCATCGCTTAGCACGGGGGTGCGAGCCGATACTCTAAAGATTAAAAAATTTTTTTAACTTTAATATGTACATATATGGTATTAGTACTTTGTATATGGAATGGTATTTTTTTATTTAAGGACAACTCTTGCACTAGGATAAATTCGTAATGTGTGTAGCGGGGAAGTTCGGTCGGGGATCGAACCCACAACACTCGGCGCGGCAGCGTATATGTGAGGTGACCACTTAAACCGCTAAGCCATCCATGCAGTCAAATATTGTACAGTATTGGTTTTCATATCTATCACGTATGTTAACGCTTATATCAAAACTATTTTTTCCACTATTTAAATAAAGAGGCACCCGTGCACGCTTGGTCACTTGGTTAGGCCTGACTAATTTTGTAATTATTATCCATCATAAGTGTTTATGTATCAAAGTGTCTGTGGCATTGTAGCTCTTAAAATGAACCCGTTTTTATGAGTTTTTTTTTTATTTAGAATCTGTCATATATTCATATTCATTGTGTATTCTCAGTAGCACACCAATCAACGTTAATCATTATTGTGATATTAAATTGGAGTAGAGTGATAAATAGAACCGAAGCAGTCAAGAATAGAATTAGAAAATCTGGATTATGAATTATGGCCAGTTTTAGAGAGTATGGCATGCTCTAAATGATAATTTTTGAGTCTCTAAAACAATCCATAAGAATGGCAGTGAAGAATTTTGCAATATAACTGGTCTCAATGTTTAAAGTACTGTATTAAAGCCAATGGAGAGACAGTAAGGTAATAAATGTTTTATACAATGGAAAAAAAAAAGGTTTTATTGATTTATGGCAAGATTAGATATATTCGAACGCACTTACTTTAAAACATTTATGACGTCTAACGTACTGGTCATTCTATTTCTCTATTTGCAATAATTTTTCGAAAGATAAGTTACTTAACTGAATGGTTACACAAGGTGGCAAAACAATTATATTTTTTTTTATTTTAGAATCAAATAGAATAACCCATTCTTAGGAGATTTGCTAAATATGAGAGCAATTTTTAGTAGTTTAGCTACAAGACTATTCTGTTTACGTAGTTATTCAACACCATTTACGAGATACGGGACCTATTAAAGAAGATGAATTGGAACTAGTGGATACCACAACATTCTTAGGCATTACTCTTGATTCGAAGCTGCAATCGAGCCCACATATTGATAAGTTGCCTAATAGAATCAGCTCTGTAGTTTTTTATTGTATAACATATGTTGCACACAAAATTTTATAATACCTGGTGATTTAAATGAGTAGCCATGAAGCCATTTGGAAACGGGCGGCTATAGATCAAGACAGGCAGGTATTTAATTTTTTTTATTTGGAGGAAGTAGAGCCACGCTGATTTCAGCAGGAATGGGCCGGCTCGACCGGGGCAGTACTACCCTCTCACAGAAAACCAGCCTAAAGCGACAACATTCGTGCTGTCGACTTTCGCTGGTGAGTGAGTGCGCCGGAGGCCCAATGATGCAGGGGTGACAGTTATCGTGGTATGTGTGTGAGCAGTGGAGTGCTCGTAGAATCATTGTGAGGGTGGCGTGGATCGAACCGTTGGCCAGGGAGACCCGTAGAAACGGTGGTGCTGCTGGTAGCCCGCGGCAAAGAGAGGGGCCCAACCACGGCTAACCACCCTGGGAGGCTGCCCCGTCAGGTCGCGCATAATCCACGGAGTGGCTCGTCGTGCCGGTTGGTGACCGGACGGTGGGACCCGGCGTCCATTTCCGGGAGGGTACGGGGGCCCTTCCGTCCGGCGGTTCGGTCTCCGCCAGTCACCGTTTGCGAGTCGAAGGTATGCGATCCCGAACGAAACGGTTTGGCTCTTCTTTCCTGTGCCGATCGGTGAAAGATTGGAATTCACTACCAGCGCACGCTTTTCCTTCCCACTTTGATCCTGGGTCTTTTAAGCGGGGCGTGAAAAAGCATCTCACCAGGCCGCCATAGTGTGGGTCACCATACTACATTGACAAGACATGCAATGAGGATGGTGACCACCACTCTTGGACTCCATTTATTGCTTACCATCAGGCAAAGTGGAGTCATTATGGTAGGCTTACAAATAAAAAAAAAAAATCATAATATTAATTTGACATTCCAACAGTTGCGGTGACGCTGTGTGTATTGCTCTATAATTTTAAATATTTTTTTGATAAGACGATTTCAAAGAATTGTTGAGCAATTATATGAAATAAAGAATTTGAATTTGAAAATTTGAAAGTCATTAAAGTTACAAAAAAAAAAAACAATCAAAGTACAAAAGAAAACAAGTAACAACTTCAACTACAAAAAATAACACAAGTAACAATTTCTTCAAAGCAAAATAAATAATATTGCAAATAGCATAAGGACGATAAAGCTTTATAAAAAAATAAGATATATGTATTTGTCGGAGCTATCACAAAGAAGTAACAATTTCCAATACGAAATACACAAGTAACAATTCCTTCAAAGCAAATTAAATAATATTGCAAAACATATAAAGATGATAATCCTGTATTAAAAAAAAGAGGATTTTTCATATCGGCCTAATCAAAGGACTTAGACGTTGCTCATCTTTGATGTCACCGATTTTATTTGCGACGTTTCCGTTCATGATCATGATTTACGTATATTTTTACCTATATTATCTGTGATGAGTAAAATAATTATATAAAAAAGTGTTGTAATTTGCGTCTTTTTTACTGTATTTATTTTGTTCTAAAAATGTTTTTTTTTTCCTACTTAATATATTTCATTCATATTTTGCAAATTTTCTAAGAATGGGTTATTGTATTTTGATCTAAAAAAATGTGCTCAACTTTTTGCCAGCTTGTATATTCACATTACACATCTCTTTGTATTATAGAGGTTCTTCTTTCTTTATAAACAGAGAGTTGATTAAAACAAATAATTGTACACATACTTGAGTGGCGAAGCCTTCGTATCTGGTTGTTCGTTAGATGTCGTTTCTATCTCAGTTTCTTCGGGGAAACTTAACGCTCTCGAACATCTTGATTTCGCTATCGGTGTACCCGCTAAAATTACAACACCGTTAATATTCAAAACAATGACGACTGACTTAAATGGGTAATACTGTTTAAAGTGTACTTACCATTAGAAAATGTATGCCTCTGAATATTTTGAACTATCTGTGCATCTCCGGCAAAACTCTCAGATCGCGTCAATATACGAAGGTCCGATGGACTCTCAGGGCTCACGTGTATCGGCTGTAATGACATAGGGAGTGCATATAAATTTCATTTCATTTATTTATTGCATACAACATTAAGGTATTACATTAATGTTAAATTAATAAGTATAACTTACACAACAACTCAGTTACAAATAATAACAATATAGAAGTTAACACAAAAATTCCAGTTATCTAAGTAATGAATACATATCGAAGTTCTTAATATATTTTTACATGTTGCAAAATTATTAAACTGGCATAATGTTATCATTATACATTGATATTAATTATAATTATTAGATATAATCTTATGACATACAATTGCTAGTCCATATCATTCAAGTACTCTCCAACGGTTGGCACCCAAATGATCAAATAATTGCTATCTTTGGCAATTTATTGTATATTTAAGGGTTCATTGCAAAAAAAAAAAACTTAATGGAAAAGAGCAATTTTCGTAGGTGGCTCGCTCACTTGCACAAATTTGGACAAGTTTGCCTTAGTAAAAAGAGCTGCCTTGTATATGTATAAGGTGGCATCGTGAGAGTCCTCAAGTTTATAAAGTAAGGCTTGCAGCTTTCTGTGAATTGCAAGTTACAGATGGCTCGTAGGTTTTTGGCATTGAAACTAACTCTCTACCAGTACCATTACCCCAAAATATTATGCTATATCTAAATATGGATACAACTAGCCCAAGATATGCAGGTAGGACCGTTGACTGGCTCGAAGTTTTATTCAACTTATCTAATGCACATGAGTATTGGTTTAATTTACTACATACTTTATCAATCTGTTTATTACATTTTAATATATGTTGTCTGCGTTTATTAAAATTCATTATAACCGTTTTATTAACATTAATAATTAAATTACTATTTTGTAGCCAATGGATTATGGACTTAACATTTTTATTTATATTTTTTGAAGATTAATTAGTTCATTATTATTGAAAACCAATGTGCTATCATCTTCGGCAAACATTATCATCGGATACGATGAGGCATCCGGAAGATCATTTATTTAAATAAATAACGTTTAGCATTTTGTTTTCAAGCATATCCGAGTGGCATGACTTATCTAGGGTTCCCTTTAGTGGATACTCTTACTCTCATAACTTGATTTGTCTGGCAATCTACTTATATGTCATAATATGAGAGTTTCATACTTTATAATTTTAAATAATAGAAGACAAACCTGTATTTTTTCTGGTATTGTAATGGGAGTGGTTGAATCGTCGTTACCTAAAGAGTTACTTCTCGGTCTCGAGGATTGACTTAAATCTGGATTCGATGGCACACCTGATGGTTAATAAACACATTAGATTAGGAAGTAGTATCGAGCAACACACTTGTATATCATTATAATAAATCATAACGAATTGAAGTAACATACTGTGGCGAATAATCTTATATATAAAAAAGAAAAGATGTTCGTTAGTATCGCTAAAACTCATTAATGGCATGATTGATTTGAATAAATCTTTTTTTGTAGAATTAGCTTCAATACAGGGCTGGTCTAAAAGAAAAAAAAAAGCTGCATTCACTTGAGCGATTCTGCGGGCTAAGCTAGTACGATATAAGTTATGATAAGTAGAAAAAATCTTGAACATAATGGAGGAATAACATTGTACACATAACAATTTCATCGAGATTATAATTACATCCAGTATGTATTTATTTCTGCCACTGGTAAGTTTATAACTATTTTCAAGATATTTGGACTAGTGAAAGACGAAGAGTTGGTTCTATAGAAGACAACTCCTGCTGCAGGACTCATTATTGAGATAAGATGAGTCAAGTTATTACTATTATTACTAATTTCGTGGAGGACTTCACAAACATTGTCTCGACGGTCACGAACCCACGAGTCCTCAGCTCAACACTTAAAATTACTAACCACTAAATTGATAGACTGATTTTAAATAAGTAGAAAATATTTTGTTGTGATGGTAAGTAGTGTATACCGGTGGTCTAATGTATAATGTATATTATTGTACAATTTATCCTAACTTTTTAATTATTTGTACACTGCAAATCTACCTCTTCCACCATCTCTTTTTAAATCCAATGGTTGCCTGGAAGAGATCGCAAAACGCAATAAGGCCGCCATTTGTACTTAGATTGGATATGTATACAATATGTATTTAATTTCTTTCTTTGTTGTACTCTACTACTTTACTTCTATATTGCACCAAGCTCCCTTTATTCTTTAATCCACTATCAATTTTGTCCATCCAAAGGTTGCCTGTAAGAGATTGTTCTTAGAGATAATTTTTAATCAATATGATTTTGTTGTACAATAAAGATTATTCATATCTTATCTTACAAATAAATAGTTTTATATGTGACTGTCGGTCTAGTGGTTAGTGACCCTGACTGCTAAGCCAGAGGTTGTGGACTAATGATTGTGTGATGAGCACGTTTGGGGAAGCGTCCTATTTTACGCTTACCATTATTATTAGTGGAATATAGTAGTTTTGTTTATCAGCAATTCGTCTACCATAGTACAATCTCTGCTTAATTTGGTATGAGCCAGCCTTGTGTGTGAGATGTGTCAAGGTATTGTTATTATGATGTGTGTATACCTGAGATGAGTATCCCGGCGGTTGCGGAGATCGCGTGAGCGGAGGTGTGCGCGTGCGAGTGCGACGTGGCGCGCACGATGTGTCCGCGCCGCACCAGTGCGTCGAACGCGCCGCGACGAGCCTCCGCCGTACGACAACTGCCTGCGGTTACACACCACCTTCATTACTACTATAACCCCGGAAGGGTAACCACAAGCGATACAAGACCCATTTTTTTACCGACCTCAAAAAAGGAAGAGGAGGCATTTTTTTAATGTTTGTTACCTCAGAACTTTCAACTGGGCAAACCGATTTTGATGATTTTTTTATTTGAAAGCTGGTGCTTTCCGTATGGCCTCATTTGAATTTGGACCAGTTCTGACAATGGCATCCATGAGAAAACCATATAAGTCTTAAATTTTATGATAGACGCATTGAAAACGGTTAAATGAATGAATTATTACCTACCATCATTCAGTCACACTTACGTAATAGTAAATAAGCAATTTTATTGCGGGCGTCCGGGCACTGGAGAACTGTACACATACAGTCTGATAAATAACAGTCTGATCTTATTATCTCTTTATGACAACAAAGGGAAAGAGATGGGGTTGCGCTATCCTACGTCAGTAAGAGTAAATGAATAATCTGTCCTTTTAACATTAGCCAGCTAATGCATATTTGAATTATTTGTTTTCAATTTCTTAAAATAAAATATAAATATTACTATGGACTTTTATACTCTTATGACGAGTTGATTTTTTGGTAACCCAAATTAGATGATTTTTTTTAAAGACAAGTATAGGTAACAGGATTTCGATAAAACCCTAATTAATTATAAAAATATTTTATCAGTTCCTATATTGCCAATGTTTCCCCAATTTTGTGAAATTGGCATATGACAACTTTGTGAAATGTGTACTCTATTCCTAGGAAAAAAAAAAACATATTTTTGACAAATATTTGGTCAGAACGTGTAAATTGTGGGACAAAGTTCTCCTGATTAACTGCACTAGTCTACAAGATAACTATAGATAGTAGTACCAGAGTCGAGACTAGTCCTGCTGTGCGCGGGTTCGCAGGCGGCCATGCCGGCGAGGCTCGTCAGCTCTCCGCCTTCGCCCACCGCTGCAGCTGAGCGGACACGCGGTAGCGTACTGCTGCCTATAACATTGCATAGACATATGTACTTATGAAATATATATAAAGCGTAACCTAGAAAATGAAAAACTTGTAACCACTGAAAATACATATCTCTAGCATGCAGTTAAAACATATTGAAAATTTGTAAGAAGTAAGAAAATCTATCCAAAGTTAATTAAACTTTAAAAACTGTTTTATAGTTTTTTCTCAATAGAGGATTGAATAACTGCTAAACAAAAAATACGTAAGATTGTAAATCTTTAAATTTACACATTCCACATGCATTAAAACAGTCCCAAGTTTTAAATGAGTTGTTTTTCTTTACAAAAACAAAGATATTTATTTTCAGTGGTTGAAATAAGTGTTCCAATTTTTTCGTTTAAGCTATATATCGTCAGGTTAAAGGCAAAACTCTATTTGTTTTTCAAAGTTTAGACTTATGCCTAAGTACCTGACTTTCTCTGTGTATTCGGATTCAAAATTTGAAAACAAATTAAGAGATATTGGGTCTGCCTTTAATCCTGGACTGGAACACCAGGACACTGGAATCACCAGGTGATTTTTAGTTACATGAAATGGTACACTTACTACCAGCCGAGACAGAGTTAAGAGTAGCGCCCGCGGCCCTTCCGGCTCGCAGCGCCCCCGCCTTGCGGAACAACGCCGCGCCCACTACCGCGATACGAAGCTTATTCCATAGGAGTTGTGCTCCGCTGTCAAACATTTGTACTTATAAAATAATAACAATAACTACACACATCTCACACAGGACGTCTGATTCTAAACTAAGCAAAGCTTGTGATCAGACTGCTGATAAATATATGTACTTATATATTCAAATTACACACAAAGATAAATTACACATAGACAGGACAAATGCTCGTGTTTTTCACTTATTTGTCTTGGGTGGGAATCGAAGCCCCGACCGGTGGCAGTCAGGGTCACTAGCTCCTAGAGCAACCAGTAAAATAATACTTTCACCAAAATAAAAGCTTACTGTCTTAATGGACCTCTTTTATTCTTTTCTCCTTTCTTTCTAACTAGGGTACACTATAGTTAAATTTTCTCCTACTGTTTGACATAAGTCGTCGCAATTTTAATATAAAATGAGAGCAGAAAAATGAAAGCAAAAAAATACGGTAACAGTCAGGTCATCATTGTAGTTGACTTTTGACTGGAGATTAGAATTGCTTTTAAACAATCACTTCCCTTTGCTTTAAATTGAATACATAGATAAATATGTTAATTAATATTTAGACGATAAAATGTTAACTTCGAATGAATTTATCCTTATTTATCATTATAATAACAACCTTAATTCAATTTATTAATTAATTATGGACATTATTTTTAATTAACCATAATTATTTTTTGATTGCGACTAAAATCTAACTTTTGTTATGATTTTTGTGATATTTTTAATAGTATGTTGTAGTGTAAAATTATCGGATTAAGTGACTATTAATTTATTGATTTATAATAAATTATTGAGAAACAATAATACACATTTGCATACCGTAATAGAAAGATGGAGAAACTCTGTGTGATGTTTGTAACACTTTGTGTGTACCCATAGTCGCAAATAAAAATATTTTATTAATTACCTAGGCATGTCGGTCGGCCACGTCGCTTCTAACACACAGCGGTTATAATATCCGTACGTGAGAGCGTTAGGCTGTAGACCGGCTCGCTTCATTAGAAACAGAAGTTGGACAGCCAATACTGGCAAAGAATGATTGCCGCAAAGTTGCATCATTACACGGTAACACACCTGCAAGTAAAAAAAAAATAATACCTAACTGTGTATGAGTAAAATCTTATACCCTATACCGCTATAAACACGATTCACCTCACTTGTCGAAATATACTAAACTGTTTACAAAAGAGCCGTGACAAATAAATATCACTCATACATACATACATACATTCGAATAACATAAGCCTCCTCCTTGCGCAAGTTGGAAAAAGAGAAAAAACCTGTTCTAAACCAACCAAGTAAAATGAGTCCTAATAGTTTTTCATCTTATTCTAAGAGACAAGTCTTTTTGATCCTATTGAAGAAGTTAATGATTTAATTTAACAGATTCTCATTAAAAACAATTTATTCAAAGGCCTTGAATACACTATCTACTGAATATTTCGGTTTGACAGTTTATGTTCCATATTTATTGCATGATGATGAATATACTGTATGAATTTCGTTAGCTCTAGACTGGACTTTATGTCCAGTCTATAATAAAGTTATTTTAAGATATAGTTTATTTATGAGAAATGATTCTAACCTCATCACACGGCACTTTGAGTTTAGTAGCTCGTTCCAACAGTTCAAACGCGGCCCTTAGTGTCGCGTGTTCTCTGCCACGATTCAATATCATCCGGCACGGTAACGACAGAAAGTAGAGTGAGTAACAAGCACCTAGTAGACACTTTGCCCAAGCCTCTGCTGACAAGCACGCTTTTCGAGCTGCCCTGAAATTTAAATTTAAGACAAAAATACAAAATTAATGCTGTGGATATTCTGTAAAGAAAATACCTATCTGTAAACCGGAATGTATATTGCGTGATAACGCACAAACTGTTAATACTTCTATACTCTCAGATGGTTTCAGACCGGAATAGACTAACATTTAGTACAAAATTGCGCACATTTTTGTTTTTACGTATAAACTTATAATTTTATATAAAAAAAATATCAATTATAAACTTGTACTTTAACTTTATATCGAAATCTTATACCCTGTCACCACCACTATTATGGCGATTCAAATGATACCTCAAATATCGACATCCATCAAGCTATCTCACACATACCATACATACAAGCAGAAAAACATTACCCTCCTTAAGCAATAGGGTAAAAACTAGTTATGCATATATTGTGAGGGGAAAGATGTCATTTTAATAAACGTATTCAGTATATATTATACTATTCTTCTTATTCGTGTATAATACAGAGTTTAGCGTACACATAAACCATGACAGCAATACTAAAGAATAAATGGGTTTCGAGTGAATTACAAAAAAAAAAACAATTATTATAATCAGTAAAAGTGCTCTATAGTCACTTACAAATTATACTTATTTAATCGAACCATTTCTTTAATTTAGATAGACAAAGGGTTTTACCTCATAGCAGCAGCGATTTCATTCTTAGTCCGTCGAGCCATAGGTTCAGCGTCGTTAAGCGACTCAGCGGAATGCAGCGCTGCCGGGGGAAGCGCGTGCAGAGCTGCAGCGCGAGCACGACCACCACAACACGACATCAAATTCTCGTCTAACTCAAAAGTGTCGTACGTGTACGTCGCTTCTGTAATATAAACTTTGCTACTGATTACTGTTATTTCGTTTCACTTTTATTATACTGTAAAAGCAAGAGCAAAGTAAATATGCAAGAGAATTTTAACGTTATTGTTCAGGGAAGAGGGTTGCGATTCGCTTATCGCAGGTCTCACTATTTCACTGCTTGTTACCGACTTATAAACGGTACTACATGCAAGCGAAGCATTACTTCATTGTTGGATTAAGAGCGAAGAAAGAAATCTAACAATAATTTTAAAATTGACCTGACTTGAAAACTCCTCCAACTATTAGAAAAGAGCTGATGATCTCTAAACGGTTGAGTAGACTGTCTTGAAACCTAGCTAAGAACACTCTCGATCACGTCAGCTTTCAAACAAACAAAAAAAAAACGCATCAAAATCGGTTCATTCGTTAGCAATCGAAACGTACCATATTCTACCACTAGAGTATTACTACGGCCTCACAGAAAACCGGTAGACAAACAATGCTTGCATTGTAATCAGATCACCCTCACAGGCGGACAGCAGCGGTTGTCACTTCCCATCAGGAAACCCTGTCTGTCCACATATATCATATAAAAAACACACACACATCAAAGTTACATCATCCCTTTTTTTCGTCTGAGGGTTAAAACTGTCTAGATAAACATACTATGTCACCGCAACAATAAGTTCCTTTGTCAAAAGTAGCATTACTAGTGCTATATACACAGGAATCTTACCAGGGTCAGGTGGATCCGGTGGTAGAACAAATGCTGTTCTTTCTGATGCGTTACTTGTATCCATACTCAAAAGTTTGTCATCTCCAGCAGCAACTCTCTCTATGCATTCGTCAAAGAATGTAAGTCCTTGATCTGGCTCATATACGAACGAACGTTCTTCAATAAAACGCGTGAACATTTGGGTTCGCATCATTAGGCCGAAAAAACGTTGTTGAGTCTGTAAATCCAGGATACGACTAGTTATTAAGAGGTATCATTACCTTACCATAACAGAACAATATTAAACATACACATATTTTTTACAAGTCTAATCTGTACGTTTGTATGCTTCTTTAAATCTACATAAATATATATATAAATTTAGTTACTGAGTGTGTAAATTACGCAAAACGATTGGTTATACCTAAACCAGACTTCGCGAGAGAGAGGATTATTTTTCAGTGATGTTGTGAAATAAAGATATAAATAAATGAATGTTTACGAGTGCATTATATATGTATTCCTTTGTCAGGCTAAACGGTTTGATTGATTTCGACGTGTGAAGTGTCATTAGAATCGGCCTTAATAATGGGAGTGAAATGGGGCATTACGTGTTACGAGAGTATGTATGTTTCTGCATCACGCCTAAACTGCTTGAGGTATATGGACATGTAAGGTGTCATTAGAATCACCGTAATAGTGGCAATGTCACTGGAATTTCAAGATAACGTCAGCAAAAAAGGTCTATGAATTATAATTCAATAGTGGTTTGCATAATACAATAATTTTTCTTGTTCGAGTGTATGTTTCTATGATGTTACTGGGTCACATCTGTCCGTCTGTGTCCGGGTGCTATACCACACAATGGCGGTTGTATTGGATTTTTTAGGCTTCTAAATATTAGCGTTGGAAATTTAGCTTAGTACAAGAGTATGTATACAGAATGTATAGTATACAAACAAAACCACATAATCCAAGCAGGGATCGGACTGTTATCTGTCGGACAGTATATAAACAGATGGCGTCCTATTACCTAAGGGGAACTAAATTTTTACTGCCAAAAATGGGCGTTTAAAACGTGAGTGTATGTATGTGTACATATATTCCTTGAGTTGTGGGTGTCAATGGGCCGCGGTAGTCACTTACCATCAGGTGACCCGTCTGCTCGTTTGCCCCCTATCGCATAAAAAAAAACTCACCTTATCTCTAGATTTCAAGAAGGCATCCATTTGAAACAAAGCGTGCGGGTCGGTGGTGCCAACAGTGGGAGCTCTCGTGATAGGTATGAGGTGTTCTCGGTATCCTTGTAACGTCACTGCCATGAATTTTAGGAAGGCTTCTTGAATTTTGAGCTCAAGTGCTTGCTGCAATAAAATTACAGCAAGTCCATTGTTATGAAGCTCAGACTTGTAATTAGGAGATAACTTTACTTTAGCCAACTATTCCTTATATCATGAAAACAAAATGAATTAGAATTATATTTTTTATTCTTATACTAGCTCACGCTAGCGTTATAGCGCATATGCAATATTTCATAATGATTCATTGCGTAGTAAATGATGTGAAAACGTAACAAACAAACCCAAAAGTATAACAAACTTTTTTTTTGTGTTGGAAACTCCGGAAGGGTTGGGCGATAAAGAGAATTACTTTCGTGTAGGATCGATAGATGGCGTATTTATGGAGGCATAACATAGTCTTTAAAATATAACGACGACAACGCAGGTGAAACTGCGGGGAAACGATGGCGCGACGTGTTCCGCGCGCGCATCTCTCATTATGGGATACACCATACTGGGGTCGCAAAATCAATAAGCGGCCAAATCTGCCGTGATCAAAGGGTTTTCCTTTCTAGGGTATACATGAGGCTCCGGCCACAAGTCGTGATGACCGAACACTGTGTGGTTTTAGTGGGTTCGAGTCCGACATACTACCAATAAGATGATACCCGTTACGATACACAAAAAAAAAGGTTGAAACTGCGGGGACGACTGAATTAATATCGGTTTAGCAAATCAGCCGTGAATTGGAACAGACAGATAGTTACTTTCACATTATTTTACAGTATTACTATAGAAAGTACATTGTACGGGTTATTTTTAAATTAAAAAAGTACATAAAGCCAATTAAACTAAGATAGTGGGATCGTGAAAAGCAGGCTATTAGTAACTATCAGGTATGTGTAGAAACTCCGAAAAAAGAGTGATATTTGAATACCTCATTTTTTCTTTTCTGAAAATCTCTATCTAAACTTGTTGTTGGTTCTCCATTGTATTTACGTTCACCCGATTGATGAACTGGTGACGCTAAAAATAAAAATTAATTATTTTAAAATTGTAGTGTCTTTTGTTTATTTATTGCAATGTTTATGCAATTAATCAGTTTCGATACTAGTTCATTGCTATAGAAAATCATATTTATCAATGAACAAACGGGTTTTAACCCAATGTGTTTCGCATGTAACGCATTACATCGACGCTCGTCGCTTTACACCTTGATGAAGTTGGATCACAAACTAGTTGGTTATCAACAAAATATACACGTGAGTAAAACTCTTTGTGCAGATGTCTATGGAATTCTTTTACCTGGCCTAATATTTCCGTACAAAACTTCTAACGTGTGTCTTAGTATTCTCGCTTGTCGTTTGGGTAGTAATTTTAATGAAATATGTTGCTGTGATACACATATCTGTAAAAGAAATACGAAGTTTTTTAAGATTATAGCAAAACAATGTTTTAAGTTCATAGTGCTAGGGTTAAATATTTGTGTTAGGGCTAGGTTTATTTCTACAGGTTCATATTTGTAGTATAAAATTTGTATGCAATTTATAGTCATTTGACCTAAAAGGAAATACGGTATATATTATGACGGATATATCTTGCCTTTTATCATTAAAACAGACAAGTCCTGCACTAGGAATTATTCCTAAATAGCGGCAGATTTTCCAAACATAAAAACAAAAGAAAATTATACTAAATGTACTTTTTATGTGTTTTGATTAGCGAAACAATCGACTAACAGACATAAAAAACTGTCGAACTGATAACCTCCTTATTTTTCAAGTTGGTTAAAAATAATATCATTCTAACCGTTATATTATTTGTGTCTAAATCAACACACGTCACGTCCGGGGGGGGTTCATACAGATCGAAGAATCTTGAATCTACACCAATGAGGTACGGCAATGGAGCATGTAATACTTCTGCTAAACCTGCAACATACGGTTCTAAGGTGATCAATCATGTCATTATTCAAAACCCGAGTGACACTTTCAATGATTAAGAGTGTTTAAACATACATAAAAAAACTGTTAAGCTTTATAAATATAGATTTATCGACAGCGGAAGATTGCCATGAATAAAAAAAAACATTATTGCTTACCTAGGGGGCACAGTGGTATGTAGGGGCACTGCCATTTGAATGGGAACAGAAGTGTCGACACTGCTTCTGAGACAGCCGTTAATGTGTCAGGTCTAAGTAAAAATAAATGAAGAATTATTAGTATATATCGACTATATTGCCAATAGAACGCAACCACGTAACTAAAGCAATAAGTTTTTAAACAAAAATATTATGATATATAACTAAACTGTACGAGCACACTTCCCCTATTAAAATCAATATTTTTTATTATATGAATCAACCGAAACACTCTCTTTTTTTTCAGATAACCAGCAATTTTAAAACACCTCGACAATCTTATATCAGGTATTCTCAATTGGCTTATATCTAGCAGGAAAACAATTAAAAATAAAGGTACCTGAGCGAGTGTATTAAAACTTTTTGTTCAGTGATAGCGAGCGCTAGTACCAGCAAACAGTTATCCGGTCCTAAATTCAATAACAGTTGTCTAAAGCTGGCCCCGCTTCGCACAAGAGGTTGGTCATCACGTCGAGTTAGTATCACCCGGTCGTGTTGGTTTGTTGGTGATAGCTGTAATATAATAACTGAATTATCGTATTTATTTTTTATAAATATATCCAAAGGAAATGATGTTACGGAAGAATGGTTTACCTGTAGTAGTATTCTTGGCTCAGGGAAGGGCACCTCTTCTATTAAATGGGTTATATACCTCTCAATAGGAATATTTAAAGGTTCTTGGCTCCATGACATTTCCTGTAAATAATGATATAAAATCAGGACTGTAACACTCACTCTCAGGCCAATGTAGCTAACTAAGTAATTACAGTAATATTTTTTATACCTAAAAATGCTAATATATCGAGGTAGTCATTCTAAGGCCTGTATTGGGCCGGTTCGAGTTGTGCGATACCACGGCCTTACAGAAACCCTATTTCATTACATTGTGGAAATTAGTGTTTGTACGTCTCTTGAGTTGCATGTATGTGTCCATGGACGGCGGTGTCACTTCCCATCACGTGACCCTTCTCTTCGGCTGTCCCATACATATTATATATATATCTTAGTACATACCATCACATAATTTTACTACATTCAAACCATTTCTTGAAATTATTTCAATTTCAAGAAATGGTTTGAATGTAGTAAAATTATTTCAATTAATTACTTTTGAATTATCAAGAGTAATAGTCAGTCAGAATAAGTCGGTTTGAAGCTAGAAAAACTAAAGAGGAGAGTGTTGTATTTGTGTGATGTAATTTTTAACACTTACCAATATATACAATAACCATCTTTCGAAGGTGTCACTAAAGGGCCACCTAGACATTAAACAAATGCTTTTGATTGCATGCACTGAATGCGTGGTGTGCGACACTCCCTCCCGCCAGCCGAGGTGTTCCATTTGATACTCGGTGAGACGAGAGTGGGGATAGTTCTCGTAGAAGGTTACTGCTGAGCCATATACCTGCAAACATACAATGATTCATCTGTTTTTTAACCTATTTTTTTTTCGTATATTATACGAATTACTAAAAACAATAATGCAACATTTTATTTAATTTCCTATTTAAGGAATTTTATTTAAGTTTTTGTTAAAATTGAAAACAGTTTAAACTTTGGGTCGCCCTCCTCGTCAATTCGGATGAATCTAACAACCTGCCTTGAAGAACATTGAGATAAGTGCATATATCTTTACGTTTATATTTATGTGTATTATTAACATTGATGTGTTGTGACTATTTTAAGAAAATAAATATTTTACAGCAGGTACCTTATAAGTGGCATCAGCAACAGTGAGTACAAAAGTTGAAAACACGGGTTTAGGTGTCGCTGCATTGTTAGGCCAGAGTTCGAGTGTGGCCCCCATTGGTAAACAGAACAGAGGCACCGATGTCGGGAACACGAGATTCCGTCTTTCTGTTGTGGGATATCTGTAAGTAGAAAATAAAAGGTTTTCGTTGAAATTAAAACGGTTACGGTTTTCTAGATCTTGAATAACTCTTTATGTATATAACGTTGAATGAGCTGGTGGATAAGAATTACGACATAATATCATATAGCTCTAAGGAAAATAATATTAAATAATCATTTAAGTGCTTTAATTCCTTTCCTCTGAATCACTTATATAAATTTTAATATATCCGAGATCGGTGACACCGTTTGACATAAAATAAGCATAAGAGCATTTTATTTTGCTCTATTTTAGTAGGTAATAATACAACGTCAGAAAAGTCACAAGTGACTTTGACATCAAGGCTTAGTTTGAAAAAACATTTATATAATGAATAATTATAAAAGGTATTGTATGATACAAGAGTTTAAAATTAATTACCGAGTTAGATCTTTACCTTTTATATGAAAATCAATTTATGTTTTCGTATTTCTGTTACCGTACATTTACCGGACATATGTATGTACATACAAAACATACAGAAGAAGACTTATAGTTTCTGTTCTAAAAAAACTGTTTTCTAGGCAAATATTTCACTAAAAACTGGATAAGGAAAGCTGACGATGAGCTCAGTGGACGGTAGTCGTAGGACATCTCCCGCACTAGGAAGTATTCCTGTGTCGTGAGGGATTTTACAAATATATAAACAAGGGACACAAATAACACCTAGACTTGGAACAACTATTTGACTTTTGTTCCGTGTGGGAATCGAACCCAGTGCCTAAGGCTCAGCAGTCAAGGTGACTAAACACTAGATCAGGAGGCCAGTATGTCCAGCAGTGCATAATAACGGGCTGATAATGGCTGTTAAACGGCTTCGAATGTAAGTTATATTTTGGGAGGGCTTCTTGCAAAGACGCCGTTTCCTAATTTATTTATAGATAGGACTATTTCTTGGAACAACAGAGTGATTATTTAGAAACTATTTGTTGTATTACAATTATTTTTCCTTCATTAAGATAAAAGTAAATGCAAACAACTTAAGAGATACACATAACGAAGTATCAGTAACCTCTCAGGTAAATATGAAACATTGAAAACTTTTGGTAATGTTGCTAACGAACTTAGCATAATTAGCATTTCAAAGGTTACCGTTACGGTAAGGCACGAGTTACTCATTACATTATTTGAATAATTCAATTCTGTCATAGTATTTATGTAGGAAAAGAAAAGTAAGAGTATAAACACTTAATATTCTTTGTTTACAATAATAGCTTTGAAAAATCATATATAAAAAAAATCGTATATCTCTACATGTCTTAGTTAAATTAAACATTCAAAATTAGTTACGACATTTAGAGTATACAGAGGTACATATAGGATGCACTTGCAGATTTTGGAAAAAGACTAAGACTAGCAAATAATTAGTACTTAGTACATTCATACAAAATTATCACCATTAACATACCTGAATAACACTTCGGGTTTGTAGGCAATAAGTGGAGGACGGTTCATTGACTTTTTGTAACATAGAAATACACTGCTGCCCACAAGACCTGCAAAGAGCACAATAAACGTATTAAATAAATTACAAAAACAAAAATAACTAGTGTACGTCACATACGGTGCGGCTACATAATTCGTAGTTCAATAACTAATTCGGGATTTTTTTTTTCCTAAAAACCGTATGTAATGGTAGCTACATATGTATGTCTACTGTTTAAAGAGTAACTAAAAAATAATAAGTGTGTTTGTAATCCTTGCTCCTCATTATCTGTTTTTTCAGTGTGGTCACCATTCTCCTCAAATAGTTTAAAGGTTTCATCATTCGGTGACAACTTTAAACCAACTAGGTCGAAATTTTGATAGCCAAGTTACTCGTATACAAAATACTTCGATCAATTTGACTTACCCTTATTCAAATTCTTAGGTATCATACAAAACGCATGAGGTGGGCACTCTCCTTTGTTCGTTATAATGACGCAGACATCGACAACGACAAGTGCATTGCAAGGAGCCCCCGAATGCGCCCGCCTGTACGTAATGAAGGTTTTGGCGGTGGAATTGTTGACATTGGCGAGACGGCCTCCGACCGTAACTAGGACCATCTCAGCATCAGCCATAAGACGCTCCTTGCCGTCATACATAACACCTGAAATACGTCAAAGATTCATGGGCTTTTTTAAGAAATAACTACTAAACGTCGAAAAAATAAGCTGCTGAATATCTGGTAAAAAGTGAAACAAAGCAATTTTTACAGAGTCAGCCTCTTTCGTAAAAAGATCAACGTAATAGAATTTATATTGCATAAGTATGATTGGACGTCTATCTCAATTATCACGTAGCCAATAACTACAAAAAACTCAGTTTAAAGTTAACGTGCCTCAAGGTGATGAAGTAAAAATTTACAGTCACGACTATTTAGAGTGGCAATCATTTCAAAAATAAAATCACTATTTAATTTTTGTTTTTAGTAATGAACTAAAATTTTGAAATGTTACTAAATGGCTTACTATGAAGTTACATGTGTACAAGTGATCCTGACTGCTGGACCGGAGGTCGTGGGTTCGATTCCCCTTTGTGTCCATTCATTGAATGAAATTGAAATTGCCTATATTTATATATGCGGGAGTTACATTTAACAAATATATGTAATAATAATAATAAGCCTTTTTTTAATTACCATGACATTAAAAAAAATATACAAAAACTATGTCTAGCAAGTAGTATTTCAGATCGATATATATTATATGTCATGGCCTCTTTCGGGTATAGGGCTCCTCCAATTACCCCCATTTTTTCCTGCCGTTTAGCTGTTTTTATCCAGTCTCTTCCTGCTAATTGAAGTATGCCGTCTATCCAGCGAGCTTTTGGTCTGCCCCTTTGTCTTTTGCCTCCCGGACCTGTCCATTTTGTTACTCGTTTAGGCCATCTTTTTTCAGAAGAACGGGCGATGTGTCCAGCCCATTTCCACTTCAAACGCTGTGCATGTTCTATCACTTTGGTTTTGTGTCTGATTTTTCGATGGTCTTCATGCCAAGGATGCTCCTCTCCATTTCCCGTTAGCAGGTACGTATTTTTGACAAGATGTTTTTGTTAAAGATCCAGGTTTGGGCACCGTACACTAAACTGGGCAATAGACTAGAATCCATCTAATTGAAAGTTTTGAGTTTAATATTTCTTTGTAGCTCCAGTATTTTTTCCAGGTCATGTTGATTCTCCTGTTTATTTCATGTAGGTGTCTTGTGTTTTTAAATGATATTTGTTTTGCGAGGTAGATATAGCTCTCTACGTATTTTATAGGTGTTTGATTTAATAGTATGGGATTTTTCGTACTTCTGTTTTTGAGGTATTTAGTTGTAGACCTATCTTTTCGCTAGCATCGCTTAGTTCTGTCAGCATTTCTTCTAGATGTTTTGATGTCTTAGCGAAAAGGACTATATCGTCGGCAAATCGTAGGTTACTGAAGTTTTCTCCTTCTATGGTTATTCCTTTTTTGCCCCAATCTAGGTTTTTCATTATATTCTGTAAGACAGCTATGAAGACTTTTGGTGATAGCGGGTCACCTTGCTTCACACCTCTACGGAATTAAATTCTGGGCCTAGTCTTTCTAATTTGACCCCGCTTGTACTTTTTCTATATTTATACTTGAGAATGTTAATGTATATGTATGGAAGATTTTGATGATACTAATGTGTGAAATGGAATCCACATGCATACGACCCAGATACTCTTGCGTGAAATGGAATCGACATATGCTATGTATAGATTTTTCTTATATTCAACATATTTTTCTACTACTTCTTCTAAGGTGTGTATATGGTCAGTCGTTGAATACCCTTGACGAAAACCTGCCTGTTCTACTGGTTGGTCCTTTCTATAGTTCGCTCTATTCTTTTCTCCAGGCACATTGCAAATAGCTTATACTTTGTGGGTAGTAGACTAATAGGTCTGTAGTTATTTATATCCGCTGGGTCTCCCTTTTTGTATATAAGAATTTTCCGTGATTTTGACCATTTGATAGGGTTTTCTTGGTCTTCCAGTATTTTTGTGAAGAGAGTAGTGAGTAGATGTTATCAGTAGTGTTTTCCAACTATCAAGGCTTCATTTGCTATATTGTCGGCACCCGGACTTTTGTCTTTCCTTTTTTTTTAATTTTTATCATTATTTCTTCTTCGTAGAAGGGTTGGATTGACAAGTTCCTTTCATCTGTTTCTGAACGCTTTTCGTAGCTGTAGTTTTCGACAGATTTATCGTCGTATAGTTTTGTGTAGAAGTCGGATGCAATTTTTACAAGATCCTTTCTAGTTTGTTGCTTCTTTGTGTTTTTTTTGCGCCTTCAATGTCGGAATCCATTTTTTTTTTCTGAATTTAACTGTTTATAGGCTAGCTTTTGGCTTCCCGTGGCTAGTAGGTGTTTTTCAATTATTTCCATTCTGTAATTTTCATAATCTTTTTTAAGTAGTTTATTTGTGGTTTTGTAGAGTGATGAAAGTTCCTTTTTCTTCTGTTTATTTTTTGAAGGTTTGTGTTGTACTTCAGTGCTTTTTTTTATTAAGTTTTTAGTTTCTTCGGATATTATTTCTTTTTTTGTTTTAATTATCGTAAGGCTCTTTAAATTTTCCTGTATGGATGACTCTATTTTGAGGTAGTATGACTCAATGTTGCCGTTAGCTTCCCAGTTGATTCGTTTAACTTGCTTCCTTAAGGCAGTGAGGTATGTTTCTTTGGATTTCTGGTTGGTTAAAAAAAATTCAATCTTCATTTTCAATCTTCTTGAGCTATCGTTCAGCTCTTTTTAATACATTTAACAAAACTAACTTGCAATCCATTTCAATTCTATGCACAAAATGTATAGCAGGAACAAAGCATAAAAATGAGAAGACAAATTTTAAAGTTAACCACATACACTTTAATTTAATCGATATAAAAAACACCAACTATCCCTGTTCGTATATCTGTAACCCTAAATTAATACACAATACATTATCAGTACCTAACACCGGCTGACATCCGCCACCGGCTTATAGCTGACAATTCGATAATGAGAAATTCGTTAGCTGTATATGTTGCTGGTAAAGTTTACACTATAATATTCAACTTTAGGAAGTTTTCAATATCCAAGATGGTTGAACATACTTTGTTAACATGTAGCACAGCGGTCCTACCATCTTAAAAATAGAGTTCTTTAATAAGTTCGATGACTTACTTCTACGGGGGTGTGGAGGTAAACTATTCATGTCATAGATTTTGCTATTAGTCAATCAATTTAAAAAACTTGTAGGTACCTAACAAGTTCAACGGAAAGTACTCAGTTTACAATACCGCCTCGTCTACAAAAAGTATTATTACTATTAAGATTGTTGCAAAAAAGTTATAGTTTAATTTAGAATAAATGGAGCGCGATAAAAATGGTGTATAGTGGCTCTTATCTGATTTACTTTGCGGTTATCTCAATCAAATATACCTACTTATACTATGACACATCTCCTAACATTAATACAAATGGGAGGTAATGTGATGGATACCTCATTGTGTAGTACGGGTTTTCTACTCGACGCTTAGCAAAAAATAAATACGGCTGGGTGACATGGGAACACGTGGGTACATTAAGCTGTAAGTCATATTTTCTAAATAACATAAATACATAATCTTAAGCTTGCATCCAAAACCCCCATTTTTTAAGTTGGAAATTGATGCAACTAATATAATATATTAGGAATTAAAATACATTGTCAGGGAAAGATAGGGAATGCTATGATGGGTCGCGTACCTGTAACTAGACCTGGCTGTAGCCGGGAGGTCCGAAACCCTCTATCCGACCCTATATAACAATATGTTCATAACTTACCGATGTCGACGAGTGGTGCTAGGTCCCTCCCTCGACGTATGCAAAGGTAACATTCTGGAGAGCGCACCGATCCATGGTTCAAATCCGCTGGTAAACCAGATGGGGTGAATTCTAGAAGCTCGTAACCGTTAGGCACCGTCTCGCCGAGGCCAGGGAATATTACACCTGTGAAATACACACACTTAAAGATTCCAATAATAATTACTTAAACGGTACAGTTTATTTAAGTAGATGTAAATTAATCTCCGATATTAGTTGGGACCATTTGTCATCGAAACACCTAAGAGTCGAACTAAACGATTTGACAGCTCCTTTTAACTTTCAGTGGCTTGCAAAGAGCTGCCTGCGTCTTTTTTTTTTGAGATAACTGTAATACGGGAACCTACAATATTAGAGTGAATAGGTTTCTCTTGGATAGGCGTGCAAATTCTTGGTCTTTCGGTCACTTACTATCAAATGAGTTGAAAAAAAAAAACGCCTATTCCAATAAACAACAAAAAAAATTGACCTTCTAAGACATACAAAAGGACCCAATAAATTAACTAACCAATTACCCTTTATATTGTTGGTTCTATAAGTACGCTGGTATAAGTATAAGCATGTTTATGTTTCTATTATTATTTCTATGTGGATCTTGTCTATGTATAAACGCATATATATAGCCTGTTTCCTTTAGATAGCTTTTTCTTAGTCAGCTTCTTTTCAGTTACCATCTTCAAACTTGACTTTTATTGTAAATTTAAACGCATGATACCCACACAACCTTTCTTATTCGATAGATATTACACAATAAGAACTCTCAAGTTGATATAACCTTGACCATGACTTCATTTTTTACTTAATTACCTCTCGGTATTACTTCGCGTTAACATGTTTTATATATACGTTTGGTTTAAAATATTTTGGATGTTTTAAGTTTGAATTCAAAGCCGAATCTACATATGAAAAGGAAACTTTAGGAAACAAGTGGTTGCGGGTTCAAACCCCGCCCAGTACACTACCGTCGTAAACCCACCCCTAGGACAAGCATTTAGCTTAGCTGGGGGGGTTAACAAGAATACTAGTAATGTGTGACCCAAGTTGCTAGTATTCTTTAAAAAAAAAACTACCTACCTACTTGTTTTAATTTTCAAGTCATTTAAAAATGTATTGTGGCCGTGACTTGTACGGAAATGTCAGCGAACAGGCAAACATTAAAAGGGCGCGGAATCGATACGTAATTTGACCAAAATATCGAGCAGGGTCAAGACGCGGTCAGTTAGTTACCCAATTTATTTGCTATTAAACAACACAGACACCTAGTTTTAGGTAAAACTGGGACTAAAACTAACCTTTACCTTGCTTAACACACTTCAAAGAGCAAAAAATAATGATATTTTAACAATTATCTTGCAACTGGTTATCAGGTTAAGATCCGTAGGTAATTCAAATTAAAAAAAAAATAGAGATACTGAACTTTTACCGATAGAACACTTACTTCGAACATAGAATAAAAAATATTGCACGTTCTTTTGTTGTTAAAATTTTGTAATAAATATCGTTGATTTAATATTTATTACAAAGTATTCAACAGTTAACTGTCGTTAAAAGGTTAAAATGTAACTTGAGCTTCGTGTAAAAAATTCTCCGGTAATCTAAATGGAGATGCAAAAGCTGCACAGCATAAAGTGCAAGAACTACGTAGAGATTGATGAACCAAAAACTTTTGTATCTGTATCGTAACTTTAAAATGAATGTGAATGTGACTAGTGATTCGAAAATGCATCACTCGTATAACTAAAATCAGTGTTTTCATTATATGACAATATATTCTCCTTTATTCAGCTGTACTCTATTAATAACCATTAAGGCCTTATATGTCAAACAAAAGCGACAAGTCAATACTTGCTATGTAAACATTCATTATCTATGACGAGCAGACTAATTAACAATTCATATTTAAAAGAATGCGTACGCGCCGTATTACTTGATGTACCTACAGTATGCTCTGAGTATCTAAAGTTTAAGTGGCAATGAACCTTGCTGCAGTTTAGTCTATATATCAATGGTGTCAATAACTTGTAGTAGACGGAAGGTCAATAAGTAGGGCCCTTTGTTAAACAATCGTGCACTTATTAGATGCAGTTATGTTTTCGTGTCAATCTACAGTCGTCAGCCAGCCACACATCGACATATGTCGGATGGATAGGTAAGAAAACTAAAACGGAGGTAATTCTAATAGCAATCAACTTTTCTAAAATATACATATATAGCTGAACATTTCCGTTATTCACGGAATTCAAATTGGTTTACAAAAGTATGTTTGGCTCACAATAGCTAACAATGCCGGCACTCTAGTTACAATCCTCGTAACATGTAAGTGCATCAGAATTGGTCCTATAACTAAAAGAAGGAATATTATGACAAAATTCATATTGATCCGTTCTTCCGAATAAAAACAGTTTTACACTTCGCAATGTTATTTTTAAACAAATAAGGATCTTTTGAAATAGTATGTTATTTTAAATGCTAAAAGCAACGCAGTGGTTATGGACAGGTTCATACAAAATATTTTATTTTATAAAGGCAACTTACATTCAAGGCTAGGTAATGTAATTGTAGGGTTGCAACCAAACCTCGATAAGATTAGAAGGTAAACAAACTTAAATATATATTGGGCGTCCTTGAAACCAAATATTTGAACGATGGAACGCTGCTAAAGTTAATAATTAGCGTAATGACTAAACGGTACTAAACATGATAGGTATTGTTTTTTTTTTAAATAAGCTTTCTTGGATTAGAAATAGGTACTCGCAGGTTTTTACTGACTGATAATTGACGTCATATAAAAGGAATATGCCTTGAAGTAGATATCTACATATGTTGATGGCAGTTACATCAATATAGAAATTTCGTAAGTTTTCTTACTTAATATTATGAATAAAAAAAAGCAACAAAGCTGTACAAGCTTCAATTTGCTTGGTCAAAGCAGAATGGGCTGTGAAGGCAACTCAGAATTATTACACTTTAATAGAATGAACATACAAAAACCATTGACTGACTAAGTATTATGGATTTCTGTGAATTCGCAAGCATATCTTCTTAAAAACATTAAGACTCACACTAAGATTGAACTCGTACGAGATATTAGACAGTGTCGAAATCGAAATAAGTATACATTACTATATTCAGCTTGATATAGTAATGTCCACCGTTGAGTATTGAACTGTAAACATGTATGACACAAGACTCATCAAATACCAAATAATATATCTAAACTCAGCCCTGATTTGCTTTCAAAATCAAAATCAAAATAGCCTTTATTACTGATAACATCATTACATTACATTACATTATAGTTCTATCTCTCTTGTAATAAATAATTTTCAATATATTACAATGCCTTTCATTTTTATTTAATACAATCAGTTTCATGCACATTTAGCAATTTCATTTTTATTTCAATCATGATAAGATTACATGCACTTTTAATCATTAATAATAATATTTAATTAAATAATATAAATATAAATTAGATTCATTTTAATTTTCGACATCGGTAACTTTATTATCAGTTTGCCTTTTGGCATAGGCCTCCCCTAGGCTTTTCCATCTATCTCTATTTGTGGCTTCTCTTTG
This sequence comes from Tyria jacobaeae, assembly GCA_947561695.1. NCBI lineage: Eukaryota > Metazoa > Arthropoda > Insecta > Lepidoptera > Erebidae > Tyria > Tyria jacobaeae. Next base: position 10,513,224 of record OX387221.1, on the reverse strand, counting down.
CCATGTTGTTCCAGCTACCTTCCTAATATCATCCTCCCATCTTGTTTTTTGCATTCCTTTCTATCTTTTCCCATCCCGAGGATACCATTCAGTAACATCTTTTGTCCATTTTCCCTTATTGTTTCTTATCATATGGCCTACCCAGTTCCATTTAAGCTTTTTCACTGTGTAAGTGACATCCATAACTTTTGTCTTGCTTCTTATATTCTTAAGTTTAACTTTGTCTCTTAGCTTGAGGTTTAGGATGCTCCTCTCCATTTTGTTTTGGCACAGTCTGAGTGCTCCACTCTGTTTGCTAGTGAGGGCCCAGGTTTGTGCTCCATAGGTTAAACTTGGTAGTATGCAAGAGTTGAACACTGTAGTCTTATCTTTAAGGGGCATATGTGGATTCTTCATAACTTCCTTTAGAGACCAGAATCTTTTCCAAGCTTTATTTATTCTGATGTTAATTTCTTTTTGCATTTGATTTTCCGGTGCAATGATCTGTCCTAAATATGTATATTCATCGACATATTCTATTTGATTTGAGTCTAACAGTATAGGTGTTTTTATGTTGTTTGTCATTAGTTTTGTTTTGTCTAGATTCATAGTCAGACCCACCTTTCTGCTCTCTCTGTATAATTGCGTTAACATTGTTTTTAAGCCCTCTTGGTTTTCGCTAAGCAGAATCAGGTCGTCTGCGAACCTAAGGTGGTTGAGCTTTTTGCCATTTACATTTATCCCATACTCATCCCAGTTAATTTTACGAAATATGTGTTCTAGTACAGATGCGAATAGTTTTGGTGAGAGGGGGTCACCTTGCCGTACTCCCTTTTTTATTTTAAAGGCCTCTCCTTTCCTTTCAGTCTGAATTTTTGCTGTTGATTCTTTGTATATGTTTTTTATTATCCTGATATATTTTCGTTGCACTCCTTGTGAGTGTAGAGCGTCCCAAATGTGTGAATGTTTCAAGGAGTCGAATGCCTTACTGTAATCTACGAATGCCAAGTAGTATGTCTTTCTGTATTCATTGCTCTTTTGGATCTTTATCCAAAAGAGCAATGATTTGCTTTAGTTACTATTAAATATGCACAATTTCTGCCGGTTTCATAATCGAAAAACAGAACTTTTATCAAAATTTTAGTGTGCATGTTAATTTACAGTACAGTAATTATTCTTTTTATAAATATGTACATACACGACCCACGTTTTGGCATTGTTGTATATGTGTTAATTGGTCATTAAAAAATAATGAAGCTTATCAGGTCAAGTTCTAAACAAACAAACTCACTTTCGCATTTTTAAAGCTATACATAAATTTTAATAAACATATTTTACTTTGCCGTGTGGTTCTCGGTGGAGTCATAGATCATAGACAGAAACATAGACATAGATAGAGAAATCATCTCTGTTCATCTGTTCCCGTGGGTGTCATAGAAACCGACTAAAGGAAATTAGGATTCAATTGATAGAATAGCAGATATTTGAATAATTTTATTCGATGCAGCTTTGTATTTAGCAGATTACTTTTTTATTTTCACGATAGCTACAGGCGATCATATCATATTTACTGCTATTACTAGAATACCTCGGCCATCTATCATATCATGCTTGCTAATGGATTCTTATGATAATTGGAACATGATGCTCGACACTAATTTGTCAGAAGACAGTCTTTTCAACTGTGAAAATTATGTCTTGATTATGAGCGATGTAGTTTTATATACAAAGTAAATTTTATATATTTCTTTGTATGTCAACAAGTAAATTATAAATAAATATACAAAACGAGAGTACTTTTTTTTTACTTTATCTCTATTTTGTATACCGTGTCACTTCCACTATGAAGGCGATTCAAATGACACCTGACATGTCTAAAACCATCAAAGAGTTCTAGGCTTTAGGGAGTGACAAAGAAGCACCATTCACACATGTTTTTCGAGTTTATGTATTTAAGTAACATCCATCTCTTCGCAGTCGTCTAAAAAAGTCGTTGCTAACATTCGACTTCATATGTGACATGACGAACAAAACGCAAGTGTGTGGAACTAGATTTCCCATTCAAAGATTTATTGTAATCGCTCCGATTCGATATGGGTAATATGTGTATTGATACGATTATGTTCAATGAGTGCTATTCATTGAGTGTTTATCATGAAGCTTTATATTTTGACATACAACCGGTGATACACATGTCTAATATAGTAATAACTTCGTTCAGTATGAAATGAACCGAGTGTATATCGAGTTTCTGCATAAGAAATGATATATGATATATGATTCTGAATAGATGTAGTCACATTGAGGTAAACCAGTTTCGCTCAGAGGTTGTGGTAGATGAAGTTGGGATTTGATTTTAACCAACATTTTTTCAACTTATTTGTGATAGTTTGTAGCGAGAAAGGGTAGCCAATTTGTAACGAAATGCGTAATATAACACAATAGATAAAGGTATTTTCGTATTTTGTATGTACTGTTTGTATCTGGCTGGTTTTAATATCAATAAATATAACACATTAAAAAATAAGACAAATAAAAAACACTTCCCCGGGATTTCTTAATTGTTCTCCAAATTATCCTGTCTGTCCGCCAAAATGAATAACGATCACAGAGAATCTAACAAATAAATGCGATACATTCAGAAGCTTTACCTATTACAAAAAAAGGGAAAATGCGACTTAAGCCAAGAAAAATAATTGTGACGTTTATGGACCTAATTTCAGTAAGAGTAGCACACAGTTAATTCAAGTTTTCAGTCCGGCAATTTAGATGTCAAAGATGCAGCTCGCTCTGGTCGCTCTCATACAGATAAAGCCGATGCCATTTTTGGAAAAGTGGGACAAGATCGGCATATTAGTAGTGACCACATGTAGTTTGACCTTTAGAAAAAGTCTTACTATATTATTATAGTAAGACTTTTTAAGTATAAAATATATATACTTAAAAAGTCTTACTATATACACTCACATGCACAATTAACCGCCCACCTATATTTTTCGTCACCCTGTTTGTTTATGTTAACTGTGGGTACTTTAGCAATAAACTAAACACTTAAAAACCCTTATTTCGACCCTTAAACTTGTATCGCCGAAGCGTTTTTAGAATTTAGTCTCTGTTTGACATTGTTGCAGTACGACTACTGAAAATTGAAAGAAATACAAGGTGGGCGGTTAATTGTGCCTGTGAGTGTATATGTATAGTAAGGCTCAATCATTTGGGTGTAATTCTCTACTGAAACGTAATGAAACTGAAAGATTTTTGATGGTGTGTTTGATTCTGGTGATGAAAAGTGAATCACCTATGACAAGAACGTGCAAATGGTCAAAGGGTAGTCGAGCTCTACAGACTGTAGCGAAACTCGGATTAACACGCAATAAGGTGATTCCTTGGGTTTGGTGGGGTTTTAATGGCATCGTTCAATTTGAGCTTTTACGCCACGCAAAACCATTAGACTCAAGCAAGAAAATGAGAAAAAAACAGACAGAATCGATCAACAGAAAAGGAGTGGTCTTCCATCATGATAACGCCAGACCACAAACATCTTTAGACACTCAGCAAAAACTGAGAAGATTGGTTGGGAAATGTTAATGCATTTACCATATAGTCCTGATCTTGCACCCTCACATTTTCACCTTCGCCTATACTGGTGCACCGTACAGTGCCATTGACCACATAACCGTGTTAAACCGTCTTGTGGTCGTGTCCGTGTTAAACGCTTGGTCCACCTCCTCTCTACTTCCATGTACTTCGTCTGGGCCCGAACCGGTACGTGGACCGAGTTGACTTCTATTAAGGCGCCAGGGGTGGTCCACGACGGGGCCAAAGAAATAATAGGAGATCCGTCCGGGAGAACACCGCGAAGAGCCCAGTCGTACCCTATGTTCCACAGGAGCAGTCCGATAAGTCCAGACCCTGACCTTCCCAAGGAGCGCCAACCATCAAGGTTTTGGGTATATGTTTACATATATGTATTAATTATATTATTATATATGTATATACATATATGTATATATGTATATTTGACTGCACAGATGGCGTAGCGGTTTAAGTGGTCACCTCGCCACCATGCTACCGCGCCGAGTGTTGTGGGTTCGATCCCCGCACGGGACAACACTGTGTAATTCTCAAATTGTTGTTCTGAGTCTGTTGTTCTGGCTGAGGTCTTTGTGTCCGTTGTTTGAATGTTTGTTAAGTCCCCCGCGCTACAGGAATTAATATTATCTTTACTACTGAGACTGTATCTGCTACTCGTTACTCACAAACAGGTACGTAAATATAGTCATGTAGGTCAAGGTAAATCGGATTATAATTATCCAATTAACCTGTAATGTATGAATGTTGTAATAAGTTGATTGTACATTTTTTTTTTTTTTTTTTTTTTATGCGATAGGGGGCAAACGAGCAGACGGGTCACCTGATGGTAAATGACTACCGCCGCCCATGGACACCTGCAACTCAAGGGTCACAAGTGCGTTGCCGGCCTTTTAGGTAGGAGTACGCTCTTTTCTTGAAGGTTTGAAGGTCGTATCGGTTCGGAAATACGGCAGGCGACAATTTGTTCCATAAGCTGGTTGTGCGAGGCAAAAAGCTTCTGGAGAAGCGCACAGTGGTGGAGTGCCAATCGTCCAGGTGATGGGGATGGATATTTTGTCGCGTAGAACGATGGCGGAAACCAGCAGCCGGTATAAGTCCGAACAATTCCTCTGAACACTCCCCATGATACAAGCGATAGAGGATGCAGAGTGAAGCTACATCTCTACGCAACGCCAAGGTGTCAAGTCGATCAGAGATATCTTGGCAGTCGATGATGCGAGTCGCTCTCCGTTGAATGCGGTCAAGAGGGAGAAGTTGGTACTGGGGTGCACCTGCATAGAGATGAGAACAGTATTCCATGTGCGGCCGAACCTGCGCCTTATAAAGTTGCAGGCGGTGGGCCGGAGTAAAATACTGTCTCGATCTGTTTAGCACACCAAGCTTCTTCGAGGCTAATATGGCCTTACTCTCTAAGTGACCGCGAAACTGGACTTCGCTTGATATATCGACGCCAAGGATTCCGATACTGGCTGATGCAGTTAGGGAAGTGCTCTCAAATTGAGGTGATACGACCAATGGCATCTTTTTAGCGGTGAACGCGCAAACCTGTGTCTTCGTGGGGTTAAATTGGACTAGGTTAAGTCGACCCCAATCTGAAACTTTTGATAAAGAAGTTTCGATTTCAGACACAAGTTTGGATCGGCTTTCGATGACGTTTACCCGAGAAATGTTAGCGCGGCCGGTGTAAAGGGCATCACTCGTGCTATCGTCTGCATAGCAATGGATGCTGCTAATCTGCAGCATGTCGTTGATATGCAGAAGAAACAGCGTGGGTGATAGCACACAGCCTTGTGGGACACCAGAATTAACAGACTTCGAGTCGGAGCATGCACCGTCAACAACGACCTTGATGCTTCTGTCTGTAAGAAAACTGGTGAGCCAATTGCACAGTTTCTCGGGAAGCCCATAGGAAGGAAGCTTCGCAAGGAGCGCTTTGTGCCAGACCCGATCGAAGGCCTTCGCCACGTCCAAACTAACGGCCAACGCTTCCCCCTTGGTCTCGATCGCCTGTGCCCACCGGTGAGTCAAGTATACGAGAAGATCACCAGCTGAACGACCCTGACGGAAGCCGTATTGTCGATCATTGAGGAGCTGGTGGTCTTCTAAGTACCGGAGGAGCTGGCAGTTAACAATGGATTCCATTATCTTGGAGAACAAGGAGGTGATGGCTATGGGTCTGTAGTTGGACGGATCCGAGCGATCTCCTTTTTTAGGGATTGGGTGCACTAGAGCTGTCTTCCATGAGTTCGGGACTACGCCAAGAGAGTAAGAAAGCCGATAAAGGCGCGTTAAAACCGGTGCCAACTCTGGAGCACACGTCTTCAGCACGATAGGAGAGATTCTATCGGGCCCACTCGACTTATGAACGTCGAGGGAAAGAAGCGCTTTACGCACTGCCCTTTGTGTAAACCGGACTTCCGGCATGCGGGTCTCGCACTGCGGTATGGTCGGCGGTGCGTTTCCCCCGTCGTCCAGGGTCGAGTTGGACGCAAAGAGTTTGCCCAGAAGATCGGCTTTTTCTTTAGCGTCGTGGGCCAACGAATTATCTCCTATGCGCAGAGGTGGAAGGGATGGCTTACAAAAGTTCCCCTGGACAGCTTTGGCAAGAGACCAGAATGCACGAGTTCCGGAGGGGAGACTAACTAGTCTCTCGCCAATTCTGCCGATGTGAGCCGACTTCGCCCCAGCAATTACTCTTTTGAGGGACCTGGAGGCAAAGTTAAATTGCTTCTTTAATGTGCTGGTCTTTACATCCCGTGCTGTCGCTGCATTAGCCCATGCTTGGTAACATTCCTGCTTTCAGCGGGACGCCGCTTTGCAGGTTCGACCAAACCAAGGCTGGGACTTGCCACCTGTGGGAATCAGGGAGAATGGAATGAAAAGTTCCATACCCTGAAGCACAACATCCGCGACAGAGTCAGCAACGACATTGGGATCATCCGGCGAGAAGCAAACCTGCCTCCATGGGTAGGATGCAAAGAATGTTCTCATTCCATCCCAGTCTGCTGACCTATAGTGCCATACGCGGCGACTGCCTGTAACACGCGGCCGCAGCGAGTGAACAAGTGGCACCATACTCCTAATCAGGCAATGGTCCGAAGAGCCAAGAGGGGCCTCAACGGATACTTTGTAGCCGTCAGGATGTGAGGTCAGCAGAAGATCCAACAGTGAAGGCACGTGGCTTTCTGCATCTGGGATTCGCGTAGGCGTTGCTACCAGCTGCGTCAAGCCATATGCCAAGGCGAAATCGTGAACAGATCTTCCCGCATGATCGGTTTTGCGCGAACCAAGCCATTCGGCGTGATGGGCGTTAAAGTCGCCAAGAATCACGATCTCTGCGGATGGGACCTGCTGGAGCACTGAGTCTGTAGCCATTTGGACGTGGTCGATGAGTCGGTCCGTTTCGGCATCACCGCTATGGGACCTGTAGAGGCATAGGTAGATGCGGGGATGGTCGTCGCAGTCTACACGTAGCCATAAGATGGAGAGGTCCCTACTTTCAAGATTGCCGAGGCGGCGAGAAGTGATATCATCTCTAACGTACACGCATACACCAGCCTTAGGAACAAAGGAGTGTTCCAGTCCGTACCCAGGGTAGCAGAGGTAGGATGTGTCCGCTGGAGATGATATCTGCGTCTCGGTTAAAAAGAGCAAGGCCGGCTTTGCTGTCTCAAGGTGGTGGTGGACAGTGTCGAGGTTCGAATGTAAGCCCCTAATGTTGCAAAAATCCACGGTAAACGTGACAGGGGGTGCCATGGTATGCCTTCTCTTGCCCCGAGCAGATTTTGAGAGCGCAGTTGAGCCCCCCCCAGAGTACGAGGGGCAGCCTGGGCGTCCACGCTCAGACATAGTCCGTACTGAGGGTGGACGTCCAGGGGGGGATTCTCCAACGCTAGCGCTGGTACCCCCCTGGGGTATCCTTTTCGTTAACAGCGCTATCATTAGGGGGGTGGGGGGATTTTGGGCCTCCGGAGACCTCACTCATTTCGGGGAAATGCAACGCAGGCGTTACTTCACAACCGGTTTTCTGTGAGGCCGTGGTATCGCACCGGTCGAGCCGGCCCATTCGTGCTTAAGCAAGCATGGCTCTACCACTCTAAAAACATACATAGGTTTTCTTACTGTCAGTTGTATGAATATTTGAATTAAATAAAATGTAATTCGCAACTCCGTTTCATCTTCTAGTAATTTAACATTATCACAAACTTAATAACTTTTAAAAAGAATTTCAAACGGTGGTAAGTGTACAAAATGAATCAACATAAAATTGCAATTTTTGCGTTTTGAAACCTCCCAAATCATTACTTACTGGTCCTAACAGTAAAGTTGTATGACTAACTCGTATAGACTAAAACCACACCATGTTCCGACATAAATCGGTTTAATGCAAAGGACCCAGGGTAATCCACACTAGGATCCACCTCAGAACTGATAAATTTCCCAAAAATAGAGAAATTTTTGAAGTGTATTTATTATTATTAACTGTGGATAGTTATAAGGCCAACTTAAAAAGTGTCCTACTCAATATATTTTTATAAAAGATGCCAGAGAGGAAAAATAAATAAATATTTTTAAGTGTAATCATCATATATACATATTCAAGTTATTACTCAATAAGTTATACATCATTAGAGTATCATCATTCCTGAGTGGGTGTCAGTTACACTGAGAAACTCAATACCTAGACCAGAAACCTTATAAAATAATAGGCGGATACAGAAGTTCCTAATACAAAAGACAAAGATATAGATGCTAAATACGTATTACATATACAGAGTGGCCCAAAACTCAATGTCCAGCAGGTATGTTAGACTAGGTTGTACCAGTTCTGGCAAAAATAAATAAATTAATTAAATTATTATTTATCAATGAACTTTTGCTTTAATAGGACTACAGGGCATATCATACTTTGATATTTTTCATTCAAGTTTTTAATGCTCTAAATGGTGATAATTTGCTAATATTTTTTATGGAAGGATAAGTAGTGATTGTTGTGCCATTTTGAACTTGTGTAATAATAAATTGACTGAAGTAGGTAGGTAGGTAGGTTTTAATGTTTTTTTTTTAAATAAAGTTTCAAAGTCAACTTAAATCAATATTATTTAATGTCATGTAATTATAAAATGTTTTTAAAAATGGATAAAACATTGATTTTTACTAAACTAACTTTATTTATTTTAATCGATTTCTGACTGCAATCAATAGTGTAGTTCTTTAGGGTTACATTAAAAAAAAGTCACTGATTTAAAATTTGTGATCATAGTGCCTAAATAAGTGATCTAGGATGTTGATTTGAAACATGAAGGTTTTTTTATTTTTGCCAGAACTGGTACAACCTAGCCTATCACCTGTACCTGCTTAATGTTGAGTTTTTGTCAACAGGTGTCATATATTAAATAAGATCAAGATCTTATTTATTAAAAACTACATAAGTTTGATCAACTGTGTCTTTGAGTGGTGTATTTTAAGTAATATATATTGTAAATACACTACCGTCCAAAAGTTTGGAAGCACACCTGATTTCAAACAAAACAAAAGATTGCCGACTCCCTGCGGTAAATAATAGCAATAAAATAAAGTTTTATGACCTTTTGTGATTTTTTAACACAAAACAAAAGGATTACTAGTGCATATTCCTTGAGTTTTAACAAATTCCTGGATTTTGACGAAACACGTGTTTTATTACTTCATCCGCCGGGGACTTTCTTTCATGCATTGATGCGGTTTTATTGAAAATATTTTGTAGTTTTATCTTTTTTGGACCTTATTTAGTCACACTTGAGCATTAGAACGCGAAGGTTGTGATATTAACATCGTCTGTATTAAGATTTCGACTACTTCCTTGACCGTCTTTTTTTATTGAAAATGGCAAAACGCAAGCAAATCACACTTGAACAGCGAAGCGCTATTTGTACTCTGCGTGAGGAAGGCTACAGTGAACGCCAAATCGCAAAAAAACTCGGAATTTCTTGTAAAGGTGTCCACTACACCCTCGCTAGAAAAAAAGAAACTGGCAAAAATGAAGATAGAAAAAGGTCTGGTAGGCCCAAATCCACTACAAGTCAAGAGGATAACTTCATCAGAGTTCTTTCTAAACGGAATCGTCGCTTAACTGCACCACAAATTACCGCATCTCTGAATGAAACGCGAGGAACACCCGTGTCAATAACAACAGTTAAAAGACGACTACTGTCTGCGGGGCTAAGAGGTTGTGTTGCAGTTAAAAAACCAAAACTAACAATTCGGCATAAGAAAAACAGACTAGAATGGGCAAAGGAACATAAAAACTGGACAATAAACCAATGGAAAAAAGTTCTTTGGAGTGACGAATCGAAGTTTCAGATTTTCGGGTCCAATAGACGTGTTTTTGTGCGCCGATCTAAAGGAGAGAGAGCTTCAGAAGCTTGTACAGTGCCTACTATCAAACATGGTGGTGGTAATGTCATGGTTTGGGGGTGTTTCGGCAACAATAAACTCGGAAGTCTTGTGAGGATAACCGAAAAACTAAACAAGGAACGCTATTTGAAAATTCTTAAGGATTTCGCCATACCCAGTGGACTGAATCTTATTGGTCCTGGGTTCGTTTTTCAGCAAGATAACGACCCGAAACATTCGTCCAAACTGTGCCAGAACTTTTTAAGGAAGAAAAAAGATGTGAAAATCATGCAGTGGCCGTCTCAATCACCTGACCTTTCTCCCAATGAACTTGTTTGGGATGAACTAGATAGAAGGGTGAAAAATCAATCTCCTACGAGCTCAGAACATTTGTGGCAACTATTACAGAGCGAATGGAAGAAGTTAGATGAACAGTATTTTATGAAATTAATTAGTAGGATGCCTAGAATATGCGAGAAGGTAATTAAAGAGAGGGGTGGACACTTCGATGAAGCTAAAATTTAATTTAATTTTTATATTACTTATTTAATTTCATTGTTGTAGAAGTGTGTTTTGTCTATTTTTTTAATTCTGTATCAATAAAAAAAATTTAAGATGGCTTACTTTTATTTTATTTGATTTTATCTTGTTGCTTCCAAACTTTTGGACGGTAGTGTATAATAATATAATATATAAGTGTAAGATGATCTTGATCATGAAATTTTGGCTATCCTTTCTCTCCCCTTGGGTACAGAAAAGTAAATTTCATTAAATTTTCGTGAGGATCAGAGATTACTAAGGCTGTAATTAAGTATCAAAGTAAAAATTACTATGAAATTGGTGTGGTTTGTTGCAGATAAAGCAAATTTCAATCTGATCAGTGGTTTCTAAGATTAGACTGTTGTAGATGATGTCAGTTAAGTATTTAATTTAATAACATTATAATATTGACACATTAAATTACAGATTAAGACCTAATCAGAGACTAAAAACTAAGATCCATAACAACATTTAAACGAAAGTTTATGTTAAATGTTCTATTAGTCAGAGGGTTGATACAAACTCTAGTTTTGATTCTATTCTAAAGAAAACTTAAATTGATAAATTAAACTTAGCCATATTAAGCAACCACTCCAGTGCAACCAGTGAGTACAATTGTGTGTATTGCTTTCAACCATACTGTGGTATGGCACCGGTGGAGCCGGCCCATTTGTGCCTAAGCATGGCAACACAATTTTAAGGAGGTGAATTTAAACATTTTTTTAAATTCAAAAAACAAGGTCTTCTTAAAGAAACATAACAGGTTTAGCCATTCCATGTAGATACTCCATACTATAAGTAACATACAACAGCACTATTATAGAACTCCTTCTTAGGAAGAGAGTACTCAACTTCCAATTAGTATGATCTGTTATACATAATGCATTACAACATGACCAAAATAACAATTAGTTAACATAGAATCATCTACATACCATAGTCTGTAGTTCCATAATTAACTACTTTCTTTGTACAAAAATATGTACTTTTCATTTGTTTAATACATATGTACAAACTTTTTAAAATATACTGATTTTAAAAAGTTTTAGATTAATTATGATATTATAATTTATTATAGTCTAAAATAGCACAAGAGTCATCCTATCCAGGAAAAATTCAAAGTTCTAACAAACAGTCACAAGCAACATCTGATAAATGCACATATTAGACAAAGTATAAAAGAGATACTCCTATACATAAGCATCCACAAGATTTAAATATATTACAGTAAATTGTTTCCTTCTTTTCAAAATTCATTTCAATAAGGGATCATGACTTAATAGTTTCTCATATTTTTATGATCAGTAACATGTTAATAACAAGCTAGTATATAAGTTTTTTTAATTAATGATGATTTATCAAATATGTAAGTAACTATTTCCACAAGTGACATCATAATGAAATGGTTGAGTGACTTATTATTAAGACTACAACCACTGCAAAAAGTTATGTTGTATATATACTCATTCTGATATAGTTTTTAACAGTGGCAGAGCCATGCTTAGGCACAAATGGGCCAAAGGCAGGCAGCACACTTACGACTCTTGAGTTGCAGGTGTCCATGGACGGCAGTTGTCACTTACCATCAGGTGAACCCTATGTTCGTCTGTCCCCCTATATTATAAAAAAGTTACCATATTATTTATTTAGATAATCTTTAAAAGAAACCATGTGTATGTTTCCAATTGGAACTGAAATATTGTTGGGAATAAATGAATACAAATTGAAGGTATCAAAACATATGACTCTTACTATTTCCTACCTGCTATTGATAAACAATAAAAACTTACCTATATCTGTGATTGGAGCCTTTGTGCTGTACCCCTTTAGGTGACCAGAGTCGGAATCATCAAGTAATTCCGGTTTCTCCGGTAAGCCAGCGATCACAAAGTAGTCAGCCACTTTCCGCTCATCCATGTTTCACAATTTTACGTACCTACCTACGGTAAAACTTGTGGTCATTCCAACGTCAGTTTAACAAGAACATAAATAAATATAATTTCATATTTTTTTATAAAAATCACACATTCTACAATATAAAACACTAAGATAATACTTTATATAACACACTGATGTAAATCCAAAATAAAAAAAAACAGAAATAATACGAAACCCTTGAAGTGAACTTACAGTTTATTGCTACAGTTAACAAATTGGGATTAAACGCGTCATACATGGTTTTACGTAAATAATTTATTAATAGATTTATTGCGTTTCCATTTGTAAATACTTGTTATCCCAATGTAGGGTGCACTGGAAAAATTAATCGTTTTTCGGTGTAAGACTTTTGCAAAACGTCATTTTGTGAGACAACAACTGGCCACAGACAATTTTGTACCTTTTCAATTCGCGTTCATTTGATATGACATGACTGACTAAGGCATAGAAACTAACATTCTAACTAATATCCATAACAGGGATCTTGGGCTTTTTGTAGTATACATGATACCATTAAATTAAATATTTGGCCCGGATGAACAGTTTTTCTCTAGACTGTTATGCCTATGGCTCAAAGAGTTGTCTGTCTTATAACACGAATTGAGTCCACCACAATTTGATGGCAAATGGGAAAACAACAATCGGGAAGTTGGAATAAAACTTCATGATAATTATTATTTTTATCACATATAAACTTAACTCGAGCACGCTGTGTGCAAAGCATGTGTGTAAGCAGAGAAACAGCGTATATACTGACGGACTATTCAGCGGTTGCAGAATACCGACGTTCGGCATCGTCGGTAACAATAAAGTGTTGCTGGGCTTCTTCGGGGAGTTAGGATGGCTCAAATAGCTTTTATTCCCTATAATACGTGCTTTGAAGTAGAGTTGAAGAAATCTGCCCACGTAAACCTAAACCTAAACATGAAATATACAGCAAGTGCTCATCCCTTAGGAAAGACAGATTAAGAAGGAAATAGTAGTTTAAAAAGTAAACATAACTGGTGTTAACAATTCACCTGCATTTTATATTTTTTGTTAAATTATAAAGGAAACATATTTTTACTTAGTTTTCAATTGACTTGATTGTTGTTATTTTTTTGTTTTAAAATAGGGGGCCTACGAGCTGAAGTTATTATTTTAATATCACTTGCAGACCTTCTTCTTCTGTTTTAGCCTTTTTGACCATCTTGATGTAGGTCTCCTTTAACATTTTCCATTTTCTTCTGCATTGAGCCACAATCCAATTCGAGCCGGCTACCTTATGGCATTCTTCCAGAGCATCTGTGGACTCTCCTGAGGACGCATTTTACCCTAAGGCTTCAGCTCAAGGAGACGTTTACACCACGATTTCCTTTTATTGCCAACATGTCCATCCTACTTCCATTTTAAATGCAGGACTAGTTTCGTCACATCGGCGACATTGCTTTTCCTCTTAGCCATTTGTTTGTATTGAAGTCCTTCAGTGTCACTCCCACCGGGCCCTTCTAGACTTCTTAAAATCTATATATGGTATTCAGGTTTAACTCATGGTGAAGGTTTCTGCACCATGAGTTAGCACCGGTAGGATACACTGGTTAAAAATCCTGGCTCTCATTCCTAATAATATTTTTAGAGTTTCATTATACCCGAATCATTTTTATAAGAATCAGGGTACAATGGAAAGGTTAAAACTTACATAATTATATAAAAATAAACTAATATATTTGACTGTTAACTTGTTCTGTTTCACTAGCTCAAGTAATTGACACATACAAAAGTGATCACCATAGTGAATATTATTTATACGGAATCATTCTTTGATAACATCCACAAGATAGACTAGGGGGTTTATTCTATGAACAGAATGATAAATTGCGGAATGCATAACAATCAAAGATTTTGTAAGATTTGGAACCAATATTTTTGAGACCCATAAAGTAAAGTTATATCTATCGATGTCAAGATATAAGGCGGCAGATGTACTTTTTGACCTATACACTAGGGAAACGTTTAACACAAAGCTATTTTCTCCACCTACGTTTATGATGATGAATCTCGCTCCTGACGGAATACTTTTAGATGGACCTGAAATATATCTTTGCTTTGTCAACATTTCTGCACCTAACGATGAATGATGAATGATCCAAGTTAAAGAAATCAATCAATAAATCATCTAGATTATTAATTATTTGAGATTCATAATTTCCAAAATATTTGAATCTTTGTATTTTCATGTTATTTCGCTCCATCGAAATAGTTATTTTTGACTGGCACTTACATATTCAAATTCAATTTCATTTGTTATAGGCGTGTACGACAAATAATTAGAAATATACGTGACAGTTCAAAAACCATTACAATATAAAGTTACTATAGAGAATTAAAAAAAAACACGATTCTTTTCCTCCATTGAAATCAATATCTTCTTGTAGAATATGTAATAATTTATATTCAGTTGGAATTTTCCTCAGGCCTATATTTTTTTTCGTTGTTTCTAATCATTGTTCGTCCAAGTCTCATTTTTTTTCCGTTAACCTTTCCGCTTTTTACCAGGGGTAGAAAATACACCTTCGTGCGTTTTCCCTTCCGAAATTAACATCAGAAACCCTTTTAAATCGAATCATAAGTTGTTCTCTTGGAAAAATATATACACAAAAATTAGTCAGACCTAGTCACCGAATATATGAACACGTTTTAAAATTGCAGACTGTCGTAGAGATGGGCAAAAAAATCTGTTTGTATCTTGCCTTTATATATACCTACACATTTGTGTAGGTATATATAAAGGCGGGGAGAGGAAGAGTGGGGGGACGAGGAGATGGGGATGAGGGGAGAGGAAAGAAGAGAGGAGTTGGGCCGACGGAAACCTCACTCATTTCGGGGAAATGCAATGCAAGCGTTGCTCGTTTTCTATGAGGCCGTGGTATCACACCGGTCGAACCGGTCCATTCGTGCCTAAGTATGGCTCTACCACTGTTAAATATTATATTATTTTAGATACAGTATATTAGTAGTGATTGGGAAAGTGCCAAATAGATGGCTTTGATCAATTGCTTATCACCTACATGTCGCAGGTTTTTAAAAATAAATATAAGTTTTCGTGTACGGGCTGAAAAAAATATTAATATGGGAATGTAAGTTTAGTTTTTCGTCTATCATGCCTTAAGTATTTATTTGAAGCGTTTTTTTGGAGTCTGGGACAAGTAAAATTAGAGTGGTGGAAATAATTACATTGGTTACAAGTTATACAATTGTTTGAGATGATGGTAGCATCCGGATTTGTTAAATCTCATCTAGGTGTCCAATTCACCTTCAAAGGCTGACAGCGCACTTACTACTCTGAGTTGCAGGTTGCCATGGGCGGCAGTTCTCACTTATCATCAGGTGCCCGTCTGTTCGTCTGTCTCAATATATCATTTTCTTTTACATAAAATGTAAATGTTGATGTGATGCATGAAATGTTAATAGTACATACATATTAGGGTTTCACCTTGAAATTGACGCCTTTTCTTGGCCTAAGTGACTGGTCCAATAATTATACTACACTTTTAGACATCATTCAGTTGATTTACATTATAGATGTTTTGAAAAAAACTGGCAGTTTTGTAAAAGTCAGGAATAGGTTTAAGTAGCTCTCTAGATTTGAGTAACAGCTTCTTGTTGTTTTAATTGTTATTTAAATATAAAATAAAACGATAATACTTAATCTATTTATTATACATCAATCACAATATCTTTCTGTGCTTTTCTTGATGGTGTAAATGTATCATTAATTTCTACAGTATCAGTACTGCTGCTAATTTGAGCTCCCGCCATTAGTAGATTTATAGCACCTTCTAATTCACTCACCCTCTTACACACTTCGATTTCATCTTCAATGTCTTTCATCAGTGATATGTACAACCATTGATTTAATTCAGAAAAGGTTTTGACATGATTCCCAAAAACATCAACAAAAACATTAGCAGCATCTATGACTACTCTAGAAAATGTGGTCTCTCCAAGATTCTTTTTAAAATATTTAAGAAGTGTCCCTATGTCTTTTTCATTCAGTCCATCCATAGCCACATGAAGAACTTTTCTCCTTAACATTTCTTGAATCAAAGCAGCAGTTTTTTCAGGATACTTTGTAGCAACATACGTTTTTAAAACAGCAGAAAGGGCTTTAGTAAACTCCATTTTCCTTAAGAACTTATCAGATTCTGGCCCTTTATTTAACTTCTCTTTCTTTTTTGCTTCTGTTACAATTGATGATTGAATGTGATCTGGTGCAAATTTAAACAGACCTTTCTTTTCATCGGCAAGCCGAGCTGGCTTTTCTCTCTTCCTTACAGAAATTATACCATCAATCATACCTACTGCCAGAGTATCATCATCTTTTGATATTGCCATACTTAGTACTGCATTTGGGAAGTCAATATTATTAACAACTTTAAAAGTAGAGATATCATATATCTTTACATGTCTGTCTAAAGAAGCAGACATAAGTCTACTATTATTACTGGCTAGTCTAAGAGTTGTAACCGTTTTATGATGTTGGGAAATATTTGCTAGTAGTTTTCCTGCATTGAAAATGTCCCAAACTTTAATTTCTGTTCCCCCTGCGCTTATAAATATTCCTCCTGATGGTAGGAATAGTGACGATTCTACTGGGCAACCATGGTTAACAGTGAGAACTGTTTCATTAGACCGGCAGTCATACAGTTTGACTGTATGATCATAACTTCCAGATAATATTATATCTGGAGAAATGGGACTAGCAGCTCCTGCTCTAACATAATCTGTATGTTCTGAAAATGTAGCAAGTTTTTCTTCTGTAGCTATATCCCATAAATTAACAGACTTGTCATCAGAATAACTGATAATTTTCACTTGATCTTTTGTAAAGTATGTTCTGTGAACCTGAAATTTTAAAAAACTTAAAAGGAGTGAGCTATTTTTTGAGAATAAGATGTAATCTAAACTATATGAAACATAAATGTAATAAATATGTTTGCATATGTGAGCTAAACATTGCTTTAAACACATGATAGTGAGTTTATGCTCTCCTGAAAAATCAAAAATTCTGCAATAGTCATAACATGTCAATTTCTGTCAAACATACATACACTTACAGGCACCCAAAGATTATACTGACCGCTTGTTATTAAAATTTAAAATACAAGAACAACTGAGACTCTCGCTGTCTCCCTCTTTTGTCTTGACTGGGCTATGGTTTGTATGCAAGAACCAATAGTGAATGGACACTTTTAGCACTAGTACAAATTATCAATTTTGCACAGGTTCATCAGTGTAACAGATTAAAGTGGTAGACCTGTACACCTATATCTATGAAGGAGTGAGGTATCTGAAATGCTTATTTTTTGCAAAACCATACTATACTTCTACCTGTGTAATAAGGGGCCAGTTTATTGCCATCCTTCTGGCATTGTAAAACTATAATATAGTATATATAATATACTCTCTGATAGATAGCAGTCTAGCCTATTCTATTCCACCAAGAATCACACAGCTAAATATAGAATCTTACATAAAATCCTACAATGCACGATTCTGTTTTTTTGATAACTCAGATACTTAATACTAAACAATAAAAAAAATACTCTAAAAATGAATTTCAATAACTTACAGGTCCTGTGTGACCAGTAAACACTCTGAGAACATTCTTTGACTGAATATCAAAGAGTTTTACAACAGCTTCTTCACTGCCAGCAACTAGGAGTCTTCCGTCTCCTCGGAATGTTGCTCCATATGCCGCTTCCACAAATTTAGAAATATTTTTGGCAACAACTTTTGTTATTGGATCATATACCTTAAAAGTATAAGAATAATATAGTAGTAACATGCAAAAAGATGGGACATACACTATTCTCAATTCAGCGTGACCCTTACCTGCACTCTGACAGAGCATGTAGCAGCAAAGTAATAAGGTTCTACAGGACTGAAGTCCAAATAGTCTATAGCTCCAAACTCCTTCACTAAGACTGGTAACTGTAATTATTGGCAAAATATTAATATAATTAATATGTTATTCCACAATTATTGCCTTAAAATATATTCTATCACTTGTATACATATTACGCAAATGTATAAATATAAATTAAATTAAAGTTTAAAGTGATGTAAAATTTATATTGATATATTTAATCAAATTAATTTATTTTTAATTATTGTTAGGCCTGGAATATATTTTTTTCGTTAACTCTATTAAAGCTCTGCGGCTCTACATAAAATTCTCTGCCGGCTGGTCCTTCACCATGACATAGGCAAAAACCTCCACAAAAGCCATTAACCAAAGTTAAAAGTTGATATAAATTAATGTACTTGAAATCCTTAAAATAGTTTTATTGCGCGGATATCTATAATATAAATACAACATACTGAAGATTTAACTCATGTCCTAATAATGTAATAATGCTTAGTTACATTATTTTTTAAACCTTACCCCTAATTTTTTCCAATAAATTGAATCCTCTGTAAGAACTGCTGATGGCTTCTGGTAAACAGCTTTATTTGTTTTCTTGAATGGATAAGATATGTGAGACATGTTTGTATACCAATTCTAGTGACCTGGTATAAAGAAGGGTTTTCATGAAATATAATTTGAAGCTACAAATAGTACAACAACATTAGCACGTTGTTTTGAAACTTTGACATTAAACTTTTGACCATAGACTATACACAAATACTTGACTGTTTCTTTTTTGGATTTTATTAACTGGTTACTAGGACTAAGTCTTTTACTCAAAACTATTGAGTAAGTAATGAGAGATTAGAGACAAATATAAAATGTAAAACAAAATCAAAAGATAATGATGTAAAGATAGAGGACGTAGTTAGAACATTTAGTTTGTTTTCGTAACAGTGTGCGAATTAGAAAAGAACACAATTAACAAAAGCGGAAGAGATTTAGATTTTTTGTTTTCTGGAATAATCCGTCGATCCGTCAGATTAGAATGGTTCCCTTTTCATTTTATGAAGTATTTATTGAGGAATAATATAGACTAGGAAACATCACACATCGATGGAGCAGTGAGGATTACTATGCAGATGAAAGTGCCCTTTATTATACGGAAAAGTTGTAGTTAAACAAACAACAGAAATATAAAACATAAATTGTGTATTGTGAGTTGTTAGAGTGATCTTTAAGGAAAGTTAGCAAATTCTGCTAGTGTCAAATGAGTACTTAGATGAGAGTGATATCTTGACTATTTAACTAGTCCCAGACTGTAATCGCAGGTACAGTGTATTATCTATAACCGCAACTGACAGACAGCACATCACAGATTAAAAATATCAGGTCGATTAGCACTGTCAGAAATGTGCCGTAATAAAATATGAAATTAGATTTATAAAGTCTTGTATTTACAGAATAGTTGCTAGATATTTATAAAGTCGGAAAAATGTTTAAATTACTCAGCCGTCATGGACGCCGGAGTGCAGTTTTAAATTTGTTCACTGAGAGGTTTGAGGTTAGAAAAGCTAAAGTTTATTACGTATGTTCTTCAGCTGTATCGGTGCGATTTCAATCAACTGGCATAAGCGAAGCTGACAAAACAAGTATCTTGGGTGAGAGCTTACCAGAACCTCCGCCTGTTCCAGACCCTGCCACTCTTGTTGACTTGACAGAAACAGTACAGTCACTAGCCGCTAATGGAGAGCCTACCTTTGCTAGCCTTGGACTTGGCGGTTGGAGTCCAGTTGGATTAGTCCAGAATTGTCTGGAGTACTTACATGTTTCTTTAGATGTTCCTTGGTGGGGAGCCATTCTCATAGGTACAGTTGTGGTTCGAGTAGTGATGTTTCCACTCGTCATTATGTCCCAAAGAAATACAGCCCGCATGAATAACAATTTACCAGAGATACAGCTATTGCAGCTGAAAATGACTCAAGCCAGACAGACTGGTAATCAGCTTGAAGCTGCTCGTTATGCACAAGAGATGATGGCATTTATGAAAGACAAAGGACTAAATCCCTTAAAAAATGCGTTAGTACCATTGGCACAGGCTCCTTTATTTATTTCCTTTTTTATGGGCTTAAGAGGAATGGCAAATTGTCCTGTTGAGAGCATGTCATATGGTGGACTGGCATGGTTTATGGATTTAACGGTACCTGATCAATATTTCTTACTTCCAATCATAACTAGCGCCACAATGTGGGCCACAATTGAGCTTGGTGTTGATGGTGCCCGTCTAGATGCTCAAAACATGCAAATGATGAGATACTTCCTTCGAGCAATACCTGTTGTAATGATTCCTTTCACAATTAACTTTCCTGGTGCTATTTTAGTTTACTGGTGTTCCAGTAATTTTATATCCCTTTTACAAGTGGGTGTCCTTAAAGTACCAGCGGTTAGGGATTACTTTCAGATTGAAAAATTAATTAAACATTCACCAGATACATTACCCATCAAGAAAAAAGGTTTTATCTCTGGAGCAAAAGAGTCGTGGACTAATATTAAACTTTCAAAAGAATTAGCTGAGAGGCAAAGAATTGATGAAATGATTTTCACTCGGGCTGGTAAAGGACCACTTCAAAAAACATATAAATTTGACCCCACAAAGGTTACAACTATTGAAGCAAAGGAAAAATAATTTTAATTGTAGTTACATTTGTGTTTAGTGTAGACTTATATTGTAATAAATATTATTTAAAGTAAGACTAGTTTTTTATTACAATAATAAAGTGATGTAAAAAGTCACATACTAAGCTAATGTTAGTAATTTTGCAAGAAATAGTTGGAAATATCTAAAGGCCCTCATCTCAGTCATTTTATATATGTGTATATCATTATATTTAATTATATTGTATGTACATATTGTATTTATATTTTATTTATCATAATTAATTATGTATAGGAAGTTCTCTCAGCTCACTTTTCAATTTGTTCATTATACACCTGAATCATGCACCACCCTAGGCTTGACTGATAATACCTGTTGGCGTTAAGTATGTGTCAAGTAATGTAATATGCAGGAAGCATTAAATAAATTAATAAGTTTAATACACTAAATACCCATAGATTGTAATTCGTAAAGAATATTATATTACAGAAAAGATTAAAAACATAGTTATGTGATTAAGGTTTCATAATTTTGTTTACAAAACCATGTTATTTCAATCTCTGACAATTACCTAGTACTTCTAGTTCCTTTATTTTGATGTAGATGGTGTGGTCCAAAATTTTTTATGATTAAAAAAGGTAATGAAAAAAATTAGGGCGAAACGCCTAAACCTGTATAAAGAGTAGACATATTTAATATAGCTAGCCAGAACAAAAGTTGATTTTTCGTTGAACGGTTTATTGGGATGTTTTTACTCTTTGCTGATCTACTGTATTTGGTTAATGATATTGACTGCTAAATCAAAAGACGTGACGTTCGATTTCTACACAGGACAATTAATTGCAAGGCAGGCCACGATTGCGTGCGGTAAGACCGGTCATGGAGGAGCTGGTGAAGAGACATGGTTTCCTCTCCTACAGGAAGACAGGTGCTTACCGGAAATGGTTGCTTCGAAAAGTACCTGTGTCGTATAGGCCAGGAGTCGACGCCTGTGTGCCATCACTGCGAGGGCTGCTCTTGGATAATGCACTCCACACTTTGGTGGAGCGCTCTACGTGGGCGCAGCATCGTGTCAACTTCGTGGTGGCTATCGGAGGAGGTAGCCGCTCGCTGGAGACTATTGTTATGTGTATGGTCCAAAGCGAGAGTGCGTGAAATATTATCGCCTCGAACTGCGAGGCGGTGATGGGTGCCAAAAAAGCGGCGGAAAGGAAGAGAGAGTCTCCGTCCCGCAGAAGACGCACGAGGCGCCGGAGAGGGCAAAACGATCTCCGGCCTTCATGAGCGCTTGCCCGAGGGCTATGGACAGGGCTATCTGTCGCTCTAGTACAAGCAGGCCTGAGACGGTGGCGCAACGTCCGTGTCTGTGTTGCTCAATAAGCGACCAAGTCACTGAGTTTTCCTTTTTGAAAATAAGATTATAGAATATTGATAGATTATAGAATAGATAAAATAAATAGAATATAGATAAATGGTGTCAATTAAGGTAGCTGAAAATTGTTTAGTTCTAAGATGAGATTTTTTTACATATTTAATATAATATTTAAGTACTTCTTAACATTATATTAATCAAACAACATTTATTTCATAAACAATTGAAACATTAAATGCTCTCTAAAATAAGCTCTCTAATGACTATTCATCTACGAGTATAAACAACAATACGTCAATTGAAGTACAAATAATATCATCCCAAATATATTTATTAATATTCCAGGCTGTTCGCCTTAGTTGGCATGTTTTCGATGGTAGTACCTAATAATAAATTAATGAAGCGGGGAAACCATTTGCCTTTCGCACAAAGCAAATGTTCAGGGCTGATAGCTTAGAACGCAATTACAGATGTGGAGAGCGACCAGTTTGAAGGAACACTATTAAGTATAGAGAATAATTTTCCAAGCTTTCATTTTAACAGGGACTTTTTTTAAAGTATTGTACAGGGTATTTTTTTATGATAAAGGTTGACAGACAACCAGTCGGGTCGTAATGGTAAATGACACCGCTGCCCGTAGACACCAGTAATTCAAGAGTCGTAAGTGCGCTGTCAACCTTTGAGGGTGAAGAGGGAAGGGGGGTGAGGAAAGGGAAAAGAAGAGAGGAGGGGTGAGGGTTCGGAAAACGGGGAGTTGGGCCTCCGGTACCCTCACTCACTCGTCAATACAATGCAAGCATTGTTTGTCTACCAGTTTTGAGTGAGGCCGTGGTCATACTCCGGTTGAGTGAGCCTTTCCGAGCCTAAGGCTCTCTCAAGGTGAGGGTTAAAATCGTCCTACAGGGTAATGGAAATTATTATATACTATTATATATCCATGTCTATAAATGGATTCCAATAATTTAATCTATAAATAGGTACATAAAGTTTACTACAATGAATATTAACTAGACATTTCATTGTTAGTTGCACTTGGAATTGCACAAGTTCGCGTATTTCTACTTTTACATGAATGTACGTAGAAGTAGAGTAAGAGACAGAACTAGTACGTAGTGGTATGTATGTCTATCCATTATCTAGTAGGACGTTGGCTAGACCCGACTTCAACCCTCCACGATGTTAAAAAGAAAATTTAATCCCCTCTAGGTTTTTTACTTTTACACTATCGCTTACCTAGTTATCTTACACCTTGTTAGTGAATATATTGTAATCGGTTTCAATGTACTAGTACTTTGGTAACCCTATCATCCTTGATATTGTGGATGTCCACATACTGTATATGTATGTTAAACGATATCACCACCAATAGGCTACTTGACTTATATCAAATATTAAGCAACACATGATTAAATCTTACGCTATTTGGTCTAGGAAACCGAAACATATCTTCGTAATTGAACAAAAGTTCAATTTCATTTTTTTTTTATAAATTCAAATCAACATTTTTGTAATTTCTTTTTAACTTGAAACGTTGAAAACGCTGTCGGCCATGATGTGACGTAGCACCATTGGTCAGAAATAAACGTCATTCGTCTTTATTTCAAAAAAAAAATTACGTTCAAAATCACTACTTTCGCGTATCAAAATTATCTTGAAGAAGACTCAGGGTCCCTTTTAACCAGTTTAAGGTTAAGATTTTGTGCGCGAAACAATTACATACATAGCTCTGCCCATTGTAATCTACAACCAGGAATCCTTCTAGGAATCTTTTCAGGTATGTTTTCGCATTAGGAAATATTGCATATTAATAAATTGCTATATTTTCCTTGCAAAATAGTAAAATTCATGGTTATTATTATACTTGTTACAAAAAAATATTTTGAGTAATTAGTAGTCAGTATGAAAACAAATGCTTGTTTACATAACGATTGACAGCCAAATAACAGATAATTTATGTACCAACATTGCCGACAGCGTTTTAGTATGTTTATCAAAACCTGATTTTTGTATTCACTCTCACAAAATTTTATATACTTTTTTTGGTTTCGCAGAACAATTATCTACCTTATAAGACTATCATTAAAAAAGTGTCGACTAGCCTAGACTGATATCCAAATATTTTTTTAATCAAAAGAGTATAGTTCTGCAGTCCCATTGTAACCAAGTCAGGATTAATCGAGAGAAATCCTCAAATTCTATAGACACTAGCGATGTTTTACTTTCTAAAGCTATTAAGATATTAAGGTGTCTTGTAGTCGATCTGATAGCTGAAGGTTTTAATCCCTAAAGGTAAGGAGTTAAGGAATAATTCCTTAAATTACATTACGCTACAAATGAGTAAGCAGAGGTCCGAAGGGTTAGGCAGAGACGTACCGCTGCCTACCCCTACGAAGATACAGGCGTGAGTGTATGTACTGATATATGTCCCTTATTTAGTGTGAGAGACACTACTCTCTGCTATGATAAATCAATCCACATTGGTATTAAATATAATATGTATCAGTTAGTTACAGGATCTCTATACGAGTATCTGCAGGAGTATAATTAAAAAAAAAATCAATTAAAACATTACAAACCTAGTTATAATGTTCCAGAAAACCACATGTAAAACGTTTAGCGGAGGTACGTTGGCCCGTTAGCCTTTATGTTACGAGTAAATAATTATGTTCTTTTTTTAAGTGAATGTGAAAATAAAATGCCTTTTACTTCTTGCGTTTCGTGTTTATCTATTTTTTATTATTTGCACGTGTTGTTCGAGAGGCCATATGATATGTATGTAGTCCCGCACCTGCGACCATCATTCGTTCCGATACTAGATTATTATTTTACAACATATCAGTGGTGAGGAAGGGTGTCACCCCCTTTCGGGTGTTAGGGGTGTGTGTTGTGTGTTGTTCTGATGTTCGTGGGACTAAACATTGGACATTTTTAATTTACCTTACTTTTACAAAATCGACTAAAGCAAGCATTTTATACATTTAGGAAGAGGGGTGTTTCATTTGAAAATGCTATTTCTTTTAGCAATGATTATTTGTTTACACTTTTCTAAGAAAAATAACTAAAGCTTTTGCTAATAAACACTTCACTAATTATTCATGTTATTTATTTGAATAGATGTAATATTAGCGCTGATATATACACATACATTATTATGGGATACTATGAACAAAAGGTTTTAAAACATAAAAACAACTGAAACGTCACATGTCGAAATCGATCAAGCCGTATAGAAACATCATACATACATAGATACATACATGCAACCATATATATATATACCATCATCATACATACAAGACGGACCGACGACTTCTAGAATTTGACTGGCACCGGTATAGTTGGCGCTCCTTACTGGTGACCAAGGACCAAGTCCAGCAGTGGACGTGGATAGGCTGATGATGAAAATATGTTTGCTTTCGAATAAAAGCACTAATGATATATTTTCTAATTCTGACTTCCTGAATAGGTAAAAAAGTTATACTTACGGATTTCCGCAATTATGTGTAATAGGTACATATAGCATGTTGCAGTACCGACAATTTCTAGTTTTAAGAAAGTCCGTTATTAAATAGTAATGGAGAGTTCCTTTGAAGTAGAAACTTCCAAATTTCGAAGTGGACTCACTCGGAACTTTATCCTGGAGAGTCTTGTTAAAGTTAAAGTTTAAGGTATCATTGATATATTTCGTTATTCAGTAAATCACAGTTAAATGTCGAATAGATATTACTAGGCTAATTCAATTTTAGATCGTTAGGTAATATGCTTTTAATCGTATATTTGCCTGCATTGGTAATTAGCAATAACTACCATTTCCATTTTACATGTATAATGTGTGTGTGTTGTTAAATCTTCATGTTGAATGACAACCAATTTGCTTACTGAATTTTTTGCTACTAAATATTATAATTACAATGTTATTAAGTTATATATTAAAAACATGACTAATTTGCAATGATCAGCATTAAATAAGTAGAACGCATGCACTTACAACTGACAAAGGTCATTGTAAAGCGTACCTCGTACAGTATTTTTTTACGTATGTTAAGCGATTTCTCAGCAGACAACTTATTTTCAAAATTATTTTTGTATTCGAAAGAGTGTACTGCGGTACTCCGATCAGAATTGAATCATGAAATACCAGGGAAATTACGAAAAAGTTTTTAGTATGGCGCAAAGGAATTGGAAAGGCGAATTGAAGGCGGTCTTTGAATATTCTTGTCATTGAATACAAGTTGTACTACTACAAAAATGTTCTATCATACTTTATGTTAGTTGTTTTAGCTTAACTGATTAAGATTACTAAAAGGATGACTTACGCAAGAAGCAAGTCCGAATTTACTCTACTAATTAATTTGAAAAAAAAAAAAAAATGCGCTTTACCAATTCCTTTGCGCAATAGTTTTAATCGCAAAAACGTGCAATACAAAAACTTATTCTTAATTTGGTTACAATGGGACGACAGTAGGGGTATACTATATAGAATTAAAAATTGAAAATCGGTCGTCAATTTGGCGGAAAAATCACTCAACAAAAATACGTAAGTATTTTTGTACGAGTCGAACATTAAAAAAAAATATAATAAACTTCTTTTTTTAAAGTGGTTAAAAATAATTTAGTATAAATGCCCTTTCATATTGAAGTAAGTACCTTATTTTATATGTAAACGGAAAACGTAGGTAGCGTAAAACACTTGATGATATATTCGTTCGGACAGCGTTAGTTTCTACTAAAGATTTATAAGGTAAATCTGGAACAAAAGAATATTACAATTCTACTGATATATGGTACACCCGTAGCAAATGACGTTTTCTTTTAGGGTATAACCTTCAACCTTTTTGGCTTTGGTTAAAGAATCTTACCGGGATTAAAAGAACGTTCAATATGTACCTTTAATTCCGAGAAACCGTTATACGATATTGAAAAAAATTTTATTATCTACCTATCTTGAAATATATCAACATATTGGTCTGTTTTGTGAATACTTGTCAATAATAAAAAATATTCCAAGACGACATCATTGTCATCTAGACAATGAAAGTTCTTACTGTGAAAATCTTTGCATTCATTACCTGATCGAAAGATCCGTCCATTTTTATCCATATCACAACTGGCCGTTTGCGTCTTTTACAAAACATTTGAGTCCTTTCTAAATGTTGTATGTTGTAATTTAGTTCTAAGTCATCAAAGTGTGACTCAGACATAATATTGTTATATGGGATGCTTTATTTTCGTTTAGGTCTGTTGCAGTAGACTATTTATTTTATTTATTTCACTAGAAAAAAGAGTAAAAGAGAAAAGGCTTGAATGCAAGCTGATCGATTTATTTGCGGTATTCAGTTTTGAAATCGTTTACTTCAGAGCAAAACTTAAGAAAAATTGTTTGTTTTCCATCATGTTATCGTCTGTGATAGTTTTGGGAATTCTAAGACAAATTTAATAGAGTAAATCAGTTATCACGAACTTTAAGATCGTTAGCATAGATCAGTTTGTTTAACTATTGTTTACAAAAAGCTATTGCCTTATTTTCGTAGTAAAATAACATCAAATAAATAGAAAACGGTAAAGAAAAGTAATATAACTCAATGATCCACGAACTTAACAAGATAACATCAAAGCATAAGAGATTTACATATTGGTTATCATTTCCTAAGTTATTGGGCATTAAGTATTTAGTAATTTATTAAGTATATCCTAGCTTGTACGAAATGTATTCATGTTTGATTAAATAGAAACCGGATTAAATGTTTTGTCAATACAATACATATGTACGTAAATTTGTTTTAAAATCAGGTGTTTGAGGGTTTACTAGTGATGTTGTCTTTCAATAAATGATATAAAGATCCCTCTTACTCTCTAATTACTTTTAGAAGTGACTTTCGAAATATCTAAAAATAGTTCTACTTGAGTGTGAAGGTGAGTTATCATTATCGTTAATAAGTAGGAGTATATACCCATCGTTAACGGTCTGATAATCCTATATCAACGGCTTGTTCCAGTATAGAGTTACAGGTAGTCCTTGGTTGTAGTAATTCTGAGATCCGACAAGCCTTAAATATCAGTCAAGTACCAATTAAATATTTGATGTACAAATAAAAAACAAGAAACATTCAATTTTATCTAATAATATCACAAGAAACACCTTTAATCAACACTAACTCTGGGGCCAGATTCTGATCACTTCTAAGTGATGGAATCGCTAGGTCATTAGATCTCGTCCATAAACTTAGTACACAAGACTCTAGTCTACTAGTTTATAGGCTTTAGAAACTGAACCTTGAATTCTATTTGTATTGTAAAAATCTAGAAATAAGTTTATAATTATTAAATACAATCTGAAAATTGTTTGCAAAAGATTGCAGGATCAATATGTAAATAATTGGGTAAATTAATAAAATCAGGATGATTACTTAGAGCAGTCGGAAAACAGAGTGTTTAAAAAGGTACGGAGGTCAAGGGGAGGCGGATGGATGCAAATAAATATTGCGTAGAACAGCGGTCCTCGGCTTAATAATTACATAAAATAGATCATTAAACTTTAAAAATGAAAAATATTTTTTTGTTTAAGTTAATAGTAGAGGACCGAACAAACTAAATAGTATGAACATGGCTGATTATGATTTTAAGAAGAGTATAAATCTTTAAATAATCTTCAAAAATGTCATACTTCCCGTATATTTAAAGTCAACTGGAGACGGTCTGCAATAAGATATATGTATCTACTAATGTATTCCACTGTAGCAGCGTCGTTGTCTTCAGTTTTAAAGATTTGTCCACACGCCCTCAATCTGCATCCGTTGGGAGCTGTTACATTGAAATATGAGTATTATTAACAACTTTATGACCGTTTTATTTCATTTCTTAACAAAACATTCTTGTTCTTTATTTATTTGCATGTTATGTAAAAACATTTATTGGCATTAATTTGATGAATGCTTTACTGAACTGGGCTCTTTAAATGCTGATGTTGCTACTGTAGTAAAATGTTATTTTAGCATACATAATTACATACATACATTAATTTTGAACAGTGGTAGAGCCATGCTTAGGCACGAATGGGCCGGCTCGACCTGTGCGATACCACGGCCTCACAGAAAACCGGTTGTGAAGTAACGCTTGCGTTGCATTTCCCCGAAATAAGTGAGGTCTCCGGAGGCCCAAAATCCCCCACTTCCCCCTAATGATAGCGCTGTTAACAAATAGGATACTCCAGGGGGGTACCAGCGCTATCATTGGAGACCCCTGGACGTCCACCCTCAGTGCGGAAAATACCTGAGCGTGGACGCCCAGGCTGCCCCTCGTACTCGGGGGGGGGGGGGGCTCAACTGCACTCTCAAAAGCTGCTCGGGGCAAGAGGAGGCATACCATGGCACCCCCTGTCACGTTTACCGTGGATTTTTGTAACATCAGGGGCTTAAATTCTAACCTCGACACTGTCCACCACCACCTTGAGACAGCAAATCCGGACTTGCTCTTTTTAATCGAGACGCACATATCGTCTCCAGCGGACACATCCTACCTCTGCTACCCTGTGTATGCGTGTACGTTAGAGATGATATCATTTCTCGTCGCCTCGAAAATCTTGAAGGTAGGGACCTCTCCATCTTATGGCTACGTGTAGACTGCGACGACCATCCCCGCATCTACGTTTGCCTCTACAGGTCCCATAGCGGTAAAGCCGAAACGGACCGACTCATCGACCACGTCCAAATGGCTACAGACTCAGTGCTCCAGCAGGTCCCATCCGCAGAGATCGTGATTCTTGGCGACTTTAACGTCCATCACGCCGAATGGCTTGGTTCGCGCAAAACCGATCATGCGGGAAGATCTGTTCACGATTTCGCCTTGGCATATGGCTTGACGCAGCTGGTAGCAACGCCTACGCGAATCCCAGATGCAGAAAGCCACGTGCCTTCACTGTTGGATCTTCTTCTGACCTGAGTCTCCCTTCCGGAACTCGTGCATTCTGGTCTCTTGCCAAAGCTGTCCAGGGGAACTTTTGTAAGCCATCCCTTCCACCTCTGCACATAGGAGATAATTCTTTGGCCCCCAACGCTAAAGAAAAAGGCGATATTCTGGGCAAACTCTTTGAGTCCAACTCGACCCTGGACGACGGGGGAAACGCACCGCTGACCATGCCGCAGTGCGAGAGCCGCATGCCGGAAATCCGGTTTACACAAAGGGCAGTGCGTAAAGCGCTTCTTTCCCTCGACGTTCTTAAGTCGAGTGGACCCGATAGAATCGCTCCTATCGTGCTGAAGACGTGTGCTCCAGAGTTGGCACCGGTTTTAAGGCACCTTTATCGGCTTTTTTACTCTCTTGGTGTAGTCCCGAACTCATGGAAGACAGCTCTAGTGCACCCAATCCCTAAAAAAGGAGATCACTCGGATCTGTCCAACTGTCCAACTACAAAAACATTATTAACTGCCAGCTCCTCCGGTACTTAGAAGACCATCAGCTCCTCAATGACCGACAATACGGCTTCCGTCGGGGTCGTTCAGCTGGTGATCTTCTCGTTTACTTGACTCACCGGTGGGCACAGGTGATCGAGACCAAGGGGGAAGCGTTGGTCGTTAGTTTAGACGTGGCGAAGGCCTTCGATCGGGTCTGGCACAAAGCGCTCCTTGCGAAGCTTCCTTCCTATGGGCTTCCCGAGAAACTGTGCAATTCGCTCACCAGTTTTCTTACAGACAGAAGCATCAAGGTTGTTGTTGACGGTGCATGCTCCGAATCCAAGTCTGTTAATTCTGGTGTCCCACAAGGCTGTGTGCTATCACCCACGCTGTTTCTTCTGCATATCCATGACATGCTGCAGATTAGCAGCATCCATTGCTATTGCACCGGCCGCGCTAACATTTCTCGGGTAAACGTCATCGAAAGCCGATCCAAACTTGTATCTGAAATCGAAACTTTGTTGTTATTTCCGATTGGGGTCGACTTAACCTAGTCCAGTTTAACCCCACGAAGACACAGGTTTGCGCGTTCACCGCTAAAAAGATGCCATTGGTCGTATCACCTCAATTTAAGAGCACTTCCCTAACTGCATCAGCCAGTATCGGAATCCTTGGCGTCGATATATCAAGCGAAGTCCAGCTTCGCGGTCACTTAGAGAGTAAGGCCATATTAGCCTCGAAGAAGCTTGGTGTGCTAAACAGATCGACACAGTATTTTACCCCGGCCCACCGCCTGCAACTTAATAAGGCGCAGGTTCGGCCGCACATGGAATACTGTTCTCATCTCTATGCAGGTGCACCCCAGTACCAGCTTCTCCCTCTTGACCGCATTCAACGGAGAGCGACTCGCACCATCGACTGCCAAGATATTTCTGATCGACTTGACACTTTGGCGTTGCGTAGAGATGTAGCTTCACTCTGCATCCTCTATCGCTTGTATCATGGGGAGTGTTCAGAGGAATTTATTTTATTTTTTATTTTTTATTTTATTTTAATTTTAATTTTTCTCTCACACAGACTGATACATAGGTAGTACTTAGTTTAAGTACTAAGTACTATAGTACGTTAAGTTAAGTACTATAGGTGTAGTCATTAGAAGAATAACAGATTATAATTATCTATGTAAGAGACTGGTGTCTGTACTAGGAGACCTGTATGACAGATTATCAGTCTCTCCAAGACTCTGGACAATTGAGCTGATGACATTGTGTGTGCAAGAAGTTCGATGAGATGCGTGCGTACGTGAGTGCGCGTGACGTGTGTGTGTGTGTGTGTGCGTGTGTGCGCGCGTGTGTGTGTGTGTGTGTGTATGTGTGTATGAATGTGTCTAAGTACCCACATTAAGTAAATTTTCAGTTTGTTCATAATTCATATTTGCTTGAGAAGTTAGTGGACCATTGTTTACCCGACAAACAGACTTTATGTTTAAGCCGTTTATTCTGGTTTGATGAGGGATTGAATTTGATGAGAGAGTGTTGCTTGAAGATAGAGTATGAAATGTAAAGTTGTCGTACCGTTAGAACATCTGCAAGTTTATACAAATCATTTGTGGGGAACATAAAAGGCAATGATAGACTAACTTTTAATACCGCTCTTTGGGCTCTTTCAACTTTTATCAAGTTAGTCTTGCATGCGCCACCCCATATAGTGATGCCATATGATAAGATGGATTGACATAGGGCCATGTAGACCGTCCTAATGACAGATTTATCCGAAACGTGACGGAGTTTTTTAACGATGAAAATCAGTTTGCGTGTTCTATCTGATAATAGATCAAGGTGTTGGTTGAATTTAAGGGTATTGTCTATCATGATGCCAAGATACTTAGTGTGAGAAACTTTTTTTAGGTCTTCGCAAGTACAGGCATGGTTGGGAGCACAAGTGTGTGCTATGATAGATAAATTGTTAATTATTGGGGATGAATTGTTTTTAATAGAGAATGGTATGTAATTAGTTTTGCCTATGTTGAGTGTAAGGCCATTTTCTCGAAACCAAGTAGATACCACATTGAAGAGATTTTGAGCGGTGGCGTATGTTGACTCCCAAGTGTCTCCGTGGAAAATTAGGGCTGTGTCATCCCCAAAAGTCACTATTTTACCATTGTAAAGTTGTAAGTTGCACAGGTCATTTATGAATGTCAGGAATAGTGATGGGCCGAGTACAGATCCCTGCGGCACACCATAACAAGTAGGTAAGTCATCACTGACAACACTACCAATCCTCACTCTTTGTTTTCGGTTAGATAGGTAGTCCTTAAACAGTTCAAGCTGTATGCCACGGATTCCAAATCGTTCGGACTTATACCGGCTGCAGGTTTCCATCGTCCTACGCGACAAAATATCCATCCCCATCACCTGGACGATTGGCACTCCACCACTGTGCGCTTCTCGCCTCGAAGCTTTTTGCCTCGCACAACCAGCTTATGGAAGAAATTGTCGCCTGCCGTATTTCCGTACCGATACGACCTTCAAACCTTCAAGAAAAGAGCGTACTCTTACCTAAAGGGCCGGCAACGCACTTGTGACTCTTGAGTTGCGGGTATCCATGGGCGGCGGTAGTCACTTACCATCAGGTGACCCGTATGCTCGTTTGCCCCTATTGCATAAAAAAAAAACACTTACAGCTGTATCCCGAAAGGGGCAGACAGCGGGGTATTAAATACCCACTTTTCATGGCAAGAGTTGTAAGTGTGCTGCCTGCTTTTAAGGGTGTCGAGGGGGTGGCGGATAATTGGAAAGGAAAGAAGAGAGGGGTTTGGGGCCTCCGCTAAATACGACGCAAGCATTGTTTGAGTACCGGTTTTCTGTGAGGCTGTGGTATTACTCCGGTCTAGCAGGCCCATTAGTGCGTAAGCGAGGCCTTGCAACGGTCCAATTATGTTATTACCTTAACTTTCATTTAAACTTTAAGATTTTTACGAATGGTAGTGTAGGAACGTCCTCGTACTGTCTTTTGTGTCTAGATATATTTCATAGAGTGGTAATTTAGACGGCGGCTATGCAAGCTTAATCAATTTTTTTTACTTCTCAATAAGTTTTTGGCATACGCATGGCTCTACCACGTAAAAGATGTAGATACATGAAGACTGTATATATAACAAATGTGTGAATCCGACTTGTTTGTACGCGAATTACGTAACAAATACTTTTTTTTTATATAATAACTCTTTATGACCTAATATTGTGTAGTTCGGAGTAACATTTAAGCTATTTTACATCTTAATAGGTTTACTCTCCAACCATAAAAAAAAATCCAAGAAAAATGTACCGCGGTATAACATTTGTGTCATATATATTGTTAGGTATTTATTCCTGCATTTTATAATAACATAATTTATACATATACTATATCTGTAGACGCGGAATATGTCGGCGATATGCCAGGATTCCTAGGTTCAGATACAATCGCAATGAACACACGCACTTAAGATAACTTTTATATTTGCGAACATCTGCTAGCATAATACTGCCTCGATTTTTACAGTGCACACGTTTTTATACATTACCTCACAAAGGATTTATAAAAAGGTTATAGCAAGTATAAGGTCTTTTTTTTTTTTTATATTAGCCTACCATAGTGACTCCACTTTGCCTGATGGAAGACAATAAGTGGAGTCAAAGAGTGGTGGTCACCATCCTCATTGTATGTCTAGTCAATGCAACATGATGACCAACACAAAAAAAAAAAAACGTGCGCTGGTAAGGAATTCCAGGCTTTCACCGATCGACACAGGAAAGAAGAGCCAAACCGTTTTGTACGGGTACGTATATTTTCGACGCTCAAACGGTGACTCCTCAGGCCAGCACGTGTAGTCCTGTAGAGGAAGGGAGAAGGTGGGACCAAATGGAAGAGCTCGTCAGAACACTCCCCGTGATGTAGGCGATAGAGGACTGCCATAGAGGCGACATCTCTTCGCAACTGCAGAGGCTCATGAGACTGAGTGACCTCAGGGCAGTCGATAATGCGGACTGCACGCCGCTGCAACCGATCGAGACCGTCAAGCAAATACTGCGCATAGCCGTCCCAGAGATGAGAGCAGTACTCCACGCAGGAGCGAACCTGGTTCTTGTATAAAAGACACAGTTGCTCAGGCGAGAAGAACCGTCTCACCTTGTTCAATACGCCGAGCTTTCGCGAGGCCGCCTTAGTGACGGTCTCAATGTAATTGCGCGGATTGAGATCCCGGCAAATATCCATACCCAGGATACTAAGCATATCCTGCAGTGGCAGTTGAGTGTTCTGAAGAGTAGGAAGGGGAAGGAATGGAGACTTTTTGTTTGAAAACGCGCACGCCTGTGTTTTCTTGGCGCTGAATTCGACTAGATTCTCACAACCCCATTGAGAAATGCGGCTCACGTCTTTTACATCACACAAATAATTACTATTCTTAAAATGTAGCTTAATATTTAAATCGACTTTATTACATTCACACAAATTAAATTTCAGAGATACAACAGATGGCGCTGTTACTAAGACTTGATTCTAAAGCTTATATAATGTAATGAATAACAAATTTTGTTACAGAATAATCATATAAATTAGTTTTAATACATTTATACATTTATTTGAATAAGTGATTGATTTCTTTTAAAAAAACATTGTTTGAATAATACGTTCAAACAACATCAAATTACTTCTAATAGTCTAAACAGTGTTTATCAGACCTAAATATTAAAGCTTTATAAATAATTGTTATATGGATTCACGAATAATTGTTCTTTCTTTTTGAATATATAGTCATGTATTTTAAATATTGTGTGATAAAATAAATATAAAAATCACTATATGATGATTTCCGCCCATAAATACGTAGAGTTTACTCTATCAATAGAATTGGGAATATAAAAAAACCATTACAGCACAATTCAGTTGGGCTATGATATATCTTTATTTCCTTATAAGAAACAATTACTTACTAATATGAGCAAGAATTTTACACGAACATAAAAACTATTTTACGATTTGCACATATTACAACTAAAAATACACATATTAACATAAATACACCAAGTTCAAATTCACACATGAATAAATAGTACGTGGTGGAATGTAGGTAATGTGAAATAAAAGAATTAATAATAAATAAAAAAATAAGGAATACACTTGATTGGATTTTTTTTTGTTTAACAACAATGTTATATTTTCTTTTATTTTGAAATTGTTTATTATTAAACTCAGGAATATGTTTCCAAAGTAACCAAAAAAAAAGCAAAAAAATATGTCAAAAATGCAGTCGTTATAAGTTTGACGTGTCTGTTTGTATGATTTTGTGTTTGTGTGTCTGACTGTGGTACCGTTGTTGCCAAACCGACCGAACCGATTTATAATGCAGTTTTTTGGTTTGAAAGGTTATTCAAAAAGGGTCTTCTTTCATATAAATTTGATCGGAATCGGCCCAGCCGGTGAATAGAGTTAGGGGATAAAAGAGGGAAGAAACAAGCAAATGTTGTTAAATATACCCAAGTGGGGTATTAAATGTAAGGGCATGATGTGACATTAAATTATACATGTGACATTACAAAAGTGTAAGTGAGATAATAACCGGTTTACCTGTCTGAAAGTTAATGGACGTGAAAGTGATAATGGTCCACCCAATGTCCAGCAAAAATATTATGCTCCATTCTGCTGAAATTACTTAAAGAAATTAAAAGTCGTCTATGGTTGTCTGTGATCTCTGTTGGTAGGTATATTGACAGTTTGAAAAGATTAGTAAAAAAAATATAAGTGGACTTCTGTGACATCCAGATATATAAAAAGAAACAGATGAGAGCGTTATGTTTCAAATCCGACATACATATGTATATAAACTATATTTGGATATCAAAGTATGAGTGTTAGGTGTTTTTGTTAGTGTTTATATCAGTGCAATTTAATTCCTGTTAGATTTTACTCTGAATTAAAACTAATGCCCATACAAAAAGTGGACATCCTCTTTCGCACTTTCTGAATTTTCTTTAATCATGTAAAAATGTAATGTAAGGTAACAGGTAGGGCGCCAGCCAGATGGACTGATGACCTGAGAAAGGTAGCGGGGATATGACTGGATTAGAAAGGTGCTGGACCTGGTGCTATGGCGTACTTTGGGAAATGCCTATGTCCAGCAATGGACAGCGATAGGAAGAATGATGATAATATACAAATGTTAATTCTTGAATGCAACAAAATAGATATTAAGTTTCCTCCAATGCAATACCTCAATAGTGTTTAAATTTTGCAATTATTACCCATCCTTTAAATAAACTTATATGAGTAGTAGTATGTTCTATATGTTGTCTATTGGGTTGCAATTTTTCTTGTATCTATAAAGTATGCAATGAGCGGAAGTAGGAGCGTTTGGCAAGTGCTATCTTAGTAGCAGACAGAAAAAGTTCCGTTACATTCGCAGAGATCCCGCTGCGGCAAAGACTTTGCGACTCCCCTCCTGAATCTGAGGATCCTAAACTAGGGTGCCATCAAAAAATTTATCTATGCACATTAAATACACACAACAATACATTGACAATATATTGACAGGTGCATGAGTGTATATCTGTAAATGTCTGTCATCGCATAAAAGTGGTAGGATAATAGTAAACGATTAGAGATGGAATTAATCAAAATAACGAAGAGTAAAGGAGTTAGAACCCACCCTGAGGGACACCAGTAGTGCACCATGAAGAAAAGGACTCTTCCAGGCGAATTCGGTGCAATAATGTTTGCATAATTCATCTTTGTCATCGTTTAGTCCAGAACATTCCTGTGATATATTCAAAATGTATGTTTCAAGATAAAATAAACGCATCTACATACGTTACGCTAAAGATGCAGGAGTGGAAGTTTTCTTGAAAAATGTTCACTTTGTCACTAGTAGAACCCGCAAATCTTCAGATTCCATTATCGAACATTTGACACATTTATATGTATGTGTTGTTAACTGATGACTATTATACATATATATATATATAATAGTACATATATATGTATATATTATAATATATATATATATTATACTATTAAATTGTGCATGTGAAAATAGAACACGATATTCACGGAGAAATGTACAGGCAATACATCTACATTGCAC
Organism: Tyria jacobaeae; assembly: GCA_947561695.1. Taxonomy (NCBI): domain Eukaryota; kingdom Metazoa; phylum Arthropoda; class Insecta; order Lepidoptera; family Erebidae; genus Tyria; species Tyria jacobaeae. The sequence continues at coordinate 10,475,367 of OX387221.1, read as the reverse complement.
ATACATATATATGCAATGTAGATGTATTGCCTGTACATTTCTCCGTGAATATCGTGTTCTATTTTCACATGCACAATTTAATAGTATAATATATATATATATTATAATATATACATATATATGTACTATTATATATATATATATGTATAATAGTCATCAGTTAACAAAAGAAAATGTATTCGGAAAAAAAATAAACTGTTCTCAAACAAATTAAACAAATTAAAGTAACCTAATTTATTTTTTTGATTATTTTCGAACTATTTATTTCGATATACACTTAGGTATATGTTCAAGACAACCGTTCGCTCAGTGTTGGTTAGTGAAGATTACGTGCGCTATCGTTATTAATATCAAAAGTGGTAAGCATCTGAGTAAGTGACTCAGATGCTTACCACCAATGTGTAATAATGGAGCCGTACGTAGGCTCCTCCCAAATTTGATACTTTTTGAAAATAAAGTTTTAAGATGTTTTAAACTTGTATAACTTATTTGTACTTCAGATGTTTAACAGTATTTTTTGTTTTACTTTTTATACTATAGGGGGATACTCGAACAGACGGGTCACCTGATGGTAAGTGAAAACCGCTGTACGTCCAGGTCCTCTTACCATATTCATTGTTAAATTTAGTTCATTTATAAACAAGCAAATACGAGAAGTTACGATCATAACTTGGGGTTGTGCTTTTTTCTTAGTTGTAGCTAATTTGAATTTATGAAATAGATTTATGACTTTACAATATTGGCATAACATATCAGAAGTTTGTTATATTTAAGTTTAATTTTATAGCCTACCAATATTTTCAATAGGGGAATTTGTATATTGTAACTTTTTTTAACCTGAGTTTTATAAGTTTTTTCATAACTAGTTAAATCATAATTAATTACAGAATCGGCTATTGCCATGTATCATCAGCAATCGTAAGGTTTTAGGAGGCATTTTTACTTTAAAATGCGCAGTTCTGATAGAATCGCCCTAAGCTTAGTGCATTCATGGTCCACATGAGGGTCCCATTTAAATGATCAATATTAAGACGCAAACATACGTATACAAACGTACATATATGTTAACATTTCCAATCGCTTTACAGTCACAAACATCCAGGCACTGTGCATATAGTAACGCTCGTGAATAACTTTTCCAATAATTTTATCGATTCAAGAAAGTTCCGTAGTTATTAATATTCAAATAGCTGCCTTTAAATTTTTTGATCTTTTTAAACCTTATTTTTAATTATAAGATTACTGGGATAAACAAACTTAGATATACACAAACGTCACTCAAAAGGTATCAGTACAATAAAATTATAATTAAACCGGCTAAACCCCACGCTTATTGATAACTGCGTCAGTCTTCCAGCGAAAGATGGCTTTTTAATACTTTTTTATACCTTGACAAAAGAGAAAACTCCTTTGTAAACAGCCATATCCTTTCAAACGTTATCTTTAAAGAGCTACATTAAAAATTAAAACCTGAGTCATGATCAGATTGAGAGAGTAGATAAAAAGTAGGAACCTTTAACTACAAATTTTGTAGCGAAATATGATATCAATGACACATATATATATTAATTAATTATATATATTATAATATTAATTATATATATATTAAGGAAATTCAATAAATTCATGTTTTATACTGCGCTATTATATTAACTATTCTGAGTTATCGGGATCACGTACGGCATTTGTCATGGAGCCTAAACGACTGTATTGGTTTAGATAATATCTTCAACGCCACGAATATTGGCCAATGCGTAGTAGAGCTGTCTTATGTTTGGGGAGCGTTTAACTCAAAAATAGTAAATTTAGATCTTTCGTCGAGGTTTACGAATAAAAATAATTAAAATTTAAATATAGTAAATAATTTTCCAAACTTTGAATTTAACAATGTTGTCTTTGAATGACGAACCCACGACCTCCGGCTCAGCAGTCAGGGTTTATTACGTTCTCGTAAATATAATTTATTCTTTTTCATCATTTTCTTCATTGTCCTTATGATGAAATACATTACCGCTTTTGCGTTCTAAAATTTCTATCTGATACTGGATGAACGAACTTCACGTAAATATATCCCTTTTCTTTATTGATAGTGATCATAACAAACGTAAGAATTAGAACATCCGACAGCGGCACTACCTACTTTTTTTCATTAGTATGTTCATTCTACAAGTAGATAGTAAGTTCTGGAATGCAAGGTGCCGACGCGTTGCTGACTTTTTTCTAGTGTTTTTCTTACTGTTCCTACCCTTAATGTCCTACAAATCCGTACAATTCATATTAAAGATAATGATTGTGATTTTAATTATAAAAATATAGTATTTCTTTTATACATTAATACAACTAATTAATACATTAATAAGGTATTAATAAATTAAAAATTATGCCCTGATCATATTCTACTAATCTCATTAACGGTGCAAGAAAGTATTTAGTTGCTCCCCAAACTTACATAACTCGATTTATGTAACGAGCAGCACGGTTTTAGAAGTAAAAGTTGATTTAATAGTAACCTCTTGATTTTCGTTGACCTACCTACCTACCTACATCTCTTGCCGATTAGACAGAAGACAGCAATTGGGCTTAAATCTGTAACTTCTCGGATTTCTTGTTGATTACTTCCGTGGTCGTCAGCAGTTAGTAATGTTGGGAACATTCGGTCGAGCCCTTATCACACCCGGTGTAAGCCTGGGGTCAATCTTGGGCCAATTGTTACTTCTTCTGATGGATAATGACCTGCCTAGAGTCCTAACCTACTTAAAATGTTTACTGCATGCAGATGATCTCGTGTGAAATCGAAATCTTGAAATAAACCCTTGGGAAGTCTGCTTGGCGCTTCAATCTGACATTTAGGCTATTCTCCTATAAATTTTGAATATCTACAACTCTAGTGGAGTATCCTATAAATCTTGACTACGACTAAATTTAAACTAATATAAAATCGAACCGATAGTGAAATCAATTAACGTTATGGAGTCTTTCCCAAGTTTAGAATTTGTACTGAGAAATTTGCTTGAATACGTTAATATTCGTTAATGTTATTAAAATTATATACAACGTGTGCATTCAAACCAAGTTGGAGCCAGGCTCTCCAATTTGGAATCCTAATGAAAGAACTTACGCCCTTCTTCTTTAAAAAGTACAGAAAGTTTTCCTCAGATTTTTGTATAGACGTGTGTACGGATATCATCCGATTCTATACCCTACGAACTTTTTGCTTGGATGTCTTGCATATAACTCCTTGGGGATTAAAAGAAGGTAAGAGCGCGTAAAATCCTCAGAGGTAGAGTAGATTCACCGGATCTTCTCAATGAGTTGTCACGACTTTTTGTCCCTATTGCCCTAACTACTGTATACCATCTTACCTCCAACATTCACTACTCTTAACGGTCTCCTGGATTCAGACTCAACTGTTGATTTGTTTTTGCAGATGGATGGGTGATGATTTCGTTTGCATTTTTGAGGTTCACTGAGAACGATGAGTTATAGGTTTATTATTATTTTATGTTCCTGATTTTAAATGTTGTGTAAAGAAATAAAGTCAATCTATATTCCATTTATTCATTCTGCTAATAAGTGCTAAAACACTACATAATAATAAGAAATGATTCGTTGTTACAAGTACACACGTACGTAACAATACAAGTACAATACAAGTTCTTTTAACACAAGTTCTTGGTTACATTACGCTCTTAATTCATTACATACTTGCAAAATTTTTATTCAAACTGTATATATATATCGGTGTACGAACTTACTTGAAAATATCGTGTATGACAATCCCAAAGTTCGTGACAGCAGTTGTGTCCAAATTACGTATTAGACACTAGCCGCCTCAGGCCAATGATTCGTAGAATATATTGGAAAATCTAAATAAAATACCGCACGATTCAGTATCTGAGGCGCCAAATAAAATAAATTGAATCTACACAGTTTGCCTAGATCCTATAGTGTGTATCGCGTTCCACTTGTAAAAAAATACCAATTTGTTTGTCTTTTTCTTTAATTAAATTCTTTTACACATCCAGACGGTATCGAGTATACGAAAGTAACAGACCTGATATTTCAGTAATAATAATTACTTATATGTATACAAATGTTAAAACTATTTTATTAATTGGCAGAGGCTTCTTCATTCTAATTAAACGCTTACATTTTGTCAATTAGAATTTGATGCTAACGTAACACGGTGCAAGCCTGTTGCCGTAAACTGGACACTGTATGACTGTACAGTAAACATACTGAATGATACCTTCTCACTCAACTTTTAACATCTGCTTCCCTTCAGGGATAAGTATGACTTATCTATATAGGTATGTCTGGTATGTATGTTTTATTGGTTGGTTGTTTGGAGCAAACTTTAAATAAGGTGGGACTTCGCGACCGTGGTTATTAGTAATAAGGATGATATTGTCAAAATTAATATCTGTTACCGCAATAATAATATTATTAGTACGTAGGTTTGTAGGAAAATCCAATCTACTGATTTAGTATTAATCATTATTCACAGTAATACAGTTTTAACATGAAACAATAAATATGAAACGAGCTCGGCGGGAATGACTTCTGTCCAAAACCAGGTTTTTTTCACTTTTATTACAATGGCCACTGCTCCACGTGATCGTTAATAGGCTATCAACTATAATTTTTTTTTTTCAAATCTTTAACTTTTCGTGGAAGCATCCCTCCTAGGGTATAAAAAAAAATAAATAATATAAGTGATTTACCTAATGCAATTATTTATTATAAGTAAATATATACACATGTAATTGTATATCTATCTAGAAATTTTAACCTTTCACTATTTATTTATCATGGTATGGATACCTACTTCAATTAATTAATATTCCAACTTTCTATTGTACAAACACACTGAATCCAAAAGGTAAAGCTAACTCACCACAACAAAGGTAACGGTTTCTGTTGTCCAAAAGCCTCATTACGACCACCTACGCAGAATTAAAGGTCACTTTACAAATTCGAATGGCTGTGAACGAAGTTGTGATTACACATTCCTTTTATAAGTCCCTTGAAAATACTCAATTTTATGAGACGGCAGCCTGTGCAGAAAATATGTCGATAACGTGGTCTCCTTTCGGTATGTTGAGAAATTTCCATTCGAACTCACAATAGAGGCAATTTAATCAAATATATTTTTATGAATAATTTACATTTATTTTTTCAATTCTTATTTCGCACAAATGTGTGCAAAGGAGGGTATTATTACAAACCATTATTTAATTTCTTAACATTAAAATTTTGGCGAGTAGTTCGCATATTTATTTCCTTTACCTTCACGCAGATTAAATAATCTGAATAAACGTAGCGTTTAGCTATGTATATTTATATACCTACCTCAGGCTGGAATGGTCCAGTTTGTACTGGAGTCAGAATAGTGGTTGGTTTCAACGATGAAATAAAACGAATATAAATATATAATTATTTATATTCATATATATGTATATATGTATATATGAATATAAATAATTTAATTCTTTATTAAAGTACCTATAGGGTAAGTATAGTATACACATGGCCTTCTGTATATCGTATGTATGTTCGTAAATGTTAGGCGATTATGTCAAAAGTGATAACAGAAATCTCTTTGAGAATGGAATAATTGATGATTGATTTTATTTTTAGTATTTCAACGAAATATCACTTTATGTCCATAAAACAAGGAATCATATTTAATTTATTTGTCACTAAGACCAAATTGTTATCTGCGATATATTTTGTTCAAGACACATCTACCTACAGGACTATATTTATGTATTTCTCTAAATACGTTGTCTTTTATAAAACAAATAATCGTTCTAATAAATACTCTACTTTTGAAATATAACAAATAATATTTAATATATTTCAGAGCCACAAAACAAACACTGTTGTGTTTTAATCGTAGGGCAGTGATTTTCAATGGTTTGATCGGCCTATTTTAAATCTACAAACACGCATACTCCGATACAGATTCTTAATTAATGCCAGAACGTTTGAATTATCGGTCAGAACGCGTCATACCTTACAATACATCCGGTACGTAGAATAAGGAAAAAATCCAAATTAAAAAATACCTAATCATGTTATAAATCTAAATTCTTGTAAATCAGGCTTTTGCCTATTTAAGTATTCTGCGCGTATTCTGTGTTGAGCGTAAGTCTTTTAATTATATATACTACACAGAAAGACTGGCACGGCAAGTAACTAAGACTTGAAATATTTAATTATATTTAAAAATACATGTTTTGATACACGGAGCATTATATATGTAACCATGTATTTTTTTAAATATAATTAAGTATTTTAGTTAGGTTATACAGCGAGTGATAGAGTACAACCAAAACTCTTAAACGTGGTAATAGTATAAGGAAACAATACATTTACTCATGAAGAAAAAGCAACCAACCAACAAGGCTTGTACGGGCTGACATTAATATATTCATGCAATAATATACAAAATAAGGTATCACATTATTAAAATATATTTTTCTGAACAGACCAAATGATTTATAACTTTGCCTTTTCATCAATGTCAATTTGAACTTCTGTAAATCTGTTTTGATGTTGTTTTGACAGTCAGACTTCGTACCGTTATCAACTCCTTTGAGATTCTCCTTCTTTAAATTTATATTTTAATAATGTTCTTAAAAATTAAAAATTAAATTATACCAATAGAAAATTTTATAAGTTTATGTTACATACATTAATTTATAAACATTCTCTAGTGCTTAAATTTATAACCCTGTGCCCGACTTACTAACTTGATATAACTTAACTTAGCGGGCACCACCTTTGGGTAAACCTGAGCGTCTCACGTTAGTGAGCTGATTGTGGAAGATACAACTCCTCAACGGTTAGGAGCCAGGAAATAGTTCTTTAAATTACGTTTTATCTACTTAAAAAAAATAATTACTATAAACAAACATCTTCTAACTAGTCAAAACTCTCTTATTATGAATTTCTGTAATAAATTTTGGACAAGGATAGGAGGATGATGACAATGATTATATAAAACATCTGTTAGAAGAGGCAGAAGGCTCATACCTCTCTCTACTGCCCTACCTATTGCTTTCACTTTCCAATCCATCCTTAAAAGTAATATCTCTTATCTTACATTATTTTTCCTTGTTTTTTCAAAGTCAAAGTCAAAGCATGTATATCAAATAAACCCAAAAGGCACTTTTAAACGTCAACATTTACATTTTAATAGAATTGATTCTAGTCACCCATTCCAACATGTAGTTTCGTATGGAGAAGAATGGGCAAGAAACTCCACCGTTACTCTTTTAAAATGTTTTGTTTACATACAATCATTATATATAATTAAAATTATGTGTGAAATTAATTTTATTATAGATACATGGTGCTCACACATTAACAAACATAGTAAAAATAGTATAAGATTTACATAGATATAGAGAATATTAACAAGTAATAAGTCAATGTTGTGAGTTAAAATAATCATGTAAAACAATGTTACAAAAATATTATTCTTTATACAATACGATTAGCAACCAGTTTAATTTGGCTAGCTTCAAAATTGTCCCATAGATCAGGACCAGCATGTTTCCAAGCGTTCTTAAATTGGATATAATACTCTAATTTGTAATAAGTAATATCCTCTAATAATTAAGTAAAGTCATATAATTTCTAATTTGTAAGTTTTATAAGTTTAAGTTTATGTCATATAATTTTAATTTGTAAGGTTTATATATATTGTTTTATATAAATTGACTGATCTCTATTTTTTTTCTACAGTACAGGGTGCAGCGAGTAGCGAGTATGGTATACGAGCAGACGGGTCACCTGATGGTAATTGACTACCGTCACCCATAGACACCCGCAACTCTTGTATTTTATTATATGTAATCTATCAAAAATAAGTTAGTGTCTTTAACACATCCGCATGCTGACTAAAATAAGCAATAATTTCAATATTTTTAAATATATTCTTGTCATGATATTGTTAATTCTTTTCAACTACAGGAAGTAATATGATTTAAATTTAAAAACTTTTTAACTAGCTACCTCTTGAGCCAATTGAAATTTAATTACTCAAAAGGGTAGTTTTCAAACTAAGGACAAAAGTTAGCTTCTTATGCCAGGCTGGTCTCGAACAAAATGTTAAGTAGTTCGTTCTGGAATATATTAATAACTAGGTAAGTGTCCTGAAAGACTTAACTTTTGGGTCAGTTTCATATGACAAAGTAATACTTTGCGTTATAATGGAGTGCACACTCTCGTTCTATAAATTTATTCTTATCGCTACACTTGGATGAATTTTCTCTATGAATTACTGCTCGAGTGAAGTGTATTAAGTGTTAACGTGTTCACAAAAGATCTGTATAAACTTAGTTTAATTTAAAAAAAGAACAGGTCTGTAAAAAATCAACGAAAGCTTTGTTAAAAGAGATAGCTTGTTTAAATTGATTCCGGTTGACATTAATAAGAGAAATATTAACTTTACATTTTAAAAGAACTACACAAAAATGCAAGGAATTCTCTTAAAAACGCAGAAAATATCACTTCCATTTGCAGGACCCCTTGTCAAAAACACTGATTCGTTGAAATAAATTATCCCAGACAAAGATCATTTAAAATGTCTTTTGAGAATAAGTATTAGAGCGTGAGGCCAAACGTCTCGGCTTATGAACAAATAACACTTGAGACCAAATGCTCCTGAATACAAATTAGAAGTGAGATGCAATTTCACGGAGTGATGGGACGTTTTGAACTCCGTCCAACAACTCAGACGTAAAGAATTTTCCAATAGGAAATTATTATTTCCCGGTATTAGCTTATATTCCAGTCTTCACTTGGTTAGTATTCATCCAATGCCAGCAACACTTCTACGGCATAATACTGACGGCAATGTTTCCCAAAGGAATATTTATCTTTTTGTGCTTTGTTAGTTCACGTTTCAATCCTTTGTTATCAATATCTCTGTCTTGGAATAAACACTTTATTGCACATTGTTAAAACAAATATTGTCGATGAAATAAAAGTAGTTTTATTTTTAAAATTGTCTTAATAAATATACGGACATATACGGTAGTTGCTTTGACATTAGGTATAAACTGTTTATCTGAAATAGATTGTATTCGTATTTGTATCCATATCCTTATTTTAAATTTAAAAACAGACGTTCAGTCGATATTTATCGTATGAAAGTGGTTTCTCTTATCTTGATATATGGCACTGGTAGCCACCTGCGGACGATCGTGATATATCTCGAATGGATATTATGATTTTACACCAGTTTAATGCTGTAGTTAAGTGAATGTCTTTATGGCGACGATATGAAAAATTGTTTTGGGTAAACATCGCTTCTGTACAAGTAAGTGCAATCAGGTTATTAAGTATGTATTAAAGAAATAATATACTAACCACGTTTCTATAACGATATTATATTTTTTTAACTAGCACACACCACAGTGTTAAAGATTTTTTTAAAGTGCCTTCTTTCTTTATTCAATAATTTATATAAAAACGAAGTACACATTTAAGCATTACCTAATATAGTGTTTATATATATAATAGTTTTTAATTCTTTTTTACGTTGTTCCTACTATTAAGAACTTACAACATGGCTCAGTGATTGAGATGGTAAATTCATCATATTTGAGGCCTCGTAATATAGGACAAACAGTTCGAGGTACAGGTATGCGGACTAATCTCTTCATGTAGGAGATATCCTTTTGTTGCCATTACGTTTCCTTATTCCTTCAATATGCTCATAATTTTCCCTTTCAATATATCCAATTTTGCAACCTTCAATCCACATAATAACCAATTGACGGCAAGAGGCCGTCACATAGGCGTGAGCGTATGTATCTATTTTTGTGCGGACTAGAACGCAAAGTGTAGATCGTCATTCACTAGACGGATCGAGGCCAGTCTAAACAAGGCACGCCTATGGACGTCATTCCAACATGATAAAGAGACGAACTTTCCACCAAGGCTGCCTTGGTTAAGTTTACTGAGAGTTTTACTGAGCATTTAACTTTCTGTATTACCCATTCACCGTGCAATCTCAGCACGAATAAAAGCACAAAGTTCATTCCGATTTGACATTTTGAAAAGAAGGTTGTACCATCTAAGGTTTATAGTTATCGCGATGGATTCTCGGCACGTTGTACATCCTCCAGGCACTTCGAAGGCGGTTGCTTATGTCCGTTTACTAACGTAAGTACTGACTAAGATAAACGTAAGGTGTTTATGTTGTATTATAATTTGATAGTAATTAAAATACATTTTCAATTAATATTTTTAAAGGTATGCAATATATGAAGATAAACTTAATAGACCCAGTTCCGTGTAGATTGTTGTTATTCCCATTTATGTAAAACTACACGAATAAAGTGATAGTGATATTCGTGACATACACGGTCTAGAAAATAGGCATTTTAAAATATTATTACAATTTGTTTACAAGGCTTATCGGGAAATCAAAAAGTTTTCAATATTATGGTGTCAACAGTGGTAGAACCATGCTTAGGCACGAATGGGCCTGCTCGACCGGTGCGATACCACGGCCTCACAGAAAACCGGTTTTGAAGTAACGCCTGCGTTGCATTTCTCCGAAATGAGTGAGGTTTCTGGAGGCCCTAGTTCCCCTCTCCCCTTTCCACTCCCCTCATCACCCCCCTCCTATTTCCCATATCCCGTCGCCTCTTTTTTTTTCTCCCCGCATCCCCCTATCCCTTATCACCCTCAAAGGTGGGCAGCGCACTTACGACTCTTGAGTTGCAGGTGTCCATGGATGGAGGTTGTCACTTACCATCAGGTGATCCGTCTGTTCGTCTGTCCCCTTATAATATAAAAAAAAACATTAAATAATATAATCTCCATAGCATTCAATGTATCTTTATTTATTTAATTATTTAACTTTAATTATTATAGGGATTAGCTCCTGGTTTCAAAACACAGTATGGTTTACGGAGTATGGATCCAATGTCAAGTAACTCATCATATTCCTCTTTTATGCATTAAAAGTTGGTCACTTTCCAATAAAACCATTACTGATAGATGTGAGTGCAGTTCAAACGTAAATTAACGCTCTCTGAAAATCGAAATGTCTCACAATATTGTTAAGCGTAGAAATTTAGTGTTTTGCTGAAATGTGTCCCTAACTTCTTATAATTTACACATTTGTTTATTTTAATGTTGAAATTGTAGATTGTACATGGTCAGGCTTTGAATAATTTATGTACATACAGTAAAGGGTACCTTAGCTGACCTTGAACTAAACCGCAGATGTGGCTAGATGTAACTTTCCGCCCTCTATCATGTATAATGACAACTTATAAGATATCATATTCGTTTTCAATAGCTCTCACTCTCTTAATCATGACAGTTGATGAGTCCAGTGGTGTAGAGCTCAGAGTGCTTTTGAGTATGTAAGAATTATACCAGCTTATCTTATATTATATTACTATATTAGCACGGATCGCGGATATATTTCCAAATACGTCATTTTGCAGTATGCAGTTTTCGTATAATATGAGTGTATTTGCACTCTGTTTTGTAGAACGTGAGATTATTAAAAAACAATAAACGGAGTATTACCATTTTTTGTCACTAGAACTACACCAGGTGATGGCAAGCATGGTGTAAATGCAGTGATGGCAAGCATGGTGTCATAGGTTATATATAGATACGTGAGCTAATTTATAACTTCTTTGTATCCAGACTGATTAATCTAGGTACATATGTGTACTCTCTCGTTTCATGATAAATGGACATAGTGATTCGAGTTGTATTTAGATATTGATTATTTGAGTAAAAGGGTTGGTTTAACTAATTATAATAATTTGCATAGGACCAACCCCTTTTCCCTACCTCTCTTTCTCCTCCAGCCTTTCCCTTCTCCTCCTTCCTTTTACTTCCCCTCTTTCCCTTCCTCCCTGTCTCCTATCCTTAAAGGTGGACAGCATTCCTTTCACTCTTGAGTTGCAAGAGTTACGGAAGCCACTTACTACCAGGTGACCCGTCAGCTCGTTTGTCCCCCTATACCATAAAAATAAACAAAACAATACATATAATATCATACACTATATGTAATCGAGATATTTGATTAGTATAAATCGCTCAGACTTACATACTACTTATCTATATTCATTTCTTCATCACGCAATAAAAGGCTTTTATATATTATAATGTGTTAGTGTTACTGCAGCCGACTAAATTTGTAGTACATAGACAAAAAATAATAATATGAACGTCAAAGTAATAAATTGAAAAATGGGAACATGTGCCTTTTCATTATCTGAACATCTAAGCTCTTTTATAAAACTGAACGGACAAGAGACTCTTAACAACCATAGTCAGGAAAAAAAAAGAAAACTGGAGACGGACGTACAATCATTTAATGAATTTGCAATTTGCATACCGACAACGGCTCAAGATAAAAAGCGTGGAAGTATAAAGAGGGGTTAATCTGATTAAATAAATTATTTAGCATTTTTTAAAATGTCCTTCAGGCTTGTCACCGAGAAAGCTTTCTACACTTACTAAGTTGCATTAGAAAGCTTTTTTCTTTTCACGGCCTACCTGTCTGCCTCCGTCGCATTATTGACGGTCATACACGACAAAGAACTGTGATCTACGAAAACCGGATACGTTTAGTGTAACGAACCGTACGTTTGGTGTAACACGTGGTGCAGTGCTTGCGAGGCGGCGACACTGTACTATCTTTGATGGTTTTTAACCTGTCAAGTTTCTTCTCAAGTCGTACTGATTTTATAATGATGCAAGAAAGCATTACGGGGCAGACTTGCGATTCGTAAATCGATTAAAATTTACATAATTTGTGTAAAATTTACATAATTCTATAGCTTTTAATTTAAAACAGTTTTATTGGTCAGTATTGTGATCAATTATTTAAGATACGAATGAAAAGCTATTATTATTAATATTTTATTACCTATTAGTGCATACAGTGACAAGGTAATTGAACACTTAAAGATAAAATACTTAACTCCTCCTCCGTCACTAATATTACTAGTATTATTAGTCATGTAATATTACCACGGAAATAGAGTTAACTAACAGCTCTATATCCATCTTAGCTAGTACAACTTGCCGTTCTGTAATCGTGCTCTTCTCTCCTATTATTGGTGTCCCTTTTGTTCCATCTTTAAATTAAAGACTATTGACCTTAACTTTTTCTTTAGCTTTTGTCCCGTGCTGTGTACTATTAGTTGCTGAAATAGATCGAGGTAATTACAGGAAACACTACGACGACCAAGTATTATCTTGTCTTGATTACTACTTTCGAAGAATCAGTCATGAATTTATCTTTTAGAGACATGCATTTAGGTGCAGTTACTTCGAAAAAGGAATCATTCATAAAATGTCACCGAGCTCCTGAAGTGCAATTCCACTTAGCTTTAGGTCGGTAAAGCGCTGATGTGGACGTGGTAATTTGGGTAATTTTTCGACGAAAAGAGTCAGTTCGACGGTCAAACAGAATGATTCCATTTCAGTCGATGTGCTCTCACGTACTTCTACTAGTTGTATTAATTAAATGCAAGCCCCTGAGTCCATTTTACGATCCCCGGTAGAGTGGAACTCGTTTCGTTTATCCGCTTCCACTCATAAGCAATTACTTTGCCGAAACGACTTTCCGAGGGACCACGAACGTGCAAAGAAATTAAGCTGTTTGGATTTTAGTGTTTACAACTTTAATAGGGGTTTCAGATTTGAGTATTATGGGTACACTGATCTGAGTTAATCAGGTAACCTTTGAATTATTTTAGTATTACCTAATATTTACCTGGCATTTTTCATAGAAGCTTTTTCCAAAGTGGGCCGAAACATTTGCCCAGTTCTTAATCTAGGTCCACTTGATCTCTTGTATATACTGCTATGTAATGTTCTTATTATTTTAGTTAATGATTTGTTATTTCATGTTATAATATGTTATTCTTTCCAAACAACAGAAAGGTAAAATAATAACATATCCGCTGCTGTTTACATCATAAATACTCTCGCTGAGTCGAACTCTGGGACGTGTCCTGGATGACAAGGTTTTATATTATGCTTAGTTTGAACTAAAGTGCCACGCCTGATATTGATCGGGATCGCCTTACTTGTTGCGTACGGAGCTATTATTAAAACAGTTTGCGAATCTTTGTGAGCAATGGTACTTTTTTAATCTAGGTGGCTGTATGTCATTATGCCAAAATTTAGTCATGTAAAATTATTTCCATTATAGGTCCTCAAAAGCGATGAATCCAGAGAGAAAATTAGATCTGCGGGTTATTTTAATTCCTAGCACTCTCTGTATATGAACTTTTAAACGATATCGCGCCTGACTAGTTTGATCAAACGGGTTGGACGGATTTCAAGTCGAATTTCGAAAAGTTCATATTATGAGCTCGGTTCACTATTTCAATGATGTTCAGGGCTTTACGTAAGTATACCAATAATGGTTAGATACTTAAGTTAACAGACGAGACAAGTATTCATTTTGTGTTTTGACTATCGTGTCTCTTATGTTTTAAAAGTATTTTTTTATAAACGTATACGTATATGTGTTTTATATTACGAATGGACTGGTTAATTATGTTTAATATACTATAAGCTACCGCTTATTCTTGTCCGATTAATAAATTTAAAATTTGTTTAGAAGACATAAATTTCAGTGAAAAACCGCCGATTATAAGTAATTCATATAAATATTATTTTATAATAAAGAGCGATCTCGTAAAACAGTTGTGTTATTCCATTTATTCTTATTCAAGAATAAGAATGGAGGAAAAATCTCATATACATCCACAACATAGCTTCTACTTTATTGGCCAATAAAGTCATTTGTGCTTTTGTTAGGACGTCAATTTTTTTTTTTTTTTTATTCGTAAGCCTACCATAATGACTCCACTTTGCCTGATGGTAAGCAATAAATGGAGTCCAAGAGTGGTGGTCACCATCCTCATTGCATGTCTAGTCAATGCAGCATGGTGACCCACACTATGGCGGCCTGGTGAGATGCTTTTTCACGCCCCGCTTAAAAGACCCGGGATCAAATTGGGAAGGAAACACGTGCGCTGGTAGGGAATTCCAGGCTTTCACTGATCGGCACAGGAAAGAAGAGCCAAACCGTTTCGTTCGGGATCGCATATCTTCGACTCGCAAACGGTGACTCCTCAGGCCAACACGTGTAGTCCTGTAGAGGAAGGGAGAAGGTGGGACCAATTGGAAGAGCTCGTCAGAACACTCCCCATGATGTAGGCGATAGAGAACTGCCATAGAGGCGACATCTCTTCGCAACTGCAGGGGCTCAAGAGACTGGGTGACCTCAGGACAGTCTATAATACGGACTGCGTGTCGCTGCAACCGATCGAGTTTATCACTGCGGAAACTAGTTATTACACACCTTTATTAAAGTAATTTTTGTTTTGCCCTCTAGAAGTACGAAAAAAGGTGTTTTTTAGTATATTGGGGCGGGGAAAACGTTTCTTCGTATTTTTTACACAAATTCAATACATGGCTTTTTTTTGATAAATTGTTGCCATCTTGTAGGTAGTGAAATAATCCTGTCGCCGTAGAATTCTTGGGATTTTTGACGAAAACATGAAGTGAAATCAAGAGAACGAAACAGGTAACAATCAGAGTAGCTGATCCACATGGTTAGGTTTCTTTACGTTTCAATAGACAATCACAAATGAGTATAAGATTCATTAGGTTTCATTCAGTAAGCTTACGTGGCACTCAAATATCGAGGTTTTTTGTATACATAGACTTTTTCAAATCTGTTTTATGGTCCTCAGTTCCTCGGCTATGTCGTAATTTTTTTTGCTCCACTTTTTCAAAAATAGCATTTACTTTATACGTATGAGGCGATCAGAGCGAGCTGCATCTTTGACATCAAAATTCCCTCATTGAAAACGATTGAACTTTGTGCTACTCTTACTGACACTGCATTAGGTCCATGAACGTCACAAATTTTTCACGGCATTAGGCGCATTTTTTCCTTTTTTTAATAAAACTACAGAACAAACAGAAAAACAAATAAAAATGCGGGATTTTTTTTTTACTTTTTCTTTTCCTTAATGTTTCATATTTATTTATTTTAAAACCAACCAGGTATATACAGTGTGCTAAACAAATCATTATGTATATACACACACTCGCGCATATGACACCGAAAGGGCAGTAATACCGTGCGTTTAGTATGCCTTTGTAAAAACTTAAGATACAATTTAAACAAAGGATAGCCCACAAGGAAATAATCGGTATACACGACTACTTTTACCGAAACAAACACATATTTAGTAACTAGTGTGAGCACAAAGATTGTAGATATAACAGTTTCTATGTTATATCTACGAGAAGCCTTTGTTAGTATAAAAGCATTTTAACAGAAGGTTGCAAGTTGCGATATTAGAATCTTTGTGTGCACACAGATTTAATAACTTGCTTTGCTTTAATAATTTACGTAGCTCTATTTACTATGTATGTAGATGGAATAGAGTAGTAAATTTTAGTGTGTTTGTGACTTAACTGTATGTGTTTGAATATTAATTTAGAAGCGGTTAAGGCGTCACGATAGATAACATAGTTCTGTGTTATGTCTCTGTACAGAGAGAGCCTGTTTTTCTTTATGGTGTAAAAGGCAAACATGCAATACTTATGGTATGTGACTACCGTTGCCTATGGACACCTGCAACTCCAGAGTCTCAGGTCCGTTGCCGGCTTTTGTGGATCGGAACCCCTCCGTCCTTCCCACCCGAGAAGGATTGGTAGCGGTCCCTAGACGAATCGTACCCTAGACGAAAAAAAACTAACACTTTCACTCACAAAGTTATTAAAATCGTAATAATTAAAAGCACCACTTGCACTCGTAAACGCATCCGCTGTTGATCAAGTTGAACTTTGGTGCGCCCCGCGTGCGCAGGTAATATGCATTGTTTATCAGGCTAGACGGTAAAACAGGTTTCAACATCTTTGGAGTATTTTTAAGTTTTTAGGTTTTGACCAACTTTTATTGATTTTTCGCCTGTGTGCGACGTCTAAAATCTTGTTTACATTGTAATTGTAGTAGTGTTGTTGTAGAACAATTGAAGACTTCGAAAAGTTGATGTTCGTTATTTTAAATAAGGTAATAGCAAAGGACGGCAATGGAAGGATGTGTTCAATGTACCTGCAACGCCATCAACTGCCAAAACAGCAGAACAACTTTCACATACACAACAAAGTGTAATCAGCGATGCTACCATCGACAACCAACTTCACTCTCTCTCTCTCTCTCTCGTTAATTGTTGCGGCCGAGTGCATCGTTTGTTATTCACAAAATTGTAATTCAAACAAATATACGTTTATATTTTAAATTTCACAATAAATCGTTCATTGAAGATGTCCTTGTCCCTCAATCGAACAGGAAGTAGAGATAAGTCTGTAGAGTAAGTTCCTTAGATAGATAGCTTGAAGACGTCGGAGTATGTAATTGATTTTGTATGTAAGCATATAATATACTATCATCTATGTTTAAATATGTTATATTTTAACAAGGAATAATACCACCAGATGAATGCTTGAAATTCTTTTCTATTTCCATACTACTATTGAATTTCATATTTATTCTCACCAAATAAGTGGACCTCGTGCGACTCCTTTAATTTTTTAAATTACTTGCACTAGTCATTTTTAAACACTTAGTGGGTAGTAACAGTTTTTTTTTTAATTATATCAGAATACATAAAAAATGCTTCTACCATATAAACAACCCACGATGGATTCTATTTTTAGAAAAAATAATATATTTGAACAGCAGATCAAGAATTGTATCGATTAATATACCAATGTTTTGAAAACATCCTGTTATCTCCTAAAAATAATTTAACAATAATAAAAAAACAAATAATATGGTAAAGAAGACGTAAGAAAAGCTAAGAACTTGAAGCAAATATCCAAAGAATATGATTCAAAAGTTTCGCTCTCTTAAATCGATCATTGATCGATCTCAATCGATAATCATGAAACATGTTGTTAGGGGTACAGAAAAAGATATATGGGACCTTTCTTAAAAATAATTGTGAAGTCACTTGAGCTATTAGTATTTTTTGACTAACCTGTTGGTGTCCTTGTGGTCGTAGGTTTGAGCATCACCATTTGTATTTGAAACCAAAATTCAAGGTACATCGAAAATACAGAACAGCACTTATAAGTTAGTCCTTAAAAATATTTATGTATACAATTTATTTAGCAGTAAAAGACCATTGTTGTACGATTGAAACTACAGCCATTACGTGAATACTTAAGAAATTTTTACGATACTCGATTAGCCAAAGTGAATAGAATCGAAGGCTGAATAAAACAGATAAATTGGTTGCTTATAAAGTTTATGAATTTTCTGAATTGTTCACTTAAAGCATTGGCTTTTAAACAATTGCCTAGAAACGAGTGTTATGACTCGTTGGCTTTATTCGGGTCTAAAGGCCGTCGTATGTTGGAATTGCTTCCTAACGTTTCGCTAGCATGAGTGGCCAGCTTCTTCAGCGTCTGCATCCAGTATTGGAGATGGAAGGACCTCTGAAGAAGCTGGCCACTCGACCCGAATAAAGCCAACGAGTCATCAATCGGCCGCGAAAGCCTCAACCAATTTGTCAAACGAGTGTTATGTTTATCTATAGATGTATCTATATTCTGTACCATTCTACCATTTTATATAAAAAGTACTAGCAGTAGTAGCACAGTAACATATTTTTATTTTGTGTTACATTTAACAGTTACACATTTAGTACATACATTTATTGCTAACATAAGAACTTCATTGATACTATTATAGTTTATTCATTATACATTACTACTATATGTATACTAATCTATTCAGTAAACGTGCAACCCACCAATGTTCGCGAAATAATGAAAATGTTTTTAAGTTTTTATGAATAAGAAGAAGAAAATTAAATAGTGCCTATAGAATCACAATATAAAGATTTAAATAGCTACAATTTTAACTTTGGAGTGTGACTGTGCTAAAATATCAATATCCCCACGGTATGTGTTGTACCGTTTCGTAGATATGACTGAGAAAAGGCCCACATACTGCCGTTATATTACTTGTCGTTCTGTATTTAACAGTATAGAATAGCCGAGATACACGCACCTCACGCTTCAATACAGTTCTAGGTACCACATAACATAAATGATTAGTAAAGCCTTTAAAATGAACTTATTATGTGTTCTGTAAATTTATACACGTAAACATGATTATTTCACCAAAAGCATTTTTAGGTTTAATTTTAAAGACATATTCAATTTCAGATAACCGTTTGACACAGAGAATGACGTCATCAAAATATATTTAAAAGTTAGTCTAAAAACTATTCCATTGCATTTACTGTTTTTAAAGCTTGGTGCCAGCGAGCTAACTTTGTGTATTTCCCAAAGAGTGTGTGCAAAAGAACTCAGGTGTGCACTTTGCTGCAATCGAGTTCCCTTTAGAAGAGTTCTGCCTGAATCGAAGTAAAAGCTTTCGAATATGCGGGACTTGGTTTGCTCTGGTTAGATTTAGGTTTGGCAGTGCTAAACGAGTAGCTTAGCGCTAAAACGTAAATGAATGTTCCGACATATGCTAACTTTGCTTGACGATCAATGATCACAGCCTTAACTTTTAGTAGTTAAAACATTAATTATAATAGAAATTTAGCTTGAAAACTTGAGTAATTCCCTAGGCATTTTAATTTAATGGATCTTGAAATAGTCTTGAATATTTAGGCTTAAGTCGTGATGGTCGTCGTCGTACACTATTTAAAGATTATCATTGTTTTAAGAAATTGACTTAGAATATCTCAAACAGTTTATTTACAAATAATCCACCAATAATACAATCCCTACATCTACTACTACTTTTTATACTAGCTCTGGGTGACAGAGCTAGTATAAAAAGTAACTAACTTAATTCCGATTTGAATCTTATTATAGGTATGAGTAATTATGGAACGACATTATAAGATACTTAGTCAGTAATGATAATATATATTATTGTTGCGCCATCGAGAAAAATAGTCTGGAACAATCTACCAGACGTGAGAACGAAGGACAACGCCATCTAGTGTCGGATAGCGCGCAACTGTGGACATTATGACGCTAGATGGCGCTACAAGTAGCTCTAGAATAATCTATTTAGTCTAGAGCCATCGATCGAATATTATCGTACATTCTAGTTATCTCGACAGCAATATAAAAGCGGATCGTGTTAGCCGTACGGGCAGTATTGATTCAAGATACAGCGAATAAACATCGAAGCGATCTTCTAGTGCGACTAACGAGTGATATAGTGATTTGTAATTGTATAGAGTGGTATTAATAAATATTGTGTTGTTTTTTTTGATAATCAATCGACTACTTTAATTTATTAAATACCCAGCTCGTAACAATTTAGTGTCAGAAGTGGGATTAAAGTATGCCGATTTTACCAAAGGAAGACACGGAAGGTATCCGAACTAGGAGTCAACGCAGGCAAGAGACTGATCAGAGGCGATTTGGAAGTGCACAACTGCCTACATTGGAGGGTCAGCAGCCAGCGATGGAAACCACGCCGTTCACATCGGCATTGGCAGCAGCTCCTGATATCACGGCCCTAATGGCGATGCTCCAGGAGCAGGCCCGCCGGTTGTAAGAACGGCTCCAGCGGAACAAGGAATAGCAGGCCCGCCGGTTGGAAGAACAGCTCCAGCGGGACAAGGAGGAGCAGGCCCGCCGCCAGGAGGAACAGATACTCTTGTTGAAAGGCATTCATGAGACCTTCGGCAAAGAACTCAAGGTAGTGAAAGGTCAGGTTCTTCAACACGAGAACCGTATAACTGAGGCCGAAACTTAGATTGCCGACGTGAAGAAGGCATTAGGAAACCTTAAAGTTGGAGACGGAGTGGCGACTACAGTAACTGCTACTCCTTCGGTGCGGGGGTTCAAAGTACCGCCGTTTGATGGAACATTTTCGTGGTCAGCCTACAAGATCCAATTTGAGGCTGTTATGACGGCGAACGGCTGGACAAAGGAACAAGCTATGACCGCGCTCACCTTGGGTCTCCGAGACCAGGATCTAACCGTCCTCGAAGCCCTCGGCAAGAAGGTAACCTATGAGCAACTGCTGGAGGCATTGGAGGCAAGATATGGTGACGCTCATCTGGAGCACATATTTCGTGCACAGCTGAAGGATCGTGCCCAACGCATCGGTAAAAACTTGCAACAGTGGGCTCTGGAAGTTGAGAAACTGGTCCGTAAGGCGTACCAGTCTGCACCTGCGCTCGTTGACGGGAATCTGGTGCAAGCTTTCATCGATGGCATTCGTGACCTCGAAGTTAGGGCTGCTGTGAGACTTGGGCACCATGAAACTCTCAAGGACGCTCTGGCCCATGCTTTGGAGGTGGAAGCTGTAAGACAAGACCATCGGTCTCAAAGGGTCCAAGAGGCGCCCCAAAGATAGTTCATGTAGATTGATTGGCGCGATACTATGGAACTGAAACAATCTACAAGACGCGAGAACGAAGACGCCATCTAGTGTCGGATAGCGCGCAACTTTGGACATTATGACGTTAGATGGCGCTACAAGTAGCTCTAGAATAATCTATTTAGTCTAGAGCCATCGATCGAATATTATCGTACATTCTAGTTATCTCGACAGCAATATAAAAGCGGATCATGTTAGCCGTACGGGCAGTATTGATTCAAGATACAGCGAATAAACATCGAAGCAATCTTCTAGTGCGACTAACGAGTGATATAGTGATTTGTAATTGTAAAGAGTGGTATTAATAAATATTGTGTTGTTTTGTTTTGGTAATCAATCGACTACTTTAATTTATTAAATACCCAGCTCGTAACATTATAAACAGTATGCTAACCGCCCGTGGGTTTAAAAATATGATGATGAACCTGATGAGACTTTGTTCAATAGATTATACTGACTGAAATTTTCCCTGAATGTCTTCGGAGCTGCACTTATTCCGTTAATTCAAATAGATGGTCCGGTGTCAAATTTCATTTACGGACTTTCACGCTCTGTGATGTGGTTGGTAGTAATTTCTTGTGTCCATCCGGTTTGTTCCACTCATATTTCAAGTCAAACTTATTTATTTATAGACTGGAAATATTTTACATTCTGACTGCTTTCATGTTAATGAATTGGTTCTAATCGTGATTTGAAATAAAGGGTTCTTTACTAATTAAGACAGACCCTTTCTAAGTAATGTACGTCATTAAATGAGATTCAGTGAATAATAAACAACGAAAAACATTTGCTTTTTAGTAGTAACGTTTTACGGCGTTACGTACTGTCACCATCAAATTATTTTTCATTTCACCAATGGTTTGTCATCAGATTAGTCGTATGGGCTTAAAGCAAGCACATTCACTTTGGTGCTTTCAATCTAATTAATTGTTGTAAAATGTTGCACATTTTAAAAAAACTTCACACACGGCTTGATTATTTGTCTAGCCAGTAGACGTCTATAAAATATCCTGCTACGACCCTTATAAGCGAAGCAGTGAGAATGGCTGCGTTTAATAAAAGTTGCGTGCTTATCTGCTTATCTTTTAACCTCACAGGTTTGACCTTTACGGGGATCAAGATTTCAATAAAGTATTCTCAATAAGCATTACTATCTAGGTCATGCGTCTGACCAATGTATATTTAGAGTGGCTTCGATTTGAATACTGTCTATTGGCTAGTAGTAGTTGTGTACTATGTCCCAAGAGGAATTTAAGCTCTAAACAGTGCACAGCATTGCGGGCCTGGTTTATCGGAGATACGACCGAGTGCGGCATAGCTCAGGGAATAAATCTATTTGATTGCCTGTATGATCATTGATGGCGAACATGCCTTCAAACTGTAGGTTAAATATTGCTTGTAATTTTGCCATGTGATCATTTACTTGTGTCTGTGAATATGAAAAAAAAAATAGAGTAACTAAAGAAACAAGATATTAGATATTTCATATACGGTTTTTGTTATATAATGTTCGTATAAAAAAACTATAAGGTCTAAGTCCCATCATAAAGTATTGGCTGGAGAGGCGAAATGGCAGCCTCTCCTACCTGCTGACGCAGGTGCTCACCTGACACGGCTGCTTCGGTAAGTTCCTGTGTCGTATAGGCCGGGAGCCAACGTCTGGATGCCACCACTGCGGAGGTTGTCGCGAGGACACTGCACTCCATACTCTAGCGGAGTGCTCAGCATGGACGCAACAGCGACGTGTCCTCGTGGCCATTGGCGTGGAAAATCTCTCGCCAGAGACCATGGTTCAGTCCATAGTACAAAGTGAGAGTGCGTGGGAATCCACCGTCTCTTTTTGCGAAGGGGTGATGCTGATCATAGAGGCGGAGGAACGGGAACGGGAGAGGACTAGCACTCTCTCGTCCCGCAGCAGAATGATCTCCGACCTCCATGAGCGCTGGCCTGGGGGTAGCGGATCGGGTTGCCCGCTAACCTAGCAGAAGCAGACCTGAGACGGTAGCTCGTCGTGTTCTGCACGCGCCTCTCTAAGTTGGAGGGGGGCTAGGTCCCCCGCTTTCCACGGTGTGGTCGCCTGAGCATCAGGTGACCAAGGTCTGCAGGGTTATCGGAAGCTTCCTCCTTAGGGTATACCTGGGTCTTCTGCAATAGACCTCGTGACGGAACACCGTGTTTCCACACGAAAAAAAAAAGGTCTAAGTATTGAGTGAAAATTTAAACTTTTTTAAAATTTCGTTAATTGCAGCTATATAGTAATTTGTGTTAGTTTTATATGGTCTGAGGTTTTACCCTGATTAATTTACTGTATAATTTCACAACACATGAAAATGTAATTAAGTCAAAAGTCAAGTCAAGTCTTAAACGTTTATAATTATTTACTATACAGTCCTGTTTAGTTCTATTGGGTAAGTATTAATACAGTTAAAAACAAATTAACATTTTAGACAATGATGCTTGACGGAAGTTTTATATTGTAAAAGGCAAATGGAAGCCAAATATCTGTAGTTAGTTTTCCAAGTCCAATACTCAGTTGTTCCTTAGATACAACGCAGTTAAATTACAGGAGTCCAACTCCACACACAAATACTTTATATTACATTTTGGTTGTAAGAGACCTCCTTTGAGACAAAATGATTTTGTAAGATTTGTAAGACATCCGTACATACATACCTATTGTGTCTGCCACTTGCTTCTATCTGGTTAAAAATATACACTTGTTTAATTCGATCGATGAAACTTTTACATAGAGGTGATTCCACCTATCATGCGCATTATAATAACCGAGGAATGCTTACAATATTTTATGAAACAAGACAACTTCATACAAACAAATTTGAAAGCAGAAATTTAAATGTTTATCTGCGTCGATGAAATTTAAGTTTAGATAGATAGTTTAAGATTAGGTTGAAGGTAATTTAATATATACTATTACCTTATAAACTGTTTTAATTTAGTTTCAGGGTTTCTTGAGATAATTAAAAGTTATGCCTGTGCAGGGATTGCATAACTTAGAGCCGTGATTTGGCACGTATGGGTTGCAAGGCCCAACTCATCTCAGCCCTCTCCTTTTTCCCTGACCTTACCCCACCTCTCCTCTTTCTAATCTCCTCGTCCACCCTCTTCTCTTTCTTTTCGGAGCATCGCCCGACCCCCACACTCTCAAAGGGGGGCAGCGCACTTACAACTTTTGAGTTGCAGATGTCCATGGACGGCGGTTGCCACTTCCCACTGTGTGACTCGTCTGTTCGTTTGTCACCAAATATTATAAAAAAAAAATACACCGTATTTCCTTATTTATTTTATTACTGTACATATTTTATCTATTAATTCATTCCTTGTCTCTACTCTATTAATACATTCCTTGTCCGCATATTCAAACAAAAGCGTCTCTAATCTGTCCACAGATAAAGGTTAGAATATTTCAAGATTAAGTCGATCCACAATCTGTGATGTTCACATTATAAGGGGTCCTAGATGGCTCAACACGCCATAATAGACGCCAGGGATTTCAAAATGTAAACAGCTAACAATCAAGCTTTACTGAGACTGTTGTTTAACTAGATGCTCGTAGATCGAGTACTCTTTATTAACTATTTAGTAATTGTTAATTATGTCTATACCTACAATAAGCAAATAGCACTAACATTGCCTCTGAACACTTAACTATAATCAAAAAATATGGTTTTGTTAAAAAATTGTTTAAAGTTAGAGAGTACGGGTCGGACTTCAGATCACCAGCCGGTTCGAGTTGTGTTGTTCTGTCTTACTTGAGCTATTGCCTGTACTCCCCAATGCGTCTGTATAAGCAATATCCCTTCACCACCATCACCAGTATGATAGTTACGAGAGATAAGCTGAATGACAATTATGTGATACCGTCTAATTAAAAACGTACTTAATCTAGTAACATATTTTTAGTGGAAAAACACCACCAAAACTAAATCGATTCATCGCGTATATTAAACATGCGTATCAGTTTATAAAATATTACCGTATCAATAAATAAATTCAGCACACGTACCTTTAGAAGTTACAGACCTTTACCTGCCCTGCTCCAAAAAAGTTTGTGGAGGAACGGGTGATGTCAGAACTGGGTTGACACTGATTTAACTTGTTTACTCTCAAGTCGCAACACCCAGCCTGTCCTATTTTACGTCACAAATAGCCTGGAGTCCATCTTAATTAACACGAGGAGCACGATTATTAATTAACAGCAATTTAGCACTTGATGGAGTCCCATCGACCTTTGTACTAGAGAATTATTCTACTTCAGATTTATCCTTTACGGCTTTAAAGTATTTATTCAGATTTCAAGGGTATATTTTTATTACTGTTTGATGTATTCATAAATGATTTATTTTATGTTATGAGCAATCAGAAATGGTTATAAATGCTGCTCAACTCAAATGGATGTGGGTCTCCCCACGTCATATGAATTTAGAATGTCTAAGTATCATGAATCAATACAAAAAAAAGCGAAAATATAGAAAAAAATAAGCATAACTTTGCTAGGAAAAATATGAAACAACTATACATACAAATGACCGAAATCAATTTTAGGAAATAAAGTTAATAAAAATACCTACTATGTGTTTGTATGATATTTTTCTTGTACACAGTCACATAAAGTTCTCTCGCACTCTCTTTCTCTCTATATTTATAATACGAAGAGTGATTGGAAGATTACGTATTAAGTTTCATTAAGAAATAGACTAATAGCAATAATGTTAAAGTCAATTTTATAATACGTAAAGTTTATAATTAAGAGGTGGCAACATTATTTTAATGAAACAAATATTTAATTTGCTACGCCGTCACAACATTCAGACAATTTGACAAATTCTTTAGCTCCACAGGGCCCGATTGAGATAACATTGCTCTGTTGCTGTCATTAAGATGTCACAACTTATAATTAAAGTTGGACATTACAAGTCCGACTTTAAGCAAATACAATACTGATTACAGACTGATTCTGATTTGGGATTTGAGCTTAATGTTGATTGACATGTGTCCAGAATAATAGATAGATAGTATAAATATATTACACAGAGTCCTGTCTCGTGTTTATTTAAGTATCTATCTGCAATCACAAACAAACTAGCATCACTCTCTATAGAAACTTTAACTATCGGCCATGTGTGGAGTAAACGGGTCTGAAGTGGAAAGGTTAAGTCGATGAAACGTTCCTTTTTAATCTTATAATTTCCATTTTATTTAAACGCTATGATTATGTCTATTATTTTATAATGTTATAGGGCTAAAACCATAGAGAAAAATTAACTTTAAAAATAAAATATTGGAAAATAAGAGTGGGTAATAAGTTAAATGGAACATAATAGATATTTTTAAATAAAACGTAGAGGTAACGTCTAAAAGTCGATTGGTCTAAGAACCAAAATCGAATTTAATCGAAAATATAATAAATTATTTTCATTCCCAACAATGATTAAGATAGCTTAGATTGACTAAGTAAAAACGAGAAAAGCGGCCAGTTAAAATAAAATATGCACCGTAGACCTAAATTATTGAATGGATTTATTTTAAAGTCCCCATACCCAAAGCTATTAATACAATACATACATACATTTATCTATGTAGTAATGGCGGTTCTTGCAAATCTTTAAAAGAAATGGTCCTACTACTTTAAAGAAGCAAAAGACTATTTAAGACTGCATTAAAGAACATGTAATTTGCTGGCAGGTGATTTCTACTTTTCATATATACTTACGAATAACCTACATACGGGGTAGGCAGAGATGCAACCACATTTTGCAAATTAGAAGGTGGGTTAGAGGGCAACTTACCAATGTTCATACTTATAATATCCATGACTTGTACTAGTTTGCATGGCAAAAAATATTACTATTATATTATTATGAAATATGCAACAACTTGGATAAAAGGGAAGCTGAATCATCGTCCTCATCATCTTGAAAGCAAAACCAGAGATTATTAATGTAGAATAAGAATTTTAGTAAATAAAAAGTACCCCGATATGTAGTTGTACTTGCCTATAGGGGTTTTAGCGTTTTAAAAAATAAAAATAAAAAAACAGAAAACTTATTATTCTATTAATTGTATTTATGTAGAAATCTTGATTTTTTATGCTTTTACCTCATTAATTTTGGTACACAATTAATTTTATTTCAGAAAAGCAGCCCATAATGATAACTTAAGTAAATAAAAACTTTCTGTTACGGTAAAAAAGAAAAAACAACGATAAGAGATGAACAGAGACGTGGTTTAGATGACTATTAGACTTTCACTTATGCATATTATGTCCATAATTGTGCACTGCATACATGCTACACTGAGTTTTGTAGCGTGATACTCTCTAGAACACTGCTGGCCGACAGCAGCCTGTTACGTCTGGAACGCTAACAAAATCATAATCACCTCTTCCTTATATTATAAATGCAAATGAACTTTAGAATTTAATAGAAGAGAGTTATATATAGTTGGTGATATTAACAGCTTAGTTAACGGCTTGTATCCTAATAATCTACTCATTTTTATTTTCCTTTCACAACTCTTAATTCCGTAGTTTTTATCAGTCACATGACAGTCCAAGATTTTGTCACAAAGATTGTTAAACTCGTTTTATAATAAAATTTCTATAACCCGCTCATAATAAACTTAGAGGTAACTAAAGAAGCAAGCTATAATATTTAATTGGGCATATCGAGCTTCCATCGGTTACTTGTAAGCTTTTTAATAGCCGTACTTTAGCGGCAATATTATGATGATCAATTCCAAGAGCTTGTACCCTCTGGGGCGACTTATCTAACTTATTTATCAGATAAGCTAGATTTTGTGGTTCATATTATTAATAAGCGTTGTTACTGTAGCTATATACATATATACTTAATCAACAGCTAATTATCTTTTCTAAGGTGTAGGTATTGATTCTGTATTATTACAATAATTACTTTTTAAGTTGCACTCACTGATGTTTTTAGGGTAAGTCAAAATAGTTTCAGGGTCGATACATTAACCTTCTCAAGAGCTGGAGCGGCTGATAGTGTGTCAAATTCTGGACAAACCTACATCGAAACTAACCCACTGACCTTTACTCTTGGCGAATCTATAATAATAAATAAAGAGTGTCTAAGTTGGAATTTGACTTTTATAAATAAATACATAATTAACTCTACTATTTAAATCAATATTTGGGTTGTCATCCCTCGGTTATGTATATTAATCCATGAAGTGTAACCCCTACTATTGGAGGAATGTTAAGTACTTTGATTGTTATTTAAAATTAATATAAGCAACAGCAAAAAAATAGTCCCAATCAACTGTAAGAAGTTAGTTTGGTCAAAGGCAGCGTATGTTATGATAAGAATATAATAATAGAGACAATTATATAATATATTTGTAGAACAAAAAGAAAGAAACGAGTTTCGGGGCACAGCTGAGGTACATTGTCGGAGAATTTTTATTAAATCTCTGATATGTGAAGTACGTTTGGGAATGCAGATTTGAATATAACAGATGTATCGCAGACTGAGGGGAAATCTGATTCCAATATCATTGTCCATGATGCTCAATGCTCCAGGCAATTTGCTTCATTGCTATAGAACACGTGGAAAATAAGAATATTTGTTCATATTGAAGTTGAGAAGAGCACAGAGAGAAGATTGTATTTTATTTTCTACAATCGAGTTGCTACAAAATTACTTAGTCTTGTAGTGAAATTTTTGTTTTACTGAAAGTTGTATGTGAAGCCAGAAGTAGAAGTTGTTACTGAGGACCAGTATTTTTGTTTTCTTAAAATGCACTACACATTTACATACTTACACAAACGGTCCGAAAATACGGCAGGCGACAATTTTTCCATAGGCTGGTTGTGCGAGGAATTCTCTTGTCCTGTGCATTATGTGTACTTTGTGTTCATGTTTTTGTAATAATGAAAATACAAATGTAAATGACATATGTACAATACACATATGTATATATATGGGTACATAATGAACCATGCAGCATTTTAATTGTTAAGTTTTCTTTTTTACAAAATTTACATTACCATTTGGCATAATCATTATCATCATCACCAATCAGACTATCGCAGTCCACTGCTGGAAATAGGCCTCTCCAAACGTGTACTATACCACCACATCCTCCGGCTTTCGTATCCAATCTATCCTAGCAAATTTTTTCAGGTCGTTAGTCCATCTGGGTGGGGACCGTCGTACCTTCCTTATACTATATATATATATACGCACACACGAACACGTCTCAGCACACACGAAGTCCTACAATTTAAGGCATTGCGGCAAGCATGACGTGAAAACTCGACGTAGTTTGACAAATGCTGCTCAACCGTTTAGCATAAGTTAAACTAAAAATATTGAAAAAAAAAAAAGATAGAAAGTCTTTATACATATGAAATCGCTTACTTATTTTTAAACAATTCCTAAGGATGCCTAGAACAAACAATATGGATTACAGGCTTACAAGTACATGCAATAACTAATAAGCAAAACTTATGTTTGTTGTTTTTTGTTTAAGTAAGTTTGTTAAGAAATTCTATAAAAAATTACTAATTCACTTTAACCTTTTGCGTATTCCCACCCATTCCAGGCTCCAGGCGTCAGGTTCAAAATACTGGGGATGAATTTATTTATAATTGTTTAATATAAAATGGGGACGGAAATTTTTATTGTGGTTTAAAAACGTTCAACTTTATCAAACCCAAATTAAAAGTTGACGGAAATTTATACAAGTATGGTAAAAAGAAATTATGGGTAAAAAGAAGTTCTTTATTAAAATATATATTTTAGAGATACAAATATAACATTACTCTCAAACTATGACCGTGATTTTTTATTCATAATCTTTATTTTTATTTTCTGAAAGACCAGACATTTTTTTTTACTATTATTTTGTTAAATAAAAAAATATAAACAGCCTGTAAAACAAATTGTAAAGACCGATAAGATCTTCAAACTTACAAGAAAAGAAGGTATTCCTACCTAAAAGGCTGTCAACTCACCTGCCACTCTTGAATTGCAGGTGTTCATGGGCGGCGGTAGTCACTTACCATCAAGTGATCAGTCTGCTCGTTTCTCATAAAAATTGTTTAGTTTTTATACATACAGAGTTGATAATGTTAGTGAAAATTTAACACTATTCACAATTCAAAACTATTCAGAGTTCTTGTCATAATGAACGATACGAGAACGAAAACTATCTACATAAACTATTAGCTAAAGTTATCAGCAATTGGCAACTAACTTAAGCCGTGCAAATGGGTAAGATATCTTAGATGTCAAGGCGAACATAGACAGATCCCGTTAAGTCTTCTTTAAGTCGAATCTGTCATTATTATTCCTTGGAAAAGGGGTCGAGAGCTCACCAGATCTACACCTGCGCTCTGCAACAAATAACCGCGTAAATCTGACAAATTGTATCACATCCATACTGTTCACGAGAGCGTCGTGCCGAGTTGAAAATAAAAAAAATGTATGAAAACTTAAGGTCGCCGATTTGGTCGGTCATGACCTCTGCTCGGCACATTTTGAGGTCTCGTGCAAATATTGCCGTTTTTGTACAGCACCCGCTGACTCGGATAACATTTGGGATGGCATTAATCTCTCTGTAATTTGTGTTTGTAATAGAGATTTTTGGATGCTGGATAATATTTTATGTCATGTAGTCATTCTGTCGATTTAAAGTATTTGAAAATGTATATAAAATAAATTATATATTACAGTAATAAATATTGAATAATACAGTTTTCAGATTTTATAAATTCAGATTCTTCAGAGAAGTAAAGTCCATTCGTTTTGTAAAGGGGTTTAGTTAAAAAATGAAGATGAAAGAATTTTACCCTCGGAACCTCAACTTAACTATGCTTTGGCCCAAATGGGCTGGCTCGAGCGGAGTATGACCAAGATCATACAGAAAACCTGTCGACAAACAATGCTTACATAATATTGCCGAGTGAGTGAGGGTACGTGAGGCCTAACTCCTCCTCTCTTCTTAATGCATAACTGTTAAATATACTGTTAAATATAAGCTCTATAGACTATCACCTATTATTATATTTACCCCGTTTTAAACTATAATTTAGAACAGCCTCATTTTTGGCTCCGACATTGACTGAGCTTCGGATCTTGTAGTAGAGTTGAAATGAGAGGGACTGCACTTAACGCTTTTATTTTAACTTCCCAATAAATATATTAAAAAACAATAAAGTATTTTTGCCCATGAGTTTCGTGAGCGCCTCGGTCGTTAAGTGGCGGGGCTCCTATACTGCGTCAAGTGCCGCAACTATTACCCCACGGCGCCCCTCGCCGCGCCCTACGCTCCATTGCCGGCAAACGAGCAGACGGGTCACCTGATGGTAAGTGACTACCGCTGCCCATGGACACCCGCAACTCTAGAGTCACAAGTGCGTTGCCGGCCTTTTAGGTAGGAGTACGCTCTTTTCTTGACTGTTTTAAGGTCGTATCGGTTCGGAAATACGGCAGGCGACAATTTGTTCCATAAGCTGGTTGTGCGAGGAAAAAGCTTCTGGTGAAGCGCACAGTGGGGTAGTGCCAATCGTTCAGGTGATGGGGATGGATATTTTGTCGCGTAGGACGATGACGGAAACCTGCAACCGGTATAAGTATGAACAATTCCTCTGAACACTCCCCATGATACAAGCGATAGAGGATGCAGAGTGAAGCTACATCTCTACGCAACGCCAAGGTGTCAAGTCGATCAGATATATCTTGGCAGTCGATGATGCGAGTCGCTCTCCGCTGAATGCGGTCATGAGGGAGAATCTGGTACTGGGGTGCACCTGCATAGAGATGAGAACAGTATTCCATGTGCGGCCGAACCTGCGCCTTATAAAGTTGCAGGCGATGGGCTGGAGTAAAATACTGTCTCGATCAGTTTAGCACACCAAGCTTTTTCGAGGCTAATATGGCCTTACTCTCTAAGTGACCGCGAAACTGGACTTCGCTTGATATATCGACGCCAAGGATTCCGATACTGGCTGATGCAGTTAGGGAAGTGCTTTCAAATTGAGGTGATTCGACCAATGGCATCTTTTAAGCGGTGGACGCGCAACCCGGTTTCTTCGTGGGGTTAAACTGGACTAGGTTAAGTTGACCCCAATCTGAAACAACAACAAAGTTTCGATTTCAGATACAAGTTTGGATCGGCTTTCGATGACGTTTACCCGAGAAATGTTAGCGCGGCCGGTGTAAAGGGCATCACTCGTGCTATCGTCCGCATAGTAATGGATGCTGCTAATCTGCAGCATGTCATGGATATGCAGAAGAAACAGCGTGGGTGATAGCACACAGCCTTGTGGGACACCAGAATTAACAAGCTTGCATTCGGAGCATGCACCGTCAACAACGACCTTGATGCTTCTGTCTGTAAGAAAACTGGTGAGCTAATTGCACAGTTTCTCGGGAAGCCCATAGGAAGGAAGCTTTGCAAGGAGCGCTTTGTGCCAGACCCGATCGAAGGCCTTCGCCACGTCCAAACTAACGGCCAATGCTTCGCCCTTGGCCTCGATAGCTATCGAAGAGTTTTAACATATTTTTGGGATTTAAAACCACGGTGTTGTAATCTGGCGTATCACATAAGAGCCATACATCATAAAGCTAAAGTAAGCCGTGAATAAGTAAAGGGTTTAAGTGATGTAAGTTATTAATGGAACGTATCACACTGAGGCTTAATACTTTAAGTACGGTCAGGACTTTGCTGACGGCCCTAAATTATGCATATCACTATCCCTGAGGTTAATGACACTAATTTTATTTATCGATCTATAAATATATAATTCTGAGTATGTGCAACATCCGATTTTTGTATATATCCGATGTGTTCTATCGAGTCGGTTGAGTTGTTCATGAAGTCTTTAAAGTTATAACTATGAATACAAAAACATGAATCTTTACTTTTAAAAACATTTCAATTAGTTTAATTATTATTATCATGTCGCTGCATTTTCGATCACAATGGAAACTTTACGCAGTAAAAAGCAATACATAAATACAATTCTTTAAACCCTATTTTTAATTTACGTCTTTCTTTAAAAGTATAAAGGTTATCCGTTTTCAACAATTTTTTTCAACGAATAACACTTTTTTTATAGTTTAGCATATCTGCAACAAAGTAACCGTTGTTTTGACTGTATAATTTGTGAATACGTTATGGCAAATTAAATGCAGCTTTGGTTGAATTTTCTTGATAAAATTGGAGTTATTTGCAAGTCGAATTGTCTTCGCTTTCCAAGATTACTTTGGCTAGGGAGCGAACTGTTCCGTTTGACTTAAACCCTCAATAGAGAAAGAAGAATACTTAAGACTATGTCTATATAGACTATGTATTTACTATCATTTTAGTATATGTGTGTATTTACTATTATTTTATTTCAGAAAAGCAAAACTGAAAGCAGAAAAATTCATATTTATTTCTTCTAACTCTCAACAGAAGTTTTAATTATACCAAGTATAGCCTCTGGTATTCTAATATTACACATGTTTGAAGTGTTTTGCTTATAAACTTGACACTTAAGAAAACATCTCACATTTTAATATGAAAATTGTTTAATTTCTATCATCCTGTGTCACGTCAAACAATACTTTAAGGCAGGTTTTAAAAGTAGCATATGGCAAGTAAAGGCTAGTACTTAAGGGAGTGAAAAGCTTGGTATAGTGAATATTTATAAACATAAGAAATCACTTAACGTTTATGGTAAGATTGAAAATATAATCAACGATAATTTCGTATGAGTTAGGTTGTCAGACTATGGAGTTGCAGCCTTCTTATTATTAAGAGTATGTTACACGTATGGTACAGTTATATGTCATGTGTTGTCAGTAGTATTTTATTTACCTTAAGAAGGTCTTGTGACGGCCTAAGTTGGCCTAAGTTTTTTTTTATGTAATATGTATATACGAATATTGCTTAAAGTGCTCTTTTGCTTGGCTTTCTTTAAATTTGAGACAACAGCACACAATAATAAATCAAATATTTTATGAATACATCAAATCAACACCAAAGACTAATATAGAACATATATAGATCGGTAAAAGTTCGCGGTCGTGACCACCATGCACGAGTAGATTTTCGCGCTAGCGCTCTTCAAGCTACAGTTCAGAATTCAGAAGCCCGAGGGTGAATTATAATTAACTGGTGAACTCTACAGTCTTGTAAGAAGCGAGTTACCCTGCAAACGGCTATTGTTTTTAATGAATTCCCAACTTTTGCTCCCGAGTTCGCCTTTGAGTTCGAAAATTACCTGCAGCGAAAATTCTTCTACCCACAAAATAGCTGTCAGCTAATTTATCTATTAGCTTCTCGCTACACTGATCTCTGATTGTCAGTTTTTGCTAAAGAATTTATTGCATACTTTATTTAGATAGTTTGAAGGCACTTTTTATTCATTGTTGTTTTAAAATTAGCATCAAAGTATTACAAAGTCGCTTTTACTTTAAAGCTCTGATATCATCGTAACTTTATATTTACGATGGAGTGGCTCGCCTTTCGTATGTCTTTTGCGTTTCTTGACTTTATGGCATCCGCATAAATTCAAATTGCGAATAACCTTTTGTGTTCCGCTAATCCAGGATCCAAGGAAATCCATCCATCCTTAATGAAAAAATATGCTAAAATTATTTCAAGAACCTTTTAATACGAAGTTGAAGAGGTGTTCAATAAGATTAAACAGTAGGTAAAAGCAGCCCCCTCACAGTAAATGTTATCTTTAAAGAAATTTTTGTTCAAAAGGAGATGGATACTCCATTTGCTTACTCTTCTGATCTTTATTAACATCTATTTTGATGTTTTCCTGCATTTTGGGTTTTAATAAAAATATTCTAAAAAAAATATTGCTTGATTTTAGCATTTAATATTCGACGATATTCAAATATTTTCCATAAACAATCCAGCTCTTATTGCGAGTATTTTTTGTGTATTTTTACAGACATTTCGTTATTTTTTGTTTAATGATATACAATATAGAGAAGACTTTCCTTAATTAAGCTATTATTAATTTATATCTTATTTAATATGTGACGTTGATTACTTATAAATAAACATATGAATTGATAATTTTAATATAAAAAATATATTCAGGTATACCTTTTCTAATCGTAGGTAATCATGATATTTGCAATCAATATGACAATTTAACTGAAAAATTGGACAGAAAATTGTAATACAAGTCTTAATAACGCATTTTTTTTTTTTTTTTTATACTAAAGGGGGCAGACGAACAGACGGGTCACCTGATGGTAAGTGACAACCGCCGTCCATGGACACCCGCTTCTCAGGAGTCGCAAGTGCGCTGCCCGCCTTTGAGGGGGATGAAAGATGGGGGATGCAGGGAGCGGAGAGAAGAGAGGGGGATGAGGATAAAGGTGATGAGGGGAGAGGAAAGGGGAGAGGGGGGGTTCGGCCTCCGGAAACCTCACTCATTTCGGGGAAATGCAACGCACGCGTTACTTCACAACCGGCTTTCTGTGAGGCCGTGGTATCGCACCGGTCGAGCCAGCCCATTCGTGCCTAAGCATGGCTCTACCACTGTTGACATAGTATATATATAGACCATAGTACAAATACATAATAACGCATACATACAATAGTATAAATACATACGTTTACATTTGTATCCCAGGAGGGGTAGGCAGAAATGTATGAAAATTGTATTTTTTTTCAATTAGGTCCAATTTAGTTCCACTAAAGTAACAGGGGATAAGACTACCTATTGCAACTAGTACTACTTTAGAAATTAAAGATGGGAAAATTTACAGTAAATTGATCTGGAAGGAGCGAAAAAGGTATCGGTAATACGAATGGATTGGGTATTTATAAGCAA
This sequence comes from Tyria jacobaeae, assembly GCA_947561695.1. Classification (NCBI taxonomy): domain Eukaryota; kingdom Metazoa; phylum Arthropoda; class Insecta; order Lepidoptera; family Erebidae; genus Tyria; species Tyria jacobaeae. The sequence continues at coordinate 10,439,080 of OX387221.1, read as the reverse complement.
TATCTTGAATAGGTTAAGGTCAGAGCTCTCCAGTATTTACGTACGTATTCTATCATCGCGTCTTGTAGTCGGGACCTCAGGTATACCCTAGAAAGGAAAAGCCTTTGACCCCAGCAGACTTGGCCGCCTTTTAACAAGACGACCCCGCTATGGTGTGATCCTACCTCTGATTTAGAGAGGCACGCGCGGAACACGTCGCGCCACCTTCTCAGGCCTGCTTCTGCTAGAGCGATGGATATCCCCGTCCATCACCCTCAGGCAAGCGCTTATGGAGGCCGGAGATCGTTTTGCTCTCTCCGGCGTCTGGTGCGTCTTCTTCGGGACGGAAGAGTACTAGCTTTCTCCAGTTCCCTTTCCGGCGAGTAGTTGAATACGAGGCGGCGGAATCCCACGCACCCTCGCTTTGGAGCATAGATATAATCATGGCCTCCAGCGAGAGGCTACCCACGCTGATAGCTGCCACGAGGTCGGTACGTTGCTGTGCCAATGCAGAGCATTCCACCAACGTGTGGAGTGCGGTATCCTCGCGGCAGCCCCCGCAGTGGTGGCACATAGGAGTTGGCTCCCGGCCTATACGACACAGGTACTTCCCGAATACTCATACTTTAATATCCAAATATTTACATTTGCCTATAACTAAAAAAATATATAATAAAATAAAAAAGGGGCTATTTAAAAACAAGGCTATATACTGGTAGTATTTTCAAGAGGCTGGCAGCATTACCACGTTGAAACAATAATGTAAAGGGTTGTAAAAACTTGGAACATCATAACTTCAAAAGATTTCCTATGAGGTTACAGAGGTTTTTTTAAAAGCGGTTTAATTTTTTTGTATGGAGTTGTAATATCAAAGCTACAGTCCACGGTTTATGGATTTGTTTTTAAAGTAAATAAGTAATATCAAAAAGTATACAGAATGAGATACTTTAGACGCAAAAGTGAATCTATCAACCTAACTGATTATTGAGTGTACAATAATAGTGTAGGCTAGCTAAAATATATACATGGCAATCTGAAACCAACAGTAGTACTTCCATTAGACATGGCGTATTGTACAATACAACGTTAGGAACAAATAGCTATAATTCGATTCAACAGTGCACCCCAGAGAGCCGTATATTCCTCTACATCTAACAACATATGTACATCTTGTATGTGTAGGTAGTTATAAAGAGTACCGACAATTAATGTCTACGCTAAAAGGTCTGTTACTGTGCGAAATTTATGCTATACGAAATAAAACTGTATTAAGTCTTGAACTAAGTTCCTTTTTAATAAAATAAGCTTATTAAGATTTCTCCTTCTTAGTTAAGTGCTACAATGCGTTGAGTTTTAGCTAGATACATATATAAATATAAGATGTATTTTACTTATCTCTTAACATATAAATTTTTAATGATACTAAACTTGGTTGCCAGACTAACAATATTAAGTTATAAAACTTAATATTGTTAGTCTTTTTATTGACATAAAGTGTTAAAATAGTTATAAAGTGTTTTGTTTTATTAACATAGATTTTTTATTTATTTTATATACATATATTTGGGCAAGTTTATTTATATATTCAATATCCCTTTTCACCATGATCCTACGGGAGGACGTGTTTAAATACGTACTAAAAAGTGTGACGCTATTACTACCTCTTACGGCAGGCAGCGCGGTGCAATTTGGATGGTGATTTCAGGTAGATTTTTTTTTTCTTTTTTTAAAACGTCATCTTCCTCCCGTACTTGGAATTATTCCAATAACAACGGACATAAACAACACACTGACACGGGACAAATGATGATGATTTACAATTTTTTTTTGTGCCTGGTTGGAATCGTAGCCACGACCTCCGGTTCAGAATTCAGGTCAGGATCACTAACCACTGGACCAACAGTTTCTAACAAAACTAAAAATACTGACAGCTTATGCTCATTTCCACTGCTAGCTATCTCTATGCTACAGATTATACACCAAATTTAGCAAACTGAATCTAAATCCAAAATGCACCGCTGTCTCTCTGACTATAAATTGCAAAGTGAAAAAAATACTATCTGCAGAGTAGGTATAAAGCAGAAGTTCTTATTTATATGTTTGTGATAACATATTATCCGAAACCAGAAGTTACTTATACTTTTTGGTAAATGAGATAAGCAATTTTACACACAATGAGACATAATGAAAATAAGTTAAGAATACAATTCTGGTCAAGTTGGTCCTTTCTGCTCGCCAGCCGAAACAAAAAAAAAAGAAAAATAATCCTTTATTTTAATATTTTAAGCTGGCATTTTAAGGCCTAATTTCGGATAATATGTGACGTGTATGTAATTAGTATTATAATCGGTCAATAAAAAACAGAACTTATTTTTTATCTAGCAGAAGGCTGAAAAAAAAAACTAATTATAATGAAATCTGTTAGCTGTAGTCAGGTAAAGTGGCCCGGCGTAATGGAAATTAAATTACCCTCAATCTGTCGCTAACAATCAATGGAATGATTACATTCTCTGTGAAAAACTCAACAAATAATTGGAAGTGTAATTATTGTGCACAAATATTTATCGTTCTGTTTGTACGTACTGAACATTAACGTGATGTTTTACAATAAAGAAATTAACGAGGTCTTTTAGGTACCTACTTTGAGTTCTTAGTAAAATATTTAAAATTTTAATATCCAAGCAAATTGAACGTATTGTTTATATTTATTTCGAGAATCTACCATGTTTTTTTAATCGACTTCAAAGGGTGGCCATAATCTTTTTTTTTAAGTATGTTAACCAATTATAGTAGATGGTGTGCTAATGTTTTCATTATTTTTGACTGAAAGGGTTTTTTTTTCTAGTTTGTCTCACCATCACCAGGTAAGGATCTGATTATGGGATCCCGCAGAAATACATACCTTTAGCGATTTGGATATGTCATATAGTAACTCGTGTATTTTCAGACTGGAACTGAAGAAGAAGAAAAATAGTGATTAACGGAATGGGATCCGATTTATTATTTACGCTCTTACGCTTAAAATTAATATAACAAAGAATAAGGATATTTCTCCATAGTTAATGCACTTGCATCATGAATAGGAATATGTTTAAAGTAATATCAACAATTAATACGAGCCTTACAAAATAGATTATAAACCAACCTTCTTTGAAATAATTAAAAACTTACCTAACTAAACTTAACAGCACTACTACCAGACTTGTACCACTAGTCTCACGACAAGCAAAAACACAAAGCTAGCACAAGACGCCTCTTGTAAAGAGTCAGGAATGTTTAGTGCTACGACGTGTTGTCTACGGCGTTCGTAGTACCAGTAGTACAGCGCACAAACTATTTGGTTGATATTTCTAAGAAAATTTCTTTATAGAGATTGTACAGTAAAATGTATACATACACATATAGTAAATGTTTTTATTTAGTATATTCCGAAAATGGATTTGGTGCAATGGACTACGTTTGTGCAAAACAGTTATACAAAAAAATGGAACTACGGACGGGATCTGACAGGTCACGGTTGCCATTTGGCCTGGTAAGATAATTACGAAATCATCAAAATAATTATTCGGTTTTGTTTGATATCAAGTAGGTACTCTACATTCTTGTTAAGTCATTTTAGATTTATAGTAACGGATGAATGGCATAGTTTTATATTACTATAAAACTATGCCATTCATCCGTTACGTTATTGTCTGTTATATCAATATTGAACGGACGTGTTGGTATAGTGGTTAGTGATCCTGACTGCTGAACCGGAGGTCGTGGGTTCAATTTCCACACGGGACAAAACTTTGTGTTATTCAAAAATAGTTCTATTGAGTCCGGGTATTTTTGAGTCTGTTGATTGAATTTTTGTAAAGCCCCCTGCGACATAGAAATTATTGCTTGCCCGGATTACGAATGTATTTGTCGTTGTCTTTTTAAAGAATTAAAATAAATATATATTCTTATATTATAAAAAAGGATGTCAGTTTTTATAATATTAGGATATATGTATATTTTTGGTTACGGTTCTGTATGAATTTCTTAAAAAATGACCTACACTTACTACCTTTTTTAAATAAAGTTTTTGACTTAAAAATAAATCAGTGTATCCGTATACAATGTCGTCCATTTAGGGCCATACGATTTCACGGTCGAACGCGCGGCCGACGCGAGACAGCCTTGCCTAGGCCCGGTTCAAGTCGGATGGAATGATTTCGTCTTGTGCATCGCCGCCCACCGATTTGCATGCTGTAGTCGCCTGCAATTCCTACGGTGATATTGTTCTCAAATTTACTTGACGGGACGAGTTGTTCGTGTATAGTATATTTTTATCTCTTTTAGTCTACAGAGAATGTTTTCATTCTGTTATTTAAAAACTGTAAATGTGTCATCTTACCGGTTAGAGGAGACAGGCGGACCTACTGGTATATCGAATTTCTTATGTCTTCTTCTATTTGAATATTATTTCAATATTAGCATTAGTAAGATTAGAGGATGATTTCAAGGGTCAAAGTTTAGTTTTATCATCTTAGTATAGGCAGCTTCGTTAGTTTCAGAAGTAGTTCAAATCCATATATGTATGTATAACATAAAGAAACTCTAAATTTACTTGATATTGTTCCACCTAAGTAACAAAGGTCTCAAAGCTATAGTTTAGTACGAACAATTTATTACCTGTTTCAAAACATAACTTACTTTTGCAAATAGCTTTTTCTGGCCCAGACATGTCCTACGATACTCACGGGAAGTGGTTATAAAGACTTTGTGTGTAGTGTGACTTGTAAGTAATTTCAAACCAGAAAAAAAGAAAAAAGAAGAAATTCTCAAACCAGTAACCTGCTGGTAAGTGACTACCGCCGCCCATGGACACCCGCAATTCAAGTTCGGAATTAAAACTACTAATTGAATGAAACTCACTTTAATGCATAGCAAACCGAACTAATTTTTTTTTATACCATCGCTAAGATTTTTTTGTGACAGTACACCTAATTACACCGTTCAACCGCAGAATCCAATTTAGGATAACATGTACGCTTTCTGGCTAAGAATACCAATTCTCACACACTTATCATTTTACGGTAATTATGGTTACGTGTAACGGTGGTTACGTATAACTAAATTACCTCATATTTTGTCTCTAAAATTTAACTATAAAATTTCATTTAAATGGGAGCTTTCAGCAATTATAGGCAGTGTTGCCAGTTTCAGCTCCCAAAGGGCCATTAAAATTAAATCACATGCTCAATGCAAACCCCATTTAAAGTCAGTATATCTTTCATACGGTTAAAGCATGCCCGGAACACACAATCATGGGTTGTTTAGGAGTGATTGGCTAGAATGTCCCTTCTAATCAATGCTTACTAGGCCCTCGGGAAATACCACATACTCATAATGCTCTATATTAGGATCGTCTCATACTGATACTGAATATTAAGCAATTGCTTTGTATTTTTTATTCGCATACATACAAATTTTAAATTGGGAATTCTATTTATTAACATTTGGTTAAGCTCAGTTAAAGCTTTGGTTATTAATCTAGCGATGAGATCAACAAATAAAAGGTTTTAATATAGCCTGAAAAGCATAATACTTTTAAAATGACACAACAACCGCGGAGCAGGTTTGGCCTATGTCTTTACCCGATTCGGTTAGACCGTGGAGTTATTGGTGACGCGTGTAATGTCGCGCTATAGTTATATTTGCTGACGCTGCTGCTGCTATAGATATATTGAGGTTTCCGTATGCAAACGAACGTCATGTACAGAAAATACAGCCGAGTTCACCACCCTCTTCATGATACATTGTAATTAACTGTATGACACCTTAATTTTACACTTCACAGGTGGAATACTTCCTTCTAATTTAAGCCGGACCAATCTTCAGTACAACCAATTGCATTAAAAAATATTGAAATCGATTTACAAATGACGTAGATATCCCGTGACATGTATTTTTTATTCCCTAATGTTCTACATTAGTCAACTCAACAGAACCAACCTTGAGTACAACAACAAAGTACAAAGATTCACTAACGACGGAGTTACAGCGTAATATGTTTTGTTCATTCCTTACTATCTGCAACTACTACTACTCCAATTATATATGGGCACAGACGAACAGGCGTCGTGCAACTCAAGAGTCGTAAGTGTCCGCATTTGAAAAGCAAAGAGATGGGAAAGAGGAGAGGGGGGTGAGGGGAGAGGAAAGAGGATAAGGGGAGGTGGACCTCCGGAGACCCCACTAATTTCTGGGAAGCTGGGGAGCGGGAAGATTGAGCTGGGCCTCAGGAAAGATTTTCTTTTGGGCCGTGGTATCGCACCGTTTGAGCCAGCCAATTCGTGCCTAAGCATAAACCACTAAAAACGGCTTTTTGCCTATAGTAGTATTGTGAGAACTCACTTTTTGCATGATTCTAGAGCAATGGGAAGTACCCTATAAATTTTGATTTCCTTGCGAGCGTCAAAATACGGATCATAAACGGCCTTGTCATTAGATTGCGTTGACTTAAAAGTTTAATTTTGCACTGCTCCAAGGGGTAGTATACTTAAGTATTTATCATTTATCGTTTTGTAAAAAGGGTCTTGACAGACGAACACCACAGTGATACTAGAATGCTTCTGTTTTTGCCGACTGAGGTACGGAACAACAATAAATTGAATAACTCCATCTGATACGTTTTTCCTCCGAGGTATAGGCGGAGACTCGAAGTCGTTAAATTCTATATTATCATAATGTGGGCGTTTAATACTGTTCTGCTTACTCCTTAGGGGGTATAGGCGTAAATGTATATACGAATGTATGTAACTGTATACTTTATCTTTTATTAATAAAGTTATAAATTTTACATTTGTAACTTAAATAATAAGCATTTTATTCGAAAAATAAGCTGGAATGGAATGCCAGAATCTTTGAACGCGATTTCCCAAAAATGCTACTTTTGTGTAGTGTGCCCATATACAACTAACAGTGCGATATATATATATATATTTCATAAAGTAAACTGCCCTTTGGTATTACAAAGGGCAGTTAAGGTAAATAATATGTAACATTGTGAATCACAATCGCAGAGCACATGCGGTTAACCCTCCCTGGACAAGAAAAAAAGTTACTTTCATGTTATTTGCTGTTTTTATTTCTAGACCTAGAGAATAAAATGAAGTGTGTTTTTTCCATCTTCACAGCAAAAAAATAAAATGTATTGTCATGTTTGTTTGTTTGACAATGCTTTTGATAAAGTCTTCTTTGGTAATGAAGGGGAAGGAAATAAAAAACTTTATAATGGATTCATAAAGTATTTTTAAGCATTATACCTCAGTATATATATAGTTTTCTTAAAGAAATAAGACTTACAATAATGTTCAAATCCTAAATTTTAATTTCATAAAAAGACTTCACTTCATATTGTTTATACGAGTATAATACAAATGTTTTATTTTTACAGCAAAGATACGATCTTTAATCACTGAGAAGTATGCTATTACAGTTTTCTCCCATTAATATTCCGTACCGTAACGTAGATTATACACAGTATACATATAGCTCATAGGAAGCGTGCGCGACGCGAGTTCCATGATTTTAGTATACCCAAAAAGTAAGCGTAACGCGTCAAAAGAAGTTTTCACTTCAAAAATATCTTCAGCTTTATTAAATAATTCATATTTGTTAAACTGATTAATTGTTACAATTTAAATGATACAATATAAAGACAGACACTTGGGTCAGAACGACGACAGAGACTAAATACCGTAGCGATATTAATAATGCTCACCAATGGCTACCTTACGACATCCTAAATTAATAAGATGTGTATCTTTAAAACTAAATAACACTTTGCAGTCTGTGTTAACTTATAAACATAACATAAAAGTGCCACCGGAATGATTCAACGGAGACATTTCGCTAACAATAAATTTACAATGCTCTAACATTTTATTGCTGAAACAAACAGATTATATTATATACACTAAAATATCTCATGAAGGTGCGATACAGGCACTATCATTTGTTGAACTACCGTCAATAAAGCCACGATTCTGTTCTGAGTCGAGAATATTGTCGCGAAATGCAACCAGAGGGCCAACGTATCGAACGACGCGACAGTTTTGAGTAGGTACGTTTCAATCTCATTCACTGTGTAAATCCAGTTAAACATTTAGTTAAAAGGGTTCCATGCACTTAGGAGTGATGTTCTATTGAAGTGTTTGAAACATACTAAATTGGTATATATTTGGTTGTTAGTTAAGGGGTTTCTAGAAAATGTATTTCGATATATTTTTTTGTTAACATTGAGACAGACCTTCAGACTTCTTCATAATACACATTTAATGCGTCTTTAGTGCGTTGGAGGCACTTAACTCAGATGAAGACTACTGATCCTTTTCATGTTATTATTATGTTACAACAATGTAAGTCTAAATAGACTTCTCTTTATCTGTTAAAGGTGTCTATTGTCGATTTTATTTATAGATGGAACAGTAAGTAAATTATTATCATATGTATCTAGTTATGTTCAGTTTGGGTGTACTATGTGTTTATTTCATAGGTTTGTAAATGCAGTATGGAAATTATTTGGAATAAAAAAATAAGGGAGGAGTATTATAGGAGTACATTATTGTATTCACTTTTTATTTTCATATTGTCCGTCAAGTTCAATACAGCATTTACTGAACATGATCCACTTCAAAGTCGAAATACATAAATTGTATTGAAACACATCTAATAAAAGTATAAAATAATAAAAATACAATCAGTTATAAGTAAATGATTATAAAATATACAACAACAGTATTTATCTTTAACTAACTGGTCCGAAGCAACTAATAGATGTAGGTATTATCCACGCCCCATTACGCTGATTTATCATCTGCAAAAAATACGCCAGTATCATTTCAATATCGCGATTACTTGTGACGTACGTATACATTATTATTATTATATGTAAATATAGTAGCATTGCATTGTTATATTAGAATTGTAATAAGTTTTTTTTTATGGTGGGTATATTTGTATTTTTATCTAGTACTATTAATATATTGTTGATTTAAAGCAACGTTGGAAAAAATTAAAAATCCTTGAACAAGCGTTCTCAAGGGTATGTGTGCCTTAATTGTTTTACGCGTGACGTAACGTTATGTGTTCTTGGTACAAAAATATCGAAGTTAGGTTATTGAAAGAGAATAAGAATAGACTAGGAATTGCTCTCACTTGTTTGTGTCGAGTGTGTGTGGATTTGCTGTGGTAGTACTATTAAAATTCGTGTGCATGAATGCTGCAATGATTTGAAAGTTATTGAAATTCATAACTCATAGTAGAATTTGTGTGATTTTGTGTCTATCACTGAATGTTGGACTACGCTTTAAACAATCTGACATTCAAAATTACGGTACTAATATAATATAGTAAAGAAAGAAAAAAAGTAATAGTTAAAACATTGTAATAGAAACACTCAGAAGTTTAGGACTGGTCCTAATTTTTTTCGGTCGTACGATCATTGTTTGAAAATCCTACAGATGTAACGTAGATATGTGAACAGTGTCTCTTAATTGATCAAGGAAAAGGATTATTATTCTGGTCTTTTTTCTGTGAGAGTACTAAAAGATGTAGGAAATAATTCTGGCGTAACATTTGGCAACCCTATTTAAGATGGAGTCTTGAAACATGTCTTTGCTATTTGAACAGTGAAAGGCGTTTCGACACACGCTTATTGGCGTGTGTAACGCTTTCAATGGCGTTACTCGTAAAGACAGACAAAGCAATAACTCACTTCGATAGATCTTAGTATGTTTTCTCTGTATTGTGTAGATAGAAACTTTGAGCTGACAAGATGGGCCTATACCTTCATAACTTAGAAGAAGCCGTGCCGTATGGATAGGAAATTATGAGCTGCTTTCCGAGAGCTTGGAGTTTTAAAGGTATTATTTAGATCTACCAGTACTTACTTACGTTACGTTGTATATTTTGCAAGAGGATATGAGCTTCTATTTATTATTTTACTAGGAGTTCTAGATATATAGTATATCTGTACTATATCGCCTCTGTTGCATATGAGACGGCAATTTACAACAAAATACTTTTATTACAAAGGTAGCAGTAGTCTCAAAAAAGTAAATGATAATCCTATGGACTTTTATAACAGGTCTTGATTTAATTTAAAAAAAACAAAGTCCACAATTTAAATTAATCGGATTTTTTTTAAAACTAGACATAAAATTTAAGACTAATATAGTTTTCTCATGGATGCCATTGTCACAACTGGACCAAACTCTCATTTGCGTTGCCGGCCTATTAGGTAGGAGTTCGCTCTTTTCTTGAAGGTTTGAAGGTCGTATTGGTTCGGAAATACGGCAGGCTACAATTTATTCCATAGGCTGGTTGTGCGAGGCAAAAAGCTTCTGGAGAAGCGCACAGTGGTGGAGTTCCAATCGTATAGGTGGTGGGGATGGATATTTTGGCGGAAACCTGCAGCCTGCCCCCCATGATACAAGCGATAGAGGATGCAGAGTGAAGCTACATCTCTACGCAACGCCAAGGTGTCAAGCCGATCAGAAATATCTTGGCAGTCGATGATGCGAGTCGCTCTCCGTTGAATGCGGTCAAGAGGGAGAAGCTGGTACTGGGGTGCACCTGCGTAGAGATGAGAACAGTATTCCATGTGCGGCCGAACCTGCGCCTTATAAAGTTGCAGGCGGTGGGCTGGAGTAAAATACTGTCTATCTGTTTAACACACACACATAAGCTTCTTTGAGGCTAATATGGCCTTACTCTCTAAGTGACCGCGAAACTGGACTTCACTTGATATATCGACGCCAAGGATTCAGTTGCAGTTAGGGAAGTGCTCTCAAATTGAGGTGATACGACCAATGGCATCTTTTTAGCAGTGAACGCGCAAACCTGTGTCTTCGTGGGGTTAAACTGGACTAGGTTAAGTCGACCCCAATCTGAAACTTTTGATAAAGAAGTTTCGATTTCAGACACAAGTTTGGATTGGCTTTCGATGACGTTTACCCGAGAAATGTTAGCGCGGACGGTGTAAAGGGCTCACTAGTGCTAGTGCTATCGTCCGCATATCAATGGATGCTGCTAATCTGCAGCATGTCATTGATATGCAGAAGAAACAGCGAGGGTGATAGCACACAGCCTTGTGGGACACCAGAATTAACAGAGACAGACTTGGAGTCGGAGTATGCACCGTCAACAACGACCTTGATGCTTCTGTCTCTAAGAAAACTGGTGAGCCCATTGCACAGTTTCTCGAGAAGCCCACAGGCAGGAAGGTTCGCAAGGAGCGCTTTGTGCCAGACCCGATCGAACGCCTTCGCTACGTACAAACTAACGGCCAACGCTTCCCCCTTGGTCTCGATCGCCTGTGCCCACCGGTGAGTCAAGTTAACGAGAAGATCACTAGCTGAACGACCCCGACGGAAGCCGTATTGTCATATCATTGAGGAGCTGGTGGTCTCCTAAGTACCGGAGGAGCTGGCAGTTAATAATGGATTCCATTATCTTGGAGAACAAGGAGGCTTTGGGTCTGTAGTTGGACGGATCCGAGCGATCTCCTTTTTTAGGGATTGGGTGCACTAGAGCTGTCTTCCATGAGTTCGGGACTACGCTAAGAGAATAGGAAAGCCGATTAAGGAGCGTTAAAACCGGTGCCAACTCTGGAGCACACGTCTTCAGCACGATAGGAGAGATTCTATCGGGCCCACTCGACTTATGAACGTCGAGGGAAAGGAGCGCTTTACGCACTGCCCTTCGTGTAATCCGGACTTCCGGCATGCGGGTCTCGCACTGCGGCATGGTCGGCGGTGCGTTTCCCCCGTAGTCCAGGGTCAAATTGGACGCAAAGAGTTTGCCCAGAAGATCGGCTTTTTCTTTAGCGTCGTGGGCCAACGAATTATCTACTGTGTGCAGAGGTAGAAGGGATGGCTTACAAAAGTTCCCCTGGACAGCTTTGGCAAGAGACCAGAATGCACGAGTTCCGGAAGGGAGACCGACTAGTCTCTCGCCAATTCCGCCGATGTGAGCCGACTTCGCCCCAGCAATCACTCTTTTGAGGGACCTGGAGGCAAAGTTAAATTGTTTCTTTAATGTGCTGGTCTTTACATTCCGTGCTATCACTGCATTAGCCCATGCTTGGTAACATTCCTGCTTTCGGCGGGACGCCGCTTTGCAGGTTCGACCAAACCAGGGCTAGGACTTGCCACCTGTGAGACTCAGGGAGAATGGAATGAAAAATTCCATACCCTGAAGCATAATATCAGCGACAGAGCCGGCAACGACATTGGGATCATCCGGCGAGAAGCAGACCTGCCTCCATGTGTAGGATGCAAAGAATGTTCGCATTCTATCCCAGTCTGCTGGCCTATAGTGCCATACGCGGCGACTGCCTGTAACTCGCGGCCGCAGCGAGTGAACGAGTGGCACTATACTGCTAATCAGGCAATGGTCCGAAGTGCCAAGAGGGGCCTCAACGGATACTTTGAAGCCGTCAGGATGTAAGGTCAGCAGAAGATCCAACAGTGAAGGCACGTGGCTTTCTGCATCTGGGATTCGCGTAGGCGTTGCTACCAGCTACGTCAAGCCATATGCCAAGGCAAAATCGTGAACAGATCTTCCCGCATGATCGGTTTTGCGCGAACCAAGCCATTCGGCGTGATGGGCGTTAAAGTCGCCAAGAATCACGATCTCTGCGGATGGGACCTGCTGGAGCACGTAGTCTGTAGCCATTTGGACGTGGTCGATGAGTCGGTCCGTTTGTCTGTAGAGGCATACGTAGATGCGGGCATGGTCGTCGCAGTCTACACGTAGCCATAAGATGGAGAGGTCCCTACCTTCAAAATTGCCGAGGTGGCGAGAAATGATATCATCTCTAACGTACACGCATACACCAGCCTTAGGAACAAAGGAGTGTTCCAGTCCGTACCCAGGGTAGGAGAGGTAGAATGTGTCTGCTGGAGACGATATCTGCGTCTCGGTTAAAAAGAGCAAGGCCGGCTTTGCTGTCCCCAGGTGGTGGTGGACAGTGTCAAGGTTATAATTTAAGCCCCTGATGTTACAAAACTCCACGGTAAACGTGACAAGGGGTGCCATGGTATGCCTTCTCTTGCCCCGAGCAGATTTTGAGAGCGCAGTTGAGCCCCCCCAGAGTACAAGGGGCAGCCTGGGCGTATATTCCGTACTGAGGGTGGACGTCCAGGGGGGGATTCTCCAACGCTAGCGCTGGTACCCCCCTGGGGTATCCTTGAGTCCTAATATTGAGTTATTCGTCCATTTATCGCGCACATGCTTATTGCAAATTTAAGACTGATGGTTTCTCATGGATGCCATTGTCAGATCTGAAAATGGGACCACATGGAAAGAACTAAATGAATAAAACTGCTAAACCGCTTGAACATAAAAATATATTGAACAAAACCGGTTACATCTTTTATTTATACAGATATTAAGTTTTTACTTTACTTATTGCCAGAGCATCATTTGTTTCCTACCTAACTAATTGTAATACAAAACTCTATAAATTAAATCAATTCAAAAACGAATTGTTTTAAAATACTTTTCAACCGACTTCAAAAAGAAGGAGGTTCTCAATTTAACTGTTTTTTTTTTATGTTTGTTACCTCAGAACTTTCGACTGGGTGAACAGATTTTGCTCTTCCTTACGCTCCCCATCCCTCATCACCCTCAAAGGCGGGCAGCGCACTTGCGACTCTTGAGTTGCAAGTGTCCATGGACGGCGGTGTCACTTACCATCAGGTGACCCGTCTGTTCGTCTGTCCCCCTATAGTATAAAAAAAAAAGTAAGAAGGAAACCGCTTATCTTTATTTATTTAAGATTTTTATACTTCTTGTATATATTAATGACTTAGCTTTAAGAGCTTCACTAATATCATAGAGACATGATTAACTTGACACATCTCACACACGGCCGTCTGATCCCAAACTAAGTTGTATGGTACCAACCAGACAGCTGATAAACATTGTTATATACTTCTAAATACATACATATAATAGATAAATTACACCCAGACACAGAACAAATGATCATGCTTGCACATAAATATTTGTCCTGGGCGGGAATTGAACCAACGACCTTTGGCTTACCAGTCAGGGTCACTAACCACTAGACCAACAGTCTAGTCAAGATTGCAAGTTTAACTACAGCTCGCTTTAAATATTTCGTTTACGTAGCTGTGAACGTAGGTACAAATTATGTAGGAGTAGTGTTTCTAAGGCGAGAGCATCTTGTTGCCACGAGGCACGAACGTTGCTGGTTTAATTAGTATCTATTTAACTTTCATTTAAATTTGTTTTGTCCATGTTTGAGTTTAGCTTGACAAAAGTTTGCTGAATACGAATGAAAGGTTTCAGTAATTTTGCAAAAATGTAATATATAAATAGGTTCTACTTAACAAAGTTGTAGTCTTTACAAATTAGTTGTGATATTTTTCATTTCGATAAATAAAAAGTTTGAAGGATTAATTAAATCAATAAAATTTTAAAATAGGAATTATATTGCTAGTTCTTTTACTTCTTGCATGTTTTATTCAAGGCTTAGGAATACCAGAGCACAACTTGTGAGATGTTTGTTATAGGATTTCATATGACGATTGGTGCAAAAACAGATACAAAACAATCAAACGTAATGTAAGCAACTATGATCTAATTTAGAATGCATTTTTAAAGAACAAACATAATTAATTGAATTAAGCGCTACGGGGCGGTAACTCTTTGCCCGAAGGGGCACGCAAGGGCGTGATTAACGCCAACACTTTGTCAACTGTAATTTATCCGTCAAATAAAAAATGAAAAATTGAGGAGGAAAACTCACCACTCAACCTCGTTTTGTAGATCCCAACGCTACTAACAGCCGAGAATAAACTACAATGAATTGCTATAGACAGGGAATGCAAACCGAACACATACACAGAACACTAACGCCACATTTGTAAACATTGCAATTTTTCCAACTGCTTAAAAATTAAGAGATCAGTTGTGAACTTAAACTGTCTGGGAGACTAGATTTGGTTTATTTTTTTTTTTTAGTAAAAATAGTTACTTTTGATGTGTGTATAAGAACTAGCAAGCACCACCAGAAGACGCAATTTGCAATCTTCAGTAGCTTTTTTTGTTATAATGATACGTGACACGTGTTTTGCCTCACGAGGTATCCTTAGGATAGTTAAGCAATAAATGACTGAATGTGCGCGTTGACTGCTTTTATAACCATTAATATTCAGTTCTTGAACAATTAGAAAACGAATCTAATAAACTGTGTTGCCCACACGAAAATAAATTAAGCAAGGGCAAAGAGTAAAAGTTTGTTTATTTATTCATCAATGTATCCATATGTATATATATTTATATATGTATATATATATAGTAGTGATACCAACACTTTTAAAGTTTTCATATATCCCAAAAAATTATGGCTGTGCGTATTAGAAAAGAAACAGTGAAAAGAAAAGTGATAGTGAAGTGAAGGAAGTTTCTTCCCCTTTGTTTAGTTTATTTTCTTATAGACAAAACAGTTCATTAGATTCAGTTACCAATGGTGGGGTGGTGGGTATTAAAGGGTATAAAAGCAGACGGCGAGTCTGAAAGTAGCTCATTTGTTACCCAACTTTGTTGAGGATGCCTCATGTAGATGCAAAACACGTGTCGTATTTTGAGGAGGGCGTTCGGTTTGTAGTCTTCTGCAAAATCGTAAAATAATAACAAAAAACGAATTATTTAAAAAAACTTCAGCTGAAAACCATCACAGAATATTATTTCAATGACTGTCTCTATCTTACAAGTATAAAAAGAAAACAAAAAGGTCGACTGTAATCTCCTATCAAAATTCAGCTTACCGAAAAAACACCTAGAGGAGCGGAAGCCTCCCAAATGAAGTGGTTGGCGGAACAGGATAAGCGGAATGACTTTCCGGTCCCGGCGGGATCGTAAAAGTCAACGCATGCATTTAATTTTGTGAGTTATATTACTAGCTACGTACTGTGCACACGTGTTACCCTGGACAATGTCTGCTTTGTTTACGAAACCAACTTAATTATACAATGTAACCGGAAAATTTTTAACGCACGAAATCCGCTTAAAGTTCCCGGATGTGATTATCGGATCAGCCTTGGTGGTACAGATTTTTTATGTTGTCTGCTTATTTAATTATTTTTTTACACTTTTTAGCATATGGTAATTTTGTTTGATATTTAGTTCTTCTTAGATAAGCAATAAATTTAAATAGCGTTATGATTTAGTAGAAACAGTTTTTTTATTAGTTGCTGCCCCTTGCACCTTTTTTGAAAATTTGAAAGAATATTTTATTTGATGATTATGATTTTATTATGGATAGACAATTATTGAAACATGCACTTAAACTGCATGAAGCTAGAGCTGAATTCACAACACAATTGAGACTAGTAATACTAATATTATAAACTAAGAGCTTTGTTTAATTAAAAACGCTAGTTGCTGAACCAGAAGTCGTGGGTTCGATTCAAACACGGGAATATAATAAACATTGTCTCCAGTCTGGGTTTTCTTTGTGTCCTTGCAAGTGTGTTTGCAAATTCCCCTGCGGTACAGGAAATATTGTAAATGGCTTATAAACAAGAAAAAATACATTATTTCAGTTCTAATACGGCCATCGTAATATTGACAAATTGTAATTTAATCAGTCAAGTACCTTCCAGTAATAATTATTTGCACAGAATTTGTCTCATGCGTGCCACAGTATATATATATACTCTATATATAGGTCTGTATATAGGTATGTTGTTATTTGCAGACAAACACTTATAGGAATCCCGTTCCTCTGAGCCAACGAACTTGAGACTGTTTGTTCTCTACTTAGAACTATGACTCAGGTGTTAGCCTGTATACTAATTTATATGAATTAGTGTTTACATATAACTTGTAAGGATGAATTTGAGAATTATAAAAATAATTATTTATCGATGAAGCTCATGCTGTTTTTTATATGCAAGTTCACTGAATTTATGAACTGTTGAACCTTATTGGACTTTTCGGCTCCGTAAACCGTATTAGGGATACCTAAAAGGGTTTTACACTTTTATTAAAGTTTACTTCTCGTTCAAATAAACAAAACTATACTAAAATATCATCAAATATGTTCATAATGATATTTATACAAAATAATCACATACTTTTAAGGATATAGTCTTAAAAGTATGTGAGAATATTTTATAGATACACTCAAGCCGAAGAAACAATACAAAAATTATAATAAAGTGGAACGATGACAAGAATTACCTAATGTCCCCAATATCTGACCAAACCATTAATACAGGAATTTCTTCAGTTCTTTACAGGTTTTTTGGCGATCCTTTCACTTATTAGAAACATGCAAGAGACAAATGTATGATACAGTAGTCAATTAGCCGATAATTACACATATCTTCTGGTGTAACTTTTCTTCATCTGCATGTTTCACGATGGACGCATGCCGATTAATGTTTTGATTGAACAGATCACAGACGCTGAATATCTGCCTCACCTGACCATTACACGAAACTAGTAGTGTATATCACATCGAAAATAATAAATGTAGTAACGCAGCAGGAGCGCTTTTATGAAGCGCAGTATGAAGTCGTTTTGAAGCGGTCGGGTCTGAGTATGGTATCTTTAGATACCATACTCAGACCCGACCGATAATCTGGAGATGTGTTAAAAATGGTTATGATGATGAACCTACCCGTACCGTGTTTGTTAAGAATTGTTGTTGTTTAATTATTGTTAATATAAAACGTATACGATTTTGTGGGGTGTTGTTGTGATGTTCAAATAAGTATGGAACCGCGATTTTGTTTTTTATATACAACAATGCCATTGACAGTTATTCTCAAATAAATTTTAGATGCGAAATTCAGCCAACGAACATAAGTAGGTAATTTTATTCAAATAAGGTTTAACAAACAAAAAAACTTTTCAAAACTATCACTGAGGAGGCTTTAAACATGATGCAATAAATAGCTAGCAAAAAAACTAACACTCACAACTTATTTTGTATATATTGTTTACGGATCTATATATCCTATTTTAAGTATATATGATTTTAAAAAAGTTTACATATATACATATTTTTTATACATATAAATATTTACATGTACATATTAAAATATGGACTTCGTTACGAATATTATAAAATGTTAAATATTATATTATCAAAGGTTCATAAATGCTTCAATATATTACGTCTCGCGAATGATGAGCTCCTGATGTCTGTAGGAAACCTAATAAAAGTATATTAAAAAAAATAGAATTTTGCCTTTTGATGTAAACTGCGCATACTGGGGAATCTAGGACGCTGTGCTATAATTTTCACAGAAATAGTTACTAGTTGTATTAAAATTCTTAACAAATAACACTTCGTCTTTATATTAAAAATAGTTTAAGATTGCATGAAAGTTCTGCCTCCTTCACATTCCTTACATTATTAAGAAATAATTGAGTAAGGAATATTGAAAAGTTATGCAGCGCCAGTTGCTTCCTCTCAGGAGTGTTAGCAAAATAGGCACGGAAACTAAACAAATGAAATTCTACACTGGCGTTTGTCTTTTCTCACGATTAAAGAGTTGGCCTGAAATTATTCTCAAGCAACGAACGTACAACGCTACTAAAAATCTCGTAATATGAGGAAAATTTTTAATTCAAACTTTGTTTTTATATTCTGTGTGTTATCCTTAACAGAATTAGAACATCAACGGGATGGTTTTCACATAACTAGAAGATTTGTTTTGTCACAAAGCACATTAGCTAAGTGTATATTGAAATAATAATAAAATATTCATGAACTACATTATTTTAAAATCATATAATTCCTAATGTAATGGCCGCGGAAGGGTTTATCGCTTTTTTGGTTTATGATTATCTTGAAAAGCGCTAAAGGCCTTTTATTACCCCTTTATAAAAGCCGTAAAATATACTCCGGGATTTACGTCCATATCTTTTTGTTATCTACCTCTAGGTACTGTTATCCACTTTAATCCTGACTCTGGTGATGTCTATTCGACAAAAAAACGGTCCTTCACTTCAATTTGCATGTGAATAGCGGACACAGTTCTCTTAGCGGACATGAGTGTCGTGTGTACATTTTTTTGTGGCCGTGCCGTGCCTACCAGCCGTGATTAACATAAAATGTTTGTGAAAGATCCAATATATGGAGCGTATGACTTGATGCGTGGAACCTTCCGCCTACATAATACTTGATGAATAAAATCTTCTTCCATAAGATATGTTAATATCCTATAATCCCCGCCAATAGTGAGGAAGATGTTTCTTCACCGTACAATCTTGATGAGGAACGACGAATTCAATTGAAGTCTTGTAATATTCGGAGAGATATGATTGCCACTTAAGTCGCTATGGTGGATCAAGTCCTCCTTGAACTAGTAATTCTAAACGCACTCGTAATTCAATTTGCATGATGAACTTTGAAATAATAATCTTCGTAGCATCCTCCTTCTGTTATATTAATATATCCTTCAATTAAGCAATTTAACGTCATAATAAAGACCAGAATGTTGCTATAAAATACTCAAGTCGGGTTGAAAATGACTTTCAAGTTGGCCCTTTTTACACAAAACGGCAAATTCTCGGGAGCGCTCATTGACCTTTAACAGGACTTTGAAGTGAAAGATAATTAAATTTCTGCTGCTAACATTACAATGGAAATTTGCATCAGGTAAATATGAACTAAAAAAATAAAGGAATCCCATTAAGGGCCTACATTGTATAAATTATGATTATTCGTTTCAGCTAGAGCTGATTGATGTGGGTAAAGTGAAATCATTTCATGCGAAGAGTGAGAGGGTAAATATTTGGGATTCGGACAGTAGACTTTCGGCAGAAACTATTTTATATAATATCACTAACATATAATATCACTAAGATCACTAAGTTATTTCCAGTATTTTTGTAGCCCCTTTCCCAAGTGGAATCACTGAAATATACATTAGTATTACTGCTCGAGTGTACTGTATTTCGTTCAGAAAATATACCTATGATATATATGTATATATAAATATATTTATGTGTCATTTGTTGCGGCTTGCCTTTAGCCTTTAAGCTTTACTGTCTAGAATCAGAGTACACATCTATTGAAATTGATTAATATTTGATCGAAATAAGTTATTGTTAGTATTGAAAATTATTTTGTCATTAACAGTGTTGACTACTGTTACACAATTTGTGTTACTAGAGCTTTTGTATATCATGTGTGCCTTTTAGCAAAAGTGTAAAACACTTATAGGACCGGAGAATTATTATATTATAAATTTTAATAATTACCCCTGGTCTTTAAGACTCCCTTCACATTAGGAATTCTTGAAAACTGCAACCAAGTACAGTGGATAATATTTAAATAGAGTGCTATAAAATAAATTAATGTTGAAAGGTAATATTACTAAACATTCATATCTTTATGCACAGTGCTTCGCAAACAGGTGGAGATGATTAAACATCCCAACTTGCCGCTTAAATGATTTTGGTCCCACTCACGCAATAACTAATAACCCTTATTACCTAGGGAATAAATGAAAATTATAAAAATAATTATAATAACTCAACACATCCCTTCTGATCCCAAACTAAGCAGAGGTTGTACTATGGTAACCAGACAGCCGTTATATACTTCTAAATACATACATATTATAGATAAATTACTCCCAGACACAGAACAAATAATTATGCTCATCACACAAAAATATTTGTCCTGCGTGGGAATCGAACCCACGACCTCTGGCTTAGCAGTCAGGGTCACTAACCACTAGACCAACTCGATTGCGAGAGTTATAAGTATAATAACAGACAGGAAGGGAGGGTAATGGGAGGAACAGGTTAGGGTGTGTAAACAACAGCTTCAGTAGGTTAGGGTCGCATACCTGTACCTCTTAACTGGCTAATGCCGGTCTCAGCCCTATAACTTGTAACCTTGTTCATTTGTAATTAGTTTACTTGGACTTTACTGATTCTTGTTGTTACTTATTACGTGAAAACATGAAATATTAAGAATATATTTATAGTGAAGGTGTTTGAGGAGCTCCTCTTTATAAAATAAACTATAGTATGGAATGGTCATATATTATTGTTATAAAGATTTGTTTTATTGAATTCGAATCTAACTAGTCTATTTGTACTTTGAGACATTCTGTAATAAGATAATCACTACATTTCTATTACCTACCAATTAAAACTAAAAGATTCAGCATTAGATGCAGTATAACAAATACCTACTGTAAAATGTTACTGATTTCATTGGTGCGTATTGTAAAATTTAACCGGGGCAAATGAATTTTTGTGGTGTTTATTACGAAAAATTTTTTAAAAGTGTAAATAATTATACATACATAAGTTAATGGTGATAATGGGCTTACGTAACGCCAGATGTTAGATTTTATATAGCCAGTGACGCAAGTAGCTGGTGTTAATATTAAAAAGGTTTTACACGGTCGGTGTAGCGGTTTAAGTGATCACTTCGCACTACGCTGCCAACAGCACTTTGTGTAATACTCAAATTGTTGTTCTGAGTCTGGGTGTTCTTTGTGTCCGTTGTTTGAATGTTTGTATAGTCCCCCGCTACACAGGAATTTTACGTGGTAGAACCATGCTTAGGCACGAATGGGCCGGCTCAACCGGTGCGATACCACGGCCTCACAGAAAACCGGTTGTGAAGTAACGCTTGCGTTGCATTTCCCCGAAATGAGTGAGGTCTCCGGAGGCCCAAAATCCCCCATCCCTCTAATGATAGCGCTGTTATCAAAAAGGATACCCCAGGGGGGTACCAGCGCTAGCGTTGGAGAATCCCCCCCTGGACGTCCATCCTCAGTACGGATTATACCTGAGCGTGGACGCCCAGGCGGCCCCTCGTAC
This sequence comes from Tyria jacobaeae, assembly GCA_947561695.1. NCBI lineage: Eukaryota > Metazoa > Arthropoda > Insecta > Lepidoptera > Erebidae > Tyria > Tyria jacobaeae. The sequence goes on along the minus strand of OX387221.1, from coordinate 10,417,234 downwards.
TCTGGGGGGGGCTCAACTGCGCTCTCAAAATCTGCTCGGGGCAAGAGAAGGCATACCATGGCACCCCTTGTCACGTTTACCGTGGATTTTTGTAACATCAGGGGCTTACATTCTAACCTTGACACTGTCCACGACCACCTGGGGACAGCAAAGCCGGCCTTGCTCTTTTTAACCGAGACGCAGATATCGTCTCCAGCGGACACATTCTACCTCTCCTACCCTGGGTACGGACTGGAACACTCCTTTATTCCTAACGTTAAAGATTTTTTTTTTTAACTTACGTTAGAGATGATATCACCTCTAGCCGCCTCGGCAATCTTGAAGGTAGGGACCTCTCCATCTTATGGCTACGTGTAGACTGCGACGACTATCCCCGCATCTACGTATGCCTCTACAGGTCCCATAGCGGTGATGCCGAAACGGACTGACTCATCGACCACGTCCAAATGGCTACAGACTCAGTGCTCCAGCAGGTCCCATCCGCAGAGATCGTGATTCTTGGCGACTTTAACGCCCATCACGCCGAATGGCTTGGTTCGCGCAAAACCGATCATGCGGGAAGATCTGTTCACGATTTCGCCTTGGCATACGGCTTGACGCAGCTGGTAGCAACGCTTACGCGAATCCCAGATGCAGAAAGCCACGTGCCTTCACTGTTGGATCTTCTGCTGACCTCACATCCTGACGGCTACAAAGTATCCGTTGAGGCCCCTCTTGGCTCTTCGAACCATTGCCTTATTAGGAGTATGGTGCCACTCGTTCACTCGCTGCGGCCGCGAGTTACAGGAAGTCGCTGGGTATGGCACTATAGGTCAGCAGACTGGGATGGAATGCGAACATTCTTTGCATCCTACCCATAGAGGCAGGTTTGCTTCTCGCTGGATGATCTCAATGTCGTTGCCGACTCTGTTGCGGATGTTGTGCTTCAGGGTATGGAACTTTTTATTCCATTCTCCCTGATTCCCACAGGTGGCAAGTCCCAGCCTTGGTTTGGTCGAACCTGCAAAGCGGCGTCCCGCCGAAAGCAGGAATGTTACCAAGCATGGGCTAATGCAGCGACAACACGGGATGTAAAGACCAGCACATTAAAGAAGCAATTTAACTTTGCCTCCAGGTCCCTCAAAAGAGTAATTGCTGGGGCGAAGTCGGCTCACATCGGCAGAATTGGCGAGAGACTAGTGAGTCTCCCTTCCGGAACTCGTGCATTCTGGTCTCTTGCCAAAGCTGTCCAGGGGAACTTTTGTAAGCCATCCCTTCCACCTCTGCACATAGGAGATAATTCGTTAGCCCACGACGCTAAAGAAAAAGCCGATCTTCTGGGCAAACTCTTTGCGTCCAACTCGACCCTGGACGACGGGGGAAACGCACCGCCGACCATGTGCGAGACCCGCATGCCGGAAGTCCGGTTTACACAAAGGGCAGTGCGTAAAGCGCTTCTTTCCCTCGACGTTCTCAAGTCGAGTGGGCCCGATAGAATCTCCCCTATCGTGCTGAAGACGTGTGCTCCAGAGTTGGCACCGGTTTTAACGCGCCTTTATCTTCCTTTCCTATTCTCTTGGCGTAGTCCGGAACTCATGGAAGACAGCTCTAGTGCACCCAATCCCTAAAAAAGGAGAACACTCGGATCCGTCCAACTACAGACCCATAGCCATCACCTTTCTCCAAGATAATGGAATCCATTATTAACTGCCATCTCCTCCGGTACTTAGAAGACCACCAGCTCCCCAATGATCGACAATACGGCTTCCCTCGGGGTCGTTCAGCTGGTGATCTTCTTGTTTACTTGACTCACCGGTGGGCACAGGCGATCGAGACCAAGGGGGAAGCGTTGGCCGTTAGTTTGGACGTGGCGAAGGCCTTCGATCGGGTCTGGAGCAAAGCGCTCCTTGCGAAGCTTCCTTCCTATGGGCTTCCCGAGAAACTGTGCAATTGGCTCACCCGTTTTCTTACAGATAGAAGCATCAAGGTCGTTGTTGACGGTGCATACTCCGACTCCAAGTCTGTTAATTCTGGTATCCCACAAGGCTGTGTGCTATCACCCACGCTGTTTCTTCTGCATATCAATGACATGCTGCAGATTAGCAGCATCCATTGCTATGCAGACGATAGCACGAGTGATGCCCTTTACACCGGCCGCGCTAACATTTCTCGGGTAAACGTCATCAAAAGCCGATCCAAACTTGTGTCTGAAATCGAAACTTCTTTATCAAAAGTTTCAGATTGGGGTCGACTTAACCTAGTCCAGTTTAACCCCACGAAGACACAGGTTTGCGAGTTCACCGCTAAAAAGATGCCATTGGTCGTATCACCTCAATTCGAGAGCACTTCCCTAACTGCATCCGCATGCAGATATATCAAGCGAAGTCCAGTTTCGCGGTCACTTAGAGAGTAAGGCCATATTCGCCTCGAAGAAGCTTGGTGTGCTAAACAGATCGAGACAGTATTTTACTCCGGCCCACCGCCTGCAACTTTATAAGGCGCAGGTTCGGCCGCACATGGAATACTGTTCTCATCTCTATGCAGGTGCACCCCAGTACCAACTTCTGCCTCTTGACCGCATTCAACGGAGAGCGACTCGCATCATCGACTGCCAAGATATTTCTGATCGACTTGACACCTTGGCGTTGCGTAGAGATGTAGCTTCACTCTGCATCCTCTATCGCTTGTATCATGGGGAGTGTTCAGAGGAATTGTTCGGACTTATACTGGCTGCTGGTTTCCGCCATCGTCCTACGCGACAAAATATCCATCCTCATCATCTGGACGATTGGTACTCCACCTCTGTGCGCTTCTCCAGAACCTTTTTGCCTAGCACAACCAGCTTATGGAACAAATTGTCGCCTGCCGTATTTCCGAACCGATACGACCTTCAAACCTTCAAGAAAAGAGCGTACTCCTACCTAAAAGGCTGGCAACGCACTTGTGACTCTTGAGTTGCATGTGTCCATGGGCGGCGGTAGTCATTTACCATCAAGTTGTCTTTTAAAAACAAATGAAAAGAAAGAAAGAAAAAAAATAGGTCACTCCTGTTTCCCCTAAGAGGTAGGCAGAAGTGTCATTAATACTCAAAAACAAAAAAAAATATTGATGAAAAATATAACATTCGTTACATTTATATTTAATATCAGAATAACGGTGTATCTGCCGTAGAGTAAATGCAGATGTATGTTAAATATTTCTTTCTTAGTTATATTTAAGTACGGAAATAGTTTCAAGTTTTTTTAATAATATTTATTTTACTTTTTACAGTTTTGTACTTCAAAAGGAAAAAACGGAACCCTTATAGGACCACTTTGATGTCCGTCTGTCTGTCAAGACCCTTTTTCTCGGGAACGCGTAGAGGTATCAAGCTGAAATTCATATTCAATACTCGAGTCTACTGTCCCTTGGAGCTGTGAAAAAATTAAACTTCTAAGCCAACGCAATCAAAAGATAAAGCTGTTTATGCTACAAATTTTCGACACTCGCAAGGGAATCCAAACCTACAGGGTACTTCCCGTAAACTCAGAATCTTTCATTTAGCAATAAAAATACCATAACTTTTACTTATATACCTACAGGTTTGTACGGAACCCTCAGTCCGACTCGCACTTGGCTGTTTTTTTTTTTGTAAAAACTTGACTAGACTAGGTGTTTGTTACACTATGCTTATATTTTTATTGCCATCGTCGTCTATGCCATATGTTTTTATTATCCACGTATTTACAAAGTATAATTAACTAATTCAGTATCTTAAAATTAATGACACACTCCTAGATGATCAAAGAACTAGACAATGATATTTGTAAAGTAATCAAAAGCTATCCTTTGCGCAGGCCGTTAAGAGACACATATCACGTTTCCATTTCTGTTTTGTAAAATTTAAGTGAGTGGACTCACGCACCCTTTCACGATAAACAAATTAATTTCAGATTTAAAATAAATGTTGACTCGTTACCAAAAAATTGTGGAGGTTTGTTCATAAATAAGTGTAACGGTCTTTTTTACTTCTTTGTTTTTAAATTTAAATCTAACGCTTTACTTCTATAATTTACATTTGGTTTGCAACCCATTATAGTAGTATTGTGCTACAAAGTCTTCTTTCGTTTAACTGACTTTTATAAGAGAAAAGTAGTACATATAAAAATAATTATTATATACATGTTGCGTACGTGTCAAAATAATTATCAGCTAGCTTGAACACATAGTTTTTCGTATTTATTACACCCCAAGGTTTTAAACTTTTAAATAAAAAAAGTTCATAAAGTTAATTGAAAGAACACAGTATCATACATCCCTTGATACTTTGAGTTCTTTCTTGTCTTGTATAGATTGTTCTAGACACTTTCATCAAAGTGTCTAGAACAGTCTATACAAGCGGATAAAACAATACGGTTTTAAGAATTATAAACCGTAAGTTATTTGTATTTTATTCTACTAATATGTTACGTAAATATTCCGTGATATAGAGAAATGTATACTACTCGAATCTAGTGTCAAATAGACACTTATAGAGTATCGTAATAATTAGTATGTATAACAATTACGATTCATTTCTCATACTTCAATTTTAAATTATACGAAATTCCTTCTGTTCACAAGTTTGCTTGCAGCTCTTTAAATTATAACAACTTTATTCAAGATTTATGCTTTATATACTGACTCATACATACACTCGCGCATATATGTATCTCCGAAGGAGGCGGCAAAAGTGTCTCAAACACTCACTTCACCCCATGATTAAATCCCACTTACGTAATGAGGGTCTCACAAGCCTATTGCGGCATCCGGGCACTGTATGATTGTACATGTACTGTCAGATAACAGTCCGATCCCTTAGTCGCATTTTACAAAATCCACAAATAACCACTTATGTCCTGAAAACATAACAAAAAAGTAGAAATACATGCCCTGATTTAATAATAAAAAAAAACACCCAGTAATAAAATGTAATATCGACTAGGGGTTAACATAGGAAACCTTGTTTAAAAAGAATTAGCAGAATACTTGATTTCGATCATATCAAACAAGAAATTTTCAATTTTTTCATTATTTATCTTATTTGTTCTATATCTATTTCTATACAGTTTGTTTTTTTTTTTTTTAAATAATAGGGTTTCCTGCGCTGCATGGTTGTGTAGATAAAACCAGTTGGTTTTGCACTTTTCTAGATATTTAAAATTCTATAAAGGTTATATTAGAATCGAGTGTAAAGTACGAGTATATAGATATACTATGGATTTTTATTGAAATATTCACTCACTCATACACCTCTGTATTTTTGTTTTTCATGTCCGAAAGATCTCTATTACTTTATTTTTTGTTGTTCAATTTAATCGATCGACCGTTGTTTTATTATGTTGTGTTCATGAATACGAAGATTGTTAGCTAATCAGAATTGTATCAAAAATTCATTGTGATCGCATTATACTATTTCTAATACTACTAATAAATCCCTGCCACACGATACGAAATTCATGTGGTCTATATGAGAATATATCTTGTTCAATGTCGCCTACACTCCGGGCCTTCAGTAAATTTCATTAGAGTACCCTCATCAAGTTTCTTTGGAATTACCTGTTTTGTTTTTCTTGCTACTACGTTTACGTGTACGCGGGCAACCAATCAGCTATTCATTGAAAATGCTTTGAGATTAGCTTAGAGGAAGGTTCGTAGATACACGGCGAGAATGTCGGTGTAGTGCGTTAAGGTAATTTATATTTGGCACAGTCGCGTGATACCTAAGTATGCACGTACGTTCCTGGTTAGAAATTTCACATTGTTTTATTAGTTATATCAGGAAGTTTTCATTTAGTTTTAATTAGAATAATGAAGTGCCCGTATTACTAGTACAGTATTAACTCAATGTATGTATTATTAAGAAATCTGTATAGGTTGAAAAGTAGTAAGTCATTTAAAATAATATAGGGACAGATGGTTTTCCGTAACCATAACATACATATTTTGAATAAATAAGGTAATTTCAAAGCAGTATTGGTGTACAGGTTTGATAGTTTAAGAGAAAAGTTTCGTTTTTATAGTTAGTTATTGATTTTAATGCTATGTATGGACCTAATGTTAAAATATAAGAGTGAGAAAAAAGAAAAAGAATTTAGGGTACAATATTAAACTCAATAACTACTGTTTTCTAGCAGCTTGGTGACCTTATAAATTATAGAATGAAAAATTTGTTAAGTTAATAATTACAAATTCGAATGTAAGTTTGTTTATTAAACTTTCAGGTTCTTTTTAAAGTGCCTTGTTACGGTTAAAATAGTACTAATTAAGTCAGGACTAAATTAAATATACACAATTTTAACAGCCTGAAATAAATCTGAGCCATTTTTATCTTTATTTAGATTGAGTACTTAAACAGCTGCCAGTGCGAGCGGAGAATTGACTAAAAAAGTGCACTTGGAGCAATATTAGTACACTGGCTTCGTTCCACATTTGCAGAGTAAAAGCAGTTTAGTGGTCAGATAAACAAAATAATTAAACGCTTATGGAAATTCTCGGGAGTAGTGCCAGAGCGGCAGCTTTATGTAAATATGAAGGCTGTAGTCGTGGGATGATGCGTCGCAACAAATGCAACTACGCGAACGCGGCTTAATCCTGTTTTAATTTCAACTTTAAAGTGAGTTTTATGAGCATTATTAATTCTGGGAACGTTTTGGACTTGAGATTATGCTGAAATCCTAAGGGTGTGAATTAATTAAGAAGTTTGGATAGCTCATCAGATTATTCCTAGTAATCTTAACTAGCGACTTGGCTTGACTAAAGGCTTTATGATGTATATCTATTTTCGTTTGTTAATTATAAGAAGAAATTAGTCTACCTTGTTAAAATTATTTTTTAAATGCATTCTTTAGTCTATTATAAACATTTCACCATACATATATACATACACACACTCACGACTAGACAGATACGTCTCAAAACTACCCTTTTGCTACCTAACTATGAGTTTGTCCCACTTACGTTATATTATTGCCGGTCTGATAGATGACTCATTAGTCACCTTTTACAATACCCACCGAGAACCACACGGTAAGATTTAAACTCAGACGTAAACATTTCAGTAAGAAGACCACAGTTAACTCCTCCTTCTGTCTTGCAGTTATCTGCATGGTGCTTAATGATACAGTTGTCAATAAAAGTTATAAGCAAATTTTAAATGTAATATAAGTATCCATGATGTTTTACAAAACTGAAGGGTTAGGGTCGTAATTTCAAGGGTAGTAATTTCAATAACTTTAAACATTTAAGTCCAATAGTTTAAAAGCTTTTTGGAGCCAATGTTTACAATTTTATAAGTTAGTAGTTTTTAAGTTTTTTGATAAGTTAGTAAGGAACATAGAAATCTTATGCTGGTAACTTGGGGTCTTTACGTCACATCTACAACATTCAATTTATTTCAATTATAATTCAACATTAGTTTTTGCAATACAATAATTCTTTCATTATCATCATCATCATCATCATTCAGCCTATCGAAGTCCACTGCTGGACATAGGCCTCTACCAACATGCGCCTGCACCCAGTCGCATCCAGTCTATCCAGGCTACCTTCTTCTGGTCGTTCCCAGGCTTCCTGCCCTCCTTTTACCCATTCGCGGTTACTATTTTAGGACCCGTTTGCTCCAACGCCCATTATTATGGATTGGATTGTAGTGTAGGATTGTATTATTTCATATATAAAAATGTATGAAATAATACAATCCTTTATTATTTCATATATTTTTATATTCTATATGAATAAGTAAAATGCTTTCATATACAATGTTGGGTATATTAAAAACCTTTGAAGGACCGTTTTTTTTTCTAATTTAGTGCCTGTGAGATGCAAAAGAAGGTGTTAATTGAAAAGGAAGGACCCACTGGATGAAACACAACGCAAGCATTGTTTAACAATCAGTTTTCTGTGAGGCCGCGGTAATACTTTAGCGAGTCGGCCCATACGTACCTAAGCTCTCCCACTTTGATATTTAGACATGTTATTATCACTTAAAACAAAAAATTTGTTAAAATAGTCATTCTCATTTCTAATTAGGTGACGACGTGTAGTACATTTTAGAATTGCATTAGAAGGCAGGCCACGTGCAGCTTGACCACGTACGGCAATCGATCTATGTCGCAGAAAGCAAGGAATTGACCCCGTGGGAAAAATGAAATAAAATTAATCTTGGAGAAAAACAATATGGCTATTTCATTTAGTTCTTTTAAAAACAAAGCTTTTACTAATTGAATGGTTCCTTAAAGTACCTTTTCTTATTATTTTTTAATGAATAATAACCAACAGTGCACTAAATAGAAAACCAAGACAGATTACTAAAATGTTCTAGTGCGGGAACATGCAGAGTGGCAATATCAACATTCTTGTAAGTCCGTTACTAACCTAACCTCGTTTGTCCATACCCGTATGCTCGTTTATCCGGACAAACGTGCAGACGGGTCACCCGATGGTATGTGACTACCGCTGCCCATGGACACACGCAACTCAAGAGTCACAATTGCGTTTCCAGCCCTTTAAATTTAGTGTATAATAGATCTTCTTGTTATAAATATCGCGTAACTTCTTCTTAAAGTGCAGGTTAGGACGAAATGACATAACTAACAGAAGGCTAACGGTGCCATTATGAAGTAATCTCTATTTCTTTTTTAATTAACTGATGTAAATTCTAATTACTATATACCACTGTTTATAATTAGAATTGTTGAAAAAGTGATAGATTTAGCAAATACTGATTTCCTACAACTTAAAATATTTAATCGGAGTGTAGATAGGATATTTACATTTGTGAACGTTCAATAACTTACATGCACAACGAAGAAGTTTTTTATTAATAGATCCTTATTCGATAAAGTTCGAAATACGATACCACTCATTAAAACTTGCTCATGCCGCCACAGAACACAGTTATAGACTTTACATGTCCTACATGTCACCTACTTGTTCATATTATACATATATACATACATACACTCACGCCTGTTTCCCTAAAGGGGTAAGCAGAGCGTACTCAACGCTCACATTTTGCCTATTAAAATTGAGTCCCATTTAGGTAATCGATGACAAGTCTATTGCCGTAATCAGGGTACTTTTGGGAATTAGATGGGAAAACTTGCAGTATATTGAAAGGAAAGGGAATATAGTCGGGAAGGAAGGCAAGGCATATTGCTTATACAGACGGGGAGTATAAACAGTCTTGCTTAGGCACGTATCGAGTGGAGGAATACCATAGTCTCATAGAAAATCAGTTGTTCAACAATGATTGCACTGTGTGTCACTGACTGATTGAGAGTATCGGAGGCGCAATACCTCCTAGGTACCTCTACCATCTTACTCACGCCCTCAGGAGTTCCGTCTGGTCGTTTGTATATTATAAAAACAATTACCTACTGATAGCCTGCCCAGAAGCCAGGTATTTTATTGAAATGTTATGCATAACGAGTACATCGAAATTTTAAACTACCTTGGTAACCACCGGCACGAGCCACCTGTAAAAAACAAAATCAATTAAATAAAAATAAAAATATAGGCTTAAAAAGTATGACCTAATTATGAAAATAATAATAGCAATACGGGTTTAGTTAGGCTAAAATATTCCTAATTAATATAAGCAGGTCTAATCTAAAAATAAAATGAATAAAACAAATGCTGCAGAAAGCTCCATTATGATCACAAAGGACTACATAGTACATAAAATTATTCTTAATTTAGTTACAATACATAATCAAATGAAACATTACACAAAGAATAAAGAGTGGTAGTTTATGGGAGACTGGTGCCAAATGTAAAAATGTATGCACAGTAGGTATGTATAGGCCCGGGTTTACAATGTTTAAAATGTTAGAAAATACCTAATAGGAGGAAATAAAGATATGAGTGACACCTGGCACACTGTTTAATGTACTCATTTAAATAAATGAAGCTGTTAAGGTTTTTTGTAGAATCTTTCTTTAGATTTACTGATTCTAAATTGTTGGTGTCTCTTGTTTTATCTTGGACACAATATTAACCCTTATACTTATATATATTATGGACTCATATATCCTTTGGATTATGCAGTCACACATACCATTTGGCACACATCTAACAGCAAGCGATTTTATCAAAGACTTGCTGCTGCTCAATAGGATGCTTAACGTGGCGCAAAACCAAAATTTGTCTGTAAAGTGACTGTTCCACAAAATAATTGAGCAGTTATGCTAATGAGATACAAGCTGAACTGACGCCAAAACGCTGTCCGCGGAGCTTTATGCAAATCGCCCTGGGCGTGCGATACCGCGGTGCGAGGCACAACCGAGTGTCGATAGCGTGGCGCCCCGCCCGCTACCACGACACGACATTATGTTACGTGAGTGCTCTTAATAATGTCGCATTGTTGGATTCTCATCGTCAAGTTTATGGTGTAAAATTCAGAATTGTTAAGTAAGTAGTAACATTTACTCAAAGATTATTTTTAAAGTTAAAGAAGTTTCAAAATTGTATAAATTTGTTCAAAAAGTTTTATGTATTTCTTGATTAAACTGAGGTGTACCCCCTTCAAATGATTGCTATTTGTACATAAAAGAAAAGAAAAAGGGGCGCTCGTGATAGTTATAAAAACATTAATCTTGAATCTCACAGTTTACATAAAGGGCCAGTTGAAGAGGGCTCAGGTTTCAGGAAGCTGTTGATTCAGGACCTTTTCCAGAGATTTTTATTTGTATTAAGGAGTAGTCTTCAGAGAATCGCCTTAAACAAACACTTTTGTGTTTTTAGTATTCTTCATTTATTTATAATACTCGTTTAATAATAATGGCTAGTATTTTTAAAGTATTTTTTGTATCTGTCTTTAATTACTTATATTGATTTTGAAGCTTGGTGTTGATAACATTCCATTAAAAGTTCATCATCATCCTATCGTCATCCACTGCTGGACGCTCCTTCTGGGAAGCGATGACCTAGCCAACTATCCAGATCTTGGCCAGTGCGGGAAAGTAATTAAAAGAGCCTTTTATTATACATATGACTTAAATTATTAGAACTGTTTAAATTCTAACAAGCAAATATTCCTCTTTATTTGAAAAGTCTTAACGTTTCACAGGATCATTAAGGTACATACGTGATTGTAAAGGATTTCTCAAGTCTAGAAATTGTAATAAGATAAATTGCATAGTTGGCTGTAATGTTTTGGTCGATTAGATTGTGGGTTTTATTACAGCATGTGCCTGTGCCAGTGCAAAGTATAATAGCAAGTATTTGTCACTTAATGAGTCGATACGTATGTATATGGCCACCGTAACTCATCCGGAAAGGGGTCTACCTTGTCAAACGATATTTTTTTATATTATGTATCGGTTTCTGCTGCCGTTTCGCATACAGATATAGGAAAAAATAAATTGATAGGTTATTATAAGGATTCTCATATACTCAATGCAAAATAATAAAATCACAATAAAAGTTCTTATGCGTGAGGAGAATTTCGAATCTCTTTGTCCGTCCCTGCTTGTGAAACTACTGTAGTTCAAAATTTTGTGTCCTTCTGCAACATCTTACATAATATATTTCTATTCACCAATAATTGCTATGGTAATAATGGTAATAATCATATCTTCGAGGATGCCAGCAGTCTGACAGAACCGATGAGACTTCATCGAACTGGTGCGACCTTGAGTCTGGTGTTCCACAAGGCGGCATTCTCTCACTACTTTTGTTTTCGTTATTCATTAATTTCATATCCCATGAACTTCAGTGCGCGTATCATTTGTAAGCAGTGGATCTTGAGATCTATTGTCCTGACACAGTAGAAAACCTGAACGATGAACGAGTAGCATAAATCTTGATTTGGAGATAATACAAAATTGGTCGAACAGGTTCGGTTTAACAGTTAATCCGACTAAATTCCAAGCCATTATAATAGGCAGTCCTAGAATGATGAGTAGAGTTAATTTTGCTAGCGTTCGGGACATAATATTTAATGAATCGGTTCGTCCCATCACATCGTCAGTTAAAGATCTTGGTCTTTATATTGGCAGACTCTAAGCTGGCAAACCCAGGCAACACACGTCAATCAAAGGGTAACTAACATCTTGCATAGTCTTTATCGCTTGAAAAATTTTCTACCCACAAAGACAAAGACGTTGCTTGTACTTTGGTACTAGTTCCCAGTTATACCCAGTTCTAGACTATGGTGATGTTTGCTATCTCAACTTGAATGCATATCTTCTCAACAAATTATACTGACTTCTCAACAATTGCATTTGATTCATAATTAATTTGCGAAAGTACGATCATATATCTACTTATCGCAACCAACTGTCTTGGTTACCCATAAGTCAGCTTGTCAGTTTAAGGGCGTTGATTATGTTGTACTCCCGTCTCCACTCTCCTAATTCACCTTCTTACCTAACGTCCCATTTCTAATACATATCCTGTAACAACCCCAGGAATCTCCACTCTTCAAGTAATCTTCTCCATTTAATTCCTCCTTCACTGTGCAAGCTATAAACCTTTGAAATCAGGAAGTTCTTCAGCCGACAAACTTTCAAGGCTGAAGTACGACAGCTCTACACACAGCTATTGGCAAAATCACCTGAATACTGTGAAGTAGCTATATGTAAATATATATATATGTTATGTGTATGTATGCACATATATGTGTATATGTTTATGGTAATATTAATTACTTAGCTGTATTTATGTAATATATATTTACAGTTTTAATCACTTTTTTCTTTTTTTTTACTTTTAAAGTTATTTTTATACCTGCCACGCGCGTTTGTGTATCACCCAATGGTTTATTAGTGGAAAATTAAGTCCGCCTCATGCAATATAGCTGCAGCATGTACTTATAAATAAATAAATAATTGTTTTAGGAAACTCTTAATGATGGCAGCTTAGACCGCAAATTAGATTTTGTGTTTCGTGTTAGTACAACTATCAATAGCGGTACATTCTTATTTTGTATTTCGTATGAAAGTACTTTGATATTTATTACTACTTTGCTATTTTAGCTGCTGTCTGATTTATTTTTCAACCTTACCTCTAATGTGAGGGAAGTTTCTGTATACTATGAGGTATACTAACATGTTATTTATGTTATTAATTGTAATTTAAATGATGTCTAATTTTATTTAACACTAATGGCACTATTTTCTTTTTATTGTTTGTCTTGGCTCGACACCTCACTGAAGCCAATGCAAAGGTATTAAGTTGCACTTAAACCATACAGTGTTTTGTCATCACAATATACATATAAATTATTTTAAATTTATTTTAGTTTATATGGTTTTGCTTTGCAAATATCCGTTTATCACACACATAGTTGCCGTAAATACGTTTTATTAAGTCCAGTATAATGTTGAACTCTCTTGAATTTATTGCAAATACAATTCTGAAAGTGAGTTTGTTCGTTACAGTTTCACGACTTCACTACTCAACTGCATGTTATAAACTACCTATTGATTGCATTGGCATACACATTGCTAAGGTTGTCAGTCAGAAAAAAACAATACCCAAAGGTACGTACAAAAGAAATTGAAATCTATTGCTTTAAAAATTTGGGCCTTAAAATTTGATATATTATTATTTTTTTATTCTACTACTTAAATTACGTATCTTTTTGGCAAAATTATGATTATGGCTAATATGCCGTTGAGATACGAATGATAGAGCGAAAACATGTAAAATAATAGGAATGCCACTCAACCCCGTTTCCTCTGTGGGATAATCCGAGCCTTTTTTGCGCACAGGGAAAATGTCAAGTTCACACCTGTGAATGTTTGTCGAGCCCTCGCTACATTCTTCAAGAGATTATATGACTTGCTTCCTTTACGATATCTTATCATATCAAATTGTGAGTTTAATATTCCACATAGTGGCTAAGTCCTTACTAAAAATTATACATTATTAGTTGTAATGGATTTTACAAGGCTCATATAAGTAATTTTAATGCAAATAAAACAAGGCATGTAGGAAACGTGACGGTCCCCCTTCTGAAATGTTTCCGTACGTAAAATTTACCTCAAAAGTGGAAAGATACAAATTACACATCCCCAGGCAAATTAAGAATTCCACGTCGCTTTGTCGGTAACGTAGGGTGGAGAGCAGATGCAAAATAGACGTCTAATATTCCAACTGAGTATCTACTTGAAAAATGTACGAAAACAAATAGGGGAAACTTTATATTTTTAATTCTTTTTCCTTTGTTTTATACAAAACATCCATCTTGGTTGTAGATGCGATTATAGCCAGAAACCTTCGCAGGGATATTGTTACAGCTCTGCAATTAAAAACAATCTCGTTTCGACTTTATTTATTTTTCAATCACATTATTACCAAGTGAAAACTTTGATGGCAAAAAAGCTGGCAGTTAAAATTTATAACATCGAAGTACATAATCGTTTTTACGATTTGTAGGACTAATGAGTAGTGACATTATGGCATTTTATATTGCTGTCTAGTTACCTAGTAAGGACATTTATTTTATCCCGTTGAGTGTGACATGACTCACCCGATACTGTTCGAGCGTTTTTCGAAATATTGAATGAATTACCCTCCGAAGTAATTGGGGCTTACAACGAAATCGAAGACAATGTTTTTTCGTGTTATGAATTTATGCGGTACATTGGTTTATTTTGATAAAAGGATGGAGGCGTACAGCAACTAGGCGCTATCTTATATTTATTACATCGTTCTTTTTATTGCAATTGTGACTACGCTGTAATTTGTAGCTGTGCCCTGTAATAACTTACAAGAAAAGGATTTCTTTTGAAACTAAAACGTCTCAGATATTTTTTTTTCTTTATTTATATTTTATGTTAACGTTTAAGTTATATTCAGGTCTAGGTACAGGTAGAAATATTGACTATGATATTTTTTTTATAAAACTAGCAAAACTCGGCCTCATAAAATATGGTTACCAGTAGCAAAATTACGTCTTTATGACTTCTCACAGGATGAACGAAAAATATATATATCCAGTTTAAGTATTGTTATTGTTAACAGTACTAACAGCTTTCACAAAAATGAGTAGCGAACCCTTGAAATCTTGACAATCATTTACGTTTACAGAGGTGTGCACATCGTACAAAGGTGTAACAGTCGTAATTTTTGTCAAAATACAGAGCGGTGATATATGAAACGTCATTTGCGAACAGCTCCCTATGACGTATTGTGCACAACAGTGATGCACCTGCGATCCGTCAAGCGCTGCAATACACCAAAATGAAAATGTCAAAACGCGCCGTGCCAACCGCTTTATCTTCAGGAGGCAGTTACTACACTATGTTTTAGCACAACATACCTGTTTTATTTTGTTACCTAAACACTGTTTCGGAGTTTCAATGAAACAATTGAAGTAATGGATGTGGACATTTCTGTTCCCGCCTGATGTCGTCGTTTGTTTACTTGCCGTTTGCATGACAGAAAACGTTCGGGGTGTTATATTGTTTTTGAAAAGTTGTTAGGGATGTTCGAATGGGTAGCTGCTAAATAATTTTTGGTAAATTTAATGTTAACAAGTAAGTAATAATGAGCGAATAGAAATTAATAATAACCCCTCGTTGTTCTTGTGAATTATTTTGTTTTTAGGATTAAACAAAGCCTTTATTGTGGGTATATACATTTTGAGATCAAAATTTATTAAGGTACAGTAAAGGACTTTGTTTTGCTACATCTTGATGTTGCCGTGCAGAAATCAGATGAAATAGATGAGTTTATGTTTCTGTAAACACTGATACGTTACAGAAGACAAAACATGCAGGACAGTAACAATAACTCTGTGTTATCAATATTGGGTTTTCGTGTCTATATCTCAGCTTAGTATGTATGTTATATATATAAAGCTTAGATAAAGTTTGTGAAAACTAATGTGATTATAGTTATTAGAAAAGATGTGGACGTACAAAAGACTGCTAATAAGTACGTCAAAATTTCGACGTACATAAAAAATATTGAATAAGGCAATGTTTAGGCAGGAGCGTATATATGTTTGTATTTTGAGTATCAATTCGTAAATATTGTATACCTTTTACAATTACATATTATAAAGGCTTAAAGTAAAATAAGTAGATATCAAGGCTTGATACTAAATTCATACTTCCTATTTAATACCACTTACTTATATCTATATATTTTATCACTTATTATCTACATGTAGGTGCCACAAGACTACTCGGTGACTGGAAAAACAAAGGGTATCATTATCAATTTTGGTTGGCACTCCTCACCATTCTTGCATCCGTTTATTTATTTACCTGCATCAAACAATGCATGCATTGGTATAAATATTTATAACGATTATTGCTTATCAGATACAAGGAGATGCAATTTTGGCTTTAAAGTATGTAATTTCTGTTTAACGAGTACAAACAGGCATCAAGAAATCTCAGAAAACTAATATATAAAATGTGGAAAATCTCAAGGTCACGAGAAAAATCATATAGCAGTTGTGAATGCACCTTACATTTTTTCATTAAGACTACCACCACAAACTGTTGTAGGGTAGGCTGCTACAATTTACGATGCACGACTGCTTTCGACATATTAATTACCCTAATGGCTTATTTCACATGATTTATTTCCACGTGAACACGAAACTGTGTAAAGAGGCAGGTTGTATGATATTCAATTATAAGTAAACGGCATCTAATATGTATTTCAACTTCAGGTCCTGCATGATTTGGTATGTGTGAGATTGTCAACCATGTCATAAAATACATATAAAAAAAAATTGTGTGCTCAACAAATTTCTTAAAAGGACACTGATGAACGATGCAATAATTTTTTAAGATAAATGTTTGTGAATTTTTTTTTGTGATGAAATGAAATTTTTTTGCTTGGAATAATGTAACATTTGGAGAACTTAACTTTCATACGTGTTTTTTAAACAATATACAATAAGCTAGATTACTCGTACGTCCAGAATATAATATATTTTTTATTTTATACACTAACGTTTGAACTTTTCCTACGAATTAATAAGTTTTTTTTTATGGTATACAAATAGGTCTATGAAATGAACAAAACATTAAAACATTTAATGACCTATGGTCGATCTTTAAACACCGGGCGAGCTATAGTTACAAATAAAATGCTAATATCTCAAAGTTCAATAACATATCTGCCTCACTGAATTTAAAACGTATGGAACTAATAATATAATTTGGCCATATATTGTAATGGACCACCTAAACATCTACACAAGTTGTGCAGTAATTTTCTAGTTCTAGTGGAATTATAAAATATTGTGTGCAGAAGATAATGTTTTATCTATGGATACCTATAATAATGATGAATAAATGGTGTACATATGTTATAGAAGCTATCTCTTGGAAGTGAAATTTGGATATGATGATCTTAATGATTTTCAAAGGACTTCTAGTAATTTCATTAATACCAATTTTAAATAGACAATTAACTCTTTTTTATTAACATCTTTATCTCTCTTTCATTCTAGTGCAGTTTTAGAAATTCATTACTTAGATATATCCTAGTCATATCCTCTTTCACGCATCTATCCATTTTTTCATAACACTAAACGATAAATTATTGCTTCTAACCTTCAGAATTATTCTTATAGATTAATTCTTAAGGTTACACAATTTTAAAATATTTACATTTACCTATAAATAAAATTAAAAAAAATATAGGTTTAAAATTAATAGTAATAATTACAAAAAAAAGTTATATTATATTATATATTATGTTCAAAAATAAAGAAAACATGTGTTGATAATTTCTGTGTTACAGCCAATCTGGGATCTTATTTAGTTGATGTGACTCAACTTTACACAATCTTTACACAACCATGATATTAATAGCCAAATGACAAAAACTGCTGCTGGTATTATGTGAATGACAAACATAATGCACTTGTATGGAAAAATGTTCCTAAGTAACTTTTGATAATTTAATTCAATAATTAACTAAATTGCTCATAAATAGGTTGAAATATAATAAGGAAATGAGTAGGCAAGTGTTCTTCTTAGTTTAGCTGATGTATACTAACAGAACGCAAGATGATGAGGATTTTTAAATATTCTTATTCTTAAACAAGAATCAATTAGAAGCTTAAAATACAACGACCAGAAAATCCTATCAAGAATTAGACTAATAATCTTCAAACCGTCCATCAGATTTTCTTGAAACGTAGCTTAAGACACTCTCGATTGAGCCACATTTCAAACGAAAAAGGTAATCAAAATCGGTTTATCCATTCAAGAGCTACGATTCCAAAAGACAGATTTACAGATACACGCTACAAACTTATAAGCCCCTTTTTCCGTCAAAGGTAAAAAATACGAAGGCCACCGAGCCCTCTAACTATGGCCCAAAATATATATAGTTAAAAGTAAAGATTTGTAGATATTAGAATGATTTTGTGCTGCGTTCGTATTCGATTAGTTAAAGCGGAAGTGGCGTGATAGCCGGACTTTGGAATAAGTAGTAGAGGGTTCGAACCCTACCCTAAGCATGTTTCACACGCAAGTACACATACGATCCAACTCCTGAAATAAGCAATTCCCTAAAGTAAATTATTTTTAAAGATTTCTAGCAATCGGATTCACGTCCTAGTTTTCTGGACGAAATATGTTTAACCGTTTTAGGCCTTTTCCTATTCGTATGCAAGCTCAAGTTACGTGATATTTAATGTGACATAGAAGTGTTCCCCTGATACATGAAATAACTCGCATAAATGTACTTGTAGAATAGATTCACAGTGACATGAAATCAACGCTAGGGGAGCCGGCTCTATCTAAGCAAAAAATGGGGAAAGTTTCATCTGTTTCCAAACCTAAGAGTTCACTGTCGGTGTATATCACAATATTTTAACAACCTTAAAGAAGCTTTTTTAAAAACTGGCATAGAAGCTTTGGGCAGCAGATGGAAGAAGTGCATAGAGTTAGGTGGAGATTATGTTCAAAAATAAAAATAATTTAGTATGCGTTTTATCTTGTTTTCTTAATTAGACTAATAACTTTTCAATCCTCGATCGTATATAGCGATACAGTATCAATTTGACGGCAATAGGCTTGAGCCTTGTTAATTTATGTATGTATATATGTATATAAAAGAAGATTTCAATGCTTCTACTTATACTTTTTTCCAATTTTTTTTAATACTATAGGTAAGTGACACCGCCGTCCATGGACACTTGCAACTCAAGAGTCGCAAGTGCGCCGCCCGCCTTTGAGGGTGATGAGGGATGGGGGATGCAGGGAGCAGAAAGAAGAGAGGAGGGATGAGGAGATGGAAAAAAAGGAAAAAGGAGATGAGGGGAGAGAAAAGGGGGGAGGGGGAATTGGGCCTCCGGAAACCTCACTCAATTCGGGGAAATGCAACTCAAGCGTTACTTCACAACCGGTTTTCTGTGAGGCCGTGGTATCGCACCAATCGAGCCGGCCCATTCGTGCCTAAGCATGGCTCTACCACTGAAAATATTAGTACGCTTTTATTTTCTAGTGACACATTTTCCTTCCTGCATTGGTTTTTATTATTCGTACACTCTATATACCCGCATAGTGCATTCAACAAACGTGTCTCGTCAACAAGACAGCCTACAACCTAAAGTGCGTCGGTAACTGAACACAAATTTCACGCTAGTTGCGTTGTTACGTTTTTCATTTTAAAACGCAAAATGCTGAATTTATCTCTGTCGCTCTGTAGCATCATGATTCTAAAGCTGATAGATGGACGATTGAAACGGATGGAGTGATAAAACGCCTTTTCTGTCATAAAGAAAAAAAGCCGATTTAATTCGGGTGACTCTTAACTCTGTTTTGGTTAAACTGTTTTTCGCATAGAAATCTGAAAACAAAGGGTTGTATATAAACGTAACAATAGAGGATTGAAGATATATGTATTTATAAAGTATGAATGACGCCTAAGGTACACTAATATAACTATTATTAAAGGGGTAGTGCGTACTTTATTTAAGTAGTTTATTTCATTTGTTCGCTAACTGTCATCACATTTAAGCTTGCTTTCAGTACTAATTAAACTTAGATTGTGATTATTAATTAATTTTATTACCTTGTGATTATTGTTGTAATGGCTTATATGTTATATCTTTCCATTTATTGTAACCATTTTTAATAGTTATGTATTTTTCTGATGCGGACTTTGATACGATGGCAATATGCTACATTTGAAAACAAAAAGTGAAATATTTACTATACATACGTTCAAACAATTCATACAGCTCTGAACACACGCTCTCTCTTCCTAAGTTTTATCCACATTACAGACAATTCAATAACCGTCCACTGCACCTTCCACTATCCTTTTTGCCGATAATGAAATCACATGCTTCACGGTACCCTGCCGTGCAACGAATCTTGGACAAGGAAAAATTGGCAATCGCAATATATTCATGACTCACTGTTAAGAAATAATAATCATTTTGTTTTATCATCGATGCTTTAATTATTTTTACAGATCAGTTGTTCATATCAAGCGATGTAATTATATTTTTAATAAACTGTTATTTAACTTGCTGTGTTCGTATATGAGAAAACTTGTAAATTACCACTTCTCGTGTAGGAGAAGTTTACACTTCTCAGTCTCACGTGGTAGGAGATAGATATCTTTCTCGAAATTATTTTGAATTTTTACCAGACGGAGCAAGAAGGAGGTATGTTTTTCGTGTGTAATGTATGTATGATATTGTCTTGTCACGCTCTATGTCTGCCTAGCCTGGAGGGTCTGAGGTAGGTTTTTGTGAGAACTTATTAGAATCGTATTAATAGTTAGAGTGTCATAGGGGATAATATTTTGAGATAATGTCAGAACATTGAATGGGATATGGAAATGGATGGGATATATGAATGGGTAATAACAATGCAATAGGGTTTTATAGTTTTTAAAGTTTCAAGTTCATCTAACAGGGAAAGCACCATAACTCTTCAGTGACTGCATTTACCAGCACTCCTGAGAAGTCGATAAATAAATATATATAACCTTTATTCTAAACACCGGAATATCTTGAAATGTAAAATTTAATTTGTAATGTAAATTTTTATTTTTTTGATTGGATTGTTGTAAATTATTGTGCCTGCTTTGTCAGCATCCACCTTATAATGAAGAGTATACACACAATTATCTGAACTACATATAATTACGTAACGCCCTAATCAACGCTTTACACTCTTCATAATTATATCACCATTCAAAATATAAATATGAGAATCGTCGCCCACTGCTTTACAATATTAATTTTCATTCGCATGCACATCAATTTTGATGTTAATTTTGATTGCTTTGTCGATTCCCAAGTTTATTACTCATTTAATCATTATATTTAATGTACTTTAGTATCAATGTAACGGTTCCGTCTTGTTTTGAGTCTCGTGTTATTAAATTTTCTCAGTTTGTTACGTTTCTGGAACACGCTGGAAATTTATATTGGGAAATTTTCAATTTTAGATATATATTGATATTTTTCAACAATTACGTTTGATATAGCGACATTAAATGAAATAGTTTAAATTTATGATTACTTTAATTCTACATTCGTATGTGGTGTAAGTAATTTTTGACCACGGCTAATTGTGAAAAGGTATTAATTAAACTATTCTATACCACCCCAGTATCCAGTCCATTCTAAGTAACTAAAACATATTAGTTTATTTTTGCAATTGAATCGTTCAGAGTCGTAATCATCTACAAGCGTGTAATAAATACTTAATTTTACTTAGCGTATAATAATTTAGAATACTAAATCGTTAATAAGATATACATATGCAAATAAATAAATTTACCGTGCGTTTTCCTGGGTATTGTAAAAGGCGACCAAGGGATTAGAATGTTATCTCTTTGTCTCTATATACAGTGTCCGGGTGACATTAATAGGCTAGATGCAATCCTACAGACAAACAGCATACGGTTGCATTGCATTACTATTGACGACGTCAAATACCTGCTGGTAAGTGAATTCCGCCGCCCATGAACACTTATAATCCAAGAGTTACTACTTACTGATATACTTTTTCTAGAAAGAAAGAAATCTATTTACTGTAGTTTTATATACTTAATTAAATATAATTTTATACTGGATGTGAATGAATTGTAACTTATCTCGAGTATTGAAGATTACATTTTTAATGGAGTTTTAATGCAGTAGTCTCCGTAACGTAGAGTTTCACTGTTTCAACAAACAACTATTAATTTTTCATCGGCGTACTGCATAGCCGCACACCTGACGTTTCGAGCTGAGCTTGAAACTTTTGATATATCGTATTTAATTCCCAACAGAACTCGTCGTATACTACGTATTTGAAAGTATACATTTAAAGTTTGAATCATCTTTAACGTACGCATGATATATACCTTTACTTGCCAAGTGGTGTGTTAGTTTATTACATACGTATATTATAATACATATGTATTTTATGAGTATGAATACTTTAAATAATTTGAGATGTCTTGCAAAAAATTGTTATATTGAATTTTATATTCTGTGACTAAAATGTAAGAGGGAAAAGTGAGGCCGGTATTGGTTTTGGCTGGATACACGACAATTTCTAACTTTCTCTAGTCGCTAGGTTGTTAAGATAGTAGAAATAATTCGTTACATGTTTTTTTTTAAACTTGACGTAACCGGTGACACTTGAGGCATCACCTGTTGTCAAAATAGGTGATTGTCGAAACCAGTTATTTTCTCAAGTTTAGTGACAGTGACGCTATATAGACATGATTTTTCTATCCAAATGTTACAGTTACTTGCAAAACGAAGACACTGAGTGACTGGCTACAGTGACTATGTCGTGTCTTACATTCGTGACTTATCACAAGTTTATAGTTTTTTAGCTGTGCAGTTACATCGTAATAGTAATAATTACTCAAACAAATGAAATTTCCTACATTCTTTATTTATGTTTACAGTATAGTACTTTGGTAGCAAGAGAGAGACAGAGAGAGTGGGTGCTACGTGAGCGCGAAAGAAACGACACACGTAGACCGTAGTCAAGTCAGTCACAGCATTACGCCCCCTTTGCAAACTCTTATCATGGCAGTACAAAGAAAGAAAAATGGTCCAACAGCGGCATCCTCCTCTCCCACCAACCCTCCTTTTCCCTCAGCGCCGTACACCAGCACCTTGAGACGGCTCGGCCGGCCATGCTTTTTCTTATGGAGACACAAATACGCCGCCCTGCCGACACGGCATATCACTACTATCCCGGCTACGTTCTAGAGGAGTGCTTCCTCGCGAGGGCTGGGGTATGTCTTTTCGTCAGGGCGGATGTTAGTTGTCGCCGTCTGCACTGCCTAGAAGACGCATTCTTCTCCATCCTTTGGCTTCACGTGGATTTTGGCTCTATGAGCCGGATCTAGGTTTGCCTTTATCGGTCCCATTCCGGAGACTCCGAGACAACTCGACTCTTTGACTACGTGAGTCACGCAACGGACAAAGCGCAGGAGCAGTTCCCGACCGCCGAACTGGTGTTTTTGGGAGACTTTAACGCCCACCATGACTTCTGGCTGGCTTAATCGCGAGTGCACCCGTGCTGTCGCTCAAAAGCAGTCAGCCTACCGCGCATGGATCAGGGCCCGCGCTCATTGTGACCCAGACGTTGATCGCCTAAAAGAAACGTTTAACAAAGCCACTAAGGAATGCAAGAGGGCATACATTAGAGCTGATGCCCAGCGCATTGCACGGTTTGGTCAAGAACTCGTCGCATACCCTACGGGTAGCCGTAAGTTATGGCGATTGGCCAAAGCCGTGCTGTCCAACTACTGCCAGCCTTCGCTGCCACCGCTGAAGTACCCTGACGGATCACTAGCCCATGAGCCGCAAGAGAAAGCGAAACTACTTGCTGACCTCTTTGCGGCTAACTCCCGAATCGACGACCTCACCCGCCCACCATTGCATCTTGCGACTCCGCAATGCGGGATATTCGCATCCGGCAGAAGGATGTCCGTGCGGAGCCTCGGTCACTCGATGTTCGGAAAGCCAGTGGACCCGACGGTATTCCGGCGGTGGTTCTTAAAAACTGTACACCAGAGTTGTCTGAGTTGTCTGTTCTCGGGAATTGTTCCGGAGGCCTGGAGAGAGGCGAACGTCCAACCCATTCCCAAAAACGGCGCCCGCTCCGATCCAGCTAATTACCGTCCTATAGCCGTTACCTCCAAGGTGCAAGGTGCTCGAGCGGATAATCAACACCCAATTAATCCGCCACTTAGAGGATCACTCCTTGTTAAATAATCGGCAATAAGGTTTTGGGTGAGGCTATGGATAGGCATGGGGAGTCCTTTTCCATCAGTGACGGCGCGGCCTCTGACTTCCAGGAGGTTAGCGCTGGTGTACCTCAGGGCTCCTAATGTTGGCTGTACGTCCTATCGCCCACGCTGTTCCTTTTATAGATCAATGATATGTTGGCTCTTGGCAACATACATTGTTATGCAGACGACAGCACAGTACACGGGCGATATTTTGGACATCCTGCTGCCAAGCTAGCAGACGTTGAGGGAAAACGACAGGAGCTTGTTGCTGAGCTCGACCAGTTCTTGAGCCGCATCTCTCAATTAGGTTGTGAGACTCTGGTCGAGTTCAGCGCCAAGAATACATAGGCGTGCGCGTTTTCAACAACAAAAAGTCTCCATTCCTTCCCCTTCCTACTCTTCAGAACACTTAACTGCCACTACAGGATAGGCTTAGTATGCTGGGCATGGATATCTGTCGGGATCTCAATTCGCGGGATTACATCGAGAGCGTCACTAAGGCGGCCTCGCGGAAGCTCGGTGTATTGAAGAAGGTGAGACGGTTCTTCTCGCCCGAGCATCTGTGTCTTTTATACAAGACCCAGGTTCGCTCCTACGTGGAGTACTGCTCTCATCTTTGGGATGGCTATGCGCAGAATCTGCTTGACCGTATTATAGACTGTCCTGAGGTCACCCAGTCTCTTGAGCCCCTACAGTTGCGAAGAGATGTCGCCTCTATGGCAGTTCTCTATCGCCTACATCATGGGGAGTGTACTGACGAGCTCTTCCAATTGGTCCCACCTTCTCCCTTCCTCTACAGGACTACACGTGCTGGCCTGAGGAGTCACCGTTTGCGAGTCGAAGGTATGCGATCCCGAACGAAACGGTTTGGCTCTTCTTTCCTGTGCCGATCGGTGAAAGATTGGAATTCACTACCAGCGCACGTTTTTCCTTCCCACTGTGATCCTGTAAAAGTATCTCACCAGGCCGCCATAGTGTGGGTCACCATACTACATTGACTAGACATGCAATGAGGACGGTGACCACCACTCTTGGACTCCATTTATTGCTTACCATCAGGCAAAGTGGAGTCATATGGTAGGCTTAGAAATAAAAAAAAAAAAAACAGTGTCCCGAATTAACGCCCACGCCTACAAGTTACTACAAGTTTCCACAACAATAGGTTACAAATGCACCATTCTTGATCTTATCATTTTTTTATATAAGGAGGTGCACAATGTACATTTTCATTGAAAATGATAATTAATGGTATGCTTAACGACGATCTGGTGGCAAGTATTGAGAAAAAATACAATGCTCATTATTCCATCTTTCATTTATCATTCAAAAAGCTAGCAAATGAGAGTGAAATCTTCAGAAAATAATCTTTAAATAATCAAAATATTATCAAATGGACAATGTAATTTTTAGGCAAATAGGAAGCCTTCCGCAGGTGTGTTTTGCAGATTTTTGTAACATTTTTATTAAGACTGTTTAACGAAGCGACTTATAAGATTTATTTAGAAGGAGAATTAGTCAGATGGTCTTACCGGTGGCAAAATTTCTATGTTTATTTTGTTGAGTTCCTTGAAAGATTAATAATCGTTAGAGTACACCCTAAGGCTGATACTAGAAGTAATTTGACTTTAATTGAAATTAAAACTATGAATAAGTACATAAATTGTTTCAAAACATTTACAACAAGCTACAAAAACTAAATTTAAACACATTTAAATCGCATAAATTCGATAAGCGCTTACAAATTGTTCAAAATACTTGCGGCGGACTAGTAGTAAAACAAATAGCTGTGAAATTTACTGTTTCCTGTTTTCTCGAGCCCTGGAATTCCTGGCCAACGCGGGCTGCGCCACATTTGACGTTTATTCGATTTAAGTCCCGCCACTAGCCACAAGTCGACTAAAGTGCCGTGTGAATAAAGTTTAAGCTCTAAATTCAGTTTTCAGTGGGCTACGTCCCCACAATACTTTGTAGCAATCAGAGATCCCGAGGGATTAGATGTGCAAACGCTAAGCTCGAGTGGACAATGGGTGCGTTGAGTTATGCGAATATTTTACCCAATTTGCATGCATGCAATGTTGTATGAATTGCAGGAAAAAGTTTCAAATTGGAACGTGGTGGGATTTAGTTTTGTAATAGATATAACAAATATTGTACTGTAAAGTATAAACATGTTTTGTGTTATTTGTTGTTTTAAAAACATAAAATTTTCACGGTTATAATTTTAGGAATAATCCACAGTTAACTTTTTTTTATAATGTTTTTTGAGAAACGAACAGACTGGTAATCTGATAGGTGACAACCGCCCTCCAAAGACATCTGCAACTCAAGAGTCTTAAGTGCGCAGCTCGCCTTTGAGGGTGGTGGGGGGAGGGGGGGGCTTACCACCCTCAAAGGCGAGCTGCGCACTTGCGACAACCACAACAGCGATGCGGGTATGGAAAAGAGGAAAGCTAAGACGAGGAGGTGTGAAAGAAGAGAGGGAGAGGGAGAGTTGAGCCTTCGGAAACCTCACTAATTTCGTCGAAATGCAATGCGAGCGTTGCTTCTCCGTCTCTTATTTCAATCTATATCTATATATCTCCTCATCCACAATCTTATTTCCCTCCCCGCATCCCCCCATCCTTCATCACCCTCATAGGCGGGCAGCGCACTTATGACTCTTGAGTTGCAGGTGTCCATGGATGGAGGTTGTCACTTATCATCAGGTGACCCGTCTGCTAATAGTATAAAAAAAAAGTTATAACATACTGATAATAATGTCATGTAATATACGAGTATAACACAAAATAGTTTTAAAATTGCTATTGTTTTGACTCAAAACTCATGCAATTAAAATTATTACAATTTATTTTGAACTCAGATTAAGATTAAAGCTAATGTTTTAACCGGAAATAGAGAATTCGATATACAAAATATAGCACGATACCGTCGTCATATTGAAATCGATTTCAAATATCGAAAGGCAGGTAAAGTTTAAAATCTATATTAGCATTACTAACTTATTTGTGTTGTATGTGAAAGAAAAACAAAGCCTCAACTAACCTATTAATGAAAACTGGATTGTACAACTTTTTCGTTATAGCTGTGTTTTTGATATTGCAGTTTGTGGTTACCATACGGACTAGGTACATCCGAATTGTCAAAAGGGTTTGAGATAGTCTCTATTGTGCGATTCGAGTAACTTATCAAACTACGTGACAAAAGCTCCTAATTAATTGACTTCTTTTGATCCTGCCGATTAGTAAAGACAAATTAGGCGTCAGTCTTAATCTGACCATTTTAAAAATATCCTCGCAAATTGATAGCGGTGCTCCGAAAAGTAAGAATTTATATTCTTACTTATAAGAAAAAACAAGTACCACAAGTCTTCAAATCTTCAGACGAAAAAGGCCGATCTTTTGGGTTGGGATTTTTAAAGACGTCAGTAACTGAGATTCTCTAAGTAAGTCAGTAATACTTATTAATGACATCTGTACGGGCTATGGTTACCGTACAGGGAAAATATGGTTAAATGAAAGAGAAGGTTAAGCAAAATACTGGTTTATCTACTTAACTTACTCTAGGATGGTGTGGTTAAAATGGTTATGAGCACACCCGGACCGATTGGTGACCGAAAATGTACTAATCCATACTAGTGATGAAATAGCATGGATCGGCGTAAACTGCTGAGCGCGCACAACGTGACTGTATGAGGCTCGTGTCGATTATTGCCTCATACAACATCACTTACACTTCATATTTTGTCCAATTGCTTTGTCTGACTAACTCACTCCGTGTTTTTGGACACATTGGGTTCTTTTGTGCTTAGCGAATATGTATTGTAAAACTTCATTTTCTTACCGTTGTACAAAGTACTCCCTAATATAAATAATAGTTACTCGAGCGATATAGTTTAATAGTATAGTTGCAATAATTATTTAGGCAACCAAAGGCACAGATTTTAGATATATTTAAAAGAAATTAATAAATGACATTAATGGACGAATATTTGAAACCATTACAAAAAGCAAAATATAGTTACAGCATATTGGCCTTGGCCAAAAGCATTGAGCACCCATAACATCTTTGATTTTTTTGAGGAGTGTCAATTAATTAAAAAAAAATTGTGTTAATCCACCCTTTTACCTTAATTATTTTTGGCATTGATTTTATAAGCTTATTAAAGTCTTATTTACTACGTAAGCACATTCCATTCCAGGCGCAAGCAGCGTTTCAGCTTTTTCTTGTGATTAAGTGTGGCGCCTGACTCTGCGCTTTAATAAACAACAGAAACGTTCTATGGGGTTCAGGTCTGGTTACTGTGTGCCCGAAATAGTGGTGTGCCATAGTGTGGACAGATTTGTGACATGGCGTGTTATCTTCTCCAAAAAATACAGTAAATGAGTCAGCACCGTGGATTCTAGAATGTTTATATATTTAGTAGAGTTCAAGCGGCCCTAC
Source organism: Tyria jacobaeae (assembly GCA_947561695.1). NCBI lineage: Eukaryota > Metazoa > Arthropoda > Insecta > Lepidoptera > Erebidae > Tyria > Tyria jacobaeae. Next base: position 10,388,608 of record OX387221.1, on the reverse strand, counting down.
TATTAATTCACTAATTCCAGTATCAGTTATTCAGCCCCAGACCGTTATGCAGCCGCCACAATGTTTTTCGGTTGGTACTACACACTTCGGTTTAAATTCTTCGCCTATCCGGCGATGCCCAAAAGATGGCAAAGACCTATTAGGTGTACCAATATCTGCAATAAAGAGAGAAATATTGTGTCCTAGAAACTAAAATAACTTTATCATCAAGACATTTCGTTTTCTAACGACTATTATTAGATACTGAAATTGAATAACTCACCCAGAAATTGTTTTATTAATTTGAACTGACAATTTAACAACGAGGTTTGTTTTGGAAATCTCTACCTAAGATTTCACTCGCTTATCTAGAAACGGTATCTGCACACGTTGTTATAATGAAAATTCGTTTCTTTTTGCATATTGCAACTATATCACTTGAATCTTACTAAATAAAATACCAAAAGCGCACTGGATGTTTCAAAAAATTGATAGCAGCGAACTAAAGAAATAATAATACTATAATTGTGAAATGACAAATGATATTGTATCCAGGAGTTTTATTGCTAGCTGCTGCTGGGTCATTATGTTTAAACTTTTTTAGATGCCGATAAAAGAATCTTTAAACAAAAGATAATTCTGTTTTTTTTGCAATTCTTTAAGTTCACGTGCGAAATGTGTAGGGTGCTCAATACTTTTGGTTAAAAGTTGTAATTTATGTAATTTAAATATGATATAATACTTATGTATATTAAATTTTGCCTTGCTAGTTATGCTCCACGCTATGGTATAAAGGGTCCGAAATTAATCTGGCACCACCCTAATACACTCGTGAGTAAAACCTTTTTCGTAAATATATCTCTAATAACATAATAATACTTCATATCTTACACACGGCCGTATAATCCCAAACTAAGCCGAGCTTGTACCATGGTAAAATACTTATAAACTTCTAAATGCATACCTATTATAGATAAACTACACCCAGACATAATAAATGAATGTATAGAAGGTTTCAAACGCAATGACAAATACATATTTAGTGAAAATAACAGATTAAGCGAATACCATTTTCTGACCATATTTATTATTTATGATTAATTTAAGGCATGCTTAACAAGTAACTGACGATTGTCTTATGTATAACCGTACAAATGTAACGATCGATATGAGAGGTGCAGCTGCAGTAAAAGACGCCAAGAAAATTTGTGGTTGTGTAGTTGTACGTTCTACTTGATATCTTTATTATTTATCAAGATCAATACTTCTTTTTATTTCTACCTCTAGAGCATATGGAAGTCCCATCTGGGTTCATATTACTCCTTATTATTTGTTATAGCCTACAACTATACTCTTCTAAGCGGCAGCTAATTTAATATGAAATTAAAATAGCTTTTCGCTTGACTAGTCTATTATACTACAGAAGCTGAAACGAAATCTCACTGTATAAACCTGTCTCTCGTTTACATTACATGCCATTGAATACCTAAAATGTGGAGCCGTTCCATATTTTAAATTTTAATAAAATGCAAATGTGAAATTGGTTTTACGGAGTTGAAGCTTAGTTCATATCCTTCTCACACTTGTTCGCAACTCAAAATTCATATAAGGGTATGGGCATAAACGCCAGCTTAGAAAGGAGGTATATGCGTATCACCTTTAAACCTACTTAATACGCTGGAATAAGGTTGAACATTGATAAGAATATGTTATAGCTATTTTAGAAATGACAAAGTGAGTTTCGTGAATTGAATTATGGTACTAACAACTATGATTGAACTGGCAATGAAACTTCATTAGCGTGCAATTGAAAGGACGTCTCTCAAGTGGAGCACTAACAGGAATTATATTCAAACTTTTACTTTAATACGACTATTTGTATGTTATTTAATATAATTTTTAGCAAAGATACATCTAATACTATTGAATTGCTGACATATTTATTATATGTTTTAGTAATAATATTATATTAGTAACAGTACTATATTATAGTATTATGTATTAGTAACGTGTACTTGTAAATCTTATATTTAAAAGCTTCACATTACGTTGCAGAAAAGTTTAGGTGCTAACTTTTAGGCAACATAATGCAATTTAACATTCATAAATTTTATAGTTATTGTCTTCACATTATTTTACCAAAAAATTTAGATGCAAACTTTTCTTTCCCATAATTGTAGATACCCTCCTATTACAGGTACTATAAATTGTTTTAAATGGCTATGTGTTTAAAATAACATTGTACTAATAACAAATTAGAACATTAACTTCGCCAAACCCCATGTCAACCCCGTTTATTCAGTTCGGTATAAAATAATAGTAAATTGTTAGTGTGTGTGTTAGTGGAGTGTTGCCATGGCCAATAATTTTACTTTATTTTATTTTATTAAGTGATTAGATAGAACGTTAGCTTATAGTTTACGTAACCGATACTGCCTCTCAGCCAGGTTCACCACTATTCTGACAGCTGATTGTTGTTGCTCGCTAGCTTGTTTCCATTGCTCACTTCGTTCAGACTATCAACTACATATAAAGTTTTGCGATCCGATATTACAATCAAATGAAATGCTACCTCCCTTACTTCGATTTCAATGTATCAGTTTTATCGCTTTAGTAGAAGTAATAATTAAATTTAAGAAATGAATAAGTAGTATTCTAGTGAAGTAATCTAGTTTTTAGAATTGGATTCAGGTCGAGATTATTATACAGATGCATTGTCATCGGAACTGACGGTGTATGCAAGTTTCTGCTCAATCGGACACCCAAAGAATTGACCCGAACAAACACATTACAAACTATATAAAAGTTATTAAAAGACATGAACCGACAAAACAGAATGAAACTAATAACGAGTTGACGTAATCCATATCCCTCCAAATAGGTTATGTGGCAGTAATCAAGAGTATCTTAGCACTCGCACATTTATTCATATTTATATAATGTAATTAGTTCCAATTTAAGCTTGTAAATATATTGTTGTATATGTACTCAATAACATGCAATATATAAGCTTAATTATTTATCAATCTGTTAAATGTAAATTACTGTATTACAGTTACAAATAAGACAATAACAAATTAAGTTTAAAAAAGGTTAAATTATATTCTGTTCCTGTTTTAAAATGACAACTCCCGCACTAGGTCTGAATTCTTTGACGTGGAATACTTTACAAACATACTCGTACAAGTAACAGACACACATAATTTTTTTACCCATGTGGTAATCGAACCCAAGACCTTTTGCTCAGCTGTTAGGGTTACTAGCCACTAAACCAACTTGTTAGTCATATATAAATTATATGAACAAGTACACAACCTATATTTATATCACATTCATTAACACAAAAGATTGTCGAACTGTAGTTATTTTATAGCTTTATTAAATACAGGAATACGATACTATACGATCTTCGTTATATCCAAGAAAGCCAATCCGGATCAAAGGTGTTTTGCTCGACCTAACGATTTAACAATTTTCCTGCAAAATAATATTTTGGTAAAATTGCCCGCTGCGATTCGTGTTGCAGAACAGTTTTTGCAATTTGAGAATATACAAAGAGAACATACTGGACAGAAGATACGCCATTATATAGTAAGTGAAACGGAAAGGAGTAATATTGAAAACTGCTGTTCATTCCGACAGCTTTGTTATATTATATACACGCTGATATTATATTCTATTTCATTTTTATTAAACTTTATCATTAATAAACATTATTAGATCAAGATCAAAACAATTTTTTTTTTTATTTAAGTTGCACTAACACTATTGTTTTTAGATTCTTATTACCAATCTCAAACTTAATAAAATTTTACTACAAATAAAATTATCCAAATCAAAATCAAAACCGTTTATTTCAATTCAATACAAAAATATCTACTTGACAATTCAAAAATACCTATGCAATCATAGGTATTTTTGAATTGTCAAGAGAGGAAGTCGCTAGTTGCCTGATCCAATAAGTAGATCCTATGGAGAAGAAGCAAGAAACTCCAAGGACTGTTTTTCAAATATTTTAAATAAATTTCTTGTAACAGTTCATAAGTGCACATACAATAAAATAAAATATATGAGGAAAATGCAATACATCAATTTAAAATAACGCTTATGGTAATTACTATTCTATGTCAAGTAATAGCATTCCGGAGATGACAAGCCCCGATCAACGGCACTCATTCACAAGCATGGCACATTCGTCAGCCATTATCAATCTCAAACACATTAAAAGGAGCCGAACGACCCGACACATACGCCACCATTGGCTGGACTTCTAGGCGAGCATAACAAAATATAAACCTAAACAATTGGTACATGTGAGAACTGTGCTCTCACATGTACAACTCAAAAATTTATATTATTCATAAAATACTTACAATGTAATTTATTATGAACATATCGTATAAATAGTCAGTAACAATAATTGAAAATGTTAACAAATGATGTGTGTGTATGACGTGTCAAATAATAAAACTAAGAGTATAAAATAAAAAAAAAAACGAATACACCATTGATATTTCTTATTTACAGTGGCTGTGGAGCAAGACCAGTATTTTTTTCAGCCAAATAAATTTCTGCTCAATCGTACTTTGTAATATGCTTGTTTATGTTTTATGAAATTATTACTTTTAAATTTCTTCTGATTAGGTTGAAGAACATCAGACGGTATTTTATTGTAATATATACATATATATATATAAACACAGTACCCCATAAAAGATGTTTGTAGTTTTGCTAATCTCAATTTCGGTTGAACTAATTTATTTCGTACTCTCGTAATATACTCGTAGTTATGTCTTTCACATCGTTTGAAATAGGTGCAGATTTTTTCTTACGTACATAATGTTTTCATAAATATACTGATAAGGCACCATCAGAATGCTCATTTCCTTAAATAGGGGACTTATTTGAGGGATTCTCGACTACGTGAATTATAAATGGCTCTAATAACTATCTTCTGTAGAATGAAAATTTAAATAACTAAAGTAAATTGGTCTTGCATTATCTATGTATGTTAATTGGAGCACTTTCCTACGGCATATGCTGCAGAACTGAGCCTCTTTGAAGACATGATAAGTAAGGGCCCCATTGCTATCTAGAATCTAGCCTTATCGCTAAGAAAACCGTTTCATTAAAAAATTCAGATTTTTCGTTATGCAGTTAAAATTTACATGCACTATTGCAAAGTTGCACGTTAGGCAAAGAGCATCTTACAATTTTTTTTAAATCAAAAGTAGTCCTGTCACAATGTCACGCTAATGTTTTTTTGTTGGATAACGGGAAAAAGAACATAAATGTTTAAGTATTCAAAGCTTTTCGCTGCTGGTTAAGCATAGGAGGCTTTTAATTAGGGTCAAACAACTGGAAAGTCTACTCATAGAAGATGAACTCTACATAGTAAATTGATTGATAAACGACACTGTAACCATACCGCTGTGTTGCTTCAGTTTAAATTAACGGACTTAGAAACTAAAAATATTCTAATTAATAAACCTTTCCTTTCAATAAGGTTTGAATGCAAAAAAGCAAGGTCATTCAATAAAAAAATAACAAGACTAATGGATTCGTTAAGACTTGAAACACGCTTGTTGCATTATTGGAGAAATGTGTTTCTTACTATACGATGTATGGCAGGTCCCATGCTCCTTTGTCAAGAAATAGGGAAAGAAATATTAAATATTTTGGTAGCCTTATTATTCCACTCCTACTAAATTCGTCTCATATCAGTTTTACCGTAATCAAAGGCATTACGAATCTCAACAACCCAAATCGATAACAATATTTTATGGTTATAGCAGTTGGCGGAGTATTTGAGGCTTCTTACTTAGATATAAGTCTTAGCAATCGATAAGGCCAACGACCTTACGTGCATTTCCAGAGATGGATGAGATTTAATATAATTTATATAATTTAATTTGATGTCATGATTCTAAGTAATTTACAAGATGCGACTTTCAGTTATTTTAGTGTGATTAAGTAGTTGGATTACTCTTGCTGAATCATATGATATGGCATATTTGTGTATTAAATAGTATCAATAAACTTTTATTTTATACGATTTTTCTGAAGAATTGAATTTATTTCGAGAGCAAATAATACAGTAGACAATATTGTTTTCTGTTCACAGAGTGACTAGTATCCAAAAAAAAAAAGTGTATATATGTAAACATATTTGAGTAGGCTATGATTATAAAGGGGTAAGAGTAGTTTATGGGCACCAAAATTTTCAGTATCAGACTAGATTCATTTTTATTCACATGTTATTAGGTTTTTCTAAAAAGTAGATTCCCTCTAGAGATGCGACTACGTAATAGTAATACGTTTATTACTTACCTAATACTAGGTAGTTGGAATTGGTAATAAAATTCATAAATAAGCCACTAATATTGTTCCTAGATAACAATAAAGTATTCTGGTAAAAAGGATGAAACATTTCTTTATATCACAAGTATGATAAAATTTTATATTATTTCTCGTCGCAAACGTCCTTTTTTGTAACCTTTGTCCCTTTGCGTCCACAGATTATAAACAAAATATAAACCCATATCTAACAGCGTTATAATCTTTCTCTCTGTATTTATATGTACACAATTCAATGTTAGGGGATCTTGAATTGGGATAGAAACGTAATACTATATAAAAAATTAAAATTAAACTTTGAGCTTTGAATGGTCCTTTTATTAAGGGTATGGCGCAAACATTAAGGATTAGTAGAATTGTTCGGTCTTAGCGCCAGCCTTTAAAGTGTTTCTCCACTTTACACCTATATTACATGATACACTTTGAATTTTTGTTATAGTTGAAAGGGTTAATATAAGTCCACACAATAGAGGTTAACAGGAGTAAAAGAGAGAGCAGTAAGCTAGTTCGTAGGTTCACTATTAGTCGCGTAAATTGCGCGAGCTTAATAGTTACGAGATGCAATCAATATCTACCCTTTTAATTTATGAGACATTAGAATTACCAATGAACTTATTTCACAATGAGAAAATAGTTCGGTCAAGTCTGTCTTGAATAAAATGTGTGCTTTGAAGAGCCTCAAAGTAACAAGATTATTCAACAATTTCATTCGGGACGCGCTTTCGTTAGGGCTCAATTTATACTAATAAGACTACTTCATAATTTAGACTGTTATGACATTTAGGTAATCACTTTAGAATTTAGCATATTAATTAGAATGATCAGGTCATGAAAATTGTAAAGGTTTACTGACGGTCAGTCCAGACGGTCAAATTACAACAATTCATCATTTGGTGAAAGCTCCCAGCTGGACTAGACAACTATAAATCATAAATTAATATTCATGATACGTGCTTCTCATATATCAACATTATTTGATATATAGAATAAAATATGAACTATGCTTTTATCATTAAAGGAGGATCTATTTTATGCTCGTATTTTTATGCTCTTTATATTTACTTCAAAGTGTCGAAAAATGGTTCGTATGTAAATTGTTGAGGTGAAAAAAGATGAAAATATAAATATATTGTGTTGTTTCTCTCATGTGACTATTTAAATTGTATTTTATTTTCTAAATAAATATGTACATATGTACATACATACACACACTCTTGAGAGAGTAGGCAGAGTCGTAATAAATGCTCACATTTTAGTTATTATAATTTAGTTCCATATACATAATACTTATGAAAACTTAAAAATGTTCCCATCTGATTCCCAAAAGTGCCCAGATGTCGGTAATAGGCTTGCCCCGAAGGCCATTGGATAGAAAGGGCTTAAGGCTTACACATATGGATTTGGGAGTATAAGCAATAGCTCAAGCAAGTGAAGGTCGCATACTTGTAACTCGAACTGTCTGTTGGCGGAAAGTCCGAGTACTCTAGCTTAGATAACTTAACTTAAATAAATTTATTTCGATATTACTTATGGATGATATGTTAAGAAAGTGGTTGTTTATTTTTAAATTTCTCTTTAAATTTGAATATTGTAACAGGTTGAATCGATTTGAAACAAGACACCTACTTGTAGTTTTTACCTTTATTAAATAATAATTGTTTAAATAAAATACAGTTACTATATTTTTTTCATTACTAAGTACCAGTATTATACATACATATATATCAATATCAATTATTTATTGAATATATAAATAGCTTGCAAAACAATAATTCCTAATCACAAGATCATTGGAAGAATTAATAAAATATAATAAATTTTCAATGCGGATTTGCACGATCCCGTACTTTATAAATAAATATAATTATTAATTAAATAAATATTGATGTAAAAATACGGTATTCGTTATCGGTCTTCACGTAAAATATTTCAACAGCGCTTTTCTAATCTCAACAATATTATATGTCAAAGATTTTCATCAAAAGGCAAATGTAATTTATATTTGTATTGTACGGCAATGGTTTCATGTTTCCAATTTTTGCGATTACTCATGCCGCACAGTATTTTTTCGAGCTCAAAAAAGTGACATCCCTGTTTTATTCATGATTTCGTTAGTTTGAACCAATACAAAAACTTTGTAGAGTAGAATTATTAAAATTTTTTACTCGTAGAGTCCACTGTTTTGGACACGATATTCCACCAAGTGGTTTCCATAGACTAATGGAGTTATCACATTAAAACGAATATCCGAAAATTTTCGACGCCAGGATTGTCACAGTTTCCTGCAATAGACCCAGTTGGACGGAACACCGTGTGGTTTTAGTCGATTCGAGTCCGACATACCACCTCACCCTCAGCTCCGGTGAGGTGATGACCCGTGGGGGTTTCCACACGAAAAAAAAAAAGATTGTCACAGTGCGAATATTTTTTGTGTAATTTTGTTTGTCAATTTTTTTAACATCTATACCATAAATTGTTATTTAATATACGTGCAAGCTTTCGATCTAAAAATATTATTTTTAGCTAAAGTTAATAGGTCAAAGAAAGTTTCTTTAATTTCTTCATATTTTATAAATATATTTTTTTTACTACATTACATTCATATAAACACATCCTAACATAGTAGCATTAGTTTGTGCATTGACCCTTATACACATACCAGAAAGAGATGTACACCACATGATCACTTATTATATTTTTAGTGTTAACAATAAGTAGGTACGTTTTAGATGTGTATATGTAATTCTCAAATGGTATTCATTTACTGTATGTGGACCTTAGTTATGGAAATATATATTGCAGGCTACATATATGACCGTGAATTAACTGAAATTGCAATGGCTCACAAACTAAAACAGGCCAAATCTTTAGGTTTATTATTAGCATGCCATTTCTGCCACGGCTACCAATCAACAACAAAGCTATGGCTTTACGACAACTTCGCAAACGCCGGCTCATCAGCGTTCATACTACGATCGGAATGCGAGGCTTGCAGAACCTTAGCTCTACTTGCCTTACGAATTGTATTGTTCAGACTCTAATTCACGCCCCATTACTACGTGACTATTACATGGGTAACAAGCATAAATGCAAAGCCGGGGATCAAGTAAATACCTGGTGTGCGAAGTTTCCAAACTGTTTTAAGAGTTCTACCAACACTGTGCGCTTCTCCAGAAGACTTGTGACTTGTGACTTTTGAGTTGCGGGTGTCCATGGGCGGCGGTAGTCACTAACCATCAGGTGACCCGTCTGCTCGTTTGCATCATAATATAAAAAAAAGACTCAGGATCAAAGTGGGAAGGAAAAACGTGCGCTGGTAGTGAATTCCAATCTTTCACCGATCGGCACAGAAAGAGCCAAACCGTTTCGTTCGGGATAGCATACCTTCGACTTGCAAACGGTGACTCCTCAGGCCAGCACGTGTAGTCCTGTAGAGGAAGGGAGAAGGTGGGACCAATTGGAAGAGCTCGTCAGAACATTCACCGTGATGTAGGCGATATTCAAGACTTAAAGCATGGCCTCAGTCCACTTCATTCATGAATTACAATTAGTACTAGATTTTTTACTAAATTAGGCTATAAAATGAAGTTAAAAAATGGCGAATACCATATAATTCTGGAAAGGACATACTCGTAAATGACCGCAAAAACAAAGTTATTCAAGATATTCGTAAAAAAAATGGTGTTTTAGTGGACGTTGTGCGGTAAAATTCTGGCACTACTAATGACGGCAATACGGCAAGAACTTTACTGTCAGATGCTAATCGGCAAACTTTAGCAGATATCCTCGGCTTAGATAAATGGTTATTGGATGATCTACACATAATTTTAACCCTTTATCTAGCGATCTTCCTATAGATTCTAAGATGTTTGACAATTTTTGTAAGCAATTAGCTTATAAATATGTAAATAATTACAGTTGGCATCCAATGACGGTTACCATTCACAAACTGTTAGTTCACGGGGCTGCCATAATAGAACACACGACTGTTCCAATAGGAATGCTGTCTGAGCAGGCTGCAGAATCCCTGAATAAATATTGGCGTCATGATCGTGAACATCATATCCGTAAATCTAACCGCACTAAAACTATGTTCGATTTATTCCATAGGGCGTTAGTATCTTCCGACCCAATAATCTCTTCTCTCCGACTCAGGGAAAGACACAAAAATCTAAGAAAATATCCCTTGCCTTCTAGAGCCTTAGCATTACTTAAACCGATATCTATGGACGAATTATTAACATCTGATTCAGGTAATAGTAGTACAAGTCAGTCAAATTACGAAGATTTTGATGAATTACAGTATTAATCCGAATTTCTCGTAATAGAAGATACATAATAAATACATTCTAAACGTTTTTCAATACTTAATGGGTTTCTGGTACGAATAAATATATAAATAATAAATAAATATTTGGGACATCTAACACACAATACCGTCTAGTCTCAAGCAAAGCTTGTGTTATGGGTACTAGACAACTGATATAAATACATGTATACTTTTTTGTAAATACATATTTTTTATATTTTTTAACTTTTTAAAAAAATATGTGAAATTTTGCAACATTGCTTTAAAATACGCATCATTGATCTTTGCATATAACAGTTAAGTTGATATCATAATTATTTTAATATTTAGTAAATTATAATTTTTTAGAAAAATTTATCCCAAAAAAAAGTCGGTTTTCAAAAAAAAAATTCTCAGCAACTACGAATATTTGACACGCGGGTGTTCTACTCTCGTATTTGTATTGGTTCAAACTAACGAAATCTTGAATTAAACAGGGATGTCACTTTTTCGGGCTCGAAAAAATACTTGTGCCTTATACAAATATATTTAAAAAAAATGTAATATTTTATACTGGCTTAAAGGACTGTTAGAAGTTTTAAAATTTTGTGTAAAGATAAATAGAAACTTTAAGCCTTTTAAAATGGATTATATTCTTAGATCGTTTAAAATGTATATCCGTGGATACGGATCCAAATACGGATAATTGGTGTTAAGATCCGCGGATACGAAACGAATCTTACCATTCTTACTAAATCGGTGTCAGTGCCCGACCTCAAAACGATAGTTGACGCCATTTGACGCTTTGCTTTACAGGACATGTTTTGACTTGCATTTGTACTTGCATTGCGCGGGTCTTTCTTTTGTTGGGCACTGGGCAGCGTGGATAACGTTTGTGTTTGGTACAAAAACAAAAAAATGTCTACAAAGAAGTTTTGTAGTGTAATTAGGAATTATTCTGTTATAATAAATGTTGAATGTGCACCTATATACTTATAGAATGTCATTTATGTATTGAAAATTAATAAGGTAGAAGATTCGTAAAAGTTCAGATAAAAAAATTATACGGATACGGATCTGTCTTCTCCCTCGGATATTCGCAGAGACGGATATGGATATCCTGCACATGCGCGTGTGTATGTGTATGTATAAATATATTTAAACTTGTACCAACTTCTCATTGGCATATTTAATAACATATGTATTTTAAATGTGTGAAATCTTAATCACGGAAATATTTGTAAGGTGCGAAATCTTTTTGATTATCCGACATTTTAGTCTAATATAGTGTCCCGAATTACACATAATTTCACTTAACAAATTACCAAAAGCGGCTAATGTCCCTCTTGTCCTAATTTCAGAAAATTTTATATCAGCAATGATACTATGATCGCATTTATAACAATACAAACATTTGCGCTCAACACCTGTTCACACAAATAATGCAGAACATCAATCTGATTGAAGCGGATTTATAACGATAGCAGAGGCTTAATTTTAAAAATGCATTGGTGCGGAGGCGTCGTTTGCGATCGTACTGTGCAAGCCTGCTCTCAGACGGACCAGTTTAATACCTCAATATATTATACCTTTTATATTTACTGAGAGATTCAAAATTAGAATCAAAATCATTTACTTCAATGAAAAAATGCAGGATTTTTGAATTGTCAGGAAAACAAGTCAGTCAGACTAAGGCAGTCGTGAAGCTAGTTGTCTGTTTTAATGCGTTGATCTTATGGAAAAGAACAGGCAAAGCTCTGTTTCAGTACTTTCATGGTCAATCTTTTTGTGGATCCAATGTGCAAATGACTAAAGCTATAGCTATATAGTTTAATATACAATTATATAACTAAAGCTATATAGCTCGGGCATGACATTTCCAGATATATTTCCAGAAATACATAAGTGAGGAAACGTTCTGTATTGTATAGTTTTGCTGGTCTTTTTATACGTTTTTTGAGACAACCGTCACGGCCCTACTCTGTTACAATTTAAAAAATTATGACTTTATAAATTTGCAAAAAGAAGTTAAAATGTAAATTAAAATGTATAGTTATATAAGGTCTTTAATTATTAAACAGATAGTTAGAAATAAATTGCTCTGCTGATTACAAGATGGGGTAGCGCCATTCTACTCTACAGTCACGTGACCGTTAATATACCGTGACAAAAGTCAGCTTTTACGATACCACCAGTGTCGTATGTTCGACTAATGACTAAGGGATTTGACTGTTATCTATCAGACAGTATGTATACAGTCATACAGTGCCCGGTTGACACCAATAGACTTGCCCTCTATTACGTTAGTGGGACAAGATTCTCAGTGGTAAAATTTGGGTGTTTTATAAACCCCTGCGTACAGCCGTGAGCGTACGTACATACGTGTGTACTTTACAATATTCTTATAAAATTGAAGTGTAATGTCAGAAGTGGTTTGTATGAGACCAGTTTAAATGGTTCAGATCGCACGTCTGCAATATAAGGCGAATAAATGACCTTTCGATAAAATGAGGAAAGAATTTATAGGTACGTAGGAAAATGCATGTTCACTAAGCTTTCTATCGAATGGAACGCTTACGTTTAGATGCTTCTTACTTTGTAAGAATTGTATTTACAACTGGCTTCTGGTACTGCCGTACTAAATTCTCAGATCAGATTTACTGCAATATGTTTAAGTTCAAGTATCTTTGTACATATATAGTATATTTTCTTAGACCACTCCCCCCTTCTTACTCACAGCAACCATATTTTAATATAACTTCAAGCATACACATAGGTATATACGTGACATTTATAAATACATATACATTTGTATTCATAAATTTTATCTAGAACAGCTGCTAGCAAGCCTTACTGGTAAGCTACGGGATGTTGTATAATGACTTCCCATATTACCATATTTATAAAAACTTTAAACGAGACTCTAAGATATCAATTCCGCCTTCTTTAACTGATCCTATGTATTTTCCAAATTGTTTGCGATATCCTGTAGAGCCTGGTCCCCTGAACTAATCGTATCCACTATTGCAAAATAACCTAACCTAAACCTTAACCAATTGATAATCAGCCCTGACAGATGCATACGGAAAAAGCTAAAACAATTATTCATTTCTAAATTACAATTAATTGTAAGTATCAGTTCGTAACTAAATAGGTATGCGACTGGTCTGTGGGTCTAGTCTTAAGTGACCCTGACTACTGAGCCAGAGGCCGTAGGTTAGATTGTGTCGGTTATATTTGTGAAGCCCCCGCGACACTGCGACACTGGAAAAAATGGAGTTGTCCTTTAAAGAAATGGACAAACATAATTTACAGAAAACTTTACAAATCGGTTGGTGTTTGCTATTTACTGGTTCTGAAATAGTTATTACTATAAAAGTTAGCAGAATGTCACTATCGTTATTGAGAACTATTTTCAACTTTTAATTATTTTCAAAAAAGGAGGAGGTTCTCAATTCGGCTGTATTCCTTTTTTATGTTTGTTACCTCAGAAATTTCGACTGGATGAACCGATTTGAAGATTTTTTTATTTGAAAGCTGGTGCATCCCGTGTGGTCCCATTTCAATTTGGTCCAGTTCTGACAATGGCATCCATGAGAAAACCATATAAGTCTTAAATTTACTTTTTTAAAGTGAATTATTATACAACTTGGATAACAGGGAAGAATTACATTTTTTCTAAAGTTACAAATAAAGTTCATGATGCAGCATCTTTTTGTCTAGGTATTAGCTGTTAATTCAAACGATGTAATTTCAAAAGCAGTAACAGTAAGAAATTTACCGAATACCGTTAAGCTAAAATAACATATCATTATAGAGAAGAGAGAAGTTAAAAATAGGTACCTGCAAAATTTTTATGATACATTTTTGATTTTTGTAGAACTTATATATTTTTATATGTCGAAACTTAACCTCTATTAGTTCGAAAACAAAAATATATATAATAATAATATCTATTGGATCTTTCCAGAATACATTTGTAAAAACCCATTTATTAAAATGTCGACGCTGCCTGATAGATTAACTATCACCGATGGCAACAATGTTGCGGTTCTGTACAATATGTTAGTTTAGACAATTTGTATTTATATGCAAACTGTAACCTATATTCAACTATTAAGTGTTTTGCATTAGTGTTTGTAAAAATGTAGTAGATAAAATTTGGATGGGTGGATCTCTATGAAATTTTCACTGAAATCGATTACAGTCTTGAATACCATATTTACTACTTTCTATCCGGGTTTAAATGCACTGATCACAATTTCCACGCAAACGAAATCATGGTCAACAGCTGGTATCTTACTACAATGATAAATATACATATTTTGACTGCACGGTTAGCACAAATTCTCCTTCCTATACACGAAAATAAGTGCTGGCATGAGGAGTCACCGTTTGAGAGTCGAAAATGTACGATCCCGAACTAAACAGATCGGCTCTTCCAGCATGTGCCGATCGGTTAAAGAAACTTACTACCAGGGCACGTGTTTCCTTCCCAATTTGATAGCGGGACGTGAAAAAACAACTCACCAGGGTGTCATAGTGTGGGTCACCATGATCCATTAACTACACTCGCAATGAGGATGGTGACCACCACTCTTAGACTCCACTTGTTGCTTTCCATCAGGCAGAGTAGAGTCATTATTGTAGGCTTATATAATAATAATAAAAAAAAACAGTGGTTTAAGTAGTAATGTTGCGGGTTCGAGAGTTACACAAAGTGTTGTCCCGTGTGGGGGACAACACTTTGTGTAATCCTCAAATTGTTGTTCTGAGTCTGGGTGTTAAATATTTTAAAGTTAAGTCAATACAGGAATTAATCCTAGTACAGAAGTTGTCATGTTACAAAAGTTAAAAAAAAATCAGACATTCGTTGCATTGTATGATTGGCGCTCCACCACTGTCTGCTTCTCTAGACACTTTTTGCCTTGCACAACCAATCCGTGGAACACATTGTCGCCTGTGTAAAAAAGCAAACTTCCACCGGCCGGCAAGGCCCTTGTTACTTTTGAGTGGAGACGTCTATAGGCGGCGATAGTTACTTATCATCAGAGTAGAGTTTCACTGCACTGAACAGAGAAGAGTTTCACTGTCCTGGCTCAGATCAGATCAGCTCCAAGATGCTAAATTATAGTATTATCATCCAAACATTTACATACATATTTCGATATTACAGTTAGAAAGACGTTGAAATTTACTTGCAAGATTTTTTATTACACATATTTACCGGTAAAGTTAAGAAAAGCGTGTTAAAATAACTGCGCAAGTAAAAGGTTAATAAAGTTAAAAAAAAAACGTATTCCTCTCTGTAACAAAAAATAAAACAAAACAACCAATACTAGATTTCTTTATTGAATATATATATATATATATAATATTTATATTATATGTTTTAGCAAACTTGATTGTACTATACAAACCACCCACTAACTGGTGATAGATTGCTGGACCCTTATCAACTAGATAGTGACATTTTCCCTCAGCTATAACATTTCAAATAAGAACTGCGAAAGTAAAATGATGCGGCAAGAGCATTAATATTAGATTAGATTCTTTCATTAAATAAATTAACTACTTATAAGTTTGTAAGTTTTCTGTTTGGTCTAAGCTCCTAATTATCGCAGCGTGATGTTTTATATCTTATTCCTTAACGATTTTTT
This sequence comes from Tyria jacobaeae, assembly GCA_947561695.1. NCBI lineage: Eukaryota > Metazoa > Arthropoda > Insecta > Lepidoptera > Erebidae > Tyria > Tyria jacobaeae. Next base: position 10,372,324 of record OX387221.1, on the reverse strand, counting down.
TTATGAGACAGAGGGCAAATCAGCAGACGGGTCACCTGATGGTAAGTGACTTCCACCGTTATGGACACCCGCAACTCAAGCGTCGCGAGTGCGTTGGGCCTTTTAGGTAGGAGTACGCTCTTGTCCTGAAAGAATGAAGGTCTTATCGGTCCGGAAATTTGGCACGCGACAATTTGTTCCACAGGCTGGTCGTTCGAGGCAAAAAGCTTCTGCACATCATTCAGGTGATGGGAAATGGTGGAAATTTCGTAGTGTAGGACGGTGGCGTAAACCTGCGGCCGGTATAAGTCCAAACAATTCCTCTAAACACTCCCCATGATACAAGCAATAGAGAATGCACAGTGAAGCTGCATCTCTACGCAACGCCAAGGAGTTAAGCAGATCAAAAATATCCTGGCAATCGATCTATGTAATTCATAAAGAATCATTCAATCTTAATGATAGTTTGAAAGGTTAGCGACTATAAAGATTATTTTTCGCTTTATTAAAATATATACTTATACTTACATATGTTAACATGCCATCAAAAAGCTGTAAACAGCGTTGACACTTTACAAAAGTGACAAAAAGGGTCTACTTTGCATAATGTATGTATGTATATACTATGTATATCTTTGTATAGAGAGTCCTGGTAGACATTGTTGTGTAATCTTCTCAACCTTAAGGGTATAAGGCTTGACATATTAAAGTTAAGCTAAAAATGTATATTTTCTTTTTATGCTACGTTCAGAAGTTATACTTCAACATAATAAAATTTATATCTATTTTACTAATAAGTAACACCCGAAGGACCGTACCGCTTATCTTAATTTAGATGTACCGAAGGAAATTTATAGGCTGTGCTTAAACTTGATTAGAAATACTGACTACATATATTTTTCTGAATGTGTTGTGGATTAGTTGGACATGGGTAATTTATTTGGCTGACAATATTTGTTCCGATCCTTTATATTGACTACTGGTACAATTTAGGAAAATAAATTGGTTTATCCATACCCATATTTGCAATATGTTCGGCATATTTTTTATATCACGCAATTGCTCTTAGAACGCATTTAACATTTAAAAATATAATTTTATATATTTTTTTAAGTTTCACAAACATATTATTTACATATGCATATGTAAATCAACACAAGGTAGCAATTGTTTAAAGGGTAAAATCAATATTTTACAGCCAGCTATCTAAGCACATATTTTTATACATAACCACATTCTTAGAAATTACTATGGCTATTAATCTCTGGGGAATTATAACATATAATCGATTATACCACCCTAGTGAAGTCGTTCAACGAACAGTGAAACAAATGAAATGCTCGGTTACCACGTTGAGGTGCACCAGCGATAACGGCGCTTGTCTTAAGAGGTTGGTGCGTGCTGTTGGTACCACTAACAGCTGCGGTCGCCGCACGCGGCGGCACCTCACACACTCAACCGGCACGCACAATGACTGCCGCATTATGAATTTTTCCGCATAGAAGTTTAAATAAATAAATAGCCAGCATTCTTTAATTATCGTCTAGCTTAAAGTTTAAAAGAGCCCATCATGCCAAGCAAAAACAGTGTTGGTTATAGAAACGGATACACTCTGTATAATTTAAAGTGAAAAATCAACATTGTTTTTTACTTCATTTGGATTCCAAATAGACGCATTGCATTTCAGATGACTCTTCACCAATGTCTTTCTTACAAAGAGCTTGACCATGTTTCCTAACAGTTAGTTCTGTAGTAAAGTGAATGTCCAAATCTTTGTTTTTTATTTATTTTTACACTTTATGCACAAGATGTACAGAGGCGGACTTAATGCCATAGGCATTTTCTGCCAGTCTACCTTTGGGTGATGCAGAAATGTATGACGTAGGTGCAAAATGTTTTGAAATATATCCTGAATAAGCCAGTAAATATGTAATGATACAATATTTACGCTCAAATATATACATACATATCATCATCATCATCATCATCATCATCAGCCTATTGCAGTCCACTGCTGGACAGGACAGAGGCCTCTCCCATTGCCACTTCGATCTATTTTCGGCTTCTCGCATCCAGCTCCTGCCAGCCATATTGCTTTTTTTTTTTTTTTTTTTTTATTATTGAGGTATTTATTGAGGTGTTCTGCATTCAGGTCGTAGTAGAAAACATCACCATAATCGATAATGGGGATAATTAAAGCCTGAAGTAATAGAGCTTTGGTTTTAGGAGGGAGAAAGTTCTTTAGACGGTATAATGCTCGTAGTGTTCCTGTGACTTTTTGGCGGACACTAGTGACCTGAGTTTGCCAGCTGAAGTTGGAATCGATTATAAGGCCTAGATCCTTGACGAATGGACTGTAAGGTATAATAGATCCATTGAATGTTACCGATGGCAAGTTATTTAGGTCTAACCTAATCGTCAAACGTGGGCTTCCCACGATAATAGCCTGGCATTTGGATGGGTTAACTGCCAAACCAAACCTGTCCGACCAGCGACCAATAGCTTCTAGGTCGCAATTTATTTTACGAATAGACTCAGATATGCTTTCTATACGGGTGTGAGAGTAAAGCTGCAAGTCATTGGCGTAAAGATGATACGCACACTGAAGATTTTGAGTGATGAAATTGATAAATATGGAGAATAATAGAGGAGAGAGTATGCCGCCTTGAGGGACACCAGCAGAGGTAGCACACCAGCATGAGGAGGATTCATTGACGCGGATGGACTGCTGGCGCCCTCAAAGATATGTCGAGAACCATTCCAGTGCATCAGGTGAAATCATAAGATAGGAAAGAATGGATAAAAGGATTTCATGATTAACTGTGTCGAATGCGTTTGAGAAATCAACCAAAGCTAGTACTGTAACTTTAGACTCCTCCATGCCTGACCTGATGTCTCCAGTCACTTTTAAGAGAGCAGAAGTTGTGCTGTGACCAGGCCTGAACCCTGACTGAAAAGGGCTTAATAAGTGGTTCTGAAATACGAATTGAGATAGCTGCTGGTAGACACAGGCCTCCAATACTTTAGAGAGCAAAGGAAGAATGGATATTGTATGTATGAGTGGGACTGGGTATCTTAGGAAGGGGAATGATAAAAGCGCTGCGCCACAGAGTAGGGAAAACACCTGAATCGAATGAAAAATTCACAATATGTGTAAGCACAGAGAGAAGATATTCGAGGATTAGGACTAACCATTCGCCGACTAATGTTGTCACTTCCAATAGCATTAGACTTGATGGAAAGGATTATCTTTTTGACTTCATCCGGTGCAACTGGAGAAAACTGAAAGGATTCTATATTAGGGCGAGGTAGACCAGCAAGATACTCCAAAGTACGGCTCCTGATTCGATGATCAAACGACGAGTGAGGTGAAATATTTGGCCACTTTGATCTCTGTGACAAGCTATGTCGGTTGCATGTGATACGAGCAGTCACTAGGGGTCCGTGCTCGAGTTAAGGATAGTACCGAGCATTTTTCCATGAATGAATAGATACATTCATTGAACTATGTTCTCCTTGCTCCAATCCATAACATTGTTTAAGTTCCGCTAAAATAAGCAATGTTTTGTGTTAATCACCATGCTTAGTTTAAGGTCATCCGCAAAGAACAGAGATGTGGATTCCTTAACTATTTTTAGTAGGTAATCATGAGACCAAAAAGTAACGGTCCTAAAGTACTTTTTTGGCTAACACCAAATTTTGTGTAGCAAGGGTCGGAATGGTATACGCTACAATTAGTGTCAGTTGTAGAGCACATTTGGGCACATTTGGGGACTTCGACCGCAAACGGTTTGTGATACGCATCCACTGGGTGCAAGCCTTTTTTCTCAGCACTAACCGTTACGCCACTGCGCCCTACATTGAACCACTAGACAAACAGCCGCAAAATACTAATAACAATAACAAAAAATATTATTGCACGAAAACAAATTAAAATCCCATTATTTACCATTCATTACTATTAGGTATGTGTTGTTTTCCAAACATAAACATGCACTCGTCCTCATTAGTTTGTGGTAGAATACGAGTATACATTACACAACAAGTAAACAGTAACCCTATTTGGATTATAAACAATAACAAAAATTAATTCAAATTTATATTTGATATTTACTACCTGGTGTTTGTATCTGTCGCAGTTCAAACCTCAGGTATGCCGCCCAGTTTGCATCTGTATGGTCACATTGCAACAGTCGATATCCTGGTAATATTAGTTCGGTGTCATATATGGACTCATTATATCGAGTTTCAGTGATTGCAAATAAACCCGAAACTGAAGATTCCAGTAGTGAAAAAAATTGACGTCTTTGTTCTGAGTCCTCTAACATTTTGGTAAAACATGTTCAAAGTTTTACTAGGTTTTTGCTTCGGTTGAATTAGGAGTTGGGTGTCGATAAAAGATCTATTTACTGAATTTTGCATTTAGTGGCCATATACGAATCACATAGTTTATTGAAGTTACTTTCTCTTCCGCCTATTTTAAATGACGCATAGTCTCTTTCTTCTTTGTCTCTGGTTTTAGTTTCTGAATAGTTATTTCCGAGTCATCTCCTATTGTTTTCTTAACGTACTCTAATAACTTCCCCTCAGTTGTGGCTTTATCTAACCTCTTAACTGTTTCCACCTCTCTAAACATGTTTTTTTTTATATTATAGGGAGACAGACGAACAGACGGGTCACCTGATTGTAAGTGACAACCGCCGTTCAAGGACACCTGCAACTCGAGAGCCGTAAATGCGCTACCCGCCTTTGAGGGTTTTGAGGGATGAGGGTATTCGCGTGGGGGAAAGAGAGGGGGATAAAGGGGTGGAGGAAAAAGGAGAGGGGGAGTTGGGCCTTCTCAAACCGAACTAATTTCGGGGAAATGCAACGCTTGCACTTAGCATAGCAACAGTTGCTTCACAAGCGGTTTTCTGTAAGGCCGTGGTATCGCACTGGTCGAGCAAGCCCATTGCATGGCTATTATAAGTTTCCGCTCCCGCTATGCTCCTGGCCACCGTCGCATAAGTAGCCTCCAGTGGCAGTGCTTGTTGCAACGACGGCAGCGCCGGTAATAGGTTCACGTTGAGAACGTTTATAGTCTCTGGCAACCCTTTTGGTCTATTTGGCAAAGATGATTAGATTATTAGATCAAATAGCTTGTATACAATGCAATCAGATCAGGATCAGAACTAACAGTATTGACTTCCTGGTGCATGACATTTTTCGTTTCTGATTTGAGAACTTTAATTTAATCTTTTAAATTGACATATTTCTTATAGTAAATATTCAGCTCTCGTTCAGTCAGCTCTCAGTTCCAATACCATAGTCTTATTTTCGTGAATGAGTATAGTTAAGGCGTTATGTTTGTAGCAATAATATCTTTAACCATTTCTCGAAATATTAGAATAAAAAGGTGTACAAAAGAATGAACGAAATACACACGTGAGTAAAACCTTATATTTAAATAAACATTTCTTGAAAATCTGACATATTACTTTGATTTGACTCTTGTATAACTCCCAAGATTTCCTCCATGTTGTTATTATTGTCCTTAGATTGATTAGGTTCTTGTTTTTTCATCAACCCTGATCTAGTCCTCGTTCCTCGTACTGGAGTATTAGCTGTTTCTCGGACGTGTTGTCAAACACAATCGCACTTCTACTTGTTCTTTAATTGAGACTGCTTAACCAAGTACTGGGCGGATTTAATATTTACACAAGAGTAGTGGAATCACGTGCCCCTGACCGTCCCGCGTTAACTATCACTTAATGTTTACTAGCAATTTATAATAATAACTTATAACTAAATAAATGAACGTTGAATGAATACTCCATTTATAATAGTTTATAAGCATTCATTTAATTCTTTAAACATATTTTAACATTGCACAGAACACTTTTTTTTATTAAATTGTAAACAAACAACCCTTTTATAAAGGTGAGGAAATCCTAATGGACTATCCTCCGCCGGGATCATCGGTGGAGGGTTTTGCTGGACTTGACTGGCTAAAACCACCACGCTGTTTCTTCATCGCACCTGCCGAGGGGCGCGAGAACACGACATTCTTCAGCGTATTGTTAGCCACTGATGTTTAGAGCTTTGATATAATGTATAACAATTTGTGAAGTAACGCTAATGTTGCATTTCGCCAAAATGAGTGAGGTTTCCGAAGGCCCAACTCCCCCTGTCCTCTTTTCTCTCCCCTCATCCCCCCTCTCCTCTTTACTATTTCCTCATCCCCTCTCTTCTTTCACCTCCCCGCATCCTCCTATCTCTCATCCCTTGTCCATAGACTTTGGTTGTCGCTTACCATCAGGTGACTCGTTGGTTCGTCTGTCCCCCATAGTAAATAAAAAACGCACACACGCATGTGTTTCCTTGGCGCTGAACTCAACCAGATTCTCACAACACCATTATGAAATGTGTCTCAAGACTTGGTCGAACTCAGAGACAATCTCTTGTTTCCCTCAACGTCTGCTAGCTTGGCAGCAGGATGTCCAAAATATTGCCCATGTACTGTGCTGTCTTTTTTGTTTCTGCATAACAGTGTATGTTGCTAAGGGCCAACATGTCATTGATATGTTCTCGGGTCCACTGGCTGTATTACACTGACAAGTGTTAAAAAATAGCATAAAGCAAAAAGGCATCTAGGAATTACGTTAACGTTATGATCTTAAGTAAGCTTGTAGTTACTAACTTTAATTTCGCCCGTTATTTTAATAAATTGAAACGTCGAATAGTAATCATCTCTATAATTTTATCTCAACTTTTTTATAGAATATATATTTTTTACTTTTTTATACTTAAATATTTCAAGTTCTTGAATTATCCATTTCGATAAATAGGTTTACCGTTATCCAGGCCGATTTTATCCGTTAAAAATTATCTGTCTATAACCACGAGTAGACTCGTCCCAAAAATCGAATCTCCGTAATATACGACTGTGTGAATCGCGATGGGCATCAGTACAATTTTCTCTATGGGCAATCGGATTAGCATCAAGTTGCCATTACAAGGCCGCTTCTCTGCGCTCCGATAAAATTATGTCCAATTTCAAGTCACAAAATTAAATTTTTTATTTACACACTTTATCTCATTTATTTGGATCCTGAACGTGAGCTGTACTCTAAAGACCAAATGCTGTTAACTATTTTTGTTTTGATTCTGTGTAAATGTGTCTTTAAATGAACGAAGATTTTATTTCTTAACGACTTTAATTAAAAGAATTGAAGAAGAATAAATTCTTAATGGCTTGCCCTGGATTTGGTAATGGATAAAGTGACTATTATTATAAAGAATGCGTCTGCATGGTGGCCTCTAAGTGTGCTTACAGATTTACCAGACACATCTTGAGGTAGTATCACCGTTACGTATATGTAGACAATCAATATATCTTGGGCACACTGCGTGAGATAACCCTTCAACTGTTGACAGTACATATACTATACACATAAAGGGAGCAGATAACATAATTGCATGAGAGCAGTATTCGTCACTGTTTAAAATAAAATATCTTTGTTGCCGTATGTTGTTTCACAGATGTACCTTTATTATGTTAGCTATCGTAAATCATAAATTTTTCCATTAAATATTGAAAATATGAAATGGAAAAATTTATGTAAAAGTAAAACATTGCAAGAAATTATTTCATACCGTATGACATAGAATTTTTTATTTACACAAAAGCACAATTATTTCAGGTTTGTTTTATTTCTGTGACAAATTCTTTTCTGTTAGGATCCTTAAAACTATTTGATCTTAAGTAAAAACCAAAGTCATGAAGAACGTTTTTGGTAGGTATACATCTATACTAATATTATAAAGAAGTAAAGTTTGTGTGTTTGTATATTTGTTAAATTGTAAGGGGTAATCTCGAGATCTAATGAACCGATTTTAAAAATTCTTTCACCAATAGAAAGCCGCATTATTGCTGAGTGTCATAGGTTAAAAAAAAAACGAAAAATAAAAAGGCTTTTACATGGTAGTCCGTTTTGCAAAGTGAATCGGAGAAAAAACGGTCGAATGAAAGCGTTTCTTACGAACGCTGCCTTAACTATGAAAGATATATTTTTGAGTTCTAGAGAAAAGATGTGGAGCTTGAAAATGCCTACAAAAAAGTCAACGACAGCATATGTCTAACTTTTATATTTTATTTATAAAAAGTAGTTTTTTTTTTAAATATTAGTATAGATAATTTAATTTTTAATATTAATAAAATAATTTAAATCGTTAGGTCATATTTATTAGTCATATTATTCTCCGAAACCGCTAAACCGATCGGTTTGAAATTTTCACACGACTTACTCAGATATATTTTTCAAGTAATGATCGAAGGAATAAGGTTTTGGACAATAATTTCGATTTTTTAAGCCCTTTTGAAGTGAAAAATTTTCATGAAAAACGGAATTTTTTTTTGAACGGCCGCTATTTTGTCAAAAATCAAAATTTTGACTAGACCTTCGATTATTACTTGTATTTATTTATTACAAAACTAAATATTTTTGGTTTTTGGTTTTCAGATAATTTGGACCAGAGATATCTTGGCCACCGCCAAGCACTTTTTTTTGGAGGTCACTCCGCAGATCATCTACAGGAGCTAGGGGATCCAATATTTTTTTAAATAAACCGCTGATTGTTAAAGTACATTAAATTCTGTTTAAGTACATTTTTTCCATTAATGTATAAAATAAAATGCCTCTTTGGAAAAAATTCACAAAAAGCAAGTGGAAATAACCCCTTATGCTCGCTTCGGGAGAAGGGGGCGTGGCCTTTTACATCTGAGAGGTAGGTACCCGCGCGGCTCAGTCGCGAGGTCGGCTCCTTACGCAGCGGACGTCCCCGAAATTGAATTTTTCGAAACGTAATTAGCACACTTTCGACATTCCCCATCACCGCATTCCGCTGTGGCGCACCTTTCTAAAAAAAGTTAACATCATTATTTGCAAACAGTTAATTGAAATTTAAAGTATTAATAAATACAAAATTATTCGCAATAACTTAAACTAAACAACTACTAAAATATAATAAAAAATAATACGGAAACATAAACTTAACTAACTAACTTAACATTAGAATATAAACAAAAATAGTAAACAATAGATTTCATTCAAAATAATTATAATATAATACTATCCTTATAGCATAGCTAAAAGTGTACTTACCGTTCAATGCATCTGTAGCGTCACTATATTAAAGCGATCACGCCGCTAGTTAGTGTTCGGACGTTCGTCTCCCTACCGGTCGGCTTATATCTTCGTACATGTAACTCGTGCCACATGGCGACAGAAGTGTTAAAGAGTGCAGTGATTAGGTTTTATTTAATCGTGGAATAATAACTGTATTATATATCTATTAGTGTTAACCGAACAATTTAGAATTAGTTAAATGGTATTCCTAAGTTAAGTTTACATTTGTAGAACTGCAATATACCTACATATTTTTATTGTGATGCTTGCCGTTTTATTTTGACTTTCGTGAACGGACTAATTATAGGAAAATACCTATACCGCATCCCCTGCAATATCCTTTAATGTTTGTGAAAGGAGATGATGGCTATTATCTGACTATACAGCAACAAGGTTCCGCACAAAACAAAACAGTTTCCTGTATGCAGTTCTATGCACACAGACTTATGATCATAGAGAATCGTTTCAATACTTTACATTATTATCGAGATTTGGTCAGTCAATACTGCGTTAACATGATGGCTAAAATGATATCAGAAAGATGGAATTTTATATCCCGTAACCAAGAAAAGTTAAGAGCTGACGATTATATACATTTAGGAGATGCTTTAAATAGAGATGCTAATGTAAATGCTGCAAATATTGGACAACACGTTATCTTGTCCTCATCTTTAACTGGCTCGCCGCGCTATATGCACGAAAAAACTACGAAATTACGGAAGGCCTGACTTATTTGTTACCTTCACTTGCAACCCCGAGTAGGAAGAAACGAAGCAAGAACTTTTTTCTGTACAGCGATCTTTCGACCGATACGACATAATAGCAAGGGTCTTTCATCTAAAAATGAAGAAGGTTATTAAACTATTTACAAAAGAAGAAGTTTTCGGAAAAGTCAAATGTCACATGGTCAGTGTCGAGTGGCAGAAACGAGGTTTACAACATTGTCACATGTTGATTTGGCTAGAAAATAAAATACAACCTGCAGAAATTGATACGATACCCGATAAAGATAATGATCCGGCGTTGTTTGATATTGTGACAAAGAACATGGGACGGGCCGTGTGGAGAACAAAATCCAACGTCGCCGTGTATGAAAAATGGTATTTGCTCAAAAAAATATCCACGCCGTTTTGTCACTGATACCCAAACCAGAGAAGATGGGTACCCTGTTTATCGACGCCGAAACGTTGATCGCGGCGGTCAGGTGGCCAATATGACTATTCGTGGAAGGACTATTAAAATAGACAACACATGGATCATCCCGTACTCTCCAATTCTCTGTCGAAATTTTAACGCCCACATAAACGTGGAGTATTGTCATTCCGTTCAGGCTATAAATTATATCTGCAAGTATGTGAATAAAGGGTCTGATCAGGCAACATTTGGTGTAAGAAATGCTCATAATGAAGTTGAGAATTATGTAAACGGAAGGTACATAAGTACATCGGAAGCGGTCTGTAGACTGTTGGAATTTCCTCTCCATGACAGACACCCTACTGTTCTGCAGTTGGCCGTACATTTAGAAAACGGCCAAAGAGTATACTTTTCACCAGCTAATGTGCAAAGCATTGTTGAAAATCCACCAAAAACAACTCTGACTGCTTTCTTTGAATTGTGCAATTCCGACAACTTCGCAAAAACATTACTTTACCATGAAGTTCCCCACTATTATACCTGGGCTAATAACAAATTTTCCCGAAGAAAACGTGGAGAAGATGCCGCCGGTCATCCATGAATAAAAAAAGATCCTGCTTTGGGAAGAGTATATAGTGTGCACCCTTCCCAATCGGAGTGTTTCTTTCTTCGAGTTTTGCTTCACCACGTACGTGGCCCCACCTCATTTCAGGACTTAAGAACTGTGAACGGAGTTGTCAAAGAAACATACCAAGCTGCTTGCCGTGAGAGAGGTTTGTTAGAAGACGATAACCGGTGGGAAAACACTCTACAAGAAGCCTCAATTTCTCAATGTCCCTTGAAGTTGAGGGAGTTGTTTGTGGTGATATTGTTATTTCATGTTGAAGCAGTAAACCGAACGCTCAAGGACCTCAGAAACTCTGATGCTGTAATGGGTTTTGTTTTCGCGGGCGATTTTCGGTAAACACTGCCTGTAGTAACAAAAGGAACACGCGCCGATGTCATCAGAGCATGCTTAAAATCATCTCACTTATGGAGTTCGGTTGCATCTCTCAATTTACGAACAAACATGAGAGCCCATTTGAGCGACAACGATGATGACGACTTTCCGCGTCAACTACTCAATCTTGGCAAAGGAAAAATTGTCTCTCCTAACACCAACAGCAATTACATTAAACTTGACGATACATTAGGACACATATGCACAGGTTGAAACATCTTATTGACGCAATATATCCCGGTCTTGAAAATTTATTGGAGAGAGATTATTATTGGCTTTTGTTCTAGGGCAATAGTGTCATCCAGAAACGATACAGTGAATGAAATAAATAAACTAATTTTAGAGAAAATTCCCGGTCAGGTCAAACACTATACGTCTATCGATACGGTGTGTAATATTGAGGATACAGTGCACTATCCCCAAGAATTTTTAAATTCTTTGAACCCTTCTGGCTTACCTACTCACAACCTTCTGTTAAAAGTTGGCATTCCTATCATGTTATTAAAAAACTTGAGGCCCCCTAACATGTGTAATGGGACAAGGCTGCTTACAAAAGAGTTACGGGACAATATAATCGTGGTGACCATTCTCACAGGGCCAGCAGTGGGACAACTGGCTTATATTCCGCGGATAATCATGATTCCCACTGATTTAAACATACCGTTTAAAAGGCTACAGTTTCCAGTGAAGATCTCTTTTCCCCCACTATTAACAACTCCCAAGGTCAAACATTCACTCTGGTGGGCGTTGACCTGAGGAAGCCGTGTTTTTCCCATGGGTAGTTATATGTTGGCTTATCTCGGGTTGGAACTTCTGATAGACAATCTATGTCTATCAGAAATGTGTATATAATATTTTGCTACCAAATGATAACATTACATCCAATATAGTTTACAGAGAAGTTTTGAACAATTAAAATTACCATAACCAAACTAACTATTCCCGCGACTTGGTCCTCATGGAATTCGTTTATCGCAAATCCCGCAGAAATTGTTTGTTCTTTCGGACAGAGTTACTTTCGAATTTTGTATTAGCATGCCAATACAAACTATACCTACGTATAACCCTCTTTTTGGCAGTTAGAAATTAAAACATAACACTCTGTACTAAAAAAGGATTATTAACATTAGGCCCAACGAAGTGAGCACGGGTCAGCTAGTTAGGATATAAGATGAACTTACCTTAGGTAAAAGTAAATAAACTTAAATACGGAACACTAAAGCGATAAGTAGATAGGTATATTATACACTCTGGAATTGTTATTAGTTAGTGTATTTAATTTAATTTAATACAGATTCAGTAGTTCGCATTGAACTGCGAGATGACCAGCATGAGCTTTTCTGTATTGTATGCCTTCCGGAACGAAGTCATATCACATGAGTTGTAAAGTGTGTGTTTATATTATTTAAGTTAGTTATATGGTATACCATAGGTACTGGATTTTAAAACACACGTACATATATGTTGAACGCAACTTAGTTAAAGTCTCCACAAAATGTATATCCTTCCCGATTTTGTATCAGGAGCGCTGTATCACTACCGAAAGGTCTGATTAGACATGAGTAAAATATTGGTATTAACAAATTATAAGCTAATCTAAACATCTTTACAAGCTTGCGTAAACTGAGTTCTGATACATAAACAAATCTAGTGACAGAAATCTACACAGAAAAACCTTATCTTTACTGTCGCATGCCACCAGACGAACAAATCCGGTATATTTGTAGCATACAAATATCCTAAAGTCGGTCCGTGTCATAAAAGTCACATCTTTGTGAATAACGAGATAAGTTACAAAAAAGTTGTTTGCCCCTGCTTTTATGCTCCACTACACTGTACCATAATAATTTATGGTGATTTTATTTGAACCGTCGTGAATGTGAACATTTGAAGTAAAAGTCAGATAATGTTCACCCTTATTTTTACTTACTTCTTTCTACTTTTATTTCATAGGTCTTGTTCGTTCTTTTACAGTAGTGTACGAAATACATATGTATGTTACCATAGGACCAATATGATATAAAACCATGGTGAAGTTTACAAACTTAAATGAATGAATGAAACAATGCAACCTACAAAATAAATTATGCTTACACACGTAATACAATAACGAGTGACACCAGAACTATTCCAATTTTCGCATGAATTCGGTGTAATTTGATTTCGTCCACTTGACGCACTTTATTTTTTGAAAGAATTTAAATATAAAATTCATCACATTTAATCGGAATTGATACATAAATATCAATCTGTTTTAAATTTTAAGCATACCTTATTTTGTTTATAATAATCCTCTATTTTTTATGGACTTTATAAAAAAAGTAGATTCTATATTCGGCTGTAAGTATTTTTTATTCCTAATTGTTGAAAGATTTTCAAAAAAAAAATATATTCGAAATAGTATATATTCGGTAAAAGGGGCCAACCGCAGTGTCCCATTGTAAACGAATCAGGATTTGATCAGGGGATCTCAGGGAAATTGAGGTAAAACCTCAAGTTTTATAGGCACTAATAATGTTTCTGCTAGACTTTGTAAAGACATTAAAATATTTGCGTCTCATGTTCCTGAGCTGATGGTGGAAGGTATAACTCTTTAACGGTTATGAGTAAGAGGATAATATCTACATTTAATTACGTTACAAATGAATCTTATTTTTACGATTTACGAATTTCTAAAAAGGAATTGTAAAGGCGCATTGAAGGTGGTTATCTACGTTTTTAAAAGTCATATATTTAAAATGATTTGGTCAAAACTAATATCGTTCATTAAGTCAATGTATTGATGCCGTGGAATCTTCTGCATCATGTATCTGTTACTTACCGATAGAAGTGGAGGAGGTAATCAAGGCAATCAAGTCAAGTCAAGTATATTTATTATGTATAATCATCCCATGCATTATTTTTGAAAGGGTCATAACTGGCTACTACAATATTCCATAATGTGTATTATATACATAACTTCAATATTTTTTATTCTATAGTATATACTTAAATAATGTAATTTAAACATTTAATAAAACAGATCATAAAGAGATACTGAATTTTGGTCGAAATTCTACCACCAAGAAATCTCACCTTAAAAACAAATTGTTATATTCCGCAGTGGATATCATCGCATACCAAAAGTTGTCAAATTTCAAAAGACCAAGTTTTTGATCTAGCAAACTTCGCGCTTTACCAAGTTTTAAATATGCACCCTGTATCTGTAATGTTTATTCTTGCACACTGTTAATCGCGATCACAATTCGAAACATGACTAAAAACTACTGTCCTTAAACTGACAAGGGAGATTACTGGGCAGTTATTAAATTTAATTTGAACTTTTAGTACGGAAACTGCCGAGACTTCATTAACTCTTTTAATTCATGAGAGTTCATAATGATGATATTTTATGAACACGGCCTACTAATTGTTAATTTAGATTTTTAAAAGCAGTTACATTAACTCTTATTAGTCTTATTATTAGATACTAGCTTTGCCTGCGAGTTTGTTAGCTTGGAATTTAGAATCAATTCCTGAAGTAAAAAATACTTCTGTAAAAACTTTCAACTCCTTTTGCGTGAAGCGCGTGTACAAACCTACAGACAGATAAATATTCCAAATACTTCTATTTTGGCTTCTGTTGCTCTAATAAATCCCCCTATTAGTTTTTCTTCAATATTTATAATGTACAGACATTAGTACGGCCTGTTACAATTACAATTATTATATGATATAAACAAGAATAAGTGTGTAAAAGTATATTTTTCTTATAAATACCCTGGTTTGTAACTATTTAGAATCGATATTTCATTTTTCAGTACTGTCGCAGTTTAAAAGTCGCAATCATATAATTCAATCCTATTATATTTAATAATTGTAACTTTTATGCGGCAAATATAGTTAAGATAACATTTATCGACACATTGCTATTTTGATATTAACACTTTTTATACTGTTTTAAAAGCCGCCTGATAGTGCTTTATTCCTAATTCATTTTTACTGTCACATTATTTCAGTTCTTATAATTATGGCGGCTTAAACTTGTAATATTTAATTATATTGAATTATTGCTACTCACTCCTCCATTCATCACTTATTACTGTTACTTAAAAGAGCTTGATGCAATTAAGAACTTGATCAATTCTCTTGATCTATTCTTTCTAGTTTTAGTTGTGGGACAACAAGGTAGAAACAGGCAGAGAGAGAGGAACTTGAATAGAGTCAGATAATAATTTAACACTGAGTGTCGGTTTATGCCAAAGTTTTACTGATTTTTAACCGAACCCGAACCTGTGGCTGAAACTAAACCATGGGACGGTTATTTAATTACTATGGTTGATTAATAAAGAGAATTGACAATGAATTATAGAAGAAGGTATTGGAAATCAGTCAGTATTTATACTAATTATATGTCGTAACAACAATGTTGATTGTGTTTAATAAGATTTCCGGTAATATTATTCCTTAGTTTCATCGATAATTTGTCAATGTTGTCGGGTAAGATCTCACATTTACTAGTACGGTTGAAACACACATCTTATATCATGTTATATTTACTTTGAAATATCGACCCACAACATGTCGCGACGCCTTCAAGTCTTGTAGAACTAATCACTGTTTACAAGAGTTTCAAAGCAAACTTTGTTTACATGACGTATTACAGACAGTAAATAAAGCTGAGAACTAACAACAAACTACTTGTACACGTCAGTAAAAGACATGAATTTCATTTGAATTATTACATA
Organism: Tyria jacobaeae; assembly: GCA_947561695.1. NCBI lineage: Eukaryota > Metazoa > Arthropoda > Insecta > Lepidoptera > Erebidae > Tyria > Tyria jacobaeae. The sequence goes on along the minus strand of OX387221.1, from coordinate 10,356,317 downwards.
CCTACATTTTTAGTTAAAGAATTTGTTAATTTTTTAAACATAAAGTCAACTAAAATGCTGTTACCGGTGTTTTATCTACTTCATAGAACATTGGTACAATTAAGAAGTTGAAGTTGAAGACTACTTTAGCCATGAAGACTTGTCATGGCTAAAGTAGAGAAAAAATAACAAAATTGTTTTTATCCTTACTTACTCGTATATTATATATATAATAATAGATTACCAGCCAGAAGGAGTGTCCATTTATTTGTCTCTTTCTGTAAAAACAATCAATATTACGGCTAACATTATTTAGCTATGGTTTCAAAATGAAAATAAATGACTTGCTTATTTATACATCTGTCACCTATTTCTATAACTATATAGAACATTATTAATATTTTTTAACCAAGATAAAATGAGGAACTACAAGAGTCAATAGGGTTTTTGCGAATCAACGATTGTCAACCATCATATGCATGAGGAGTCCTACTATCACCCCAAAGTTACCTGAGGTACGATAGAAGATCACCCGTGGATCGGTTGTGCCTAAAACCATATTGCCGATCATTTAACAAGGACTCCTCTAGATGGCGGACACATTGTATGTTGATAATCTGCTCGAGCACCTTACATCGTCTTTTGGCGATGGGTTGAACATTCGGTTTCTCCCGGTTTCGGGACATTTCCTGAGCATTAGAATAGGCGATACACGCACGTCAGTACGGAAGACAGTCACTAACTGAACTTCGGTGTAATATACTGAAGAGGACTAATATTAATTATACTGTCAAAAATGTTAGCCAAGTCTCGGATTGGCTATAAGTTGATGCAAATTAGGATGTATATTTTGTACTCATATTACTTGCAAAATAAAAAGACAGTATTAGCCTTAAACATAAATGATAAGCCTGTAAGGCGTGTCGCGAATTATTAAATAAACTGAAATTAACTTTTACACACCTTGGTCATGAGTCACGACTAAGCCAGATCACGCCGATTTGAAATGTCTAGGACTCAAAGGTATTGTACGTTCAACATAACTGTAGCCATACATTGGTAACATGTTCAAAAAAGTATTACGAAAATATATTTTTTTAAAAGTAGCTTACCATAATGACTACTCTGCGTGATGGAAAGCAACAAGTGGAGTCTAAGAGTGGTGGTCACCATCACGGTGGTGTCGTCGTGTAGAGAAAGGGAGAAGGTGGGGCCAATTGGAAGAGCTCGTCAGAACACTCTCCGTGATGTAGGCGATAGAGAATTGCCATAGAGGCGACATCTCTTCGCAACTGCAAAAACTCGAGGGACTCTGTGATCTCAGGACTGTCAATAATGCGGACTGCGCGCCTCTGCAACGAACGAGAGCGTCAAGCAAATACTGCTCATAGCAGTCCCATAGATGAGAGCAGTACTCCACGCAGGAGCGAACCTGTGTCTTGTATGAAAGACACATGATCTTGCCAGAAGAACCGTCTCACCTTAGTGACGCTCTCGATGTAATCATGCGGATTGCCTGTTCTACGCTTTCATTGCTGCAATAAATAAACAAATAAAATAGACATTAGCAGATGTGATCTTTTAACAATCGAATTTAACGTAATTTGTAAATAAAAAAAAAAACTTTACAAACAACAAATTTGTAGTATTTTGAACAGAAAAGGGAGGATAAAAGGGTTAGAGAAGAATTTCACTTGTGGATTGGGGACTGCACAAGTTTATGGATTGGAGACTGCAAGCAATAGCTTGACCAGTTCAGGGTCGCGTACCTGTAACTCAAACTGGCTGATACCGCGAAGCCCGAGCCCTCTAACTGGCTGAACATAAATATTGTGATGAAATTCAAAATATTTTAACTTATATATTTTATATTATTCTTTAATCAAATGCTTGATTAGAGATAGAAGAAAAAATACTACAAGCCCTGAACTTCAAGTACTATGGACGGACAAGCAATGGCAACACTGTTTCTCACTGTATACGAAGAGAAATATTACACTGTGCGTAATCACTAGCACGGATGCCGTTATCCGGTGACATGTGTACCGTAAACACATTACAGCAGAAACAATAGGTAGCTTAGAAGTAAGGTATTAGTTACCAAACAATCGATTGTCACATGTTCGCTGTTCGGTGGATTGTAAACAAATGGAGAGGCTATAAACAATAGCTACGATGCACTTCTAGACATAATATGTCATCAAACAGAAAATATAAGTAAGATTTTTCACTTCAGTAGAACATTATTTCTCGTTTATCCGAGAATTCAAGACGTGAGGTGTTCTTCAACGCAATAAGTGCAAATTTCTTGATCCGATTGGACATTTTGTTTCAGTGCTTTCCACTGAGTGAGATTTTGTATTGTGTTAAATTCTGTAGTTGAATAATAGGTGAAGTGATTTAATATTTATTTTTTATGGATATAAGTAGGAGATAGTTTTTTTTTAAATTGAATACATTTAAAAATTAAATTTACTCAACTTCATAGTGATGTCCTTGCTTACGACGTTAATTTGAAAAAAAAAAAAAAATCTGTAGAATTACATTTTCTTTTGATAGAAATATAATTAATTTAAAAAAGAGAACTTTTAGCCAAAAATAGTGGACAGAGAAATAGTCCAATAACTATAACTATTAATTGATTTAGAACGATCTCTCAAAAAAAAAAAACTAAAAGTTGGGTATTAATCCAATTAATGGTTAACACAACTATTTTTTGTTTTTTTTTTATCAGAATAAAATATATTATTCACATTTATGACATTAATAACATATTATGACATTAACAACATGTGCAAACAATATGTCATTGCAAGGACAAGAATAAAAAAAAATAGTATAGATGTTCAGTTTAGATTGGTTTTGATATAATTTAAATAATATATACATTAATATCCTAGACATAGCTTTTAATAAAAAATTAAATTATGAAGGTAATCTTGGTCCATTTAGATAGTTAACAGTTAAACAGTTTTTCTTTATTAAAATATAAATTGAATCTTGTTATTTTGATTGTAAGTAGTGATTAGGGAAATTATCAGTCATTATTCAGTCGGTCGAAAGAAAATATTTTTAATCGAAATATTTAAAAATCTCAGCAAGTGAGCAATGATTGTTGATATATTTTGTACAATAGAAGTATCAAAAATTAAACATAGTATGCCATAAAAGATATCTTGAAAAGTTTTTACGTCAGAATGTAACACTTTAACACGTGTAACAATTCACAAGTTAGGTAATTCTCAGTTATGACGCTCTAGGAACCCTTCTAACATTTCAACAGAGGACAGGGAGGTGGAGCTAGGCAACGAAGAGACGACAGCGAGCAACATTGCGCGTTTTGTAAAACTCCACACTTTAACGAAGCTTGTTAGCGTACTTTAGTAAGAAGATTGTCTGCTGCAGTGAAGACACCTCGAACGAGGGCTGCGCAAATGGAACTAATGAGTTCCCTGTTGTTGTTCGCTCTTGTAGTGCACTTCCCACAAGCATTAGGTGAGTTTACGTTCGATTTCGAGAATGTTTTATTGCCACCTTCGGGATCATCCCTTATACGGATCGGTGCATAGTTGCTATAAATCGTTGTCTTGTATTCATTGTGTACGTTTGTGTAGTTTTAGTCGATTCAGTCCGGTATACCACTTTACCACTGGCACCGTTGACCATAAGTGTGTACAGAATGATATACGATTATGGAATGTATTTAAAAGCTCCATATGTACTATAGCATAATGAAAAAAAAAAAAACAGGAATGACTATAAGTGCGCATATACTTCTCAGATCTGTTTTCGTATCTAAACACGCTTTTCATTTCATAATCGAGGCAAAAAAGCATCTCCTGTATATTATATACCATAACGAATTATGTTTTACCAGTTTTTAATGATGACATATGAACATTATATTTTATATAATATTTTGTTTTTTATAACTAGGAGATAGCCTACCTGATTCAGGAGTGAAGATTAAAGGAAACGATACAAAGATATCACACCATCGTCTTTTGCATAAGAAATTACATCATAACCATCATGATTCAAATGCAATGAATTCAACTTCTGAACTTCAATCAGTTTTTAACGATGCTCGGTGTAAAAAATGTATCGATTGCATGGGACGCGCTGTACACAAATATAAAGTAAATGCGGAATTTAGAAAGAAATCAGTTAATAGTGAATTACGAGAAGACATATTGTCAAACAAATTGGAATCTAAGAACCGTATTAAAAGAGATGATGATATAACAACAACCAGTACTTCTGCCTTACCTAAAAAGAATAAATCTAAAAAGAAGCCAACCAAGTCCGTCACCGTCACAAAATATAATATCGACGGTGAAGTATATGGCTTGAAAGTAAAAGAGACTAAAGCGCACAATGTTGAGCAAAACGACAATGAAGCTTCTATGTGTCGCATATACAGTGTAAAGAAATCTTATGATTGCGATACACCCGAGAGTGAATCATTTTTAGCTTCAAAAAGGAAAGTTAATAAGAAAAACAAGAAGGAAAAAGAAAAATCAACCACTGTAAGCACAACACCGCAAGCATACTTTAGTTCACCTTCTAATAGAAAACGACACATTGATCCTTCAGAAATGCCAGAGAATATAGAACTATCTATGGAAGATTTATTTTAAAATATTAAAAATATGCCTTGTTACTTAGATTAATTTTGTATATTTTGTTTTTTTTTTTTAATTAAATCATTAAGCCTTAATTGCTTCTTTTCGTTCTAGGTAGTCATACACTAACAACATACATACTATATAACATTTTGAGTTAAACAACTTATGATGTACTACAAAATACGTACCAGTATACCAGATTTTTGAAGGTCTTAAACCAGGGACTGGGACGCGTATATGAGAATATTTTCTTAGTACGTCCTACTGGGTAGTGACAAGCTGAATTAGGGTTTCAAGCGATAAATTCGGGTAAATGCTACTCCGATGCGTATCCGACGGTGTCGTACTGCAATAGGGTTTCTGAATAAGTTAAAGTGCATTAGGAAGCCGCTATGAATGAGTATTTCTGTACACGCGATAGGACCGAGGTACTCGTATAAGGCTCATCAAATATCTGTATGTTATCATGTACTTTAAATATAGCACAATAAAATTACCTCTTAAAAATTATCAAAATTACATGATGTACTTTGTTGCTGTCGAAGAGTGGTTTGATTTACCAGTTGTAGTCATCGTAATTCAAACGAGTTATTGTGCTTAAACAGAAGAGAGTACTTGTTCTTATCCAATCTATGTACTATAGGTCTAAACCCTTTTTACTAGGTGCTTCCGTCAAATACAATCTTGGCAATAAACACGAGATACCTAAATAGGTAACATATGAACTATTGACATAGTGTATCACCGCAGACAGCAGATGGTCCAGACTGCGGTATAATTAATTATTACTGTACCTCGAAATCACTGTTGTATAAACACTACTTATATATCCACCCTTAACCACAAATACTTGAAGATACTTGTGGCTGCTATTGTAAATATCACAAACAATTAATACACCGGAATGTGCATGTACAGCAGTGGACGGCAGCAAGATAATTTATTAATTGCTGTATGGACACTTCTGTGTATTATTTAGCCCATAGTATGCAGCAGGTGGACCTAAATAAAAAGTGTAGTACTACTGTCAGTATTTCTCCTATGTCGTTGATATTCAGAGGCCGTAGGAGAATTACTGAAATATTTTTAACTATAGATGGTAAGGAGTAATCACAATAGTAATATTATTGTAATGGTGTGCCTAATATTATATTTCTACACAAATGTATTTTTGTTTAGGAAATAAATGAAATGAAAAGATAGAAAATTAAAGCCACCACGCACCGGTGATTTTCAATCAGTAAGTGGTCGTTCTGAAATTCAGTATAAAGTATATAAACGCAACCTGGTTTTAAATTATTTCAAGTATTTATCGCATAAGTCGATGGAAGTGATTTTCCTAAACCCACAACATAAAAGCCAAAAAAGAAAATGGTGGAATTGTGGTGGTTATTTAAGAAATTAAAAAATTCATTTTTATAATCTTGAGAATATTTGTTAAATTTACGTTTCCTGTGCCACATTTCTAACTCGTGTACTCATTAACATATTTATTTCCCTACTGAGTCTATAAAAAATATGTTGTTAGGTAAACTGTCCAACAAACAGTAAGTCGTCTTCAAGATAGGAGAAATAGAATAATGTAGTATATACTTATTATGTTGATAAATGAGTAGCAGGGATACTGAGATTTTGAGCACCAATTAGACTTGCTTTATATAAATAACATTGCTTTAGAGGCAACGAGTTTCGTGCACCTAAGAGCAGCCTTACAAAGGGTTAACTTTCCCTACAAATGATTATATACAAATAACTTCTAACTAACTATAGAAACCGCAAAACCTGACATTAGTCTGGAATGTTCATGACAGGTCAGGACAGGTCCAATTTAATTACAGTTAAATTAACCAAAAAAAAAAAAATTCAATAAATCAGAATGATTATTTTTATTTATACAAAGAGATCCATTGGTAAGTCACATAAATAAACTTTTACATGGAGTAACATGACAGTAGTCTCTAAGAGCAACTGCATATGTTATATTCCTCTGATAGTTTAGTCGCTGCACTCATGTGTGCGCGTGATAGGCGATTTAAGATTGGTTAGTTATTAATCGAAAATAACTGCATATATGTATACATTACTTACTTTAGATCCTACACTGATATCCGTTTAAAATATCATCATACGGGTTAAAGTTGTACAATTGTTAACTTGACAAATATATGTATGTACATATACTTACAGTTTTATTAAGCAAACAAAAACAAACGAAATGTGATGCGCATAAAAATATAACGAGTCGCGTATTTACATTTCTCTTGGGTTATGCCCGTGAGCATCACGAGGTTACATCATGTAGATTAGATGTCATGAGATAACGGGTGCATGCTCTTTATTACAGACATGGAATGCTTGAATATTTAAAGATTCACAGTGAAAGTAGGAGTTAATTCTGAATATTAAAGTAGAAAATATTGCGCGTCGAGTGATGCTCTCAGATTTGATGAACGAGAGACAAATTTTTGTAATTGGCTCCTTTGGGGAAACTCATGGAAATTTTAACAGAGCTATTATGGTGAAACAAACCTAGACTATTATAAAATTATGTTATTTAAATAAAAAATGTAAAACCATTCAGATAATAATTATTTAAAAGCTCTTCTACTAGGTATGTGTAATGCCAAATTGCTGTATTGTGTATATATTGATTATAAAGGAATGAGTGAAATGGATTCTTTATCTTAACAGTGGCAGAGCAACGCTAAGGCACGAATGGGCCAGCTCGACCGGTGCGATACCACGGCCTTAAAGAAAACCAGTTGTGAAGTAACGCTTGTGTTGCATTTCCCTGAAATGAGTGAGGTTTCCGGAGGCCCTATCGCCCCTCTCCTCTTTCCTAACTCCTCTTCTCTTCTTTCCCCTCCCCGCATCCCCATCCCTCATCACCCTCAAAGGCGGACAGCGTACTTACGACTCTTGAGTTGCAAGTCCATGGACGGCGGTTGCCACTTACCATCAGGTGACAAGTCTGTTCGTCTGTCCCCCTATAGTATAAAAAAAAAACTAGTGAGGTTTCCGGAGGCCCAACCCCCTCTCCTCTTTCCTCTCCCCTCACCCTATCATTCCTCTTTCCCATCTCCGCACCTCTCCCTCTCTTCTTGCCCAGCATCGCATACCCCTATCCCTAATCACCCTCAAAGGCGGGCAACGCACTTACGACTCTTGAGTTGCAGGTGTCCATGGGCGGCCGGTGTCACCATCAGGTAAAGCTTCGTTTCGTCTGTCTCTCTATACTATAAAAAAAATGACTTCAATTACATTTTTTGGTGTACAGACTGTGAGGAAAGTTTCTACATTTCCGACGTAGTTTTCTTTGTAGTTAGTTTTTTCTGAGCTACTTGACCTATAATATTACTCTAGACTACTATTACGAGAAACCACGAAGAACGAAACCGTATCACTAGTATAAGTAATTTCAATGAGATCCGGTTAAAATTATGTAGACGTAGGCCCTTAATATTATCGGTAGGCATCTAACGCACTCATCCTTACTACCGTAGTTCCAATTCTTCTTTGCCGTTTATTTCATTATTAGGAATTAGTAGGGAAAATTATAATTACAAGCATACTCGTATTAATTTTGTGTAAATACACAGAAATGTCAAAGTTTAGAATCCTTCTTGCTATAGTTGTAAATTGAAAGTCACAGGGACTTAAACAACTTTATAACTGGTAATGTTCATAGTTTCGTATTTTTAATTAAGTATTCTTAGTTAGTTCATAGTTCTATTGATTTCGTACCTAAGTGGTATATAAGATAGAGGAGCATACATAGCATGCTCTACATAGCATACACAATTAATATCGTTTTTTAGTTAGCTCGAGGTGAGTATTCTGTAACTTTGCTGGTTAAACAGAGCGGACAAATTATACAAATTTACGTATTATAATTAAAAATAGTACATGGAATACTGTTGTCATCTCTATGCAGGTACACCCTAGTCCGATCTTCTCCCTCTTGACTTCATTCAACAGAAAGTGACCCACATCATCAATTGCCAAGATATTTCTGATCGGCTTGATACCCTGGCGTAGCGTAGAGAGGTAGCTTCACTCTGCATTCTCTATCGCTTGTATCATGGGGACTGTTCAAAGGAATTGTTCGGACTTATACCGGCCACAGGTTACCTTGACACTTTTGAGTTGCGGGTGTCCAAAGGTGACGCCTCTGCTCGTTTGCCCACTATCGCATAAAAAAAAATACCGAACTCATTATCCACTTATGGCAAAAAATGGCGTATGCTACGTGATGTAAAATAAAGAAAAGAATTAAATAATTCGTTATAATCAGATTAATTATTAAATATTTGTAAAATAAAAAAATAGGCAAATACGATATTGTAACTAAATTAAAAATAATATAATAAGTCTTATAGAAATTAGAAACCTGACTTGGAAGTAGTTTTACTATTCAGAGGTTCCAGTAAACGTATTCTATATTTGACTGCAGAATGCATGAAGGTATCCATACTGTTAAAATAGACTAGGTATTATAATTATCTACAAGCTGTCGTAGAGGTGTTCTTAAGCCTGCATTTGTTTTAGGAACATGATTAGTGGTACTCGCTAAGAGGCGATGGGGCCACCCCTGCCTTCGTGTGGCTATTCTGGTTACAATGTAACATAAGCTATTTGATAATTCCATACACTCACACTTATTATGAGTATGCCATGCAAAAACAGTTATATTTATGAAATTATCTTTCCAAAATATTTTATACTATTCATTTTTAGGTACTACTTATTTGTTTAGTTTTATACTTTTTTAACAATCCTCAACTAGTTTAGCTGTTCAACAAATTAATGGAAACGTTTCACGCAACTACAATATGAAAGTTGGCTCAAAAGGATCACGTATCTAAGTTTTTCGTTATCAACGTTTTGGTAGCCCCACATTTTGCTCTTAGTTCGCACCCGAAAAACTTTATTTTCGATAAAGACTTGCTAACGAGTTCTGAGTTCGCCGACGTTAGGCTCACTCACACGTGCAAACTAAAACAATGATTTGAAAATGTTTTTTTCCACCTAAATACTATACACATAAATGCGGTTACCTTCATATTATTTGAGTATTATTTTGTCTTTAATTATTTTGTTTTATTGTGGCTATGTTAAATTAATTAATTAATTACATATTTCGAAAATTACTTATAATTAATACTTATTTACATTTTAGAAATTTAATACAGTCAAATATAATGTTTGTTGTTTTAGAGGTATAGTTTGCAGGGGTTTCCCGAAGGCTTCCTTCGCAGGGTATCCCGGGTGCCCTGTAATAGACCCAATTTGATGGAACATCGTATGGTTTTAGTCGGTTCGAGTCCGACACACCACCTCACCCTCAGTTCCGGTGAGGTGATGACCCGTGGGGGTTTCCACACGAAAAATAAAAAAAGAGGTATAGTTTGTCTTTCTATAGGCACGAGTATAGGGCATTAATAAAAGGCTATGCTGCTATTTTATTGTGTGACCATATCCTAATTAACAAAATTTTGGTATTTAATAAGCACAAGTCTACCTTTCGGTTATACAGGCGTTTGCATTTGTAAATTTCCATCCATTTACATTAATTTAAGATAAGCATAACTGTTTTGAAGAGTACTGTATAAATAGTACGACCACTTAGTTTACATCACATTACCATTGAGATTGGCAAGATGGTAGTTATAAGTCTAATACATAAATACATACATACACTCATAACTATAACCCTAAAGGGGTACTCAGAGACGTACGAAACGTCTACATTTTGCAAAACTTAAATTACGTAACAGAGGGCAAGCCTGTAGCCGTCAACCCACTACACCGTAGTCCACTTTTAAGACACCCACAGAAACTAACCTAGTTCATGTGAGTTAACCTTTAGTGTTCAGTTAGAACGTTTATTTATCTAAGGCTTTTCTTATGCTGCAGACGTGGGATTAACGCTTCCTAATGATTTTGATGCTTCTCAATTGGTTTAGTTTGGGATTTAGTAGGAATAGATTTTGGCACTACTATTTACGTTTCATAAGTTAAAGACTGGTTTATATTATATAACTATATAAAAAACAAAAAATGGTTTAAGTCATTGTATTGCAATTTACAATGCAATGTGTGCAATATTATATCGTGTATTATCCCACCGGGATTTTCGGTAGAATGGTGTGTCGGAATCGGACTGTGAATCCGGAAACAGCTTTGTTAAGACATACGGATCCCTCCTAGCACCTGCCCGCAAACACGCAGGCACCACCTTAGGGTAGTCTCTCAAGTAGGCGGCGTCCAGGCACAGATGGACGTTTTCGACCACTAAAGCGGGTGGAGAAATGTTGGATGGTGGAACCCGTCCCAGCCACCCGCGGCCACACTCGGGTCGGCGTGAGGCGCTGGTAAGCGATGCGTAAATGAAACCTGCAGTAGCCAAGACAATTTTTTTATACCCTCCGATAATAAACTGCAATCTTAAAGTTGTAAATACATTTCAAATATATTATAGATTTTATGATAGGAGTAACACTCTATTGTCTTTATAGAATCAATAACGGTGTTTTCTAAAATAGACTTCTAATGATTTACAGATAACAGGCAATATTTATAAAATTCAACAAACGAACAGACGGGTCACCTGATAGTGACAGCTGTCGCCCATTGACGTCTGCAATTCAAGAAACGTACGCAACCTCTGGGGGTGACTAGAGGGGATGATGAGGGAGGCAGGGGAGAGAGAAGAGGGGGAGTTGGGCCCGTGGTTCCCTGACCCACTCTGCAAAACAATGCAAATGTTGAGACTGTGGTATTACTACGGTCCAGTCGGCCCATTTGTGAATATGCATGGTTCTCCCACGGTAAAACGTATCAATAAATACATACAGGTACGGGTTACAGTACATATATAGAAGCGAGATCTAAGACAGAACTCATGACTCATGAATCACATGCTTCCTACTTTCTTTAAATTGTCTATGTGTGTAAATTTTCAATACGAGCAATACTTGATTTTAATATTATATTGATGTTTCAAAATTTTTACTACCCTACTCTGCTCTACTTTAACACTACTCTGTATTATGTGCTCTGTTAAACCATTCAAGACCAAACACAAAACTATTACCGTGTCTGTTGAAATCTATTGTCTTACCGTTACCTCACTTCAAGTAGGAAAAAAACTTCTACACAATTCTGTCACCATCTATCCTACTTGATCCTTTCTGACATTAATCCGTACATGTATTCAGTACAATAACATAAAATGTTTCGGCTGTAAGCATGATTAATAAAGATATATTATTTGCAACACAATATTTCATGTAAACAAGTGCTGGTCGCTTTCATCATCCTGACAGCGTTCACGCAAAATTTATTTTCCTGTTACGCGACCAGTGGAAAGTGATAGTGTGGTTTATTGGCCACCGTGACCACATAGCGTTGTGGCCGTACAATTAATCTTGACATCGACCAATACAGAGCGACACAACAGATACCTATCCACATTATTATGTACCATATTGATTATTTTCGGCAGTTAAAAGACACGGTAGTTTGCTTATAACTTTTTTTAATTATATCGTCAAACAACACACACACCCGCATCTTTGAGATTATGTAATAAAATCAAAATGAAACTGCAGATTATTGTTTAAAAATCATCTTTTATTAAACATTTCTTACATTAAGCAACATAAATTATTTCTTTTCTATTAATTAAGTATAAGTAATTAGTAATCTATTTTTTGGATTCTTCTTTAAATGTTTGGCATAGTTTAATAGTGTTGTTTAATTTTACCCTTACTCCTCAACAGTTTTATATTTTTAATGCTAACGAGCAGACGGGTCACCTGATGGTCAATAGTATTTCATTACATACATACAAGACTAACTACTACATACACTAATTAGTCTATTATTACGAAATCGCAATATATACAGAGAAACATGGATTAAATGGAAGAAATAGAGACTAAAATCAAAACAAAAATTAAAGATCTGATGCTGATTTATACATTGGCAAATGTTCTCTCATTTATTGCACCGAAAGAAGACATATGATTGTGTCTCGATTCGATACGCATAGGATTCGATGTATAAAGTTATCTAGGAATACTAGTTTAGTCTTACCGATGAACTAGTTAGGATGGAATGGAGGATGGAAGCAGGACCAGAAAGAGGTCAGTCAAATGCTACGCAATGATTCAAGTCATGCAACTTCTTGTATATTCCAGTCACTACGAATGGGAGTAAGCGACATTGCCGTGTTTAGAATTAAAAGTACTTCTTTCTATTAAATTATGAAAATTATTACAAAGGAAATTTATTAAATTGCCAGAACAAAGTCCCTTGTAGTTTAAATATTATTATTATACAAACGTGCATATATGTATATATGTATTTTATATGGCATTTACTGCCAACCCGCGTATTCTTATAGTATAGTAGTTGTTTATAATCATCGTTAGCATAACACGAAACTCATCCAGTCTCATAATGTTCTTGGTCCCATTGAACAACTAAGTTTATCCCAAACTGTCGCAAACGACCAAAGTTATCCGTAACATCAATTTATTTACATAAACAAGACACAATTAGCCGCGGTTGAGTCATGCGGGGACAACACCTGCTACTTGTTCAGCAATAGTGTCAACAAATGACAGTAGTTTTACTTAATGTCGTATACTCGTGTAGATAGTAAGTACCGTAAACTAGTAGTAGGTAGGTAGTAGGTTTAAGTTGATCAGGTCGAGACCATTAGTATAAGTTTTACTAAGTCATACATTAACGTAAATTACGCTAAAAAACAACATTGTACTGAACAGATTTGTCCGAAAATGTAACGGCGAGACGAAAAATATTCCTTATTTTTCTTCGTTACATTTCAATGTGAATAGCTTTTTTTTACATTTATCTATAATTTAGACTATTTAAAAAGGTACTAGCATTATTTACTATTAATGATATTGACTGTACGAATGGCATAGTGGTTTAAGTTGTCACCTTGCCAATACGTTGCCGCGTCGAGTGTTGTGGGTTCGATCCCCGCACGGGGCAACACTATGTGTAATCCTCAAATTGTTGTTCTGAGGCTGGGTGTCCTTTGTGTCCGTTGTTTCAATGTTTGTAAAGTCACACAGGAATTAATCTTAGTGCGGGACTTGTCTTTAAAAAATACAAACAAATAAATAGTATTCAGTTCTAACAAAAGAAAATTGCCTTTTTGACATTTTAATAAAAATACCTTGAATCGTTATCGATGGGAAACGGAAACCGATGATATATAAGAAATCAGTTTTTGATAAGAATATATACAAAATGAGGCTAGAAAAAATTGTAAGAAAAAAACACATTTAAGAAAAATAGAGGGTCTGATCCAGCGGACACGGTCGATTGACTGAACATTCGCAGGACTTGGCGGACTTTGAGGATACGGGAGAGGAGAGGATACGGGAGAGGACAAAGTCTCACCCGTCTCGCAGAAGACGCATCAGGCGCCGGAGAGTACACAACGATCTCCGGCCTCCATGAGCGCTGGCCTGGGGGTTACGGGTAGGGTTGCCCGTACCCTAGCAGAAGCAGGCCTGAGACGGTGGCCTGACGTGTTCCACGCACGCCTCTCAAACTGGAGGGGGGTTAGGCCCCCCATATTCCCATGATGTGGCCGCCCTGAAAAAGAGGCGGCCAAAGTCTGCCGGGGTTCCTGGTTCTTGGGTATACCCAGGTCCCTTGCAATGGACCCACTTAAGACGGAACACCGTGTGGTTTTAGTCGGTTCGAGTCTGACATATCACTTCACCGTCAGCTCCGGTGAGGTGAAGACCCGTGAGGATTTCAACACGTAAAAAAAAAAAAGAAAGGACTTGGCGGACTTTGCCAAATTAAGAGTAAGTATAAACTTATAAAAAGAAAATAGAGGAAAGTCATCAAAAGAAATTATATTTATTATTATGAAAATTTAAAAGAAACAACTGAGAGAAATAAGCGGTAAATGGTGGCGTACTGTAGATGTTAAGGGTTTGAGCAATAATACAACAAATACATAGAGGATCTATATACACATACGTAAACATACCATGTTGACGCATCTGAAGAATTGGTTTGAACTGGCCCCGTCTGTCATCTCCTCACTGGGAAGAATTTAACCGGCCGCCGCGAGACAGCACAAGCCCATCACCGAGTGCACACCTATATATAAATAAATAAACATACATACATACAAATCCAAAACACACGAAAATCCATTCGAATTTATATTAATATACACATATGCAAATACATATTATGTACATACATACATATATAGACACACCCAGGTAGTCATAAGTCCCATTAGCGGAGCGGACTAAGAATGCTAGCTGATGATTTAAAGGTGCTTAAGCTGTGAGCTCGTCTGATTTCCATTAGTAGTGCATTCCACAAACGGATTGCAGTGACCGTAAAGGATCTATCTAGGAACGAAGTAGCATGAGCAGGTATTTTCAGTAGTAGGTTTTCTAATGACCTTAGAGATCGCGTTCTTGTTTACAATGAAGAAACTCGGCCGAGAAGTGTTGGTTTTGTGAATAAATTTTTAAACGTTTGAAATTATTGTATTGTGTTTTTTTTTATTTATCATACTTATGAACATCGATTTTAATAGAAACTTGAACCTAATGCGGTAGCAAGCAAATAATATTATTAATATAATTTAAATCATAAATAATCTTGTTAGGTATTAAAGTAATAAATTGAATTACTTAAATACCTAACAAACATTCTTATAAATTACTATGGCCATTAAACTGCTATTGAATTATAAGATATTATCAAATATGACACCCTACTGAAGTGGATCACCCGCCAACAGTATTTGTCTTAAGAGGCTGATGCGTGCCGTTGGTACCAACATACTCATCCGGCACGCACAATCTAATTTTTTTTTTTTTAAGTTTGACCTTTTTGTACCACATTTTAAGCAAATAAATGATATTATTATTATTATATTTATTCAATTAACAAACATATACATTACATTTTTAAATATATGTAAAGAAAATATATTTTCTTTAATTAGTTGTGTGTTTACAGCGTCATCTATTGGCAATTGCTTGACAGTGGGGATTGATTTCAGAGTCTGCTGACAATTGTTTTGAGCATGGTTTGACATAGATGGTGCTGTAAGCATTACGATAAATATGGTTAGAAAACAGAGAACGCGTTAAAAAAGTGGTGACTGGCAAAGTTAGAAATAAGGGGAAATTAGAATTAAAATAATATACTTTTACCGTCGTTTCTTTGTTTTACAGGTAAGATTAAAGATATTTATAATAGATGTGTAGTTGTTATAACGATTTACTAAAACTTAAAATAAACTTAAAACTTTGTTTTACAGAGCAACACGTAGTTATTATTTGTTCGTCATTCCCATAAAAGTACCTTATAAAACGACGATTTTAGTTAAAAAAATATGGAGAAATTGCTATTTAAATTTGCTGCAATGGCGGCAGCGGATGGGAAAACTAACGTAATTTGCATAACCTCAATCGGCACACCGGACGGACGCATGTTTGAGGTCCCTGATGATCTAAAACCTGCAAGTAAACACACTGCTTTAGCGTCTACAGACGTTTATGCGAAGGTAAAAAATTCACTGAAAAAAAGGCATCAAACACGCGCAATATGGATTCCTCTAAGTAAAGAACTGAAGAATGTATATTTAGATGCGGGCGAAAATATACAATGTGGAGACCAATATTTAGATGAAAATACAGAAGGGTCAATGTTTTCACAAAATATCACAAAAATCAACGTGCCAGAGAAAAAAAAATTAAGTAAAATTGCTGAGAGGTTTTTGTTGGAAAAATTTTCAAATAAAACATCTAATGCCAACCAATGGATCATTGAATTTGAAAGTGAATGTGAGAGATTCGAGATAGCACAAAATGAAGAGAAAATTGAGATTATAAAACATCTCTTAGAAAAACAGTGCTTAGATTGGTATGGAAGTATGTTAATCAAATTAACGGTGAAGTCTGAGTGGTCACTATGGAAGGATAACTTTTGTGAAACATATGGAAATAAAGGTTGGTCACAAATTAAATATGCGTTTAAATTTAGATTTCAAAGTGGATCATTACTTGAATATGCCACAAAAAAAGAAAAACTGCTATTAGAAGTTAACAAGCATATTGATACACAAACAATGATAAATCTTATAGTAATGGGACTACCAAACTATATAATAGAAAAAATTGATAAAGAATCAGTAAGATCAACAGCAAACTTGTATAATGAAATTGGAAAACATGAATATGCAGTGAATAAAAAGAATTTCTACACTCCTAAACAAAATGCCTCTGATTCTAAAGGAAAGATTGATAAAAAGAGACCTTGTAAGACTTGTGAAATTTTAAATAAAGGTATTCGGTTCCATCCTGAAGAAAAGTGTTGGTTCAAACTAACAGATGAAAATTATCAAAAGAAAAACTACAGTAAAACAGTAAACAATTCAGTGATTCTCAAAAAACTAATAACAACACCATTAATAAAAGTCAAACTACTATTAAATGAACAAGTAGAGATATTTGGAATATATGATTTAGGCTCAAATGTTTCAATAATCAATTCAAAATTGATAAGACTGAGAAAAGATAGAGAGCTTGATACAAAAACTCATAACCTAATAACAATTAATGGTGTTAAAAAGACAATAGGTTTGACAACTATAAAAATGAAAATATTTGATATTGAAGATAAAGCCGATGTCTATATAATTGATGGAGAACAATTTAAATATGACTTTCTAATTGGATTAGATATCATAAAAAGATTTAAACTAGTACAAGACGAGTATTTACAAATAAATCAAAGAAAAGAAGAAAAAAAAGATAACAATACAAATATTACTAATAAAGAAGTGATTAGTGGGAAAAAGCAACATTCAATAAACTTTAATGAACAAATACAAGAAGATTTCAAAATTAATATGGGTAACTTGAATACTCAGCAAAAGACAGAAATATATAATCTAATAAATGCATACAAATCAATTTTTGCTAAAGACAAATATGATATTGGCACAGTAAAAGAATATGAAGCACGTATTGATCTACTCATTGATAAATATTGTTGTAAGAGACCTTATAGATGTTCGATTGATGACAAAAAGGAAATAGAAGAACAAATAACAAAATTACTTGATAAAAACCTGATAGAAGAATCCTATAGTCCATTTGCAGCTCCTGTGACATTAGCTTTCAAAAAAGAAGATAACAAAAAGTCAAGACTATGTATTGATTTTAGAGACCTAAATAAAATTGTGGTACCACAAGCTCAACCGTTTCCACTGATTGAAGATTTGATGATGAAGACTAGAAATTCAACCTACTTTACAACACTAGACATAAATTCTGCATTCTGGTCCATCCCGCTGAGAATTGAAGACAGAAAAAAGACAGCCTTTGTGACGCAGGAGGGCCACTACCAATGGACGTGTTTTCCGTTTGGTTTGAAGACCTCTCCAGCCATTTTTCAAAGGATACTAGGTAACATTCTTAGAAAATATAAGCTTACTGAATTTGCAGTTAATTTTATAGACGATATACTGATATACTCAAAATCCTTCTCTGACCACATAAACCATCTATTACAATTATTAGAAGCTATAAAAAAAGAGGGTTTTAGATTAAAATTCACAAAATGTACATTTGCTTCAGATTCTGTTAAATATCTTGGTCATATAATACATAATAACACAGTACGACCCCTGAGGGACAACTTAATTTCAATTAAAGATTTCCCAATACCTAAGACTCAGAAAAATGTTAGACAGTTTCTTGGGAAAGTTAACTTTTATCATGAATATTTGCCAAAAAGTGCGATAATTTTAGAACCACTTCATAATTTACTCCGGAAAAATACTAAATTTGTATGGTCTGCAGATTGTCAAAAATCCTTTGAAATTATAAAAGATTTATTATGCTCACAACCAATCTTAGAAATTTTTGATCAAAATTTGCCTATTAATATTCATACAGATGCATCTTTAGAAGGTATTGGAGCAGTTTTAAAACAAACACAGCCAAATCAAGTAGATAAACCAGTAGCATACTTCTCAAAAAAACTAAACCAAGTTCAAAAGAAAAAAAAGGCAATTTATTTAGAATGCTTAGCTATAAAGGAAGCTATAAGATACTGGCAATATTGGCTTATAGGTAAAACATTCACTGTATATTCTGACCATAAACCACTAGAAAACTTAAATATTAAATCTAGGACAGACGATGAACTAGGAGATTTAACATATTACTTATCACAGTATGATTTTGTAATCAAATATGCACCTGGTAAACAAAATATTGAAGCAGACTGTTTGAGTAGGAACCCAGTATTAGATGCAAATGAGAATACAGATGAACAATTGAAAATTGTAAACATGATTAAATTAAATGATATTATTACAGACCAAGAAAACAATTTAGACATACAAAAAAATAAATCACATTTGACACTAAAACATAATGTATACTATAAAAACTTTAAAAAACAACAAAAAATTATTTTATCAGAAGAATATAGTAAAAAGCTCATTAAACATGTACATGAAAACATGTATCATTTAGGTATTAAGCAAATGCAAAACAAAATTAGTAAATTATATACAGCAAAAAACTTAACAACAAACATAAAAAAACATTGTAAAAACTGTGAGATATGTATAAAAAATAAGAACAGGGGGCATAATAAATTTGGTCTAATGTCCCAGTTAGGTCCTGCCACAAAACCTTTTGAAATTGTCTCGATAGATACAATTGGAGGTTTTGGAGGCTCACGATCAACAAAAAGGTATCTACATCTTTTAGTTGACCACTTTACCCGATATGCACACATTGTTACCTCAAAAACACAAAATGCTAATGATTTTGTAAAACTACTGAATAAGGTAGCAGAGTCTTATACTATTGGGATGGTTCTCACTGATCAGTACCCAGGAATAAACTCAAAAGAATTTAAATCATTTTTGAATAGAAAATCAATACCAATAATTTTTACTGCCGTAAATGCACCATTTTCTAACGGATTAAATGAAAGGCTTAACCAAACTCTTGTAAACAAAATAAGATGTAAATTAAACGAAAATAATAATAATAAAAAAGCATGGACAACCATTGCTCATAACTGCGTAGATAAATATAATAATACTGAACATACAGTTAAAGGTTTTGCACCAAAATACTTATTAAATGGTACAGATGTTTCCTTTTTACCAAATGAATTAAAAATAACTAAAACAGAAGTTGAGTGGATAAGAGATAAAAAAATAGCATTTGAAAATTCATTAAAATCACATAACTGTAATAAACAAAGATTTGATAAGAATAGGACATGCTTTGATTTCAGCGTAGGGGATCTAGTTTATGTAGAAAATGGTAACAAACTGAATAGAAGTAAATTAGATGAACTAAAGATTGGTCCATTTAAAATTGTTGAAAAAATATCTAATTCAATTTATAAAATTGATACAGGTCATAAAAAAACTGAGTCAAATCTCTTTCATATCACTAAACTTATACCATTTCTTAAACAACAAACTTGAATACTGTCATTGGACTGGAATTTTTTTTTACTTTATTATTAAGTTACAAATGTATTAATTAGCATGTAACTAAATGTAAAATAGATAACTGAAGGTAAAAGATAGAGAAGATGAAGGTAAAAAGATTTTAAAGTTTAATGTTAAAATTAATATGATTTACTTTGGTTAACTTTTGTTCTTAAACTTATTCTACTTTAAATTTATTGTTAGATCACTTAAGATTCAATAGATGTGTAATCTCAATGAAATTTTTGGTGAAATTTCTTTTTATTAAGGAGGGAGATGTAAAGAAAATATATTTTATGATATGATTAAGAATTGTGTAAACAGAGCTGTTCTATCCACACGATTCTTTTTTTATGACGAAAGCAGGGGGAATGAATCATCAACTCTAAACTGGTCTGGGCCTTTCATTGATGTACCTGATGACCCTCGGAGTTAAGAAGAGCCTTAATCTAAGTGGCAGTGGGGAACCGGACAGTATTTTCCTGATGACGCCTATCTCTGGGACTGAGAACCCCAGATTGTCTAAGTAACCAAATGGTGGTATACTAGTGTCATCAGGCCCACTCAACATTCCCCCTCCTACTCTAAAGGGGCAGTGGCTTTTTCTGCAGACAGCTGCTCTACTGCCATAGAATAGGTCAGCCTGCTCTTTGACCTTATTCCGGGGAGTTTGCTGATTAGCAACTCCGTCTCCTTTGTGAAACCCATCTTCTTGTTGCCCACTGAAACGAGCACACCAGCTTTAACCAGGACCTTCATCTTAATGTGGTCAGACATCGTTGAACCGTTCATGGCTGCGTCTACATATTGATTGGAAGACTCCAGCAGATCTTCTATGCTCTTCGTCATCATCTTTCTCTTTTCTTTTGGCAAAGATAGCATTATTGACATCTCCATGTTCAATATCTGAGCAATCTCTCTCAAGGGTTCGGAAAGTTCACTCTCTGTTGGGACTAGACCAGCAAACACGGTGTTCTGCATGATGCATGGTAAAGGACCAAACAGCTTGGACCTCAGCTTGCCAGGAACGCCTTTATCTAGTATCACAGTGGCCGTACATAGTGCAAAAGCCTGAGCCAGTCGTGAGAGGGTCAACTCCTTAGTGCTAAGGACTGTTTTGTTCCTATTGGGGTCAATTGCAATTCCATATGCTCTGGCCTTCCTTGATAGCACAGCACCAGCTCCTGAGTCACACCTGAGGACCGCTTTGGATATATTGTTTCCTCTCTCTAAGAATGTATTTATGAAGAACAACAGGTCAGTGGTGGCATCATTCTTCTCATATAGCTTTGCCTCCCCACACGTTAGGAGGGGGAGATCATCTGGCTTCCTGGGGTCCTCATCAACCTTCTTGTAGAAGGTGGCAATGATTTGCCGTGCATCAAACCCCATGTACTGTACAGCTGTCCTCACCTTCTCATTAATCGACCACTCTTCATCAGTCATAATTAGGGCGAAATTATCTACCCGATCTATACCAATTCCCAGCTCCCTCATCATGCTGGAAATATCATTATCCTTCAGTCCAAGGACAGTTTTCACTCGGGAGGTTGCCATTGCTTCGGTAATTTATGAATACTTTTAAATTCTTCAGTTATCACGACAATAATAGTATTACTATCATTGTGTTCGTTCACGCTCCGCCTTAAAGGGTTACCTTTAAAAAAATACTAAAACGCGGTAATATTGCGGAAAAAACACGAAAAGTGCGGAATGTATGCGGAAGAGTTGCGGTAAATGTTTATACATAGTATCTCTAACTTACTCTTAAGGCTACTTAAACTATTTTGTGCGAATTTAACAACATATTACTGACTAGGCAATGGGCACAATCGGACCACTGGGCGCACGAAACTCCCTTTATTAGTTCTAACGGTGACTACTCGCGTTGTTCCATCTTTCGAAGGATGGACGGCTTCTATAACCCCGAGCGGCCACGATAGCGGCGGTGCGTTATCGACGATTATGACCACTACTGATCCCAGCTGGATCGGTGTAGTGGGCGTGGTCCACTTGGCTCGAGCCTGCAACTTATGCAGATACTCGACTCTCCATCGCTGCCAAAACGATTGAACCAGCTTGTCTAGGAGAGAGTGTCTCTCGAGAAGGTTATCTGATTCTACGTGCGGTGCGGGTAGCGAAAATAGCGGTGCGGTGTGAAGAAAATGAGCCGGCGTCAGCGCAGACGGCTCAGCGGGATCGCTACTTAAAGCGGTAAGCGGGCGTGAATTAATAAGTGCCTCGACCTGAGCAAGCACAGTTAAGAGCTCTTCGTAAGTGAGTAGCTGTTGACCTATCACCTTGAAGAGATGAGTCTTAACGACCTTCACCATTGACTCCCAGCATCCACCCCAATGAGGGCTAGCAGGTGGGATATGTTTGAAATCGATGCGACTCTCTGTCAGCTCATGTTCGAGGTGCGGGCGAAATTCGTCAAGAAATTTGTAAACGTCGCGTAAGTATGAGCGGCAACCAACAAAATTGGTTCCGTTGTCAGTATAAAGGCACTGTACCGGTCCGCGGCGAGAAAGAAAACGCTTGAGCGCGGCGAGAAAGCTGACTGTACTCATCTCCGTAGCTACTTCTATGTGTATACAGCGGGTAGTAAGGCACGTAAAGATGCATAGCCATGCTTTACGGCTCTTAACGCCCCTACCCCTCATGGGAGTGAACTGTATAGGACCGGCATAGTCACACCCACAGTGAGCGTATGCCTTTACAGACGGGTTTACGCGGGAGCGCTGCAAGTCCGACATCATCGGAAACGATGGACGCGGCCTTGCTCTGAAACAGGTATTGCACCTGTGTATGCGGTGACGGATAACACGTCGTGCGGAGAGTATCCAATAATGATGCCTGAGTAAGGACATCAGATGTTTGGGACCGGCGTGTAAATGCTTTCTATGATAGGAATCGATTAATATATCGACCACATGATCGTGGCGCGGGAGCACACACGGATGCATTTGCGAATAGTCGATATCGGCGTTCGACAGCCGGCCACCGACGCGAAGAAGACCATTTTCATCTAGAAATGGTTTCAATCTCTGTAAGGCGGGCGAGCAGATCTGACCTTCTCTTATTTTATGAATGTCGTCGCGGAAGTGAACCTGTTGTAACGCGAGTAATATTTTAGTTTCAGCGAATTCGAGATCTGAGCTGGTGACTGAAGGTCTGCGCGGTAATAATTTCGAGAATCGAAAAATGAAAACAACAATACGTAATAACTTCGACCACGAGGATATACGTTGAGCAAGCGTGTAAATGAGCGATTCATTAGCTGGTACGGTTACAGTATGGGCGAGCGGTTTCATGTCCGGAACCTCACCGACGGCATCAGCGGGTATAGCGATTTTAAATAAGCGGAAATTTAAAAGTATGCAATTTAAATCACCCTGTAGGTTAGGGCCGGAGTGCAAAACTTCGTTAAGTGACAACCCTGTGCTGGTTTTACAACTGGCATCTAGAACCATTCGAACCTTGGTAGTCGTTTTATCAAAACGTTGCACACAAAAATGCGGCACGAAATAAGAATCGGCGGGAGTCATTTTATCAATAGATCCTATCTCGGTAATGTAGCCCTTATCAATGTACTCGCGTATTATATCATTATAGGCCGTGCGCAACGTAGTTGATGACTCCAATTTTCGTTCCAAACACATGAAGCGTCTTTTAGCGGCGGCGAGGGAATCCCCTAATTTATAAACATCGTCCCTAAACGGTAACGAAACGGTATACCTACCACTAGCATCGCGCGTAGTGGTGGCGCGGAAATGATTCTCACATTCAAGGTCATCTTGACTGTGGGCGCGCGGAGCGGAGACCTCTTCAAGTTCCCAAAACTTTTTGAGAATGCGGTCCAGCGACTGTTCGAGAACAGTACAACAAGCGGTTGTATTTTTAATTTCGTGTTTAGACAATAATGCGGGAGCTGATCCCATGATTATATATCCTAGCACACTTTCTATAGCGGGCGGTATTCCTACAACATTACTATGTACCACGCCTGGTAGCAGTAAGTGTGGAAAATAATTCGCGCCGAGGAGAACATGTACCTCGGCGGGCGAGGCGAACATACTGTCCGCGAGCGGTAGCGAGTTCAAGTGAGAAAACGCTGATAAATCAACGGGCACCGTAGGTAGATTATCCGTTATGCGGTCAACAATAAATGCCGATACGTCAAAATGAACGTTATTATAGAAACGCGAAAATATTTGAAACTCCGTGGAACCTCTAATAGATTTTTCGGAACCACCAAAACCTCGAACAATCGTCCTCGTATTTCTATCGCAATCCAAACCTAAACGAGCGCAACATTCACTTGTAATAAAACTGATTTGCGATCCCGTGTCTAAAAGAACTCTAATAACATGGGCGCGTCTACTTCTATCGTAAACAACAACCTGAGCGGTCGACAGCAGTACCGTTACGGGTTGCGTACATTGCGCACTCTGAACATTATTATTCGCGGCGTTCAGTGCGGGCGCGGCAATGGACGCATGCAGCGCTGATACGTTCACATCGCGCGTTGAACTACACTGTGACGTAACAGACGGTGGCTGCGCTGGCGGCGGCGACGACGATTGGGTGCGGCGCGTAGTGCGTGCGGCGGCTACGGTCCCCGGTTCGATTCCCGGGGCGGCCTTTCGGTTGTCAGGCTTTTGCTGTGAAACCCGACTGCGAGAGTTATCGAAGTGCAGCAGCGTGTGATGCCTCTGACCACAGCTGCGGCAGTTCATGTTCGAATGACAATCGCGTGCTTTGTGTTTCAAACTAAGGCAATTAATGCAAGCGTTGCGTTCTTGAACGCAATTAAATCGTGCGGAGGGCGTTAAATTATTAAATGATGAACATATAAATAAGTGGTCATGTACGAAGTTGTCACAAAGACATTTCTGGTGCGGCGTAGACACTGCTACATAAGCGTGCTTCCATATTCTCCTATCCACCTAACCTATCCGGCAGCCGCACAGTACTCAGCCCACACAGTTTCAGGCAGTGCATAGTCACTGAAGTTATACTCGCTCCCGCCTTATATGTTGGCGCTGATTAATTCTTTGGCCAAGCCAGTTGGCGCTACCATATAATATGGTCCTTCGAGACGGATCTCGGCTAAGTGATCCCTTAGCCTTTAGAGTTATCCTTTAGGGTCCCTTTGACCCACCGCTTGTCAAGTCTAGATTAGTCTAGTACTTCCTAACCGCCCGCTTAATAAGTCTAGATCCATCTAGAACTTAAACCCGCTTAACTTATCACGTCTAGATCTATAATACCGCTAAATTTCGCTTCGCATTTTCGCTTCGATCTAGATTTATAAACCCGCAGTAGTCTAGATTTATCTAGATAACGCCCGCTTATTTATAATCAAATTAATCATAATTTCCTACCTAGGTAAACATTACCTACGTACAAACTTCGCTTTCAATTCTTCCGCGCCTTCACCGCCGGCGCGGTGCGATGCGGGAAATAATGATTAAGGATGTGGGTAGAAATGGGTGCCGACAGCCTCACCTAGCGGAAACTTAAACAAACTAACGGTGTTCCTGTCATCATCGAAAGGTGGCGTTACCATTCCCCCCGCCCTTAAAGGGTTACCTTTAAAAAAATACTAAAACGCGGTAATATTGCGGAAAAAACACGAAAAGTGCGGAATGTATGCGGAAGAGTTGCGGTAAATGTTTATACATAGTATCTCTAACTTACTCTTAAGGCTACTTAAACTATTTTGTGCGAATTTAACAACATATTACTGACTAGGCAATGGGCACAATCGGACCACTGGGCGCACGAAACTCCCTTTATTAGTTCTAACGGTGACTACTCGCGTTGTTCCATCTTTCGAAGGATGGACGGCTTCTATAACCCCGAGCGGCCACGATAGCGGCGGTGCGTTATCGACGATTATGACCACTACTGATCCCAGCTGGATCGGTGTAGTGGGCGTGGTCCACTTGGCTCGAGCCTGCAACTTATGCAGATACTCGACTCTCCATCGCTGCCAAAACGATTGAACCAGCTTGTCTAGGAGAGAGTGTCTCTCGAGAAGGTTATCTGATTCTACGTGCGGTGCGGGTAGCGAAAATAGCGGTGCGGTGTGAAGAAAATGAGCCGGCGTCAGCGCAGACGGCTCAGCGGGATCGCTACTTAAAGCGGTAAGCGGGCGTGAATTAATAAGTGCCTCGACCTGAGCAAGCACAGTTAAGAGCTCTTCGTAAGTGAGTAGCTGTTGACCTATCACCTTGAAGAGATGAGTCTTAACGACCTTCACCATTGACTCCCAGCATCCACCCCAATGAGGGCTAGCAGGTGGGATATGTTTGAAATCGATGCGACTCTCTGTCAGCTCATGTTCGAGGTGCGGGCGAAATTCGTCAAGAAATTTGTAAACGTCGCGTAAGTATGAGCGGCAACCAACAAAATTGGTTCCGTTGTCAGTATAAAGGCACTGTACCGGTCCGCGGCGAGAAAGAAAACGCTTGAGCGCGGCGAGAAAGCTGACTGTACTAAGCTCCGTAGCTACTTCTATGTGTATACAGCGGGTAGTAAGGCACGTAAAGATGCATAGCCATGCTTTACGGCTCTTAACGCCCCTACCCCTCATGGGAGTGAACTGTATAGGACCGGCATAGTCACACCCATAGTGAGCGTATGCCTTTACAGACGGGTTTACGCGGGAGCGCTGCAAGTCCGACATCATCGGAAACGATGGACGCGGCCTTGCTCTGAAACAGGTATTGCACCTGTGTATGCGGTGACGGATAACACGTCGTGCGGAGAGTATCCAATAATGATGCCTGAGTAAGGACATCAGATGTTCGGGACCGGCATGTAAATGCTTTCTATGATAGGAATCGATTAATATATCGACCACATGATCGTGGCGCGGGAGCACACATGGATGCATTTGCGAATAGTCGATATCGGCGTTCGACAGCCGGCCACCGACGCGAAGAAGACCATTTTCATCTAGAAATGGTTTCAATCTCTGTAAGGCGGGCGAGCAGATTTGACCTTCTCTTATTTTATGAATGTCGTCCCTAAACGGTAACGAAACGGTATACCTACCACTAGCATCGCGCGTAGTGGTGGCGCGGAAATGATTCTCACATTCAAGGTCATCTTGACTGTGGGCGCGTGGAGCGGAGACCTCTTCAATTTCCCAAAACCTTTTGAGAATGCGGTCCAGCGACTGTTTGAGAACAGTGCAACAAGCGGTTGTATTTTTAATTTCGTGTTTAGACAATAATGCGGGAGCTGATCCCATGATTATATATCCTAGCACACTTTCTATAGCGGGCGGTATTCCTACAACATTACTATGTACCACGCCTGGTAGCAGTAAGTGTGGAAAATAATTCGCGCCGAGGAGAACATGTACCTCGGCGGGCGAGGCGAACATACTGTCCGCGAGCGGTAGCGAGTTCAAGTGAGAAAACGCTGATAAATCAACGGGCACCGTAGGTAGATTATCCGTTATGCGGTCAACAATAAATGCCGATACGTCAAAATGAACGTTATTATAGAAACGCGAAAATATTTGAAACTCCGTGGAACCTCTAATAGATTTTTCGGAACCACCAAAACCTCGAACAATCGTCCCGCTTATTTATAATCAAATTAATCATAATTTCCTACCTAGGTAATAAATAGATAAAAAATAGTGTCCCACCGGTATCGGGTACAGGGACCAAGCTACCGGTTAGGGCTCTAGACACAGGCACCATCTCACAATACGTGCCGTATCAAGAAGGACTGCTTTCTGAACCTGCCCTTTATCCAACTACGTAACGTGAGTGTCTGAAGGTGTAAATCGCGGATCTTAGCCATCAACACATGGGCTGATATGACTATCGGCACAATGATTGCTGAATGATCATATCAGATATTTATCATTAATAAATAAATATTAAAGTTTAAATCCGTGTCACTAAATGTTGTAAAATACCACATAATGGTTTGACAGTACTATCATTAAAACAGCTGTATAATTGTCATAAAGAAGTCAAATCATCTAATATTTTATAAAGAAAGTCATCGGGCTGTGGATTAAGCTACATGTAATATTTAAAATATGAAGGCCTTTTTTCTTAAAAGCTTAGTCAAAACATTCATATTTAAACAGCAAACGAAGCACGGCTTTTAGGAAATGGTTCCGATATCTGTCAATCTATCCCAAATGTCACAACCCTTTTTTCTTGGCCACCATTCGACGCAGACATGTTTTTATAAAACTTTATCTCAAAGAATGTAAATGCCTTCCGCACCGTATGTGTTTTATAAATGCAAAAATGGTATTGCGAAATGAGATGTTTCTATCATATCTTTTTTTTTTAATTTTGTTGTAGAAAACAAACAGTTATACAATTTTCTTAGGGGGTAAAGGGGTAACATATATTTCGAATAAACCGCTATGAACGACAGGTATTTCAAATAAGGCTAAGGCATTTTAATAAGTATTATTTTTACTTAATAAACGTTACATAAAATATTTGTTTAATGAATAAATAAATAATTTAAAATCTGGCAACGTTTCATCTGTCCCCTATCAAGCAAAGTGGCGTCCAAAGTATACAATAACAGATAGGATATAGGAATAGATTAGCTCTGCATTTCTTATTAACAATTTTAAACTTCACCTGGTTGCCAGATTTTGCAAAATCTTACAAAATATGCTTAGCTATAGATACAGATACCAGAGATAAATACTTTTCGTTATTGTGTGGAAACCCCCATGGGTCATTACGTCAGTGGAGCTACTAGTGAAGTGGTATGTCAGACTCGAACCGACTAAAACCACACGGTGTTCCGTCGCGAGTGAGTCTACTACAGAGGGCCCGTGTATACTCCAAGTGTATACTGCAGACCTCGGTCGCCTGAGCATCAGGCGAGTACACCGTGGAGAGATCGATACTCACTCATTTAACTACGGTATTTTTAACCTTAGGATTTTATAATTTGCTGTAAAATATATGTTAATATGTAGTTTCCGATTATTTATGTATTTAAGTAACGCAAAGTTTTAATGGTAAGGTGATATTTTGAGATTTGGAATGCAAATTTGGCTTACATTTCTATAAAAAAATCTTTAAGTTTTACAAACGGCAATTGAAAATATTTTTTTTTGTTTTTAACATTGTTTTAGCCAGTGGTCATACACAGCTATTTGCAATATAAGTGTTGTCAATCTAATATTATAAATTCAACTATTAAAAAATGGAATTTCGATTAAATTTCAATATGGATTCGGGAACAACCATGAAATTTTCTTATATTTATAAATACTGATAATAAATCGCTTTCCTTATTAAAATGACGTGTTTAATTAATTATTACAATCATCATCATTGTCATCAGCCTATCGCAGTCCACTGCTGGACATAGGCCTCTCCCATTGCACGCCACTTCGATCTATTTTCAGCTTCTCGCATCCAGCTCCTGCCAGCCATCTTGCGCAAATCGTCACTCCACCTGGCCTGTGGGCGTCCTACGCTACGCTTGCCTAGACGCGGTCTCTACTCAAGAACTCGTTTTCCCCAACGGTCGTCGGTTCTGCGGCTAATATGGCCAGCCCATTGTCACTTCTGCCTGCTGATCCGGTGGGCTATGTCGATTACTCTGGTTTTCTGCCGGATCACCTCATTCCTGATGCGATCCCTTAAAGGAACACCGAGCATAGCCCTTTCCATAGCACGCCGAGCAACTTTAAGCTTGTGGACCAGCCGTACCGTAAGTGTCCACGTTTCGGCTCCGTATGTCATGACGGGTAGTACACACTCATTGAAGACTTTCGTCTTAAGGCACTGTGGGATCGACGATGAGAAGACTATTACAAAATATTACAATACAGAGATCTATTTCTTCGTCTATTTTTTCTTGTGATAGCACTGTACTCAATAAAAAATATGTAAATTTCGGAACGGAAAGATCCTGCTTGTGGACGAGGCATCGGAGTTGCCATGTACATAAGATCTCATATTCCCTTCTCCATCATTAGTATGTCATCTCAACCATCACCCACTAATGCTGGCGAGCACCTTTTCGTAGAAGTTATACTTCAACACTTAAAAATTCTTCTCGGTATATAATCCTCGAAAATTTAACACTTTCGTACAGACCGTAACATACCATAGACGTACCATAGTCATGGGTAATTTTAACACCTGCTTACTTAAAAACGATTCACGATCTGATTCTCTCCAATCTGTCCTAGAATCCAACAATCTATCTATTCTCCCACTAAATCCGATACATAGTCTTCCAAACCGACTTCCAAACAGGTATGCGACAATTTGGCAAAGGCATTCGAGGACAGTGGCTTAACTCGTAAAGTAGGCTTATTAAGAGAGCTTATTAATACCAATTTGGAAAACAGTTCATCAGTTAAAGACTACGTAAACAAAATAATGACAGCCACGCACAAACTAAGGAATATAAAATTCAGTGTGGACGATGAGTGGTTGTGCACACTAATGTTGGCAGGGTTGCCAGAGATGTACAAGCCCATGATCATAAGACTAAAAAAGTTTCGGTATGAAAATTAGTGCTGATTTATTCAAAAATAAGTGACTACAGGAAGTAAAGACATCAGACACTACCGTACTTTATAAAAACACAAAAAATCATGTGTCCAATTTAAAAACAAGAAAGGCCCGAAGTGCTTTTGGCCACCTGCCATTGTATAATAATAGGCATGGACATCTAAGTAGAAATGTCTCCAATTTTTGGTATGTCGATTCATCAAATCAAATCGGGCATCCATGCATATCACACTGCACCGGGATTGGCTCACTGATATCACTTCTTCCTTTGTACCGAGCATAAGCTAACAACAAAGTACTAAAAGTTGAATGCTGCGGTAATGCAAGTATTAAGGTAAATGCAAAAAATGGCAGGCCTGATTCAATATAGGTGAGGAATGTTTTATATGTTTGTACCAGACTTGAAAACATATTTGTTATCAGTTAGCAAAATAATTGAAAGCGGATGCAGAATAACATTTAATAAAAGTGGTTGTCAAATTTACAATCCGAGTAGCAAGTTTTTTTTTTTTTTTTTTTTTTTACGTGTGCAAACCCCCACGGGTCTTCACTCACCGGAGCTGACGGTGAAGTGGTATGTCGGACTCGAACCGACTAAAACCACACGGTGTTCCGTCATAAGTGGGTCTATTGCAAGGGACCTGGGTATACCCAAGAAGGGATGCTTCCAGGAACCCCTGCAGACCTTGGCCGCTTCTTTTCCAGGGCGGCCACACCATGGCAATATGTGGGGCATAACCCCCCCTCAAGTTGGAGAGGCGTGCGTGGAACACGTCACGCCACCGTCTCAGGCCTGCTTCTGCTAGGGTACGGGCAGCCCTACCCGTTACCCCCAGGCCAGCGCTCATGGAGGCCGGAGATCGTTGTGTGCTAATCCGAGCAGCAAGTTAGTTGTAAGAAATAATTTGTAGAAGAATACTTGTAGAAATCAAGAAATGCAAGTCATGATGGCTAAGACTGACGACAATATTTATTTGTGGCATCAAAGAATGGGTCACTTAAATTTCACTAATCTTGATATATACTTAACTGTACAGAAGGCGTATTTGTGTAACATGTCTTGAAGGTAAGCAAACAAGAAACCCATTCCCAGTATTTGAAAAATTTGTATAATTTAAGCGTACAGAACAGGAACAGAATACAAAAATAATAATTTTGAGGCTTATTTGAAGAAACATGGCATAATACACCAAACATACAATCCATACACACCTGAGCAGAACGGTCTCAGTTAGAGAATGAATAGAACTTTGATAGAGCGCGCTAAATGTATTATGTTAAATGCTGAATTACAGGTCACATTCTGGTCGGAAGCGGTTGCTACAGCTGTATGCATTGTGAACCGATCTCCCACCTGCACCTTATCTGATGCAACGCCTTATGAAGGAATGACTGGAAAGAAGTCAAATATAAGTCACATGAGAATTTTGGATGTCCTGCATAATTAAAGGATATAAACAAGTCAAGGACATTGATTACAGTGAGGTATATACTCCAGTGGTTCGTTATACATCCATAAGGTACCTCATTGGTCTGCTAAATATATACTTAAATACACCGAATGGACGCAGTGACAGCGTTCTTACAGGGTGACATCAATGAAGAAATCTACATACCCTTTCCACCTGAATGATATGAAGATCAAAATAAAATATATAGACTAAACAAGTCAATAAGTATACGGACTTGAACAAGCCAGCAGACAATGGAACAAAAAATTAAACACTTCTTTATTAGAAATTGAAATGACTCGTTCAATAGTCAATCATAGATCCATGCGTTTACTACCGAATTTTAAATGAAAATGATACGCTTTTTATACTAGTATATGTAGACGATATACTTCATTTCTTTAGTAATGAAAAAAGGGAAATTAAAACAAAAAATATATATGAAGGCCTTAGGAACTGCCAAACATTGCGTTGGTTTTAGAATTTCACAAGATAAAAATGTAGATGAGATATCTATTGATACTTACACGATTTGGTATGAACAATTGTAAGCTAATGTTGGCGGGTAAACGGGCACTTGCCGATGCTAATGTCAAACTGAAGAAGGGTGAAGGTCAACAAGAAATTTTAAAGAGCATTCCATATCAAGAAATAATTGGCTGCTTATTGTACTTTTAACAGGGCACTCGACCAGACATTTCTTATGTAGTAAATTCTCTGAGTAGATACAATAGTCAACATACCAATGAACATGGAGAGGCTCTGAAATGAGTTTTGAGGTAACTAAAAGCTACAATGAATATGAAACGGGTTTATAAAAGGAATGTTGATGGAAAATTTTCAGGCTATTGATATTCAGACTGGGCAAATGGTAATGAGGATAGAAGA
The DNA here is from genome assembly GCA_947561695.1 of Tyria jacobaeae. NCBI lineage: Eukaryota > Metazoa > Arthropoda > Insecta > Lepidoptera > Erebidae > Tyria > Tyria jacobaeae. The sequence continues at coordinate 10,323,280 of OX387221.1, read as the reverse complement.
TCTGGCACTGGCTATATATTTTTATTACAGCGTGCAACAATAAGCTGAAAATCTAAGAAACAGCAGACCATAGGTCTTTCTACAATTGGGGCGGAATATATGGCTCTAGCGTCGGCCATTCAAGAAGCCCTTCGGTTGAAGCAGCTGGTAGACGAGCCCGAACCCGAATCCGAACTTATAGATACACCAATAACCCTTTACTGCGACAATCAGAGTGCGATTAGTCTTTCAGGTAATGCTGTCTACCATGCACGTAGTAACTATATAGCCGTCCGCTATCACTTTGTACGAGAGAAGATTGCTGCCAAACAAGTCATGGTTCAATAAAGATGCACTAGAGACATTTTCGCCGATATCTTGAAAGAAGTATTCCTTCGACCAACGCATGAAAACTTTACCACATCAATGGGTTTAATTTTAAAGCCAGGAGAGGATGTTGAAACTATGGACGCCTGCGCTAAATTGAATAGCAATGTACCTAATGCACACATGTCTGCTTTGCATTGTGTTTAGGCTCTCTCATCCATGTAGTTTGTGCAGTCAGTTGTCAAGTTAACCTTATTATATTAAATAGTTTCATTCTATAAATTGACTTTAATATTCATATTTCATCAGCGTGCCTCAGGGCGGTGTGTTATCCCCATTACTTTTCACAGTTTACTACTGTCTTCCTACCACCTACATGCAGACGATCTCCAAATTTACTCTAAAGCTTACCCGGATAACCTGACTGAAGCTATTCATGACATTATTGAGGGTTTGAAACAAATATGTACCTGGAGTAGGACTTACGGGTTTAGAGTAAATCCGTTAAAAACTCAAAACTCATGGCCACACAAGACCAGTATAGGTTTAAGAAGTTTATTTTAAATGAAAGATAGGCTATGTTTAGTTATAATTTATATACTTAAGTATATACATACACCAGAACTAAAATAGCTGTATGGGCACTATTGTGTTGTATATAAATATACTAACATTATATTGTTAAAATATTGTTTTAATGTTATTTTATGCCGATTACATTTGACTTCAACTATAGTAACAGGATACATACATATGTCGTTGTCCGATAATAGAATTGATCACTACCTTTTGTGGCTTACCATTTTATGAAATTGTGAATAATATTATGATGTGTTAGGCCAGTTCATTGAAGAATCAGCATTTAATTATTTGAACAACTAAACGCATGACCACTTCATGATAGGATCTAACGTTACTGATCATATTATGAAATAGTTACGAATATGTCATCTACTGGCGTTGAGAGGTGCTGATATAGTTTTGATTATATGATGTATCATGGCGGTTGATAATTATTTTGCTTTAAACCAATAGTAATGTGCAAATAGTGTGCAAATAATAAATAGAAGTGTTATGCAATAAGACGTATACGTTACGACAACTTAGAGAGGCAACTTAGTCATTTTTAAATTGTATTAAACCTTTTATATGATGCAGATCCTAAATTAAGTATGTAATGATATGCATAAACGTTGATTGACATATTAGTAAATATTGACGTTTTAACGACAGGATCAGTTTTAACTGATCATAATGAAGTGGCGTATTCTATGATATAGCAACATCATAAACATTTGAAGTCCGGGATACGCGAAAATAGTGTAAGGCTTTTTGCAATGATCAAGGCATACAGCTTGCCTCTCATCCACATTCATAAGCCTATGAAAAATAGGTAAAGGATATTTATAATATACCTATTTTTATTGTTACATGTATAGTTGTTATAAATATTTAATTAACATTTAGCTAAGTGCGCTTGTGATCTGGCATGTGTTTCTTCGTTGAACTAACGTTTTAATCTACACAGCAAAAGCAAAGGAAATGCATCCTAAGGAAAATTTCGGACGTTGAAACAAATTGATCGTGTGTCATGCTTTGGAAACGGTGACAAATAGCTATATTGTGTAACCAGCTTCCTGGGGCCATAATCAGTGAACACAAGTGCAGCATAACACATGAAATATCGAGTTAAAGAAAAATGTTCTTAAGATTATTTACTGATCATTCTAGGATGAATGAAAGCAGTAAGCTGCGGTATAAAGTCGATCCTTTTTTTCACTATCTCATCCTGTAAGTGTCGTAAAAGGCAACTAAGGGATCGGAACGTTCGAAGTGGGATTAAATTAAAGTTGCCAAAAAATGGGCGCTTGAGACTCCTCTGCCTACCCCTTCTGGGATATTCGTGTGAGTGTATGTACATATGACTATGTGTATGTTATACAAAAAGCGCAAATATCTGAATTCATACACTACTTGTAACAAGTGTCTGGTATACAGGATTAAGTGTAGTCATATTTTAGTGTCGTATAGTGAATAAAGGAAAGCTGTTACGAGTTTTGGAAAATAAGTGTTTTATAATAATGAAATTATATACTTTTTGAAACTGTTAAGCGAAATTTGAACACATCTTTCTGTTACTCGCGGTATGTGTATTTTGACCTCTCTTGGTACGAAGACTTATCAAATGTCAGTTCAAGTTTTTCTTTTTCTTTAAAAAGACAAGTCCCGCACTAGGCATTATTACGGTGTGGCGGAGAACTTTACAAACTTACAAGCAATGGACACAAAGAATACGTACACTTGGGAAAGTTATTTGTGGATCACACTAATGATTGTCCTGTGTAGTCAGCGAGAGTCAAGTCAGTCAAGTTATGGATAGGAAGTAAACCTATTTTTTTTTAAATTTTGGTCGCGATTCGACCACAAGACGAAGTTTTGTTACAGTTATTTGTCAATAAGAATATCAATTCCGTTCAATAATATTTGTTATTGTATCAAAACAAAACAAAGTTAATCCTTTTGACATAATCCTGTAATGAGTAACGATGTTGTTTGTGCTTCAGAATTAAATAACTTAGGGATTAAGGTTCAAGCTTACATTTATATATGTACCTATGCGTGGAAATATAATAATATTAGTTTCTTGTTATTGACTAAACTAACTAACAAACGTTTACTTTATATTTATATTTTTTTTTCGTTTGTTTAAAAATAATTTATTAAGAAACTGTCTTTGACAATCAATCCTAACAATCCTATACCTGTAACTATCTGTTGTATAATATTTTCAACACCGATTAATTAAATGATGACAATGAAAATGATAATCGTAATTAATCAATATTACATAAGTACATATACACAGTCACACCTGTATCCCCGCTGAATCACTTACTAATAGGGGTAAGCTTATACCCATCATCTGGGTTCTTTGGAATTAAAAAGAAAAATTGAGAGTAGGTACATTTAGGGCCAAAGGGAGAATAGAAGGAAAAAGGATATTGCCTATAAGGATAGATTTGTAAGTATAAGTAATAGCTCAAGATACCTACAACGTAACTCGAACTGTTTACAATGAGGCAGGAGTATTATACATTTTCATATTCCAATTAACTTCTTAAGTTACTCTATAGTTAATAGAGGGGAAAAGGAAAATATATATAAGGAAAATTTATTTACATCATAATATTCAACTACACCCAAGAATATATTCAATTGCAAACCATCGGTTATCATCTATTGTAAACTCTAGGAACTCACATGTATTCGCTAGGAACTTACTATAAGCAATTATGGGTTGGAGAAACTGGAGAATCGATCGAACTGCTTTGAACCCGTGCAGTCACCACACACACACAACATCTAACTGCTGCTGTTACCAAACAAATTTCAATAGTAACACAATCAATTTTTTTATATTTTCTTTGAAAGGATATTCATTAAAATAACTTCTTATTTAATAGTGTTTTTTATTGTAAAAGAACTCTTGCTATCTGATTTAAATATGTGTATCACATATAATATGAGCTACGACTATCATGTTTTTCCTTCAAAACTTAGACTAGAATCAAAAGTCTTTCATTCAACTAGAATATCCAATTTAAAATTACAATATGATAATCATTTGAAAATTTAGTTTTTTGTAATATCGAAACTTAATGAAACGATTCTTTGGTGAAAAATAAGTAAAATAAAACCTATAACTAAAATAAAATGGGGTTCTATATTTCAGTTTAACTAATACGATGTCTCAGTTATATTCATATTATCTTACTTTAAAAATCTTTAAAAAACACTCGGGATTATATCAAAATTTGTTCAGGAATTTAGAAGTTATGGTGAATAAAGAATCTCACATATAGGTGAATACTGAAGTTATTACATTCTTTGTTTGGCAGACGTGTAAAAGGACCTTAGATAAAAAAAAAAACTACATTTTAACTACATGTATTTTCAGAGATTTACAACAACAATTTTGGTTTATAAATAGCATCTCTACACATTATCATACATAGCACTGCATACACACGTATGCAGTAATTTGCCGTCATTTATCGACCGAGCATCACATGAATATATTAGTCGTTTTTACTGTAATTTACATAAAAATTAAATCAGACAATAAAATAATCGTACAAAAACTACTTTCTATTTTTTTGTGTTAAACTGGTTCAGTTACGGTAAAATATTAAAAGCTTACCTCGAAATGCGAGATTTTGTAACAAAATTATGGGACTCTTATGTTCATTAGGACGGAACACAAAAAAAATTGGTGGTGAAATTTCCAAGTAGTACAAAAGAACGCTGAGTTAGTTCCCAGCGGATGGCGCAAAATTCAAACCCATGTAGCAAATGTAGGATGCATGTGTATTACTTGCGTAACTCAGTTTATAGGCATTTTATACACATTTTAAAGTTATGGCTCTCAATGCGTAGATTTATGAAATTTTCTTTTTGTATAATCTACGTTCTTAGCACTTCCTTGATATAAATAATTTCACTGTTAGTCTTTTCTTAAATAGTATAGACCTTATTGTACACCTTTACACAAAAAAATAAAATATTTATATAAAACAGAAATGTACAAAGATACAAAAGAACCTATGATTAGCTTAGGTGTACAAATTTATGTAAGGTTAGTATATAAAAAGGTTTAGGTGTATAAATGTACTTATGTGACGCAGTGTGGCACACTGTAAATAAAGAGAAAAGGTGTGCAAATTTACCTGCCCGGTATAGTGTTATCCATTCATTTAACTCCACTGAGTATAACATTTAAAATTCTAAATGGATCATATTCACAACTCACTATCCAAAATGAATGTAGACTTCCACAAGTGGATGGCTGAGTTTGAGGCAAAACTGCAGGGGTCATTCATTCTATTAATAATATATCTTCAGTCTGGTCGCTCTTCAAGTTCAATTTTTTTTTTATAGCATAGGTGGACAAATGAGCAGACGGGTCACTCATCAGTAAGTGACTTCCGCCTCCCATGAACACTTGCAACTCATGAGTTACCAGACTGCTGTCCACCTTTTAAATTAGGGGAAAGGGAGAAGGGGAAAGAGGGGAAGGGAAAGAGAGGAGCGGAGGGGAAAGGAATGAGGGAAAAAGGGGAATCGAAAGGGGGTTGGGCCGATAACCTCACTTACTCAGTTACACAATGCAGGCATTGCTTAACAACCGGTTTTCTCTAAGGTCGAGCCGGCCCATACATGCCGAAGCATGGCTCCCCCACGTTAATGTGTTAAGTAAGTGTACAAATAATTCACAAAAATGTCCTTAACGAACCTGCAACGGCAATAAAAGATGACTACAAGAAGCATAGATGGCCTTCAAATGAGAGGCCGTATAATTTTTTTTTTTACATGCGTTTGCAAAGGAGAAGATCGAGGATACATATCAGGTGGAGGCTGCTGTGATAAATGAGCGGTTTAAGAGGAGATACATAATTGTGGCTGATATTAAGCGTAGCCAAAGGCTGACTCGATTAACAGCTTCAGTGAAACATCGGCCTCTGTTGCTCAAACTTTGCGATGTTGCCACTCGTAACAAACTCTGGTTTAATAAAACCAAATAAAAAGGTACTGGAATCTTCGTGTCTGAATTTTTGAAAAGATGCACTACGATGTTTATATTGCTGCCAGAGAAATGTTCGGTGTAGGTAACTGATGGCCAAGAGAAGGCAGCGTCTTTCTACTGGGTGCAGCCAACCAACACTTGTCGTAGCTAGAGTAGAATAAGCTCGCTGTAACCACCACCCACAAAGCCACCTCCGTCGTAGGCAAGGCTTACACACAATAGAAATACTACACACTGCACTGTTAGTCCAGACATCACCACGATTGTTATTGTTTACATTTTATGTACCGTCAATACTCTTAAAATAATACTAGTAATATTTTGATGTTATTATAATAAGTTATTTATGGACTCTTTCTGGCGTGTATATTTAATGCAGAGATTCCGCCAATGTCAAGTATTTCGAGAAAAAAAAAGCATATATCATATAGCGAATTATTTTTATGTTATTATTATTATTATTTATTTATGGACTCTCTCGCGTGTATATTCAATGCAGAGATTTTGCCAATGTCAAGTATTTCTAGAAAAAAAAAAAAAAAACAGTCTATAAAAATATGATCGCCATGTTGGTCGGAAAACCTATATCCTATTTTTATGTTTCCATGTAATAGACGTAAACTGTCATCTACAATCCTTGTGTCAAATGTACCAATCAATTGCGTTCCGTTTATGGACAAGTCATTCACAGTTAAAGCTGTTCGTCTATGGAATGAATTGCCAAGGACGGTAATGTGTAATGGCGTAGGAACCTAGTAATTTTTAAGTAGCAATACTGCAGGTGGTGATGGTGGTAGATAGAGTACCACTGATGAATGAAATAGTGTTAGGAAAACTGTATTGTTAACCAACAAATATGTGATACACATTATATATTAGAAAATGTAAGCTGTCCGTCACAGTAAAAAAATTCGTTCACTTTTGTAACAATATAAAGTATTGAAAAAAAGGACAAAACATACATGCATGGGGTAGAAGCATTGTTAACGCCCACATTTTGGCGATTATACATACATACATGTATATATATATGTATATATATCTATATGTGTAAATAATTGGTTTTAAGTTAGTATATGTTGTATATGTAAGTATATCTAGTATATGTATGTAGAACTACCTATGCAACATTCTTTTTTTTCTATTTAATCATTTAAAACACCTGCTAAAACATCTCTGCATCACCCAAAGGTTGGCTGGTAGAAAATGCCTACGGCATTAAGTCCGCCTTGAGCAATATTGAAATTGCAGGAAGTGTAATAAATAAATAAATAAATACATACATACATAATATCACGACTCTTTCCCATAGGAGTGGGCAGAGACCACTTCCTTTCATTTGCTACGATTCTGACATACCTTTCTCGCTTCTTCAACTTTCATTCCGTTCCGCATACAGCCTCGTCGGTTAAAGGTACTTTTGACCTGGCCTTTGGTTAGATTTTCTTGGACTTGGTCCAAAAACATTCGCCTAGGTCTTCCTCTTCCGACAACTCCATTTACCTCTGCCATATAAATACCTTTTGTCAACCTTCTTTCATTCATCCTTTCGATATGCCCGAACCACTACAGCACATAGTATAATTTATGTAATAGTGGTCAAGCATACGGCAGTCATGGGACTTGGTACTTTTGAGAATAGTTATGGGAATAAAATGGCAAAATTACAGAAGAGGAAGGAATGGACATTGCTTCAATCCGATTCGTGCCTAAGCTCTACCACTGTTATGTGAGTGACTGATGTTGGACCTTAAATGATAAGTAAAAAGCTATATCCTAATATCAAACAAGCACAGCTGTACTCCTGTAATTTACGACACGGTACGAGTAGTGAACGAGTTTTCACAAAGATTGAACATAGAGGGCAACAGTTTAGATTAGAAAAGTTCGCGGGGTGGCGAGCAGACCCTGGACAAATTGCTTTACTAATACAACAGATTCCCGGAATTGTGGTTCAGCAGAAATTCGACAAAAACTATATACGTGCAAGTTGGGGGGTCGGGTTAAACTAAACTGTTGCGAGTTATTTCCAATAACTTCCCAGACACCCGTCCCTTATAATCGTTGTTGTCAAAGTCTAATTGAAACCTTTTTTTTTCCTTAAAACTATTGTGTTTATGCAACAATAATATATCTTGATGTTGTATGTGTTGTAGTGTGGTGTGTGGATTTATAAAGAGAAATTATAGATACAGTGACGACTAATTCACTGAAGACTGGGTGGGCAGAGGCATCTGTCACGAAAATTTTTGGCCAACTATAATTTAGCCTCAGTCACGTAATACCGGGGACCCGGGCACTGTATGACTATATATATACTTTCTGTATTTCATGAACCGTGATAGTGAGACAGTTGAAATTTTCACAGATTATGTATTTTGTTGCCGCTATAATAAAAATACAAAAAACAGAATAAAATAAATATTTAAGGGGGCTCCCATACAATAAACGTGATTGATAACATCTTGGAATCCTGTCATCAACAAACGTCGTATCGTCATCAAATACGCGTTACTCGAAACCAAGTACCTTGTACCCGCACCGGGTTGTTTCTGAAACCAGCTCTTCACGGTCTCTAAGTTCCCATCTGTCCACCCGTGACCACGGTCGTTGCATTTCAATAGAAATGTCGTCGTGTAACAAATTTACTGTACCTTATAAAATAAACTGTCGCTATTAGTTCAGAGTAGCAATATAACTTTTATCATAGTTCATAATCATAAAAAAATATTTATAAGTAATACATAATGTTATAAAAGTTAACCCCCTAAGTTAAGTCTATAGGATAAAAAAAAAGAAAAAAAAGAGAGATCAGTGATAATTGATAGGCTTCCTAAAAATTATCGATTTATTTTTATTCCCATTAAATTCTTCTACACCTACCAAAGCAAGTAAACTGGACAACGCTTTGATTTACGTCGATATTGAAAACAATTAGTATCACCTCCAGGACTAGTTCATCAAACTATTTGTCACAGAAATACGCAAAAAAATAAGCAATGTTTTGCGTATTACTTTCACTACTTATCTATATCTAAAATATAAATCACGTAATTTATTTTCGTATGTGATTATAATTTTATCATCATTATGCTTTTATCATTAGATAAATAAGTGATTTATTATGAGCTAAATGCATAGATATACGATAGTAAGTGTATGGGGGGCTACTTATTAGTAACAATCCAAATGATACAAATATTAAAATTAAGAAATTAAAATGAGTGAAAGATAGGCTTTCTGTTTGTTTCTCTATCATGGCGAAACGGATTTGGATGAAGATTGGCACCAAAACAGATTATAGTATGGAATGAAAGAAAGATAAATGATTACTTGGCACACTTAGAAAACACAGATGAACAAACAATTTATGAACAATTTTATAGAAAGACTCACCATCAGTGTCAAAAGCGGACCCAATTCCATGCGCAAATTAGGGGCAACAGCTAGTTAATACTATAAATGAGAGTTTGTTTTGTTATACTTTCACACATACATTCACGCTTATATTCCAGTATGGGTAGACGAAGATGACTCAAATGCCCACTTTGTGACTAAAACAACAATTTAGTCCTTTCAAAATAGGGTTCAAGTCTATATGATATATGCCTTCAATAGCCTATATGAAGTCTATATGAAAACCCCTCTTTTAAGGAGATTTAATTTATTATTAAGGCCGTTGTGCATTATGACAAGCATTATCTAATATTCAATAAACCTAAAGAGAGGGATCAAGAAATGGGTTCTGGCATATTACTACTCTACCTACTTTGAGAACAGTTGACAATCACGTACTAAGAACTTTATCCCCTTCTAAGTGATAAAAAATAACTTTTTTTCACAGCTTTCAAATAAAAAGAAATATGATCAGCCTCCATGGAAAGTACATTTGTTCTCTCTCTTTATTCTTATCCTTTATATTTCAGTCTCGTGTTTGTATTTCACTACTAGGTGCTTTATAAAGAAATGATACTGTTATTCTACTCGCCTGCGCCTGCCTTGGCCCCTGAAGCCCGTCTGCTCGAATTTTGTACCTAGAAATATACATAAAAAAATCTCTTTTATATGAACGTATTGTAATTTTTTTAAATTTACTTGAAAGTCAGTGATTATTTTCTTGATTAATAATAAAAAATAGTAAATACTATTTTTGCATAATGTTAACTTTATCTTTTAACAAGTTAAAGTTAACATTGTAAATGTCCAAGGTAGGATTTAACGTGTGTTGTTTAGTGTTCATAATTAATTGCTAACTTTTTTGTAGTTCGAATAAAGGATCTTTGAATTTAAATTGTGCTTGTAGTTGTTACCAAACATGTAAAAGGTTCAACTTAAGTATCTATCTAAATTTGGAAACGTGGACTCGGTGAAGGGACTAACAATATCTCTTGGTCATCAAAACAAGTGACATTGACTGACATAGAAAAGTGATAAAATATTAGTAGACCCTCGTTGAGCACGGACTACTGATTGTCTCCGTATTGACCTTTGTTGTTTTGATGTTCGTCGAGATTATTGTAACACACTTGAGACAATAATTATAATAAAACGTACGTACAGTTCCCGTGAGAATATTAGTAGTGAAAATAAACCAGGGTGGAAAATATTAAGCACTTTTATATTTATTCGATCATCTAAGAAAAAAAATATCATATTTAGGCACCTATACAAAATATGTTAAGCGTTCAAACCTAGGATGGATGGATGAAACCTATGCGGGACTTACTTACACAACTTTAGTAGTTAAATAATTATTATCTAAGTGTACGCTCGCTAATTACACATACGCTTGCGACTCTATCCCAGAAGGGATGGCAGAAGTGTATTAAACACCCACAGTTTTCCATTTAAAATTTAGTCTCGCAAACGTAATAGGGGTCACCCTTTGTCGCTAGCTTTAGAGATCTAAGTTGGGAAAATTAAGAGTATTTGAAAGGGAGATTAAGAATAAGGATAGCCAATGGAAGAAAACTGATATTGCTTAGACGGATGGATTGGACAGTGTACCAATAGTCGTCGTAGTGTCGTCAGGGTCGCATACCTGTAACTCCAACTGGCTGTAGCCGGCCGAGGTCCGAGCCCTCTATCCAGTACTGATAATATAATTGTAATTAATATTATGACGATAGAAGCTAAGTCCCTGACGTTGAAAGTTAAAATGTGGTTTTCCAGTAAGTACAATTACGTATAAAGCACAGTAATAATATCAGTAGCAAAATGCAACATAAAATGTTGTTGAATGTTTTTTGTTTATTTAATTTATTTTACAAACATAACATAAAGCTGACTTTGTGTGTCAGTCATTAAAATAAGTGATATAAGTTCGTTCACTTCCGTTATAAGTTAAAGAAGTTTTACAGAAATTTATTAAAAATCGCATTGCATCTAAAAACTATTCTTGAAAATAAATTGCAAAAGAGAATTTTAAATAAATTGCAAGAATACATCAAAATATTAAGAAATCTTTGGAACATTCAAGGGAACCTCGAAATTTTTTGAGAAAACTCTTGCACTATGCATCGGTAATGACGAAGAATCGACGTCGGATCCTCAGGGGCACACTTTGCATTCAACCGCCTTCTTATGCGACCGTATATAATACAGTTCCGAAACTGCACGTTGTATTCATGAATATTTACTGCACACCAGCGATAGAATATGGATTCTGAAAAATCATATTCCACATGATACTGCTGAAGCAATGCGGTTATTTGTGCGAATTTTGCTTTTGAGTAATAAATGGAGAAAGAACTGAAATCATTGTGATATTCGAGGTAATTATTTTCATCTACAACTACATCAGTGCAAAATAATATTTTTCTGTTTTTACGTACCTAATCAAAAAGAGTGAATAGTGAATATGGATAAGCGATATTTATCGACATTCGTGAAATATTGATACTAAAAATATCAACATTTAAATATCAACTTGTATAAATATTGATATTTAATACAAAATATCGTTTTTGTTTTGTTTTTTATTATTTATTCAATATTTAACAAAATGTAAAAGTATCATGGAGTTCATTACCTATTTATTATAATTTTTAGACAAATACTATTAAAATGTACACTAAATCAAATGCACTGGAAACGTCACGATGCATAAATATCTTAATATCAAATTTAATTTTGTGCTTTGTAATTATCTACTTTTTAATAGATTCTGATAATAATCTGATGTATATTATTTTTTAGATTTTATATTTAATATTTATACATTGCTTATAGTTGATCATTGTTTGATATCCTACCATAATACATGCCTTTAAATTATAATATGAATATCAATATTTTGTGGTTGATAATATAGAATTATCGATATAATTTTTGGATATAATATAAAATATATATTTCCATTTCAATATCGATATTTTATCAATATCATCCCATTATAAGCTGATCCCTGTAAGTTACACTAATATTAACAATAATGGTTTACTACGGACCATCCTTTGCTTACTAGCAGTCTTTACAACTTCCTAGAACGTCATGGTCTCTCTCCTTTATCGCTGCAGTGGATGCAAATTTATCTGCTGGCGATTTAATTGCGACACCCTGTTACCCAATGATGATCAATATTTTGGCTATGAGTAACGTAAGCCTCTTCTGCACAACAGATTATTACCACATCTTTTATATGAATCATAATAATCATGTGAACCCATCTATATTACAAATCCATTAAAACAGCATACAAATAACATCGCAAAACTTCCTTGCTTTTCAAACAGTTATGAAAGTTTAAGTTTTATCAGAGCAGTCAAAATAAAAGGTCTGAAATATGATGAGTTACAAATGTAACAGTTCAGGACGCAAAGTGACGTCTAAGTATTTTCATCAAATTTTGCCGAACGTTAAATGGGTGTCTCCGCACATGAACAGGAGCATCTCCTATTATTTCAGAAATGTTATAGGAATATCAAACAGCGATTCCGCAAAGTATTACACTGGAGTATCTTTATGTAACATCTGCAAAAGTCGTCTTTATCGTGATTTACGTAGAGATTGTAATTGGCTGTAAGCATTTGAGTGTTCGATTCGTTTTGTAGCTGATGGTTTGCAGAGTGAGGAGTTGTGAGTAGCGAGTGTTTTTCACAGTCTCATTATGTGACGATTCGTATTCGAGACCAGACGAGAGTTACCAGTGTAAGGGTAAGGTTGAAGGGTGGCTCACTTGCCGACACGTACCACTAGACCCTGCTTACAAAGTTTGTAAATGTTATTGATTTTATCTCGGTCGTATCCACAACATATATTTCATTTGTTTATTTGTTTCACATTGTCTCAACATATGTAGAGAGTTTATTAATGGGTTATGTACCTTCATAAAATACAATCTGTTATACAGATAACATATATATTTATGTATTTAGATAATTATGTCTTATTTTACTAACCTACTCTATACCTACTATATTCATTTACATTTAGGGGAACCTCTGTCGATGAACATGCCACCATACACGTTTATATTATTTTCTTTAATTATAAAACTTTTAAAAAAAGCGTAGGTCAGAAGTACCCAAAACTTCCAGACTTGTATGAAAGGTGTGATGATAGTAGAGGAAGCTCGTGAGCTCTGTAAGGATAGAAGCAAGTTAGCCTATTGTTTCTACCTTCCCCGAACCGATAAAGGCGTGACCTTATAGGTATTTATGTATTGTTTTGTTTTACATTTTTCTTATGATCTACCTATTCACTGAGAGATGATTGATATACACAGAAGTAACCGTCCGTTGCAGTCACTTAAACTTTGGTACTATATCACTCTTATATATATTCTCCATTTAAAACAGTAATGTACATCAATGGTGAAGTTATTTTCATGAAAATGAAAAGTATTAAAAAGTTAAACGAAAACTATTGGTGCAGAAAATTTAAAAAAATAATAAAGTTTAATGTATGTATATTTTTCTTTTTATTTCTTCTCAGTTTCAGGGGCGTTGACGTTGTGCTGAACATAATAAAATGTGACAGACGGTGTAAAATAAATTTAAGATGTCTTCACAAAAACTTTTATGGTAAGCTACTGGTCACTTATTAAAGTAATTTTTTTTTTGTTTCTTGTTTAAGCGAGTAGTTGGTTCTGATGAACATGATGGACCTGAGGCTATAGATTGTATTTAAACCATGTTCTTACTACAATTTATATAGCTTCCACTAATAGGAACGCAACATTTCTATTACAAGAAAGAAAAGGAAAATAAGAAAAAGACATTAGGGTCTTTTACGAAGTAGGTACGATCGATCGATCGATCGATCAATCTGTTGCGAAAGACATTTCTTAAAATACGTATATATATCAGACCTTTTATATATAAATATAGCGTATTTAAATGTAGTAGTGACTAGTGATAAGGCATACGACTAATTTGTGAAAATTATTGATAGATTCCGTGTTACAGTTATTTAAAAGTGTTTGTTTTAGACACCACTATTTTTACATCTGTAAGCTCAATATAGTGTGGCTAATCCATAAGATCTATATTTTTTTAAATTATAAATGAAAATTACTAATTTATATCTTAGTATGACTTCCCTTTGTTCACAATTCATAGTACAAATAATATATAACGTGATCATGACACGAACCTATATCAAGATTCTTGTCAAATACCGCCAGATCAGTTACTGTACACACAACTTTCAGTTAATATTCATACATTCAATCAATGGTTCCCTACTTATGTATACATTACATATATAATTGAAACAAAATAATGCTATAATGCAATTTTACTTAACAAAATATTCAAATTAGTAAGGATAGTTGCGTCTGGTGTTAACTCTGTATACGCCAGTTCTGAAAAAAAAAAAAAAAATGAAACAAATTTTATAAACGTGGTTTGCTTATTTTTTAAAATAGTCTCATCGCTGACTTTTATGAATAACATCTAGTACGCAAATATATATGTATTAGTGATACTTAAAACTTACCCAGATTTTCTCAAATCATCATTGCCCATATGGAACCGACTACCTCGACAGTTGTCCGTCGAGACTTGAAGAGAACTGGAGCACTGATTAGCCACTAGATGGTTGCGAGTAACAGTAGAAGCGAAATATCTCCAGGCTCTATTGTGGTTGCAAAAGTTTGTGGTACAACCCGGCATGGAAATGCCACCGTTGGGGTAGAAGTCAGCATTGGCGACATTTGTGCCAATGCCAAGACCACCAACTGTGTATCCGCCGTCCGTGTGTATTGCTTCGACGTAAATAGCGTCGTTGGGATTGACGCGGTCTCTGTTGAGATTCCATAGAGGTCCAGCTGGGTCCAAAGCTGATTGAATATAATATTAAAAATCTTATAAAAGCATCAAATAAATATTATATATATAATATTATAATAAAAATTATCTGTCACTATACTACTAAGATTCGCTGTAGCACTGGCTGCCTTAAGGAGCAAAACATGTAATAAAGTGTACCTGTGACACGAGCTACTCTTCCTCCAAGCTGTCGACCAGCATTTCCAACCAAATGAGCACCCAAGCTAAAACCGACGATATGCATTGAGTCCAAGCGTGCTCCAGTGGTTTGACTCAAGAATTGTAAGAACTGTCCTAGACCACGACCTACAGCCGGTACACCGTTGGCAGCAGTAGTATAAGTAGATGAAGCGAGTCTTCTCCAGTCTAAGACAATCACGTTGGTATCACTTTTTCCAAGATATGCTGCAGAAGAAAAAACACCTTTCTAAATGTATTTTAATAGTAGTGTGTAGTAATGTCCTAAGAACTTTTCTTTAGGTACCCATTGACATGGTAATTATTTTAGCCTTCCTAGTGTTACTGCTCGTACTAAATTTAATCAAGACGTCATCATCGGAAAAGTGACGTTAACAGTATTCTTGCATAAAGAAATATAATCGGCAAACTCCGGCTTCGCACGGTTAGCAGAAATCTACATCGGCATATGTAAATTTGATCCGATTGCTACATAACTTCACGGATCATCTGATAGTTAGACGTTTTGGAGTCATTCATCAATCAATGGCTGCACAGATAGCACAGTTTTCCCCTCGCCATTACGTGGTCATCGTTGTGGGTTTGATCCCCACATGGGACAATAAAGTGTTGTCCCATGTGTAATTCTCAAATTGTTGTTCCGAGTCTGGGTTTTCTTTGTGTCCCCGCAATACTGGAGTTAATCCTAGTACGGGAATGTCTTTCTTAAAAAAAAGTCGAAAGCTTTTTCTTAACCTAAACCTAAAATTTAAAATAACATGTCAGTCAAATATTTACCATCTCTGATAGTTGGATTAATGCTAGTCTCTTGATTACTGAGCCAACCGTGGGCGATAACAACTGTAGGCACATTAGCGTTGAAGTTGGAGTTTCTTATAGAGTTAACATTGTTCATCAATAATCTTTGAGGGGAGCGGGGATTGCGTCTGAAAAATATAAAATTGGTACAAAAAAAAATATAATATATGGTGTGCCAATTGGCGAGTATGTTTATTACGTATACTAATTTAATTTTGTTTAATTATACATACATATATTTTTAAGAACTGTTCGATGTACCATAAGAAAAAGACATGTTACAGAAATATGTGTTAATATTTTGGGGTTATGTAGAATTATGTTATGTAGAAATAAATATGTATTTTTGTTCAGCTTTATGCTGCCTTTCTTGGATGCTCGACTAGTTTCTGTCCCGAAGGAGTGGGACACCGTATTATGAATACCATTCATGAAAGTTTTTCTTCTAATATTTTGAAACTGACAACTGATCCTTAACTGATAAGTGATCGATAAGACTAACATTCCTTTAGTGAGAGAGCTAACATGAATGAAATTATATATTTTTTCTCCGAGGATGCTTATTTAATATTCCGATTTTCCTGAAAATGTGTGAATAGAAAAAAAAAGCTGAATCGTTTTAACGGACTTAAACATTTGAAAAATATCATAGTGATGGTCAATAGTGTCCTAGATAAATTAATGCACTGTCCAAATCATAAATATATTTCTCTTATATAATATAATATCATCATCAACTTTTAGAGTAAGCATGATCTTTATATAAAAAAAAAGTAACATTGAAAGTTATATTTTTGAATATTATATTATATATATATATACACATATATCTATTATAGTCACAACGATCAAAGTATGCATATTTTATTAAACTACTCTTTATAAAAAAAAAAAACACTAAGAACAACTAAGAACATTAAAGTAATAAATTTAAAATTTAACACATTACATAATTGAAATACCTGGTGTAAAGTAAATATTCGTTGTTAGCAGGATTTCTAGTTACTTCTTCAAGGAGAGCTGTGTCTACTGGCTCTTCAAGGTCTACTGTATGCGGGATGCCATCTCCATCGGAGAAGACTATATAACGTGAGTATTTCATGGTATTTTCCGAAAAACCCACATTCACGGGTACCGCTGATGCGGTAAAGACTAAAATAATACAAAGTTTTTCATGCATTCATGCCCTGCTTTTATAATATTGATTCATATTATAATAACATGGTTAATATTTTTTCTGCATATCAATGCCATGCTGCAGATAAGCAGCATCCATTGACGAAAAAACAAAAAAATATATCGACTATAATGCAATTTTTACAAACTTACTAGTAGCGACAATTAGACACAGGATAGTTATCTTCATTTTGCCTACTGTACAATACAAGATTATTTTCAAAATCATCTTTGTATTTATAATAAGTTCTTATCACAGTATAATTGTCAAATTACTTAATCATTTTGTATAAGGAGATTTAAAATGTCATTATCCTCTTTATGTCAATAGAAACTTTTTCGACCTTTTGTGGTAATATTTGATAAGGGTTATCCATCAAGATATAGATACATAGATTCGCATTATAATACACTAAAAGTAGTAAGATATAATTGAGTAGAAATTGCGGTGTCACCACTGTTTGCGATCTCTTTCAATCAACCGGATAGATTGGCATAGTCAAGAATGGTAAGAAGAATAGATTGCACGAGTTCAATTTTAGTAGAATTGTAGTTTCATTAGTGATATACACTTTTTAAAGTTATGTAGACACAAATAGATGAGAATTGGAAAAGAGCAGGTGATACACTAAGGGGTTAAAAATCTATGCATGCAAAAAACATTATTAATATTAGGTTGGCAACTAATAAACCCGCCATGTTTGTACACAAATTTATTTAATTTAAAAAATCAAAGAAATTTGTAAAATGTAATATATATTGTAAATTTGTATACAAAATCAAATTATTTCTCAACTATAAAAGCACCGTCGTTTTCTATCACCTGTCGCCAATGCGGTAGCAGAGACTTAATGCCTTCCTCGTAGAAGTTTTTAGGCTTTTGATCAAAAAAGGTGGTAAAGTGACTTTAAAGCTAGTCTTCATTTTAATTTTTTATCTGCTAAGTAGTGGGCTAGAGAACGAAATAGATGATAATCTGAGGGCATAATGTCTGGCGGGTACGGGTGGTGAGAAAGGACAGCCCAATCAGGCGAAAATTATTTTTCACGAGTCGCTTTTGCTACATGTGGTCAAACATTATCGTGCAAAAAGTATACTTTATTTTGCTTTTTCGGTAATCTCGCTGCTACATTACCTATTTGAACACAATAAATATTGGCCGTGATTGTAATGTTAGATGGCAATAGCTGCCAGTATATAAGTCCGTTTATTCCCCACCACACACTTAAAATTACTTTTTTAATCGTGTCAGATTTTGGCGTCGGTACTCCTGCTTCTCCAGGTCCAAGCCACTGACGTTTACGTGAAAAATTTATGTAAATAACCCACTTTTCATCCCCATAGCTCTCTTCTGAAGTTGAAACGGCGTGGCAACGAAACTGAGTATTTCCAGGTTTTTTCTAAAGCGTGGAGTTGTTTTTCTACTGCAGTATGAGAACACTGAAGCTGCTCTGCCAGACAACGTGAAGTGAACCTATGATCCATTTCTACGAGTCTTTTTAACTCATCCACATATATTGTAGGAGGTCGTCCTGGATGAGGATCATCAGATAGGTCATAATTTCCATCCTTAAATTTTCTGAACCAATGTTAAGTGGTATCATAATAGAGCACGCCTTCGCCTATTGTAGCACATATATTGCGCACTGATTGAGTCGCTCTTCGACCTAAGCAAAATTCGTGAAGTAAAAGCAGCTGAAGTTCTCTACGACAAATATCCCTAATTTTCTGTAGTTTCACTATTCGATATCCAGTGGTCAACTAATCTGACATACAACTCTTGCTTTATTTATATACTACTCCGAGAAAGTCGAGGTAGTTCTATAACGTTTTAGAAACTGATCGAAGAATGTGGCGGGTTTATTAGTTGCAAACTTAATAATAATAAAAAGGAAAATAATGCACGGAACTTGGGGAAATATATTACAAACAATAACCGTATATTAGTAACTAAGCAATTAATATAATTGCGAAGAAGAAAATCTTTACTCTAACCTACAAAAAAAAAGCAAGTAGTAGTAGTTTCAAACTACACTCAAATTAAACATAAACAACAAAACAACTGCTATTTTAATAAGATCTAGAACTAAGGAAGCACTTGTTCCTCCCTCGCTGGGCTCCGCCTTAATGACCCCGGAAACCGCATCAAGCATAACGGCTGCTGATGAGACATCAGGAACTTAATCCACCTATTCAGCCATTCTGACATGAAATTAACCACCATACTCAGAGATCTCCATCACAAACAGTGAGTTTTTTAGACTCTGGAGTACTAGCATCTAATCATGTTGTAGGAGAGGGGGATAAACCATGTTTACCGCGTTCCCCGATGCATAACAGAAATAAAGAGCTAGTATGTGCCCTGGACGCTTCATTAGCTATTTATTCAAAGGAATGTGGAACTCTTAGCGATACGCATTCAATTCTTTATTCAGTTTGTCATGGAGTTGGTGTCAAATTCCCAGGATTTGACACTAATGCTCGACAAAGGCTTTTTGTTCTGGCAAGGCAATACAATATTGAGGGACTACGTATCACTGAGGCGAGGGTACTCATTGGCAAGCTTATTTATTTCAGATCGGGCAACACTCTTCCGAGAGCAATGCGTTTTGTGAATTGGGCGTTTTTAAAATTTGGTATAAGTTCCTGTGATAATGCAGCTTGAGTCACAGAGCGTTTTAACTTTCTGAGGTAGAAAGTTTATGTATGGGTAAACCGCATACGTAGATATAAAAACGGAGCAGACCAATATACTCAAATCGTATTTTTCACAGGGACGAGAGGTGGGTGTAAGTCCAAAAACTACAGACCCCTTACTTGGATGCTAATATTTTATAAATTATCCAAACATCCATTATATCACACAACACGCAGAGTAGACCATATTGTTGTTGACCATCAACAACAATATGGCCTAGTCTCAGAATGGCTGTAGAAATGTAGCACGTCGCTTTAAAGAGGTCTTTAAATATTGACAGACTATTAACTAACAAGTTCGCCTTAACAGAATTAACAGAAAGAATTTTGGCGACATTGGACAGATTATAAAAGCCTATGAATCTGTTCCGCATACGTGGCTCCCGTGAGTGATGGAGTTGTGCGAGATTTATACAATTCTCTACACTTTCTTGGATCCAGGATGTTGATATTCTCGAAGTGACTAATAAATAAAAATTAAACGGGGTATATTTCAAGGTGATCGTTTGAATCGCTGAGCACTATGCTACCGTTTGGGAAGAGGAAGTCCAGTTATATCCCAACTCCTTTAATTTGCCTGGAGTAATTGCATATTAGTAAGGTTACTAGAGGTCATTTGTGAGTTAATAAATGTATCAAGATGGATTTTGACGTGGATAAATGTGCAGTCATGAATGTAAACAGAAGTAGGATTGTGGTAGGCACTGCAGGCAGGTACTGAATCGATTTAACTTTTAGATTTTGTACAGATTAGACACCTTTTAATGAAAAAAAAAAAAGACTATTACAAAGTCCTTTTAGCACTACATATATAAGCTGTAATAGTTTATAAACCAACGATTGGGTCATACCAGTCCTAACTACGTCAAATATACTTAGATGGACTCAGACGACATTAGATGCCTTAGATAGAAGAGTCCGTACATGCTAGCCACGTATCGAATGCATCACCCACGTTCATCAGTGATGAGATTACATATACATATATCAGAGGAAGAAATGGCCGAGCAAAGAGCTGCATGGGCGTTCTTATGGGGCCTTAGACGGTACCGATGTAGATCTATTATCATCCGTGTCATGGTTACGATTCGGTAACCTCTTCTCAGAAACTGCAGGTTTTATAAATACCTTTGATTGGTTCAGTAGAAAAAAAAATAGTTTGATTTTGCAATTACTGATCAAGTTGTTACGACGAATTAAGAGTATTGGATACATATCACGGAAAACGACACAATTAAATTTCTCGGGCATCTAATCATCTTGGATAAACCTCAGGCATATTTTATTTCATGTTGTTCCATGTTGTTGTAACCGTGTGGCTGTACAATTGCCGTACTAAAGGTATGTGCCCGACCCAGTTCTTGAAAATGGTTTTGCAACAATGTACTGGGATCGATTTATCGACTTTTGTTGCCAATAAACCTGACGTAGTAGTGGTATATCGATTAAGATGCCGAGAAATAATTTTTGACATTACTATGCCCCATGACGACAACCTCATAAAAGCTGAAAATTTTAAACAAATAGAATATTTAGATTTGGCCTATGAGGTTGTCAATATGTTGGATGTGGATTCGGCAATCATTGTGCTGATAGTCATACCAGCAATCCATGTGGATTGATTGCTAAGAGTCTCGACCAAAGCCTTCAGAGGCTAACGTTATGTAGCTGCTTTAAGAGCCTGATGCAGAAGACTGTGTGTCTTGATAAAGCTCGTATTCTGTGGAGGTTCCTATCTCTGGAGCCCTAATTACCGGTTAGTTGGTCCCTGTACCCGATGCCGGTGGAACAGTATTAATTAAATTATTAAATGTAATTAGTTATTTTATACCTCAAAAAAAAAAAATGTTGTTTAAGCTGAATAAAGTGAAGAAAAATCATTGCCAATTGCTTTCCATTTTGTTAGTAGGTACAGTATATGCTTGCAAACCATTGTTAGTTTGCTTAACCTAAGTTTGGGGAGACAGTTTGAAAACGAAGAATATTAAAACAAAACAAACATGTACTAGATATTAATTGTTTCACTGTTTTGAATAAACTTATCTTAATACTCTAAAAAACATGTTGTTTTTTTGTTATGTAATAAACCCTTGTGATATGTGTTAATATATGTAGATTAAATCAACAATAAGCTGCAAGCTGCGAGATTATTCAAGAGATTTACTTTATATATATTTTTATCGTAATTGATTAAGCGATTTCTAATTATTGTTATATTTAAAAACAACAGGCCTCATTGATTGATTTTTTAATTTTTATGTATCTTGAAAATGGATTAAAAGTATCCATTAAGCCTCGTACTGCTCTTTGAGCTCTTTCAAGCTTGAGCATATGGGTTTTAGAGGTGCCACCCCAAGTTGTTATACATTATGATCATAGGGATTGGCATAGTGCTAAGTATACAGTTCTGAGGACCTTCTCATCAGCAACGTGACGTAGGTTCTTGAAAATGTAGATGAGTTTCCTTATTCGGTTTGTCAGTAAGTCGATGTGCATATTAAAGTTTAAATTTTTATCAATAATAACACCGAGGTACATAATTGAGTCTACATGTTGAACTTTAGGGCAAGAGCAATGTTAGAAGTTTGGTTATCACAGGAGTGAGCTAATATTTTTAGGTAGGGATTAATGTGAGGGTGATTTTGAGAGAGGAGGGAAAATGTTTTGTATTTTGTTTTTGCCGTATTAAGTTTGCGAGAGTTATTTTTGAGCCATTGGTTTATCACAAGTCAACCTGTGAGAAACCAATTTGAGCCGACTGAAAAACCTGTTCCCAGGTGTCGCCATAGAAGAAAAGAGCTGTGTGCAGAGGTCATTAATAAAAGTTAAAAAGAGGGTAGGTCCTAAATTGCTTCCCTGAGGAATAGAGGAATTAGTGATTGGATACTCGTCGCTTATCCATTCTCCAACCATGACACGCTGCCTTCTGTCTCTTAAGTGAACAGTTCTAGTCTCTACACTCTAATTTTCTAAGTAAGACTGGCGCAGAGACTTTATTTTTTTTTATACTATAGGGGGACAGTCAAGCAGACGGGTCACCTGATTGTAAGTGACACCGCCGTCCATGGACACTTGCAACTCAAGACTCGCAAGTGCGCTGCCCGCCTTTGAGGGTGATGAGGGATGAGGGATGCAGGGAGCGGAAAGAAGAGAGGAGGGATGAGGAGATGGGAAAGAGCAGAAAGGAGATGACGGGAGAGAAAAGGGGGAAGGGGGAGTTGGGCCTCCGGGAACTTCAATCAATTCGGGGAAATGCAACGTAAGCGTTACTTCACAACCGGTTTTCTGTGAGGTCGTGGTATCGCACCGGTCGAGCGGGCTCATTCGTGCCTAAAGCCGGCCCATTCATGCCTAACTGACTGAGACTGTATTACAAGCCTTCGCCATATCCAGGAATATCGTATGAACCTTTTTCTTGTTATCTAATTTCCCTACTATAGTATCGGTAAGCTGGTGTACTGCATCATTAGTAGATCTGCCATTTCGGAAGCCATATTGATTTTCTGAAAATAGGTTGTTACCTTCTAGATATTTGGTGAATTGTTTATTAATATTTTTTTCCAGTATTTTCGATAGAGTAGGTAATATCGATATGGGGCGATAGTTGTTGACACTGTCCTTGCTACCATTATTGTAGATTGGATAAACAATAGATTTTTTGAGTTCCTTTGGAAATACTCCTGTAGAAAGATAGGTATTGCATATATACTTAATAGGTTCAACTAGAATACTTGCATATCTCTTTAATTTTGCACTTGGAATATCGTCAATTCAAAACGCTCAATTACTGTTTAGTGAAGAGATAACATTCTTTACGTCTTGTATGTCGGCTGAAAGATGTACAAATGATGAGCGCCTTGATTTTAAAGTAAGAGGAGGGGAGTGTGCAATGCTAGGGTATGATTGTGTGTTAAGTTTGCTCACATATATAAAATAGGTGTTAATATCATTAACAGAATTCCTAGGATTACTTAGGTCTGCAGATGGGTTGTTATGACTATTGGTATACGTAATTGTTTTAATTTTGTTCATCAGCATTTTTGCATTACCTCCACATTCAGTAAGTTCACCTTTATCAAATTGACACTTAACATTTTTTAAGATATTATTGCAAAAGTTACGATATCTGGTATATATCAGTTTTTTATTCTAATTAGGGTCTTTTTTGTATTTCAGATGGAGATTGTCCCGGTTTTGCATACATTGCAATAGTCCTGGTATAATCCAAGCCTTAATTATACGCTTACGTCTTGAAACAGTAATGAGGGAGGTGGCAGTTTCTATTGTGGTGGCGAGGGTATTAAGAAAGAAGGTTGAAACAGCTTTATTGGCGCACTGTGAGGAATAAACACTTTCAAAATTCAATGTTTTCATTTTTACGTTGAGGGACGCATAGTCTATTAGCTTGATAGTATTAATATAAGATTGTGGAGGACGAGTCTGAGAAATAAAAGTAGTAGTAAAAGTAATAGTTTACCTGGAATGATCATAGTTTGTCGACACTTGAAGAGAACTAGAATAGTCATCCCATCTCATCGAGTGACTAAATTTTAATTGGTTATATGTGAGTGTATACTAAACTTCTACTTACCCCTAATAGATACAGGTGTGAGTATATATATTTATTGGTGATTTAACTAATGTCAGATTTTTGACAAGCGTGAAGGTGAATGCGATTATTTGTCTCCAATATTCGCGCAAAACGCACGCTATTTGTTTGAAAAGATCAACATTTTGCATCGGTGTCTATTATAAAACCGAAAAAACAAACAGGTACATTTTATGCCTTTCTGCTTAAAAGTTTTTATTTCTTGTTAAATCTAAAGAAAACAACCAACTAAAAAGCCCTTTAATAGGTGTGAAGTTCTCGTCAAGATGTATGAATAAAAATACATACTATGTACATATGTATAAACTTTGAGATTACAAATTATTGAGAAACAGGTCGAGAACTTGGACTTCCCGGCAATAGTCAGTTCGTGTTAAAGGTATGCCATCCTAACTTCCTTGAGCAACTGCTTATACTCCCCATTCCATCTGTATAAGCAATATCCTTTTCCTTCCCTTTCTATCCTGCCTCTTGTCAATATACCCTAAATTTTTATATCTTATTCTTAAAAGTATCCGGACCTTAGCACCTGTCTTTATTTATTACGTATTGCAAAATTTAAATCGAATTAGTAAATAAGTTGATTATGTTACAAAAATACATGAGTAAAAGTATTCTGATACCATACAATGAATCCTAAAAATAAATTTGAAACATGTCCAAAGAAATACAAAAGTGATAGACGTCGTAGAATTTACTCCTTACTGTTTTCTCAGAATTTAAAACACAATGTGTATACATATATTATACGAATATTTATTTTCGAGAAGCTATACCTCCATATAAATATGTAAAAGAAAATAAAAGGCATCAGTGCAAAAGAAGTAAAGAAGATTTTAATAATAAACGAGGAATGACATGATTTCGAATAATAATAATTATAAATCTTATTTAGCACCCTATCTTTGGTTACTGTATTCAAATCATGACAAAACCCAATAAGTCAGACTTAATTGTCACATCACTAATGCATAACTTTCTGACTTGTTATTAATAGTGTATATATGCATTAGTGTATTATGGGTTGTTGTGTATATATACATATATTCCTACATTTAGTATCAATGATAGTAAGTCCTTTTTTTTTACGTAAGTAATATTGTTTAATATGTACATAAAGTTTAATAAAAGACATAATAACCACAACTGTTTTTCTTGAATTCATATTTTATTCCACATTTATTAAAAAAAATTCAATAAGATTACACAAAAAGCGGCATTACCGATAAATGCCCCTTATTTTAGGCTACCTTAAAAACTTTATTTATTAAAGAAAAATATTAATGCCATGCTATTTTCTCCCAGGGCACTAAATCCATCTTTACAAACAATACAGTAAAGGTTTTGTATTGTGATTGACTAGCATCTTGTATTTACATAAAATATTTTGTATCAAATTACGCTAAGGTCCTATATAAAATATTCAAACAAGTTCCTAATAATTAATATTATGAAGTTCTTTTATTTTTTTAATAAGGGTGGTTACGTCCAGTGTTTACTCTGAATACGCCAGTTCTGAAAAAAAAAATACATACAAAAATATACTATACAACAATATACTATGCATTAAAAAGGCATGAGGGGTCTTTAGACTCCCGGTCGGAATGAAGTTCATACACTGCTGTAACTATCGCTAGAAGTGTCCGAAAAAAGTATTATTTTATTGTTTTCGGTCTCGCTGCCATCCGTTCAAAGCGCGATAAGGAACTTCGTTCCAATAATATACACATATTTTTGGTATAACCATAATAAAAAAGTGTACTTGATGATCTATAAACTACAAATGAACAAATGGCCAGAAATGAGCCAGTTTGAGCTTGTAGAAAGTCTTATCTCTTCTAAAAAATAATAATAAAGAAGTCAAGTCTTTTCCTTCAGATAAAAAGAAGAAAATATAATATAAATGTGTTTTACCCGGATTTCCTCACATCTCCATTACCCATCCGTAACTGCCGTCCGCGGCAGTTGTTCGTCGACACTTGAAGAGAACTAGAACACTCATTGCCGATTAGATGGTTGTAGGAGACGGTAGCAGCGAAGTACCTCCAGGATTTGTTGTGGTTGCAAATGTTTGTGAGACAGCCAGGCATAGAGATACCACCGTTGGGATAGAAGTCAACTTTAGCGACATTACTGCCAATGCCAAGACCACCAACAGTATACCCGCCGTCTGTGTGTATCGCTTCAACGTAGATAGCGTCATTCGGATTTACGCGATCTCTGTTGAGGTTCCATAGAGGGCCGGCAGGGTCCAATGCTAAATGAATACAGTACAGATTAAAAAACATTATTTGATTAAACAAAAGAAAATAATATGTCTATGCAAAAATTTAGAAATATAGAAAGGGCATCGTTCAGATTAATAACGTACCATAGGTTCTAAAGCCGAATAATGACATTGGATATCATGTAATTGTGTCGGAACTAAAATCATCAATAACACTCTTATGAATATTGAAATAATAATGAGTATTATTGAAGAACGTATCACCCTAGTGCAGGTTTTTTTTGCAACGTTTTTGGGATGAATAATTACTGTACAAGATTTGCAGTGAGCTAGTGAAAGGAAATGGTACCTGTAACACGACCTACTCTTCCTCCAAGCTCTCGACCAGCGTTGCCGACTAAATGAGCACCCAAGCTAAAGCCAACGATGTGGAAGGAATTTAAATCTGCTCCAGTGACAGAACTAATAAATCTCAAAAACTGTCCTAGTCCACGACCCACAGCAGGTACTCCGTTGGCGGCTGTGACGTAATTAGAAAATGCAAGCCTTCTCCAATCTAAGATGATGACATTGGTTTCTCCTTTTCGGAGGTAAGCTGGAAAGGGAAAAAATGGTGTAACAAAAATACAAATTTTATAATAAAAATATTTATCCATAGCTATTCAGTCTGCTTAAAGGCTTAAATCTGTAGACATTTTGAAAGGTTATGCACACTATTGATTCTACGACCAGACAGTAGTGCTGTAGTTTCTTAGAAACTTTAGCCATTATTAGGTTAAAAGGTAGCATAAAAAAAGGTCATTCGTTAGTATTTTTGTCTACATATTCGTACATACATTTGTTTATACTTATGAAAAGGTTTGAGAACTATTAAAAAAATATCCCTTTCTAAACATCACTATCATCGTTTACACCGCTACTAAAATTCTTTAAGATTTTTTAATTACCATCTCTGATAGCGGGATTAATGTTAGTCTCCTGTTTACTCAGCCAGCCGTGAGCAATCACTACAGTAGGATGATTGCTGTTAAAGTTGGAGTTTCTAATAGAGTTTGCGTTGTTCATAAATAAGCTTTGTGGTGAGGTAGGATTGCGTCTGTAACAAAAAAAAAGTGAAAAAAAAATACTGTTCATAAACTAAAATAAAAAAAAAACAAGTTTTACAATAAGTAAATCAATAAAATTAGAATGGAAACAGTACTGTTATATAATTGTCAAATATTAATTTATATTAATTAGCAAATAAAATTTAATAAACATGAAATTTAGAAATAGAAATAAACTTCATTGCGAACCAATTTTTATTTTCAAATGAAGCCATAAAGCCTTCTAGGCTCCAAGAGAACACAATTAAATAGTTGCTGCTAAAAAGGACAAAAAACATCCTATTTTCAAAGACTTGAATAGCGAACTATTACAAACTTTACCGCATCGTTTTCTAAACAAGCAGATGATTGACAAAGAGCTTCATACAATTTTCATTATTAATCGCAAAACGGGAAAACACCACACAATTGCTAAGGAATTAATATCTTGGTAGTCAAAGAGGTAATCCAAACTATTCTTCATCATAAGACGCCATCAGATATCATAAAGAAAATGCTTTGAGTGATAAACAGTGCAAAGAAGAATATGAATATGAAGAACTGGCTAAATACGTTGAACAATCATTGTGTGATTCCTTAAAAAAATCTAAATTTTCCATTCAACTTTACCAAATAACGAGTCACTACTCTACTTACATCAGATTTGTAAAAGATAAAAATATATAAGTAGTTATTGTTTCCAACAAATTGGAAAGTGATACACAGGGTGAATCCTTATTTAAAACCATGCACCTTTTTTTTTCAAAGAGAAAGAAATTCCTATTTGAAATATTTTATGAGTTGCCATGGATGGTGCTTCAGCAATGACGGGCCGTCATAAGGGTTTAATTATATGAAACAAGCAGTACCAAATGTACTTGCTGTACATTGTGTTTTCCATCTTCGGCACTTGGTTAAAAAAAAGCGTAATGAACGCCTGCGTACGTCACTTCATTATCTTATTAGAGTATCTTAGTAGGGTCAACATTAAACAAGCGATTCAATAAATGACAGATTATTTGGGTAACTATGTTGTGAAAATATTGAAGACTGTAATCGCTGTAATTGCTGCTGCACATAGAAGTACGATCGCTCTCGGAAGGTGTTTGTCTGAATCGCTTTTTCAATCTATTTGACTCAGTGCTGGACTTCCTTGAAACAGATACTATAAACTGCGCGTTCAAAAATCGCGTTCAAAAATGACATCGCTTATTTAACAAACCTTTTTATAATATTTAATGACGATAATTTACTATTACAAAGTGATGAGTAGAATTTAATAAATACAAAAAAAAGTCATTTCTGCTTTTGTGGTAAAACAATTCAAACGAAATCTAGGAGGAGTTAAATACAGCCACTGGTCTACATTATCAGCATTATCGGTAAAATAGAAAGATTTACTTACTAACTGCCAACACCTGTACGCTCTTCATGCTTAAATATGAATATACCAAGCGAGGTTTTACACCATTTTGCAAATCCAGATAAAGCAGAATCACGGAACCCATAAGTAATGAAGAATAAAAGTAAAATTCTGAATTTTTGATACCAAGAATTTTGTCACCAAAAATTAACATCAGCGCTGCACCCTAGATTGTGGGAAATAGTACAGAAATTGTTTTCTTTGTCATATTTCGCTAAGCGTGGGTTCAGTACACTAGCTAATTTAATGTCTAAGAAAACGCATAGACTGCAGATATCTGAGCGAGGTGATTTGCTACTGAGGTTAACTAAATTGTTTAAAATTGTTAAAACTCCTCCAACTTCAACCATCTCATTGATGTTTATGTTTCTTGTTTCTTTTTTACTAATTAAGATTTTTACTAATCGTCGTGTCTTTGACTTTGTGCAGTGCCCCAGTGTGGGATGCTCCAACTTTGTGTATTGTCTTGCATTCGTTGATTAAGTTATAATTTTGTTCTAGCACTTTATATGGCCCTTGTCTGTCTTAAATATTCGGATTATAACATGCTTTTGTATTTTTTACTAATTAATAATCACGACTCTCTTCCATGACCAATAGGAGCACGTTTAGAGAAAGAGAAAGATAATTTTTAATTGGTGATTATTAATAGATAAAAGGCAGACAGATAGAATTGGTACAATTAACTAAGACGTAAAGAGGGGCGATGGTTTTTTTTGTAAAGTGGGCAGTACCCCATTTCGTGGCGTGTACTGCGCTCGTTCGCTCATATGAATAGATTTTTATTTTATTTAGTTATTTTTGAGTTCAAGTTATAGGGCAATGTAATTAATGTGTTTTATGTTTAAAATTATTTAATATTATTTTATCAAATGATTATGCAATAATGAAATATACGTCAACCATCTCATATATTAGTGCTTGGTCTTACATCAAATGCGGTTATTCGGTTTGATTATGGTTATAATGAAGTTGATAACATACTCGAAGTCTCAAATACCTGGTATACAGAAAATATTGATTGTTAGCAGGATTTTTGGTAATTTCTTGAATGAGGGTTCTATCTACTTTATCTTCGAGATCAACAATCTGTGGATTTTCGTCGCCATCAGGAAACGTGATGTATCGTGGATACTTCATAACATTCTCTAGGAATCCTTGCTTCACAGGTCCCCCTGATGCGGCATATACTAAAGTCAAAAGTCAAAAATTATAAATATTCTACTACCTACTGGTAACCCATTCGTAAAGTGGTATACAGATAATGATTTACATACGAGCATGACTTTATACATCAAATCTTTAGAATTATTGATCAAAACATGAGTAAGTATTATCTAATAGTCGTAATTAAAATTATTATTTTTTATTATCGGATACTAAAATTGGGGAATGAGATGTATATAGAACCTGTTAGCACTTTTGCCAGATCAGATCATGAAATAAACAACCAACAATACAAATAAGTTTGCGCAACCATTCATGATTAAAGGAATTTTAAACACAACAACTAGATTGTTATAGCAACTTTTAGTTGCATTGTGTCGTTTGTTATAGTAACATTTAGTTGCATTGTGTCTCTTGAAACTTAATTCGAAATTAAATAATAGTAAGAAGAAAAATTTTACTTATATGAACACATATATATTAAAGCAGCTGCAAAGCATGTATGCATTTATTCTGTTTATACGTACATTTTACATATGGCAGCCCTAAGATCCTAAGATCTATATAAATTATATTTAATTGCTCGTTTACTGAGTGCAGTCAGACCTAGACGGTGTCTACACGGCCAGCCCATAGGTCGAAAGAGTAAAGCAGTCACTCCAGGTGAGAGGTAGGCGCCAAAAGTTAAATGCGAAAAACTGCTTTTCAGTACAAAAAATAATAATTTTAATTACAACTTTTGTTAGCTTGAGTGTCTTTTTTCTTTTTTTTACTATGGACTACATCCGCCCATAGACACCCGCAACTCAAGAGTCACAAGTGCTTTGCCTTTTCCCCTTCCCCATTCCTCTAATCGGTAAGAAGAAGTTAAAATGAATAAATAGATAATAAATTAATAATTAGCACTTACTCGCAAAAAGTATACACAGGAAAGTCCCCTTCATTATACCCGGTATATGATGTACGAGTATGTTGACAGTTTTGCCAACTCTCGTTTATATAAGAAATGCTTATCTAAATACCAAAGTATAGAAGATAATTTAATAATTATGTATCGAGATTAAAATATTAACACCGTCGTTTTGTATTGGGGTACTTTGGTGATCATTGATATTGCAGATATTAAACAGATAGAAGCTGTTACCTGGGACTCTGTATATACAATGTTTTAATCCTTAGTTATTATGCTTCTTATTGTTGGTATAGAATATGCAGTCAAACTCGCGCTCAAGGTTGCTACTACAAAATTATTATAACTTCTTTAATTTCCCACCATCAGCGATTCCATCTATTCCATTGCGTGTCCTTCAAGATTACTAAAATACTGTAGTTTAACAGACAGTATACAGTGCCTAATTGACAGCAATAAGCTTGCCCTCTTTCTGTGTAGAAATAAGTTATGATAGGCAAAATTTGGGGGTTTTACTGCCTACGCCTTGAGGAATACAGGCGTACAGGTAACTTCGGGGTTCCTTTGTCACTATGATTATTCCTACTGGTAAAATGTCAATGTTCAAAACATTAGAACCAACAAAACAAACGAAAATTTAAATATAGCTGGTATCAAAACATCAAAACATTGTACTCGTATATCTAATCTTAAAATGTCTAAGATTGAAATGCCAAATGATTAAAATGCCGATGGTCATTATAACTAAGTTCAAAATGTCAACATTTTAATACACTTAAGTTAACATAATATTTAAAAAACTGTAAAGAAGGAAGTTGAACACAGAGCAAGAGCCTTAGCAACGTGTTATGTGACTCTATAAATAACAGAAGACTCAAAAGGTTTGATGGTGATAGAGCCATGCTTAGGTATGAATGGCCCTACTCGACTCGAAGGAACTGTCGCCTTGAGTACCCTCCTACGTTTATGAGTCAAAACAAAAAGTACTCAATCAGGATAGGTTTACAATACTAGACAGACGAACAGACGGTTCACCTGATGGTAAGTGACACCGCCGTCCATGGACACTTGCAGCTCAAGAGTCGCAAGTGCGCTGCCCGCCTTTGAGGGTGATGAGGGATGAGGGATGCAGGGACCGGAAAGAAGAGAGGAGGGATGAGGAGATGGGAAAGAGGAGAAAAGAGATGAGGGGAGAAAAAAGGGGGGAGGGGGAATTAGGCCTCCGGAAACCTCACTCAATTTCGCAAGCGTTACTTCACAACCGGTTTTCTGTGAGGCCTTGGTATCGCACCGGTCGAGTGGGCATTCGTGCCTAAGCATGGCTCTACCACTGAAAACTGTAAATACTTCAAATATTCCATACATATTATCATGGTAGAGTCATGCTTAGGCAAGAATGGGCCTGCTTGACCGTTGCGATATAAAGGCCTCACAGAAAACCGGTTGTGAAGCAAGTCTTGCGTTGCATTTCTCCGAAATAAGTGAGGTTTCCGGAGGCCTTCTCTTTGTTCCTCTCCTCATCTCCTTCTCCTCTTTCCCATCTCCTCATCCCCCTCTCTTAACCTACGACTCTTGAGTTGCATCTTGGTGTCCATGAACCGTGGTTTAAACTTACCATCAGATGACCCGTTTGTTCGTATGTCTCCCTATTTTATGAAAGAAAAGGCAACAAATAATATATGAAACTTTGTTCAGTAATAAATTCTAATGTCAGAAAGGGTAGTTTTCGCTCTGGAGGAGCAGTTCTTCCCTGTAAATAGCAGAGTAAATCTGTTAAAGGCTTGTTAAGCCAGTGCGATAGCAAAATATACATATAATACCGAAAAAAAATTAGGAAAGTAGCAAGTACACATAAGCACATAGTTGAAACGAAAAACAAAATAGAATATAAAATAAATCACAAATCTATTTTAACAACACATTTTTGCTAATAAAATAAATGTAAAATTATAGAATTGAGTAAGAAAGATTTGGGAAGGACATTTACTTTACTTACATTCCAATATGCATTAGTTATATCACTGATTAGAATATGTCACAGAACTCAGCACAAGACAAATTTCTTTTCAAAATCAAATTCCCTAGGAACGAATGGCACATGAGTTGAACTCGTGCCAATATTTTATTTAAATTACCCAAAGTTTCCCCGCTCACCCAGAGAAACATTGAACAATTTTATTTAAAATACAATTCTCTTTTTGCCGTGTTTGAAGAATGAAATAACTGCTCAAGAACTTACAAGTGAGCCTGAGACGGATGTTCGTGTATTGATTTCACCAATGTAGCTATTCAAATAATATTTAGCCCAACAAATATTTGTACGGATCATGTGGAGTGTGTGTAAACAAGTGTACCTACCCATTCTTGGTAGCTTTATGAATATTGTGGCAATGGCAACGCACTTGCGACTCTTGAGTTGCGTATCGTGTCGTATCGTGTAAAATATATATACATATGTATTATATATATAATGCAGCCACAGTTAATACCTAATTTCTTGCATACATCCAAAATAAAGTATTATTTTTCATATCGCTATTACGGTTCTCAAAGATGCAAGCATTTGAATATACGTATGTTAAGTACTTGGGGCAAGCAAATATATACAAAGAAACTACTCATCTTATAATACAACATAAACACGGAAAACACAAAAGTAATTTGGGTGGGATCCTTGTTAGGTGGAGACACCCAGTTTGTAGAAGAGTAGTCATTCTGCAGTGCCTTAGGGATTCGTTAAATAAATCGAAAACTAAACTACGTATAAGAAATTACTCGAATATTTATTTTATACCTAACTATATAATGTTATGAAAGCTGGAAACATGGATTCTTCGTAATAATGATGTTTACGTTTTATAGGAAATCTGGTATTTTTTTTTTATTTCTAATAGAGCAATTTATTGTAGCCGCCGGGAGAATGCATTATAAGGCTAAATAAAAAAATATATATAACAAGTACCTAATTACCCTACTGTTACGAGGCGTACTAAGTATGTTGTATCCTTTATTTGAAGAAATTCCAAGTTTAAAAAAAGGAAAAGGATCTTGGAAATGTAAATTTGTGGAAAGTGTGGCCCTTTACTTATAGGACTAATGTTTGTGGTTGAAATAGGATACGTCTATTCTTAGTAGTAAAAGAAAATGTTACAGAAAATCTAGATATCTTTTAAATTTCGAGTACTTTCATAATACGTTAAATTTAAAACAGAAATAATTATATTAAATATATATATATAATTGTATGTAGGTACGTTTATTTATATTTATATGTAATATAAATACCTAGTTTTAAATTTTATCCTTCTTAAATAGAACGTTTTTTTACTCTTCTTTCTACACCTAAACTATTTGTTTGTTCTTTTGCATCTTGTTTCTTTTTTGCATAAATACTGTAAATTTTAGTTTCAAGGTGTATAATAAAGTATATTCTATTCTATTCTAATTTTAGGATGCGTATCTGTGAATAGTCCCTATTTTTATTTTATTTTGTACCTCTATCTTTTATTGTTATTATAGTTTTGAATAACAATGTTAGATAGATACGAAGAAAAAAAAAAAAATAAGTTCGACATTCTTAATTTTTAGATAATGATGGCCAAAACGAAGTGTATTTTTGGTATAAGTGTCGTTAGTCTTCCACCTTTTAATAAAATAGTTATTTTTGGGTGTATTGTTGGGATACATTACGACGTACAAATAAAGTTTCGATATCGAGAAAGTAATAACTGAGTCATAAGAAAGTTTTTTTAATGATTTGTGCGATATTAGTATTAATTTTAAAGGCTTTAGAGTTAAATGCACACACAATCATACCCGCTATTTCGCCTGTATTCCCGAAGGAGAAGATGCAGAGGCATAGAAATTTTGTGATTAGAGGGGTCGAACTTCCCGATATCAGAAAGTTTGGCTATGACCTGCTCGAGCTATTGTTCCTTCCTAACTCATCCGTATAAGCGATATTCCTTTTATTCCATTGCCATTGGAAGTTTCAACTTCCGGTTACTGATTAGCTATTTCCACTCCTGTTTGCTCATACGTCAATCGGCCTTTTAGCGGGTGCGGCAGGCGTTTGTCTCCATGTTTTGTGACCTCATTACAAATTTTATCCTTTAAAATAACTCCAAGCACAGCTAGCTAACTAACTCGCTATGCTACTTTTAGTGTGTGAATAAATATATAGGTAGTAGAGCCACGCTGACTTCAGCAGGAATGGGCCGGCTCGACCGGGGCAGTACTACCCGCTCACAGAAAACCAGCCTAAAGCGACATCATTCGTGCTGTCGTCTTTCGCTGGTGAGTGAGTGCGCCGGAGGCCCAATGATGCAGGGGTGACAGTTATCGTGGTATGTGTGTGAGCAGTGGAATGCTCGTTGAATCATTGTGAGGTTGGCGTGGATCGAACCGTCGGCCAGGGAGACCCGTAGAAACGGTGGTGCCGCTGGCCGCCCGCGGCATAGAGAGGGGCCCAACCACGGCTAACCACCCTGGGAGGCTGCCCCGTCAGGTCGCGCATAATCCACGGAGTGGCTCGTCGTGCCGGTTGGTGACCGGACGGTGGGACCCGGCGTCCATTTCCGGGAGGGTACGGGGGCCCTTCCGTCCGGCGGTTCGGTCTCCGCCATGCCTCACCGTTACATGATGACACAGTATTTTCAGTCTCAGTTTACACAGTCACGATGACTGTCATGCCTTTTACGCCCCCTTTCCCAACTCTTACCATGGCAGTACAAAAAAAGAAAAATGGTCCAACAGCGGCATCCTCCTCTCCCACCAACCCGCTTTTTGAGGTGGAGTTCACTAACATACGTGGACTCCATGCAAACCTCAGCGCCGTACACCAGCACCTTGAGCTCGGCCGGCCATGCTTTTTCTTACGGAGACACAAATACGCCGCCCTGCCGATACGGCATATCTCTACTATCCCGGCTACGTTCTAGAGGAGTGCTTCCTCGCGAGGGCTGGGGTATGTCTTTTCGTCAGGGCGGATGTTTGTTGTCGCCATCTGCACTGCCTAGAAGACGCATCCTTCTCCATCCTTTGGCTACACGTGGATTTTGGCTCTATGAGCCGGATCTACGTTTGCCTTTATCGGTCCCATTCCGGAGACTCCGAGACAACTCGACTCTTTGACTACATGAGTCACGCAACAGACAAAGCGCAGGAGCAGTTCCCGACCGCCGAACTGGTGTTTTTGGGAGACTTTAATGCCCACCATGACTTCTGGCTGGGATCTTCCAGAACGGACCACGCTGGTCGAACTGCCCACGCATTCGCTCTCACGCATGACCTTACCCAACTGGTACTCCAGCCCACCAGGATACCAGACATATCGGGTCAAGCGCCCTCTTTGCTAGACCTTCTGCTGACGAGTCACCCAGCGCAGTACAGTGTAACGGTTCACGCCCCTCTGGGATCCTCCGACCACTGCCTGGTGTCCACCTCGGTGCCTCTTGTTGCCCCACCACGGCCTGTGGTAACAAGGCGACGGTTATGGCACTACTCGTCAGCAGACTGGGATGGAA
Organism: Tyria jacobaeae; assembly: GCA_947561695.1. Lineage (NCBI taxonomy): Eukaryota > Metazoa > Arthropoda > Insecta > Lepidoptera > Erebidae > Tyria > Tyria jacobaeae. The sequence goes on along the minus strand of OX387221.1, from coordinate 10,286,303 downwards.
TGCGGGATTATTTTGCATCCATCCCATGGGCTCAACGCTGCTTTAAAGACAGGGATCTGTCGCAAAGTGCGTCTGCCGTGGCTGACGAAATCACTGTCGGTATGGAGTACTATATCCCCTACAGTGAAGTCGCCAGCACAAAGACCCGTCCCTGGTTCAATCGCGAGTGCACTCGTGCTATCGCTCAAAAGCAGTCAGCCTACCGCGCATGGATCAGGGCCCGCGCTCATTGTGACCCAGACGTTGATCGCCTAAAAGCAGCGTTTAACAAAGCCACTAAGGAATGCAAGAGGGCTTACATCAGAGCTGATGCCCAGCGCATTGCACGGTTTGGTCAAGAACTCGTCGCATACCCTACGGGTAGCCGTAAGTTTGTGTTTGTGTTTGGCGATTGGCCAAAGCCGTGCAGTCCAACTACTGCCAGCCTTCGCTGCCACCGCTGAAGTACCCTGACGGATCACTGGCCCACGAGCCGCAAGAGAAAGTGAAACTACTTGCTGACCTCTTTGCGGCTAACTCCCGAATCGACGACCGTGGCGCTCACCCGCCCACCATTGCATCTTGCGACTCCGCAATGCGGGATATTCGCATCCGGCAGAGGGATGTCCGTGCGGAGCTTCGGTCACTCGATGTTCGGAAAGCCAGTGGACCCGACGGTATTCCGGCGGTGGTTCTTAAAAACTGTGCACCAGAGTTGTCTCCTGTACTGACGCGCCTGTATCGCCTGTCCTATTCCTCGGGAATTGTTCCGGAGGCCTGGAGAGAGGCGAACGTCCAACCCATTCCCAAAAAAGGCGACCGCTCCGATTCAGCTAATTACCGTCCTATAGCCGTCACCTCCATACTCTGTAAGGTGCTCGAGCGGATAATCAACACCCAATTAATCCGCCACCTAGAGGATCACTCCTTGTTAAATGATCGGCAATATGGTTTTAGGCCGAACCGATCCACGGGTGATCTTCTAGCATACGTCACACACCTTTGGGGTGAGGCTATGGATAGGCATGGGGAGTCCTTGGCCATCAGCCTCGACATTGCCAAGGCCTTCGATAGGGTGTGGCACCGCTCGCTTCTCTCCAAACTTCCTGCATTTGGTCTGCCATCTCAACTATGCAACTGGGTTGCTGCCTTCCTCCACAAGCGCCGCATTAGGGTTCTCTGTGACGGCGCGGCCTCTGACCAGGAGGTTAGCGCTGGTGTACCTCAGGGCTCCGTCCTATCGCCCACGCTGTTCCTTCTGCATATCAATGATATGTTGGCTCTTGGCAACATACATTGTTATGCAGACGACAGCACAGTACACGGGCGATACTTTGGACATCCTGCTGCCAAGCTAGCAGACGTTGAGGGAAAACGACAGGAGCTTGTTGCTGAGCTCGACCGGGTCCTGAGCCGCATCTCTCAATGGGGTTGTGAGAATCTGGTCGAGTTCAGCGCCAAGAAAACACAGGCGTGCGCGTTTTCAAACAAAAAGTCTCCATTCCTTCCACTTCCTACTCTTCAGAACACTCAACTGCCACTACAGGATAGGCTTAGTATACTGGGTATGGACATCTGTCGGGATCTCAATCCGCGTGATTACATCGAGAGCGTCACTAAGGCGGCCTCGCGGAAGCTCGGTGTATTAAACAAGGTGAGACGGTTCTTCTCGCCCGAGCATCTGTGTCTTTTATATAAGACCCAGGTTCGCTCCTGCGTGGAGTACTGCTCTCATCTTTGGTATAGCTATGCGCAGTATCTGCTTGACGCTCTCGATTGGTTGCAGCGACGCGCAGTCCGTATTATAGACTGTCCTGAGGTCATCCAGTCTCTTGAGCCCCTGCAGTTGCGAAGAGATGTCGCCTCTATGGCAGTTCTCTATCGCCTACATCACGGGGAGTGTTCTGACGAGCTCTTCCAATTGGTCCCACCTTCTCCCTTCCTCTACAGGACTACACGTGCTGGCCTGAGGAGTCACCGTTTGCGAGTCGAAGATATGCGATCCCGAACGAAACGGTTTGGCTCTTCTTTCCTGTGCCGATCAGTGAAAGCCTGGAATTCCCTACCAGCGCACGTGTTTCCTTCCCAATTTGATCCCGGGTCTTTTAAGCGGGGCGTGAAAAAGCATCTTACCAGGCCGCCATAGTGTGGGTCACCATGCTGCATTGACTAGACATGCAATGAGGATGGTGACCACCACTCTTGGACTCCACTTATTGCTTACCATCAGGCAAAGTGGAGTCATTATGGTAGGCTTACGAATAAAAAAAAAAAAAAAATGTTTATTAATGTTTAGGAAATAACTAAACTTAGTAAAATCGAGTTGAGAATCATATAAATATCATTCTATGTATGTGCAGCAAATTAAACCTTCTAAGTTATTGAAATCCCATAAAGCTTAACGTTGATTACAAAAACAAAGTCATCAACGTTTTAACATTGTACGGCTTTTACTAACACTCCATAGAAAGTGGCGGCGGATCTCCTGAACGGTGTTTTTTTTTTTAATGCGATTGGGGGCAAACGAGCAGACGGGACACCTGATGGTAAGTGACTACCGCCGCCCATCGACACCCGTAACTCAAGAGTCACAAGTGCGTTGCCGGCCTTTTAGGTAGGAGTAAGCTCTTTTCTTGAAGGTTTGAAGGTCGTATCGGTTCGGAAATACGGCAGGCAACAATTTGTTCCATAAGCTGGTTGTGCGAGGCAAAATTCTTCTGGAGAAGCGCACAGTGGTGGAGTGCCAATCGTCCAGGTGATGGGGATGAATATTTTGTCGCGTAGGACGATGGCGGAAACCTGCAGCCGGTATAAGTCCGAACAATTCCTCTGAACACTCCCCATGATACAAGCGATAGAGGATGCAGAGTGAAGCTACATCTCTACGCAACGCCAAGGTGTCAAGTCGATCAGAAATATCTTGGCAGTCGATGATGCGAGTCACTCTCCCTTGAATGCGGTCAAGAGGGAGAAGCTGGTACTGGGGTGCACCTGCATAGAGATGAGAACAGTATTCCATGTGCGGCCGAACCTGCGCCTCCGGCCCACAACCTGCACCTTTATAAGTTGCAGGTGGTGGGCCGGAGTAAAATACTGTCTCGATCTGTTTAGCACACCAAGCTTCTTCGAGGCTAATATGGCTTTACTCTCTAAGTGACCGCGAAACTATATGTTTGTTACTGGTATGATTTATTAAACAAATTAGTTTTATTTCTTAATATCCATTCTTTAATTCGCTGTAACAACAATATTTAGCAAAATGTTTTAGCAAAATCGATAGAATTTATTAATATTTTTTTTCTATATATTGAAATTTTAAATAAATAAGAAGAATTAGAATGCTCTGTTTACTTAAATGTATGTAATGTACTAAAAAAGTTACGTCTTGTGTTGACTCTGTATGTACCAGTTCTGTAAAAAAAAAAAAGATTTATAAAAACAAAAGTAAAATTACGTAGGAACAGTAATAAAATAAGCGAAAACTGGAAGCTATTATACAAGTTATCGTAGGTTTTTTGAGTGTATGTAATAATACTTCTCTTGTTAAAGGGTATTATATTACTTTCTATTATGTTTCTACTAACCCAGATTTTCTTAAGTCATCATTTCCCATCGGGAACTGCCGGCCATGGTAGCTGTCCAATGAGACTTAAAGAGAAGTCGAGCACTGATTAGCGATCAAGTGGTTGCGTGTAACGGTAGAAGCGAAGTATCTCCAGGCATTGTTATGGTTGCAAAAGTTTGAGTAACAGCCAGGCATGGAAATACCACCGTTGGGATAGAAATCAGCATTAGCGACATTGATGAAATGCCAAGACCACCAGCACTATTTCCGCCGTCCGTGTGTATCGCTTCAACGTAGACAGCATCATTGGGATTAACGCGGTCTCTATTGAAATCCACAGGGGACCGGCAGGGTCAAATGCTAAAAAAAAATGATTTTAATAATCTATCACTTTAATAAAGTGGTGTGCAAAATGCAGATTTCAATGGAAGTGAAAGATGGTGTACCTGTGATACGAGCTACTCTTCGTCCAAGCTGTCGACCAGCGTTACCAATCAAATGAGCACCCAGGCTAAAACCGACGAGATGCATTGAGTCCAGGCGAGCTCCAGTAGTTTGACTTAAAAATTATAAGAATTGACCGAGGCCACGACGTACAGCTGGAACACCGTTGGCAGCTTTGGCGTAAGAAGATGAAGCGAGTCGTCTCGTCTAAAACAAAGACGTTTGTGTCACTTTTCCCAAGATATGCTATAAAGGAAAAAAATATGTAATACCCTTCTGAGAGTCATAGTTGGCTTGTATTCTTATATAAACATAAATGTATGTAATTGTAGTCATGGCAATACTTTGAATTCAAAGTTCACGTTAAATGACTAGTTGTACTTGAAAATTATTATGTGAATAGCACTGGTAATATAATAACAACCATTTTAATATTATCTCAATAGGTTTTAGATAAGGCTAAAATCTATTGAGATAATATTAAAATGGTTATTATGTATATTTTTATTCCTGTTACTTTAGTCAAAAATATTACAATAGTTTTGGAAAATAATAATAATGGAGAGGTTTTCCCTTTTGTAACAAATTTGGGCTCCAAGACTGTTATAATATTTTTGGCTCATTTTATATTTACCATCTCTGATAGTGGGGTTAATGTTAGTGTGCTGATAACTAAGCCAGCCGTGGTCGATCGCAACATTAGCGTTGAAGTTGGAGTTTCTTATAGAGTTAGTTCATAACCAAAGTTTGTGCGGACCTGGGATTTCGTCTGTAAAATAAAATTCAAAATAACTACCAACCATTATAATAATGATTCTCCACTCCAAATAGACGACCAATTCATAGAACACAGGATAAAATATGGGATAAGAATAGAAAAGTTCAATATGAGCATGCAGCTTGCACTGTTTCATTTTGAAATAAAAACACTTATTTTATGAGAGAGTTGTGATATTTTTATTAAATTGTAAAGAAGACATAGTCTGATTAAGTATGGAATAAAATATCCAGCAATTGATCACAGGCCATTACTCTTTTCATGAAATTTTCCATGACTTTTACACAGTGGCTGTATCTCACCGATGACGCTTTGGATCTCTGATTTGAGCTCAGGAATTGTTTCTGGTTTATTCGCATAAAACCGAGATTTAACAAAACCCCAAAGAAAAAATTGCAAAAGTAATCTAAAGGAATTTTACTATTGCCATGTTTGCTCTGGCATTTTTTATTTTTTTTATTTAATATAATGAATTAAATTATCCTGTGACTCAATTAACTAAAGCGAGTTACAACAGTTGATGGAATAATTTACGAATTTCAAAATATCTCTTCTTATTTTTATATCCATCAGAGAAATATAATCAGCTCAATATTAAAAAAAAAATAAAGAAAAAACCACTTAGTCACAGTCACATTCAGTAAAATAAACTGGTCTTGCAATTGAAATACCTGGTGTAAAGTACATATTGGTTGTTAGCAGGATTTCTGGTAACTTCTTGAAGGAGAGCTGTATCCACTGGCTCGTCAAGGTCCACTGTGTGCAGATTGCCATCTCCGTCGGGGAAAACCATATAACGGGGGTATTTCAGTATATTTTCTGGGAATCCATTATTCACGGGCACGGCACTGCAGTATATACTAGAAAAAAAAAAAAAAACTAGTTAGCCTGAGACAACTAGCATTTGCACTAGTATATAACGAGACTGATTACGTAATTGCTTAATATACTCGTATCTCTAGTAGTTATTAGAATACGAGTAGTCTTGTCTCTTGTCTTCTGCTGTCATTATTTGATCTGTGACCCGTAAATATTTAAAAGCTTCATAAACTATAACGAAAATGCTGATATAATGTCAGAATGTTAAGAGAAAAATTCGGTTTTGGATTAAGATAAGGTATGTAAAGCAACATCTACCTGTTCAGTTTAGGACGTCTCCCGAAATATGAATATAAAATTAAATTTTTATGTCTAATTTTAGAATCAACAATGCCGCATTTAAATGGAATAATAATTGAGTTTAAGAGTACCATTAAAAATACATGCAGGCCTACTACATCTATAAAATTATTGCAAACTTACTTATGGCGATAAGCAAACAAAGGATAGTTGTCTTCATGTTGCCCACTGTACTTACTACTAAATACACGAAGCCCGGGAATACATCTTTGTTTTTATAATAAATGCTTATCACAATATATTTGTTTATTAATTTTATCAAAATTTATAAGCTGATTAATATATCTATACCGTATTTATCGGTTTTGTATCCTAAAAATCGCAATCATATCATATCATCATAGATTTTAGTATGTAGACGATATTTATAAATTGAACTAAATCAACAGCGTTTAGAAAATAATAAAATTACTTAATCCTAACGAAAATTAAAAATAAGTAAGTAAATAAGTTTGTTTGCCCTTTTGTTGTGCTTTCATTACTTAACCATTGTATTGACCATCATGAAATTTTGTTACACATTGTCAGGGGTATAGAAAAGGAAAAGGGCAAGGGAAAATTGTTAAAGTATTATGGTTGCTGATTTGGGAAAGAGCTATGTTACGGTAGGACGCCATTTCAGAAAGGGATAGTATTGTGACGCCATGCCTACGTCACCGCACAGACAAACAATAGATAGAAGTTTTTCGAAAGAACATTGACAAGTCACGGTAGCTGAGCGGTAGTGGCTACGGCTGCGAGCCGAACGCCGTGAGTTCAAGCCCCGGCGGACTCTATGGGTTTTTGTTTGTGATTTCGGTGTTTTAGTAGAATAGTGCTACGCGGTTCGTGCAGTACAATTCTGTGCAGTGAGTGTTACGCGTTCGGAAAATTGTGAAACGCAAATAAATTGTTACGTTTGTCAGTGACATTAATTTCCTTCCAATCCCTGTACCCACTTCCGTGACAGTATATATATAGTATCATCTGATGGTAAGTGACAACCTTCGTCCGTGGAAACCTGCAACTCAAGAGTCGTAAGTGCGCTACTCGCCTTTGAGGGTGGGTGATGAAGAATGGAGGCTGCGGGGAGGAGAAAGAAGAGATGGGGGTGAGGAGTTGGGAGATAAGGGGAGAGGAAAGAGAAGAGGAGTGGGGCCTCCGGAAACTTCACCGATTTCAGAGAAATACAACACAACCGTTGCTTCAAAACTGGTTTTCTGAGAGGCCATGGTATCACATGGGCCAAGCTAGTCTATTCGTGCCTGAGCAATGCTCTACCACTATCTAATTAATGTACATTGATAATAAAGTTTAAAATTTTCTTGTAGTTAGGGTAATAATGTTTACTACGATATACTATGCAATTTAATCTAAGGTGCATAAATTAAACGGCAGGGTTACTTTTTCAAACTATATCAGTGTTTTGTATTGTGTCATAATATTTTTTTAAAGTTTATACGATGTAATGTAAAAATAATCATATGCTAAACAATCATTGCATTTATTTCTTTAAAGAAAACTGCAAAGCTTCTTAAGAACACTTCGTACCATTGCAGTCACGTCTCCCACTTTAGTAAGTGGACTGTAGAACAAATGAAATTTAATTATTTCCTTTGCCGCTGTATTCCCTGCCCCGTTTTAATGTATGTTGTATTTTTAAGTACTACATTATTTTGAGCAGTACGACTAATTTATTATTGAAAATCCAGTTATAAACAATAATTGTGAAATTTAATTTTAATTTAACTATAATATGTATATCTATATTATGCGTATAAAATAGTTTGATTTATTAATAGTATTATTTACAGAGTGAATTTCGTATTTATAGTAATTCTGTTTAATTTGCGTATTTATAATACGACCAATTGAATTAAGTGTACCTACCTACTATAATTAAATATAATGATGAATTCTATATATTCTATATATATGTATATCAAAATAGCCTATTCGTCATTAATCACACGCATCAGTACCACCATGTAATAACTTTAATTTAAGCTGACTTATCGTAAATTTCCTTTTTTATATACATTTATAATACTAATGATTGTGGATTACTATATTAGCCATTAGGAATTGCTTTGAAAATTAGATAACATTGTATGCTCTCCGTTACACTGCTACGGTGTCAAATATGTACCTAAGACGGACAGATGTCTAATATGACCTATTAAATTGTAGACACTTTAGATGAGAAACATGACGTGTCTGAATTACTAGCATGCTGGTTTTATCTTGTGATAATTGTAATCTGTAAGGACATTTAAAAATTATTTACTTTACTTTTTATTTAAAATATCAACTATTATAAACCATTATTGTAGCACCTTTAGTCTAGTGAAATATTAGTTAAGTGACATTGTATTATAATATAAATTTAATATCGTATGTATAGGTATTCAACGTAATGGAATATCTGAAATGGAAAAATGAAGATATGTACGATTACATTATTTTTGTGATGTCATGTCATGTCATGTTGCTAAATGATTTTATCGCAATTACTGAATTTACTACGTTCTAAGGATAACAGTTACTATGAAACATGTTTTGATACCACTCTGAAGTATGATAATAATGTTATTCTAATGGATAATTTGTTTTTAATAATGTTGAAACATTTATAGTTTGCGTGTGGAAGTACACAAACGCATTGTCACAAATCTTATTATCTGGTATTAAGTGAACCGCCATAACTTAACTGGAGCGAGAGAATGTTTTCACAAAGACAGGTCTGGAAAACATAATAATTAAAGTTAATATTTCAAGCTTTAGCTATTCAACAGAAAAGGACATAGGAAAGTAAAAATTACCGCTCGCTTCGCGTTCTCGCTCACTTGAAAGGGGGTAGGTCTGTTGCCGTCATCCAGGCAATTTTGCTAATTAGATGGGAAAATTTGGAGCATATAGACAAGACAAGGGAGGAAGGAGATGTGTATTGATTATACACGTGAGTAGAGCTCAACCAAATCAGGGTTGCAAACCTATAACTCGAACTGGTTGGTGCTGGAAAGTTCGAGCCCTCCAACTTACTACTTTAGACCAAAAAAAATTACTACAGATGAATATATCACTAAAGTTCGAATAAAACACCGCAGAATAATCATGTAGTCGTTTCGAAAGTTATTATACTTTATTCCAATGGTAATAATTTACATAAAGCAAGGAACAGGTGGGCTTAGTATCGGTTAATTGCCCTTTGTTTCAACAAAACAATGATTTTATGTCCAAGTTTGGAACAACTGTAATAGGGATGTCTTATGTCTTGCGGTTCTTGACAGGCTATTTTCAACTTAAGTTTAAGTGGTTAAGCTAAGATTGGCATTTCATCTCTGTAAAGCAATTCATTATGACAATTTAAGTTTTTAAATCCACGCATATTCTAGGAACTTATATTTATAGATTCTGTGATAATGGCTGTAGCTTTAGAAAGAGAAGCTCCATTTTCACAGCTTTAAATTAAACCAGTTACCTGTTTCTGTATAAAAAGGTCTTGATATAAAGACAGACGGAAAGCAAAGTAATAACAAAGGGGTTTTTGTTTGTTTGTTTTATGCGATACGGAACCCTAAAAATTACAAATATAAGATAAAGTGTAAAAGGTACATATATCACTAAATTCGTTTATTTTTATAAGAGAAATGGAGTTCGTGCAAGAAAAAACACATTTTTATGTTTATTGCAATAATATATATTTTATTACTGAGACTATGAGCAGTTATTTCTTAAACATAAAAAAATCTCCACATGCGGATTGAAACCACTAAATTTAACGCTGTTTCAGTTAAAGAAGTATCCACTTAACCGTCGCGCTATACTTGCAGTAAAAATATGTGCTAAGCTACTTGTACATACATATTTCTGCCCATCTTCCTTTACTGTTCTCAAAATTATTCATTTAGTTTTAGTTGTGGTGGTTTGTATACTGTTTTGAGAATTGTGAAGTAGGACCACGATGTGCTTATAATCTGAAAAATAATCATCCTTTATTAATATTTCTATATCTAATATAACTTTTTAGTTAAGTTTGTCAGTTGAATAATTAACTAAGAAATTCTGCGTTTTGTATAAGTTGACAATAAAGCCGAAAAAGCCATATTACTACATTGACCGTGACGATAAAAAAAACAGCCAAGTGCGAATCGGAGTCGCGCACGAAGGATTCCGTATCATTATCTATAAAAACGGCAAAAAAAAGTCTGTTGTATGGGAGACCCCGTAAATATTTGTTTTATTTTAATTTAATTATTTATTTTATTGAATTGAATATATAACTAAATACTCTGTGAATATTTCAGGAGCCTACCTGTTGCCGTTATCAATATCGAGCAAAAACGAGCAAAAAAAAAACACGTTTATTGTACGGGAGCCCCCTTAAATATTTATTTTATTCTGTTTTTTGGTATTAGTTGTTATAGCAGCAACATACATACATCTGCTGTGAACATTTCAACTGTCTAACTATCACGGTTCATGAGGTACAGACCGGTGACAACAGACAGACAGACAGACGGTCAGACGGACAGTGGAGTCTTAGTAATAGAGGGACCCTATTACTAAGACTCCACTGTCCGTCTGACCATCTAAAAATCAAAGTCAAATATACAATGTACAAGTCAAAATACAGTACTTACTACTACTACTGATATACGAGTTATTACATAAAGATTAACGTACCTTAGTAAAACTTGTATAACAGATAGTTGAAAATTTATACGCAGTAAGTTTTTGTGGTTTGTGACACCTGAAACATATTTTTAAGAATAATAGCCAAATTCATCTGAAATACTTACGTTTATTCACATACATATATGCTTTTATTTATGTGCTTTTTTTAAAGACAACTCCAGGAGTTGTCACAGGAATCCTGTGTCCCGGGGACTTCACAAACATACAAACAATGGACACAAATAACATTAAGACTTGGGCCAACCAAAAAAATTAAAAATTACTATCATCTATACAGAATATAATGCAGTCGTTAAAAATGCTCAGCAGTATATTTTTGTATTATATAACATCCCACAACACCGCTAAGTGAAAGTAAGTATGTATATGACATCAAAAGTGCTCCTAGTAAAGTAAACACGAAATCTGATCTCCCTGAACCAATCAATAATGATGCAGATTCAAGTATCAGCTTTTGACATGTGGTTTAGCATTTTTCCGGGTTAAAATATTTGCAACAACTGCGGTGCCTTTTATTCGTACTATCTTTTGAGATGTAAATAATTCATTCAGACTTTCCGTTCAATCTTAAAATTTTTATGTTCAAATAATAATATTTATAAATGTTGATACACATAAAAATTGCTCTAAATACTGCACCTGCACTTAACTATTGTATACGAACGTGCTTTCAGAACTAAGAGTCATAAAAGGTATAGTAAAAGCATTAGTATTGCTTTTTGAGCCGAGGAGATTCTACTCGTATAAGATTGAAATTTTGTCTCTGAGCTAGGGCCTGCCAAATCCTTTAGTAAAGTTGAGGTTAGTATGTAGAGCCTTTAACAAAGAAGCGTAGACTCTCTAACAAAGTATTCAATGTAAAGTTCATACGCTTTTTTTTGGCCGAAAACTATTGCTCATTAAGATTTCTGTGCATGAGATAATAGTTCCGTTATTATTCGTTTGTTAAAATAGTGGTTACAAAGAAAATACCTTATCATAATAGTTAAAATTATGTTTTTATATTTTTCATCCATTTTGTACCAATTGCACAGGAAAGCCGTATCACCAATTTTTGAACTCTAAAAAAATTAAATTATGATCATTAATAAATATCAAAATCAATGAAAAACACTTATTGTATATGTATATTCGTGTATATATCTTCTGTATTTGTTTACTTACATCTCTTATAATCTTTTCTCCAAATACACTCATCATCAAAATTTGTAGAAGGACGGAAGCTAGGAAAAGAAGGTATCCGGGTAGTTTCTCCCACGATCCTGTCTGTAACCAAATATAAAACTTAGAAATTATTACACATGATCATCAAATACTAATGGGGCGTTAAAGCTACAAAAACACACCTTTTTACATAACCTTTTTACATACTCACTTTTAGAAATATACACACACATACACATATCTGTGGCCGTCAGACTATTGTCTACACAATTTCCGGTAATTTTCTTTTGATCCCTGCTACGATTTTTGGAAACCCATCCACATTTAGGAATGTTAAACTGACTTGATTTGTTTTTTGTAACCCCAAAAAACTGCCCTTATATGTTTACGTGTGGGAACCCCCGCCGGCGTCCCACCGGGGTTGTCGGTGGAATCCGGGAACAGCTTAGTAAGACATCCAGACCCTTCCTAGCGCCTATTGCCACCACCTTCGGGTAACTTTCAGTTAGGCAACGTCTAGGCATACCGAAGACGTCCTTGCGGTTGGCCACTATAGCGGGTGTATAGTCCCAACCATCCTCAGCCACACGCAGGATTTTTTTTTTTTATTTGTAAGCCTACCATAATGACTCCACTTTGCCTGATGGTAAGCAATAAATGGAGTCCAAGAGTGGTGATCCCCATCCTCATTGCATGTCTAGTCAATGTAGTATGGTGACCCACACTATGGCGGCCTGGTGAGATGCTTTTTCACGCCCCGCTTAAAAGACCCAGGATCAAAGTGGGAAGGAAACACGTGCGCTGGTAGTGAATTCCAATCTTTCACCGATCGGCACAGGAAAGAATAGCCAAACCGTTTCGTTCGGGATCGCATACCTTCGACTCGCAAACGGTGACTCCTCAGGCCAGCACGTGTAGTCCTGTATAGGAAGGGAGAAGGTGGGACCAATTGGAAGAGCTCGTCAGAACACTCCCCGTGATGTAGGCGATAGAGAACTGCCATAGAGGCGACATCTCTTCGCAACTGCAGGGGCTCAAGAGACTGGGTGACCTCAGGACAGTCTATAATACGGACTATGCGTCGCTGCAACCGATCGAGAGCATCAAGCAGATACTGCACATAGCCATCCCAAAGATGAGAGCAGTGCTCCACGCAGGAGCGAACCTGGGTCTTGTATAAAAGACACAGATGCTCGGGCGAGAAGAACCGTCTCACCTTGTTTAATACACCGAGCTTCCGCAAGGCCGCCTTAGTGACGCTCTCGATGTAATCACGCGGATTGAGATCCCGACAAATGTCCATACCCAGTTTACTAAGCCTATCCTGTAGTGGCAGTTAAGTGTTCTGAAGAGCAGGAAGGGGAAGGAATGGAGACTTTTTGCTTGAAAACGCGCACGCCTGTGTTTTCTTGGCGCTGAACTCGACCAGATTCTCACAACCCCATTGAGAGATGCGGCTCAGGACCCGGTCGAGCTCAGCAACAAGCTCCTGTCGTTTTCCCTCAACGTCTGCTAGCTTGGCAGCAGGATGTCCAAAATATCGCCCGTGTACTGTGCTGTCGTATGGCGCTGGTAGGCGCGCCTCCAGAACCGGTTAACCGGCGGCAAATTGGGTCCGAGTGGAGGTCGGCCTCCTGGCCTACTCCGCCACCTCCTTCTGAGAGGTGACTTCCTCATAGACGGTTGCGACCGTGGTAAAATTCCTTTCACTACTGGCTATAAGCGACAGATCCTCTCCAATGACTGCAGTGAGGGCCCGACGCTGCGACGCTCAAGCAGGGATATCCGCATGCGTATCCTGAGGCGATTCTTCACTGCAGTCGTAGTGAACAAACCCCAAAAAACTGCCTCCCGTGTCACAAGTTTGAAAGTCGGTGATGTGTAGGAAATAAAACGTGCCATACAGTAAAATGTGAATGAAGTAATGAAACTTCCCCTTAAAAGCGATGTTAAAAGTTATAGGATAAACGAGATGGAGGTTTATCTTATATTATGACGAATGATGCGAGATAATCTAATGGTTGTAGGTGATTCCACCGCTATCCAACGACTCCCTGCTACATTGACTAAGTTTTAGTCTTATTACTAGGGCTGATATGGCCGATAACGTTTTTTCTATTACTCTAATAGTAATTGCTACAGTAACTTTATTATTTTCAATACAATTCCTTTATAATTATAGTCTTTATACAAGAAGGTTACTCGTTATTTTATATATGTTTTTATTTCGAATCATGTATCGAGATAAAACACAATCGAGTACTATCAAATTGGAAGCATAGAATACAATTATATCATATGTTAATTAAAAGAAAAGTAGATATGTTAAAAATGTAATATTGACAAAATACTATATAGGAGATGACTCATCGTCACCACCATATCTTAGTAGAGTACATGTAGTACAGAGTAGTCATAGAATGGCTAGTATTATAAGCTTCTCTTAAAATACTTTATGAATTACCTTCCATCAAAATAAACATAATTGTGAAGAAATTTACCGTTAAATTAAATCCAAGCGCACATATTTCTAAAGATCCCACCAGCACATTAAACAGATTGGGGGCCGTAAAAATGTCTTCCAAATCTTCTCCCAGTCTGAAATGTTTATTAAAAATATTATATTAAATTATATTAATTTCTATTATGCCCGCATTCTCAATTAAATGAACAAATTAATATCGTGCAGCTGGGCAAAGGCGTCTTTGTTTAATTTATAGGAACATCTTGAAATAAAGGGTTACTTTTTCATGGCATTCTTTACAGATCTCGTTGTTTGTACATATTAAGTGTTTTTGTGTAAATTCAGTGAAATTTGAGAAGAGAAAATAAAGGGTTATAATTTATAATTTATTGTACATGTTAACTACTTATGAATAATATAGAGTAGCATTTATATACTAATTCTTTAAAGAGGTTTACAAAATCTGGTTTCTTTGATTGGATGAGATTAGGAAACCTCCACTCAAATGCGTTCTCATTTGCCTCATTCGACTGCATTCTCATTTTTGCTTTATCTTTATTTTATATCGTATTTTGAGTTACTACATACTTCAAAACATACTGGTGTTTTTTCACAATTTCACGCAAACTGTCTACTTTTGTTTCATCTAAACTTTTGATATTATGACTGATAACACAGAAATTGGCGCAGACGTGAGAAGTCAGGACAAAGTACAGACCATCAACGGTTGTATAAAATAGTACACATATGAAACCTGAAAGCAAAAACCGTTTTTAACGAATGTTTAAAATAAAAATGTATTGAGTCATTCGATTACTTACCACACATAATTGAAAATGAGTAAACAATAATCCAAGGAATCCACGTGTCCGTGGAAAATGGTAACAAAACAGCATATGGTAACATAAATACTATTTCGTTTGCTGTCAAGTAGTGGTATAACATAAGGCAACATGTTGAAAAATTATACACAGAAATGAGTACAATATTTAGAGTGATAAAATATTTCATCAACAAGTTAACTAAAATCAAATCATGTCTTACAAGCTGCCTTTCATTACTATTGGCTAAAATAGGATTATAAAGTTCACGAAGACTTTCACTTAAGCTAAAAATTTTCTCCCGTTTCCAACCTATTGCGAGAACTTTTAAAGTTGACAAAACTCCAATGGCTAGGCATGGAGCCAATTGCGTTACCTCGAGAAGATTCTCAGAAGATATACTTGAGATTAAAAATGCCGTTTCTGATAAAATCATTATGATTATTATAATCATCAAAATGTAAAATCTCAAATGTACTTTAGAGTCACGGTAAGGAGTTCCCAAGAGCCATAAATTTATTTTCATCTGCTTAAAAAACTCTTCATAAGCTGGTATATCCATTTTATAATGTTTTCTAATGTTTCAGTTTCAAGTTTCGTATCTTTATTTTTTTTTTATGCGATAGGGGGCAAAGGAGCAGACGGGTCACCTGTAATAAGTGAATACCGCCGCCCATGGATACCCGCAACTCAAGAGTCACAAGTGCGTAGCCGGCCTTTTAGGTAGGAGTACGCTCTTTTCTTGAAGGTCGTATCAGTCGGTTTTAACACAATGAGAAGCGTTCTGGCACTACGCGTTATATATACACAACCTACATCTACAAACTTCATCATCATACATATAGGTACATACATAACAGTATATCATATATGTACGTGATATCATTATTACATAGTTTTGTTGTCTTTAAATGGTATTTAACAACGATAGGGTTATCAG
Source organism: Tyria jacobaeae (assembly GCA_947561695.1). Lineage (NCBI taxonomy): Eukaryota > Metazoa > Arthropoda > Insecta > Lepidoptera > Erebidae > Tyria > Tyria jacobaeae. The sequence goes on along the minus strand of OX387221.1, from coordinate 10,270,292 downwards.
AAATCTGAATATACATAGATTCATTCGTCATCTTTATTTATAAAAAACATACCCTGTGCGCCTCTGCATACATACATACTGGTAGAGACCTGCTAAGACACGAATAGGCCGTCTCGACCGGTACGATAACACGGCCTCACAGAAAAACGCTTGCGTTGCATTTCCCCGAATTTAGTGACGTTTCCAAAGGCCCATTCCCCCCTCTCCTCCTTCGCATCTTCTTATCCCCCTCTTTCCTTTCCCCTCGCGACACCCCCCCACCCTCAAAGGCGGGCAGCGCACTTACGACTCTTGAGTTGTAGTTGTCCATGTACGGTGGTTGTCAGTCTCCATTAGGTGACTTGTCTGTTCGACTGTTCCTCTCCATACTTTATTTATTCTTTACCTAGAACACACATTTATTTCCGTTTCATAAATGTATATACTTAACTGTACTATATAAATTAATTTGGAAGGGATTTGCTATTCGCAAGACAAAAAATTAAATAAAAGTTGTAAATTTTCTTCCTCTGTTTTCAAACTGAAAATTATAAATCAACAATATTTATGAATGGCAAGTGCGCTGCGCTTGACAGGGTACCCTTTCCGCAAGAGAAGGTGGTCAGGAAAAAAGAGACAGGTGTTGGATCTCCGCTTAATTCAGTCACTTGTTGAACACAATGTAAACATTGCTTCATAACCGGTTTTCTGTGAGCCGTGTGTCGAGCCGGCCCATACTTGTCATATAATGACTCTCCCAATTTTTTCATTTACCAATGATGATGATTTGTTTTTATTTGAACAAGGTATGTCTTACTTTGTACGACTTATATTTTTTTATTTTATAAAACAGGTTTCAATATTTTTATACACATACATAGTTTTTGACGATAATGTTATTTCTTTGTAAATTCTATAACAAATATCTGTATTCAGAGATCTCCATTGAGTGTAATACCCTTATTAAGGCTGATTTTTAAATAAACATTACTAACAATAAATAATAATGCAACAGTATTACGTAACAGTTAATATACATATGGGTTGGTTTTCTGATTTTGTATAATAATAATTCTGCATAAATTAAGTAACTAAAACTAACCTTTTCAACAAAATATATCATTATACGAGATGCATAGAACATACATTGCATAGTAACAAATAAAGGTTATTAATTATAAAATAAATTTCCGGACCGCATTCAACGGAGAGCGACTCGCATCATCGACTGCCAAGCTATTTCTGATCGACTTGACATCTCTACGAAGCTACATCTCTACGCAACGCCAAGGGCTTAGCTTCACTCTGCATCCTCTATCGCTTGTATCATGGGGAGTGTTCAGAGGAATTGTTCGGACTTATACCGGCTGCAGGTTTCCGCCATCGTCCTACGCGACAAAATATCCATCCCCACCACCTGGACGATTGGCACTCCACCACTGTGCGCTTCTCCAGAAGCTTTTTGCCTCGCACAACCAGCTTATGGAACAAAATGTCGCCTGCCGTATTTCCGAACCGATACGACCTTCAAACCCTCAAGAAAAGAGCGTACTCCTACCTAAAAGGCCGGCAACGCACTTGTGACTCTTGAGTTGCGGGTGTCCATGGGCGGCGGTACTCACTTACCATCAGGTGACCCGTCTGCTCGTTTGCCCCCTATCGCATAAAAAAAAAAATACTATTTTATTTCGACACGGTACTTATATCTCTCTAGTACATGATCGTACTAGAAAGATATAACGTGTATGTATGTAACGTGTACAATTATTAAAAAATCTTTTATTAAGAAAAACAAATAAATACGCAATTACAACCCTAAAGGCCGGTCAAATGATAAAACATTTATTTGATAATTCTAGTTAAATTTTGTATGGGATAGGTATGTTATTGAAAATTCCATTTGAATTTAACTTCAAATACATCTTGCATATGATTTTACCTAAAATATTATCAAAGGGAAATATTGATGTGGAAAACAATTGATGAAAAGTAATTGCTATAGCTATAGTACTAAAAGGCGGACAGCACTCTTGAGTTGCAAGTGTTCAATAGCGGCAGTAGCCACTTACCAACAGGTGACAAGTCTGCTCGTTTGTCCCCTTATACCAAAAGAAATTCCTCGAGGGGCTTTAAAAACATTCAATCAGCGGCCACAAAGAGCAACTAGACTCGGGACAACTATTTGAGGATCACACAATTTTTTGTTCCGCGTGCCATTCGAACCCATGACCGGTTCAGCAGTCAGGGTCACTAACCACTAGACCATGTATGTGTCATTCTCTTATTTTTTTTTTTATAGACACTTATTATTTTTTTTTTATTGAAGACACCTATATGGTGAGAAAATCTTACAAATAGTATATAAGTAAATAAGATAATTTCGCTTACGTAATATTATTTTTAAATATGAAATATTTAATAAATCATGTAAACCGTTGTTTGTATGTTTTTAACGACCCTACGACACCAGTTGTCTCAAAAAAATAAAAACTAACTTCGGCAACACTTTATCACCGCACTAATAATTTAATATTTTACAATCAGTGTCTTTTACTATTTTTCTATCTGTTGGCCTGTGATAAAAAAAATTGTTAGTCTACACGTACATATAGACGTGTGCGCTACATAAGAAAGTTGGCGAACGCACGTGCAATTCTACGAGTCAGTCGAGGTGGGGACGGAACTTGTCACGCAATTATAAAGCGGCGCGATGTGCGGCCGGGCTCACAGAGATCGAAGCACTCGTTCTACCAACGTCTTTTAAATTTGATGCGGATCATGCCTGAGTCGTATACAATACTTCTTAAACTTTTCATTACCTCTTTCATTTACAAATTCTGTGTATTCATAGTGTGATTAAATAAACTAGTTTTCTTCATAACTTTGAAGTTTCTGTTTCACTATGTCTCAATACCAATCTAAAACTGATGCCGATGGTCAGGATTATCACCCAACGTCACCAGTATTACAATAGACTTCAGTTCCATTGGAAACACGAGTAAACCTCTACCTATGTAAAATCTGTGATGACTTGAGCTATAAACAAGAAGAAAGACGGTTTGAGAAAAACAGAAGATAGGTAAACAAAAAAAATCATGATTTTAATCTTTATTAAACAATGAGAGTCAATATCAGTATGTAAAAATTCTAGTTTTTGTGAATTTGCAAGTTTTAGGTTCAAGTTAATTGTGTTAAGTATGGTTAACAATTTTAAAATATTATCAATTACACATTTTGTGTAAAATAAGAGAGTTCTGACACATTAAGTTTCTCGTTTTAAGTTTAGTGCAAACCCACTTTACTATCCACGAATTTGCACTATTCCAGCCGAGATAATTTTTATCATAGACTTGATTAAAATGATATGTAAAATTATGTATATTTTCTTCATAATTTAAGGAAAGGGGTTTATACTTGTTCTCTTGGCATATTTATTATTATATACCAAAATTGACAAATATGCCTTAGTGGAAGCCCTGAACAATTACGAATGGTGTGATTTATACAAAATTGATGACATCAATCATCAGCAGGTCTACTGGGATAGTCCCGGATGCCTTAAAAGTTGCCAATGTAATTACTGTAAGCTGGTTACCCACGTTATGCAGCCAATTACAGACCAATTTCTTTTCTTAGTACTTTATTTATGTATATATATATATTTTAAAGTATTGGAGAAGGTTATTATTATTAGATTCCTCAAGAACCAGGAGAAAAACAGTTTATTAGCTGGACCCCAGTTGGGATTTCGATGTTGTAGGTCCACGGAGGACGCAACACGGGCCTTGTTGACTTTATTATAGGCACGATCAACGAGGGCAAGAAATGCCTTGGTGACTTCCTGGACCTCACAAAAGCTTTAGATACGGTGTCCTGGAGAATTCTGATCAAAAAGTTAGAACCACTTGGAATCAGAGGTCTGGCTTTGGATTTGTTCCGCTCTTATTTATACAAACGTAAAAAACGAGCAGAGATAGATAATAATCATTATAGTGTAGTATTTTGGGACCGTCTCTCTTTCTGGTCTATATAAACCACTTCTGTTCCATCAAACCGCTAAACGCAAGTGTTTTTACATTTTTTGATGATATTGCAATAATTTTTATGGAAACACCTGGAGCGATGTCGTTTGTATAACCTAGAAGGGGCTTGCGCAAAAGTTTTAGTTAGAAAAAACCTCCTGATGCTAAATATAACTAAAACAAAATATATAGCTTTTAAAATATCTGAGCGAACGACACCTGATCAGCCAATTTAAATCAAGCTCCATAACTCGACATATTGAAACGTGAATGTTCTAATCTTGATTAAGTTCAAACCATCAAATATTTAGGTTTTATAGACACTTCATGCAAAGGGCTCAAAAAGCTATCACATTTCTTTAAAAAATTGAGCACAGTCACTGATACCAACATTCTAAGATTAGTGTATTTAAGTCTTTGTAATCAGTGCTAAGTGGCATTACTCAACTGACCTATTATATACTAAGTGCAAATTCCTCAGAGTAAGACAGCTGTATCTAGCCTCTACTGCTTTAAGGTTCCACAAAAATGCGAAATAATCACTAAAATAGGATAGACTCAAAATACGTACTTCACTCTCATGCAGAAGTTTTACATTTCTAACCTATACACAAAATTATACACCCTTAATAAAAAAGTTGTTGACATGAATAGGAGTAACTGTAAAAAAGCAGTATACCAGTAGTTACAGGGTAAAAACTACAACGACACTGAGAGTACAGGACAAGTCTTAAAATAATTGCTAAAAAACACACACACACACACTCTCACGCACACATACGTACACGCACACACACACCAGCACGCACACACGGAGGCGCTTTGTTTTTGCAGGGAATCCTAGTGTGGGGCATAGTGAATACTTATTTGTAAATGTTGCATTAAGCAAACAATTTATTATTATTATTATTGTTCATTCTCTCAATTGTTATCTTGAATCTGGTAGTAAATTAGAAACTGTTATCAAAAACGCGTTAGATTATGCCCGTATTTACTTTTGGATGGCAAAAAATGCGGGTGATAAAAAAATTGAATCATGTACGTGTTAAATGATCGCTATGAGACCCAGCTATAACGTTGTTGTATTAGTTTAGTTACTTAAAACTTTAAGCTCAAAATGAAACTCAAGAAGCAGATTTTTTGTGTCGACCTTTATTTTGGCTAACCGCCATAAGTTCGGCATTGGTTAAAATTTTTGGAGAGATTAAATTAGGGACAGTTCATTTACATAACAGTAAAAAAAATAGGAATTGTTCATGAGCAACCCTCAAATATAACGAAAACAATATTCACTTGACATTTCTTTGATTTGACAACTTAAACATTTTTATGGTTTAAAACAACTCTAGCTTATAATACTTGCTACTGTAAATTCTGTTTCATTAGAAACCCTACACTTTATATTCGTATCAAGCTGTCAATGTATACAAGGAAAGGATTTAAAGTACGTTTAATTTAGTTTAAAGAGAATTTTAATGTGTTAAATATAAATGGAAGCTATGAGCCCACGTGATAGTTCTCACAGTTCGAGTCATTGATGTCTCGAGCTGGCAGCTATACTGTGAATTTTCATGAGTAATATACCTTAAGGTATAAAACATAATCGTATGTCATATCAACTCGGGTCTTATAGATCTTATATATCTTTCATTTGCACATTCTGTTTAAAAATACTGCAAATTTGGAAAACCGGATGAGGTGTTATTAATTTTTCTAAGTGACGTAGAGATTTTAACATTTTTGGTTTGCACTGAGATTCCAGTATGTACTACGACCGCTGTCCATGAACACCTGCAACTCTAGTGTCTTATAATACTGAGCCGGTGGTCTGTGTTCAATTCCTGTACTGGACAAATAATTATGTGATGAGCACGATCATTTCTTCCAGGTTTAGATTTAATATCAGTCTATATACATAGGGCACACTGACAGTTTTTCTAAAATTCTACATAAAGAATTAAAAGTTTCCATATGAAGATTTTAAATAAAAAAGGTTTTGTACAATATTATGTAATAAGTAAATGCTTAGTTCACATCTATAAAATTTTAAAAGGTTATCATTTTATAGAAATATTATTAACAGTGTAAGGCAAATATTTAACATAAAAATAATTGTATTAAAGTTTTAATAATGTAGTCATAATATATAATAATTATTTTTGTAAATCTGCAGGCACTAATCTATCACCACAGTTTACGTTGTACGGAAAATCACAGTATTTTTTCTTAGGATCCCATAAAGTACCCACTGGACAAAGTAAAGGTACGGGTTTACCTGCCCAGCACTGGTAGAACTTGTTACATATTTCATGAGCAACATAACTGTGGTCAGATCCTTCAGCAGCACATAGAGCACCAGCTTGGCTGATGTCATCATTTACAATGCCACTTCCTTCGGTTATAGGTGATTCATCACTTTCGTCATCTTTTTCAGGAATTATTCTGTCTCCGCAATTAACTGTGTGAGGCCATTCACATCTATCTCTTATAGGGTCAAATAAAAGACCAGATGGACATAATTTAGCTACTGGAACACCATATGTACACTTGTAGAACTGGTTACAGTTTTCATGGGCCACTAACACGCCAGATGAACCTGCATCAGAACAAATCTTTTCAGCTTGACTAGGATCGTCGTGGTTATTTCCAATGGGAGCGTCATCTTCTGAAATTATATCGTCATCTGAAATTAAATTACTGTCTTCTTCAGGTTCAATATTATCAAGAATGATCCTATCACCACAATCTACATTATACGGGAAGTCACAGTAATTTTTCTTAGGATTCCATAAAGTACCTACTGGACAAGGCAAAGGTATGGGTTTTCCTGCCCAGCACTGGTAAAACTTGTTACATATTTCATGAGCAACATAACTGTGGTCAGATCCTTCAGCAGCACATAGAGCACCAGCTTGGCTGGGGTCGTCATTTACATTGCCACTTCCTTCGGTTATAGGTGATTCATCACTTTCGTCATCTTTTTCAGGAATTATTCTGTCTCCGCAATTAACTGTGTGAGGCCATTCACATCTATCTCTTATAGGGTCAAATAAAAGACCAGATGGACATAATTTAGCTACTGGAACACCATATGTACACTTGTAGAACTGGTTACAGTTTTCATGGGCCACTAACACGCCAGATGAACCTGCATCAGAACAAATCTTTTCAGCTTGACTAGGATCGTCGTGGTTATTTCCAATGGGAGCGTCATCTTCTGAAATTATATCGTCATCTGAAATTAAATTACTGTCTTCTTCAGGTTCAATATTATCAAGAATGATCCTATCACCACAATCTACATTATACGGGAAGTCACAGTAATTTTTCTTAGGATTCCATAAAGTACCTACTGGACAAGGCAAAGGTATGGGTTTTCCTGCCCAGCACTGGTAAAACTTGTTACATATTTCATGAGCAACATAACTGTGGTCAGATCCTTCAGCAGCACATAGAGCACCAGCTTGGCTGGGGTCGTCATTTACATTGCCACTTCCTTCGGTTATAGGTGATTCATCACTTTCGTCATCTTTTTCAGGAATTATTCTGTCTCCGCAATTAACTGTGTGTGGCCATTCACATCTATCTCTTATAGGGTCAAATAAAAGACCAGATGGACATAATTTAGCTACTGGATCACCATATGTACACTTGTAGAACTGGTTACAGTTTTCATGGGCCACTAACACGCCAGATGAACCTGCATCAGAACAAATCTTTTCAGCTTGACTAGGATCGTCGTGGTTATTTCCAATGGGAGCGTCATCTTCTGAAATTATATCGTCATCTGAAATTAAATTACTGTCTTCTTCAGGTTCAATATTATCAAGAATGATCCTATCACCACAATCTACATTATACGGGAAGTCACAGTAATTTTTCTTAGGATTCCATAAAGTACCTACTGGACAAGGCAAAGGTATGGGTTTTCCTGCCCAGCACTGGTAAAACTTGTTACATATTTCATGAGCAACATAACTGTGGTCAGATCCTTCAGCAGCACATAGAGCACCAGCTTGGCTGGGGTCGTCATTTACATTGCCACTTCCTTCGGTTATAGGTGATTCATCACTTTCGTCATCTTTTTCAGGAATTATTCTGTCTCCGCAATTAACTGTGTGAGGCCATTCACATCTATCTCTTATAGGGTCAAATAAAAGACCAGATGGACATAATTTAGCTACTGGAACACCATATGTACACTTGTAGAACTGGTTACAGTTTTCATGGGCCACTAACACGCCAGATGAACCTGCATCAGAACAAATCTTTTCAGCTTGACTAGGATCGTCGTGGTTATTTCCAATGGGAGCGTCATCTTCTGAAATTATATCGTCATCTGAAATTAAATTACTGTCTTCTTCAGGTTCAATATTATCAAGAATGATCCTATCACCACAATCTACATTATACGGGAAGTCACAGTAATTTTTCTTAGGATTCCATAAAGTACCTACTGGACAAGGCAAAGGTATGGGTTTTCCTGCCCAGCACTGGTAAAACTTGTTACATATTTCATGAGCAACATAACTGTGGTCAGATCCTTCAGCAGCACATAGAGCACCAGCTTGGCTGGGGTCGTCATTTACATTGCCACTTCCTTCGGTTATAGGTGATTCATCACTTTCGTCATCTTTTTCAGGAATTATTCTGTCTCCGCAATTAACTGTGTGTGGCCATTCACATCTATCTCTTATAGGGTCAAATAAAAGACCAGATGGACATAATTTAGCTACTGGAACACCATATGTACACTTGTAGAACTGGTTACAGTTTTCATGGGCCACTAACACGCCAGATGAACCTGCATCAGAACAAATCTTTTCAGCTTGACTAGGATCGTCGTGGTTATTTCCAATGGGAGCGTCATCTTCTGAAATTATATCGTCATCTGAAATTAAATTACTGTCTTCTTCAGGTTCAATATTATCAAGAATGATCCTATCACCACAATCTACATTATACGGGAAGTCACAGTAATTTTTCTTAGGATTCCATAAAGTACCTACTGGACAAGGCAAAGGTATGGGTTTTCCTGCCCAGCACTGGTAAAACTTGTTACATATTTCATGAGCAACATAGCTGTGGTCAGATCCTTTAGAAGCACATAGAGCACTAGCTTGACCGGGGTCATCATTTACATTGTCACCAACTTCCGTTGTCGGTATTTCCTCACTTTCGTCATCATTATCAGGGATTATTCTGTTCCCGCATTTTACACTGTTTGGCCATTCACACCGTTGTTCCCTAAAATCGTACAATAGTTCCTTAGGGCATTTTATAGTCACAGGAATGCCATGAGAGCATTGATAGAAGTAATTGCAGTATTTATGAGCAACTAGAGCATCATTAGAATCTACAGTTCCGCAGATGTTAACGGAATGTTCACTTTCTTTAACGAGCACCGCTTCTTGAAAAAGTGCAACCACACAGAGAACAGAATATATTGCACCTGAAAAATGTATAGTATAAATGTAACAGTAACCAACTATATCTTACATAACATTAAAAATTGATTCATTCTAAAGCTTCAATAATAGCAAACTTTTAATCTTTGTAATGTCACTTAAAGTTATATTTATTAATATTATTTCATAATTTTAGATACTTCAATTAATTATTAAATGAATAATTATGGTACTTTTTCTAACTTAAGTAATGTACGCCTACTAATATAGTTTATATATATTTTATATATAAAATTTTTGTGTTAATAATATATTAGTAATTTTATTTACGAAGACAAATTGTTAAATAGAAAGATAACTGCTTTAAAAATAGCTAACTTATTGCAAAAGTTTTGGAAAATTATAAATAAACCTTACCTTTCATAATAATTTCGTATTGTAAGCACTGTGTACTAATCTAACATTTTAGCTTTAAACAAACAGTGATGGACTGCATACGATTGCATATACCATTTATATTTGTGTATATGTTATCTTCATAGTAGATTATCTGAGTAAGATTATTTTCACATTGAATTTAAATAAATTATCGCAAAAGACAAGCGGTTTTTCTCGATAATCGAATCGGTACTTCACAAATCAAATTACGAGTAATTGACTTAAAATTAGATAACCGCCTTCAATGCTATCATGATAAATCGTAAAACTTGCAATTTAAAGACTTATTTGTATCGTAACGTAATTTAAAGAATAATACCCTAGTGTAGCTCAAATCTCAAACAACAGATGCAAATGTTTTAATGGCTTTGCAAAGTGTATGAAAAAAACATTATAGGTGCCTATAAAATTTGAGACTCCTCGACTTCCCTGGGATCATAACCATTAAACCCTAACCTCGTTACAATAATTAAAAGTGTATGGTCAAACACCCCTGGAGGACCTATACTTTTAAACAAAAAAAAAAAACTGATTTATACTTACCATCAGGTTACCCGTCTATTCGCCTGTTTCCTTATATCATAATAAAAAAATATGATATCAGATTTGTGCCAAGGACTGGACTATATACAAAAGAACCATAACGATTTCTTCATATATTGTAGGATGATCTAATATTTGCCTCATTCTGTGTATGACAGGCCTATTTCATTTTCTTTCACAATGACTAGGGTAATAATTACTTTTTATTACTCATTCCTGTAGATAATGTGTTGTGTCTTTGTTAATTAAATCTTTAATTGAAATGTATTTAATTTCTTCCGACAGTAGTATATTTCGGTTTTTCATAAGCGCAGATTCGCTAGAATATAATTATAGGTGATCTGATAGTTCCTGTGATGATAAATCTTTTTCAACTAGGGGATCGGACAGTAATCTGATTAAAATCTAAAGTGTAAATGTAAAATGTGTGGGCAATCATTGTCTGCACGGGTACTACCTACTTAGTTACCTCTGTTATTTCCACACTTTGTTGAAATTCTAAAAGTTGCTAAAACATTTCTAATAAATTAGGATACTACCATTTCAAAACTGTCACGTGGCGTTTCTAAAGTTTTTCATAATGGAAACAGGATTGGCGAAAAGAATTGGAAACGATTTATTTTCGTATATCTTCTTTTTTGGCATATTAATGAATATTTTATTTGGAGTAGTTTTTTGATGTATTCGTACATTGAGGTACTACCCTCTAACGATATTTTTTTTTGTTCCATAACAAGAAATAAAGAATCTACACAAACAGTATCCATGAAGATCCAGTATCCAAGAACAAGTATCCATGAAGATTAATTTAAAATACTTTCTACAAATTTGGCTGATCCCTCATTGTTACAAAAATGATCGGCAAGTATTTTATCCGTAGGTATTATTTTTTTCATAATATGTATATAGAAGCCATAGCTTACTTTCTTCTAAAGGCGATTAATAAATATGGTTTCCCTAGTTTCATTGAGTTTGTGTATTTTCTTCTTCTGCTTTGTAAACATGTGTTTCCTTGAGCAAGTGCAATAATACACAGCATAGAATATATTGTACCTGAAAAAAGAAAATACATTTAAATAACTTATAATGTCAGTAACTTGTAGTGGTAGAGCCATGCTTGCTTAAGCACGAATGGGCCGGCTCGACCGGTGCGATACCACGGCCTCACAGAAAACCAGTTGTGAAGTAACGCTTGCGTTGCATTTCCCCGAAATGAGTGAGGTCTCAGGAGGCCCAAAATCCCCCACCCCCCTGATGATAGCGCTGTTAACGAAAAGGATACCCCAGGGGGGTACCAGCGCTAGCGTTGGAGAATCCCCCCCCTGGACGTCCACCCTCAGTACGGATTATGCCTGAGCGTGGACGCCCAGGCTGCCCCTCGTACTCTGGGGGGGGGGGGGCTCAACTGCGCTCTCAAAATCTGCTCAGGGCAAGAGAAGGCATACCATGGCACCCCCTGTCACGTTTACCGTGGATTTTTGTAACATCAGGGGCTTACATTCGAACCTCGACACTGTCCACCACCACCTTGAGACAGCAAAGCCGGCCTTGCTCTTTTTAACCGAGACGCAGATATCATCTCCAGCGAACACATCCTACCTCTGCTACCCTGGGTACGGCCTGGAACACTCCTTTGTTCCTAAGGCTGGTGTATGCGTGTACGTTAGAGATGATATCACTTCTCGCCGCCTCGGCAATCTTGAAGGTAGGGACCTCTCCATCTTATGGCTACGTGTAGACTGCGACGACCATCCCCGCATCTACCTATGCCTCTACAGGTCCCATAGCGGTGGTGCCGAAACGGACCGACTCTTCGACCACGTCCAAATGGCTACAGACTCAGTGCTCCAGCAGGTCCCATCCGCAGAGATTGTGATTCTTGGCGACTTTAACGCCCATCCATTTAACTTTGCCTCCAGGTCCCTCAAAAGAGTAATTGCTGGGGCGAAGGCGGCTCACATCGGCAGAATTGGCGAGAGACTAGTTAGTCTCCCCTCCGGAACTCGTGCATTCTGGTCTCTTGCCAAAGCTGTCCAGGGGAACTTTTGTAAGCCATCCCTTCCACCTCTGCGCATAAGAGATAATTCGTTGGCCCACGACGCTAAAGAAAAAGCCGATGTTCTGGGCAAACTCTTTGCGTCCAACTCGACCCTGGACGACGGGGGAAACGCACCGCCGACCATACCGCAGTGCGAGACCCGCATGCCGGAAGTCCGGTTTACACAAAGGGCAGTGCGTAAAGCACTTCTTTCCCTCGACGTTCATAAGTCGAGTGGGCCCGATAGAATCTCTCCTATCGTGCTGAAGACGTGTGCTCCAGAGTTAGCACCGGTTTTAACGCGCCTTTATCGGCTTTCCTACTCTCTTGGCGTAGTCCCGAACTCATGGAAGACAGCTCTAGTGCACCCAATCCAATCTAGTAACCCATAGCCATCACCTCCTTGTTCTCCAAGATAATGGAATCCATTGTTAACTGCCAGCTCCTCCGGTACTTAGAAGACCACCAGCTCCTCAATGATCGACAATACGGCTTCAGTCAGGGTCGTTCAGCTGGTGATATTCTCGTATACTTGACTCACCGGTGGGCACAGGCGATCGAGACCAAGGGGGAAGCTTTGGCCGTTAGTTTGGACGTGGCGAAGGCCTTCGATCGGGTCTGGTAAAAAGCGCTCCTTGCGAAGCTTCCTTCCTATGGGCTTCCCGAGAAACTGTGCAATTGGCTCACCAGTTTTCTTACAGACAGAAGCATCAAGGTCGTTGTTGACGGTGCATGCTCCGACTCGAAGTCTGTTAATTCTGGTGTCCCACAAGGCTGTGTGCTATCACCCACGCTGTTTCTTCTGCATATCAACGACATGCTGCAGATTAGCAGCATCCATTGCTATGCAGACGATAGCACGAGTGATGCCCTTTACACCGGCCGCGCTAACATTTCTCGGGTAAACGTCATCGAAAGCCGATCCAAACTTGTGTCTGAAATCGAAACTTCTTTATCAAAAGTTTCAGATTGGGGTCGACTTAACCTAGTCAAATTTAACCCCACGAAGACACAGGTTTGCGCGTTCACCGCTAAAAAGATGCCATTGGTCATATCACCTCAATTTGAGAGCACTTCCCTAACTGCATCAGCCAGTATCGGAATCCTTGGCGTCGATATATCAAGCGAAGTCCAGTTTCGCGGTCACTTAGAGAGTAAGGCCATATTAACCTCGAAGAAGCTTGGTGTGCTAAACAGATCGAGACAGTATTTTACTCCGGCCCACCGCCTGCAACTTTATAAGGCGCAGGTTCGGCCGCACATGGAATACTGTTCTCATCTCTATGCAGGTGCACCCCAGTACCAACTTCTGCCTCTTGACCGCATTCAACGGAGAGCGACTCGCATCATCGACTGCCAAGATATTTCTGATCGACTTGACACCTTGGCGTTGTGTAGAGATGTAGCTTCACTCTGCATCCTCTATCGCTTGTATCATGGGGAGTGTTCATTGAATTGACTTATACCGGCTGCTGGTTTCCGCCATCGTCCTACGCGACAAAATATCCATCCCCATCACCTGGACGATTGGCACTCCACCACTGTGCGCTTCTCCAGAAGCTTTTTGCCTCGCACAACAAGCTTATGTAACAAATTGTCGCCTGCCGTATTTCCGAACCGATACGACCTTCAAACCTTCAAGAAAAGAGCGTACTCCTACCTAGCCGGCAACGCACTTGTGACTCTTGAGTTGCGGGTGTCCATGGGCGGCGGCAGTCACTTACCATCAGGTGACCCGTCTGCTCGTATGCCCCATATCGCATAAAAAAAAAAAAAAAAAAAAAAAAAAAAAAAAAAAAAAAAAAAAACCAAATAAAACATTATCTACAAGTGTATAAAAAAAGGGATTACATTACAAGTATGAATGATATAGTGTACTGTATTAAGTTGTTAGAAATGACATTGAACTCTTAGATTGTAAAGGGGACTGGATATTGCCCCGTAAATTGATGGCTTCGCTTGCTTTCTAATATTCTAGACTTCGCCATCCTGGAAGGTCGTAAGGTAGCATGGCTCCATGCTAGTCAAGCTGCTGAACCCTCTTTTAAATCAGTGGTCCTCATGGAGGACGGATATCATTAAATGCCCTTCATAACCTGGTGCGACTCCTACGGGATGTTATAGTGCTATTTGCACATGAACTAATGCTATCGCTATATATTTTTTTAAATTAAAATAACTAATTTTCAGATTATAATTTGAAATGTCTTATTTGTTACATGTCTAAAATATATAAGACAGATTTAATCTTTACAAAATCTTCTAGTAGTTTATTTTCTTTATTTCACTCGCATACAAATTAAATATTTCTATTAATTATAAATCACTTTTGTATTAGTAGATCCTTATACAATATCATAATCTAAGACTGAACTTTTGTGACATTAAAGGTGAAAAGATGTCTACGATATTTTGGTATGTCGGTAGACATCTACTGTAGACATCTTTTCACCTTTAATATTACAACCTTTAAAGTGAGGTAAAAAAAATATACTCTTTTAAATATGACAAGATGCTTTGTATCCGTTTTGTTCAGTTTATTGCAATAAATTTGGTTTAAATTTATTTTAGGTATGTACATCTTAGAACTTGAAATAATTGAACTGTTTAACTGTTAAATTGCCTTTAGGTTTTTTAGGTTGCCAGATTGATCAAAATATATTAGTTTACAAAATATATTAATACCACATTTATTAATGACCGATTTCTACTATAAGATATTAAATAAATTTGTAATTTAGAAATATATAATTTTACAATCATAAGTTTTAAACATTGATTTCACATGTAAATAGTTGTAGTGTTAAGTTTTATGTTTGCTTTACTACGTGGGTGCAGCAGCATGCAGCATGGCAGCTATCGGTGTGGGTAGCCTCTCGCTTGAGACCATGGTTCTGTCCATGGTCTAAAGCAAGAGTGCATGGGATGCCGTCGCTTCATTTTGTGAGGAGGTGATGTTGGCTAAAGAAGCGGCGGAAAGGGTACGAGAGAGTACGAGCAATCATAGAGTGCCGAACAATCTCAGGCCTCCATGAGCGCTGGCCCGGGGGTAACGGGGGAGCTGACCGTTACCTTAGCAGAAGCGGGTCTGAGACGGTGGCGCGACGTGTTCTGCGCGAGCCTCTCTAAACGGAAGAGGGGGCCAGGCCCCCTACACAGTGTAGCCACCTGTTGAGGTGACCAAGGTCTACAGGGGTTCCCGGAGGCTTCCTTGTTAGGGTATTCCCGGGTCCCTTGCAATAGACTCTTTGTGACGGAACACCGTGTGGTTTTAGTCGGTTCGAGTCAGACATACCACGTCTCCGTAAGCTCCGGTGAAGTGATGACCCGTGGGGGTTTCCACACGAAAAAAAAAATGTTTGTTTTACTAATAAATAATAGTATATTTAGAAACTGAATTAATTAAGTAGTTGTTGGATATACATTTATATAGTTTTATTGACTCACTTGTTAATCTAGTGGTGACCCTGACTGCTAAGCCAGAGGTCGTGGGTTCGATTCCCATCCAGTACAATTTTTTCTATGATGAGCTGTATGTAAGTATCTTTATCAGTTGTCTGTTTACCATAATGCAAGCTCTGCTGTAGTTTGGGATTTGACGGCCGTGTGCTAGATGCGTCAAGTTGTTATTATTGTAATTCTCTTTATTTACTTCAATGAACATACAAATTACCTTTTTAAATATAAACTAAAAAACAAAATACTTTTAAAAGTATAAAAAAATTGTGTCCCACCGGTATTGGGTACAGAGAGCAAGCTACGCTAAGTGAGCCTCTGAAGGTCTTGGTCGAGGCTCTTTTAGCAATCAACCCATGGGCTGATATGACTATCGGTACAATTATTGCCGAATCCACATCCCACATAGCGAAAACTTCATGGGCCAGATACAAATATTTTATTTATTTTTCTTTTTCAACCTTCATTAGATTGTCATCATGGGGAATGGTAATATCAACCATCATTGCTCAGTGCTCTAATCGATCTATCATCACTATGTCAGGTTTATTGGTAATAATAGTCCTGTCAATGATGATAGATCGATCCCAGTATAATATTGCAAGACTATTTTCAAGAACTGGATCGGGCACATACCTGTAGTACGTTAACTCGACAGCAACAAGGTTATATCGAGGAGCAGTTTGCTGATGGACTATTATTATTATTATCATACTCACGCCTGTATCCCCGAAGCGGTAAGCAATGACTGCCTGAATGATTGCCAACTTTAATCTAGTCCCATTTACAGAAAGCGTTGAACCGTGTGGGATCGAACCCACAACACTCGGCACGGCAGCGTAGATGAGAGGTGACCACTTTAACCACTTCGCCATCCGTGCAGTCAGTCAAAGTCAAACTGTAAGTCAAAATTTATATAATTTTACAATTTTATAGTTAGGAATCTGTATTCTTCATTTTAAACTTTGAAACATAATTTTCTATAACAAGAAACTTACCTTTCATAATAAGTTTGTATTAGGACTTATAGCTTTATACAAACACTGATAAACTGCTCACTATTACTCACCTCCATAGATTATATAAGCAAGATTATTTTAACATACATTTTAAATAGATTTTCAGGAAAGACTTCTTTGAAGTTTGGATTTCGGTTACGTTTGTATGATTATGAAAATGAGATTTTGAAATACGGTGCGATTAGTCAAGCAATTACTATGCATAAAGAAAATGCAGTTGAATTTCCATTTATTTTACTATTTTTATATTCGGTCGATATTTGAAGGGAACAAAGGCAAATAAATAAAGCTATATAGTATAATAAATTGATAATGAGAGTGCTAATATCGGTAGGAGTTTTTCAACGATACTAAACGAATCGTTATACAAAAACCTTTGAATGAACAATCAAAGCTCGTTCATGAAAGAGTTATGCTTAGACAGAAAGCTGCTATATACCTTACAACACTACTTTAGCCTAAGTGTGTAGAAAAAGGAAATATATGGAACTGAAACAAATTAGAATGAATTAATAAAACCTATGGCCGCGTATACACTCGAGAAATTCTGTTTTTTTTTTCTTTAATTTTTGTCTGATCAGGCACAAAATCCAACATTTTCAGAAATTACTTAGGTAGACATTATTTTGGTCAGCTTGGTAATGTATATTCATATATTAATTCAATGCGACTAAATTATTATCAGCAAAATATGGCCCTTTATTACGGATCTGCCTACCCCTTAAGGGATACAGGTTTGAGTGTATGTGTGTCTTTACTGGTTTCAATGGCAACAGCCAGTTCAAGTGACAGGGATACAAGAATGCCATGACCGAACTTTTCCTTGCAATCTTCAATCAATTCATAATTAATTATACTTCTGTCAATTCAGAGGTTGTCTGGAAGATATTGCTTCTTAGCGATAAAACATTGTTTTAATATTTGTTATAATATCTGTCTCTGTGTATTTGTTTGGTGTGCAATAATTAATATTAATATTATTCTTTTCTTTCCATTGATATCCTAGCTTACCTGTTTCTCCCATTTAATTTTCTCCAAGTTTTCTCATGTAATTCTCAAAGTGCTGGGGTGACAGCAATAGCCATGCCTATAATAGTAGTAATAAGAAATTATGTTTATATATTGACGTTTTGCATTCTGTTATTATGATTATATTATATGATTATATTGCCGAATTGCTTGAATTTGCAGGTGTCCATTGGTAGCGGTAGTCGCTTACCATCAGATGACCCTTCTGCTAGATTGCCCTCTATCCCATAAACAAAAAACTGGACATTTTGGGAAATAAATGGGAAAATTGAAAGTATATTGAAAGGGTAAGGGCGGTGGAAGGGGAAGGAAAAGGATATTGCTTATACAAATGGATGTAACTCAAACTGGCTGATGAAGGAAAGTTAGTGCATCATTTGTTAAGAATATAAGAATTTATTTTATTGGCGATGTTCCTAGAATAACTGAAATGTTTATTAAATACCCATGTTCTGAGGATATTCGTTAATTTATTTCAGTTTTAACCAGTAAATCTCTTTCGAAGTGTTTTTTAATGAACGCAGTCATTACAAACCTTAAATGTTTCATAATTTGTTTAGACTATGAAGTTAGTCGCTGTTATGTTAGTCATACATATACTGGATTATTATTATTATTTTCTTTTATAACATTAATAATATTTAAATTGTGAATGAATTCTGAGTTTTTATATCAGTAAATTTTCTCTTGTTTTATCGAATTTTACATAGTTTTGCTTGAAATTAAATTTACCAAATAAACAAATCGGCAAAAATGAATACATGATAAGATCTTTAAGAAAAACACTTGAATGATGATAGTATCAATGCTCATGCGTTTATGCAAATCTAAATATGATCGATATCGACATCGATAGGATGAAAAAATGTAGATTCCAATTAATCGCAACTGCAACCTGATAGTGTTACATTGATAAAAACTAAAGATAATTGAAAATTGTAGGTACCTATAAATTCTAAAAACTAAAATATAATGCGATGAGAATTCCTTCCTGTTTCGTTAGAAATAAAAATTTAAAATCGTTTTATGTTAAGCACCACTGTACAAAAATATAATACTTAGTTTCTAACCTTTAACCATGATGTAAAATAAAACACTTGAAAAAAAGTATATAACCATTTTCAATGCCTATCATGAAAATAATAACTAGTTTATTTCATCTCTTAATATTTAATTTAAGAGCTTGAATATTAGTTTTTAATTAAAATGCATCCATGCCATCCTTCCTACCTTTCAGTTAAAAATATTTTTTTTAAATCGGTTTACAAATGACAAAGATTTTCGTAATAATAATATACAGAAGTGAAACTTTGAATCGAAAACCTCCATATATATAAAGGCGGTTAAGAACAGTTTACTCACTTAGATGCCAACATACAACAAGGTGGCATTCAAACGCAGTAAAGGATTTAAACTGGGACCTTTCCAGACAATAAATTGGACACATAACGTTATGGCATTATCTACATAATAAGCACTGGTGGAAGTAGTTTCTTCTTCATTCCTATAAGGTTCTTTTATTCTTGCTTCAATTATATTTTATATTATATGGAGCAAACGAGTAGATGGTTCATCTATTAGTAAATGACTGCCGGACGCTGGACACCAACCACCTACAACTCAGCAATAGCAAAATAACAACAAAAGTTGAGTTTTTGTGCAGTTATTATGTCTTTATTTGTATCTGTTAAGTTGTCTGTAAGTAGTAAGCTCTCTATACATAGTAAAATAACTGTTGTGCTATGTTATTAGTTAACACTTAATATATAATTGTTATTAATAATATTAATATTTTTTTAAAGACGAACAACGGTTATGGTAGTGACAACCACCGCTCATGGACAGCTGCAATTCAATAGTTATAGGTGCATCCGCCTTTGAAGGTGATGGGGGGGGGGGTATTGAAATTATATAGAGTGGGTATGGGGGAAAGGAAAAGAGGAGAGGAGCCTCTAGTACCCACCCTTACTTGCCAACACAATGCAAATTTGTACACCGGTTTCCTGTGAGGCCGTGGTATTACTCAGGTCGGTCCATTCGTGCCTAAGCATGGTTCTCCCATGGTAATATAATAAATAGCAACTTATTTGAGAAAGTAATTCAAAGTAAAAAGATTAAACTAATTAAATCGATAAAATTTCATTAATTATAGGTTAAAAATCATAAAATTACATTGACAATCATATTTACCTACTGCTATGAAAAAGTAACTATTCCAGTTTATCTTTGTTTAGTCTGTCAGTCAGTGTATCTGCATCAGTGGTTCTGTCCCCAGAATAAAAATATATCTAAACTTAAGAAAAACAAGTCAAAAATATTTGTAATATTACATGAAGTAAATCTATATTGTTATTATAAAGATTAAAAACGCATATAGGTACATATGTATATGTCATTCATTTTACTGTTTTCTTAAACAAAAACTGGAGTAATAACAATCCAGACATGATATATTTGCGCTACACAATTTTCTGTAGCTATGTTTAAATTATGATTGTATAAAGAAACTTTTCAAATTTCCACTCGACGCAACTTGAGCGTCCCTGCAAAGCTGGTGAAGAATTACGTCTCATATATCGTAACAAAAGGCGGGGATCCGCATTCATATGTTTGTTCAGTCGATTAAATTCGTACCATTATTCCGTCTTAAGTTTGCATTTCCTGAATTTTATTAGAATAACTTATAAGACCGTATGATTTTAATTCTTTTGTTTACTTTTTAGAATGGCTTTAATTTTCATTGGCCTTTTACACGATTTGACACTTCAAGTTTATAAAAAAAATGGTTTAAAGTGATCTGATTATAAAAATTTAAAAATGGCAGCAATATAAAAAAAAAAACATTCGGATATGCTATAACCAGAACATTTTGTTTGAGAATTAATCGTCACGCCTGTAGCCTCGAAGGGGTACGCATAGATGTCTTACACGCCCACACTTTACCAACCATAACCTAGTATATTTATTATTTATATGTATATTATTATTAAAGCGCCATCCAGTCACTTTATAAATTAAACAGTAAGTAAACGAAAGGGATATTTGCTTCTATGGATGGATTGGGAAGTATAAGCATTACCTCAAGCAAGTCAGGGTCGCATATCTATAACTCGAACTGGCAGATGCCGGGAAACCCATGCCCTCTAAATTAATTATATGTATGTGTATATATTATTTTCGATATAATTTTTATGTGTGTAGGTGTGTACATGTATTTATGTTCTTAAAAACAGCTTAAAGTTATATGGAAGCTTATTTTGAAATAAAGACTATTCTTATATATTTTTTTTATTGTATATCGGCAGTTGCCTATAAAAATACATAATGTAATTTAATAATCGGAAACACCACTTTCACCATATATTGAAATGAATGGTTAAAGTAAAAAAAAGTATGTATCATTCGTACCTATTTAGTGTTGCAGATTTCAGTACATCTCTCTGTGTTCCTCACAGGCACAATTAACCGCCCACCTATATTTTTCGTCACCCTGGTTGTTTATGTTAACTGTGGCTTATCTACTATTTTGTTTTTAGTTAAGTGGGTACTTTAGCAATAAACTAAACACTTAAAAACCCTTATTTTGACCCTTAAACTTGTATCACCGAAGCGATTTTAGAATTTAGTCTCTGTTTGACATTGTTGCAGTAACGTTACATTGATTACATTTCTTGTTCTTGTCTGCTATTGTGTACGAACATTGTTTAATTTGAGTTTTTAGTGTACGATTATTGTTTGTAACTGAAAAAAATGCCGCTGGATGCAACTGGTGCTGCTAGGGCAGTGACTTTAGCTGACACTGGGTATAGCCAACGTCGCATCGCTCGTACGCTTGGTGTACCTCGAACTACAGTGCGGGATGCCATCAGACGCTTTCGGGAGACTGGTTCATACACGAGAAGGCCAGGTCAAGGCCGACATCGGTGCACCTCGGCTCTGGATGACCGCTTTGTTGTTAGTAACGTGCTAAGAAATCGCTTTTGCACCGCTACTGAAGCGCGCTCACGTCTGTTTGAGGTGAGAAATGTCACTGTAAGTGAACGTACGATAAGAAGAAGACTAACTGAAAGGAATCTGAGAGCTTTTCGTCCAGCTCGCGGTCCACAGCTACTTGCACAGCATCGTAGAGCAAGACTTGCCTTTGCACGAGAATATGCTGACTGGACTACGGAACAATGGAAGAACGTACTGTTCTCAGATGAGAGCAGAATAGCCTTAAGGGGTCCAGATGGATAGGATAGGATAAGGGGTCCAGATGGATAGGCGCCAAAATGAACGGTTTGCTCCATGTGCAATAATCGAAACCGTGGGTTATCAGGGAGGATCCATAATGGTTTGGGGAGGTATCTCTTACGAGGCTCGTACCGATCTAGTGGTGTTTGATAGAGGCAGTGTGACTGCTCAAAGATACGTGGAGGAAGTCTTACAAGACCATGTCATACCTTTCGCACCATTTATTGGTGAAAACTTTAAATTAATGCACGGCAATGCTCGATGCCATACCGCAAGATCCGTCACTCAATACCTCGATGAGGTCGGGATTCAAGTTTTGCCATGGCCGTCACGCAGTCTCGATCTTAACCCAATTGAGCACATTTGGGACAACCTAAAAAGACGTATTCGAGCAAGAATATCAGCCCCTGCGACCTTACAAGAGCTCAAGACGGCTGCGATAGAGGAGTGGCATAATATCCCTCAGTCGGATATTCAAGACCTCGTAGATGGATTGCCAAACCGACTACAAGAAGTCATCAGGGCCCGAGGTAGTAATACTCCTTATTAAAATTTAAATAAAAAGAAAGCGGACGATTTTTTTCAAAATTAAATGACTTTAATTTTGAAAAAAATAGTCCGCTTTCTTTTTATTTCAGGTCACATTTTCATGCAATTTTTTTGCAAAATCGATTTTTGGCATATTTTTTTTTATTAAACGGTTTTGTTTAAAGAATTTTGTGATTTTATTTATCCTTAATGGCTGCTTTTAACATAACTTCCATCAAATGTGGTCAAAATTTTCCGACTACTGAAAATTGAAAGAAATACAAGGTGGGCGGTTAATTGTGCCTGTGAGTATATACGCTCATGAATGAATCCCCTAAGAGATAGTAGTGGTAGAGGTGTATAAAATACCCCAATTTTGACAATTCTAATTTGGTCCCACTAACGTTCAAGGGACAGGCCTATTGCCGTCAACCAGGCACTGGAAAATATTGTATATACTGTAACAAAAAATTAAATGCGATTCTTGTGAATATTTACATAGAACCGAATTGCTTTGTAGCATGTGGCAAATCTTGTAAATTGCTTTGTAAAATGTATTTTACAGGATTTACACCTTCAGCAAAAGGCATTACATGAGGTTTTGAATAATTAAAGAAAAAGTTCAACACGACACTTGTGTTTTCTCATTTTCGAGCCAATCAGGGTTAAATATTTTTGTGATATTAAAATGGAGTGTGGTAATGAAGAGAACCGAATTGCTGTAATAGCATTACACAAAGTAGGTATGAAGCCAGATGCAATTTTTGAAACTCTCGTACTAGTAAGACGAAAGAAGAAATCCTGTCTAAAAGCAAAAGATATTATCTCGGGAAAGGAAGGAATATAGCAAAGAAGACTTAGGATCTGACAAGAAAATGTTACCTATTAAGCAATATTTTAACAGGATGACCAAGGTTATGCTCATTGCTCTATAGAAGCATCCCAATCAATTAACTACAGAGTACAATATAGGCAATATCCGTCTTCAGTGATGGTTTGCTAGGGTGTTAGCAATCAAGGAGTGACTGAGCCATATTATTGTGAAAATGTATCAAAACATCGGCACAAGTGTATCAAGATCTGATTCTTGAGAAGGTGGTGAAACCTCTTAACATCATAGTGTCCCATTACGAAGAATGATCTTTTCAGCAAGACTCATCACCGAGTTATAAAGCTCGATTCCCCCAACCGTGGTTGGACTTCATCAGAGTTGAAGACTGGCCGTCATCTAGATCCACTCTACTGTACCGATCTTAATCCACTGTATTATGATTTATGATCAGTTTGAGAGAGTATGGCATGCTTTAAATGCTAAGATAATTTGGAGTCCCTAAAACAATCCATAAAGTTTTTCCAGCGAAGAGAATGCGTGTTCCTATTGATAACTGGCCTCATCGACGGCTGTCCGTTACCTTAGCAGAAGCGGGCCTGAGACGATAGCTCGACGTATTCCGCGCTTGCCGTTCCCGGAAGCTTCCTTGTTAGGTTTTTCCCGGGTCTCTTGCAATAGACCCATTTGTGACGGAACACCGTGTGGTTTTAGGCAGTTCGAGTCCGACATACCACCTCTCCGTTAGCTCCGGTGAGCTGACGACCCTTGGAGATTTCCACACGAATAAAAAAGTCTGTAGGGGTTTGACAGAACTTTTATTTCCTCAAAGGAATAAAACTAGTCACTTATATGAGCAATATTTTTACAAGAACATCCAAACTATTTAACGGTTTTCACAAATTAAAACATAATAATTATAATGTTATAAGGGCAAATTAATATGAGGGACTATACTTGATTGTATTGTTTTTTATGTAACAACAATGTAATATTTTCCTTTTCCTTTTTATAAAAATGTCAATTGTTGAATTCGTGATAAACAAAATTTGCTAAGAAAAAGCAAAAAGCAAAAATAATGACAACAATACAGTAATGAATCATATGTAATTGCCAAAGCAAAAAGTTTGACGTGACTGTTTATGTGTTCGTTTATTTTTGTTTGAGTGTCAAGTCATTGAGAGTACTCCGGCCACACAAGTCCAAAAACCTAGTGCGCAATGCCACACAGAGCAATATATAAGTGACTGATGGAAGAATTTACCGTGCTTTTGAGAGTAGTTGTGGAGACATCGGGAATATTTTTACGATTCTTTTAGAAAGACCTACACGGACACGTGAGTGTACCTCATGCTACCTTAAAAGTAATAACGGGTGGATGAGATGGCTCTTATATTCTTCAGGGGCAGTTGAGACTCCCGTGTAGCGAGTGTCTGGACAACACCCAGTTATAATGCGGCTTAAAATTAGCTTTTTCACAGACCAATTTAAGTATATCGTTGTTTCGGGTATAAACAATATTTATTTAAAAGTGTTATACATTAAAAAGCAAGATTTGCCAACAAAAGAACTTTCTTTAGCTATTGCTTACATTTCTCAATCCATTTGTAGAAGCAAGATCCCTTTCCTTTCCTTTCTCTCCTCCCTTTCCTGTCAATATAGTACAATTTTCCCTTCTAACTGCTATCTAATCAAAAGTGCCCTACTACGTAAGTAGGGCTAAAATATAATCGTCAAAATGTGTATACATATATGTATGTATAGTCTTTTTACGTGGTAAAGCCATGCTTAGGAACGAATGGGCCGGCTCGAGCCGGAAAACCGGTTGTGAAGTAACGCTTGCGTTGCATTTCCCCGAAATGAGTGAGGTCTCCGGAGGCCTAAAATCCTCCATCCCCCTAATGATAACGCTGTAACAAAAGGATACTCAGGGGGGTACCAGCGCTAGCGCTGGAGAATCCCTCCCTGGACTTCCACCCTCAGTACGGAATATACCTGAGCGTGGACGCCCAGGCTGCCCCTCGTACTCTGGGGCAACGCGTACGCAAGAGGAGGCATACCATGGCATCCCCTGTCACGTTTACCGTGGATTTTTGTAACATCAGGGGCTTACATTTTAACCGCAACACTGTCCATCACCACATAGAGACAGCAAAGCCAGCCTTGCTCTTTTTAACCGAGACGCAGGTATCGTCTCCAACGGACAAGCCCTACCTCTACTACCCTGGGTACGGACTGGAACACTCCTTTTCTCCTAAGGCTGGTGTATGCGTGTACGTTAAAGATGATATCACTTCTCGCCGCCTCGGCAATCTTGAAGGGACGTTGATGTAAAGACCTGCACATTAAAGAAACAATTTAACTTTGATTCCAGGTCCCTCAAAAGAGATCACTCGGATCCGTTCAACTACAGACCCATAGCCATCACCTCCTTGTTCTCCAAGATAATGTAATCCATTATTAACTGCCAGCTCCTCCGGTACTTAGAAGACCACCAGCTCCTCAATAATCGACAATACGGCTTCCGTCGTGGTCGTTTAGCTGGTGATCCTTTCGTTTACTTGACTCACCGGTGGACACAAGCGATCGAAAAAAAGCGAAAGCGCTCCTTGCGAAGCTTCCTTCCTATAGGCTACCCGAGAAACTGTGCAATTGGCTCACCAGTTTTCTTACAGATGCATTAAGGTCGTTGTTGACGGTGCATGCTCCGACTCCAAGTCTGTTAATTCTGGTGTCCCACAAGGCTGTGTGCTATCACCCACGCTGTTTCTTCTGCATATCAATGATATGCTGCAGATTAGCAGCATCCATTGCTATGCGGGCGATAGCACGAGTGATGCCCTTTACACCGGCCGCGTTAACATTTCTCGAGTAAACGTCATTGAAAGCCGATCCAAACTTGTGTCTGAAATCGAAACTTCTTTATCAAAAGTTTCAAATTGGGGTCGACTTAACCTACTGAAGACAAAGGTTTGCGCGTTCACCGCTAAAAAGATGCCATTGGTCGTATCATCTCAATTTGAGAGCAACTTCCCTAACTGCATCAGCCAGTATCGGAAACCTTGGCGTCGATATATCAAGCGAAGTCCAGTTTCGCGGTCACTTAGAGAGTAAGGCCATATTAGCCTCGAAGAAGCTTGATGTGCTAAACAGATCGAGACAGTATTTTACTCCGGCCCACCGCCTGCAACTTTATAAGGCGCAGGTTCACACATAGAATACTGTTCTCATCTCTATGCAGGTGCACCTATGCTGGTCCTGGACCAGCTTCTCCCTCTTGACCGCATTCATCTGAGAGCGACTCGCATCATCTACTGCCAAGATATTTCTGATCGACTTGACACCTTTGCGTTGCGTAGAGATGTAGCTTCACTCTGCATCCTCTATCGCTTGTATCATGGGGAGTGTTCAGAGGAATTGCTCGGACTTATACCAACTGCAGGTTTCCGCCATCATCCTACGCGACAAAATATTCATCCCCATCACCTGGACGATTGGCACTCCACCAATGTGCGCTTCTCCAGGAGCTTTTTGCCTCGCACAACACACATATGGATCAAATTGTCGGCTGCCATATTTCCAAACTGATACGACATTCAAACCTTCAAGAAAAAAGCGTGCACCTACCTAAAAGGCCGGCAACGCACTTGTGACTCTTGAGTTGCGGGTGTCCATGGGCGGCGGTAGTCACTTACCTTCAGGTGAGCCGTCTGCTCGTTTCTCCCATATAGCATAAAAAAAAGTCTTATAACATAAAAAAATCAATCGAGACTGACTTGAACATCGAATGATCATAATATTATTTCTGTTAAAGATTTTAATTTAAGATTTGTGTTACAAACGACATCAAAACCAAAATAATTTAATCCAGTTCGCTTAGATTCGATTCAGATTACATTAATGTATTAATTGTCAATTTAATGCATTGAAGATCCTTTGTAGGTTAATGCTTACTGACCTACTTAAAACTGTGGTAACCGGACTGTAAAATTATTCTGAAAATTTCGGCTTTGCAATAATGACAAGAGAAAACAATATGGTCATAAATATTTGTCAAAGTTGTTTGCCAAATCATAAATTACTATTATTTTTATTATAAATCATTTCGTAATTACGTACATTCGAGCCTATATTCAGTAAGGGGTATTCTGAGGTGTATTATAATCCTAAATTTTAGCGACGATAATTTTAATGCCACTACTTTCCGAGTACAAACTTTAGGTATACATACTGTATTACCAGAAAAGATACAGTACTGTCAGAATAGATGACTTTTACAGTTATCTCTTAGTCGCCCTATTCTGCTCCACCAAGAACCACACGGTCTATTATATATTACATATATTAGGGAATTATAATACAAAATGTTATTCATGTTATATAGAAGAAATACGTTAACCAAATTACAAACACAAATATTTATATTTACAATATGTTGAAGTGTCATCTGTCTCCTGATAATACAAAAATTACCAAAATATGAATAGAGATAAAAATAATACAAAAAAAAATACTCTTAAAATAGAGTTTTATACGAAACTGAACAATAATAATATCCACTAGTGTAAA
Source organism: Tyria jacobaeae (assembly GCA_947561695.1). Taxonomy (NCBI): domain Eukaryota; kingdom Metazoa; phylum Arthropoda; class Insecta; order Lepidoptera; family Erebidae; genus Tyria; species Tyria jacobaeae. Next base: position 10,242,201 of record OX387221.1, on the reverse strand, counting down.
GATAATTTTACGCCGTACCCGGCCTCAGAATCTCATTGAGTGTAGCAAAGACGTCGGCTTATACCTCGATAATCTGCGGCGCAATATCAAAAGCGTTTGCAGTCATGTAGGTATTATGCAAATTTGCTCCGATAAGGGAACTGTTCACTCCAGCTATGTATAAAATTAAAATACATAACTTTGTAATGCATTCACCTGTCGTTTAATATGAGTATATTTCTTTAAATGTATTTTATTAAAATAGACTAATTCATAGTTACTATAATGATCTGGCAACTAAGACACTTAAAACTCACTAAAATTTGCTTAAGAAGCGATATACTTACTACAGTTTTCATGTTGGTCTTAGTAGTAGTATATCCCGAAAGAGGTAGGCATCCGCTGCCTCATAATTCGAAGAGGTGATGTACGCAAAAGAGATGGCTGGACAAAGTGGCTATGTTGGCTCGATGAGGTGGTACCCAGAGGGAGTTTCCACACGTTAAAAATAAAAAGCAAATAGGTAGGCAAAGATGTCTCAACCGCCCACTTTTTGACAACCACAATTTAGTCCCACTTACGAGATCGTAATAAATGTTATTGCCGTCATCCGGACAATATACTAACAGATAACACACTCAGTGTCCGACACTTCAGTGACCTTTTACGACACCTACGGGAAGAGATAGTGTGACCCTATGCTACTCTAACGAGAACCACACACACACTGAAGTATCGAGTTATTTTGGCTGATTTGACAGGATTACATACAATGGTTATTAGTACAGGTATTAATAAATGTTAAAATAACCAAACTAGTATATATAAGATATTATCGAAGTATATTAATGATTCTAATACATTAATAGTTAATTTATTTGATGCCACAAATTATTGTGAATAAGGTAAAGAAAAATAGCAACAGAAGCTAACAGACTTATTGTAGATACGTATCATGGATCTGCACCATCTGTTAAAACTTGTGAATACTGCTTTGATTTAGAAGATAAGGAACGTAGTGGAAAACCAAAAAAGTTTGAAGACGGTGAATTGCAGGCGTTATTGGACGAACACCCTGCCCGTACACTACAAGAGTTGGCTGAAGAATTAAATGTAGGCAAATCAACAATTTCACGCAATGAGTTAAATTCAAAAACAAGAATAATTGGTTCCACATGTTTTATCAGAATTAGCGATGCAAAGTCGAGTAACCATATGTGTTTCAATATTGTCTCGTCACAAAAAGAAATCTTTTTTTATATCAAATCGTTACCGGCGATAAAAAAATGAAGGTCAACTATACACATCGACTCCGAAACGTAACATTCACGTAAATAAAGTATTTGGTGGGATATGAAATGTGTTATTTATTATGAATTGTTAAAACCAAATGAAACTATCAAAGCTGAGCGTTATCAATATCAACAAATCACATCACACACATCACATCGCATTGAACCAAAAACAACCAAGAATTGCACATCCGCACCCACATATTCACCAGATTGTACTCCTTCTGATTACCACCTATTTCGATCTATGCAACACAGCCTCGAAGATCAGCACTTCAAATCTTACGAATGTATCGATGAATGGATCACTTTAAAAGATGATCAGTTTTTTTATGATGGAATCCATTTATTGCCGGAAAAATGGCAAAAGGTTGTAGCTAGTAATGGAGCATATTTCGATTAAAATATAAATTATCTTTTTTTATTTTTAGTAATTCATTAGTATTTCATTTTTAATAAATTCCACAAAACTAACCAGAAGACTTAATATATATTATATATGTTATAATAACACACAGTTACACGGATATCACAAAAACAATATGGTAAACCAAGACGCGTCACTGGTGGTGAGGCGCGTCAAGGTTCTGGGCTAGGCGGGTGGCCCTGTACAAGATGCCGACGTCGTGGTGCATCGCCTGGAGCCTCAACCATGGTCAACTCGGTCCTCGTACTGGTTCTGGCCCTATAAAATAGCTGAGCCTGATCCTTGACGGGAGTTGGCTCTTCGACAAGCACTTTCAGCAGCTTGCTCCAAAGCCGGTCGGCGACGCATTAGCGCTTGGGCGGCTTTTGTCTAACTTGGGAGGACCCAGCGTCGCAACTAGACTGCGGTAAACGAGGGTTGTTTGGTCAATGGCACTATATGGTGCACCAGTGTGGTGTGGGATCCGGATGTCTTAATAAAGCTCCTCCTAATTCATTAATTAAATCCAAAAGTATTTTTGATAACTGTTACCAATTTTTTTTATTGTTACAAAAAAGCGAAGACGCTTTCTTAGCGCCAGCAATTAAATACAGGTACCAGTATTTAAAAGCGTTAATAGGGTATACAATTTGTGCATTTTACTCGAGAGTTTGACGTTAAAGTGGCCTGTAGCTTGATTCCAGTGATGGACAATAGCCAGGAGACGACCACACGGTTGATAGATTCTACAGAAATGTATGCAAATATGTTGGATGACAAAGATGATCTACACAGCTCAAGGTTAGATACATCAATCTCAGCCCGAAACAACAGGAGCTTGACGGATGCCATCCAAACAGACAAGATCGAGAAGACAGCAATAAATCCATCACTATCAGGTAACGGTTTACATTTTACTAAAAATGAAAGAAGAAGAAGGAGGGGTTCAGGTTTTGTGAAGCAATTCCAAGATCATTCGTAATAGACAGCTTGGCAATCGAGTTAGTCGGGAACCGATGTGGAATCAGTTGTATAGGGCATCTGCTTATTACATACCACCAAATTATAGAAGTAGCAAACAAGGGCACAGAAATTTTAGGAACAAGCTGTTAATATAACTCAGAAAATTCTACTACTGAAACTAGTGATAGTAAATTCCACGCGTTAACTAGTTTTTCGTTCTTAAGGATTATATATTTTTTTAATTTCACGGTGGTGCAAAAGTATACATGTTATTTTTTCAATTAACAATAGACGACTTACTATTGGCTTGTTGATACGAAAACAACACTATCAGTTATACAAAAGAAGCATTGCCTATGACAAAAAATATTTTAAGGCTATGAGTATGGAAATATAATGGTTTTACAAAAGCAGCTTTAAAGCAAGAATATTTGAGATTGAGCAGTATAAGCTTCGTTTATTCAAAATATTGTGCGTTTAATTGTCTGTATAAAGGCTTTTTAAATAAGACTAATTTTAGTTTTCACTCGATTGAATAATTACTACTTTTTGATTTATAAATTGAAATTTAAGGGTTTTATGTCGAAAGAGATCAACAATTCAAGTATATTATTACGAATTGCGGGTGAATTAGGTAAGCCTGCTTGGGGGTTGTTAGGGGTGGTCTATAAGGGTAGTAGGGGTATGTGGGAGTGGAAATTTAATAATATCGCAGTCGCATATGATAATAGGCATCCTTCCGAATATTTTTGAATTTTGTTTTATTGAAATCGGACGAAAATTGAGCTGTGGCTGGACTTTTGTCCACTTTTCTACACTGTGCGCCGTGGCACTGTGTAACTAGTAATATAAACCTTTATTATCTATATATTTGGAACTAAAAATGAAAACAATAAGAATTAATTATAACTTTATTCATAATAAATTTTGTAAATAAATCTTTTTTTATTATATCTCCCAGCAGCGTCTCAACGTAATGAAATACTTATCTCTAGAAAGTAACGAAACCTAAAAATATTTATCAAGTATATTATATACTTTTTGAGGCGTTAACAGTATGAAAACTGTACACTGTTTATTGCACTACAGCGATAACAAGATATCTTTTTTGAATTATTCACACCTATTATGTTGATCAAAATCATTCCTATTTATCAGAAAATCACATTTTGGTAGTAATCATCACTTAATGAAGTATTTTTTTTTGTCCTTGTTGCTGTTAGTTGATATTATTGTAATGGTTATTTGTACAATGGTTGTTATATATTACCATTTTCATTCATTAATATTTATAGTTACTAGATTTATATTTTTATATTAAGTGGGCCTAGCACTCAAAGCGAAATTCCAACTCGTTCACTTTAAAAACTAAGACGATAGAGGGAACGGCCTCTGTAAATACGCTGTGAAGTACAGTTTATTGGTTGTTTGTAATGGAGACGTAGAAGTTTTGAAGTGCTTCGCTTGGTAATGTACAAACTACTGCGTCTAATAGGATCGGTATCTGAGTACTTCTCTCAAGAACTGAGTTACACTTCCAAGTTAAACGCTCGAGACAAGTTAGTAGTAAGAAAAATTTCGATACTTTTATAGCAATAGTGTAAAATATCAAAACATGTCACACTTACCGAGATCTAAGATATATTAAAAAGTTTTGAACACACAACTGCTTCGTATTGAATTACTCAAATTTAGTAATAATTGTTGTTAATTTAGTGTATTGATATAGGATATCGAGATAAAATATATAGTGGTAGGTTGGAATATTAACATAGTATTAAATACACAAGACAAAATACACAAACAGAAACAAAAATACGTTTATAGTTTTCAAAAGGGAAACTTAATATTAGTGGCGGCAGCAAAGTATTAGGGCTTTAGCTTTCATACATAATTCTAAAAAAATCCAACTCTTCTGCTTAACCGAGATATTGCGATTCACACTGGAGCACCCGGAACCAAATTGATTCGACAAGACACACGAAAGCACCATTCCAGTCACTGATCTACGTTGCCCATGTTTTGAACAAGAATCAGTAGTGAGTAAAAAAGAAAATGAATAGTAGTACTTGTAATTAGTTATTTCACTGTTGAACTAGTAAAATTTTGAAATATTTTTTTATAAGAAACTGAACTGCATTGTAAACATTCACTTTTTAGGTGCTGAAGTTATCTTGAAAACTTATATCTTTTTTAACTCCCACCAGCACTCAGCTCGTTGGAGCTCGTTGTCTCGGTATTCATTCAGGCAGAAATTAAAAAAAATAACATAATAGTAGTGACATGTCAGTATATATATGAAAACTTAATTTACTTTCCTAAAAACAAAGGTTAGGTTATTATGGAAAGTGATATGCACTTTATAGAGAACTAGCGGACCCGACAGACGTTGTCCTGCATGATATTTCAAGCGATTAGGATCAATATAGATAAATAACCTAGATACCGACTGCAGCGCCATCTGCCGGGCTGATTTGTGAATCTAAACCATTCCCAGATCCCCTTGAACACACACAAAAAATTTCGTCAAAATCCGTCCAGTCGTTTGAGAGTAGTTCAGTGACATACACACTCACAGAAGAATTATATATATTAAGATAAGTTTGTTGCACACGTAATTGACATAATTTTGCTGTACCTGCCTCCAGGAAAACAGTGTGTTTGGGCAAAACTAACAACTCGTTTCTAGGTGTGCGATCCTATAATGAAATCCTGATATTACACAAATTTTAAGTCTAAATCAATTTAAGTCCATTGTAAAACGAAAGATTTGCTTTAAAGTTTATACTTAGTGGTTGATTACCTGGAAGATTGCTTTTAGAGTCGCAGGCTATTTCAAATAATCAGTACAATGTAATGTGAACGAATATGTTTCTCATTTTCTAGCTTATTTTATTATAATTCTTTCTACCTCTTTTTTAACTTCTTTTTCCCTAACTACCTTATTTTAATAGCCTAATTTTAGTTTAGTTTCTTTTAACACACGATAAATTAGTGTTTAACTGAATATTATATGTTGTACACTAAATTTTGTAATAGGTATCTGATGATTTAAAAGAGTAGCCAAGAGTTTGTTTTCCCGATTTCTTCTTATAAGTCTCAATTATTTGAAACTTATGAATAACACAGGCTGGTATTGAATTATTTATTTTTATATTTATTTCAAATTTGGCAAGGCAACCTATAAATGCGGTAAAGCTGTGTTTATTGATATATAATTATAAATATTTTTACATGAGACGATTTCAAATAATTGGTGAACAATTTTATGAAATAAAGATATTTAATTAGAATTTAGTTTGAAGTTTGACTAAAAGTATGATTCAAATGACCCTTCCAATCCTTTGAGACGTCTAGGCTCCAGGGTGCGATAGTAAAACATCACACATACATACATATGTCTCTCTATAAACTCGAAAAATATAAATCTCCGTCTTGCGTTGTCGGGTTAAAATAAATATTTTACATCGCATAAAATGGTCTATAACACATGATGGCTAAAATTTCATGTAGTTCTTCTCTCAATGAGTGCCTCTTCTACGTACCTGTAAGAAAGTAAGGGTACGTCCAAAATTAGATACTTGGACTTGTGTGATAATGCCGAAATTATAAATCGCAAATAAGGATGTGAGGACATTATTCATAATTTTACATTTTTTCTAGTTAGATTACGTATCCCATTAGCGTCGAATCAAGTTTGGATGTGTTGGAGCCTGGAATATCTAATCTAACTTAGTTGAAAACTGATGTTGTGTGCCGACAAGTTCTATCAATTTTGCGTTTGTATTTAGAACAAGTTAGGTTAATCGGCACACGTCTTCGGAATTCGGGATAATGTTGATAGTTACACCAAGTTATGATTTCGATTAACATAATAGCTTAGCGGTTCTACTTATGCATGTACTTTGTAGGATTCTATACCATTATAGCATACCGGGTATGTGAGTGCTGACAGTTGGCTCTAGGTGAATGGCTTCAAAATTAGAACTATTTATGAACTTGAAAAGTATTATAAACTATACTATTACTATATATAAATACTGATATGATCTGTGGGGTTTTCTATGTAATCCATGACTAACGCAACCTTTTCAAATGATCCCCTCGCTACTTTTGACATCTGAGCACAACTGTCTAACGAACAAAAATGGCAATAAACATCTCGTCTTCTGATAACCACAACCCATTCCAAACCCATCAAGATAGGCCTTGGAACTAACGGAGTCCATGAGCGCTGGCCTGAGGGCCAAGGACGGGGCTATTTATCGCCCTATCCGAACTAGGTTTGAGACGGCAACGAGACATGTTCCACGCGCGCCTCTCTAAATTTTCGGGGGAGTTGGGACATTCTACGTTAGACCTCAGGGCCATCCGATATACTGGATCACCATTTTCTAGGGTGATATAAGTGGATGAGTTGATATAAGTGGATATAATAATATATTAATATAAATATATTATTTATCTTTACATTATACTTATTAACATTGTACTACCAACCTAAAAGTAACTAAAGCTTTGTAACTGAACTTTGAGTCCGACCGTCAGAGAGTTGCATATTATATTATAAGCACAAAGTGTTTTTAAACAAATACTTTTCAATAAATTGATGACAGTAAAAATAAAATGGTCACAGATGATCGCAAAAGAAGGTATTGAATGTATTTTATGAGACATTTAGACACGGCCGAATAGAAAATCAGCTGTAAATGTGTGCTGCCAGTGAGCGCTGTGTTTCGCCGAGTGAGTAAGGCAAAAATTTGCTCTTTAGGGGGAGCCCCCTCAAAAACTTGCAAAAGTTTTTGAGTTGCAAATTTATCATCAGGATCAGGTGATCCCACAGGCTTTCACCTCACTGGGGCTTACAGCCAAGCTTATTGGAATAAATTAAAAAGAGTCCTCGGGATCATTTTCGGGTACAATGTTAGGTATTCAACAATATATGTATATGCCAAGATATCCGTTTGTCTGTCTTGAAGAAAATTCGTTCGGAATTTTAAACAACAAGGTAACTAAAACCGAACTTTTAAAGAACCTTGTCTTCCTAAAGTAAATCAAAACAGCTTTGTACAAAAGTCTGTAGCTACGTTTTAATCAGCTGCAGTAAATTCAGATCAGCTTAACATTTTCTCAGACGGTCTAAAGTTTCCATCACCTTTTCTGATTTGTCAACGGCCACGGTTTCTCTTGAATTTCGCACATTATCCTAAACACGAAGAAGTTTTATACTTTATTACTTTTGTACCTCCGTAAGGTAGATCGAGTATTTCAAGTCATAAAAACTGACTTCTGTTTTCAGTTTTCCAATTACAAACAACTGCCATTGTTTTGAACGATTTTTCGTCAGTGTCTATCACGATGCATTTACTTGAATATTTGATAAATTCTTTAAAGGTTCGAAACAAGAAATAAGTGATAAAAATGTCATCATAAAAAATATGCGGATATCCAATTATTCATTGCTTCGATTTCTGTTATGGATAACAAAATGAATAAGATTTTTATGCATGAATCTTTATGAAAAATAAGTGCTTAAATTTAGATAGTAAAATGTACGGTGTGCAGATCTGATGTTTTAAGATATGTTAATTCTTGAGACTTAGGAGTGGTTTTCGAAATCTAATAAATATAAACAAGGTGTGGATTGCATTCATTTGAAATGGATGCATTTGATAATTATTTACAGCCATCGGTTACCTTCTTGCTAGACGTATTTAGGCTTGCTAGTATAAAATATTAATAAGTGTCCTTATTTTTTGTCAAGAATTATCTTTTTCATTCCTGTGTCACAATACATTTTCCCCTGGATGAAAGGTAAGTGTATATTATTTTATACATCCATAATTACACGATAATCATAATATATGGTACAGCACATGAAATACTAACAATTATATATAGATTTTTATATTTAAAATAGGTAAGTAAGTCATTTCCTCTTTCGATCACATTAATTATCTCAATTAATGTACTTGAGATTCTTTTATTTGTTTTTAAATGTGGAAAATAAGCAGAAAAAGTTACAAACGTTATGTAATTCTTGACTTTGGCACACGAAGTAGTAATAACAAGTATTGTAGTCCATTAAATTGATAACCCTTTACAAGGAAAGGAAGTCAAGGGACTTCCACGGTCACTAATGATAAGATAGTTCAATTGGTAGATAAACAGAATATTCTTATCTAAGGAAAATGGTAGCATAAAAGTTTTTTAACAAAAAAAAAAAACAAATAGTTTATAGTTTGAAATGTGTAAATTCTGGAAAAGTTCTTATTCCGTTTCAGTTAATATTTCAAAAGTACACTCAAACGAATTATAAACACCCAACATACATAAAGTACTGTTGCCGCACAATGAACAATTTTCACAAGGCTTTTGTTTTAAGCATACTACTCCAAATTCCAACAGTCGTTCTTTGTAGTGGCTCATGTCAAACAAGTTTGTATATGGATACACAAAGTAAATAGGTTTATTTATTCCGAATTAAGTATATTTTAAGCCAACTGCTCAGAAACGAGGGTTATGTTTTTCTAGTGTATGTACATAGGTATAATGTGGAAGTTAATATACATTTTTTATTATTTATGGTAAATTATTTTTTATAACATTTCGGATATAAATTATAGAAGTTTGTTGGCAAATAAGTACTGAGCATTTTAAAATATCACATCTTCATCTTATACTACTTTATCTTCAACTAACATGACTATATTAATGCATTCGGGTTTTATATATATATATATATTCTTTTATAATTTTGGCTGTTACCTTGTGTTGGTGACAACGATATGCAAGAACTTTAATTTCATAACACTTATGTAACTAACATTAGTGAGTGTGGTATAAAGTAGCAATAATGCATACATATAAAGGGTTTTTTAAGCAAAATAAAACAAAGAATTTAGATGAAGATGATTCAAATTTTTATTGTATAACAAAGAGTAAGGTTTGGCAATTATGAACGAAAAATTATATCTGGCAAATGGTGGATATTTGCCAGACCACGCTGGAAGATGTAGATTTTTTCATCAAAATTTTTAATCACTAAATGGCTGGTCTATTTCGTTAATCGTGTCACGGATTTTGAGTTTTAAGGCTGCAATTGATTCGATTGGCTCCGTAAAGACTTTGTCCTTAACATAGCCCTACAAAAAAATAATCCAGTGGTGTTAAATCACACGATATGGCTAGCCACTTAACAGCTGAATTTCGTAAAATTATGCGATCGGGAAATTTATATATAGGTATGCTTAGTAAGTATGACAGACAAAGTGGGCCTAAAGATAATTATGTGCCACAATAAGCGACATACAGTATTGATTCCTAATTAAAACATTTTTGTTAAAATCATGGTGTAAAATCAAAACGATTTAATTGATACTGCACAAGGCTTACAGTCAATGGATTTAACAAAGACGTCGTACACTAGTCTCACCGTATTCACCACATGATTTGCATTCCTTTCATAGCGATTGGCATTTTGCTAACTTTAAGGGCGCTGTTCATATGACATCGACTACAGTGAAGAAAAATAAAAAAAAATATTAGATGCCCACTACTACTTTCGTTATAATGCATTTATAGCCAATATTTACGCACTTATGTTAAAGCTAATCAGCGTTTCGTTATAATTGGTTATGTAGATAAATATTTACTTGTTAAGTAGCCGATTCGATTACCGCTTCTTGCATGAATAAAACAAATATTTTATAGATAAGTTGCTAGATAACCATTATTTTTTTTTTATATCCGAAAAAAAATATCAATAAAAATGTACAGATAGGGGATATCTTCTTTTATCTAGTACATAATTATTCCACACCGTAATAATAATTCAATGTCACGGAAATAATTTTTAAACTTCCTGATATTAATGTAAATTATCTAGCTTTATTTAGTATAACTTTCATCAATGCACACAATGAACCACTAGGTGACATAAAAATGTTAGAGCTCGTATTCGGTCAATGATTGGGTTGAGGGAAGGATAAGCGAGGGTACCGGAGGCCCACCCACCCTTTTGGGGGGGTGGGCCTCCAGTACCCTCGCTCACTCAGTAAATATAACGCAAGCCTTGTTTGACAACCGGTTTTCTATAAGTTAAATTAGCAATATGTGTATGTGTGTGTAATCACCATTAAAGCTTTATTTCTTGAAGTTACGTTAAATAGCAAAAATGCGCATACCATTTCTTTAGACAAACATCAGCAAATAATAAAATTTTTCACTTGATGCCTGAGCCTAAAACAAAACTTGTCAAGGTATTTAATGAGATATTGGTACCTTACCTATCGCAGGAATTACCATTTCCTTTCTGAGGTACAGAAACTTTGGAGTAAATCCTTGCGTTAGTGGAAAGGTAAGTAGACACTAAAATATATCTTCAGCTAGAGAAACATGAATTATACCAGGTAGCGTTACGGTAATGAAGGTATATAATTTTATTATGACATATGTAGGGGCTCAGGTGCACAACCGATACGGCCGCAAGTAATAGCCGACGTAAAATGGAATTCTGTCCTATCGCACACCCTAGTCAATGATACTGAATTCGTTATTGATAAGTTGGGAACTTGTACGGTATTTCAGATGAGAAAAGATGTTTGTTATTTACTCGACGAAAATGAAGATGGGGTTAAATAAAGCAAATACTATACTTTTAGATACACTTATGATTTAAATCCATTATTGTTTTATCTTTTTAATAGATAACCTTTTTGGATTAACCCGGACTGGACTGTTGTCTCCGACTATCCCAGACTGGAATAGGTATGAGTATATGTGTTATGTAAGAATTTAACGTACATAGTAGAAGTCTTAGTTATTATTCAATTGTCCATTATGACAGATACCTATTATGTACAATGGCACAGATACAACGTTTATGGTTTCACGAAACTCAAGCGCTTACAAATGGGATTCACCGATTCTTTGCCTTCATCGGTGTCAATTACTCACTCAGTTTATACATCAAACTTCAACACTTGTTTTATTAACTGAAGCTATAATAATGATTTTATTTAATACTGTATGTAAAAAATTTATTACAACTTTTCTACGATTATCACGAATGGATCCATCTTGCTCCAGTTTTAGAAGAGAAGAGAGCAGCGAAATGACAAAAGTTAACAAATTTTTGTTCTTGCAAAGTTGCCATAAGTGCACTTCGAGATGTTGTTAGCCTAAGCTCTGTAGCAATCAGAGCGTGTAAACGAACTTTCTTAGAAACGTTTATTTGCAGAAATAAAGACAATCGTCATTGCTGATCGTCACAGTATGAAGGCAAATATAATTTTCTATTTTATTGGGATAAGTATGTTATAATTAAATTATTTTTTCAAGTTTTTCTATTTCTATGTAATGGGCACACTTCTTCTAAGAGGGATATTTCATAATTAATTTATTGTAGTGTTTTTGGGTAGTAGAGCCACGCTGACTTCAGCAGGAATGGGCCGGCTCGACCGGGGCAGTACTACCCGCTCACAGAAAACCAGCCTAAAGCGACATCATTCGTGCTGTCGTCTTTCGCTGGTGAGTGAGTGCGCCGGAGGCCCAATGATGCAGGGGTGACAGTTATCGTGGTATGTGTGTGAGCAGTGGAGTGCTCGTTGAATCATTGTGAGGTTGGCGTGGATCGAACCGTCGGCCAGGGAGACCCGTAGAAACGGTGGTGCCGCTGGCCGCCCGCGGCATAGAGAGGGGCCCAACCACGGCTAACCACCCTGGGAGGCTGCCCCGTCAGGTCGCGCATAATCCACGGAGTGGCTCGTCGTGCCGGTTGGTGACCGGACGGTGGGACCCGGCGTCCATTTCTGGGAGGGTACGGGGGCCCTTCCGTCCGGCGGTTCGGTCTCCGCCATGCCTCACCGTTACATGATGACACAGTATTTTCAGTCTCAGTTTACACAGTCACGATGACTGTCATGCCTTTTACGCCCCCTTTCCCAACTCTTACCATGGCAGTACAAAAAAAGAAAAATGGTCCAACAGCGGCATCCTCCTCTCCCACCAACCCGCTTTTTGAGGTGGAGTTCACTAACATACGTGGACTCCATGCAAACCTCAGCGCCGTACACCAGCACCTTGAGCTCGGCCGGCCATGCTTTTTCTTACGGATAATAAATATGAATAGGATAGGAAATATACGTTCTAGAGGAGTGCTTCCTCGCGAGGGCTGGGGTATGTCTTTTCGTCAGGGCGGATGTTTGTTGTCGCCGTCTGCACTGCCTAGAAGACGCATCCTTCTCCATCCTTTGGCTACACGTGGATTTTGGCTCTATGAGCCGGATCTACGTTTGCCTTTATCGGTCCCATTCCGGAGACTCCGAGACAACTCGACTCTTTGACTACATGAGTCACGCAACAGACAAAGCGCAGGAGCAGTTCCCGACCGCCGAACTGGTGTTTTTGGGAGACTTTAATGCCCACCATGACTTCTGGCTGGGATCTTCCAGAACGGACCACGCTGGTAGAACTGCCCACGCATTCGCTCTCACGCATGACCTTACCCAACTGGTACTCCAGCCCACCAGGATACCAGACATATCGGGTCAAGCGCCCTCTTTGCTAGACCTTCTGCTGACGAGTCACCCAGCGCAGTACAGTGTAACGGTTCACGCCCCTCTGGGATCCTCCGACCACTGCCTGGTGTCCACCTCGGTGCCTCTTGTTGCCCCACCACGGCCTGTGGTAACAAGGCGACGGTTATGGCACTACTCGTCAGCAGACTGGGATGGAATGCGGGATTATTTTGCATCCATCCCATGGGCTCAACGCTGCTTTAAAGACAGGGATCTGTCGCAAAGTGCGTCTGCCGTGACTGACGAAATCACTGTCGGTATGGAGTACTATATCCCCTACAGTGAAGTCGCCAGCACAAAGACCCGTCCCTGGTTCAATCGCGAGTGCACCCGTGCTGTCGCTCAAAAGCAGTCAGCCTACCGCGCATGGATCAGGGCCCGCGCTCATTGTGACCCAGACGTTGATCGCCTAAAAGCAGCATTTAACAAAGCCACTAAGGAATGCAAGAGGGCTTACATCAGAGCTGATGCCCAGCGCATTGCACGGTTTGGTCAAGAACTCGTCGCATACCCTACGGGTAGCCGTAAGTTTGTGTTTGTGTTTGGCGATTGGCCAAAGCCGTGCAGTCCAACTACTGCCAGCCTTCGCTGCCACCGCTGAAGTACCCTGACGGATCACTGGCCCACGAGCCGCAAGAGAAAGTGAAACTACTTGCTGACCTCTTTGCGGCTAACTCCCGAATCGACGACCGTAGCGCTCACCCGCCCACCATTGCAGCTTGCGACTCCGCAATGCGGGATATTCGCATCCGGCAGAGGGATGTCCGTGCGGAGCTTCGGTCACTCGATGTTCGGAAAGCCAGTGGACCCGACGGTATTCCGGCGGTGGTTCTTAAAAACTGTGCACCAGAGTTGTCTCCTGTACTGACGCGCCTGTATCGCCTGTCCTATTCCTCGGGAATTGTTCCGGAGGCCTGGAGAGAGGCGAACGTCCAACCCATTCCCAAAAAAGGCGACCGCTCCGATCCAGCTAATTACCGTCCTATAGCCGTCACCTCCATACTCTGTAAGGTGCTCGAGCGGATAATCAACACCCAATTAATCCGCCACCTAGAGGATCACTCCTTGTTAAATGATCGGCAATATGGTTTTAGGCCGAACCGATCCACGGGTGATCTTCTAGCGTACGTCACACACCTTTGGGGTGAGGCTATGGATAGGCATGGGGAGTCCTTGGCCATCGGCCTCGACATTGCCAAGGCCTTCGATAGGGTCTGGCATCGCTCGCTTCTCTCCAAACTTCCTGCATTTGGTCTGCCATCTCAGCTATGCAACTGGGTTGCTGCCTTCCTCCACAAGCGCCACATTAGGGTTCTCTGTGACGGCGCGGCCTCTGACTTCCAGGAGGTTAGCGCTGGTGTACCTCAGGGCTCCGTCCTATCGCCCACGCTGTTCCTTCTGCATATCAATGATATGTTGGCTCTTGGCAACATACATTGTTATGCAGACGACAGCACAGTACACGGGCGATACTTTGGACATCCTGCTGCCAAGCTAGCAGACGTTGAGGGAAAACGACAGGAGCTTGTTGCTGAGCTCGACCGGGTCCTGAGCCGCATCTCTCAATGGGGTTGTGAGAATCTGGTCGAGTTCAGCGCCAAGAAAACACAGGCGTGCGCGTTTTCAAACAAAAAGTCTCCATTCCTTCCCCTTCCTACTCTTCAGAACACTCAACTGCCACTACAGGATAGGCTTAGTATACTGGGTATGGACATCTGTCGGGATCTCAATCCGCGTGATTACATCGAGAGCGTCACTAAGGCGGCCTCGCGGAAGCTCGGTGTATTGAACAAGGTGAGACGGTTCTTCTCGCCCGAGCATCTGTGTCTTTTATATAAGACCCAGGTTCGCTCCTGCGTGGAGTACTGCTCTCATCTTTGGGATAGCTATGCGCAGTATCTGCTTGACGCTCTCGATCGGTTGCAGCGACGCGCAGTCCGTATTATAGACTGTCCTGAGGTCACCCAGTCTCTTGAGCCCCTGCAGTTGCGAAGAGATGTCGCCTCTATGGCAGTTCTCTATCGCCTACATCACGGGGAGTGTTCTGACGAGCTCTTCCAATTGGTCCCACCTTCTCCCTTCCTCTACAGGACTACACGTGCTGGCCTGAGGAGTCACCGTTTGCGAGTCGAAGATATGCGATCCCGAACGAAACGGTTTGGCTCTTCTTTCCTGTGCCGATCAGTGAAAGCCTGGAATCCCCTACCAGCGCACGTGTTTCCTTCCCAATTTGATCCCGGGTCTTTTAAGCGGGGCGTGAAAAAGCATCTCACCAGGCCGCCATAGTGTGGGTCACCATGCTGCATTGACTAGACATGCAATGAGGATGATGACCACCACTCTTGGACTCTTACTTTATTGCTTTCTCTTTCTCGGACTTTATTGCTTACCATCAGGCAAAGTGAAGTCATTATGGTAGGCTTACGAATAAAAAAAAAAAAAAAGTAGTAGAGAAGATTGACACTCCTCTAAACCATATCTATTCCAACTGATGTCGTAGTAAGCAAGGATAGTATTAATTTAAATTTAAGTTATGATTAAAGCGGTTAGTGTCTTGTCCGTATTTTATTTTGTATCACTTTTCAGTAGCAGCACAAAGTCCTATCACCAGGAGAACTATCAACAAACTTCTGAATGTTTGTATGACGGCTTAGGCATCTTGTTAAATTTCATAATGATAAAAATATCCTTGTGCTATTGAGAAATATTTTTTTCTAAAGTTTTGTTATAATATATAATGTAGCAATATGTCACTCATTTCAATAAGAAGAAAATAAAAAAAATGTTGTAAATCAGATACTTACATCGGCTATAACGATTATTTGAGAGGCGATTTTGTATGATCGTGAATGTCGATATATACGGACAGTTGACAATGCTTTGCATGCAAATTCAATGAAGATGATAACTGAGAGTCATTATAAAAGTAAAATCCCGCCACAATGATTGCTGAATATTGAATTATTCCTTTTTTTTGGTTCACTGATTCCAATGAGAAAAGACGACAAATATTCTTGACAGACCGATATGAAATCATGCCTCAAGATGCTTCTTAATAAGGATAGAACGTAAAAATATATTACCCATCAAGCGAAAATTTTCTTAAGTTTACGACTCATTTTCATGAGAGCCGACTTTTGGCGAAGATCCAATTACAGGATTTGCGGCATGAAGTGATTTTTTTATTTCTCCTTCGGCATTTTAAATCTAAACGGACTTAAAGAAGGGAAAAATAATGGGTTTACTCAGACGCGAACTGTTTACACAGATTCCTTTTTATTATAAATAGTAGTTTCAAGTCTAACTTAAACTAGAATTTTGTGTTAATTTTATTTAAATTTACTTTCTGTGACTTTGTTGATCATCCAAAGTGTAATTATAGAGGGTAATCAGTTTAGTTCTCATATTTATTTATTTAAAATATTAAGTAATAGTAATAATAATATCAATTTAAATAAATATTATTTTGTTAACTAGTACTATGTATTATTTATCGATCAGTTGTAAGGTGATATATTTCATGTTTTTTTATTTTACGGTTTGTATTAAAGTATATCACCTAAATGTGTTACTTATGATGATTCATACTTTTATTTTAGTTTTCGGTACCTAGCTCGCGAAGTTAAAGATTATTATTGTAACAAATGTATCCTGCCTGTCTCCCACGAAGGGACAAAGGCGTGGGTTTATGAGCTATGTATAGTTCCTATAAGAGTAATATGAATTATGATAGAAATATTTTTTTTTAACTTCTTTTTATGATATAAACTAATAACTTTCTAATATTTTTTTTCTAACTGGATGCTAATTGGCAACTTCTCTTCTATCTTGCAGTACGTATAACATCAGAATAAATTTTAACTTCTCATTTTAATGATATAGTAATAAGATTATGAAGTATTGTTATCAGTAGTAGTAGTATCAGTTCTTTTTTCTATTATAATCGTCCTTAGAGTTGAATAGTCGTTCACTATTTGACAGAAGTGGTTCTTGTTTTGCTAAATTACTACTAATTATATAGTATCGAGCTGTAAATACCTAGGTTCGTTGTATGGACTAGTTTGGGTCAAATTTCTCTAACACAAAGTGAAACCAGCACAAAGAAGAAATTTAATTCTGCAGTGAACGTATTTTCTGAGACGATAATAAATTTTATTTGTAATTAGAACGAAAATAATACAGGAATACTCTTAACTTTAGAATATGTAGTTAGCCTGTTTTTTAATTAGGTAAAAACTTTTAAGTATTAATATACCTATTTTTTTATTTATATAGTGTGTTGAAGAAAATGTATCATCTTATTATATCTTTGCCGGTATCCCACATCAAGATTTCTATATAATTTTACTATATAATTATAAAGTCTAAAATATTTTAACAAAAACGATGATATTAAATCATATATATATATATATATATAAACATATTCTTTCTTTTGTTTTCTTTCAATGTAATCTAAGTAAATAATTAATTAAATCCAACAAATTTAATCACGGGGATTATACATTATTCATAGTTGTTCCAGTTGTTACTTGTAAAATGTGCAATTTTGACAGTCAGTCCTATTTGACAATCCTATTTATTTTGTGCTTAGTGATCCTAACTGCTGAGCCAGAGGTCGTGGGTTCGATTGCCACACGGATCAAAAGTTTGAGTGATCCACAAATTGTTGTCCCGTATTTATATGTTTATCAAGTCCTCGCTAACAATGGAATTATTCCCAATGCGAGAAGTTTTGAAGTATTTTAGAGAAACCCTATAAACAATATATCACGAATCAGTGGTTGTTAGGGTGTGCCGTGGCTGGGTGAGCGAAGAAGGATAGTGAAATTTCAGTGGACTGTATAAAGTGATAATTATGTTGTACCAAAGTACTAAAGTTTACTACAATTAGTAGGTAGTTGCGTCTACGGAAAAACAAAAGTAATAAATTGGATGCGCGGGCGCGGGCTTTCGTGAAGACTAGTAACAGCCTCCTTTGTCGAAGACCAGCGGCGTGCCAGCCGGCAAGTCATAACCTCGCCCCCCCCCTCCTCAGACCCCGCATGAGAGTGTATGCCTCAACAGTGGTCTAATCTTTATAAGCTGTGTCTACCAAACAAACTTGCGTTAAATATAGTATTAAAAAATTGATCTTTCACCCTCTTTCTGTCCACCATCCCCTTGATAATCTGATAATGTGATTACAGTAAATTCAAAATAATTCTGCTAATTGTTGGTAGTACCAAAACGTTTACCACGAAACATCACCAGGAACATTATATAAGACTATATCACTCGTATTTGTTATCAAGTTTTTAAATATATTCCTTTGAAAACTTAACAACATTGTCGGTTCAGTTCTAGTCGTATATATTGAAGACAACAACAGAAAATCGAAATCGCCATCCCCAGAGAACCACTTTATCTTAAATTGGCAACGAAAATAGCTTGTAAGGCGGCAGTTTGTTTAATAGCACAGCTTATGTAACTTCGTTGGTGTACCAATCCGAAGAACGGAAACTAACTTTCTTACTGCAGATTGTAAATTGACTTACTTAATGCCCATTTGAATAAAATACACAAGAAACGTATTTCTTTTCTGTATTTAAAGGAACATTTTAATATATTTTCGTCGGAACCGTGGACTGAATTACAATATAATTGACTTTTGTTTTTAAAGTGTTTGTTATTTATTTGCAGTAACCGATTTCATTTTCTATAAGCAGTGAAGAACTTATGATACCATATGCCTTAAATAGATACAGGATTTTTGAAATCAATACAAAGTAAGGAAAAATAAAACTACTTTAGGGAACCTGATGATAGATAAGTTCAAAGATACAATACATGAATATTTTCGGTGAGATTGTGTTCCGCGGGGGGAAATTTTCCTATAAACGGGTGATGTTCATTAAAGTAGTTTTAGCAATACGTTAACGGCGTTCTGTCAAGATTTAAATACATAAATCGCTTACCTCTAAAGTATATGTTTAAAGATTGCCCTGACTATATATATTTTTTTATAAGAGGCACGTCCTATCTTACTATGTACTATTATTAATAAAAGCGAAAGTTTGTATAAAATAGCACATAGACATTTTTTGTTTGAAATTTTAACGTGAAGCTTTGGGCAGGTGTTAGTGTTTACATATTTTAAATATCTGGTCATCCCAGCTATAAATATGGACGTCGCTGGAAAATGCGTCGCGTTAATAAAATGAAATGTACTTAAACAAAATACCCTCCTCGATAACAAATTTTCATAAAGGATTTCGCGAAGCCTTGAAAGTTTATGCCGTGTTGTCACCGACTCAGCTTCGTAGAATATTCTGTAAAACACTTCGCCAAACTTTAATAATGTAAACTTACTTCCCCAACTGTTTATCATAGTAATAAGTACTGTCAATCAACGTGTGCACCTTTGAAATATAGGAGATTTATATTAGGGAAGATAGTTATGTAAATATTATAGTGAAAGATCTACGACATTGCTCATTGAAATGTTTTTTGATATTACATTGTAGCTGATTCTATCAATATCGAATCGAATTTGGATTAAATTCGATTTAATGAGTGACGAAAACTACTATCATATATCATTGTTATTAACGTGTAAGTGGATAAAAATTTTATTGTCAGACACAGGACACTTAATAACTTCACCTGTACCTCACTAACTAAACAAATCTTGCATTATCTTTGTTTTTTTTTTTTTATGAAAAGACAACTTCCACACTATGATAAAAATATATTCAAACAACGGACACAAGGAACATCTAGAATAATGTATAATTCATTTCATTTGAAGACACACATAAAATTACGTTTGAACATATCCGCTAAGATAAATAAAACTGATAATTTACCGTCCACGATTTTCTTGACAGGTAGTTAACGCACAAGGAAACTAATTTACTTTTAATGAAGTTATCACGAATGTAAGCAAAATAGTTAATGAATGGAATACAATAATCTAACTGTAAACATTGACAAAACCAAATATATACAGTTTTACAATAGACATACATGGAATATTAATTATTTGAGTGTGAAGTATAATAGCATATCTATAGAAAGCATTTAATGAAGTTACTTTTCTCTGATTCAACGTAGACAATCAGTGCTCGTAGGATTCACGTATTGAAAGGGTTTGTGTAAAACTATAAGTTTTCATATGCATTATTTCATCTATCAAAACTCTGCAGTCTAAAGATTGCAAACATATACGAGTAATTATCTCACAAAAGCAATTTATATGGACCATGTTTAATGCTAAGCCAACTTGCAAACAACTGTTTCGCAACGTGAAATTTTTAACATTACAAATGTAACGTATTTGTTACATTTACATTTGTATAAAACTTATAAAGATCACTGTGAAAACATATAACACAAAACACCCGGGCAGTTTTTGCTAGACTGTTTTTGCTAAATATCAGAAAGAAATACTACTATAATAATCGCTATCCAATGTCAATTCTAATCTATTTTAAAAAATACCGTCAGGGTTAAGAATTGAGATATTAATTTATTACCAAATTATAGGTACTTATAAACGGTGCTAGAATTTCTTAAGAATCATTGATCATTTTGTGCCAAAGCTTGGCTCTCCCACTGTAGATTACGGTACATTTCTGATTTTGAAGTGGATTTTATTGCTATGTATTCGTTTAGGGTTATAAATACAAATGGAATGCTAGATTTATTGTTATTTTTTGTTGTTCATATTATATTCATTTATTTATTTTTTTAATTTCAATTTATTATTATAATTATATTTATAATTAATTGATGTAATTTTAATTTGCATATTTTATGTTCGGTTAAAAAAATATGTTCCAAAATATTTGCAAGTCTATTCAAGATGAAATGCAATGATGCTGACTAAAACCTAGACTTAGCAATAAAAATTGTTAAAGGGAAAAAACCTATTTTTTCTAATGAATAAAATATTTATTATTGTAGTGTTAGCTTATAAATTAATAAATTAGCATTAAACATATATAAAGTTCAATCAGAATGATCTCCATTGGCTTTATTACATTCCTTTAAACATTGGGGCCAGTTATCGATAGAAACACGCCCTCTCTAAATATGAAAATTCTTCATTGCTAATCTTATAAATTGTTTTAGTGACTCCAGATTATCATGGCGTTTAGAACTTGCCATATTCTCTAAAACTGATCATAAATCATAATCTAGCGGATTAAGATCGGGATAAGATGACGGCCTTCAGGTCTGTCTGTATAAACTCGGTCAACAGTAAAAAAAATCTTGTCAGTAAATACATATTTTATTTAACCTATCTTTGCATACCGCTTAAGAAGTTGTTTTAATTTTACCAACCTATAGGCTGTAGCCTATAAGACATGTACTAGTCATTATTTAACTTATAACTTACAAATGAATACAGCCTATAAGATATGTACTACGAGTAGGCATTATTTATCTGATAACAAGTGCTAATTTAGCTTTTATAATACGTGACATGGTTCTAGGTGCACCTGTTTTATAATTTATAAAGCAGGAAATGAATATCATTTCCAGATATAAAATCTTTTACTTTCGGTCAGAATTTATTCGAATTCTTTCCTTTACTGCTTTGGTCACCTATTTTTGTACGAATGATAGGAGGAGTAGAGGAGGTTTGATGGTACGTATCAGTAGCCCGGTATATTCCACTAACATTCATTTAATAATACCTACCGGATGGAGAGTTTCAAAAACTGTATTTGGCTATATACCTACTTTGTATAACGCTATCATAGCAATTCAGTTCTATTTATAACCCCACTCCATTTTAATTTCACAAAAACATTTAACACCGATTGGCGCTAATATGAGCAAACAAAATTAATATTTATATAAGAATGACAGATACCAAATTTAAATGTAATATTATGTTTTTATTTTTTCATTTATAAGTATTTATGGCCAGACTAAGCATAGGTGTACATAACATCTTTGTTAATCAGATTTTCAGCGAATAAACTTCTATTTCATTTCATAATTGTAACTAGCATTAGTAGCATTCGTATCACGAATTACTATTACTTTTGGAATTTTTATTACCATACTTGATTATTAACATATATAATTATTTTTTGTAATTTAAACATAACATTCAGAGATAGGTAGAAATAGCTAGTAGGCGTTGCTCGCGTACCAGTGCTACGCATGCAACGTTCTCTATGAAGCATTGTAAGGTACCTTGTGTCACGTTGTTGTGTCCGTGTGCAATGCTGCGTCAAGGCGATCGTCAATTTGAAGTACTTTTCTTGTCTGTTTTGCAGTGTAAGAATGATACCAGAAGTGGAGACATTAGTAATGGAAGTTTTATGTTTCTCACCTCCAACTACAGTTTCATATATTTTTTCATAGAAATCTTAAAATTTCAATTCCCGATACGTCAACGTGCGTCAAGTTTTAAATAAGTATATTTTATTTCAGGGGCAGTAAAGGATTTCTTATAAAAGATTATATCGATATAAAATCGATAGTGTGTGTGTTTCTTTATTAAATCTGTTTTTTTTTAATAATTAACACAACTATTTCAAAGACTGTTATAATAGCGATGTGTTTTTCCTACGGTATGAAGTAAAATAATAAGAATAGATTAATAATATGTATCTACAAAATAGGCAGTCTGTACTAACTCTAAACACACTTATTATTTTTAAGATAAATAAATCCCAGACAAATGATGTCGTTAAATACACTTTAGTTGTCTTGGGTGGGAATTGAACCCAGGATGTCTGACTCAGCAGTCAGGATCACTAAGCACTGAACAAACAGTTCTACTCCTTAAATAAAACTTAAAATGTACTTAAGAACTATCGAATATCTTTAAATATTGCAATTAAATATAATAATAACTGTTCTACATAGTTTGCGCATCGTATTCTTATATCTACTGCAAAAAATAGAAACTACGGAAAATAATTCTTAAGTAAATCTAAATGTATTTTGAATTTTGTTAAGTTGTTAAGTGTCTAAAACATTATTTATTGAAAAAAATATTATCATTTAATTTTTAATACAGATTCATAAAATTGGTGAACAGTATCGTGCAAGTAATTATTTATTTCAGTTTCCTCTCCTTTTTAATGTAACTTCTGGTATCCATAAAATCAAATTAGGTTTCGATATTATCAGAAATGTTTGAAAATATGCTGCAATATTGAGCAAGTAGCACCAGATAACGAAGTATTTGTAGTTATTGGATCATCACGTTTATACAGACAGACAGACGCCGAAGTGATTTTTTTGTATAATATGTAATATTATGTGTAAACAAAACTTGTCATTATACAAATGTGTAATATTTAAATTCATAGAGTAGATTGTAATAATAATATTCAAAAGTAAGCAGACCTAGTACTGTGCTTAACACAGTTAAACTTTTTAAACTTATGGGAGCTGAACTCATGACTATTAAAACTTGCAACTCGTCATGTACTTAAATATTCTACTTATTTTATACTATAGGTGGTAGAGCCACGCTTATTTCAGCAGGAATGGACCAGCTCGACCGTGTGAGACCTACCCTCTCACAGAAAACCAGCCTAAAGTACAACATTCGTCGAGTGCTCGTAGAATCAGTGTGAGGGTGGCGTGGATCTCCCCACCACCGATGGCTCCACCTACGACACCTGAGGTGCCTAACGTGGATGATGACGACGTGCCTGAGGTCACTCGGGCAGAACTAGCGCTGGCGGTGCAACGGCTGAAAGCTAAAAGCACCGCCCCAGGACCTGATGGCATTCCAGGCTGAGCGTGGGTTCTGGCTCTAGATGATGAGACGCCGGCTCTTCAGCCCCGACTGAGAGGGTTGTTCAGCGCATGTCTCGAGCAGGACCAGTTTCCGTTCAAATTGTGGAAGACGGGGAAACTGGTCCTCATCCGAAAGGAGGGGCGCCCGGCGGACTCACCATCCGCCTACCAGCCCATAGTGTTGCTTGACGAGGTGTGCAAGCTCTTTGAAAGAGTGATTGCATGGCGCCTCGTCAAGCATCTCTACAGGGTAGGGCCGGATCTGGCGGACAACCAGTATGGTTTCCGTCAGGGGCGCTCCACCATAGATGCGATCATGCGCGTGAGAGCCCTGGCAGAGGAAGCAGTTTCCCAGGGTGAAGTGGTATTGGCGGTGTCTTTAGACATTCAACGTTCAACACTTTGCCCTGGAGTTGCATCAGAGAGGCACTACTGTATCATCGAGTGCCTCCTTACCTCTGCCGCATAGTCGGGGCATATCTGTCGGAGCGAGCCGTCATCTACCCAAGTAGGGCCGGTCTCGGTCGGCGTGAAATGTCGTGCGGTGTCAGGGGTCGGTCCTAGGGTCACTCCTGTGAAACATTGGCTACGACTGGGTGCTTCGCGGTGCATTCTTAGATGGTATCGCCGTCACGTGCTATGCGGATGACACGCTTGTGACAGCATGTGGCGGGACGCACCGTGAGGCAACTCTGAGGGCCACGGCCGGGGTTGCCCAAGTCGATGAGAGAATCCGGCGGCTGGTTCTTGAGGTGGCCCTGCACAAATCCGAAGCGTTGTTCTTTCACGGGCCTCGGAATAAGCCACCTGAAGGACTCAGCCTCATAGTAGGAGGCACTGGCATCGGCATCGAGCCCTCTATGAGGTATTTGGAGCTCGTACTCGACGGCCGATGGGACTTCGGATATCACTTCCGAAGTCTGGTCCCCAAGTTGGTTGGCGCAGCGCGTGCATTAGCACGGTTGTTGCCAAACGTGAGGGGGCCCGATGACTCCTGCAGGAGACTATATGAGGGGGTTGTGCGGTCCATGGCCCTTTATGGGGTCCCAGTATGGGCAGAGATCCTGAAGGCCAGCAATATCGCGCTATTGCGAAGACCGCAACGAGTGCTAGCTATCAGGATCATAAGGGGGTACCGCACGATCTCGAGTCTCCTGGCCGGAAGGAGGCCAAGTGGTGCAAGGAGGCGCGGGAGTTGGGTAGAAGTCCTGAGCCGCGTGAAATCGACGATCAGAAATCCCAACTCCGCCAGGTCCTCGTGGAGGAATGGAGGGAACGACTTGGGCAACCGAGCGCTGGGCACGCCGTTATTACGGCGGTAAGACCCGTTATGGAGGATTGGCTAGAGAGGCGTCATGGGACCCTCCCATACCGGCTGACGCAGGTGATCACTGGAAAGGGATGTTTCGGAGATCAAATCTGTGCCTGATCCGCAAGGAGCCAACGCCTGAGTGCCATCATTGCGATGGCCAGACCGTGGACACGGCGCTCAACACGCTGGCAGAATGTCCGGCGTGGGAGGAGCCGAGGCGTGATCTCATGGCGGCCATCGGGGTGGTGGTTCTCTCGCTCGGTAGCATGATTGCGGCCATGTTACGGAGCGAGAACGCGTGGAACTCCGCCGTCTCTTTCTGCGAGCAAGTTATGCTTGCCAAGGAGACGGCGGAGCGGGATCGGGAGAGGTTTAGAACTCTTCCGGCCCGCCAGGTCCGGGAACGGGCCAGGTACCACAGGCGACTCAGGCGCCGGAGATCGGAGAACGATCTCCGTCCTAAGCGCAGGCCTGGGGGTGACAGATGAGGCCATCTGTCACCCTAGCAGAAGCAGGCTTGGGTGGCGGCGCGGACGCTGCGGAGCGTGCGCGCCCTTGGGGAATAGTTACGGGAACATTGGGGTTCCCACACAGGAGGGGGCTATCTACAAACTGTAGGTGGCCCGAGGTACGTCGGGGTTCCAGGGTTTTCCTTTCTAGGGTGTACCTGGTTCCCCGGTATCTAGTACCCAAGATGGCGTGCGGTTTTAGTGGGTTCGAGTCCGACATGCCACCAGAAGGTGGTATCGGAGGGGATTTCCGCACGGAGAAAAAAAAAAAAAAAAAATGGGTGGCGTGGATCGAACCGTCGGCCAGGGAGACCCGTAGAAACGGTAGTGGGCCCAATCACGGGGGCGGGCCAATCCTTTGGCTTCACGTGGATTTTGGCTCTATGAGCCGGATATACGTTTGCCTTTATCGGTCCCATTCCGGAGACTTCGAGACAACTCGAATCTTTGACTACATGATTCATGCAACGGACAAAGCGCAGGAGCAGTTCCCGACCGCCGAACTGGTGTTTTTAGGAGACATTAACGCCCACCATGACTTCTGGCTGGGATACCAGACATATCGGGTCAAGCGTCCTCTTTGATAAACCTTCTGCTGACGAGTCCCCAGCGCAGTACAGTGTAACGGTTCACGCCCCTCTGGGATCCTCCGACCACTGTCTGGTGTCCACCTCGGTGCCTCTTATTGCCCCACCACGGCCTTTGGTAACAAGGCGACGGCTATGGCACTACTCGTCAGCAGACTGGGATGGAATGCGGGATTATTTTGCATCTATCCCGTAAGCTCAACGCTGCTTTAAAGACAGGGATCTGTCGCAAAGTGCGTCTGCCGTGGCTGACGAAATCACTGTCGGTATGGAGTACTATATCCCCTACAGTAAAGTCGCCAGCACAAAGACCCGTCCCTGGTTCAATCGCGAGTGCACCCGTGCTGTCACTCAAAAGCAGTCAGCCTACCGCGCATGGATCAGGGCCCGCGCTCATTGTGACCCAGACGTTGATCGCCTAAAAGCAGCAATTAACAAAGCCACTAGGGAATGCAAGAGGGCTTACATCTGATACATCTGATACAGAGCTGATGCCCAGCGCATTGCACGGTTTGGTCAAGAACTCGTCGCATACCCTACGGGTAGCCGTAAGTTTTGGCGATAGCCGTGCAGTCCAACTACTGCCAGCCTTCGCTGCCACGATGACCGTGGCGCTCACCAGCCCACCATTGCGACTTGCGACTTCGCAACTGTACTGATGCGGTTGTATCGCCTGTCCTATTCCTCGGGAATTGTTCCGGAGGCCTGGAGAGAGGCGAACGTCCAGCCCATTCCCAAAAAAGGCGACCGCTCCGATCCAGCTAATTACCGTCCTATAGCCTCCATACTCTGTAAGGTGCTCGAGAGGATAATCAACACACAATTAATCCGCCACCTAGAGGATCACTCCTTGTTAAATGATCGGCAATATGGTTTTAGGCCGAACCGATCCACGGGTGATCTTCTAGCGTACGTTACACACCTCTAGAGTGAGGTTATGGATAGGCATGGGGAGTTCTTGGCCATCAGCCTCGACATTGCCAAGGCCTTCGATAGGGTCTGGCATCGCTCGCTTCTCTCCAAACTTCCTGCATTTGGTCTGCCATCTAAGCTATGCAACTGGGTTGCTGCCTTCCTCCACAAGCGCCGCATTAGGGTTCTCTGTGACGGCGCGGCCTCTGACTTCCAGGAGGTTAGCGTTGGTGTACCTCAGGGCTCCGTTCTATCGCCCACGCTGTTCCTTCTGCATGTCAATGACATGTTGGCTCTTGGCAACATACATTGTTATGCAGACGACAGCAAAGCCAAAGCTAGCAGACGTTTAGGGAAAACGACAGGAGCTTGTCGCTGAGCTCGACCGGGTCTTAAGCCACATCTCTCAATGGGGTTATGAGAATCTGGTCGAGTTCAGCGCCATGAAAACACAGGAGTGCGCGTTTTCAAACAAAAAGTTTCTATTCCTTCCCCTTCCTACTCTTCAGAACAATCAACTGCCACTACAGGATAGGCTTAGTATACTGGGTATGGACATCTGTCGGCATCTCAATCCGCGCGATTATATCGAGAGCGTCACTAAGGCGGCCTAAGGTGAGACGGTTCTTCTCGCCCGAGCATCTGTGTCTTTTATACAAGACCCAGGTTCGCTCCTGCGTGGAGTACTGTTCTCATCTTTTGATTATTCTCATCATTATGGTAGGCATACAAATAGGGAAAATAGGGAAAGCGATTTATAAGTATTTTATGCAGCCCTTCGTAAGCAGAGAACCGTTTACAGCAGATAAGCGTATTCACCGTGTCTGAATTCCTTCAAAAACGAGCCTTCAGCCGACCAATATAGACTAAGGAATTTCGAATCTAGACTAGAATTTAAACGTTAGTTCTTTCATTTTTTACAAGATATAACGACAAACAAAAAGAAGTCTGCTTGTGGTTTAAATTAAATTACAACTGAACTCTTATTGAAATTGAAACCCCTGAAATAGTGTAATATGAACTTTTAATTACACTGCATACTACTACCCATGAATTCAAACACATCAACGAAGCTAACAGTCATTCATTAATATCTACTTCTACAACAATTACAATGTAATTATCTATTAAAACGTTATTTTGGCATATACCTACTGTTTGGAGAGTGGTCGACCGGGTGATATGTAATGCAGGTTTACTAATACAGACCAGTCTCTCTATGTCTACTCTCTAATTTATTCTTTAATATTTTTTTTTTATAAAAGAATAAATTAAACATATAGTAACATATATTATTTAATATTGTTTACGTTTTTTGTTAAACAAATCAATGTTTATGTTTACGTTTATAAACCTAGAATGTACAATGAGGTAATAAAAGTCGTAAATTGTTAGTATCCTTGTAATAATTTATTAAAAATAATTTATATTTTTCAAATTATGAGTAAATTACGACTTTACTTCGTATAAACAGTTTTATAAATGTAAGTACTTACCATACCCTCATTTATTTTTATCACTTTATTGTACACCAGTACAGGCAAATGTAATACAGGTGTATTGCGTTACACAAGAATGACAATTGCACTTCTAATAATTCAAAGTGATTTCTTTCAGACAACCTTGAATGTACTATTTCGTTACCGTCTAAACGTTTCAAGTTATTGTTCCTTTATTTAATTTTAGTCAATTACAGCATATATTTCTTTTTACATGTATATCTTTTTTTTTCTATGTATAAGCCTACCACAGTGACTCCACTTTGCCTAATGGAAAGCAATAAGTGGAGTCCAAGAGTGGTGGTCACCATCCTCATTGCATGTCTAGTCAATTTAGCATGACGACCCACACTAGGGCGGCCTGGTGAGATTCTTTTTTACGAAGTTAGTTATATTTATTCTACACATACGAAACAGAAATATAGAGAGAGGTGTTGTATATATATATCTCTTTCTTCCAGGTAACCTTTATTTTACTTTTTAAAAACTTACTAAGTAGTTGCTAATAACATTATCGCTCAATATATCTATCGTTACATCATACAAATTGAAGGTCCGGGCTTACGAATAATAACATTTAGTGCAATATATTAATCATTTGCAACGCAAAAACCAAATAGTATCACATCAGATAAAAGTCCAATATTTGATAGTGACATTTTATCATTTTAATTATCAAATATCATCAGATGGTGGAGTGCATTGAGTTTAATTTTGTTATTTCTGCAGCTAAGGGAAACTACCACGTCAGTAATATGAGAAGATAAGGGGGTCTCTTGCCCGTCTTATGTCTTATAATGACTGACAATAAGTTACAAGTTACTTATTTTTTTTACAAAGATGGTCTGGATCTATGTGAATATTCTTACCATCCATTTATTGATCACTAAATACTTCTACTAATATATTCACGATTTTGAAAAAAACTAAATACGGTAAACTATTTTATAAATTAAAAGTAAAAATCAATTAACTGTAATTTATCACATAACATACAAAGTTTTTGTTTTAACAACTAAATGACATAAGGTTTCTCCTCATTTGATATATCTATATTAAAAAAACAGTAGACAAGTGTCTACTGTTTTTTAATATAGATATATCGTGAAATTCAGAATAAGTGGTTCAATTTCATATTGTAGTAAGTATACAGGTAGTTTACTTAACATCTTTAGTAACTGAATGGGTACGGTCCCAATGGAGAAGTTTACAATCTGATCGCAGTAAAACTTATTCGAGGATGTTCTAACACGCCGACATGCGATTGCACGAATACTTTCCGCCATATTGGAAGTTTCACTCGAAACCCGAAAGCAAATACTGAGCGCCTACAAAAACTTGGACTATGTATTCTGAATGCATACAGCAGTGGAGACGCTATAATATTTATTTAAAAAAAAAAACTATATATAATATAAAAGGATCTATTACTTCTCGAATATGCGAAATGAAGAGCTTCGTGCAAAAGCATAATTAATTAATTAATTATTATTATTAAAAAAATATTTAATTACCACTTCTTACTTGTTCCTTTCATGAATCCTAACAACTTTAATTTATAATCTATGTTTCTAAAATGTAGGCTAAAGAGATTTCATTTAAAAAAAGTATATAAAAATCAACGGTTGCAATAGAGGTGGAATACTAGAACAACGTTCTACCTATTTAGCAATCCCCAATTTTTTATATGATTAAGGTTGTTCAATACATGAACATAAAGTTATGAATGTTGGTAGTTTTACAGATTTTGGACTGGTATAATTTTTTTTTTGGATTTTTTACTGTTACGAGAAGGCGGTTCCCCAGTATTAGGATATTAGGATGACGAGGATGGACCCTCCAAGTTACGTACTCATGACTTTCCCTACTATTGCACAACAACTTAAAGTATAGTTACTCATTACAAATAATATTAATCTCTTTTATATACACATATTATTTGTATATATATTTATTAGGTAAATTGAGATATAATGTCTAAATATTGTTAGCTAATATGCAATCAAAGTGTCACATATCATTAAATAAGCAATCAATATTCGATAACTATATCGTTGCTTATGATTAATTTAAATAGTACAAAAAGTTTGATAATGACTCGACTGACATCTAAAATTACGATGTATTTAGAACTAAACATGCATCAAAGTTTTAATAATAAAATTATCATGTAGCAAAATCATCTATTTGCACATGTATGCACTTTCCAAAGATATCATTGAGTAACTGTCATCTTTGGAATGTAATCTTCTCGGTTTTGGGTAATATTATTGTGTAAGATATTGTGAACCTTGTAATTGATGGTTTTGTAAATTACATGACCGAACGGATGTAATCATGGCCAACTCTTACGTTGAAAATCAGTTTATAAGGTTTAGATTGGTCAGGGTTCTTTTTGATAGAATCCGCTATTTGTCGATATGCTTTATTCAATATCCAATAGTCACTTCAAAGCCTTGTTATTTATGAAAGTTGTAGGACTTTATACATGGTGTAGATTGGTGAGTGGCTCTCTTGGAATCACCTTATACTACTCCGTAACATATACTTTTTATAATAATTGGGGGACAGACGAACCTGCCACCACAAACGACCACCTGATGGTTGACACCTGCAATTCAGATGAATGGTAGGTGGATGAGGAGTTACGCAAGAGGAGAGGGTTGTGAGGGAAATAGGAAAGGGGCCTCTGGAAACCTCACTAATTTCGGGGAAATGCAACTGATGTGTTGCTTGACATTAGTATTCTGTGAGGCCGTGATATTGCACCGGTTTAGTTTGCGCATACGTTCAGCATGGTTCTACCATGAAAGGTATATTTCCCCCAATTTACGTAACATAAGTAAATCGGGGCAAACATACTTATCGCATCGTACTTAAATAACATTCCTTGCCTGTATCTATAGATGGGGAAAGGGGCGTAGACCAAAAGAACTGTCATGCTTTTATCATGCTTAGAAACACAATGCCAACAAATACAAAGGCTTAAACTTTAAATTTGAAGTTCTTTATTTCTTTGTCAGTTCATCATCAACTCTTTTATAAGCAATTAGAGAGAAAATTCTACTAATGGAAATATCGAATATTCTAAAAACTATAGAACTATTATGCCCTATACCATTTCCTGTGCCAAACGAGGGATTATTTTCCCGCCTAAAGGGAAAAAGAGTGCAAAAACTTTAATTAAACAAGTTTGGTGAGAATTGAGCTCAAGATTTTTGTAAACGGATAATCGAAGCTGTTGAATACACCTGAGAGTGGATTCACACTCGAATAGAACTTGACAGGCTAACAATACTATTATACAACGAGAGGTATGATCTTGACATCGGGAATCGGTTTTACAAATTATGTTGGCAAAGTTTTTGATAGAATTTTTTTTAAAGTATTCGAAGTTGACAGATAATTTGAACATAATTAAACGTAAATAAAGTTATATTTAAAACAAGCAGAAGATTCTTTACATTTTAAAACGAAAACAATCTCGTTATTTGCAGTTTTATAGATAAGTACTTCAGTGAATTCTTTTTTTATTATAATTCTATGGTATTTATAATAAAACTATTGAGACAAAAACTAAAAAAATATAAGTAAATAATTTGAGAAAACTGTTTCATTGAGTCCTGTATTATTACTAAAATATAATACAAAAAAGTGTGTACATAAATAAAAACTGACGCCCTATCACATCTTCAATAACAAATGCTTCTGGTAGGTAGGTGCACCCCAGTATCAGCAGTATCAGACTCGCATCATCGACTGCCAAGATATTTCTGATCGACTCAACACCTTGGTGTTGCGTAGAGATGTAGCTTCATTTTGCATCCTCTATAGCGGAAACATCAAATATCCCTGACATCCTTCAAACTAAAGTAATAAAAGCTATAGATAGTCAAAAGAGATACAAAGCACTAGGACCCGTTAGTATAAACGACGAAATCCTACAAAAAAGCATAGAAGTTATAACACCAATCCTCACTGACATGTTTAATGACATATTAAATAAATTATCCCACGGCAATGGACAGAATTAAACATTATTCTTCTTTATAAGAAAGGAGACAAATATGAAATACTACCGCCCTATCAGACTTATGTCCAATTTATACAAGGTATTTGCTAAGATCATACTTAATCGGATTGAAAAAATATTAGAAGAACACTAACCCAGGCGGGTTTTCGTAAAGACTATTGAACGATCGACCGATCGAATCGATCGAACATTAATGTAGTATGTCAAGTTAAGGAGAAGTATAAAGAATACTAATGTACCTACTACATGGCATTTAAGGAGTATAGCAAAGCATTCGAATCTTTGTTTCACGAAAAGATATGGAAGTCATTAAAAGAGCAAGGAATTGAACGCAAATACATCCGCTTCGTAAAGAATATTTCCAGCAGTTTACAATATGAGTACTGCTAGAATCCAATTAGAAAAGAAAGGTGAACCTTCCAGAGTAGGCAAAGGCGTATGACAAAGAGATGCCTTGTCACCGAAAATATTCTCGGCGGTACTAGAATCAATATTCAGAGGTCTAAATCTGGAAAATCTCGGTATCAATGTAGATGGTGTCTCATCGGCTCACTTGAGATTAGCAGATGATATTGTGTTATTTGCAAAATCCCCGAAAGACATAACAAAAATGATAAACGAACTGGCAACGATAATCGAGAATGTAGGGTTAAAATTGAACCCGGAAAAAACAAGAGTAATGACAAATGGAGAGATAATTACCATAAACTTAGGAAACAACCAACATTGATTATACAGATGGATATGTAACCTGGGACAGCTAATAACAAATGATAATCCGATGCGCAAATCGCAAAACATAAAAGAAGAATGACCATTGGCATGAGAAGGTACTAGGGTTTAAAAGAGATTATGAATATCAAAAGCAAACTATTCAACAATAGCATACTACCAGTTCTCATATACGGCAGCCAAACATGGGCCTTATCACAAAACACGACTAACAAACTTGCTTCATGCCAATACGCAATGGAAAGAAGCATGATGAATGTGAAAAAGTCAGACCGACTGAGAAACCGTGTAATAAGAAGCAAAACAAAGGTTATAGACAACGTGCAAAATTAGAAGGCTTAAATGTCGATGGGCAGGGCATATGGTAAGAGGAAAAGACAAATAGATCAAAATTGTGACAGGATTGTATCCTAGAGAAGGTAAAAGGGAAAGAGGTAGAGTTGGGATGACGACATAAGACAAGTGGCAGGCGTCATATAGAACAGAGTGATACGTGACAGAGTGACACAAGACATACATGAATGGAAGAGGTTGGGCGAGGCCTTTGTCGACTAGGTAGTGCCCGCAAAGTGCGGACGGGCGCTAGGAGGGGTCCGGATGTTTTAATAAAGCTGTTTCCAGGTTCCTCCTATTTTAAGCACAGTATGGCACACCGTGTCGTTTTAGTCAGTTCGATTCCGACACACCGTTCCACTGAAAACCCGGTGGAATGACGGCCCAAGGGGGTTTCCACATGAAAAAAGGCCTTTGTCGACTGGCAAACAGATCTACAAAAATAAGTAAAATTCAAATAAGAGACTAGATTAAGGTTTACGTTAAATTTAAGTTTTCTATGTATTTTAATCATATAATTGTAGTATGGCTCTGAATAGAAGGCTATTATTATTATTATTATATTTTCTAAGTTTTTATAAACTGCATTGCTATAGTAAAGGAAATTCAACACATCGAAAGTTTAAGGTTAGTTTTAGACCCCCATTACAGCAATACTTTCCAATATGTTATTTGTATTAGTTAGAGGACTCATACTTCCCGGCACCAGCCAGTTCGAGTTGTAGGTATGCGACCCTGACTTGCTTGAGCTATTGCTAATACTCTCCAATCCGTCTTTGTTTGTGGTGAGTGAGTTGAACCGGATCTCGCTTGTTTGATACCCACACGGAACAATAATTAGTGTGATTCTCAAACAGTTATCTTGAGTCTGGATGTTCGTCGTGTTCGTTGATATAAATATTTGTAAAGCACCCCGCGACACAGGAAATAGTCCTAATGCAGGAGATGTTTATAAAAAAAACAACGTCCGTCTATCCTCACATACTTCGTGTTAGTAATATAAGTAAGAAGAATTAATTTTATTCCCATAATTAATAAAGTCTTACATATTACATCTAATAGTTATAAATTGTAATATATGTACAAAGATTACGATGAAAAGCGTATAAACACATTTCAATATAAAAATTCTTCAAGCCCACAAAGTGCACTTAACTATAAAGGAATTCTCAGGGGTAATTAGTATCTAAGCGACAAGTGAAACTTCTCGCATGGTGTGCTCCAAATATTATATTTCCAGTGTTGAATGATCTTTTACAATTTATAAGATAATTTTGCTACAGAGCTGCCCACGTAAACCAATTAGTATTGTGGTGATGTAGTTTTTCAATCTATGTAGAAAACAGGCATAATATCTTTACATCTTAATATCACTTGCTTTAAAAAGATCTGACACTAATATGAAAAACAGCATCTTGTGACGTTTTTTGTTACCATTGTGTTACCATTATAAAACGACCGAGGACGTTTTGAAAATTTTCTTTTCAAATAGACGATGCAATCATTCGAAAAATAGTGGTAGTGGTATCACAGACGATTCGTTTTAACCTGAAATTTTATGTTCATAGGTTCGAAAATCCCAAAGAATATTCATTAAATTGTTAAGCCAAGGCGTATTTGCAATCCGTATTGTGAATATTTGTAATGTAGTATAATAACAATTTTCGAACAAAACTAAGGGAGGCAAATTGTATTGCGCAGTTCTTAAGAAGTAACAAAGTATTAATATTTAATAAACGAACTTGTCCAGACGTGCAGACTTGTTTAAATCACTACGGTATTGGCGTAGGCGTTTATTTGTTATTTACCAATCTCAAATCCATTGATTAGAAACAGGGCGTTTTGTAAAACGTTTTACCAAACCTACATACTTGTAACCTATAGATATTAAGTAATTATAGGAGCATTAGAAGCTTAGATTGAATAGTTTATGTTTCGTATATGCATGCATGAAATATGCATTAAATAAGAAATATATACCTTAGTGTTTCTTATTTTAACACTTTATGCACAAAAATGTATAAGGGTGAATTCAATGCCGTATGCATTAATTCAAATGCCTAAACTGCGGTGGTTTTACATGTAACACGCGCTTTGACATATGAATTTTAAAGTGATAAATATTTTATACATAAAGTTTTGCAGCGTAATAAATATAATTAGCTATTATGCTAACATGGTTTTATAATGGATCAAATTCTTCCAATGCTGATTTAGAGATGATAGAATGATTTAGACTCTCTGTCTCTCTCTCTGTGTGTTACACTTGTAAAGTAAAGATGGAGAAAGATTAATTATAAAAAAACAATAAGTCCTTTAATAATAAGTTATTAATGTTAATGTGTTATTCGAATGATGGAGTTTGAATTTAGTTTACAAAATTAGTGTAATAATTCACTGCTGAGGTTGAAATATCCTCATTAGTTCGCAACAATTGATCCCGCATTATGATATAAATATTTACACGCTGAATATTGTACGAGTATATGGCATGTCGAAATGTACCCGTGAGCTGTAACTTGCTGGGTATGATCACTTAGCTTTATCTGAAACTTAAGAGATTTTGTGTTGGGCAGCCATTATACCTTGTAATTCTACTATTATTACATTCTATAAGATTCGCTAGTTTCAGCTTTCGCAATATTAAAAAAAATATTCAATTTAATATTGTTTTTTTTTAACATTGTTGGTAATTTTATGAAATTTAATCCAAAAATGAACAAATGTAAAAAAGTAATAATTACTTATACGATATATAAACAGCACTGTAAATATAAAGAGGGCGGTCTTATCGTTCAATGCAATTTCTGTCAGACAACCTAATGATGGATTACAAGCAAAGTTCAATAGCCATTTTTACAATGATATAAGAAATGAAAATAAAATCGTAATTATTATCTTTTATGTGAAATATACAATTGTAATCGTAAGAAGTAAAAACAAAAGTTTTATTTATTCATATATTTTATGGAATTGCCTGAACCACTGTATATATATTTAGCGTTAGGAAAAACATAGCATGACTCAAAATATGTAGATATAACACTGATATATATTTATTCCAAATGTGAATACAGTTCTGTTTTTGAAAATCAACACGATATGATTATTAAAAAAATATAAAAGCCGACTGCATTATTAAGTTCCTATTTTTTCAAGCTACCTTATGGCTACCTATACATCAGCGATGAAGCTGCTGCTGCTGCTTTGACTATGTTATTTAGCATTCTTTATTTAACGTTCTACCTATTTAGCAATCCCCAATTTTTTATATGATTAAGGTTGTTCAATACATGAACATAAAGTTATGAATGTTGGTAGTTTTACAGATTTTGGACTGGTATAATTTTTTTTTTGGATTTTTTACTGTTACGAGAAGGCGGTTCCCCAGTATTAGGATATTAGGATGACGAGGATGGACCCTCCAAGTTACGTACTCATGACTTTCCCTACTATTGCACAACAACTTAAAGTATAGTTACTCATTACAAATAATATTAATCTCTTTTATATACACATATTATTTGTATATATATTTATTAGGTAAATTGAGATATAATGTCTAAATATTGTTAGCTAATATGCAATCAAAGTGTCACATATCATTAAATAAGCAATCAATATTCGATAACTATATCGTTGCTTATGATTAATTTAAATAGTACAAAAAGTTTGATAATGACTCGACTGACATCTAAAATTACGATGTATTTAGAACTAAACATGCATCAAAGTTTTAATAATAAAATTATCATGTAGCAAAATCATCTATTTGCACATGTATGCACTTTCCAAAGATATCATTGAGTAACTGTCATCTTTGGAATGTAATCTTCTCGGTTTTGGGTAATATTATTGTGTAAGATATTGTGAACCTTGTAATTGATGGTTTTGTAAATTACATGACCGAACGGATGTAATCATGGCCAACTCTTACGTTGAAAATCAGTTTATAAGGTTTAGATTGGTCAGGGTTCTTTTTGATAGAATCCGCTATTTGTCGATATGCTTTATTCAATATCCAATAGTCACTTCAAAGCCTTGTTATTTATGAAAGTTGTAGGACTTTATACATGGTGTAGATTGGTGAGTGGCTCTCTTGGAATCACCTTATACTACTCCGTAACATATACTTTTTATAATAATTGGGGGACAGACGAACCTGCCACCACAAACGACCACCTGATGGTTGACACCTGCAATTCAGATGAATGGTAGGTGGATGAGGAGTTACGCAAGAGGAGAGGGTTGTGAGGGAAATAGGAAAGGGGCCTCTGGAAACCTCACTAATTTCGGGGAAATGCAACTGATGTGTTGCTTGACATTAGTATTCTGTGAGGCCGTGATATTGCACCGGTTTAGTTTGCGCATACGTTCAGCATGGTTCTACCATGAAAGGTATATTTCCCCCAATTTACGTAACATAAGTACATCGGGGCAAACATACTTATCGCATCGTACTTAAATAACATTCCTTGCCTGTATCTATAGATGGGGAAAGGGGCGTAGACCAAAAGAACTGTCATGCTTTTATCATGCTTAGAAACACAATGCCAACAAATACAAAGGCTTAAACTTTAAATTTGAAGTTCTTTATTTCTTTGTCAGTTCATCATCAACTCTTTTATAAGCAATTAGAGAGAAAATTCTACTAATGGAAATATCGAATATTCTAAAAACTATAGAACTATTATGCCCTATACCATTTCCTGTGCCAAACGAGGGATTATTTTCCCGCCTAAAGGGAAAAAGAGTGCAAAAACTTTAATTAAACAAGTTTGGTGAGAATTGAGCTCAAGATTTTTGTAAACGGATAATCGAAGCTGTTGAATACACCTGAGAGTGGATTCACACTCGAATAGAACTTGACAGGCTAACAATACTATTATACAACGAGAGGTATGATCTTGACATCGGGAATCGGTTTTACAAATTATGTTGGCAAAGTTTTTGATAGAATTTTTTTTAAAGTATTCGAAGTTGACAGATAATTTGAACATAATTAAACGTAAATAAAGTTATATTTAAAACAAGCAGAAGATTCTTTACATTTTAAAACGAAAACAATCTCGTTATTTGCAGTTTTATAGATAAGTACTTCAGTGAATTCTTTTTTTATTATAATTCTATGGTATTTATAATAAAACTATTGAGACAAAAACTAAAAAAATATAAGTAAATAATTTGAGAAAACTGTTTCATTGAGTCCTGTATTATTACTAAAATATAATACAAAAAAGTGTGTACATAAATAAAAACTGACGCCCTATCACATCTTCAATAACAAATGCTTCTGGTAGGTAGGTGCACCCCAGTATCAGCAGTATCAGACTCGCATCATCGACTGCCAAGATATTTCTGATCGACTCAACACCTTGGTGTTGCGTAGAGATGTAGCTTCATTTTGCATCCTCTATAGCGGAAACATCAAATATCCCTGACATCCTTCAAACTAAAGTAATAAAAGCTATAGATAGTCAAAAGAGATACAAAGCACTAGGACCCGTTAGTATAAACGACGAAATCCTACAAAAAAGCATAGAAGTTATAACACCAATCCTCACTGACATGTTTAATGACATATTAAATAAATTATCCCACGGCAATGGACAGAATTAAACATTATTCTTCTTTATAAGAAAGGAGACAAATATGAAATACTACCGCCCTATCAGACTTATGTCCAATTTATACAAGGTATTTGCTAAGATCATACTTAATCGGATTGAAAAAATATTAGAAGAACACTAACCCAGGCGGGTTTTCGTAAAGACTATTGAACGATCGACCGATCGAATCGATCGAACATTAATGTAGTATGTCAAGTTAAGGAGAAGTATAAAGAATACTAATGTACCTACTACATGGCATTTAAGGAGTATAGCAAAGCATTCGAATCTTTGTTTCACGAAAAGATATGGAAGTCATTAAAAGAGCAAGGAATTGAACGCAAATACATCCGCTTCGTAAAGAATATTTCCAGCAGTTTACAATATGAGTACTGCTAGAATCCAATTAGAAAAGAAAGGTGAACCTTCCAGAGTAGGCAAAGGCGTATGACAAAGAGATGCCTTGTCACCGAAAATATTCTCGGCGGTACTAGAATCAATATTCAGAGGTCTAAATCTGGAAAATCTCGGTATCAATGTAGATGGTGTCTCATCGGCTCACTTGAGATTAGCAGATGATATTGTGTTATTTGCAAAATCCCCGAAAGACATAACAAAAATGATAAACGAACTGGCAACGATAATCGAGAATGTAGGGTTAAAATTGAACCCGGAAAAAACAAGAGT
The DNA here is from genome assembly GCA_947561695.1 of Tyria jacobaeae. Classification (NCBI taxonomy): domain Eukaryota; kingdom Metazoa; phylum Arthropoda; class Insecta; order Lepidoptera; family Erebidae; genus Tyria; species Tyria jacobaeae. The sequence goes on along the minus strand of OX387221.1, from coordinate 10,202,013 downwards.
AATGACAAATGGAGAGATAATTACCATAAACTTAGGAAACAACCAACATTGATTATACAGATGGATATGTAACCTGGGACAGCTAATAACAAATGATAATCCGATGCGCAAATCGCAAAACATAAAAGAAGAATGACCATTGGCATGAGAAGGTACTAGGGTTTAAAAGAGATTATGAATATCAAAAGCAAACTATTCAACAATAGCATACTACCAGTTCTCATATACGGCAGCCAAACATGGGCCTTATCACAAAACACGACTAACAAACTTGCTTCATGCCAATACGCAATGGAAAGAAGCATGATGAATGTGAAAAAGTCAGACCGACTGAGAAACCGTGTAATAAGAAGCAAAACAAAGGTTATAGACAACGTGCAAAATTAGAAGGCTTAAATGTCGATGGGCAGGGCATATGGTAAGAGGAAAAGACAAATAGATCAAAATTGTGACAGGATTGTATCCTAGAGAAGGTAAAAGGGAAAGAGGTAGAGTTGGGATGACGACATAAGACAAGTGGCAGGCGTCATATAGAACAGAGTGATATGTGACAGAGTGACACAAGACATACATGAATGGAAGAGGTTGGGCGAGGCCTTTGTCGACTAGGTAGTGCCCGCAAAGTGCGGACGGGCGCTAGGAGGGGTCCGGATGTTTTAATAAAGCTGTTTCCAGGTTCCTCCTATTTTAAGCACAGTATGGCACACCGTGTCGTTTTAGTCAGTTCGATTCCGACACACCGTTCCACTGAAAACCCGGTGGAATGACGGCCCAAGGGGGTTTCCACATGAAAAAAGGCCTTTGTCGACTGGCAAACAGATCTACAAAAATAAGTAAAATTCAAATAAGAGACTAGATTAAGGTTTACGTTAAATTTAAGTTTTCTATGTATTTTAATCATATAATTGTAGTATGGCTCTGAATAGAAGGCTATTATTATTATTATTATATTTTCTAAGTTTTTATAAACTGCATTGCTATAGTAAAGGAAATTCAACACATCGAAAGTTTAAGGTTAGTTTTAGACCCCCATTACAGCAATACTTTCCAATATGTTATTTGTATTAGTTAGAGGACTCATACTTCCCGGCACCAGCCAGTTCGAGTTGTAGGTATGCGACCCTGACTTGCTTGAGCTATTGCTAATACTCTCCAATCCGTCTTTGTTTGTGGTGAGTGAGTTGAACCGGATCTCGCTTGTTTGATACCCACACGGAACAATAATTAGTGTGATTCTCAAACAGTTATCTTGAGTCTGGATGTTCGTCGTGTTCGTTGATATAAATATTTGTAAAGCACCCCGCGACACAGGAAATAGTCCTAATGCAGGAGATGTTTATAAAAAAAACAACGTCCGTCTATCCTCACATACTTCGTGTTAGTAATATAAGTAAGAAGAATTAATTTTATTCCCATAATTAATAAAGTCTTACATATTACATCTAATAGTTATAAATTGTAATATATGTACAAAGATTACGATGAAAAGCGTATAAACACATTTCAATATCAAAATTCTTCAAGCCCACAAAGTGCACTTAACTATAAAGGAATTCTCAGGGGTAATTAGTATCTAAGCGACAAGTGAAACTTCTCGCATGGTGTGCTCCAAATATTATATTTCCAGTGTTGAATGATCTTTTACAATTTATAAGATAATTTTGCTACAGAGCTGCCCACGTAAACCAATTAGTATTGTGGTGATGTAGTTTTTCAATCTATGTAGAAAACAGGCATAATATCTTTACATCTTAATATCACTTGCTTTAAAAAGATCTGACACTAATATGAAAAACAGCATCTTGTGACGTTTTTTGTTACCATTGTGTTACCATTATAAAACGACCGAGGACGTTTTGAAAATTTTCTTTTCAAATAGACGATGCAATCATTCGAAAAATAGTGGTAGTGGTATCACAGACGATTCGTTTTAACCTGAAATTTTATGTTCATAGGTTCGAAAATCCCAAAGAATATTCATTAAATTGTTAAGCCAAGGCGTATTTGCAATCCGTATTGTGAATATTTGTAATGTAGTATAATAACAATTTTCGAACAAAACTAAGGGAGGCAAATTGTATTGCGCAGTTCTTAAGAAGTAACAAAGTATTAATATTTAATAAACGAACTTGTCCAGACGTGCAGACTTGTTTAAATCACTACGGTATTGGCGTAGGCGTTTATTTGTTATTTACCAATCTCAAATCCATTGATTAGAAACAGGGCGTTTTGTAAAACGTTTTACCAAACCTACATACTTGTAACCTATAGATATTAAGTAATTATAGGAGCATTAGAAGCTTAGATTGAATAGTTTATGTTTCGTATATGCATGCATGAAATATGCATTAAATAAGAAATATATACCTTAGTGTTTCTTATTTTAACACTTTATGCACAAAAATGTATAAGGGTGAATTCAATGCCGTATGCATTAATTCAAATGCCTAAACTGCGGTGGTTTTACATGTAACACGCGCTTTGACATATGAATTTTAAAGTGATAAATATTTTATACATAAAGTTTTGCAGCGTAATAAATATAATTAGCTATTATGCTAACATGGTTTTATAATGGATCAAATTCTTCCAATGCTGATTTAGAGATGATAGAATGATTTAGACTCTCTGTCTCTCTCTCTGTGTGTTACACTTGTAAAGTAAAGATGGAGAAAGATTAATTATAAAAAAACAATAAGTCCTTTAATAATAAGTTATTAATGTTAATGTGTTATTCGAATGATGGAGTTTGAATTTAGTTTACAAAATTAGTGTAATAATTCACTGCTGAGGTTGAAATATCCTCATTAGTTCGCAACAATTGATCCCGCATTATGATATAAATATTTACACGCTGAATATTGTACGAGTATATGGCATGTCGAAATGTACCCGTGAGCTGTAACTTGCTGGGTATGATCACTTAGCTTTATCTGAAACTTAAGAGATTTTGTGTTGGGCAGCCATTATACCTTGTAATTCTACTATTATTACATTCTATAAGATTCGCTAGTTTCAGCTTTCGCAATATTAAAAAAAATATTCAATTTAATATTGTTTTTTTTTAACATTGTTGGTAATTTTATGAAATTTAATCCAAAAATGAACAAATGTAAAAAAGTAATAATTACTTATACGATATATAAACAGCACTGTAAATATAAAGAGGGCGGTCTTATCGTTCAATGCAATTTCTGTCAGACAACCTAATGATGGATTACAAGCAAAGTTCAATAGCCATTTTTACAATGATATAAGAAATGAAAATAAAATCGTAATTATTATCTTTTATGTGAAATATACAATTGTAATCGTAAGAAGTAAAAACAAAAGTTTTATTTATTCATATATTTTATGGAATTGCCTGAACCACTGTATATATATTTAGCGTTAGGAAAAACATAGCATGACTCAAAATATGTAGATATAACACTGATATATATTTATTCCAAATGTGAATACAGTTCTGTTTTTGAAAATCAACACGATATGATTATTAAAAAAATATAAAAGCCGACTGCATTATTAAGTTCCTATTTTTTCAAGCTACCTTATGGCTACCTATACATCAGCGATGAAGCTGCTGCTGCTGCTTTGACTATGTTATTTAGCATTCTTTATTTAACGTTCTACCTATTTAGCAATCCCCAATTTTTTATATGATTAAGGTTGTTCAATACATGAACATAAAGTTATGAATGTTGGTAGTTTTACAGATTTTGGACTGGTATAATTTTTTTTTTGGATTTTTTACTGTTACGAGAAGGCGGTTCCCCAGTATTAGGATATTAGGATGACGAGGATGGACCCTCCAAGTTACGTACTCATGACTTTCCCTACTATTGCACAACAACTTAAAGTATAGTTACTCATTACAAATAATATTAATCTCTTTTATATACACATATTATTTGTATATATATTTATTAGGTAAATTGAGATATAATGTCTAAATATTGTTAGCTAATATGCAATCAAAGTGTCACATATCATTTAATAAGCAATCAATATTCGATAACTATATCGTTGCTTATGATTAATTTAAATAGTACAAAAAGTTTGATAATGACTCGACTGACATCTAAAATTACGATGTATTTAGAACTAAACATGCATCAAAGTTTTAATAATAAAATTATCATGTAGCAAAATCATCTATTTGCACATGTATGCACTTTCCAAAGATATCATTGAGTAACTGTCATCTTTGGAATGTAATCTTCTCGGTTTTGGGTAATATTATTGTGTAAGATATTGTGAACCTTGTAATTGATGGTTTTGTAAATTACATGACCGAACGGATGTAATCATGGCCAACTCTTACGTTGAAAATCAGTTTATAAGGTTTAGATTGGTCAGGGTTCTTTTTGATAGAATCCGCTATTTGTCGATATGCTTTATTCAATATCCAATAGTCACTTCAAAGCCTTGTTATTTATGAAAGTTGTAGGACTTTATACATGGTGTAGATTGGTGAGTGGCTCTCTTGGAATCACCTTATACTACTCCGTAACATATACTTTTTATAATAATTGGGGGACAGACGAACCTGCCACCACAAACGACCACCTGATGGTTGACACCTGCAATTCAGATGAATGGTAGGTGGATGAGGAGTTACGCAAGAGGAGAGGGTTGTGAGGGAAATAGGAAAGGGGCCTCTGGAAACCTCACTAATTTCGGGGAAATGCAACTGATGTGTTGCTTGACATTAGTATTCTGTGAGGCCGTGATATTGCACCGGTTTAGTTTGCGCATACGTTCAGCATGGTTCTACCATGAAAGGTATATTTCCCCCAATTTACGTAACATAAGTACATCGGGGCAAACATACTTATCGCATCGTACTTAAATAACATTCCTTGCCTGTATCTATAGATGGGGAAAGAGGCGTAGACCAAAAGAACTGTCATGCTTTTATCATGCTTAGAAACACAATGCCAACAAATACAAAGGCTTAAAATTTAAATTTGAAGTTCTTTATTTCTTTGTCAGTTCATCATCAACTCTTTTATAAGCAATTAGAGAGAAAATTCTACTAATGGAAATATCGAATATTCTAAAAACTATAGAACTATTATGCCCTATACCATTTCCTGTGCCAAACGAGGGATTATTTTCCCGCCTAAAGGGAAAAAGAGTGCAAAAACTTTAATTAAACAAGTTTGGTGAGAATTGAGCTCAAGATTTTTGTAAACGGATAATCGAAGCTGTTGAATACACCTGAGAGTGGATTCACACTCGAATAGAACTTGACAGGCTAACAATACTATTATACAACGAGAGGTATGATCTTGACATCGGGAATCGGTTTTACAAATTATGTTGGCAAAGTTTTTGATAGAATTTTTTTTAAAGTATTCGAAGTTGACAGATAATTTGAACATAATTAAACGTAAATAAAGTTATATTTAAAACAAGCAGAAGATTCTTTACATTTTAAAACGAAAACAATCTCGTTATTTGCAGTTTTATAGATAAGTACTTCAGTGAATTCTTTTTTTATTATAATTCTATGGTATTTATAATAAAACTATTGAGACAAAAACTAAAAAAATATAAGTAAATAATTTGAGAAAACTGTTTCATTGAGTCCTGTATTATTACTAAAATATAATACAAAAAAGTGTGTACATAAATAAAAACTGACGCCCTATCACATCTTCAATAACAAATGCTTCTGGTAGGTAGGTGCACCCCAGTATCAGCAGTATCAGACTCGCATCATCGACTGCCAAGATATTTCTGATCGACTCAACACCTTGGTGTTGCGTAGAGATGTAGCTTCATTTTGCATCCTCTATAGCGGAAACATCAAATATCCCTGACATCCTTCAAACTAAAGTAATAAAAGCTATAGATAGTCAAAAGAGATACAAAGCACTAGGACCCGTTAGTATAAACGACGAAATCCTACAAAAAAGCATAGAAGTTATAACACCAATCCTCACTGACATGTTTAATGACATATTAAATAAATTATCCCACGGCAATGGACAGAATTAAACATTATTCTTCTTTATAAGAAAGGAGACAAATATGAAATACTACCGCCCTATCAGACTTATGTCCAATTTATACAAGGTATTTGCTAAGATCATACTTAATCGGATTGAAAAAATATTAGAAGAACACTAACCCAGGCGGGTTTTCGTAAAGACTATTGAACGATCGACCGATCGAATCGATCGAACATTAATGTAGTATGTCAAGTTAAGGAGAAGTATAAAGAATACTAATGTACCTACTACATGGCATTTAAGGAGTATAGCAAAGCATTCGAATCTTTGTTTCACGAAAAGATATGGAAGTCATTAAAAGAGCAAGGAATTGAACGCAAATACATCCGCTTCGTAAAGAATATTTCCAGCAGTTTACAATATGAGTACTGCTAGAATCCATTAGAAAAGAAAGGTGAACCTTCCAGAGTAGGCAAAGGCGTATGACAAAGAGATGCCTTGTCACCGAAAATATTCTCGGCGGTACTAGAATCAATATTCAGAGGTCTAAATC